>OX578149.1:22929552-24322052 GCA_951213105.1 Amaurobius ferox
GGCGCAATAAAACAATGGCATATCAATATATCAATAATAATAAGATAAAAATATCAATAATAATAAGATTTAAACCTGAGGACCGTAATTTATCCAGTCAAAAATGCAATGGCAATGAAATTCATTTTATATACATATCTTCTTCATTCAAATCGAAAAATATTTAATAAAAATCGTCTGCTGCATAAACACATTTGATTTAAATCCGTTGCTAAGCGACATGATATATATCATTTGCTTTAAATAAATTGGTGGAAAAAATATCGTCTGAATAATGCTATCTCCATGGAAGGTTTGGCAACATTTTTATCTATTTAGCGACATTTTAAAAAACGCCAAGTGGGACTGTAGAACTGACAGTCCCACTAGGCGACAAATTGACGAAACATCATTATAATACTATCCTCTAACAAAACACAATTCATTTAATTTATTTAGTGCAATTTTATCAATTTTAAGATATTTTTATGGATTTACAAACATCAATTTGGTGACATTTTAAAAATTCACTGAATATGTTACAAAGTAGGGCGGTTGAACTGACAGACAAATGCTAAGGAAACATCATTTCAGTATTCTCTTCTAACAAAACAAAATAAATTTCATTGATTTGCGTCGATTTTAAACAACGATAGGCAACGTTTAAGAAACGTTGCCAAGTTAGCGATACCTCGCCAAATTCGTAGCTCTGAATTTGCAGATCTGAATAAAACATTCTGATCCCGTTTGTATATACTAAATGAAAACACTAAAGTTGTATTAGAAGATATACCAGTTCTACTCTTTTTCTGTTTCAATAATCAGCTAAATGAATTTATTGGCTGAACACAATATATGATTTTATTAGCTGAACACAATATATAAGCTTGAAAACTCTTTGCCAAAATAAATAAAAGTGATGTACGCAGTCTGCAATTAATGAAATTAAAAGAAAAATCAAACCGTTCATTTATAAGATATATTTTTATATCCATTTATTTAATTTTCAAATCTAAAAATTAATAATAAACATTAACAAATGCATTTAAATTAAATAACCACTTTGATTTCTTAATACCTTTCATTGCTGATTAAAAACTTGTGATAAATAAACCATGGTGATAAATTTTCCATTTAAATTCATGTTTCAAACATTCATGGTTTGTCTATCACTTTGAGGAGTGGATTGTCCCGGAAGCGTTCCCGATTGGATCGCTCCGGCAGCGTTCCCCGTCAAACACACACTCTGTTTCATTATAAGTAGAGATTAATCATGTAAAATTTAAAGGTATTTTTCAGGAAAAATATTTTTGAAAAATTGTAAATAAATCTAAAGGTAAGAGACAGATATTATTTGCCTATGATACATTTCTGCTTTGCGTCATTTGCACTCTTGCTGTAAACATTTACATTTTTATTTGTGATTATTCCCTCAGCAACTTTGTTTAAATATAATTTTTGTTTAAAAATATATGATTTTTCCCCTCTGAGAACCCATGTCGATGAATCAAAAAGTAGTTTAAGTCAGCATTTTAGTCTTTTCATATCTCTGCGACTTTTTATGAGGAAGTACTGAAATTTTGTACATCACCTTATTAGTGTATGGAGCACATTTTACTCATTGGAAATGTTTTTGTATTGGAGCAGTATAAAAATTTAAATTTTGTACTTCTTCAAATTTTATCCCCTGAACATTTTTATCGATTTCATAAATTTCTGTACCTTTCTTTACGCAACTTTGTAATTTATTATATATGTCTAAGATCAATATTTAAGGAATAAAAGTCGAGGGCAATGTTTTTGGGACACCCTATATATATATATATATATATATATATATATATATATATATATATATATATATATATATATATATATATATATATATATATATATAACTAATATAAACGATTTGAAAAAAGGATATGATAAAAGGAAGGGGGGAAAAACCATATAAATTGCATAAAAATGGCTGAGAGGGATAGCGACCTCTCATTCCCGTTTTAAGTACTTTTACGTCAAGACAACGCCCACGGATACCAATGCAATTCAATGACAGATCCCCGTAGCATGTGCAAAAATGAAAGATCCAGAATGCAGAAAAGGAGGCTTCAGAATGTATACAGAATGTAGACAGAAATGGAACGACGAAAACTTACTGCCAACGATACTGCCGACCAAAACGTAACGACCGTTTCGCCACATGAAGTATGTACCCATACGCATGCGTACCTCGATCCTTCAAATATGATGTCATATTCTCATGTCATTACAGAATGAATAATCCTCTTCTTTAAAGAAAGAATTGTAAATATCTTTAAGGAAATTCCGTGGGTAATGATTTTTAAGTGCTTCCTGTAAAATGAGTTTGTTACAAGTGAGACAATCCTTCTTGAAAGTATTATTATTACGATTTCTTCTCAGATGTCCTGTTATGATGTTACGGAAAATATTCCTAGTCAAATTCGACTTCCATCCAATTATTTGGTTAATCTTCATATCATAATTATTACGTTTATTGTACATAACTGTATGAATTCCATTTTTATGCTTGTATTTAATGGTTATGTCAAGGAAATTAACTTCGTTTTTGACACTATTAGGGTTCTTAATAAGATCCAATTCCGGAGGATAAAAGTCAAATTCAAATTCAGGAGTATTTGAGTAATGGCCTAAAATCACATCGTCCACATATCTGTAATATGGCATCTCATATAATACATGATTATTCCTTTCAAAATATGTTAAATATATGTCAGCTAGGACTGATGAACAGCCCCCGCTCATAGGAATACCCTTAATTTGTTGATAAAAGACTCCTCCGCTACATAATATGTTCTAAAACAAAACGAGCTGAATTAAATCCATATACCTTCGCAAAGTGATTACTTTTTTAAGATTGTAATCTGTATGCACCAGTAAAAGTATTGCATGCAATCTTTTAAGATCAATGTTGTTGAAAAGGTCCCGGAAGTCATAGCTGGTGAACTGTATATCTTTATTGCAATATTTCAATCGTTTAATGACTTCAGAGCTGTTTTTTATGATTATAGGATTTTGTACTAATAATGCTTTATATGCAGGTTTAAGTATATTCATAAGCTTTTTGTTAGCCAATGTAATATATGTATTACATCGTACTGTTACCGTACGAAATTTCACGGGTGTTTTATGCAGTTTTGGAATGAGTACTAAAATAAGGAAAGGACACAGTTTTTAAATTGATGCCGATTCTTTTATATAGAGCCTTGATCTTGTTTGTCATCACAGCTAAATTATATGGTAAAGGTTTGTACATTGTGGGTTCCATGTAAGATTTCTATGTAATAAGGTTTGCAGGTAAATGCGTAATTAGATACCACTTTGTCAGTATATGTGATTACAAAACGTTCTTGTACTTCCCTGATAGAAGAGGGGATGGTTGAATTCCATTGATTATTGAGTTTGCTATGATATTGGTTGACAAAACAGTTTAGGATATTGTATTTCCATTCTTCAAAGGCTTTTATGGGTAATCCATATTTAATAGCTAATTTGTATGTGAAAGAATCCAAATCTAGATTAAAATCTTCTTTCACGTGGTCAAATTCCTGTCTGCGGAATTTTGTACCTTTTTCAAAAAGTTTTCTTAAAGGCAAGTCATCAATCACTTCAAGATTACCTGTAATTATATGATTATGGTGTTTGTCTCGTAGATTACTAAGATGGCATTTACATACTTTACTATTCATCATAGATATATTTTTACTTAATTGGTTATAATTATATAACTTTCTTCCGTAGGGTCGTACATAACGGTATGTAAGCTTAACCTTGATGTTAGCTATAGGAATCATCTCATTCAGTTGATTGAACAAAAGTTTGAAAGGTATTCTGTCAAATGTCTTATTTTTAAAGGTTGTAACGAAGTACTCCTTATGGATTTCTTTATTGGGCTGACACTTCAAAAATACATTAGATTTCTGAGCCTTCATTTTTATAAAATCGAGTAATATGGCAAAATAAAAGTGTTGTTTGTTATTAGGATCTAAAGATGCCAGATGATCAATGATATAATCCCAAATTCTACGTAAGTATTTCCGTCTGATTCCAAAAACAATGTTTTTTTTCCAATTATTGTTAATCGGAGTATTATTGTTAAACGAGACCATGAGATTTTCCAATTTTGCGTGAGTGTCTTTAAAGCTAATATATCTTTTGTTCCTGCCTCGCTTCCATCTAGATGTTTTATGTAAATGACACAAACTGGATACCGGGATTGAATCTACATTTTTACAGTAATTCAGATTATAATTTTCACTGAAAATTGCTGTGTTAAGGCCAAATGGGAATGCAGAACCGTATTGCATAATATGCGTGTACTCCCACCACAGACGTTCCCGGAGGCGAGGTACAATATCCAGTATTGTAATCACACAATTAGAAAATTCATGGACATGGTAATGCTTTAATTCTATGTTCGTAGAAGGACGATCCAAGGTCATACTCTGCTTTATTTGGTTTCTATGTAAATTAATACGTAAATGCAAGGGATTCTTGGTTTGTCCTATATATAGAATATTACATGTGGAGCACTTTATACAATATATCACATTGAATGTTTTGCAGAACTGAAAATGACTTTTAGATTTCGGTCCAATTTGTAAAGTGTTGGCACAGGGGCATAATTTGCATTTATTCGATGAACATCTACTAAACTTAAAGCCTTTTAAAATGTAAAAGTGTTTAATGGTGCATACAGATTACAATCTTAAAAAAGTAATCACTTTGCGAAGGTATATGGATTTAATTCAGCTCGTTTTGTTTTAGAACATATTATGTAGCGGAGGAGTCTTTTATCAACAAATTAAGGGTATTCCTATGAGCGGGGGCTGTTCATCAGTCCTAGCTGACATATATTTAACATATTTTGAAAGGAATAATCATGTATTATATGAGATGCCATATTACAGATATGTGGACGATGTGATTTTAGGCCATTACTCAAATACTCCTGAATTTGAATTTGACTTTTATCCTCCGGAATTGGATCTTATTAAGAACCCTAATAGTGTCAAAAACGAAGTTAATTTCCTTGACATAACCATTAAATACAAGCATAAAAATGGAATTCATACAGTTATGTACAATAAACGTAATAATTATGATATGAAGATTAACCAAATAATTGGATGGAAGTCGAATTTGACTAGGAATATTTTCCGTAACATCATAACAGGACATCTGAGAAGAAATCGTAATAATAATACTTTCAAGAAGGATTGTCTCACTTGTAACAAACTCATTTTACAGGAAGCACTTAAAAATCATTACCCACGGAATTTCCTTAAAGATATTTACAATTCTTTCTTTAAAGAAGAGGATTATTCATTCTGTAATGACATGAGAATATGACATCATATTTGAAGGATCGAGGTACGCATGCGTATGGGTACATACTTCATGTGGCGAAACGGTCGTTACGTTTTGGTCGGCAGTATCGTTGGCAGTAAGTTTTCGTCGTTCCATTTCTGTCTACATTCTGTATACATTCTGAAGCCTCCTTTTCTGCATTCTGGATCTTTCATTTTTGCACATGCTACGGGGATCTGTCATTGAATTGCATTGGTATCCGTGGGCGTTGTCTTGACGTAAAAGTACTTAAAACGGGAATGAGAGGTCGCTATCCCTCTCAGCCATTTTTATGCAATTCATATGGTTTTTCCCCCCTTCCTTTTTTCATATCCTTTTTTCAAATCGTTTATATTAGTTATATCCTGCTTCAGTATATAGAGCTGCATTGCGCCTTTTTCTGAGTGGTATTATAATACATTTGTTCGTATCCTTCTTTTTTGTAGGATTATATATATATATATATATATATATATATATATATATATATATATATATATAATTTTAGAAATAATTTTATGGTATCTATTGAAAAAGATGCAGTAAAAATAATCATTTCTAAAGTTTTGTAATTTAAATAATCTACCGCTTTTAAGATTTAAAATATATTCCCTCTTAATACGACATGAATAGTTAACATGTTTGCATCTGTAATGCAACAGAAACTGTGTTTAATCCTTCTCCTCAAAACGCTGTCAGTGAACGAACGCACTTCGAAATCGAAAAAGTTGTTTTCACTGTGTTAAAACTCTCATAGAAAGGAAACCCGATTGCCGGGTTACCTTAACTGAAGGATTGATATTTCCAAATAACTGTGAAAAGACAGACCTTTAATTTAATGATATATGTCCACTAAACTGGGGGTTTAAAACAGTTACTAGTAATTAAGTAATTTCAGTAATTAGAATAAGTAAGAAACACAATATCGACTTTTCATTTTAATTTACATTCAATCGTTCAAACTGCCGAAAATGTGATTAAAAATACGCCTTTAAAACACAAACCATAACAAATTAGCAGATAGCAATCAGTTTTGAATCATAAAACAGCCTTCTTCATAATAAAAAGAAACGAAGCAACCACATGAGCAAAGATAAGACGTTTGTTCATAATAGTTTCTTCGTGGGACTCAGAAGGAACTTGTTGTTAAATACAAAAGTAGGAAATATGAAAAGAAAAACTTAGAAAGAAACCATCTTCGTTTTTTCTTCACAAATAGTTATACAATAATTGTTTGCCCATATTTTAGATAGTTGATTGTGTTGCTCATGTAACTTCCGAATCCGGTTGTTTTCCTGTTTATTTTATCATAGGGCACTTAATTCTGTAACTGAAAATTGTTTTAATTTTTCGCCAGTTCTTTTTACTTCGACCTAGGTTTTTTCTTTTTGATTTTTCTATTTTCCGTTTGACATCGATAGTCTTCCTAGGTTGTGAGATGCAACTTTTATTACTAGAGGCCTTCTTACTTTTCTGGTGTAACTACTGTGTCTTTGTGTACTAAGACTATTTTTTGCCTCCAAAACCAAATGATACCGTTATAAATTTGTTATATACTGTGTTTTAACAAGGCGTTTACATTTATATTCTATGTTATGCAGGTATATTTGTATTATAATCCATATCAGAATGAAAAGCATATCTTAACTTTTTATGTGTTTTTATTTCCAGGTTATTTTAAACATTTTTATTCTTTCAGAAATTACACTTTTAATTTAAAAACTGGT
Source organism: Amaurobius ferox (assembly GCA_951213105.1). Taxonomy (NCBI): domain Eukaryota; kingdom Metazoa; phylum Arthropoda; class Arachnida; order Araneae; family Amaurobiidae; genus Amaurobius; species Amaurobius ferox. The sequence continues at coordinate 22,936,650 of OX578149.1, forward strand.
CATAATTCTATATCTAGTGGGCCAATGTCTGATGCTACATTCTATTTCAATACCATTTACATACATAATATAGTTCAAATAATCTTCTTTCTGTGTAGACATTGTTTATCCTAAGAAAATAAAGCTATTAAAAATAATTCTTATTTTACTCATGAAATAATCCTTATTTTAATCATGAAATCATTCTTATTTTAATTCTGAAATAATTCTTACTTTAATCATGAAATAATTCTTATTTAAACCATAAAATAATTCTTATTTAAATCGTGAAATAATTCTTATTTAATTATGAAATAATTCTTATTTTAATCGTGAAAATTACAAAACATTCTATTTAATTCTATTTTACCACGACGATGCATTTCTTTGTTTTTACTTTATAATACATAACGATGTATAAGTAAAATATTGGAATAGTAGAAGTAGAACCGGCCTTTTCTTCTAAACGGTCCACAATATTTGACAGAATGTACAATAAATGACAAAGTATGTTTAAATGTTTTATTGAAGTGCTTGTTTCATATTTTATTTCGGAAGAGAAAACAAAATCCAAATTCCATTGTTCTAGCATAAATCGAGATATTTCAGTGTTTTAAAATTTTAGCGGGCTGCGACGTTTGCGTTAGGTTGCCAAATGAAATGAAAACTGTTTTAAAACTGCAAATTGGATATAATTTCCAATAAGTATCTTTTTCATTTATTATTCTGTGTAATAGAGAGCATTACGGAATATATAAAGAAAAATTAACTATACAGTGAAATTCGTGTGCTGCCCACCTCCTATTTTTTTTTAGTTTTATCGTCCATACATCACAGGTATACACAGATATAGAAAGAGAAGTATATACACACAGAGAGAAGAGGAGGAGTGGGATAATTTCTCCGAAATGTTTTCATAAGGTCTAAAAATTTTTTTTTGCATTAGAATATGGAATTTGACAATTTTGGAGGGAAATGTTTTCTATGTGTAATTGTAAATATTTACCCTTTAAATTATATTGTTATCTATTTATTTTAAATATATTTCTTCTATTTTCAAATTTAACAATTTTGAAATGAAACGTTTTCTATGTATAACTGTATGTACACTGTACAACTAGTGTGCTGTACTATGTACAATTGTATGTACATTTACAAGCATGTTACTGAAAGTTTCAGGGGAATCAGCTATCCATAATCGGGAGTAAGGTTCCTAATAGTTATGATAACATATATATGAAGAAAAAATAACGCTTTAGCAGATGCTAATTAGCTGAATATTTCAGAAATGAAGCTGGAATTTTTGCCGAAATTATCAACAAAGAAGCTGAAAAAAAAAGCAAAGATTGCAAAGTGTTTTTTCAGTGTATTTACACTTTAAGTTAGATTGTTATCTATTTAATTTAAATATATTTCTTCTATTTTCAAATAAAACTTTCAAAATTCAAATGTTTTATTGTGCAATTGCTTCCTATATCTACTATAATACCTCAAAGCCACCAAACTTTTGCCACTGTCCTAACTATGACCCCTTTTTGAAAATTTGTTTTCAGATAAGATATATGTATCAATGCGAATACCTTTTCTAACCAAACAAGTAATAGAATTGAGTTATACTGTTAAATTTCCAGGAACGTTTCTTTTAATATAATCATGCCAATTCCACTAGAGTGATAGCTTTTTACATATTCTGTTTAAATGTAAAACTACACTTTTATGTGTGCTTTTCTTTCTTCAGTTATTGTTACCACATCTACAATATTCATTATGAAAACGGGCATAATTCCTAAAGGGCTCGAAATATGTCCAGACCTTCAGTTTTAGTAGGAAATATAATTATCTTAGTTTTCTCAATGTATACGACATAAACTGGCCAGTCAGAGATTAGTAACTCTAGTCTATGCTGAGACATGAGCTCTATACAATGGCGCCCGATCAACTGAACTCCGCAGTTATATGTAGTGGATATTCATAAATGTAAATAATATTGAAATTGAAATTATACATGGACTTCCTCAGTAGCTTGCCAATATTACATCTTTGTTTATTATCGAAATTTTTTTTTCAATGGAACCGCAATATTGAACCGATATTAAAGATATACATTGGCCGCCAATATTGCTTAAAAATTAGCCTTACAATATAACGGCTATATTTGCATTGCATTAAAAATATTTCCAATGAGACTCCGATACTGTCCGAATATTGGCGAGCCAATATTGGAGTCGTCAATATCGCCTAAATCGGAAGCCAATATTTCGCCAATATTGGCGTTATATTAGAAATATAAGTAATCTCTCTCGGTGGTATCTTATACAGAATGAATCGGGTTTAATATTCCTTCGGGTATCATTCTATTATCAGATCCTGGTAACCCTTGAAACATTCAAGAATGATTTATATTGATACTAGAAAATATACCCGACGCTTCCAGGCAGTTAAAGCAGGGATAAATTGAATTAATTATTCTAAAAAAGTAACAAAATAAATGAATTTTATCCGTATAAATGACAGTTAACATTGCATACAATCCATGTCGACTGGAGTAATGAAACGACCGCCGTCCGCAAAATAAAAGATTATACCCTTACCCCTACGAACATCATTTTGACCTTTCATGAAAACACAAAATAAATATAGCTTCTATCCTGCGCACGCACACATTCCACAGAAACGAAGAAATGATCCTGCCTCTGTAGAACTGGCATAACCCCATCCGTTGGGCATGCCGACGTGAAAAATTTGGACTTCAATAGGGAAAATCGCAGAGGAGAAAATAGAATCGAAAATGTTAACAGTTCACTCGCTTAAAAAGTGGCCAAAGGAGAAAATTACCTATGGAACCGAAAATATATTGTTGGAATCCGAAGATGAAGACGGAATTTTTTGCAGAACTATAGAATTGAGCTGATCTTGGTATCTTTGAATTTCACGAAAGAAATATCATATAACCTAAAAAATTCAAATTTCGATGTATTTTTTAAAAGTAAATAAATAGGAAGGAATTGTTCTGCGAATGTGATTTAAACATAGTTGAAAAGAACGTATTTCGATCTTTCCGATGGTGTCAACGTGGAAACTTTATGATAATATTTCGGTCACTAAGGAAACAATTTGTGTAAAAATGCTAAAACATAAAATAATTGAAGAACGAATTCAAATTTAGGGGAAAAAAAGAAAATGCCGAGGTGCACCTTCTGGATCCTGAAGTATCTGTGTCCCAAATTTCGCGGCTGTACGGCACTTTGATTTCCCGCTGCTGACCGCACACATACACACAGGACAGACATCTTCTCTTATTATGTAAGATATGTAATTTTAAGTTTGTGGGAAGAAGAGAAGAAATGTTATCCAGTATTTAAAAATAGGCCTGAAAGATGGAGAGTGTATGCAGCTCACAATTTAAACATCGATCCGAAGTCTGAGGGACAATGTAGGGGTTCGTACCAAAAATAGACGAAATGATCATTTCTCCATCACTCAATGGACAGAAAGGACTGCCGAGTTCCTTCTAAGATAAAATATTATTGCGAGTCACAAAATGTGTAACCTCCTCAAAATTCCGAATTCAATAAACTTCGAGAAAGCAACACTATATTACAATGTAAGAAAGTAGAAGAAAAAAATGGTTTAATAATCTTAACTTGCGGATGATGCCATTTCATTCTGTTATTAATCGGTTGCTTTCCGCTACGGTTGCGATACATCTGAACGGGATCGTCGTTACAGCAAGCATCCATTGCTATCGAAGATATTTATTATATGTATCTCACCTTAGAGTATAGTCTTGTTCAAGTCTTGTAACATTTTTCGATGTATTACATTGGGTTCACTGCGGACATTACATGAATACAGTATATGTTTTTCCATGTTAATGTCTTGTCTTCCAATTCTATTGAATGTAAGATAAAAATTGGTATAGTTGTTTTTTATTTAATTCTGGTTTCTATAAGAAGCCCGCTGATTCTCAGACGTCGATACGCTTAAATTCCCCAATTTTTATAAATTTGTTTCCTCCGGAAATGAAATAGTTGGAGCATGGAGGTAAAAGTAAGGAGTGAAAACTTCATATTAAGAAAACGCCAATATCGTTTGAGACAATCAATCAAGTGGCGCTGGGATACTAAAAGTAGTCCTGCATTGTAAGCATTTCTATGGTCAAAGTATGGAACGCGAGATACAGTTTAGTATTTCTATGGTAAAGACCTAAAATATTTATTTAAGCTGTTCATTTTGTAAAAGTAAATTATTAACGCAGTGCAAAGTAGAACTGAAATAATAAGAATATTCCTATGTATTCAAAATTATTTTTACCATTCAGTTTATTTTTATCTCCCTATATTCTGTACTCTATCTTACAAGTATGAAAAAATACTGGTGAGTTATACTCATAATTAGGAACACCTTAATTTAAAGATAATCAAAAATGCATATACTAAATACTACGTCGTTCTGTAGTGTCAACTAACAATAGTGAGTACTTTATTAACGCTAGCGAAACCTTGATATAATTTTCAAAGAATTATGGCATATGTAGGCATTTTATCCATAGGTTTTATCTCCTTAGAGTTTTATCTCCTTCTTTCTAACTCCATGAGTTGAAGCATGAGGATCCAAACGACTGCCACATAATTGTATCATCATAGATAAGCTGAGTGAGACAGACTGCCTTGACTAAGGGACACTTGCGCAGCCTAAATCACTAAAAGTAGAAGCTTGGAACTTTGCATGTTTATGGAACTTGAAGCATAGTCAATGAAAAAATTTGAAAGTTTGGGAAATTTTTTCAGAAATTTTTTTTAAATCGTGGAGTTTTTGTTATATATAAAACAGCTGAGTGAGACTAAAGGCTGACTAAAGTATGACTTCAATCGGTCAAAACTTGATTAAGACTTTATTTGCAATTTTATCTCAATAAATAAAAGATGTTTCGAGTGAAAAATTATTAATTTTTGTTTCTATGGACGCCATTATTTCTCCTCACGTTGAATTAGAAAAAAAAGCCTACCATGCTAACTATGTATAGTCTTTTAACTTCAGGATTTACTTAGATTCTTTATATTTCAATTGAAACCTGTAGAAAATATCCTGCCAATCGCGAAATAAACACGTCTGATAAGAATTTCTGCTTTTTGCAGAATTCGAATGTTTTTCAGCAAAAGTTTCATAATTTTCATTTTAATATGTGTACTTTTGAATAAAAAAAAGTAGTTAAAATATCTTTTATCATTTTTCATAAATCTAAGTTAATATAACATTTTATTTTCGGTCATCTCAGGTGAATGTGCCTCCTTAATACAAATCATCTACGTGCAAGCAATGTATCATTTTAACTAGCTTTATCCAATTTAATTTCCTTTTCAAGAATTGAGAAAACATTTAAAAGTACTTGAAAAGGAAAAGTCATAAAGACATATATTTTTCATTGATACTAATTATTTTAAATGGACGTAAAACCCATGGAATATGAATGTATGACAGTCGGTTGGAGACTACTGTTCCAGCTGTCCTCATTTACGCTCATCCCGGAATTTCTACTCATCTTTACGTACAAACATTTGCGCAACTAATTACGTGCATGCTTTGCTTCTAACTCTTCTAACGTTTTGCTTCAAACTCGCCAAGTCTTCCATAACACTACGTTGGAGGAGGTACATTTCAATAATGGCTGCACCTTACAAGTTCATTAGTCCCGATGACGTGAATGAGCCTTCTCTCTCTGAGAGTTTCCGTCTGTCCCGAGGCGGGCGAGATTTATAAATTGAAACCCGGAGCAGCAGCGTGCAACTAATCACGTTCTAATTGAACCAAACTGCAATTCCGATTGGGAGAGAAAACTTCGAATAGGGTAGGAAATTAATTCGCAACCGCGGTGACATTTCGCCCCGTATCAAAATCCTTTCATACGAGGAGTTTACAATCTATTACGTAATGTTTTTGTGCGTCTCCAGTTATTGTCAAGCTAGGAAGCCGGAATAATAAATATTTGAAATAAGGCTTTTAAATTATCTCGTTCTGAAATTACATCAGTGCCATCCTAATGCCACTCTTTTAATTTGAAACGGATAACAAGAATTTCAAATTTCGATTTACCTTGTCAGTATTCGGTACGATGATGGGAGAATTCTTTCATAAGGGGTTTAAAAAGAACTATTATTTGAGCAGTGGTATACCCAGGGGGAGTGTAAAGGTCATATGTTCCTTTAAATTTATTTTGTCTAGTATTAAAGTTCATAAACATTGACGGTGATGTTATTTTGAGATGACGGTGATGTTATGTAGAGTCATCATTCTGGTCTTTCTTAAATTGCCATTATTAACTTCTGGATGAGATCCCACATGTTGTTAATGCTTATACCTAGTGATTTTTCCTTTTTCTATTGACATGTGTTGAAAATATGCTCCAGGAGGAAACATTCTGAAAAAAGGTATATTTTCCTAGAATCTTGTAGAATGCCACATGCTGTTAAGAAGTAAACGTTCGGTATTGGCAATTTCCCATCTTAGCCTTGTGGTCTGTTCGCTTTTCTTAATGATTTTGAAGATCAGACAATGTATTGTCATCAAGATTACATTCGTCGTCTCATATTTTCGTTGGACTGTTTTAGCTTCCTATCGTTGCTGGGAAGATTTTGTGCTTTAGTGTCAATCTTTATTATGGTTAATTTTGTTAGTTTTCTGGATTAAGAAACTGAATTAATTTTCTGGATTAACATAAAATGTCTCCGAGGGGCTTCGCCCCCCCCCCCCCGGAGACATTTTATGTTAACCTAGTTATGGACGCCAATATCTGCAAAGGGAGATCGAATTGTTTGGGATAGGGTATGTCAAATACCTGTCTCTTTGAGAGGTTCTTCGTTTGGGATGGACGCTGTCCCACCCGTAAGCAAAAGGTTAAGCACCCCAACAACTTTATACGGTAAGGTCAATGGGTGTACACGTCGGGTCTATCGTTAATCAATCATACCCGATCAAATAAAAGTGATTTCAGAACACATAGCAGAGAATTTAAAAAGTTTGGATAACGAACTTAGTATCAAAGCAAAATAGATGACGACAGCCAATTACACAGTTGTAGAGCATTATCTAATGAGTAAGAATGAACCCTTGAATTGCTAAATTAAACAACACTTACAGACACAAGAATTTAGTGTATTCCTAACATTTTTAATTATCCGCTAGAGGCGCTGAAATCAATTTTATTCGATCGATCATAGCGACATTACTATAGACAGGTCTAACGTATACACGTATGGATCTTTCTTTATAAAGTTATAGGGTGTTTAAGGACTTTTCTAAAACCCTGTATATTTAAATTGAACCCTACATGTTTCTCTTTCATGTTCCAGATCAACGTGCAGCTTCTTCTTTGTTCGACCTCTCTATGCTTTTAGCATTTTACTCGACGTGACCATGCGACTTAATACGGTTGCTATAAAAGTCGGATACGGTTGCTATAAAAATCTTGGGAGAACTCTTATTTTTTAGTATTTTTCAGACCTTATAGCCGACGATTGCATCTGGCCTGAAGAGTGGAGTTGTTTGAGTGCCAATTCCGAGCGGTGTATCAAATCCCTGATCTCCAACCGCTCGGAAGATCTTAACCACTGAGCTACCGAGTTGCAAGTCATTTTTACGGCAATTATCGTGCTAACGGACAGACAGACAGACAGAATGAACAAAGTCATAAACACTTTTCAACTATGTTGTAAAGTGTTAAAAATGTACGTCGAAATTAAAAATAATGTTACTGGTGGTAAACAAAGGTTTTATTGTTATCCTTTTATAATGCATATATTATTTTATTATTCTTGAATATTATTTTTTATAAGTATTATTTTATATTAACTATTTATTCCCTGTTATATTATTAGAACTGATTAACTAAAACATTAGTTCTGTAAATACTATAAATGCTCCTTATCCGTTAATAGAAGTACGATTAATATTAAAAATATAAATAAGAAATAAAAATAAATTATCATCGCTTTGCCAAGTAAAGCAATACATTGCCCATTAATGTAACCCTGTGCTTTGCGATTGAAAAGGGAAGCTCAAAATTCCCACGCCTGCAGTGTTCCTAATAATGGCACAAACGTGTAGAACCTTAGAAACATGCATTCACCAAGTTTCACCAATGAATGTTGTATCCATCATAAAGTGAACAAGAAAGATCGATCATGCATAAAGCATTGATTATGAAACACTTTCCAACTTCAATGCAATTTTACACAAATATCTCTCAAATGCGATACATTCCTCGGTAATATTTTTAAAATTATCACAATACTACATTAATTTATTATATTTGAAAACTTCATCGAAGAAAAAGAACTTCATTCAAATGACGGCATTGAAATATAAATTGCCTGGTTTAAACATCTCTAAAATACGATACATTCCTCGATAATATTTTTAAAATTATCATAATACTGCAATAATTTATTATATTTGAAAACTTCATCGAAAGCAAATGAACTTTATTCAAATGACGTATCAAATATATATCGCCTGGGCTCTCTCTATAAAAGCAGCATTTCATTCATAAACATTTTTCCAATCCTTTCATTCATCACAATACTAAAATAAAATGCTCTACAAATTTAAGCTGTGTACCAAATTTCAACTCTCTAGGACGTAGGAAAGTGCATTAAAAATGCCATAAAATAATTATATCATGAAGAGTTATATAAAATTTAAACAAGAAAGATCAATCATGCTTAAAGCATTGATTATGAAACACTTTCCCACTTCAATGCAATTTTATTTAAACAAGTCTAAAATGCAATACATTCCTCGGTAATATTTTAAAACTTATCACAATACTACATTAATTTATCATATTTGAAAACTTAAACCTTCATCGAAAAAAATGAACTTCATTCAAATGACGGCATTGAAATATAAATTGCCTGGTTTAAACATCTCTAAAATACGATACATTCCTCGGTAATATTTTTAAAACTATCATAATACTACTATAATTTATTATATTTGAAAACTACAGAAATTCATTCAAATGACGTCATACTAAAAATAGCACGCGTGGATCTCTCTATAAAAACAGTATTCCATTCATAACATTTTCCTATTCATTTCATTCATCACAATACTATAATAATTTATTTTATTTAAAAATTAAGACCACGGAGCTACAAGTAATTAAACTCTATGCTTAAAACTTCATCGAAAAAAATCGTACTTCTCTTTGTAAAATCAATGAATATTTCATTCATATCAGCTATGCAGACTCTATGGGTTAAGTAATTTTGTGTTAAAGAAATACAGCAATTCTAATACAACTCATTCTACATATTTTGCTACTTATATTTTACATAAGTGAAAAATAGGCTTCGTTGTAGAAATAATCAAATTTGGATGATCATTTAAACTGAAATATATTGTAATTGCGTTGTTTCAGTATGTAGATGCACAGAATTTAAGCAAAAATAAAGTGGTTTTAGGACGGATACAACACTCAATATGAATTGAAAAGAACTTACAAAATCACGATTTTGAGACAAGATGGATGTCAAATATAATTTTGAAGTGGGTCATGTGATCTTTTCATATCATGGTCACGTGATCGCTTCATATAAGAAGTGTAATTATTATTTTAATTTTTATTTTAAAAACTACTGAATACATTTCGTTGAAATTTTGTTTATATATTTTATGGAACAATTTGAATATTACCTAAAAATTTCGAAGCAATTTGTGAATTTTAAATCCTCTTAAAAAATGTTTGAAAAATTAGGTCCCATAGGGCTCAATGTATTTCATTTTTTCAACCCGGGTTCAATCCAAATCTAATTGGGTGATATTATTCATTTATATTCCCATAGGTCCTACAGACTGGCTGAACAATGTACTAAAATTTCATTTTGATTAAGTCGTTTTTACGGCAGTTATCGTGCTAACCGACAGACAGAATGAACAAAGTCATAAGCACTTTTCAACTTTGTTGTAAAGTGTTAAAAAATGTTATCTACCATATTTATTTTAAAATGTGAAACCTCTCTTGTATATAAAATAATTAAACTCTTGGAAAGATATTTATTATATAATATATCTCTTTTTTCTTTCTGGAGGATATAGCAACAATCAGAATTAATAGAATTTGTTTTTCTCCCTATATTAAATATTTTTTATTTAAAAAACTACTGAATATATTTTGCTGAAATTTTTTTATATATTTTATGGGATAATTTGAATATCTATTAAAACTTTCGAAGCAATTTGTGAATTTTAAATTCGCTTAAAAAATGTTTGAAAATTTAGGTCCCATAGGGTTCAATGTATTTCATTTTTTCAACACGGGTTCTATTAAAAACTTATTGGGTGATATTATTCATTTATATTCCCATAGGTCTCACAGACAGTCTGAAAAACATACTAAAATTTCCTTTTGTATGTTTTTACGTTAAGTCATTTTTACGGCAGTTATCGTGCTAACGGACAGACAGACAGAATGAACAAAGTCAACACTTTTCACGTTTAGGATCGCAACACGAGATGGCGCCAACAGCTACATTTGCGTAGAAAATAACATGGAAAATATGGTAAAAATCAGCCGTGAACGGGAAGCTTCTTTGACTTGAAATAACTAAAAAACTAATAGGAATTTTTTAAATCAGGCCGGATCCTGAACTGAAGTACATGTATACCAAATTTCATGTGCGTACAAACCATGAAGACTAACTAGATAAATCCCTTTAGCCTTCATGATACCAACATTACCAACCTTGGTTCGTACGGTATTTAGAGACAGATATCTTCCTTTATTATTATAGGTATTTCAAAATCTCCAGTAACCAATTAAAGAACATAATTCTTTATTACACAACTTTTAAGGTAAGGATTGGAAATATATAAAATGATTGGATTATTAGATGTGATTCTGACTATTGAGCCCGAGTATGGGACTGAAATACTTTTCATTAGAGGCACAGTGATTACCGGGATCCAATGTTTTTTTTTTTGGGGAGAAGCTGTCACTAGTTTAAATATCTAATAGTTATATAAATTTTGTTATTTAACAGAAATATTAAAATTCAATAGACATTTGTGTTCAATAGACAAGATGTATGAGTTGTTCGATGTTTTAAGAATATTGCTTATTTAAACGTTCTTTAATTATATAAATTTTGCTATTTAGAGATATTTCTAAATCAAAAGAACTTCACTTTATACCTTTTTAGATGCATGAGCTCATCCACATATAAGAATTTAACAAATATTTAGATAATAATATCACAAACTTAAATTCTGAATAATATCGTAAACTTAAATTTTGAATAATATCATAAACTTAAATTCTGAATAATTGTACATTTTTATAAAAAAAAAAAAATCTATCATTCTACGAGATTTCCAATTATAAATCTATTTTATAGATTTTAATGTAGGATTTTCAAGGAATCTTAATTTAATGAAAGGTCATGTTAAACTGCTTAAATTTAGTAAAATTTTATTTTCTCTGATTTACTTTTATTTTCAGCATGTTCACTTGATGTAATTATCATTGAAAGTTTCTTGTTAAGAAAGCGTATTCAAACTTTTTATACTAACAGATTTATTTGTTGAATTGCTAAAATGCTACTTTTCATTATGTGCCAGTAGTGGACAATCTTTATATATGACTTTACATCTCAAAATAAATCATGTGGCTTTAAGTGTTTCTGTTTAATATTCCAACATAATCTTATTTGTAAGACAGAATAGCATCAATAGATGATTAGGGCCAATTAAATGTCGTAATATGTAATTCAACTGATTATCAAATCTTTCCTTCTGTCCTTAAAAAACAACACATTTGTTATGTTATTAATCAGACCAAGTCTGATATGCATAAATTTTATCGTAGCTGCCTTTGGTAACCAACTTGATTACTTTTTAAAAAAGTCAACTTTTAAAAATCTGAGATGTTTTCAGTAGACCATGTACCGGACCTTTATGCAATCAGGCTATATATTATGATTCACACCATGTTTGTTTGTTTTTAAATAGAAAAGATAGGATGCATATGCTGTTGTCCTCCTTCTCACAAATGGGCCTGCTCAATCTGAATTGCCTAATTGTGTTGACCACCTTTGATTATGTCCTGAGCATGAGACTTATATAGGCTGTAGACCATATAGGGGCCATACATTTTTTAAAATTTGCTGTTTCTTGATCTGTTTGCAGAAGTTTTAAATTGAGTTCCAAATGCATATATTTTACTTAAAATTGATTAAATTTTTATGTGATTAAAAAAATTGGAATTTTTAATTATAGTAAATCAAAGTTAACACATACATCCTATAAATATTTTTCAATTTAACAAATAGTGTATCATTAAAAGATGCGAAAAGTTGAAGATATGTTCAAATCTTGTTAATAATTCTTATGTACAAATTTTGCTAGAAAAAATAGAAATTTAAAATAATTTAGATTATAAAGTTTGGGAACTGCTACATTAAGATGTTCATTCTCAGACAGTATGAACCTTTTCTTAAATGATTTGCCAGTTATACACATCTTATAAAGCAGCTTCATATGTGCATAATAGAAGTTTTTTTATAGAACTTTTTATATTTCATTTGTTATAAATTATATGATACATAATAGTTATATGGAAGAAAAAAATATCACTTCAGATCCTCTACTCCTATACTGAACTCTAAGGTTATTGCTGTAAAAAGCACTACACCTTTTCACATAGGTTTTTTAGTTTGTAGATATGTAAATATTACATTATATTCATTTTTTTAAAACTTTCAGAAATATAAAATCATATTCATAAAAAGGGTTATAATGAGATATTAGCCTCCTTAATCAGTTTTTAGTTATGATACTAATATATAATTTGGTAAAATAATCTCATGTACAAATATCATTAACATGTTATCTCATTATCATGTTGCAAAGTGTTTTGCTTTCTACTTGCAGCTATCAATCTGCCTTCCAATTTTTTTTAAATGTTGTAATTAATTTGTTTTCATTTGTTTTTTATATTGTAGGTTATAAGTTCATCTTTGTGAGATAACCAAATGGCAAGGTACACAATAAGGTAAATGAATCTGGAGTTAAGATGCTTCTTTATTAGCCTTTATGCTTCAACTTATGTTGAATCAAAATATGGTAAGCTTTTGTTTTATATTATATTATTATTATTATTTATATAGATATTTTTTTGAAGATCTCCTAAATATATACTTTTTCATAATCTTATGAATGATGTCCCAGTGTATTGTTGAGTTTGTGTTTGATATGCAGGCACAATTACTCAATGTAAGGGCATGCCATTATAAATTTATATTTTTGGCAGATCATGTGAAAATCCAAAATCAGATCAATTGTTTTGGATAGAATAAAAATTATTGATTACTGGAAAATGTACCCAGTGTTGTGGGGGGGGGGGGGGTTAAAGCAGAGTATTTATATAAAGTAACAAAATAAATAAATTTTATTCATATAAATAACAATGAAAATTGCTTGCAATCTGCGAATTTTAACAGAATGGGCATGATTTCCCCCCAATCACAAAACTGTCTCACCGAAGCTCATTACTTGAGACTCTATGTTCTATGTTAAAATCTAACAACATACAGAATTTAAATCATAATTTCAACAATCTCAGCAAAATGAGATCAATTTATATATTGGCCATATCTTTCATAAACAACATAATTTTTTTTTTCCCAATACTCAAATTTGACTGCTCATGAAACTGCGAAAGGAACAAAATAGCTCTAGCCATCCCTCCTCCCTCTCTTCCCCATGATCACACGTGGAAATATTTTTAGAATGTTTTCTGCCTAATTCCAAGAACACATCCATTATGCGAAAGCGCAAACAGACTTTATAAGGGACCTTATTTTTTGACCACCTTTATGTAAACATCTAAAATTTAGCAATACATTTATACCTTATTAAAATTAATAATTAATGAATAGAGGGCACTAGGAATTTTGTTTTGTTTTGGAACAGTGTATAATATTTGAAGGAGCCCTGTTAAATTTTAAATATCGAATTGCCAGTCAATTTTTTTGTATTGCAGTTTAAAAATTGGAGACATCTTAAACACACAAAAAATATATGTTTTTAAAAATTCACAAAAATTTATAAATCATATGGATTCCATTCAAAGTTTGTTTAAAAAATAATTTTTTGATCTTTCCAATGGTGTCAAGATGGACCAAATTTTAGTCACTAAGGAACCTATTGATGTTAAAATTGGGCTGAAACATAAAATAACTGCAAAACTAATTCAAATTTTAAAAAATAATGCCGGTATACCTTCTTGGGTCTTGAAGCATCTGTGTACCAAATTTTATTGCTGTCCAGTGCTTAGATTTCCCACTACAAACTGCACAGAGACACAGACATTGTTCTTTATTATGTCTAGACAGCTACTTCATGAACTACACTGTTAGCGCTGGTTTGCACTGTTTCAACAGCTACTTTAGAAACTGTACCGTTAGCTGTGACTTGCACACAATCGACAGCTACTGCAAAAAATTTATTAAAAGTTAAGAGCTTTATCAAAAGCAACGGGGCTGGTCACCTGAGACGGTTAGTAAATAACAGGGCAAATATGTTGTTCCATATTTCATCAGAACCAGCAGAGATCGAAGAGAATGAAAAGAGCTAATCTACATAACTTTTCTCTTCCCCTTCAATCATCCTGTGTTTTGACAGACTCAACATAAACAGATACATGTTCCTACAAATGGTGGCACGAAAAAGAAAAAAACCCTAATCCAGAAAGCTAAAATTTTAAATATTGGTTTTAGAGCAAAAGTGCTTACAGAAATCAAATCTTCAGAACTTTGTGCATCAAGTGCATACCAAGCATGGAATAATTCAATAAAATTTAAGTGTAAAAAAATAAATAAAAACAGCTTTGAAAGTTTTTATCTATTGGAAAAGGGAATGTATTTGTTGTATTTTGTTTCTTTTAATAGAGGAAAGAAGTAGATTGGGGTACGTTTATCCATTTTTCTTTAGCACTAGATCATGGTTTTATCTTATTATTATTATTATTTGGGAGGAGGAGGGGGGAAGCGCTAACATGTGGTCCAAAACTTGCACAGAACTCTTTGAGTGAAGGGCCCTTTGCGCGATACATAGCGCATGATCCAGATGGTTTTTGCTCATCTTTCACACCCACGATGACCGCTCACAACTGATTCTGAACCTAAATTATAGTCAGAATGTGTGGTCTACCATGTTCTTCAAACCACTGGAAAGTCTCCTTTATTTTGTATAATCGGGACCACGCTTTATAGCCATACTATAGTGTCTGTGTAAGAAAACTTAAATTTGAAAATAATGTCTATATACTGTGGTCAGAGTTGGGCAAAATACATAATGTATTTTCGATACAAAATACATAGGTTTTAGGGTATAAAATACAAAATATAAAATAGTTTTCAAATTTAAAAAATTCTGCAAAATACATGTATTTTCAAAATACAAAATACATTTTAAAAAATTAAACATTGCTGTGTGTTTGAATTTTCAATGCAAAACAACATTTGTCATACAATTTATTGAAAATAAACAAACCTTTTGCATTTGTTAAATGTTAACATTGGCATTTTAAAGGGATTAGAATGTATTAAAAGTATGACTTTAAAGAGTCAGTATGACTTTGAAATGTATAATCCTCATGGTAAGAAGGTACAAACAAAAAAAGAAAATAAATGAATCTCTGGGAGGATCTCTCATTTAATAAAATAAAGATATAATAAGAAAATTTAGGACTGAACTTTATTATGGTGGCAGATGGTTTGTTTACTTCATTTTTGATGGAACTACTAGGCATTTTAATTCCATATTTTGTATTCATATTTCATATAGTCATGCGAATTTTCAGAAAAACAGAAATATGTGATTATAATTTTTAATTAATTTAAATTTAAAACTAGTAATATTAGTTTTTATTTTAAATTATAAAATATGCTAATAGTTTTAAATATTAAACATCCTTTAAAGTCTTAATATATTACTTTGAAGTAAAACGTTTGAACGTTTTCTACATGTACAAAAGGACCTTCGGAACTGTGATCCTAAACCCCTGTAAATTTGTTATGTGTTGATGTCAGTTATGTCAACTTGCATTTTTTTTTTTTTTGGAAACATGATTTCTTTATAAATGTGCTTAAAAGCAGAAAATTATGATAGGCATTCTGTTCATTTTTCATTTAAAAGATTGTTTTTTGTACTTCTGTACAATAGTGTTAATAAGATTGAAATTGTGTGATAATTTTTCTGAACACTATAAATAGATTCATGTAGAAATTGAAAAAATTGCTTTAAACTCTTCAACATTCAATAACTGAAAGAAAAACTATTTAAAGTAAAAGAATATTGCTCTGAAATATATCAGGGACCAATTTAAACTATCGATGTACCAAATTTCATACCTGTACATCACTTTGTTTTCTGCTCCACATAAACACACAGGCAGACATTTTCTTTTATTATTTAAGGGTATATTTGGAATATCCAAAATCATATTGCATACTAAGCTTTATTTATACAGTATATCATTATAACACTTGCAGTTTGTTAATATTGCATTGCAAAAACAAGCTGTATTATTTTTTTATATATTGAATTAATTTTTATTACATTTCATACATTCTTAACATTATGAGCATAAAATATATAAAAATAATGTAGGTAGTTTGGCTAAAAATTGACTCAATTGTTATTCTGAAAAATCTACATTACAAATTCAACTGAACAGATTATTTTTTTATGTAAAATGGTTCAATCTGTCATTTGAGGTTGTCTAATGATATAGCCTATTTTCTACACGCCAAAAAATTGAAAAAAAAATTCCCCTATTCTTTCTTAAGTATAGATCTACCTAATATACTTAAACAACTTGAAAAATTGGGCAGTAAAAAATATTGGGCTTTTCCAATAAATCTAGGGACATTCTAATATTTAAACTGTTGATAGATGCAAATAATTACTAAGAAAACCTTTCTCAACACTTTAAAAAATGTAAAAAGAAGGAAATAAAATAATGCAGCATTGCATAGCTGGAAAAACCATGTTCATTAATATATCTCCACTTTACCTCCTATTTCAGAGAACTGCATAAATCAAAATTTTGAGACCTGATTAAATTTGAAAATTATACCTAGCCCCTGCCTGAGCCAGGATCAAATTTGAAAATTCGGTCTAGCCTTTCACAAGCTTGGATTAAATTAGATATTTTTGAGCTGGCTCAAATTGAATTAGAAAATGAGGCAAGCCTGGTTTCAATTTAGGTAAGAAGTGAATTTAATAATTAAATCGGTATTGAGTTCTACATCTGAGCACATTGACTAAGCTTAACTGTATTGCAGTGCAAGTCAAGTTGTAGATTTAGCCAGAAAAATAGATTGCTTTAGTCATGAAATGAGTGTTTTTAAGATAATAATTTTCATAACAAAAAAGGAAGTAAATGTTTTTATCTAAAATAAAAATTATGTTATATAAAATGAACCTGTTGCAGAGGAAAACATATATTCTGGATACAAATAAATGATAGAAAAATTGTGAATTTTTTATTATGAAATTATTTTGATTATAGTTAGAGAATTGGCTTCTTTAGTAATATTGGGTTGTTCGGAAAATACTTCTGGGTTTTCCGTAAGGTATTTGTAGTAGCGGTCAGACGGGGTTTAAATGTTATTTGAAACAATTTTTTGAAAATGCATTGTGGCAGCTGAGATATAGGCAATATTCCTGACATATGGGCAATTCAACTTTGCAAAATACAACTGATTATGTGTGTAATATACCTTCGTAAAATATAACTGACATATGGGCAAAATTCCTGACATTGTGGCAACTAGCATTGACCAAAATGATCCATTTTTGAAACAATTGTTAACTGGTGAAGAAAAATGGATTATTTATAGTAGCATTGAATGCAATATAGATCGTGGTCCAAACCTATTAAGCCTGCTCAAACAACATCAAAAGTTGATATTTATCAAAGAAGGTCATATTATCAGTTTGGTGGGATTATAAGGGAATTGTTTATTTTGAGCTTTTACCAAGGAATGAAATGATCAATTCCAATGTGTACTGTCAACAACTAACAAAATTAAAAGATGCTTTGCAACAGAAATGTCCAGAATTGGTGAATCATAAAGGTATTGTGTTCCATCTTGACAATGCTAAACCACATACATCTTTAGTCACTCATCAGAAACTATTGGAGCTTGGTTGGGATCTACTACCACATCCACCATAAAGCCCTGACATTGCACCATCAGACTACCATTTGTTTTGTGCTCTGCAAAACTTCTTGATAGGTAAAACCTTCATTTCAGATAAGTGTCAAATCCCACTTGGAAAATTTTTTTTACAGAAAAAGATCAGAAGTTTTTTGAAAGTGGAATCATGAAATTGCCTGGAAGATCGCAAATGGTTATTGAACAAAATGGTCAATACATTACTGTTTAAAGTTATTTCTTTGCATAAAATATTGTTTTTATTTTAATGAAAAAAAAATCCAAAAGTAGTTTTCAAACCAAAAGTAGTTTATTCCAACCCAATACAAATTAATTGTAAAGCATACTAAATATTACAAGCCTAAATAAATAAAATTAATCAATTTGAATTTGAAAAAATGTAAGCTTAAAATTACGAGCTGAACAAAAGTTTTTCTATATAAAATAGAATATAGATCTATAATATTTATTACAATTATTTGTTATAATTATATTGTAACCAGAAAGTATGGCCTGACCTCCAGGAGCCAGACATGTTTTGTACAAACAACATGATTGGGATAAATAGTGCTAAATCAATGTTTCTGAATTTATTATCTGTGTTAATTATATGTAGTTGGTCATTAAATAATTTACCTTATACATGGTTAAATGAAATATGGTCTAAAATGTGTTAGAACTTGTAAATATTGAGAAATTAGTGTTTAAGTAATTTTTTATACAAACCTACCTAAAATTGCCCTGTTTAAAATTTGTAAATCTAAACCCACCCAACTATCACCTGCTTAAAATTTGTGAAATGAAGCCCAGTTAAACCTGAGCCCTAAAAAATGTCAGATACCAGAGCCTCCTAAGCTTGTGTAGGCTTCTACCCTATATACCCAAGTTGCACCACCTGATCCTTGTGAAATAACTTTGTATGATGACATCTTAACATTTCTATCACCATTATGTTACAAAACATTAGGAAAAGTGTATATCATCAGTTCTTCAGCTATATGTTTTATATAAAACTTTTGATTGGATCTTACAGTCCATATTAATATTCTTTTTTTAGGTATATGCATATAAAGAAACAAAAGAATTGTACCCATTGCAGTTTCGACATCTGACTTCAAGTGCAAATTTTGCATTCACCTTGTTATAGATTCCAGACTTACAAGCAGGTAGTGTATTTTAATTTATTTCCTTTAATTATAAGTTTTTACTTCTAATATGATATTCTTGTGTTTTAGCATGAGCATTTATAATGCTTTGAAATCTCCACTTGTAAGCTGGTTTTGCTTGTATGCACAGCATAAAATTCTGCAGCTATTATTATATCATTTAAATAAAAATTATATATCCTATATTCAGTTTTTACCATTTTACCTATGGCGAAACTCCTCCAGCGATTTGCATAAAGACTCTGATCAAACGATTAGTATAAAACTTTCTTGCTCGCCACAGATACTCTAGATTTGCATATGCTGCATGCGCAATGCTTCTACCCTGTCTTTTATAAGTGAGTCTCAGAACTTTATCAGCATCATTCGGACATTCGTATTTCGGATGCTACCTGCATGCACATTATGACGTTGCTCTATTTTAATAATGTTCCAGTATATAATCTACGTAATGTTCCTGTAAATATAGTTAGTATGTTCTTGTAAATAAATTTATGTTTTATGCTTGCCGCTGTAATGGATACGCTACAACATTGCGCCTTCACCTTATGTTGTTGTTGAAACCCAGAACGTCTGACCTACCAGAAAGGTGTTGTTGTTGAGACCCAGACCGTCCGACCTACCAGAAAGGCTACCAGAAAGGTGTAAGGTAACTGTTTGGACGGTCGGGCCTTCACCTTATGTATAACCCTTCGCCATATACCTATATTATAAGAGTAATCAGTTTTATTTCAATGTGAGGTTAAATCATGCTTGAGCTTGTCAAACTTTTTAGAAAAAAAAAAATTGCTTTGTTTAAATATATCCCAAAGCTTGAAGCACAATTGAAGTACAATAAAACAAGTTGAAAACTGCTGAAATACATAATTATTTTAAAGCAACTACAAAACATATTTTTGCTATATTATATAACCTGCAAGATTTCTTTCTATATCACTAGGGGGCTCCGCCTCCTGATGTCTGATGCTCACCAAAAAAAAAAAATTAAAGGTTCTCTGACCCTTGCTTATTATACTATGCCCCATTTTGCATGTTTGCAGTCATTACAATGTTATACTTGAATGTTCTTAATTAGCTTTTCAAAATTATTAAGGATTTTATAAAAATATATTGGAAAAAGATTTAATTCGATTGAATTAGAATGTTTTAAAGCTTGTAAATAAGAAACATTATCATATAAAGTTCACCCACTAGATAATAAAACATTTTTATCACTTGAAAATTATTCAAGCCAATATTTTCTTAAGCTTATGTTTTAATGTTGATAGCTCATGCACTTCTTACAGTGGAGATCTTAGTTTATATTTCTTTCTTATTATGATTGTTAAATTCAGAAAATTATGAAGTGCTTAAAATTATGGAGGTATAAGTAAATTAAGATGTGCAAGAATTGCCTGCAGTTTTCTATGTAAAACAGGCCTTTGCCACCTTGCAGGGTGTAATCGAGTTATACAGCTTAAGATGTTGAACACTCAAGATTCAAACTCTTGATTTGTGATGTTTGTTAATTATAATAGAGTTATTTACTGTGAAGGGAGAGTTTGACCAATTGAATCTTAATAAGATAGTTGTCACTAATGTACATGTGGCTCAAAGATACAACACTTGTAATGGGACATTTTTTTTTCTTTCCCATGATCCTAACCCTACTCAAACTTTCTAAGAGGATTGATTAGAAGTTACAAAAGAGGATATTTCCTAATGTTGATAATCAGCAAAAAATCACATGATCTTCTTCTTGTTGTATAGTGTAGAAGGCCTTTTACATGTACAGAGAAGTTCTTTTCCCACCAATCAATAAAAGGACAGCTAATGAAGCATTTGAATTACAGTAATTGCCCTTACAGGACAGCCCTTGAATTACAGTAATGCCAAAATAATTGCGACTTCAGCATATCTACCATAACTGAGTAAACACTATTTCTGATGAAATATTAATTTTTAAATATTTAAAAACACCATAACTTTAATGAACATGCTTTTTGCTCTGACTGCTGAGAGACAGAATTTGATATAGCTGTATTTAGCTCCATACCTTTTTTACCAGAAATTTCGATATGTTATATTTCGAGTCTGTTCCTATTGTAGCTGTATCATGTATATTAGCTACATTTTTGTGCATTCTATTTCTCTATTTTGTTGTTACCACAGGGTGTCCAGTGCTATCAGTGCCCAATGGCTATTTCCACAACAGTGTTAGTCACAGAGATATACTTCCAATTGCAAAAATGTTTTAAATTTTAAAGTCTATTATCTTAGAAGCAGTTTAAATCAATAAAAACATTTCTGAAAGAAATACGAAATATAAATTTTTATATGGTCCCCCGGTCCTACTAATTATATTTAGGAAAATCATCCTCATACAATTTCATGCAAAATAAAAACAAAATCTTCCTGTTATGCCCAAAATTTACCGAGTTATGCAGCATTAAACTTTATGACTTAAGTCACTTTTCCACGCGTAAAAATGTCACGTTTCAGGCAACCAACCAATCAGGGACTGTATTGACCATTTCTCAGCACAAAAAGTGCTCCAACTTTAAACAGCTATAAGTTGGTGAATTTTGGTCGTAAAAGGATGATTTTTTTTTTTTTTTTTACATAAAATTGTATGATGATTTTCCTAAATATAATTGGTAGGACTGGGGGACCGTATAAAAATTTATATTTTGTATTTCTTTCAGAAATGCATTTATTGACAAACTGTTTCTATGATAATAGATTTTAAAATTTGAAACATTTTTGCAATTGGAAGTGTATCTCTGCGACTAACGGTTGAGGAAATAGCAATTGGGCACCGATAGCACTGGACACCCTGTATATTCACAGTGAATGAGAACAATGTTCTCACAGTCTTTGAAAGTCCTTGAAAAGTGCTTTAAATTATATTTTAGTTTTCAAGAGCCCTTGAAAGTACTTGAATGTTAATATAGATCCTTGAAAGCCCTTGCTTTTTATTCCTGCATTTTAAACTTTTAGTTTTGTCACATGACTTTACCTCCTAGGAGGAATCGTCAAAGTAGAATTGCACAATTGGAATCATTCTCCAGCACCATCCAGAATGCCAGCCAAACATATGGTTGATTTTTATTTATGGAAAACTGTGGGAACCATGTGAGAACAAGTACATCAAAGGTTCCTCATCAAAGATCTAAGCTAACTACAAATAATTGTTCATTTTATATATAAAAAATTATTATACTATTTAATAATATAAATTTTATATGCAATTAATATTTTTCACATTTTTAAAATTTAATTTTATGCTCCTCCTGTATACCCCTTTATTCCATACTCCTTTTCCCATTTTATATATTTGCATACCCTTTATTCCATATGGTCAAAATTTTGGTAATCCAAAGTAGCCTGCGTCTCATAAATCTTATTAAGATGATTATATTAGAATTTATCTATTTTGTAATCATTTCTCTGTTATAGGGTTTGATGTCACAGTTCTTAATCTCTGAAACACTCCATATCTAAATCATGCTTTTTTAACATGACTAACTTCTTCTGATTGGTCATTTTCATCAATCAAAGTCAAAATATCAAGTGTTTGACTGAAATTATGTTCTGACTATCTGACTGCCTTGTAATTCATTTTTTAACTTTCATTTTCCTTTACTTTCATTATTATATTTTGCCATTTTTTATTGAATTATGATCAAAGTTAGAAAAAGTTACTCTGTGGCCATGAAACTTGATGTATTAGACTGGCATAAAACAAATGGCACAAACATGCATAAAACAGCGAAACATTTTTCAATTGACAGAAAGACTCTGCGAGAGTGGATTAGTAAAGAAAATGTTCTAAGAGGGAATTGTTTTGGAGCCTCAAAGGACAAAAAGAAGCTTGGTAGCGGAAGAAAGCCTCTTTCAGATGTTTTGGATGATGAATTATTTGAGTTCTTTGAAAGTGAACTAAGAAATGGAAGAGCTGTGAGTAATAAACTTCTTTCTGAAAAAGCATGCACAATTGCCCTCAGTCTTGGGCTCTTAGATTTCAAAGCATCGGACCGATATGTTTCAAATTGGAAACGGCGGTTCGATATTTCTGTACGTAAAGGAATCAAAGCCAGGCAAAAGGCTGAAAAGGAGATGCAAGAAAGAATAGATTTAAGTAAATTGTCCTCTGTGGACCTTATGAAACAACTTGAGCAACTTCTTTATGATGATGATGAAAACGATAAAGATGTTGGTGAACTTTCTGATAATTATAGAGAATGTGGTGGACATTCTGAAAATGATAAAGATTGTGTTGGACATTTTGAGAATGATAACAATTGTGGTGGACTTTCTGATATTGATAAAGATTGTGATAGACTTTCTAATGATGATAAATTATCTTCACATTAATTATTTTCATGTATTATGACCATAGAATGTTCTTCGTAATTGAGCCACATTTTTATGCTGCTTACATTTAATTGTTGAAATTAATAAAATATGGTGTAATTTTTTATTTTGAATATTTTATGGCAGTGTTTCCTAAATTCTGTTTTGTGAGAAGTGTATAGTTGTTCTGCCATAAAATATGAAAACTAAAAATATAAATAAAATAATTCAATTTTGTAAAATAACTATAACACAGAAATATTTAAAGCTGAATTTAATAAATGTTATGGAAGTTTAAAGGTTAAATTAATCAGCTGAAAGTTATAAAATAAGACAAAAATATCGTGTATAAAGTGTTATTATTACAAAAAGTATTTTAAAATAACGTAATTTCTTACTTTATCGAAAATGAATAACATAAACAAACCCAAATTGTCGAACATGTGCATATGCTTGTTGCTATTCAGCAAATAGTAATAATGTATGTAAATTCCTCATACTCCAAATTATGTTGTTTGATATCCATACTATATAACCATTGTTTAGAAAAAATGTACTTTTTAATGGAGAAAAACAATTATTTTAAAACTGTATTTAGGAATATATATATGTATATTTATTTATTTATTTATTTATTTATTTATTTGCAAAAATCTACAATTTGCATTAATGAAATTTATTTATTTTTTTAAATCATAGCTATCCGAAACTTAATTAATAAAAATATGTTTCAATTTAGACCTTGAGATAAAAAATAATCGCCAATATATTTGGAAAATTTTATTAGCAATTATAAAAATGAATTTTCTATCTCAAATAGAAAACAAGAAAGATCAATCATGCATAAAGCATTGATTATGAAACACTTTTCAACTTCAATGCAATTTTATTTAACACTAAATATGAATTAAAAAAAACTTTAAAAATCACGATTTTGACACAAGTTAGATGCCATATTTTATTTTGAAGTGGGTCACTTGATCTCTTCATATAAAAGGTGTAATTATTATTTTAATTTCTATTTAAAAACTACTGAATATATTTTGCTGAAATTTTTTTTATATATTTTATGGGATAATTTGAATATTTCCTAAAACTTTCGAAGCAATTTGTGAATATATTTGCATATTATTTATAATGCATTATTGTTGTTCAGTCTTGTTAAAAAAGTTTTAATGCTTTTTACCAGTGTAGATATGTTTCATTATTGTAAATATCAAATATCAATATAAATTTGAACATGAAGGACTTATGAAAATCTGAAAAATTATATCAATTTGCTTTTTCAGTTTGGTGTGTTATCTTTAATTAAATCATAATCATTTTATAATTAATTAATCATTAGAAAATCAATGACTGTCATTTTAGAATGCTGGCAGGAATCCTTCTCGTGATATTATGCATTATTTTTGACAGTTCTATTGGCTCAGTTTGAGCACTCTTTATGTCTGTTGTTAGCCATGACTAGCAAGTGCACCCTAGCATTTTTTATCATCTATTTTACAAACATCAGCAACTAGCTGTGGCACTGCAGCTACTATAAATTAAATTTTGAAAATATTTGCAAAATAAAATTTGCAGCAAGATAAATGTGAAATTACCATAAATTCATGAAGATTTGAAGCCTAATTTGTAATAACTAATAAGAAAATAAGAGTAATCAAATAGCAATTCAGTTTTCTGTATAAAATTATAGCTACAAAGAATTATATAATAAGAAGTAACACTACAGAGAAATAGGATAATGCTGTACAAATATATATGTATATGAATGTGTTCATATTTATTGAATATGTAAAACTGTTTCTAGAGGAAAAGTTTAATGTGATTTTTTCAAATATTCAGTTTGGTTAAACAGTTTTTATATTACACAAATTAATATTTCAATGCTAATAATATAAAGATATTTCCAAATTTAAATTTAAGGAATTAACAAATTAAATCTTATAACATACAGTTTGACTTTTGAATATTTTTACATTAAAGTATCATTCCATTTAAATTTTATTTTAAATATAAGATAAATTCTTGAATTTTTTTATAATTGTATAGCATATATAGAACTGCTGCAGTTATTATTTATATAGAAACCGTTATGATTACAGTTTATTTTTGAAGTGCCAAATTTTTATTAATATTTTTATTTATAGGGTTGTTACACTATCTGTAAAACTGGAGGAATTTGAAAATGGGTTTTAAATGCTTTAGAAAAATGTAGATAAAATAGGTAAATTTTGTAAAAGGATAGAAAACTCAGGAAAAATTGCTTTTGTTGAATTACATAGTTTACATATGTGATACTAGCTACTATACCTGACATGTTGCTCATAATTTAAATAATGTGCTAATTCTAGTAATATTCTAAAGGATACTGTTCTTCAAAAAATGCCTAAACTAAAATATCTGTTATTATATTAAATGCTAAAATTGTAGTAAAAGAAAATATATACCTGTACCATTTTTATTCTATTGCAACAACTAGTTCAACACAATAAATGATATATTGATTTGAAAATGCTTTACCAAATTAAAACAAAAGACTTCAGAAATTGAAAACATTAATAATTCTTGAAATGCTATATCCCAAAGCTGTAACTGATATATCCCAATCAAAAATCTAATACCATTTAAAATCATGATTTTATGTGGTACTAGCTTCTATAGCTGACGTTTTTCTCATACTTTAAAATATGTGCTAATTCTAGTAATACTTTAAATAGTCTAAATGATACTGTTCTTCAAAAAATGCCTAAAATGGAGTATCTGTTATTATATTAAATGCTAATATGGTAGCAAAAGAAAATATATACCCATACCATTTTTATTCTATTGCAACAACCAGTTCAACACAATAGATGATAATATTGATTTGAAAACGCTTTACCAAAATAAAACAAAAGACTTCAGAAATTGAAAATATTAATAATTCTTGAAATCCTATATCCCAAAGCTGTAATTGATGTATCCCAATCAAAAACTTAATACCATTCATTTATAAAATTTATTTTATATCAATTTCTTTATTATTCAAATCAGGTAATTTGAATGAAAATTGTCTGGTATATAAATGCATTTAATTTCATTCTGTTACTAAGCGTGATTTAATTTTCTTTAAATAAAATAAAAAAGAAATCATCTGCACAATGTTATTTCAATGACAGATTTAATTTTGCATTTTTTATTAATATCACAACTACCTAATCCTAGAAATTTGAAACATGGATAAAAAAGAGTTACATTTAGCATTTTTTATGCCAAGTTTAATATCTACTTTTCAAAATTGTTTATATCTATCATCTGAAAATGGAAATATGTTTTCATTGATAATGTAGCAACCTTGATTTATTTGTTATTTATTTATATATAAGAGGGCAGCTTGTATCTGTGATGATCCCTTCCTGAGGGTATTGGAGTTATTTCCTAAAATATTATACAAATTTTTTGTGTGTGCGTGTTCCTTTTTTCATAATATATTGATATTAAAGATGTTCCAAAATGTAGTGAATCTAATATGTTTTTGATTTCCCCAAAGAATAAGGTTTGGTGTATATTATTTTTTATTGCTGTTTTACAATTTTGGCTTTAAACTTGTTTTAAATGTATAGGTGTTTTTTTTTTTCAATATTTTCTACTTGTCAGTTTGAAAACTTCTACTAGGTACTATGTTCATACGTTAATGGGTACCTTATATACTTGTGACTAAGTCGATCACTCTACAAAAAAAAAAAAATCTGCAAATCTCTCAAAATCTGCATATACCTTGACTACACCAACTTCAAACTGGTATATTTAAAAAAAATTATAATAAAAGTGTGTATAAAAGAGTCTTCTATCGCTATTTTGCTTTTATTTATGACATTATAGTTACTTTCCCATATTTTATTAGACCAGTGTTTTTCAAACTTTTTGGTCATGGAGCCCTTTTTTAATTCAATTTGATGAGGGAACCCCAAAATGAGAAAAAATCCTTTGTGGTCCAAATCATGCATTTTAAAATTTACATAGTTTTTTTTTTTTATCTTCTAAGAAAATTTACATGAAACTATCATGCTGCGGAGCTCTGGGATTCCATGGAACGCACTTTGAAAAATGCTGTATTAGGCCAATGTGCCATGTTTGTTTTGCTTTCTGTACATTTTGAATTTTCCATTAAGGGACTAACTCTTTCCATTATGCTATTTCTCTTCCCGAAATTAAATCATGTTTTTATAGAAATTTTATACAATGGGTTACATATTTTTCAATTTTGGACTAATGTACTATTATTCATTTTAATATACATTTTTTAATCAATAATCAACATAAGCAGTTAGACATGCAGAACTTCTTTAGCATCGTAGCTTCTTTAGCATCGTAGCTTTTGCTGTAACTTACAACTGTGCAAAATATTTTATAAACTAGTGGTATGTTTCCTATTATGCAATTACATAGAATATAGGATTTTCATTTGTCTTAAAAACCCCTTTTTCAATAAAAGAATTTAAAACATAAAGAGCATTTAAAACAAACAAACTTTTTTACTTGCAAATTTCAGCAGAAAAATAAATTGTTCTCGAATTTGTAGCCTTTTTTGACGTTCAAATTTTTTCGGCTTATACACTATGTACAGTATATTCAGCTCATACACTATATGATTCATTGGGATGATTTTAATTTTTTTCCTAAGCACATGGCTCAAAATATAAAAAGAAAATTATTTTCAATTATATGTACAATGTAACTTCTATTTTGTTATAATTTAATGCACCTGTTTGCTTCTTGGGGCATGTAATATGTTAGTACTATAGAGTTTTAGCATATGCTTTGTTAATATGTAGTTTGGGCATATATTTTATCATTTTCTTTTTAAATAGCCTTATAAACTCATAGAACTAAACCTAAAGTATTTTCAAATTATAGATTGCACTCCTATCTTATATATCAGTGTCCATGAACTGGTTTCACACTTTTTAGTGATTTTCATCATGGAATAGCATGGGATCTGCAATATGAGCATGGTCCTGAGAGGAATGCTTTCATTAAGAAAATTGGGAGAATTTTTCGAAATTTTATGAGTTTTTCCAGTGTAGTATGAGCTTAATTTTTATGAAATTTGTTGCCGGTTGTGTTGTTGTTGAGACCCAGACCGTCCAACCTACCAAAAAGGTGTAAGGTAACAGTTTGGATAGTCGGGAAGAGCCACCCAATTTAGACCGGAACCCAGTGGGGGAGGCATCCACAGGGACCGTACCCTCCTTCCTCTACCATCAACCTCTCGGAAGGACTTACGGACCCACATGTTTAACGTGATCGTACTCCGCGTGAACATGGTGGCAGTTTGGGCAACGGAGGGAATCGAACCCGTGCCTACCGAGTGCAATTTCCGCATGCTAACCACTCGGCTACTGCACTCTGTTGCCAGTTGTGTTGAAGACCCAGACCATACGACTCGTCCAAAGACATGAGCAGCTGTTTAGATGGCCGGGTTGCCAGTTGTGTTGAAGACCCAGACCACACGACCAGCCCGAAGGCTTATGGTAGCTAATTGTGTGGCCGGACGAGTTGCCAGTTGTGTGTAAGACTGGATTTGTGTGTCTCCATAGAGCTTTGCAAAATTGTGACATGCAGCAAAATGCATGGAACTGATTCTCAGATGCTGGTATTTTCAGTAGGAGATTAATACTTATATAGTTTGCAAAAATGTGAAACCATTCAAATATAGTCAAATAGAATCTGAGAACATCATCCTTATTATATAGTTTGCAACTGCCCTTTTACTTTCTCATACTGTATATAGTGTATATACTGTATGAATGTAGTATAAAGTATTGTTTTCATGAAAAATTTCAATTTCGAGAGTTTGATGCCAATATGTTTTAGGATCTCCTGAATACGTTTTGACCACTTTTTGAGTAGTGTCTGTCTGTGGTTGGAAGATTTCTTGTGTATACAACAGCTGCTGCAAATGTCAATGGATTTTCACAAAATATTACATCTGGCTTTGTTAATGAAAAATTTAGAACTAAATAGAATTTTTTGAAAATCCAGCAAAACATCGAAAATTATTCTAAATTTTATATTTTATTAACATGGCAGCATTGGATAAAATTTAACATAATTATGCATAAAAGGGGTCATTTATGGCTCTTTCATGAAACTTAACATTTCAATCCTACTGAAAAATAACTGCAATACAATTGTGTTCATGATATCATTAGTCCCCCATCCCGATGGGGTACATTGTCAAACTTGGTAACATTCGAAAGATTTTTTAAAGCCCTTCAAAATGAAGGGTAACATACTGTAATTGTGATCATATGGACCAACAATACAGGTTTTCAAAAGAAAAATTTGCAAGAAAAAAATAACAAGCTACTTAAAAATGGATTCTGGTATGAGAGACTCGAATTGAGCCACACTGCAGTTAATTCTTATTTCATTTCAACGATTCACTTTATGACAGTTGATAGATCTGGAAAAAAAAGAAACTGAAATATAATATTGTGTAAAACATAAAACTGTTATATGATCTTGGATTAAAAATTTTCTATCCAAAACTATTCAATGCCTCATTTATAATTTAATATTTCTGTCGTTACTATTCTCTATACCAAATTTAACCTGTTTATACTTCAGTACATTTCCAATTAAACTTATCAGTGATTTCTCTACTGCCAGAATTTACCTTTCTTATTCATTCTTTTTTTTTGTTGTTGTTGTTAATATACAGATATTTACTTTTGCCAAATCTTAGTTTTCAGTGTATTCGGTTCTTTTGTTGTTTCTTTATAACTAAACTTATAATTCCTAAAATCAATAACATATTTTCAATGACTGCATATATTTCTCTTGTATCAACATAGGTCCACCAATTAGTAAATTTTCTGTATAAATAGCAGTTTTCTTATTTTCCATTATATTATTTTCTCATAAATTTAGGGTTACTTGTGAAAAATTGTTAAATTTAACATGTAACTGGTATAAAAGTGATAACAGGATGTTTGGATAACAGGAAAGTGATTAGGTGCTTTGGTGGGACATCAAATATCATTACACAGTCATAGTGTTAAGAAATAAACTTTATTTATCTATATTTTTCTTTTGCTGTCAATATGCATTGTGCTACCTCCATTTCAATATGTTTGAATGGTGTTGCAGTGTGAATTGCTTGATCCATTTTAATAATGAACAATGCTTGTTTGCCTACAATTTTATTAACTACTAATTAACTTGTTAACTTTTAAATAAAATATCTGTGATATATCCAAGGGCTTTTTTACTATGCTTCTGAGATCTAAATACCAAGTGAAAATATAAATTATATATTAAATTTAAAGGTATAGCCTGTAGTGCAAATATGCATTTTCTCCCCTTTAATTTGTTTAGATAAGAGCATTGGCATTGCCGTTTCATGGCTAATCCACATGCTATTTCCACATCATTACCAACCATGATAAAAATATTTAAAGTGAGAAGCACAATCTGTTGACATTTAAAGGGGGAAAAATTAGTGAGTAACATTGTTACTTGTTATAGATTGATGTGAAACAAAATATTTTTTGCATATTTTGAATTGGTGGGCTGTGTGTGACACTGGTATAAGTTGCCTGAGGTAAGGTGTCAATATTTTTAATTTAAAATTTGATTTTTTCACACTTTTCTACCAGAATTGTTTTACAATACATTAAAGTGTGTATGAAATCCGAACATACAGGTACAATACATATTGGGATGTATTGGGGTGGCGGGGTATCTGTCGACCTCAATACCAAATTGAGGCCAGCCGATACTTTTGCTCATATTATGTCAACAACCCAACTCATAGATGATGATTTTATATGCCCTCTGTAAAAAGTTATGAAAAAAACATGTAACTCATGAAATTATTAACCAATCAACAAAATTTGAGAAGTTTATCAAGAAGTTTCTAGATGTTGAACTCACCAAGTTAGTGATATTTTGCCAAATTTGTCGCCAAAATTACTGAATTTGTCGCCAAAGTCAAGTGACCCAGACCTTCAAATTACAACATTTTCTGTTACATATCCATAACAATATGATGTCACTGCCGTTACATGCTTCCACTTCCGTTTCATCTATGTCACATCTCTTTCAATATTTACTCTGCCTGTGCCCCAAGATGGTTCATATCAATAAGTTTGTTTTTTACAGCAGTGGGTATGTAATGATATTTGAAAGTAAAAAAAAGTACCCAAATTTGGTCTTTTTATAATGTAAATATGTCTATGAAAGTTGTAATACTGAGCAGCCATAATATCAGCTAGTTTGGTATCAAGTATTATAAACAGCTGCCTAGTTCAATATTTTCACTAGTATACTATTACTGGAGTTCATAACCTAACAAGTTTTTGCTTTTATTTCCACCATTTTCTGTTCCACTTCAAAAATAAAATATAATTTTTGTCTAGCCAACAAAAACCATTATTCATCAAATTAAGTTTTGTAAATACACAATTTTTTTTTTATAAATAGTTTCCTTATTCTTTTCCCATCTCTATTAAAATAAAAATGTATGTAATTTTAAGTAACAAAAAATTCTTAAAAATATTTTTATACAAAATATTTACATTTTTGCTCTAGAAAAATATTTACAAATTCAATTAGCTAATTTTTAGCTATGTCATTGCTAAGACTGTCTTATGAAAAATGGTAAAAAATTCAATGGAGCTTTATAATTGTACAGCCATTGAGATCCCTCAAATGTTTTCCCTCTTTGAACATCTGTCCATCTCCCTTCTGGGAGATAAATGTCTCTTTCTATAGCCCCTTTCACTAAAACTGGGGCCACCATGATACCTTCTCCTAATAAGAATTGTGAATCAGAAGACAAGGCTTCTATATCATCTGGTGCTATCCACCACAGAGGACGGATTATAGGGTCTCCAGTTGCTGTTGCTTGGTGTGCTAAGCTGAGTATATAAGGCACATATTTGTCCCGTAATTCCATCATTTTCTTTGTTATCTGGAGTACTTCATCATCATAATCAAATGGTGCAATTGAAAATTGAAGTACTGGCAAGAAGATGTTGGCTTCGAGCCATCGAATGTAGAGTTCACGATTTGGTAAAGATTTGTTATTTGGTGTATAGTTATTGCCACCAATCATGTCAGGTAAGATGAAGTGATAACCTAATATGGATAGTTGCAGAGCAGTTGGGATCAATGTTTGTAATCCATTTGTATAATCCCAATGAGAAAACTTATCAAACATGCGTATGAATATGGGCAGCTCTTGAGATTCATAGCCTACTCTTACTTCAACTCTTCCTCCAAAGTCAGAAGCTAGTTTTGCATATTCTTTTGTGTAGATGTTAGGCTGAATGTTTGCTTCTTCTAAAATGAAATCTGTCTCTAACCACTGAAGCTCACCAGCATCAAATTTAAAGGATTCTACTCCATAAATATTTTTCAGTCGCTTTAACCTTGCTGTAAACCATTCAGTTGCTTTTATGTTTGTTGTATCTAACAGAGCACTGCTTATACCATTCCACCATTTAATATCTACAGGATTTCCATGTTTATCTTTTACCCAGAATCCCTTTTCTTTGCCAATATTGTAAGTTTTGCAGTCTGTATTACAAAATGGGTGTATCCACAATGTGGTCGGAAAACCCAATTCATTTATTGCGTTTGTCATTCGTTTGGGATTGGGGAATTTTATCAAATCAAATTCCAAATCTCCATAGCAACTTTCCCACTTATCATCTATTTCAAGCTGACTTGCTGGAATGTCTGATGATTTTATATTCTGTGCAAATTCTAAGACAATGCTTTCATTGATGTCTCGTTTGTACCTTGCCCATGTTGACCAGATCGGATACTGAAACACCTCCTTTTCTGGGATTCCTTTTGGCTTATCCAGCCATCTATGTGCACTATATCGGAATGCTTCTTTAACAGTCATTGCTGTGCAAATAGAGTAGGCTAACTCCTGCGTGTGATCCTTATAATGCAAAAATGGATATTTCTTTAAAGAAGTTGATAAGCAAAATTTATCACTACCACTTTCATTAAAACTGACAAACAGTGGAACATGATGTTCTACATAAAGAGCAAATCCACCTGAAGATATCCAAAGATTCTCCAAGACATTACCATATGGATGGTGTAAAGGATCACCAGTTGCCGCAGCATGCCATGGTCTAGAATCACTTTGCAATGGCCATCTCTGAGATATTGTTTCTCCTCCACCATACCATAAATCTTCACCCAGAACAAAGCAGTCCATCGCACCATTCACATGATTTTTCCAGTGCACTTTGTAGCATGCAACTGAATGGCAGGTCATAGTGTCTTCTTCACACCGATCTGCATTGTCCTGCATGATCATGAGTTCCATATCTTTGTCGTATTTCAAGCAAATCGAACCTGCCGGGGAATCATCTCCAGAGCAGCTCGTGTAGCTGATGTTACTTCGTTGGGGCAGCCATCCAAGGTATCCTTTCAGAACATGTCCTTTTGGAGAGTAGATATCAAGTAAAAGTTTAGAGGACAGAGTCAATTGTAGGGAATCTAATAACAATGTTGGGACACCAAACTCAGCAGATTCTTCGTTCTTGGAAACCTGGTAACTTGGATTTATGAGGGCAATCCATAAGCAGATAAGTAGCGTCTTGTTAACCATCTGCAAAGTTCAAAACAATTAGTAAGTATGAATGAAAAGTACTTAAAAAAATGTGTCTGATAGTTGACAGTATTAACCAAGTTTTTAAATAAATAATGTAGCTTTATTTTATGTGTGCATAATATAATAACCTTTAAACTTTCTAATGGAATGACTATTTTTAAATGAAATTTGTTATCAGAGATGTGTATCAGAACTTTCATTTCACAATATGATATAATTTATAAAATTTAATTTTCTTTTGTTATTGAATATTTTTCTGTTGCCATTTCTTTACTTAAAGTAATTAAGGATGTTTTATTTTTGGATAGGAAATTTGATTTAATTAGAATATATCAGTTAAAGGCCTTTTTGAACATATGTATTTATTGAAAGTCTATTGAAATAAAAATTCGACTGCTCATATGAACATATTTAACAAAATATTAAACAAAAATAAAAGTCTTATTTTTTTATTTAAATATAATTAAGTAAACTTTCTTGGGTAGGAACCTAATTTAATCATAATATTCCACAGTGTTTTAACACAATATTTAGACATTACGTTATTGCAATTGTCTTGAAATAAAAATTAAACTGCTCTTATGAACATATCAGACAAAATATTGAAATTTAATGCATGAAATATAGACAAGGAAGTTCGGGATTAAAATATTTTGGTTTGTAATGGGTCACGAAATAAATTTTTTAATATTTGCGGAAAATAGTAGTGTCTTAGATCATATTTTCCCCTAAAGTTAGTATATTGTTATGAACATGTAAAATGCTCTCATTGAAGGTTCTTTTGAGAACCAGAAGGAAAAAAAACCTTTATAAGCAGCCATTCCTACTACGTCAGTGTACCCAACTAGCACACTTACGTTTTTAATTCGTTGAAAAATCGGAACCCAGTTTCGTTTTTATTTCGTTGAATACGTAACGAAATAAAAACGAAAATATGTCTCGGCACTTCCACTATTTTGCAACCAATTTTTAAAACGTTATTTTTTCGTTTTACA
Source organism: Amaurobius ferox (assembly GCA_951213105.1). Classification (NCBI taxonomy): domain Eukaryota; kingdom Metazoa; phylum Arthropoda; class Arachnida; order Araneae; family Amaurobiidae; genus Amaurobius; species Amaurobius ferox. Next base: position 22,971,976 of record OX578149.1, read on the forward strand.
CACATAACTTTTGTATGGAGATTTACACGATAACGATATGCATCGCAAAAGAAACGAAAAAGTAACGGAGCGGACGCAAAAGAAACGAAAAAGTAACGGAGATAACGCAAAAGAAACGAGTATGTAACGAAAGTTAACGCAAATAAAGCGAATATGTAACGAAATATGGAAATGTAACGGACGTAAAACAAACGAAAATGTAACGGAACGGACGCAAAACAAACGAAAATATAACGGAGCGGACGCAAAACAAACGAAAATGTAACGGAACGGACGCAAAACAAACGAAAATATAACGGAACGGACGCAAAACAAACGAAAATATAACGGAACGGACGCAAAACAAACGAAAATCTATCGAGAAAGGTTACGCAAAACAAACGAGTATGTAACGAAAGATAACGCAAATAAAGCGAATATGTAACCAAAATTAAGACACTGAAAGGATATATTTCCTCCAGTCTTTTATTTCAGTTTGTCCAGGCTAGCATATGGGGGGGGGGGGGGGGGGGGAGATAAACCTCGTTATGCCAGTTTTGGGGATTGTTCGCTGTTACTTGCAAGGATAGATGTTGAGAAATTCGATAGAGTAACTAGATGCATTTCTAATATTTTTGAGCATTGCATCAATTTACAAAAATTTTAGAAACACTGCTCTAATTATTTTATCGATGCTTTAAAAAAGCACAAATTTTCTTTTTTTAGCATTTATGCTTTGCAAAGAACATAGGAGAAAATCCTGAAAACTAAATGATATTTAATACTATTTTCCGTATGCTAGCATGGAAAAACTGAGACTAGCAGTTGGAAGGAAAATATCCTCTTAATGTACGAGTAACATGGTAAACTGAGTAACGTAAAAAATAAGCAAATATTTTAAAGCAAGAAACACCATTTAGAAGAATAACTTTTATGCTCTGTTAAATAATATTTCAAGTTCTAGAAGAAAAAATTCCACTAAAAATTACAAAATGCTTCTTGTGTTTTTTCGTTGGAAAATCTTTACATATTCTATTTGTTACTGAATTTTGCACATTGTTTTTCAGTTTCTCTGATTTGCTTCCTGGTGATTTAAGACTTACCTTGTAGGAATATATTATTCTACATCCTTGTATATATTATTCTACGTTTTAAATTAAAACATTATTCACATGCAATTTAATTAATATACTAGTGTTAACACTATTGACTTTTCCATATAACGAAAAATCAATATATTTCCCCCCCCCCCTAATTTAAGGTATTAGGAGTGTATAGGACCTTTCAATCTTATTAAATTACATTTACCTAACTAAAATCACTTCAAGTAATAAGGAAAACTTTAGAAGTTGAATAATCATCCTCCTTTGCTGTCTACGCCTATCATAAACACAGATGCAAAGACATGACCCCTAAAACTACACCCGTTTATGAATATTTTCATCTTTCTCTAGTTCTATTTTAAAATCTACTTCTGAACTAGATAGCTAAAACCTCTGACCTCAGTCAATTTATATAGATTTAACATTGAAAATGTGCTTCAATGTTAAATCTATATTTAGCCATGTGGTCAGACATTCATTGTATAATCCCAACAGCAAAGGACTAAATAAAATAAATACCAGTTTCATTTTAACTTTGTAAATAAGATAATTTTAAGTTGTATTTCAGCAATTTTTATGCCCCTGACACCATTTTTGTTGTTTCAAGGCATTGCATGGTGTAACCATTGATTTTGGAATTACTGTTCTACCATGAATGTTTGCAGTATGCAGATGCGCCAAATAGTTTTTGATGATACAGCTCCCTATGCGTGTTCATCTCAGGTTTTATCTGAGATGCTGTTGTCTTGCACCACTTTCTGGCCACAATCCGCTTCAAAGCCTTTCTGTCTCTATCAGTCATCTCCGACCGTGAGCCACTGTTGTGCTTGGCAGATGATGTCTTTCCCTGTTTGATATAGGCTGTCATTGCAGTCGACACGGCTTTTCTCCCGACACCAACAAAGGTGGCCATTTTCATTACTGAGACTCCGGCATGATGGGCCCCAACAACCATTCCTCTTTTGAAATCTGAGAGGTCAGCCATAGTGAAGTTTTAATGCCTCAATATATTTTGCACCAAATTGCTATCACTGATACTCACAGAGAGACTGATGTGTGTACATTCTCGCCTGCTAGATAGCATGCTTCAACGCTAGAGGGTGGGAGTATAAGACAGGTTCCCTCGAGTATTGTTATTACACAGGTGTTCATATTATTTTGTCCAACCCCTGTATATTGTTTATTTATTGAAAACCTAAAAAAGTATCTATGCAATCCATTCTCAATATGAAGCAGCTTCTGCAAAAACAAATGTTTCATGGAATAAACAAAATTCAGATGTTTTTTAAGGTAATTCTTCCAGCATTAATGACTTCACTTATGTATACATATAGTGTACGTGAAAATTATAGTAACTAATGTCCGGGATTGAGGGTTTAAAGTAATAATATTGACCTCTACGCAAGCCTCTAAAACAGATAATTTATTTAAAAATATCACGTAACTTGTACTTGAATTGAAAAGCATCTAAAACATGGCTGAAAAGGAGAAATTACAACTTTTACTCAAAAATAAACTTCAAGGAGTAATAAACTTCAATCATATATCTTTATTCATAGGCATGATAAAAGAATTTGCATTTGGAGTCAGTAAGTTCAGATAGGTAAAAGATATTTAAAAGTAATTTCTGAATATTTTAAGATAATTATCAAATTGACTAACAATGTTAAAGATGCCATTGTGGTAAAAATCTATTATATACAAATATCTAGTACAGCCTGCTTCATGTCAACATCCAACTAGAACCAAAATCCTTTTAGTGTCTTTTCCAGTGGATTGAAGAGTGAAAATCACAAGGAGATAGATCTAGACTGTACAGATGTGTTGTCCTCAATGTTGAAACACAAAGTGTTGTAAACGGCTATACAATAGAGTAGGTTCTCTGATCACTACTAACAGCTCACAGGATCCATCGACAGATTACTTTGCTGTACCCTAGGCTCCATATGATAATGCGAACAGTTCCATGGCTCCACCATCATCTTTTTCATGTTACTTTCATGATGTTTCTAAAAAATTAACAAAATCATAAATATCTAAAAATGAAGCAAATGCACATGTTACAGTTTATTACACAATTAATTATACATATTAGAGATAGGTTTGAGTATTGTTTCTTTAAACAGCAAGGATTTTTCTCAAGATATATATTTAGATCTTGAAAGAAGCATTGTAGTTGTAAAACTAAGTGTCTTTGAAAATAACTTCAAATTTCATTTGGTAGAATACGAAAATTTAGAAAAAATTTCTGTCATAGTTGTAGTAAGACATATAGAAATTTTTTCTATTTATATTTTTAGTCTTAATTATGTAGGCCAAATGTATTTATTTTTTATATCTTGATGATATTGTAGGGATTCATGTAGTATTACATTTATAAATTGCATAAATGTGTGCATATTTACAAGGAATATTAAAAGACTATTAAAAATGTTAGGCATCTTTACTAAGGATATTAAAATTTAAAAATATGTCATTATAAATGAGATTTTTTTAAACCACATCTAAAGATAAGATTTTAGTTTTATGTAGTAGTACCTCGATTTGACAAGCATATGGCATTTGTTTAATCAAGGTTGCACTATATTATGAGTTTTATTGTTGGCAAAAATTTGCTATACTATATTCTTTCGAAAAAATGTTTTCTTGAAACATCTATTTCCAGGGATCTGCTATAGATAGAGCTCAGATGATGACTGATTTGAAATTAGCATCCTATTTCTGAGAGGTTAGAGGTTCACTATATGGATTTCTACTTATTTATTTCTGGTTCAAAAATTGTCACTTGCAAAGTTTATATCTCAAAATTGGCTATATATACAGGGTGAGTCAGAACTCTTGAACCAAACTTTAAGGGGTGATAAATCACATCAAGTAATTTTGTCTTACAAAGCAGGGTCGCAACGCAAGAGGTGAACCGCTAGGTGGTAGTTCATGAAATGAGAAAATGATGATTCTCTCGTGAAAAGAGGAAACACAAAAATGACAAAGTAGACACATAGTATGTTTTACTGACAGAAATTGCAGAATGCATGGACAAAGTTACAGAAACTGTTAAAAAGTGCGACCACCAGCAGTAATGCAGGCTTCACACCTGCGATGTAGCAAGCAGCGCACGTTAGCAAAAACACCCAGCATATCTTGCACAACACTGGCAGTAACAGCAATCCTAGCAACAAAGTTCTCGTCGGAGTCGATGGGGTTAGACTAGATGAGACTTTTCATATGGCCCCATAAAAAGAAGTCGAGATAAGCGAGATCAGGCGGTCGTGCCGGCCAAGCTATAGGACCAACCCAACCAATTCATTGCCCTGGGAATGTATCATCTAAGGTATGTCGCACATCCACGCTGAAATGGGGTGGTGCTCCATGTTGGAACCGCATACATGCTTTAATGTTGACAGGAACATGTTGTAGTAACTGTGGCAATACCTCCTGTAAAAATAGGAAGCATGTTCTACTATCCAGTCGGCATGGTAGAAGATATGGGCCAATCAAATGATCATGGACAATTCCAACCCAAACATTTATGAAGCGCTACTGGAAGGAATGTGGACATGTGGATTTCTAGATGCCCACACATGAAAATTGTGCATATTAAAAATGCCCTCATGAGTAAAGGTGCATTCGTCTGTAAATAAAACATGTGCACTAATATCAAGCTGAGCTACCATTTGTTGCAGAAACCAGTGTGCAAAATCGGCACATGGCTGTAAATCTGCAGGTGTCAAGGCTTGCACTTTCTGCGCATGGTAGGGGTGTAATCCTTCATTCCGTAATACTCGGCAAACCATTCTTTAAGACACATTTAAGGCACGGGAAAGTGCCAGTGTGCTGCTTTCCGGACAATCTTCAACCCTCTGCAGAATGTTGTCGTCAACTTGTGGCGTCCTCACACTCATGGAATGTCCTGTATTATGCATACCGCTGACATAGGAGCCAGTTTCACACAGACACTGATGCAATTGCTGAAAGATTTTTCAGTTTGGCAAGCGTCTTGTCGAGAAACACACCAGGTATAGTCTTTGGGCTTTACGAGCAGTTTCATCTGCAGTACCATGCATAAAATGCATGTCCACCTTTTCCTGATTTGTGAAACCAGTCATTCCTTCTACAATCCATGGTGGAAATGACGATGAGTGGGAAAAACCACAGCTTTATGCGTTTATTTCTTCCGAGCTTTTATTCTTTCTACCGTTTTTTAACCAAAATTCTGTCAACTAGAATAAACAATTAAAAGCTGTTTCCACAAGTACGTAAAAATCGTCTGCAAACAAAATAATTATTTTCGATTACTTTACAAGAGAATAACAGTGGTGCTGCAAGTTGAGGTTTGCTAGCTAGTTCCAATATTTCCGCTCGCTACGATCGCATTTTTCGCAAAATGCTAATAGACTATCCATAATGCGAAAATGAAACAAGAGGTTTTAGCTTTTTTGCTAAAGAAATTTTAAACTCAGCTTAAACCCTGGCTAGTTCTGATGTAGTCGTTACTGAGTTCAATGTCAGTGACGTCTAGCGGTTCATCTCTTGATTTATGACCCTGCTTTGTATGACAAAAATTGCTTATAGATATGATTTATTGCCCTTCTTTTCGCCCAAGAGTTCTGACTCACCCGGTATAGCTTAGATGATAACTGATGATATGGATTCTAGAAGAAGTACGGTTGTTCACTAAGAATTTTTACTTATGGGATCTTTTCCACTTCTGATTTAAGAATTTTCCTTAGCTATTTTTTAGAATTTGCTGTACATAGAGATAATGACTGATATGGATACAGCATCAAATTCCGAAGTGGATTAGGGGATAACTAAGAATTTCCACCTCCAGTCCTTTCACTTCTTCCAGTCCTTTCACTTCTGGTTCAAAAAAATTTCTTAGAAAAATTGAAAACATATTTCTTAAGATTGGCTATAGATAAAACTTAGATGATAATGAATATGGATTTAGAGGCGAATTCTAGAGATAATAATGGGTTTCACTATAGCAATGTTTTTCAAACTTTTCTAGTAGTGGAACGCTTTTGAAATTTAATTTTAAGGCAGAACCCCAAAATGAGAAAAGTCGTTTGTGGTCCAAATTATGCATTTAAATGTTACTCATCTATTTAATTTTTAAAAAAAACTTACACAAAACCCCAAATACGGTGGAGAAAGCCCCAGGGTTTAGATTTATAAGACCAACCCTATTACTCTAGGACTAGCGGTTCGAGATATTTTAGTTTTTTTGCATGTTTGTTACACAAATGGAAATTGATATAAAAGTGCAAATTCAGTGTAATTTAAAAAAATGTGTGTTATTTTGTGCAATTAATTAATAAAGAAATAAAGAGAAAATGAGTTTGAGTCTGTAGGGAAAGTTATGTGCTGGCCACATCAGATTTTATATTATATCTTTGTAATTTGGGGATTTAAAATTTCAGAGTTTAGTCTTAAATCATACTTCTGCAAAATTTCAAAGAGTTTAGTCTTAAATCATACTTCTGCAATACATTCTAATCTTTTTAAAATGCTAATATTAATATTTAACAAATATAAGGTTTGTCTATTTCCAATAAAATGTATAGACAAATGTTGCTTTGCATTGAAAATTCAATTCAGTCCAATACACAGCAATGTTTAATTTGAAAATACATGTACAGTGAAATCTCGTTAATGCGGTACCCACTAATGCGGATTTCTCATTAGTGCGGACAAACTCTCATTCACCGTCTTGGTATATGGACATTCAATGTTAAAAGCATTGTTTAATGCATACCGTTCATCAGATAATGGGGACAAAAATTTAAGAATTTATTGCAAAACATGCCTTTTTCAGAAAAATTTTGAGAAAAAAAATTATTTCGAGAGATGTGTTTGTTCACTCACCTGTTTTTCAAAAGAAACCTAGCGAATGCTTTTGGATTTTCTTTGGAATCAAAAAGCCTGGATGACAATGGTTTTTTTTTTAAAGTATGTTCCTGAATTGGATAAACAATTCTGTAAAGAGAAACGAAAGGTGGCGTTGTTCATGAATAACTGCCCGACCCACCCTTCACAAATTCCTAGGCTGAAAGCAGCAAAGATGATTTTTTTATCACCCAACTGTACTTTAAAGCATCAACCAATGGATTAAGGCATTATAAAATCTTTGAAAGTCAGAAGCCTTTTTTTAAACATTGTTAATATAATATTTAATACTTTTTTTTTAAATAAGGAGTTTATATATATATATATATATATATTTTTTATAATATTTTTTATCACAATAAATAAAACTGTTGCTTGTGAGAGTAAAACATTCTAATTCTTCCTTAAAGAAAGAAAGCATATGAAAGCTATATATTTAATAATTTATTTCTTACACGTGTAAGAAACAGTAAATTATTTTTGATTCACTGGACATATTATTCTAGCTTAAATGTAATATTTAAGAGTAAGTTCAAAATTTTCCAGAAAATCTATATCTCTATTTTTATCTGATGTACAGGTACTTTTAACAAATAATTCATTTGTGAAACTAACTTACCTGCAAACCTTCATAGCCGACACTGCAATAAGACTTGAGATGAAATCTGAAAATTGCCAATTGACACCAGCAGTGGGGTTTAAACCCCACAGTTGCTAAAGTAGATTTCCTAGAATAATGAAGAAAGCATTGTATATAGACAATGGTTCTATACAGATGAAAATATAAATATTCTACTCGAGATCTTTAGATTTATAGGCAACAATGACAATTTTCCACTACAGTCTTTCATAAACCTTTTTTCAATATATTCACCTCTGTATAATTTGTTTGAATATGTTTTCACATTGTGTTCTACAATGGATCTACTCAATCCTGAGATTAATTAGTATCGAAATGCTGTTACTATTGAACAGCTCTTCAAGTATTTGCTTATAATGTTAATCAAAAATTTTATAAATCTTTATGTGAACTTGTTTCTGAAAAAGATTCTAATACTATCATTATACCATTTTTTCAAAAGGTCAGTCAGTAAATTACTAAAATCCATAGAAAATTTAATTGTAATATTTTGCTTACAATTAGTAAACACAAGTTATCGCAAGCATCTTCTTCCTTATAGTAAGCTCAAGTTTTCCAATCTTATTTTTTCCCAGTATGGCCTTTGATATATTGATGAAACTAAATATGCTCTCAAAATCTGTATTAAGGAGTATGAAAACTAAATGTGAACTTAAATTTTGAATTAATGAATATAAAACTATGTCACAAAACAGGAAAATATATCCGATTGCTTGCTCAACAGTGTTGAAATTCTGACCATTATTTTCAGATTTCTTGCACTAGTATTATACAAAACTGTTTGTTAATTTATGATTTTGACATTTATATACCTTTCATATTCAGAAGTTAAGTATTTTAGTTAATGATTTGTTCAGTACTGTATTTTATTTTTCTGTATTGTTCGGTCCCTTATAATTTTACAAACATTAGTAAACACAAATCAAAACCTTTTGAAACTCTTATGTGACATTTGGAATTGTTTTCACAAGGTTGGGCTTTGTCATTTGACAAATGTCCTTGGGACATTTTTGTAATGTTTTGGAATAATGCAGCTTGTGTGTTAGTTCTATGCTTATAGATTGACTGGTTGAACCGGAAAATAGGCCCCCACTCATTTTTCAAAGTACGACCCTGCGCCAAGTTGGCGCGATTCATCGGGTTGCAATTTCATTTCGTATACTTCGCCAATTCTGGTAGCCCACGGCTTCTGGTAACCCACTGACATCCAATCAGCGCTTGGCTGTTTGGGAATCTGCATTTTAATAGGCAGTAATAGTCTTCTGTGTATTTCATCAGACCTTTTTCGATCGAATTTGTTGACTCTTGTTTTTACAGATCTTTTTCGATCGATTTGCAAAGATTTAAACACGTACAAACTTTTTGGAATACATATTTAAAACATTCCTCGTAATTCATGGACATTAACATTTTACGCAAATTTTCAATAAATATGCAGGTTCCGGTGTTAAATGTACATGTATGTTCAAGAAAACGTGCTGCGGTGTTGAATGTACGTGTAAGAAAACGTGTTCCGGTGTGGATGTAATTAAAAATATGGATATCCGTTACATAAAGGTTAGTTCTTTTCTTTGTTCATCCCGTGTTTTGAAATTGTCTTTTTCCGTATTTTTAAAATGGGTTTCTTAATTTTAAAGTATCGTTTTTTTTCTTCATTTTTGTTAAAGTACAAACATTTTTCTAAGTATCGTTTTCTCTGAATTTAGTTAAAGTACAAACTTTTTTCTAAGTATCGTTTTCTATTGAATTTAGTTAAAGTACAAACTTTTTTCTAAGTATCGTTTTTTCTTAAATTTTGTTAAAGTACAAACGTTTTTCTAAGTTCTGTTTTTTCTTAAATTTTGTTAAAGTACAAACTTTTTTCTAAGTATCGTTTTCTATTGAATTTAGTTAAAGTACAAACTTTTTTCTAAGTATCGTTTTTTCTTAAATTTTGTTAAAGTACAAACGTTTTTCTAAGTTCTGTTTTTTCTTAAATTTTGTTAAAGTACAAACTTTTTTCTAAGTATCGCTTTCTCTTGAATTTAGTAAAAGTACAAACTTTTTTCTAAGTATCGTTTTCCTTAAATTTAGTTAAAGTACAATCTGCCATTACGCGATATTTTTATACGTCTGCCATTACGCAATATTTTTAAAATGCACAAAAATCGTATTTTGTAATATTTTTATGAGTATTATTTATTCACTTTTATTTATATTCAATTGCAATATCATTTAACAAAATTCCAGTTCATAAAATTATAGAATACGACATCATTTTGGTAGGAGGAGCCTATTTTAAAACACGGGAAAATACGTCACTTCAGTTGGGAGGAATCAATTTCAAAACACGGAGAAATGCACCAACTTGGCGCAATTTTGTACTTAGAAAAATGAGTGGGGGTCTATTTTCTGGTTTTACCGATTGACTTTCTTTAGTAGATCCTGAATTCTTCTTAATTTTGCTGTGTTCTAATTTTAAATGCATATATACCTCTCTGGCTCTTCTCTTTGTATCGATTTCATCTTTTCGACTTCAGATTTGTTGATAATTTTTTTCACTGAAGAAGGGAATCCAGCATATCCTTGAAACAGCTTCATATTTCATTTTTACATTTTGCTTGCTAAGTGCTCTGTTATGTTACATTTTTTGTCCCTGATCTTGTATCTTATATTCCACATAATTAATCTATGTTCTATCCCTTTACTTTTGTCCATCCGATTTTCTTTCCTATCCATATGATTTGTATGAAGTAATCTACTCCCACCCATTTTAAATCAACTCAATGTCTATGCTACTGTTTTACTTATATTTTAAAAGCGTACCTATAATTTACATATTTTCTCATGGATTTTATGCAATACAATCTTATGTGCATCATAAAATTTTAGAATGGTGTAAATACTGTAAATTATAAACAAAAGAGTAGAAGTGTAAAAGGCTATATATGGACACCCTCCAAATTGAAGTATGTAATGTGAAATTATGTCGGGAACCTCAATTTGGTTCTCATTAGGTTTCTTCAGTTTCCACATCCCAACTACATGCTCAAAAGAAAAATACTTGTTTGTGTATTTTATGTATTTAACAGTGATTTGAATAAAACCGTTAAGTTAAAATTTAACTGAAAAACATTTTAAAATGCTAAAATAAATATAAAATTGTATTTTAATAAAAAATGTTGAATGAAAATATTATATTTAAAATACTTAGAATTGTTTTTGACCCATTTCTACAAACAACATTTCAAATATAACTTTTTTGTGAATGGAATATAAAATAGCAAATAGTGACAGAATTATTCTGCACAAATGTAAATTATTAGTTTTGTGCTCAAGTTCAAATATTTACCCAGAAGAAAATAAAAATTAATAGTATCTGTGAACATAAATGTTAAAATAAAATTTGTTGCAAATTTTAGCTATAAATGGATTAAATTAGGAGATAACTAAGGAAGTCACTCCCACTGTAGATAACAGTATTCATGGACTGGTTTCGCACTTATGCGCTCATAAGCAGGGAATAAACGTTAACTGCAATGCAGCAAGAAAACTTGCTATCTGCCTCAATTTTGTGAACTTTAGTGGGTACTGATAATTGCAGTCCTTCCAAGTAGCTGATATAAAATTCATTCACAATTTAGCTCAGGCTACACAATTTGCAAGTGCTAAGATCAAAATCACAAGAACCTTCCAGAATATAATAAATAATTCCAAATATAACCTTCCAAAAATAGAAGATAACTATCAGAAAAAATATCTGCATACAATAAAAAGGCTAGATTCATATTGTTTTATCCACAAAATTTGCTCAAATTTGGAAAGTACTTGTGCACGTTTTATTATTTACAACTCTTAACTATGTTTCAAATAGATGTTACGAAAATTGAATGTTGTTTTGAATGTCCGATTCGGTGTTAAATTTTATTTTCAAGAGAAAAGGTAATTCTTTTAACAGCTCCAGCCATTTTAACAAATTCAAATTGATTTGTTTAGTAATTCAATTTAGTAAATTATTTTTTTACTTGAATAGTTTATTACCAGTATTTTGTTTTTCAAACTGGTCCGATATCATAAAATATTCTAATGTTGACGCACAAGTACATACCTACTTTCTCAACTTTAGATTATTATGCTGGACAAGATATAAGACTAGCCCTAGTAATTTCTCCATTTCACACTATATAAGTATACAATTGATACTATTTTCTACGATGTAGATACATCGTAGATCTATTGCAGATCTACTATGTATCTACAATACATATAAAATAATATTTTATTATATTTTAAATAATTTTAGAAGGAAAAATCAATAATACATACCATAATAGGCGCCAAACCCAAGATAAACACGGTAGTCGGTACACAAAAGAGCTGGGCATGCGCGCCAGAACACAGTAGTTTCACGCCAAGTTGGCAAATACTTTTGGCGCCAATATTTGTGTGGTCACATAGTATTTGGTAGTAGAAACATTCAAAAAGCTGCTACAAGGTTACCATATATACATAAAGTAAGGGAGACTTATCGCTAAATAGTGAGATAAATATTAATATCTGATTTTTTGAAGTCTAGATTCTGTCACTGTGTCAATAAATTTCGCAAGATTGTACTCCCACCACATTTCTAGAAATCTACTCAGTCAATTTTTATTATCGCTTTTTTTTAAATGAAAACATTTGTAATGTCAAATATCTGGTAAATGTATAACTTAAATAATATTTTTAAAATGAAATAATTTCAACGATGTTTACGGGGGGGGGGGGGGGGGGGGGGGGGGTGACATGAAAACGTATTGAAGCGTAAATTTGTTTCTATACATTGATATTAATTGGGATAATTTGTTTAATGAAATATGTTAAAGATGTGATTAGAGTATGAAATTAAAATTGTAAGGATTGTGTACAGTCTCTTTCATTACTCTTTTCGAAATCCTGGTTACGCCTATGAGAGGGAGGGGGGGGGGGGGGCGTAATTTAACCTGTTAACGTCAGAATACACTTTTAAAATATATTAATTCTCCCAAATCGGACATATTGAAAAATGAAATCCAACACATTTGATCGTCGCCCCCCCCCCCTTTTCTTAAATCCTGGCTACGCCTATGCTAAAATATGGATATTGATTGTCAAATTTAGATTAAATAAACATGATAAAATGCAGGAGAAAAGTAGCGTAACTAATTGTAAAGGAAATATCGAATTTATACATAAAGTTGATATACAGATACAATTCTCCTTCATTAAATTTATTTTGAACATTTTCTTCATATACTGTACAAAAGTAAGAGGAGTGATAATCTCCCCCTCTTCACACCCACACACTGGCTTAATAACGTCGTTTATTCATCATTATCTGAAAATATTTATTACTATCGAAATAATTTGACCGTCGACCCTCATTTCGGCTACTCCTATGTTTAGGTATTGTGTTTATTAGTCCAAAATTTCGCATTTATATATTTCATAGTAATTATACTTATGAGTGTTGGTCAGAATAGAAAAAAGAGGTAATCCTAATCCGTACCCCCCCCCCCCCCCCTCCCTCCTTAAGTGCATTTTTAGTAGAATTCATAAAATTTTTGATGACAAAGAACTGAAATAAGAATATTTAACCATATACCTTTTAAAAGCCACGAATATGAATGGTTTAATTTGATTTTTAAAACTGATCATCGTTTGGAAAATTATACTTTAAATTTTTAATAATTTGAAACTCAGTAAAAATAACAAAATATGTATAAAATACAAATTTAATATTGAAAATTTTGAAAACAAAAAACCCATTAAACATACTAAACTCGAACAACACAGTATGTGTTTTACGCTGTACTTATTAGAAAATTTAGCATCCGATAAGTTTTCGGATGAAAATAGGGAGAAATTCTCTGAAAATATGGATTGATTGGAGTTATTCTTTAAAAAAAATGGATTGTTTGGATTTATTCGATGAAAAATTTGTTGCGAATAATGCAGATAAAACTTTTCAGATAAATGCAACAACATTAAAATGATTTAAAAACGAAATATATAATCCATTTTGCAACGTAATAAATAATTCGTTTTAAAATAATTTTTAAATCGCAATATTTGCAACCAAACGAAAAGGAAACGATAGCAACAAGTTTGCAACGTTTTAAATCCAGATCGTGCTACTTGGGGTAGGGTTATTGTATTTGAACACTTGAGGCAGGGTTTCCAGATTTGGCAATTCATCTCCGATTTGGCGACTTTTCGAAAGTTCGAAAAATTTCTCACAATAATGAATACTCTGAGCCCTTATATACTCTTATATACTCCTTTTATATACTCTTAAGAGTATATAAAAGAAGTCATCGCTCAGTTGGAGAGCAATTGCCATGATGACAGTGAATTGTGAGATCGTCGATGTTTTGAGAATAGTATCAGCTGTTTTGTAAAATTAGTGGAATGTTTAATTGCTATTTTACTGTACCTGACAGTTGTTTTGTGATCTTATGAGGTAGTTATTAAGCTATTTGCTGTATATTGTTCTTGTTTACGCTGTGCTTTTAAATAGACGTGGTAGTTATCCATATATTTGGACTCGTTCTTGTATCCTGAGAGTAGTACATCTACGATTCCCGTCGTAAAATATTATAACGTCGCCATTTTTTTTTTAATTTTACTGGGAATGTTGTCAGATTTTTTTTAATGATATTCATAAAAATGTTATGAAACCCCTATAGTTAACGCGAAGCTTTAACTGTTTTAAATCACACTGAATGTCTATTTTCACAGCAAACATACCATATGAGATATTAATGGCAGGTTATAATATTCACTGAATACGACTCGACTATTTTCAGAATGATTGTGTGTGCCACACGATTTTTTTATGCCAAGTTTCAGAACCTGCTGAATCCGTTTCGACTGTTTTTAGCTAAGAAAAATGTCTGTATTGATTTCTTTTCAAATTTATGGGAATTGGAGAATTCAAGACTTTGCTATATTTAAGGAAGTAGTTAAAATGAATAGGTGCACGGATTCATCAATGAATGCAATTCTTTGGGGTTATTTTAAAATAGGAAAATGCAAAGTACTGAAAGCCTCACAAGCTAACCACTACGTTGTGCACAGATGTGACATACATATGTATGGTGCAAATGTGTGACATGGATGTTCTTACCAAAGTCTTCTAAAAGTATTTCCCAAAGAATGGAATCCATATTATTTTTAATAGTAAACTGGGTTATTTTAAGGAGTAATCTAAAATGTTATGTATTAGAAAATAGCAAGATCCATTTCTACGTAGAAATAGCACATGCATGTCACACATAAAAAAAAATGAGTGTATGCCATTTCTAGTTTAGAAAATAGCATGTAATGTATTCGAAAATCGTACGATTCATTTCTACAAAGAGAGGGTATGTTCGATTTTCTACTTTAAAAAAAAAATGATACAAGCATGTTATACATTAGAAAAAAAGTGGCGCTAAGATACCATTTTGTGAATGAATTTTAATTGAATAGAGGACTAAAGACTTTTTGGGTTCTTGGATAATTTCGGTATGAATGGATCGGTTTAATTATGTTAAGTGCGTTGCTAATTAATTTTTTTAACGCTAAGACACTAATGAATGAATATTGTGACAAATTTTCAGTGTTAGGGTTTTAATGATGTTAGCGACGATCATTAATTTTTGCGCTAAATTACTAATGATTGCATGAATTTTAATTGAGTTATAAAAATGAGTTGAATTTTAAGGACAATGATCATGAATTAGGTTCTGTGTTAAAATAGTGATTATTTTTTTTAAATTAAATAATAGCTTTCAATATGAAAAATCGAATGTTTACGGAATACACAGTATGATCATTATTATTACTTTTTTTTTTGACGCTGGGATATTAATGAATTTTAATTGAGTTATAAAAATGAGGTAAATTTAACTGTAAAGAGTGAAATAGTGTATCTCATCCATGATTTTAACGATATAGTACATTCTATATGATTTAACCATTTTTAAAGGTATGGATGTAATTTTAACACCGAAGTTTAGAATTTAACAAGCTGAGGAACACGAATCGAGCATTTTCACAGACATGGGTGTACCCAAAAATTTTACTATTTTACCGAATTGTTTGGTTCTTGGCGAATGTTTGGTGAACTAGGAGTTTCTTTTTTTTTTAATCTTACACAAGGCCTAATACTCCTTTATCGCTTAAAATTATGACATTTAAATGAAATTTATCAAAAATTACTCGACACATAGTGCATGTTCGAGTAATTAGAAGTATGTGTTTTCGATATTCTAAGATGTCTAAGGCCCTAAAATTTCACTATTCTAGTGAATTGTTTGGTTCTTAGCATATGTTTGGGGAACTAAGAGTGAGTTTTTAATGTTACATAAACCCTAAGACTCTTTTCCCCTTAAAATTATGATATTTTAATGAAATTTGCAAAAATAGCACAATACCTAGTGGATAATTACCGAATTAGAGATATGTTTCTAATGTTACAGCAACATCTAAAACCCTTAAATCGGTATATTTTTAAAACTGTCACGAATTTTAAGGGAATAGAATAACAATTAACGATTTTTTAAGGATATGTAATTGTCAACATTAAATTTAAATGAAAGAGTGACCCTCTAGGGTAAGTGCAGTACATTGTAATAACATTAAAATATGAAAGATACGCAATTACCACTTTAAAAGAAACGTGTAATGAGTTTTGATATCTCATTACGAGACATTGACATACAAATAGGAATATCGTGATTTTGCGGCTGTAGGTGTATCATAAAACCATTCAATTCTTAACAGATGAGCACATTTGAATGTACATATTTAAATAAAGTGTGGAAAATGACAGGGCGAAACAGATCTGAGACAAAATTTTACACTTCCTACGAAATAAATCCCAACTTCGTAGACTTTCAGGAAACTAGGGTTGAATTTTCAGTGATTCTTAGTGATTGAAACACCACATTCTTTATGAATCTCCATACTTTTAGAGAATGGAGCATAACTTAGCATTTATTTTTCATGAATAAGGGTATACAATTTCTGAATTTTAACACTAAACATAAATGTTATAAATTAATCTCTGTAAAGTGTAAATATCTTCCATTACGAAACTCACACTGTAGACATTTGATATGATTCGAATAAATCTATGTTTAATTTTTGTTTATATTTTATTTTAAAAAGCGAGATTAGTAAACCTGTTACACTCGAATGTATAGATACATAACCTACGAGCATTTTTAAATAGAACATGTTAAAAATGAGTTGATAAACGTAAATAAGGAGTTCAGTTTGAAAAATAAAAAAAACATTTAATGAATCTATTCTTTATAAAATACACATTAACCATTATTTGTTGTACATTTAAACAAATAAGTTAAAATAATTTTCTTATCGCGCATTCATAGTCCTCTGATTTTAATGACTTGAAAAAATTTCGATCATACCAGTAAAAGACTTCTTCCCCACGCAACGAAACTTTCATTGCTATGCTAATAATGTCAAGATTTAGAAGTACTTGTTCATGTACACTGTTGTACATTTCTAATGGTGTACTGTGAAGACATTCATGGTAACTTTGATCTTCAATTTGGGCAATACAACCAACACATTTGAAAAGTTTTCTTACATGACACATCATACTGTCGTGAATACAAGAGATTAAATGTTCGAATGCAAATTTTTTGTCGCAAATAGCTGATGGTAGAAAGGTTATAGAGTCCTTTAATTTTAATATTTGAGTAGGAAGCCAGTCTGTACTCGAAGTTTCATACTAATGTTGTTAACACAATTCATTAAACATGTTATTTGATTTTTATCTAAGGTAATATGACACTGTGTTAGACAAAATTTTGAATCATATAATTGAATTATCTTCTGTAAATGTAGTTTTCCATTGTCATAGAAACAGAACAACTCATTGCGACTGACGAAAGAGGTATCCGCATATAGAATATTGAACGACCACAATTTTTGTGAAAATTCACTTCAAGTAGCAGGTAACAATGTAACCCCATCAAGCGTAGGCAATAGTTAAATTTCGTTCGTTAGAGATATATCTCCATATATACACTTTTAGCTTTCCATGGCGAAGTTTCAAATATACATAGACACCAGAACCTAAATGCCAACGACGGAGCTCATCTTGCACGAAATCTGAAGAAGGAGATCCAGTCAAAATAGATTCTGTAGTGGAGGATAACACTTCGCTGTGTGTTAGAATACAAGAAAACAGACCTTGAGATGAGTTTCTGACCTCGGTGAGGACGTGTGAATTGGCAGTGGTAGATGTTTCTGCTGGAGCTATGGAAGACAGAAGATAGGTGGCTAACCAATCCACTGCAAACTTTGATGAGTGTGAATTAATTACATCTGAGACAATATCCACAGATTTTGTTTCATCTAGGGCAGGAACCGACAACTCCACAGTATTTCCACTAGAAATTATCTGTTCGAGGAATGGCATACTTTGAATTTTAGACATTATTTGTAGATAGTAACATCCATGTACCACATTTACAGTATAAGATATATTTCTAAAACACTAAGATCTTAAAATACTATAAATTTGTCGCAGCTATGAGCAAACCGAACCTATGCATGCAACGCCCAAGGTTGTAATGTCTTATCGGACCACGTAATAAGTCTAATCACGTGATCTAAATCGAGTGTCCTGTGCAAATAGATTACATAAGATAAGATATGAAGTGGTTAGAACTTTAATTTTCAGTGAATTGTACAACATTGGATTGTGCTAAACGCACTTTTTATTTGCATGAGAGAATTTCTACATTATTTCATTCATCTTCGAAATCATAAAATGAAAATATGTATCAAAGTTAAGCAGTAATTAAAAATTAAGAAGTAATTAAAAATAGGGAGTAATTAAAAAATAAGTAATTAAGAAAGAAGATCTGCTTTGGTCTATGACACCATTTTGTGAACATTGGACCGATGACGTCATCTTATGTTAGATCTTAGATAAGAACTGATAAGCTCTCATTTTAGTTTTGCAATTATTGTATATATCGTTCATTTCTAATTTATATGTCGGCTGACAAGACCACATTCTGTAAGTTATTTTCATGCTTTTGCTAACTATTCTTGTATATTTCGCGCAATGTGGTAAACATATCCCCTAAAGTTATAAAAATATACAAAATTTTCCTATGTATTTAATGTTAGTGTGATTAAAAATTATGAACTTTAACTAAGTTTGATACATATTTTCACTTTATGATTTCGAAGATTAATAAAATAATGTAGAAATTCTCTCATGCAAATAAAAATTGTGTTTAGCACAATCCAATGTTGTACAATTCACTGAAAATTACAAGTTCTAACCACTTCATATCTTATGTAATATATTTGCACACGACACTCGATTTAGGTCACGTGATTAGACTTATGACGTGGTCCAATAAGACATTACAACCTTGGCCGTTGCGTGGATAGGTTCGGTCCGTTCATAGCTGCGACAAATTTATAGTATTTTAAGATCTTAGCGTTTTAAAAATATATCTTATACTGTAAATGTGGTACTTGGATGTTACTGTCTACAAATAATGTCTAAAATTTAAAGTATGCCATCACTCGAACAGATAATTTCTAGTGGAAATACTGTAGAGTTGTCGGTTCCTGCCCTAAATGAAACAAAATCTGTGGATATTGTCTCGGATGTGATTAATTCACACTCATCAAAGTTTGCAGTGGATTGGTTAGACACCTATCTTGTGTCTTCCATAGCTCCAGCAGAAACATTTACAACTGCCAATTCACAAGTCCTCACCGAGGTCGGAAACTCATCTCAAGATCTGTTTTCTTGTGTTCTAACGCACAGGAGTGTTGTCCTCCACTACAGAATTTGTTTCGACTGGATCTCCTTCTTCAGATTCCGTGCAAGATGCGGTCCTTCGTTGGCATTTAGGTTTTGGTGTCTATGTATATTTGAAACTTCGCAATGGGAAGCTAAATGTGTATATATGGAGATATATCTCTAACGAACGAAGTGAACTATTGCCTAAGCTTAAAGGGGTTACATTGTTACCTGCTACATGGAGTGAATTTTCACAAAATTGGGGTCGTTCAATGCTCTATATGCGGATACCTCTTTCGTCAGATACCTCCTTCTTCAATCTCTAAGAATCACTGAAAATTCAACCCTAGTTTCCTTAAAGTCTAGGAAGTTGGGATCTATTCCGTAGGAAGTGTAAAATTTTGTCTCAGATCTTAGTTTCGTCCTGTCATTTTCCACACTTTGTTTAAATATGTACATTCAAATGTGCTCATCCGTTAAGAATTGAATGGTTTTATGATACACCTACAGCCGCAAAATCACGATATTCCTATTTGTATGTCAATGTCTCGTAATGAGATATCAAAACTCATTACACGTTTCTTTTAAAGTGGTAATTGCGTATCTTTCATATTTTAATGTTATTACAATATACTGCACTTACCCTAGAGGGTCACTCTTTCATTTAAATTTAATGTTGACAATTACATATCCTTAAAAAATCGTTAATTGTTATTCTATTCCCTTAAAATTCGTGACAGTTTTAAAAATATACCGATTTAAGGGCTTTAGATGTTGCTGTAACATTAAAAACATATCTCTTGTTCGGTAATTATCCACTAGGTATTGTGCTATTTTTGCAAATTTCATTAAAATATCATAATTTTAAGCCATAAATGAGTTATAGGGCTTATGTAACATTAAAAATTCACTCTTAGTTCCCCAAAGATATGCTAAGAACCAAACAATTCACTAAAATAGTGAAATTTTAGGGCCTTAGACCTTTTGAAATATCGAAAACACATACTTCTAATTACTCGAACATGCACTATGTGTCGAGTAATTTTTGATAAATTTCATTTAAATGTCATAATTTTAAGCGATAAAGGAGTCTTAGGTCTTGTGTAAGTATAAAAAAAAAAACTCCTAGTTCACCAAACATTCGCTAAGAACCAAACTTTTCGGTAAAATAGTAAAATTTTTGGGTACACCCATGTCTGTGAAAATGCTCGATTCGTGTTCCCCAGCTTGTTAAATTCTAAACTTCGGTGTTAAAAGTACATCCATCACTTTAAAATGGTTAAATCGTATACAATGCACTATATCGTTAAAATCATGGATGAGATACACTATTGCAGTCTTTACAGTTAAATTTACCTCATTTTTATAACTCAATTAAAATTCATTAATATACCAGCGTCAAAAAAAAAATAATGATCACACTGTGTATTCCGTAAACATTCGATTTTTCATATTGAAAGCTGTTATTTAATTAAAAAAAAATCACTATTTTAACACAAAACCCAATTCATGATCATTGTCCTTAAAATTCAATTCATTTTTATAACTCAATTATAATTCATTCAATCATTAGTAACTTTATCATCATCATCATTCTCCTCGTGCCTATGTGGCACTTAAGGCCTTCAGCTCAGATTTCCAAACACGACGATCGCGTGTAGCAGCTCTCGCTTCAGTCCAGCTCGCCCATCCCGCCTGGTTCCTCTCACTCTCCACCAACCGTCTCCAAGTTAACTTCGGTCAACCTCTCGTCCGCCTGCCCTCAGGTGCCCAGTCGGCTGGAATGCTGTCCAATGACATTCTCAAAACATGGCCTTCCCATTTCCATCTTCGATATTTGAAGTCATATTCAATGGGCTTTAAATTGGTCCTTTTATATAGGTTCTCATTTGATATTGTGTTGGACCAAAATATTCCCAGTATTTTCCTAAGGCATTTGCCCTGCCAGGCATTAAGTTTGGCACTTTTTCTGCTCCATATAACAGTACGCTCTTCACCAAGGCATTAAACAAGTTTAGTTTAGTCCTGAGCTTTATCTCCGAAGCTCTCCACACTTTGTTGAGCCCCCCAAAATAATTTTGGGCTTTAGTAATTCTAATTATGATCTCCTCATCAGTTCCACCCGTTTTTTCTGCCATGACACCAAGGTAGGTAAACGCATCCACATCTTCAATGGGGTCATTATCCAAAACAATTCTGTTCAATGATTTTTCCTTTAATCTCAAAACTTTAGTTTTGTTCTTGTTGATATGAAGACCAACCTCTTTAGCATGTTCAGCAAAAACCTTGGTTTTCTGTTGTAAGTCATCTAATCCAGAGGACATCAAGACAATATCATCAGCAAAATCTAGATCTTCCAATACTGATGTGAAGTTCCATCTGATGCCTCGCCTCTTATTTCTGATAGTTCTTTTAGTCAATTACAATTATAAATAATAGTCCTGACATCACGCATCCCTGTTTAACACCAGTCTCAATTAAAAAAGTTTCTGTTAAGTATCCGTTCACCTCTGCACAGCATTTGCTGTTTTTATATAGCTCAATGATAATATTAATAAATTTTTGAGGGATACCATAAATCCCTAAAATTTTCCACAGTGTTTTTCAGTGTTATTGATTGAATCAAGCGCCTTGCGGAAATCAATGAAATTCAGGTACAGAGAAGCATTGCATTAGTAACTTAGCGGCAAAAATTAATGATCGTCGCTAACATCATTAAAACCCTAACACTGAAAATTTGTCACAATATTCACTCATTAGTGTCTTTGCGTTAAAAAAATTACTTAGTAACGCACTTAACATAATTAAACCGATCCATTCATACCGAAATTATCCAAGTACCCTAAAACTCATTAGTCCTCTATTCAATTAAAATTCATTCACTCAATGGTATCTTAGCGTCATTTTTTTTTTAAAGTAGAAAATCGAACATACCCTCTCTTTGTAGAAATGGATCGTATGATTTTCGAATACATTACATGCTATTTTCTAAACTGGAAATGGCATACACTCATTTTTTTTTAATGTGTGACATGCATGTACTATTTCTACATAGAAATGGATATTGCTATTTTCTAATACATAACATTTTAGATTACTCTTTAAAATAACCCAGTACACTATTAAAAATAATATGGATTCCATTCTTTGGAAAATACTTTTAGAATACTTTAGTAAGAACATCCATGTCACATATTTGCACCATACATATCTATGTCACATCTGTGCACAACCTAGTGGTTAGCTTGTGAGGCTTTCAGTACTTTGCATTTTCCTATTTTAAAATATCTCCCAAGTATTGCATTCATTGATCATTCAGTGCACCTATTTATTTTAACTACTTCCTAAAATATAGCAAAGTCTTGAATTCTCCATTTCCCATATATTTGAAAAGAAATCAATACAGACATTTTTTTAGCCAAAAACAGTCGAAACGGATTCAGCAAGTTCTGAAACTTGGCATAAAAAATCGCGTGGCACACACAATTATTCTGAAAATAGTCGAGTCGTAATCAGTGAGTATTATAACCTGCCATTAATATCTCACATGGTATGTTTGCTATGAAAATATACATTCAGTGTGATTTAAAACAGTTAAAGTTTCAGGTTAACTATAGGGGTTTCATAACATTTTTATGAATATCATTAAAAAAAAGCTGACAACATTCCCAGTAAAATTAAAAAAATGTCGAAACGTGTTCAGTAAGTATTATAACATGCAATTAAAATCTTGGATGCTTTTAAAACATGTCAGTAAAATCTTGGCTGGTATACACACACGGCAAACACCTTTTCTAAAAGGGTCAAATCCTGTTCCCGAGTAGTGGTAAAATTTATAACATTTCTTGTTAGAAATGCGATATGCTATTTCGCTATGGAGTGCTAGAAATCCCCCATTACTTTAAAAATCATCCAATGAGCACTGGCTTACCACAAAAATTAATGATTTCATTAAAATTATTAAAATTCAATAGCACACTCATTTCCTAACATACATCCAGCCATTAAAATTCTGATGAATGGCCATCTTAACGTAAAAAAAATTATCTTCGTTCAAATACTTAAAACATTTATCAGCGTGAAATAATTCTTTACTCAAAAAAAAAAATTATGAAACCCATCCACGAATATTAAGTCCCCGTTCGACTACCTCCCATTCTAATTAAAATATTCATTAACACAGAACCTAGTTCTATTAAAATTCAATAACACACATCTATTTCATTAACGCATTCGAGTGTCAATAGAGGGAGCCACCACCGCCACAAACTTCAAATACTTTCCAAAAAGAATGCATTCCATAAAAAATAATGACTCCCAAACCTAACACATTTCATTAAAACATTAATCCTCTTATTAAAATTCAATCATGAGTGCAATCCATTTTTTCATAATAAATTTTATTAATTCATTAAAAAAAATAATGAGTATCTTAACCTAATTCATTCGCGCTCATTAAATCCATTCGTCGAAGATCGTAAAATTTTACAAGTACCCAACTTTTCAAATGAGAATAAACAGGCAACACATGCCCCATTCACCTTCTACTGTTAAGCCATAGTCTGTATACTGGTTAGTACGCTCTCCTACAGTGCGAGGAGTCCTGAGTTCGGTTCCAAGTCGGTCCCGAACCATTCTTCACTTTTATCTTCCACAGTTCTCCAATCTGCCCATAGAGGGAGCCACCAAGACTTTCAAGATGTCCTCCAAGGTCCTATGCCATTCTCCTAACAGAGGGAGCCACCAAAACTTTCAAAATGTCCTCGAAGGTCTTATCCCACTCTCCCAACAGAGGGAGCCACCAAAACTTTCAAAATGTCCTCCAAGGTCGTTTTCATCATCGGACCCCACTCTCCATGTCAACAGATGACGTCATCCGATAAGATAATCTTATCGAGTGACGTCATCCGATAAGATAACTTTATCGCATGACGTCACCCGATAATATCAGATAAGATACGCTATAGTGACGTCATCGCTCGACGACGTCACTGCTGCGGATTGCAGCAGAATGCCTGTTTGTTTACTACTTACACCCTTTATATGTAGAGATTACGTGACCTACTTCAAAATAAAATATGGAATCCATCTTGTGTCAAAATCGTGATTTTTAAATTTCTTTTTAATTCATATTTAGTGTTGTATCCGTCCTAAAACTGCTTTATTTTTGTTTAAATTCTGTGCATCTACATACTGAAGCAACGCAATTACAATATATTTGAGTTTAAATGAGCATAAAACTTTGATTATTTCTACAACAAAGCCTAATTTTCACTTATGGAGAACGTTAAACACCAAAAGATATAGAATGAGTTGTATAAGAATTGCTGCATTTCTTTAACGCAAAATTATTTAGTTTATGGAGTCTGCAATATAGCTGATATGAATGAAACATTCATTGATTTTACACAGATGATTTTTTCGATGAAGTTTTAAGCATAGAGTTAAATTATTTGTACCTCCATAGGTTTAAGTTTTTAAATAAAATAAATTATTGAAGTATTGTGATGAATGAAAGGAATGGAAAAACGTTAATGAATGAAATGCTGCTTTTACAGAGAGAGCCAGACGATTTATATTTCGATGACGTGATTTGAATAAAGTTCATTTGTTTTCGATGAAGTTTTCAAATAT
Organism: Amaurobius ferox; assembly: GCA_951213105.1. Classification (NCBI taxonomy): domain Eukaryota; kingdom Metazoa; phylum Arthropoda; class Arachnida; order Araneae; family Amaurobiidae; genus Amaurobius; species Amaurobius ferox. The sequence goes on from OX578149.1 coordinate 22,997,006, forward strand.
AATAAATTATTGTAGTATTATGATAATTTTAAAAAATATTTCCGAGGAATGTATCGCATTTTAGAGATGTTTAAACCAGGCAATTTATATTTCAATGCCGTCATTTGAATAAAGTTTTTTTTCGATGGAAGTTTAAAGTTTTCAAATATAATAAATTAATGCAGTATTGTGATAATTTTAAAAATATTACCGAGGAATGTATCACATTTTAGAGATTTTAAATAAAATTGCATTGAAGTTGGAAAGTGTTTCATGATCAATGCTTTATGCATGATTGATCTTCCTTGTTTAAATATTGCACGATTTGTATATCATTTTTTGAACAATAAAACATCAGAACTTTTAATACCGTTGTGTAATCATTTTGTGCTTAATTTTTTCGTTAGAAAACGAATGATATAAACTTTAGAACGCTAACATGAACCGTTCTCGAGCTATTCCAGGTTTATATATATATATATAAAAAAACTATTACTTAAAATTAAAATATTAGTAATTATCATCAAATATATTCACTTTTCATATGCAATATTATATATCAAATCTATTAATATCATTTTCATGGATCTAGTTCATTTCATTCAGAAAAGCAATATTTATGTATTTTGATGCTAAAGATTTCCATAATAGTCATTTGCTTCAAGGGATATGTATTAATTGTCAATTGCATTTTGATGTGATGATCCTCAATGTCGAAAACATTGCACCGTGGATCTTGTATGTCATTATTTCGCTGCGAAAGAAGTAAAACCATTCCATCATGTACAGAAAGTCATGTGCTGTCCACATCATATTTTCCCATAGGTGGTCCTATACACGTACATATACACATGCATCTTCGATTCGAGTTCAGAGATGCAGAAAACGTGTTACGCCCTCTAAATTTCGAATTCCCCATAATACCGCCCTCTTTCACTATCGCACATATTGTGAAAGTAAAAATTTTTCACTTATTCGAAGAACTTGTGAGATATCTATTAGGTTGTAAAAAATAAAGTGAAAATCCATACCTTTCTGGAAGGTGATAATGTGGGATGCTGTTCGAGAGCAACTTTGGTGCATCTTTCCTCCGAGACCTTGAATAAACTTTTGCTTATGTTCTGGCGGAAAGGTTCTTGCGTCTTTCCAGTCAGCTGACTTGGCCTGCAGCCAGACGCAGGAGTTAGTTGCTCAAAAATTCCGATTTATCAGCTCGCCCTGAATTATATCTTATCAGAAAGATAATTCACTGAACTTTTAGCAAAGTTTTAAAACAGTTATGGGATTTCAAGAATTTTTTAATATTTAAGGTTTGTGAACGCACGCATTTATCTTAGTTTCGAGTTGAATCGATTGAACATCAAGGCGTCCTTATAACATTTTTCGACTTTTCGCAATAGATTGAGAGTAACATTATTCATTTACCCTGTTTGCGAATTAAGAAACAATTTCACGCAATTTAGTAGGAGTTTTTAAAATTATAGTACTGTTTAAAATATATAATGTGTGTGGCTCCATTCACCTTTTGCTTACGGGTGAACAACGTCAATCCCTAACGAATAGAATCTCATCAAAGCATTGACGGTAAGGCATTGACGTCCATGGAACGGAAAGATCGAAAACGATCTTTCCGTTCAATCATAATTCTTACTCTACTACTGCGAGTAAATTGCTACTAAATTGTTTAAATGTACTAAATGATAATTTACGTTATTCTAGTAATAACTACCATATTCTAAATAATAGTAAAGAATTAAAGAATAAATTAACATCACTAGGTAAAATAATTGGATTTCAAACTTTTGATTTTAAAGACCTTTTAATAATATTAAGATCTCTGATCTTTATGATGTCATTTTAGCTCTATATAATGTTTATATTACTAATCAATCTACTCATACTATATTTACCAATTTTCCTAAACTTCTCCACTTTGTTCTTTTCAATAATTATATATTTCAAGGTAATAAATTATACTTACAAGTCTCAGGAGTTCCACAAGATAGCTGTAGTAGCAGTATGTTAGCTAATTTATACCTTTATCATTACCAAAAATCCTTTACTTCCAACAGATTATAAAATTTACGGATATGTTGATGTTGGGTTACTTTTTGGCTATTTAATAATTTTGGGAGTTTTGTTTTTGATCTGGATGTGTTCAGGGGTCTTATTTACATAGTCATTCTCTTTTAGTTATTCATTTTCCAATTGTTTAGGTTTTTGATATTATTCTGTTATAGATTTTATTCCATAGTTATTGTGAGGTAGAACACGGCAAGGAAGGATTATGTCCATCAGCGGGAAAATCTCCGGCCGGATCCGTTTTCCAAGGAGTATTCCAAACAGGACCTTTAGTAACAATGAAATAATTTCTCCACACAGCTGCACCGGACCTTTGACATCAGAACTGAATGCATAGCATATGTCCGGTGCTTTTCACCAAAAATGTCGCCCCAGTTCTTCATAAGAGCAGCATAGCCAGGGAGAAACAGGCACTTCGCTGGCCGGCAAAGCCCTCTCGGCAGTTATCGCATAAATCGCGGAACGTCTTGGATCAACATTTGCCTCCACGGCAGGAAATACAGATTGAAGGCGCTACAACTTTATAACAGATCAGACGTTTAATTAGCCGGAATAAATATTTTTTATGCAGCGTTAAAAGTACGCACTTAGGTCATAGCAGGTCATTAGCAAAACATCGTAAATTAAACCGAATAAAGTGAAAAGGCCGCGAAATAAAAACATTCCACAGAGCGCGTGCCAAACGGCACAGGACAGCTTAATAGCTTACATCTTTTAGTTCCAATCAATAATAAGAAGAGAGAGAGAAGAGCGCGAAAGTATTTATATACTCATAAACATCGCTACCACACACTGTAAACAAAAATGTCGATAAGCGATAAAATAATTAATGACAGACGATTTTAATATTACGGTCAACCAATCAAAAATTTAAATTTTAAAGAAGAGAACTGGAATTTTAAAGCAGACGAAAATTAAAAAGAAATGAAGTGAAATGATTTGGAATATACGAATTCTGTAATAATTTAAAAATAGACCATTCTGAAATATTTAAAAAGCTGAAAATAGAATAAAACTGAAAAATCGCGACAAATCAACGAATTTTTAACCGAGAACAACAAATTTGGAATCAAATTAAAGGGAATAAAAAGGGCAATAAATGGAATTGCAAATTAGCCAATTTAAATAAATTTAAATTGCTAAAACCTTAAAAGAACAAACTTCCTATGTTTTTAACACAATAACTATGGAATAAAACCTATTTGGAACAGAAGAATATCAAAAACCTAAACAATTGGAAAATGAATAACTAAAATAGAATGACTATATAAATAAGACCCCTGAACACATCCAAATCAAAAACAAAACTTCCAAAATTATTAAATAGTCAAAAAGTAACCCAACATTGATGATCTGATTTGTTTAGTGTTTACTGATAACTATGTCATAGATATAGCTTTCTATCCGGGTAATTTGGAATTAATTTCTAATGAAGCCACTATTACTAATAATATTAATTATTTGGATTTAAATCTAATTATTGAACCTACTAATGGGATAGTTACTAATTTATATGATGAAAAAGACTTTTAAATTTAACATTACTAAAATATTACCATTTAATTCCTGCAACTCGATTCAATTATTTAGAAATATTATACTTAATCAACTTTTTAGAATTTATAGATTATCAGATAACAAATTTCATGCTTAGCACATTAATAACCTAAAAATTACTAGTAAATTATATAAATATCCAGCATATTTAGTAAATGGTATAGTTATGCAGAGTTTAAATTAGCTTAATATTCTTAAAATTCTCTCCTTAGTATTGCGGCAGCAAAGACATCTATCAAAGATGCCACATGAGCCAAACCCGAATTATAAGAACAGAGGAGGAGCTAGCGCAAAGACATCTATCAAAGATGCCACACGAGTCAAACCCGAATTATAAGAACAGAGGAGGAGCTAGCTTTTGCTCATTGATTATAATGTCGGTCTTCGAAGCATCAGGTCCCTGGTTCGGGACCACGGCGACGCCCAATCGCCACAGTATCTTATTAGCCAAATATCTGCATTTTCTTGGATAAGCATCACAATGTATTTAAATCCTCTTATACTTTAGCCTCTACGTTTTCTGGTATATTGTCTGTCCCTTTATTTTGAAGCTTTTACTGTAGAATATATCACATTTTATAGTCTTTTCGCAATACTGTTATTTATTTCTCACGATTGGCAACAGCAGATCTCTACTTTTATCTTTTGCGATTGGCAACATTGATCTCGTCATTTAATGCTCGAATGGATAGGATATTTGCAGTATATTCCAGGTATTTGTGTTTCCTGTATAATTTTTCAATCTTTATATGCTAGTCGTCCAAATAGCATTAGTTTATAGATAAAATCTATCTCTTGCTTCAGAAACTAGCGTATTTTATGTTCATTTTGAATAAATATTTGGATTTGAAATATAATTTTTTTTAAATGAACAATTTTAGGCCTAGTACTTTTCCATGTGTATGGCTTTAATGCTTGGTTATTTTTTGTTTTCTATTTTCGAATCCACACCATTGATATTTGTTGATTATTTTAAGCTTGATGACTAGAAATAAGCATTTAATTTATCTCATGATGGTTGATTCTGTATTTAATACTTCTTTTTAATTTGTAGGAATATTTTAAGTTAGGGTTTTTGAGTTACAGCTTCTCTCTATTCTATCATTGGATTTTCATATTACATTTTTATTATTATATACACTACGTGACAGTGAAAATGAGACACCAAGAAGAAGTGGGCAGAAAAATATGCAAATTGCAGGGTAGACGCAGGTCACCGAGTTATGCAAATGATACGAAATGCGCAAATGTCTCGCGCACGTTGAGTGAGATATAAGGTGAAGAACCTGCAGAATCGGCAATAGTCGCGCCGCTCTGTCTGCCAGGGAAGTCATTTCGCAATTCTTTTTTTGTCTCAAAGGAAGCGCGTAGTAGCAGAGAATGCCAGGCCGCCGCCAACCGAGCAGTTCTAGCAGGCAGACGATTTCACGAGGGGTATGGTGATCGGACTCAGAAGGGCAGGTTGGTCCATAGGTCAAATCTCAGCGGACAGCCACCTACACGCGTCCACGGTGCACCGGCTGTGGCGAATATGGTTGGAACAAGGGAATGTGGCACGTTTGAGGAATACCGGTACAGCCAGAGCACGCTTGGCAATAGTGTTCAGCACGCGTGGACCGACGGATCCGCCGGCAATCGTTAGCGACCCCTTCCGTCGCCCTTTTGCAGCATGTGTAGGATACCCTTGATGCTTCCATATCGACCAGGATCATTATCCGCGGATTGGTCGCCGGCGACCTGCACTCATGGCGCCCATTAAGAAGACTACCATTGACCCAACACCACAGACGCCTCCGTTTGCAATGATGTCGGGATAGAGCCACGTGGACGGCGGAATGGCACAGGGTCGTGTTCTCAGACGAGTCACGCTTCTGTTTTAGCAATGACAGTCGCCGTGTACGAGTCTGTCGCCGAAGCGGTGACAAGTCCAATCCGGCCGCATCTGTGGAACGCCACGCCGTGCAACAACGCAGCATCATGGTTTAGGGCGTCATCGCCTATGATAACAGATTACCTCTGGTCCATATTGAGGGCACTATGATAGCCCAACGATACGTGGATGACGTGTTGCGGCCGGTGACACTATCCTTCCTTCAAGGGGTGCCCAATGCCATTTACCAGCAGGATAACGCCCGACCACACACGGCACGCATCAGCCAACATGCCCTGTAAGGTACCCAGGTGCTTCCCTGGTTACCAGTCTCTCTGATCTCTCACCAATCGAACACATCTGGGATGTGATTGGACGTCGCTTGCGTGCGCGGCTACCACCGCGTTTGGAAAACGAACTCTGGCAAATGGTTGACAGGGAATGGACAGCCATCCCTCAGGACACCATCCACATGCTCATTGACTCTGTACCTAGACGTGTTGCTGCCTGTATTGCCACCCGCGGTGGTCCTACAACCTACTGATCAGGCGATGTTATCGCTCAGTGTATAGGTGTATCATGTTGCAATAAACACCACTTATTGTTCGTTGCTGTCTGTCTCTGTTTGCCGATTTTCATCACCTTCTGCCCACTCCTTCTTGGTGTCTCATTTTCACTACAACCTCCCCATATATCTATCTCAGCATTCTAACAAATTTTTTTTTTCGATTTCATAAGTAATTTATTTTTGTATTTTATAAGTAATTTATTTTCATAAGTAATTTATATTCATAATTAAGTATTCGCATTCATCATCGCAATGGATCCTCTACAATTCAACAGACACATTCTGCACTTCGTGTTCCTCCTCTCTGGATCAGATCTATTTTAAAGAGGGGTAGGTCGTAAGAGAATTGCGCATAATGGGTGGGTTCTTGGCATTCGTGAAGAGCTTTCGGAGAGAGGTTTTGAATTTTATTTTATTTTATGCTTTGCGGAGGTAGGAAACATCCTAATGTCTGATCATAGATCGCGGGAGGTTGGAAGCCATTTAGTTTCTTTCTCATTTCATAAGTGGTCGAAATGGAGTATTGGAAATATAAAAACCACGTTGCTTGCGGAAGATGTTGGCAGTTATGATTCTCATTTTGTGATTTGGAGGTTTTTCTTTTTGTATCGTGAGAATGATTTTAGAGAGATTTTAGAAATTGAGTATGAAGTTACCTGTGTCTATATTATTATTTAAGTACTGGGCACGCACTTATTTAGGGCCGGGGCAATGCCGAAAAATTCGTTGTAGTAATGTTACAATTAAGTGAGTGTTAGATTATAATGTCTTATAACGTAAAAATAAGACGGCATAAAGTGATCAAAGATGAAATATTATTTTGCATAGCTTTCATTCGCAAAATTTTCTTTATTTTTTATTTTTTTCTAAATCCATCTTAAATAATACAAATTATTTTTTATAATTTATTAGAATGTGTAATAATGCATTTAATTGACTTGCATACTTTTGAAATCGATTAAAAGTTTCCATTGCCTCCTGAGTTTTAAGTCCTGTTGTATTTAGATAACAAATTGAAAAGAAAATTCCATGTGCGCAGCACATGACTTTCCGTAATTTTTTGATAAATGTATTTGTAAAATATGTAATATCTTGAAATTAGTTTATGTTAACGTTCTAAAGTTTATTTCATTCTTTTTCCAGTGAAAAATTACGTATGAAATTATTATTTATTTGACAGTATTAAATGTTCTGATTTTTTTAAAACAATTTATTAGAAAATCATGCAATATTTCAAGAACGGTTCATGCTAGCATTCTAAAATGTGTCATTTGTTCTCAATGAAATTTGAAGTCTGAGATTAGTATTTATTTATCCTTATTGAAGGTCCTGATTTTTTATTTTATTTTTAATTCATTTGAAAATTGGGAGTGATTCCTAACAGTTGATTACGTTTAGAATCAATAGGGTTGCAGTATTCACAGATTGTAATAATAGTACCAAATTATTTTCGAAACGCTTCTTTCGCTCATGAGATATCGCTACCACAATCTCGTAGCAAAATATACACATACATCACCTCAAAAACATTCAATTCGAGTTCAAGAATGCTTAAAACGTGCTCTTCTGTCATAGACTCGAATTTTTGACTCCGTTACAATACTTTCCATATGCATTATATGTACTTAGGAAAATTAAGAAAATCTAATATAATCTAATATAATCAAATAAGAGCATATTTGATTTGAAGAGTCGTGGATACTTTGCATAGGCAAACTCATCTTGCTACAAACGGATGTTTAGTACTGCCATTGCTGCCTCCTTATTTCTGATTTAGTGATAATACGAAAGCTTTATACATTTCTTTTCTGCAAAACCATTTTAATGAATGGGTTGAATTTAAGTATTTTTAATCATCATTAAGCGAACACTAATTACTGATAAGCAATCTTATCCACAGAATGAATTTTTTTTTAATGTCTTTGCAGAATAGTACATTTTTATTTCCACAATTATAAAATTCTAATTTGTGTTTAATAGCTGTTCTTTGTCATATTGCTGATTCTAAGGAAGCATCAGACGATAAATTATTTTGTGTCTCAATCAAATGTAGGATTCAAGTCTTGCCTTCACGGAATCGATAATCGTAAAGAAATTGCAAAAATGCAATTCTGGTGCGATTTTTGTTTCCGTTGGAACGAGAGTTCATTTTGAGAAAAAAAATATGTTGTGCATGATTAAACCATGGAGGTAAAGGGATTAAACTTGATTATCATTTTTTTAAATAAAACTTCAGATAAAAGAAATAAAATGAAAATCGTCTGCTGTTGCTTGACAACGTAGTTTAATGTTTTTTAAACTAACGTAAAAGAATTCTAATAGCTGTTTCCATTCTTTAGATGTTATTTTATTCAGACAAGCACAAAAAGTATAACTGCTAACTTACCATATTTAAGATTTATTCTTTTCTATAGCCTCTTTAGTAAAATACATTGCCTTATTTTAAAAAAAATAAAATTAAAATGTTACTTTGTCTACTAACAAGAAGTAGCATCTTCAGAAGTAGAACATTTCATTATTACTGTGAGTAGAACATTTTTCAGCATTTAAACTACAGTCGACTTCATCAGGTAAGCTATAATCATTAATTTTAGCACAGTTCATGTACCTTAATTTTGCATGTAAAATATTTTGCTGCAGAATATTTTTTTTCTTTCGGTATTCTAACTTCTTCAGACGTATGATACTTAACCTTGACGTTGTATTTATTCGTTTGTGAATTTATTTTAGCATATCACGTGTGTATTAGTTTTGATATTAACTCGCGTGTCACTGATTTTTCTAATCAATATTTTGTTCTCTTTTTGTCATCTTATTTCATCAGGTCTAATTAATCATAACATTGTTATTTACTATGGTGTGGATTTATGTTATTTTGACCAGCTAAACTTGATACTTAATGAAATATTGATAGATGTTTTAACATTTAAAGAATATATATTTGTGCTTAACAACACGTTTGGAAAATCCCTAGCAATGGGAACGCTGGAGGAAGATATCACAAATTATCTCCGAACACATAAAATAATGGGACTTCTAAGCCACCTCTCGGAGTTGGTTTTTTTCTTTAAACCTGATGATCCTGTAGAATTCATGGCTAAAACTGTTTTAGCTATGCAGAAGGCTTCTGAAGCTGATCAGAATGTACCTTCCCTGTACACTGAAGAATCCCTGCGTGCTTATTTTAGGCTTCTGGATCCAATAGGCGTCGGAATGATATCATGGGCCCAACTGAGATCAGCTTTTACCGTGTTAGGATTGAAAGATGTGTGCATACCACCATTAAAGGAAATGCCTGTTTTTGAAGATACTTTTGTTGAAATGGGACTATCATGCATATCTGAAAGATTGCATATTAAGATGAACAGTGATGTGTAATTTTGTAGACTGTCTAAAAAATTTGAGCAGAGTTTCAGGCACTATTATTCCATTCCAACTGCAAGCATTTTTAATGCAGTTATTGCTTTTAATATAGTGAATAAAACTCAGGCACAAGCTCCTCATAATAATGGTTTAAATTGATTTTGGCGAGTTATTGTTTAGTGAAAGACATATCATTAGTTCTAACCGTAAATAAAGTTTTTAAGTTTAAATTCTTAAATATTTGTTTTTTAGGTAGAAATATCTAATTATTGGAAATTATGTGTACAATTTTCCATGATTTATTATATATATATTTTTAAATATTCAGTTTTTTTTTACCAATCGGTACTTGATCAAAACTTGAGTCCCTAAAAATTTACAAAATGTATTATTTGTATTACTGCGTAAACTTCAAAAGCTATAATTTGGTTTTTTGGTTCAATCTGAGAGACCACCGGTACGTTTTTTTTTTTTTTTTTTTTTTGTTTGTTTTTTTTTTTTTTTTTTTTTTTTTTTTTTTTTTTTTTTTTTTTTTTTTTTTTGGGGGGGGGGGGGGGGTCGCGCCGTGCCAAATCGGCGACCAGCGGAGTGCTATGTTGTGAATTTGACGTCTTTTTAAAACTCTGGCAGCTCTCTTTAGGAAAACTTGTGCAGAACAGCAGCTCTCTTTAGGAAAACTTGTGCAGAACAGCAGCTCATTTCTTGCTTCTGCTGTTCTGATCGGTCGTTTCGAACGTTTTTTGATTAACCAGCCATGTTGATTTTGGATTTTTGGATTCAACCACTTATTGATTTTGGAATTTGATAGATTATAGCAAGGTTTGGAGTTTCTTTTTCCATCATTTTTCAAGTTTTTTTTATTTGTTTTGTGTGTGCTAAATAGTTGTGAAGAATGGGGCTAAATCCCAAAGACCGGTACGGTTGTTTTTTTCTATCGCGCCAAATCGGCGATAAGCGGAGGGCTATGTTGCGACCTTGGTAACTCTTTAACTCATCGTACATCGTAACCATGGTAACCTTGCGAGTTGATAACACTGGCAACTGTCGTAATTTGTGTTATTTTATGCTCATTATGAATTATTGTACTGATATTTTAAAATTAGATGTTTGGAAACAAGATTTAAATACAAGTATTGGTAAATTTTCTTTGATTTCATTTGAGTGTAGTAAATGGCTGTGAAGAGTGAAAGATTTAGTATTGTTCTTTTTAATCGTTTGGTTGATAGTGGTAAATTAATGTGATTAAATGGTGTGTGAATCAGGGGTTGATTGCAAGTGGGTAATGCGATTGTGTGAGAGGAATGATAGTACGGAAGAGTTTGATGATTATACGTGGGCTTGCCGTGTTTTTGGAGCGAATGCGCATTACGTATAAGGAATCGTACGTGGTTTATTCCAGATTGAGTTTGATTGAGATTTTGAAGCGCGGAAGTAACATGAAAATCACTTTATGAGCTATGGAACATTTTTTGCACAGATAGATATTGCTATGTGCGATCTCTGACGGCCAGGGGAACAGGATACTGTGATGTTTGTTTAGCTGTCGACCGTATCGAGGTTAGCCCGCGAAGCGGTCATAGATCCATGTTCTAATTACTATATTACTCTATAAGCCATAGAACACCCGTTGCACAAGCAGCTGTTGCTACGTGCGATCTTCGACAGCCAGCGGGACCAGATTCTGTGATGTTTTTTTAGCGCTCGAGCGTAGCGAGGTTAGCTCGCGAAGCGGGTGTAGATCCATGTTCTAATTGCTACATCACTCTATGAGCCACAGAACACCTGTTGCTACGTGCGACCTCCGACAGCCAGCGGGACCGGATTCTGTGATGGTTTTTTAGCGGGCGAGCGTAGCGAGGTTAGCTCTCTAAGCGGGCGTGGATCCATGTTCTAATTGCTACATCACTTTATGAGCCACAGAACACCTGTTACTACGTGCGACCTCCAACAGCCAGCGAGACCGGATTCTGCGATGTTTTTTAGCAGCCGAGAGTAGCGAGGTTTGCTCGCGAAGCGGGCGTAGATCCATGTTTTAATTGCTACATCACTTTATGAGCCACAGAACACCTGTTGCTACGTGCGACCTCCAACAGCCAGCGGGACCGGATTCTGCGATGTTTTTTAGCAGGCGAGAGTAGCGAGGTTTGCTCGCGAAGCGGGCGTAGATCCATGTTTTAATTGCTAAATCACTCTATGAGCTACAGAACACTTGTTGCACAAACAGCTGTTGCTACGTGCGACCTCCGACAGCCAGCGGAACCGGATTCTATGATGTTTTTTTAGCGGGCGAGCGTAGCGAGTTAGCTCGCGAAGCGGGGGTAGATCCATGTTCTAATTGCTACATCACTCTATGAGCTACAGAACACTCGGTGCACAAGCAGCTGTTGCTACGTGCGACCTCCGACAGCCAGCGGGACCGGATTCTGTGATGTTTTTTTAGCGGGCGTAGATCCATGTTCTAATTGCTACATCACTCTATGAGCCACAGAACACCCGTTGCACAATCAGCTGTTGCTACGTGCGACCTCCGACAGCCAGCGGGACCGGATTCTGTGATGTTTTTTAGCGGGCGAGCGTAGCGAGGTTAGCTCGCGAAGCGGGCATAGATCCATGTTCTAATTGCTACATCACTCTATGAGCCACAGAACACCTGTTGCTACGTGCGACCTCCGACAGCCAGCGGGACCGGATTCTGTGATGTTTTTTAGCAGACGAGCGTAGCGAGGTTAGCTCGCGAAGCGGGCGTAGATCCATGTTCTAATTGCTACATCACTCTATGAGCCACAGAACACCCGTTGCACAATCAGCTGTTGCTACGTGCGACCTCCGACAGCCAGCGGGACCGGATTCTGTGATGTTTTTTAGCGGGCGAGCGTAGCGAGGTTAGCTCGCGAAGCGGGCGTAGATTCATGTTATAATTTCTGTATCACTCTATGAGTCACAGAACACCTGTTGCACAAACAGCTGTTGTTACGTGCGACCTCCGACAAATACATTGAATTACGATATATACATACGTATATATATACATATACATACGTATATATATACATATACATTACTTTAGAAACTTACATTCGTTTAACCTCTAATTTTTGTAGGATATATCTAAATTTATCTTCTTTGATGGATATTTTTAATTAACCGGAAAATAAAATATTAACTTTCATTAAAATATATACACGAGTTTTTTTGCGAAAAATCGTTACATATCTTCCCCTCACTCGCATATACATTGCAGAATTTGCTAGTAAATGTATACATCTTTAGAACGTTACTTAGAGAATATGATAAAAATGATTAGTAGTGTATATTCACTTAAAATGCACTTTAGCAAATTAAATCTTTAAATATATATTGCTATTAATGTATTCTAAATAACTAATGTTCATTACAAATATAAATTCGATGTTTAATGGGATTAATTTCAATTTGTATTTGGCATCATCGTCAGTTTACCGTTACGAGCTATGATAAAAATAATGTCCCTTTGCACTTACGTTTCTGCGCATTTTACTACGCAGTTTGTTTATTTACATTCGTGCTCACATAATCATGGTAACCTTGCGACTTGGTTAGATACTATGGCAACTGTCTCAACATCGGGCGCCAGAAAAGTCGCCAAATTCAAGACCGTACCGATCTTTGGGATAATGCCTGAAAGATGTATTATTATTTTTATGGTTTGAATGATAGTGGCAAAATGAATGTGATTGCATGGTGTATGAAACAGTGGGTGATTGCAAGTGGGTACGAATCTTCTAAGTTCCGTTTTTTATCAAATTTCTTCTAAGTATCATTCTTCATCAAATTTCGGTACTTTTCGGTTAACGGGGCGACAGTCGGATGTGGTCACAATATGGCAACAGACGTTTGTTCGAAAGTTGGTTTGTAGTAATTCGAACATGGGCCTACGACCGCTTCGCGGTCTTACCTCGCTACGGTCGCCCACTAAAAAAAATATCTCAGAATCTAGTCCTGCTGGCTGTTTGAGCTCGCACGTAGCAAAAGCTGTTTATGCAACAGGTGTTCTATGGCTCATAGAGCACAGGCTTACGTCCGCGCAGCGGACGTAACATGAAAATCGCTCTATGAGCCACGGAACACCTGTTTCACAAACAGCTGTTGCTACGTGCGACCTCCGACAGGTAGAAGTTTCGGATTCTGTGATGCTTTTTAGCGGGCTTAGATCCGTGTTCGAATTGCTGCATTACTCTATGAGCCACGAAACATCTGTTGCACAAATAACTATTGCTACGTGCGACCTCAGACAGCCAGCGGAACCGGATTCTGTGATGTTTCTTTAGCGAGCGTAGATCCATGTTCGAATTGCTACATCACTCTATGAGCCACGGAATACCTGTTACACAAATAGCTTATGCTACTTCCGGCCTCTGACAGCCAGATGGGCCAGATTATGTGATATTCTTCTAGCAGGCGTACATCCGTGTTCGAATTATTACGGATAAACTATTGCACAAACAGCTGTCTCCACATAGCGACCTTCGACAGAGGACGACTGGCTGAAAAGTACCTACATGTCTTCTATCAACCTTTATAAATTTCTTCTAAGTTTCGTTTTTATCAAATCAAAAAAATTGAGTCGCGTGTTTTGAATTGTTAGAATATTGTTAAATTTGCAAAAATATTACCGGAAATGCCTTTCTATAAGCTAAAGATGTATATTAAAAACATCGGGTGCCATAGGAGAATTGGCGTAAAAAAAATCGCCAAATTCTGGACCTTACAGGTCTTTGGGAAAATACCATTTTTTTTTAAAATTATGCCACAGTGCAATAATTGTGTTGTAAGAAATATGACAATTTGTCTATGATACATAGATAGACATAAGTTGTGACTCTTTCCTTTTTTGTTGCAACTTCAGATGTTCTCATTACTGACGTTATCAATGGTTTATACTAAAAATGTATGACGTTATCAATGGTTTATACTAATAACGTATCAGCAAAATCCGCGGGTTTCGTGCTCTACACCCGTCCAAGTACATCATGGTCATGCATAGGAAACAAGAACTGGCGAATAACACCCGCCGACTCTCCCATCCGCTCCTAATATCCACAGATACATGCGAGACATATGCACCTCCCATTCAATTACCATTTCTTATACGAATAGTAATATTGAATGATTTAGAATTCTAAAATCATTTTGGTATGTTCAAGCGTTTTACTCAAAATAATTTTATCTCCTTCTCTCTAACTCCATGATTAAAACATTATTGCAATGATGATGATTAAGACTGATGTAATTACGTATTAAACTAAGATTTTAAGATACTAGATTTTAAAATATAAGTAATTCATGGAATGAATGAATAGCTACGTACCCTAGTAAGTTTTCACTCTTAACATTTGCCCTTTACAAAGGAAAATCTTTATCAAAATATTTTTAAACTTGTTTGTATTTAAAAAAAAAAGTTGATTGAACGTAGCAAAATAAGAGTCTACACGAAAGAAGTAAACAAACTTTATTCACTCACTCTTAAGAAATATTTAACAGCATATGTATATTAAAATACAATGACTTTCGATTCTGTATTTGTCCGTAAGTCGAAGGGAATAGAGAGAAAGACACTTTGATGAACTTTTCGGAACAGTTTATTCTCATATGCAGACTGTGGAACTCTGTTGGAGAGAAGCGAGAAGGAAATAACCAAAACACAAAGCCCAGACTCTTGTGTATAGAATCTATGTTAGCAATTTAACCTGTACGCTTACTTTTATTTCCCTCGCTAGAAGGAATATTGTATTTTTGTCTAAAATACTTTTCGGTAAAATTGAAATTGTACACGTCTAACATTTCACTGCACATTGTATCTAATTTGATACATTAATTACTTTATGTATAGCTCAAACTATTGCTAATGAAATAAAACTACAAAAACTTCGTTAAAATCAACATACAACACAAAATTAATAGTATCGATAGGTTTCAGACAAGAAACAGTTTTCTTCATCAAGACAAACCTTCGCTTGTTACAGCAAAATCGGCAACTGATGTTAGAATGGCAAACGTGACTGAAGCACTAATTCTGAAATGTGTCCCCCCCCCCCCCCCCCCACAGTATTTGTTGGACGAAGTTAGCTCTTTTAACCTCCAAAGTCACTTAGTTCATCATTTTATTTTCTACTTATTTTTCGTATTTATTTATTAACTGTAATTTTTATATGTTTCTTTTAATGGAGTTTTTATGGTTTTATTAATTATTTTCCTGTGAAACAGCCAATTGCAATTTTT
Source organism: Amaurobius ferox (assembly GCA_951213105.1). Taxonomy (NCBI): domain Eukaryota; kingdom Metazoa; phylum Arthropoda; class Arachnida; order Araneae; family Amaurobiidae; genus Amaurobius; species Amaurobius ferox. The sequence goes on from OX578149.1 coordinate 23,012,683, forward strand.
CTACTTATCGTGTCCATCTTGTATCACATTTGAAACAGACGATGAACTTAATAATCATTCGTCATGGTCATTACAGTTGAATAGAAAAATGAGGCATAAATGTAACTGACGACCCTCTTAATTGAATGTGCACCTTACAGCCGTGCAAGTGTTTAATTTTTAAAGAGTTCAAATTACGGCACTTTGCATCTTTAATGGTTTTATATTCTTAAGGTAATCTTAAAAAGCACTAATTTAATCAAAAACTAAAACGTGATGTTATAATTTTTTCGTGAATAAAATCCTATATAAATATGCGATGTTTAAAATTTCTTTTTGTATATTTTTCTATTGTAGTAAATAAACATAATTTGCAAAAAAAAATATATTTCAACATAAAAAAAAATTGCATTAAAGGATTAAAAATTGCTGATTAAAAATAAACACTTTTAACAGACGTCAGCTCACTTGCTTAAATATCTCAAATACTCTTTGTTGCGAAACATATAAAAGGAATGTAGCAGATGATAAAAATGTGTAAATGAATATTGAAAATCGAAAAGGTATCGTCTGTAAAAGTGCTTCAACCAACATTACACTTAACTTCATAATCAGATCAGTATGCTCGATCTTCAACTGATGTTACTACTGGCCCTACATTTGATGCTGATGTAATAAAAACCCATTATCAATTTTATTTAAAAACCAAAGCATTAAAATTATTTGATGGCATCTTAAATATCTTAAATAGGTGAGTCTGAAACAAGATGCATATATTTCATGGCAAACATTAGCTAGACATAACATTTTGTGAATATATATTTTTATTTGAGACAATGATTGTCATGAATATGAATTTGTTTTTCATGAATTTGTCAGACGAACTTTGCGTTGAGCCTAAAGGAAAATCGCACAAATAATTTTAGCGTCATCTCCATGGTATATTCTACGCATTTTAGTTTTGAAGAATGATCCAATATTTATGTTCTGTAGTTAAAGGATTGTTGTATTCATGCTTGTGATGAAATTAGATGCTTTTCCAATAATTTAAATTTAAAAAAAATGTTTATTTTGTCAATCAGGACCACAGTAGCAAGCAGAAAATGTACTAGTAACACATGTATACAAGAACATTTGACTGTTATTCAAAAAACTTTCAGATTTCAAAAAGTCTTGCTTGTGTTAAAATTTTAATATAATTAAATGGATGAAGAAATAGATATAAAAATAAATTGAATAAATTAAATTGATAATTCTAAATTGATATAAAATTGCGGAAATAAATTGATATAAATATTTAATATTTAATTATTAAGTTTAACATCAAATATTTATTTAAATATAAGCATTTAGAAGCTTTAAATTTTAAAATATTTCACTATGAAAAAAATCTGATGTGGGCAATACATGACTTTCCTTATATAATGCAATGGATTTATGTACTAGTTTTACAATAAAAAAAGAATGTATAAGATCAACGGCGCTGTGTTTTTATCGTTGAATTGTACAGTGGACAATTTTCAAAATGACAACATGTAAAACTATTTCAAAATACTCAATTAACTTATACTTCGCGCAACTCTAAACAATCATCAATATTGATAGCATCCTCAGTAAGCTATATAGTCCATACATTAAAATACTTTAATAATTACTTCATCATCTGGTCGGCATTTTCATTGATTTAGCGTCATTTTTATCAATTTGGCGACAGTTTCGTTAATTTGGCAACATTTAAAGAAGTTGCCAAGTTGGCGAAATTGGCCATAATCTCGCCAAGCGTTATGGACTGAGAAATAAGTTATTCTTGTAGCAGATAACTGTATATTAGCGTCCAAATATAAAAGTATTACTCAAAGCATCTTTTCTCAAGAATGGAACTAGCTAGATCCGCGGAAATGATGTCACCCAATTTATTGCATGATATTACTTATTAAAAGTGGACATATTTCACAATAGGTAATATTTTTTTTAAATTTTATATGGTTTTTGATAATTTTTTTGAAAAATGTAGGATATCTCGAGAACGGTTCATGTTAGCGTTCTAAAATTTGTTTTTATCGTTTTCTAATGAAAAATTACATAAAAAACGACTGTTTACGTTACTTTATAAAAAGTTTTAATTTTTTTATGATTTTTTCAAAATTTCACTCGAAAATTTAGGGGGGAGGGGTCTGAACATTCAATTGCGTATAAAAATAATATGCTTCCAGTATTCATGAATTGTAATTTTTGTACCAAATTTCGTTCGAATCTGTCCATTCATTCGTCAGTTATCGTCTCCACAGACTCATTGACACACACACACACACACACACACACACACATGCGCGCGCACGCACACACACATACTTTCACACACACACACAGACATCATCTAAAAAAAAGTCTGATTCGTGTTCAGGGATGCTTGAAACGTGCTCTCCCGTCGAAAACTTGCATTCGAATTTTCGACCCCGTCACGATGCTTTCTTTCCTTATACATTATATGCATATAAGGAAAGTAATAACAGTCGATTATTTTAAACTATACATTCTATATGTAACTTTGTATTATAAAACGAATGGCATTGCTTTTAGGAAGTGTATGGATCGTTCTCAAAATGTGCCTGTTTTTCGAATTTGTTTATCAAAAAAGTCATGGGAGATTTAAAATGTAATAAATATGATTAAATGAGTAGATTTTATATACATAGTGTTTGCAAACGATCATACCCTTGCAGTAAGAATGAATTGTTCGCCGAAAAAACACTTGTTACTTTCCTTATACACGTAATATAATATAAAAGGAAAGTCTTGTGACGGGTCAAAAATTCGAATTCGAGTTTTTGACGGAAGAACACATTTCAAGCATGCATCCCTGAACACGAATCAAACGTTTTTGACATGATGTTTGTATGTGTGTGTGTGTGTGTGTGTGTCAGTAAGTCTGTGGAGACGATATCTCACGAATAAATGGAGCGATTTGAGCGAAATTTGGTACAAAAATTACAATCCGTGAATACTAGAAAACTATTGCTTTTAAACGCCATCGAATGCTCAGAGCCTCTCTGAATTTTCGAGTGAAGTTTTGAAAAATAATCATCAAAAAATCAAAACTTTTAATAAAATTACATAAATAGTCGTTTCTTATATAATTTTTCATTAGAAAAGGATTAGCATAAACTTTAGAACGCTAGCATGAATCGCTTTCGATATATCACGCATTTTTCAAATAAATGTATCAAAAAATCACATAAAATTAAAAAATATTAACTACTGTGAAATATGTTCACTTTTCATATGCAATATCACGCGATGAATTTGATGACACCATTCTCGCGGATCTAACTTGTTCCATTCATGAGAAAAGAAACTTTGGGTAATACTTTTATATTCGGACTCCAATAGTCATTTATCTGCTATAAGAATAACTTATTTCTCTACCCATAACGCTGGCGAGATTTTGGCGACGAATTTGGCGGAGTATTTTTTAGTATAAGAAATGTCGCTAAATTAACGAAATTGTCGCCAAATTGATAAAAATGACGCAAAATCAATGAAAATGACGGCTAATTGATAAAAGTTCAATATCTTGGAAAGAACATAAGAGTAGACTATAAGAATAACCCATTTCTCCGTCCTTAACGCTTGGCGAGAAATTTAGCGGAACATCGTCATCTTTGTGACTATTTTTAATGTTGCCAAAGTGATAAAAATATCGCCAAATTGATTAAAATGATGCCATTCGGGAAGTAATGTTTCATAAATTCTGATTTCCGTCATATAGCGGACATACCTTCTAGTATATATAAGAAATGCTCTTCTCTCCGTTTGTCTGTAACACTTGGTGATTCATTGGGCGAACTTAGCGAATAATTTAGCAGTATCGCCAACTTGGCGATATTTAGCCCGAGATTGACAAAAAATATCGTCAAATTTGCAATAATGACTCTAAATTAATGAAAATGACGCCTAATTCATGAATTAATTACTAAAATATTTTAATATATAGACTATATCACTTATTGAGGATATCTTCTCGGTGTATGTGTTAAATTCTTCAAATATACTTTCCATTCTGAATTTGTAAGAATTTGGGCTTTGTTGATTCGGCAAGAGAAAACAATTGACAGGATTATATAGTTTAAGTTTAGAACATTTCACAAAGTACTTTACAAAAGATGTAGTACACTTAATATAGCCATAAGGCTAGAAGTTATGACAATCCACATTATATTTTGTATAAACTCCACTATATAAAACACTGAAAATTTCTTTCTTTCAGTAACTTGAAATTCTTTTTAATCACAATTATTATGATTGAAGCTGAACATGTTGAACTATAAATTTTCTATATCAATATAGTACGTTATACATGTAAAGAACTTGTTATCAATTATCAAGTAACTCTTTGATATATAAACAGTATATTAATTTCCAACATCTAAAAAACAGAAGTAATGACTAAATTCCTTTAATTTATAATATGATCCCTAGGAAAAGTTCTATAAAGGCATTTAAATATATTTTTATTTTAGAATATTTAATCATAAAAGCAAGTAATTGTAACTTTTGTCACCCAATTTCATAGAATTTTTTTATTTTTTCCAGCGGGGAGGGGGGGGGGGGGGATGTTCTAAAACTTGGCCTTCCGCTTAGAATATGAAATGAAAAGAGTATCTCCACTGAGCAACCATAGATTCATTAAAGACAGATTTTATAATTGATCTGTGCGAGCAATCACTTAAGGGGACTCTGGAGATTTTTGAAGAAAAACCAGCCGTTTTAATGTTAATGAGATATTTTCAGATCCATTTGAAGTTAGAGACATAGCCCTCCTAATCTAGGATTGACGAAGTATCCAAGCCCTGGAATGTGACAGTAGTTATTTTGCAGCATCGATGCGGGAAACTAAACCCACGTCGGAATAGTAGACCGGTTTTTGATCACTATAGGTTTCACCTGCTTCAAGGATGTCTCTGCTTTTTAAAAACTTATATTTAACTCATTATGACCGATGTTTGTTTGTATGTTTCAACTTCTCTGGCATTTTTAACATATTTTTTCTACGTTCTAGAGAGCTGAAATTTAGTGCATAGCTTAAGCTAGTTGAACATTTTAATCTATTAAAATTTGGCGGATCCTCGAAAAATAGAACCGCCATTATGTTATTTTTTATTTTATTTATTTATTTATTTATTTAATTTTTGTGAAATGTCTTACAAAACTTTATTGTTTCTATAGAAATACATGATCCCATTGTTGTAGGATAAGAGTCTAGAATTAAGCTTCGCAATTTGATTGCTTCTTGATATATAAAAGATAAAATTTTTAACACGTGATAATGAAAAGTTGAACACTGCTAAGTTTTTAATGTAACTATATAAATTAAGCTCAATGGTTTGTGTCAATATATTTTGAATAAAAGCTTTCACCTAAAAAACGAAGTTTTTATATTTACTTATTTCTCATGAAGGAGCCAATATAGCAATTAAAAAAGAGCACGTGACAACGATACTTCGCAATAAATTCTTGTTTCAAGCAAGGCTCCTTTAGATCCCTAGTTAATCAGAACTTTACTGGCTTTAGATTGTTATGGATGTCGTAGCAGGTATTGGGAGTTTTAATGGGTGCTTCCAAACCTACGTATTAGGTTCTCACCAATATCCGATCCACTTATGGTTCTAGATGACAGAAAAACATTAAAAAAAAATCTTTTGTGCTTGCTAATGGTCTCTTTCCGGTCTCAAGATTCTACCACTGGTGCTTCGTCTAAGAAGACAGGAGATACTGAATTTTCTGCTTGTAGTCACTGGGGTTGTTGTCGGCAGATTTGTCGAACAGTGGCAAGTTTAACACTGTTTAGAAATGAAAATTATTAATTTGCTTTTATCTTTAATTTTGACTCCGGGAGAGGGCTAGAAATATGACCTTTCACTGCCACTTCAAACTTGGACTTTTTGTTGATAAAGTCAAATTTCAAGACAATAAATTGCTTGTTTTTATTGTTAACTTTTTTAGAAGACGATAAATACTTATAATTGTGATTTTTATCTTAAATAATTGTTTTAGATACTACGAGTATATACTGTATACACTACTACTGTATACACTATCATTATTCTAAAATTATTAATGTGATTCATATTCTGGATGTAATTTATTTTGTAGCATTTTATAAAGTTTTTTTCTTGAAGATCACTTGTATTCTCAAGTTTTACGTAGTCAAATATATATTATTTCTTCACGAAAAATTTACTGTTTATTAAAAGAAATCTAAAAGCTTACTAAAAATATACAAAAACTTAAATACTTCTTAAGATACAGTATGCAAATTGCGAGTACTATTATAATTTGTTCGTTTAAGTTATTTTTAAATTCACCCATTCTTTACTTCTTAAGAAAATGCTTTGCCACATAATTGTTTTAAGAAAGCTTGTTAAAATATCAAACACTTAATTGTTTTCTTAATAAATTATTAATACTTTTTTAGAACTGTTAAAATACTCTTTTAATACTAAATTAGTCTATGAACTCTTTATCAATATACTTTTCCTAATTTTTCACTAATTTTTTTTCTACAATTCTTATTCGCAATACTAAACTAATTGATTATAAATATTTTAGTAATCTATGTATAGTGTAAATACTTTATTCTATTCAAACTAGGGATACTTTTATAAATTGAATGTAATAACATACCATTATTATTAAATATAATATACAGCTATCTAGATCAAGGATGCAAAACATTACAGCACAAAATAGTGAGGATTGACTAGATATTATTTAAGATTATTCCTTAGTTTACTGAACTTTATCAGTTCCATTTTGAGGAAACTGAACTTTGAAGTGTAATCATTTTTTACAATATTAAGAGTACCAGGTAAACCTCATATCTTAAATGTTACATTTGCAGATTTTGCCTTCTTTCCATTAAATATTAAACCAAAAATTATGAATATTTAATGTGTATAATTTAAGATATTGCATATACTTTAACGGAGGCATTTGTATTTAAATTTGAAATATTTTACATATGTCTATTTTTTTTATAAACGCCACAAACTTTAATTTATACCAAATATAATTTTTTTTAAAAATAAACTGGAGAATATATTAATAAAAAAATATTTTTAAATATGTAGCATAAATACGTAGTATACTAATATAATAAAAATTTCATACATTGGGAAAAGTAGTTTCAAAGGCGGGGGATAATGCGTACAGCGATCGAAAGTTAAAATCGCATTTCTATCAGTACTATTCATATTTAACTACTTCAACTTTTCAAACAACAGAATTTAATACATCATTGAAAAAAAGGCGTTCCAAACTGTTAGCATACGATAAATATCTCCAAATATATTTCTTGTTACTTTTTCTTATCTAGTGTCCTTACATGATTTTAGATATTAAGATATCTCTTAGAATTATTCGGCTCATTTTGCAGTATTTTACATACATCTGTAATGTATGCAACCGTGATCTAAATTTTTATAGCTTTTATAAAAGGATCAAATTCTATATACATACAAGAGAGACATGTACACTTTACAAAAAGAAATCTGAAAATGTCAAAGAAGGAAGTACCACATTTATTTCATGATTCACACAGAAACACATTTCATCTTATCTTAGAAATATACTTTGAAAAATTCTTTTGCGAAGCAATCTCAGACAATATTTATAAATAATGAGATTGCGGTCTTACGCAAAGCTGATGAGTTTAATTGGAACACACCTAATGAAATTTTACTAATTTAATATAAGCTACTTCTTTTAACTTGATAATATTTAAAAATAGAAAGAGTCGTGTAGAAAACTCAAAATTATTATTTCTCTTCATTTTATAAACATTCACTATTTCAATAGTGTTAAATATTATTTTGACAAATCAATGTTTAAATAATGCAGTTTATGTATTTTCAAATTAATATATAATATTGTCTCACGGAAGTGAAACAACGTCCCAAATACCAAATGTATTGAAGAGCGTGATTTATTATTAAAAATATTGTAAATGTTAAATGTGTCATCATAAACAAGTATTTCGGACAATGAATTATTTACAAATATGAACTCTGAAGTAGTTATTTTAACCTCAGATCGAGCATCCATCGGATTTTAATTATCTTAGAACTGAGATTCGGGAATGCACTTCAAATATGTTGTTGAATATTGATCCGAATTTTAGGGTTTTGTACATTTTATACCGTAAATATGCAACATCTTAAAATATTTGTACTGAGTAAAAAGGCAACAAAATGTATAATTGCGAGGCAAATGTTCAGTTGACTTTAACTACGAGCATTGTCAAAGATTTTGCTTAGAATCTTGAATATTTGGAATAAAAAGATTAATTAGAATTTTTGATTAAAGGGAATAAAATAATCATTGAAAGTAGATTATTTTTCTAATTTTTGTAGTTTGGAGAAGAAAGTAAAATTATAGAAAATATTTGAAGTTCTCTTTTAGGCGACCACTCTACATTTTGTGATAAAGTGGTTTCTCAGAGAAGCGTTTTAATGTGAGGAGTCTATGGTGAGGGAGGCATAAACATTAGTTGAAATTACAATTATATACATAAATGATACATTTTTTATGCCATTAGCATGCAAAATATAAAAATAAAAAATACGGTTTGGTAATTTGATATTTAAATTGCTAGCTGTGAAATTTATATCTTTTTAAAAAAAGGAATAAATAGTAATTTGTTTTAATGTTACGATTTTTAATTAATATTTTAAAAACAAATTTGAAGTTCAAAAAATAAATGATTTTATTATCTTCGACAGACTTTCCTTTAATCTTTTAGTGTTTCCCCAGACGAGAGGGCAAAGAGTTTTGTCTGTGAGAGTTCCGAAGATTGTTCTTCTTCAAAATCGGAATGATAGCCCAAAGAGACAAAGAAAAAAGAGTTCTAAAACGTAAATTCAATTTTAAATAAACAGGAAGTGCCCCCCCCCTCTTTTTCAATTTTCAAACATGTGGTCTCTTCAGGAGGGAGAATAGTTTCTGATGATATATGAATGGAGGTGAATTTAGCATTGAGTCTCTGATAAGATTACCAGATGTTAAAACCTTTATTTGAGGATAAATCAGCTTGATGTCCTCCAAAGCTATTCGCCATTAAGGGACAAATCAGCGCAATGTCCTCGATAAAAACTCTTCTAGAACATCTGTGAATGTAGGATCACAAATCCGATATTTTCTTATACATTAAATAAATAAGACTAATCTTATTTGTAACCGTATGTAATTAAAAGAATCATTTTACACAGATTTAATCTCATATTAAAACTTACATACAAAACATACTCTTAAAATATGCATCAATTATGTCAAGTATGTTACGAAAGTTGATTCCGGTGAAACATTTTAAATTAATTTAGTAATAATTTTATTTTTTCAGACCACTCCATTTACGTTGACCACCGGGTCCTCATTCAATTACCGACCATTCCATTTTCACATACGAAAATCTAGTGGTCAGGAAAAATTAAATTATAGCAAAATAATTTAAAATGTGTGCATGGCTGTGATTTTAATATTGAAAAATATATGGAATAAATAACTATTAAAAATACTACTTTAATGTTATCCAGGATGACAAACCGAACACATTCATCACTTCAATTCGGCTCTTAAAATTAACAAACAATCCAGTAAAATTTAATAAATTACATTGATTCTAGTATTTCCATTCTTCAGCAATTTTTAAGCACTTTTCTGAGCACACTTAGCAGTGTAAATTATTAAATGAAAGCTTGAAATATCATTTGAGGACACATATCAGGATTCGAGAACACTTGTTATCCTCAAATAATTTTAAATTTTTTTAGCACGATAGTTTAAATGCATGAACTGTGTTTATTCTTCGAATTCAACGACTGTTCAGTTCGAGAAATGTGCTAAACAGATAAAGCCAACTGTATAGTACAATGAATTATAGTAATAACATTAAGGGACAATTCATTTTTGATCATTTTTTATGAGCTCAAATTTAAAAACACTTAAAAAGAAAAAAAAACTCATTATTTTATTTATTTCGTAAGCCACTTTTGCGATATGTTGTGTTAATAAATAATACTTTATCTTACTTTTAATATATTATAAAGAATTAAGACTTTTAAAGGATTAAAAATTATGTTTTGTGTCATTGTATACCAAGAAGAAATGAAGAGTACAGTAAAAATTATTAGCAATGAAACTAACTAATTTTAATTATAAACTAAAATTTTGTATTGATTAAAAATTTTTAATTTGTAAAATAATTAATTTATAACTTTATTTTCACATTTTCCCCACTACACAAGATAAGTAGTATCCAGAAAATGAACATGTTATATGTCAGTAATTTTAACCTCTATGAGAAGGATCAGAGTATTAAAAATGATTTGACTTTACGTGCAGGTGAGTCATAGATGTTCGATTATATTTAGCAACCATATATCACGTACACATTAACTAGTAAGAAAAGTATTTGATTATAACAAACGACCACGCGTACTAATGTTAATTCATCACTGCTTTCACAATAGTTATTCATAAAAGTTTTTCTGAATAATACCGTCGTATAAAATAAATAAAAGTATTTGGATGTTTCATTTCGATTTACGCAATATTATCAAAGATAATTTCCTAACTGGAATTATCTAAGTTGCTAACTCTGTTTCTATAATTAATCAAATCAATTGTTAAGATTAAAAAATGAGACTTATTGCAAAATGTAGAGTTAAATAATGCAAATACTATATGTTTGATCACCTTTTGCAATATGATTTATTTCTGTTCTCGTTGGCATTTTAAGTTTTTTTTTTCGTACTAACACATTTGTTATGCTTTATATAAATCCCATCTAGAGCGTTACATAATTTAAGCAAAGTAGTGGCTACATTGTAGCCACTTGCCAGTTTGGCATTTGCACGACAGGCAAAGATTGTGAGCCGATGCGCTGAGGTGAAGTAACGCTTTTAAAACTAAAAAGTGTAGAAATTATGTATAGAATTGTATTAGAGTATTGTTTATTGCATTATCGTAATTCGCCTATGTGTTTAGTTGAAGAAGAATAAAAAATTGTTATTTTTCTTCTGCGTAGTTAGTTACTTTCAAGGTTAAATTAACATCCCAGTGTTATTAAGTTCAAATTTAGTAAAAAGGTTCTAGTAAAAAAAGGGGGTGGGGGGTATTATAAACTATTGTACCTTACAATACAAAACAAAACTATTTGTTTATAAATTTAATAAGACATAATATTATCCTAAAAAGCTTTTGTTTTGTAATACATTTGAATTATTTTCTAAATTATTAAAACTACACATTAGAAAATTCAGATATTTCAGATATGAACTTGGCATTAACTTCATTTACGTGCTTTTTACATGTTTGTTCTACTGGCTTTCCAGCCTTATGATTCCGTATTATGAATTTCCAAAATATTACACATATTTTAAGCAATTCAACCTTTGACTTTTGACAGACAGGTAGATACCTGAACCCTCATAATAAATTCCAGTCATTCCAAGCACTGGTGAACATATACAGTAAAATCGAAGGCAGAATTGCTTGAGACCTAAAATTATTATACGTTTTGGACATAGTATATTTAATATATGATTCTGTTATACCATATCATACAGTAATTTTTAAGACTTTAAAACATTTCTTGCTAGGAATTTCACTTTAGTAGATTACACAGATTGAACGATTTTAAAGATATTGCCTTTTTTAAGATATGCGATTGCAAAGGCAGCTTTCAGTAGTTTACATCTGTTACGATATTAACGACAAAAATTCAGAACTAAATCATTTATTTATAATTACTTTCTTATATATTTTATTAATATAATACATTAAATTTGAATTCCATTTAGATATCTCTAAATTCAACTCAATATAATGTATGTGCTTATAAGTTCTGTAAGAATATGTTTTTTTCTATTTCTGAGAAGCATTTGTGTACTTTGATTATTTGGTTAAATTTAGTAAACTTGGAACTCTTTTAGAAATTTTGTACCTTGAAGAAAGTTCTACAAAAGTATGATCATATGTCATTCACGTTGTGCCCGTTTTGAACTACGCGCACTTATGTATGCCTTTAAGGCTTGTGATTTTAAGGACCCCTTACCCCCGGAGGAAAAACGCCTCAAAAATGTGCATAAGAATTGGCTTCTAAGAGATCCATCACGTATTGATTCCTTTATATATAAACCCAATGGTATAAATCTATTTGCATTACAAAATCATCATTTTTTTTTCTACATCGGTGGTTTCCAAACCTTTGTACTCGTGGACCATTTTTCTCTTACATTTGTGATTTGGTAGTACGGTACATTTAACATTTGTTCTTATTTGATTTTCAAAAGTTGTCGTATTAATACATTTAGTGTGAATTAAGGTTCATAACATCTCACTAGCTGATCCTACCTATTGCTTTCACATGAGCTGAATGATATAGTATATCTTTGACAATTTTCGCCTCCTTCCCTAGATTCTGGATATGATTTATGCTCAAATACATTTTATTTTGCAGAATGAAACAAAACATACTCTTACAAATAAAATATATATCCTCATAACAAATGAAAAATTAATACATGAAAAATATATAAATATCAAATGCAGAAGTTAAAATTCTAAAAGTTCTACTTCAAACAATTTTTACTTCATACGCATTGTGAAAAAGGTAAGTTAAAATATTTAAGGAGAAAAATATATTTATTTTTTTAAATGCAGATTTCATTTCTACACTTTTTTAAATCCGTATGAGTGCAATGCTGATGGGAAAAATTATACAAAATTTAGCGTATTGAGTTGATATGTCACGTATTCAATGTAGGATTTGAAACCAATTGTGAAATGATTGTGAAATTTAAGAATTTTAAGCAAATCGCCTAATAAGACGATTATAATTTATTTCAATTAGAATTCTGACAACAACTCCTCAATTTTCCAAAGTAAAATAGAAAAAAAATACCCAGATATTTTCTGAAAAGTCAAAACACAGGAGGACTTGAAAACGAATTACAATAGATTTCAACCATAGACAAAAAAAAAAAATTACAGCTTTGGACAAGACTGATGTTTAGAGTATTATTAAAATATTTAATGTAATTTGCAATCTATAAAATATTAAATAAAAATAAAATTGACTTCCAAAAATTAACTTAACTTTCTCTGTTATAACCCGGACTAGCAAAACGGGGAAGGCAAAAGTAACTGAGGGAGAAACTTTATATTTCATCCTTTAGAAATGGAGTGTTCCACGAACTAAAAGTAGAGACTTCAAGTGCGATGACAAAAGAAAGGGTGAAAAAAAGATAAGCTATAAGATAAGATCTCTAATTTCAACTTTAAAATTACGAAAAGTATAAAGAGGGCAAAAGGTGAAAACGGAAATTTTACGGAATACGAAAAGTCTTCAATTTTTCAGAAGGAGGGAGGGGCTAAGTAGTTTCTTCTATTTTAGTTTCTCATCTTATCGCGAAACAGCTATTCGCATCTTGGAGACGCATGTCTCCCGTGGAATACAGTTTTGGAAATTATCTTGTACATGTATACAACACGCATATAAGACAGACTTCAGCTGAAGACATTCTTAGCTCAATGTTATAATACTCGCATACCAGGCTTTGGATCCGACACTTCCAAATTGGGTATTCGCACTCTCTCTACATATGTATTGATTTGTGTAGTATCCAAATTATTTGCTATCCTGGATCTTATTCAGAAACCAAATCGTACTATTTTCAAATAGAAAGAATAAATTTTGGAAATAAACTTTGTCTTCAGTTCCAGTTTTATTTTATTTAAAAAGGTATTCTTTTAGTCTTATGCAGTTTAAATGATCTGATATATATATATATATATATATATATATATATATAATTAAAGAATTTTAATTTACTTGTATTATATATACCTGAGATTGATCATTTATTGAAAAGTTCTGTATAGCAAAAATGAAAAAAAGATGAAGTGATTATTTGAAATCAATAGTGACTATACGACAAACTTGTGAAGATGATAAAGAGAATATTATAAATAATACATTATAAATAAAGCAGGTACTAAATTGGTATAAAATACCCCTTTTTCCCTGTTCCATATATAAGTTAAGGAATTGAGAAAGAATGACATGTGGTAAAGATTATTTAATATATCCCTTAACTACACCCTTAGATTAAATTTTTTATTATGTGTTATAAATCATATATGTAATACAGGTACTTACGATACTAATCCCCTTGTTCCCTGCATAAACATACGTGGTGTAAAGCAAGAATAGTGTATAAGATAAAAAGTTGCTAAACAAAAAATTGTTTTGCACGTGGAGCTATACCTTTCTGGCTCCCCAAAAAAATTTTTTTTAATATGAATAAATTGAAAAAAAGTGAAAAGTATTTCCGAAACCATGTTCATTATCAATGGTCATACTTGGTTCGCTAATGCAGATTCCACGTTTCTGTGTACATTACTGTAAATTGTATTACAGAAATAATGCACATGGCCCGACGTAGAAGAAAGTAGAAAATGGAAATGGATCATATATAAATATAAAAATAATCAAATAAAATAATCAAATATACCAACGTATGTCTGTATTTATGAGAATACAATGTTATGTATAATATGAAAAAGAATAAGAGAAAAAATAATGAAATAACATAGATTGAGTTACCACTTGTGGTTCTAACATTGTAGAATAAGTGATACTGACTAATCATTTTTTCAACTCAAAACAGATTACAGTTAATTTGATAGACTAACAGTGCAATTGCTTGAAGTGAAACATGGAGATGATAAATTGTTTAATATTTTTTATTCTAAAATGGTTGAGATTGATTTGTCAATGTGTTGCTGTAATTGTTGAAGGTTTTGAATTCAAATTAAATTGTGTTTTAATAAAAATGATAAAATGCGGTTTGGCGGATATGTTTTTCGTGTAGTGGTGTTTATGAATTTAATAAGATATTCATATATATATATATATATATATATATATATATATTCTACAAATTTAAATACAATTTATGAAGTTTTTCAAGCTGTAATTTTTAATTCTATGAAATAAATTATCACATTTTTAGTTTCTTAATATAGTTTAATGAATTCTTGAAAAATTTTAAAACATTTGTGTTTTTAAGAGCATTTTATATTACGAATTTAATTTTTAAATTTTATTTCAAGTATTTTTTCCTCCAATATAAATATATATATATATGCATATATATGTGTGTGTAACGTAATATTTACTCTGCTATAATTGTTATTACGTGTTTTATTATTAATTTGGGCTAAAAAAGCACACGATCACAAAACAATTTCATTTTACACCCTAAAAATGTCCCTTTCCACTATAAAGAGAAGGAGTACATTTTTGAGAATGTACTAAGTTGACCTGCCAAGTGGATCATTCATTCCGATATGCGAAAAGTATGCCTTTTAAAACTTTAGGCATTTCAAAAGATTCAAAACACACCCATCTAACAATAATATATCTTTCAAAACAGATTATTTTATTTACAATAAATACTTAATCAAGTGCTTCCCAAACTGCATTTCGATACTAGTATACCACATATTTGAAGTAAAGGAAAATCCATGCATAATGTAAAACTGTCATACTTTGAAAGATAGTATAGAATAAAAAAATCAGATTCCTAAAAAGATTACAACTTTCTAGTACTTCCTTAAAGAAACAGACTTAAGCAAATAAGGTGATGGCAATTGTAACTTTCTAGTAATCCCTTAAAAACAACAACAAAAAACAAAACTAAAGAAAACATACATAAGCAAATAAGGTGGTTACAAAATAAGGTGGTTCGAGTGTGTTTTGATCAGCCTTTCACAAGTCAGAAACAGTGCACTCTCTTAACAAACGTTGACAGTTATTTTTAATATTTGTTAAGAACACACTATTTCTGTCTTGAGGAAGAGGTATGGATCAAAACGCCCTCCAAACAATTGTTGTCATATTATTTGCTTATGCCTGCTAGAAAGTTGTATTCTCACAAGCAGATGTTTCAGTTACTGTGTTCCTAAAGAGATGTTTATGGTCACGGATAATTTGTTTTGAAAATATAAAAAATATTTTTAAAAATGAATAAAAGTTTTTGTCTAAAGTATAATATTCTTTGAAGTCCGTATGAATAATAAGAATGTTCTTCATTCGCTTGTAGAGTTGTAGGGTTTCAGTTTTATTTTTAAATTTAAATAACTTTCATACCAACGTAAATTGTAGATTGAATTATTTGAAAGAACACCAGACAGTATTAAAATTTTTTCACAGATGGAATAAACGTATAGAAATTTAGAAATCGTTCTATACTTGCGGCAAACCTAAATTGGCACTAAAGAGGTATGAAAACACTGTGGATCTTCTTAGTTATATATAATCTATCTATTAAACGATATTAGCAATTAAAAATTAAAATTTTTCTGTGTAAAACTGATGGTTTGAGTTCAAATTAATTGATTCCTATAATTAAAATTCAAAATTATAGTCATGTTCTTTTATATTTCAATACAACAAGTATTCTAAATTGATATTCAAAAGAAATTATCTCATTATGGAATCTATTAAATATATACGCCAAATGGACGCATAAAAACAAAACTTTATTATTTAGCCAATGATAGCGTAGACAGTATTCAAGTATAAATGTAATAAATATTAAAACCTTTGTCTATGAACATCATGAAATATGAAAGCAGTATAATGATGGACATGATGATGAAACACATGGATGGATCGATACATAGCTTTCGATACATATCGTATAAACAATTTTTCTCAATTTGTGGTGCAATTTTCTTTCCAGTGTATTTTAGTTTAGAAAATTGGGATGATTTTGGTATAATGATTGGGAAATGATATTTTTTACTGAAAAGTATTCTTGATAAAATTGTAGCCGTTATTTTAGGAATTTCTATGAATCAAAAATATTGTATTAATATTATGCAATTTAGCGATAGGACTCTTAAAATTAACAATTTAATTGTCTCTAAGTTTTGCATTTCTTTTTTTGACTCAGACTATTTTTCATATATTTTCGGGCTGTAAAGACTGCAATTTAAAATGTTTGCTCAATGACATCAATTCAATATACAGTATAAATACAATGGATAGCGATACTGATACAGTATCAATACATCACTACACAATACCGCCGTATCGATGCTCCGCATAAGTTTGCCCATCATTATACTAGTAGCAAAAGGGTTAAATGCCATATTCAGTACAAGTTTGGGAAACACTGATTTAACATCATTCCTCGGAAATTCTCGCTATAATCCATCTTGGAACACACAACAGCTATTTGCTGGAATCAGTCACTGTTTCTTTTTGAATCTCATTGTGGTCCTTCTCTCAACAAGCTGTTATCCCACTGAATGCCCAGAAGTGCCCGTCGCCAGCACCGAGGAGTGAAGAGGAAGAATGTTAAGGCACCATCATTTTTCTAACGGGAGGATCATCCGAGGGATGGAATTCGGTGTCACATGACCGAGCAGAAGGCACAGAACCGGTTGGCACGACAGCTGCGACGATGCTGAGGAGGCTCTTCAGCCTTGCGACGGATCTTTTCTATAAAATCAGAATCACTTAATATGTTGTCACAAATAAAAAAATAAATAAATATGTGTAACATTCAGCGTTCCTTTTTCATTAGGCATTGTTTTAATTTTTAAATTTACAAATGACCTAGCGCATGACATAGTATATGGATAAGAAGTTGTGGTAATTTTGGACCTAGTTTATTTATTTATTTTACAAATTACCAGGCAGTTGATAATTAAATTATTCGCCTAATCAGCAGCTGAAGCATGATACATTTAGTCGTCATAGCACCGTGTCTGACGCACCACAGGAGGCAAATCGCATTACACCCTTGAGCTACCCAATTTAAACTGCAACCAAATGAGGTGGATAGACCTAAGTTTATGAAAAGTTTCTTTTGTTTAAAACATCATCATGAAAATTGACAGTAGATTTCGAAGACACGCTAAGGACAAGTTGATTGATCAAATGGCCATAAATCAAATTTGAATGCTTTCTCGAGTTAGTCAAATTTTTTGTGCAAATCCAGACCCTTGGCTTAAAGAAATTTTTCATTTTTTTCTTTTTTTTTCATAAAAAAATTGGGATAGTAAAATATGTTATCTTTTTATATTTAAATTTTATTAGAAAATTAATGATATCAATTTTAGAATATTGTTTACGACTTATCCTCTCAAATCGTAGATGTACTCTCAGGATACAAAATGAGTCCGAATTTCTGGATAACTAACGCTTTTAAGTAAAAGCACCAATAAGCGTAAACATAAACAGCTAATGTCACTTTCGCTGTCTTACAAGATCGCAAAACAACTATCAGGTACAATAGAACAGCAATTAAGTGCTCAACCAATTAAAAAATAGCAGATACTATCCAAATGAATGATAACTTCCTAAAATATTCTCTATAGAAATCTCCCAAAAGAAGGCGGTATCATCGAAACTATTAATTTGATATTTCTATAAAGATCCAGCAAATTTGGAAAGTTGCCAAGTTAGCGATATCTTGCCAAATCTGGCACCCAGACCACGAAAAAGTCGTAAAGACCCAAGGTAAATGGAAGTAAGAGAGGTAGGCCATTCGTTTCTGGCAACCTACTCCTGTCCAGAGTTCTTGGAATTACTGACGTCATTGGTCCCTAGCCGGACCTTTCCGAAGCATGGGAAAATGTGTCGATGTTTTTAACTCTCGGGTTCCTAATGATGAAAATAAATCAAAGCGCTCAGCTTTTGGAAATAATAATATAAATAACCAAATGCAAATTCTGAGTCAAATGCAAGCGGATATTACGGAACTCAGAGTCATTTCTAAAACTTCAATGCTGCCTTTCCAAAAAAGGATTCTTGTTTCAATATCAAGCTTAAAAGGACTTTATGATGACATGAAAAAAAATAATATTAAATGCATAATGACAAGTAGAGTCAATCAAGATGCTTTAGAAAATATATTTTCCCAAATTAGAGGTCTTGTACGATTTTATAACCATCCTCTTGCTACTGATTTCAAATCCCGACTTAAAACATTATTGCTTGGGTCTAAGCTTCCTATGCCAATAAATACAAATGTGGAAAATGACCAAGATCAAACACTAACTGCGACTTTATTTTTCAAATTAGAAGAAAAAGACAGATTAGAAGAACAGATGAAAAGAAACGCCATGAAAAGAAAAGCTGAAAGAATTTCTGGTCATTCACGTGAAGAAATGAAAAATAAGCAATGGAAAGAGAGCTTTAAATTTTAAGATTTACTCATGACCTAGTAGTTAGGAATTGACGGGCTGCGTGTGTTAGGTTTTCATGGTTTTCCTAACATGTAACATAAATGTGACGCAGCTTCCCTTAAAAAGTCCTCCATGAAGGACTTTCTCCTTTATAGAATGACCATTTTTAAAATTATCCTTCTCTCCCATAGGGGAAAATCCGTAACCCAGTCATTTGATCACTGACCTTTGTAACACCAGAATTAGTTGAAAAATCGTGAGATCAAATCTAGTAAAGTCACTAAAGAGGTATTGGGAGATATACCCCCCCCCCCCCCCCCCAGAAACCTATCGAAAACTATTGAAGTTAGAAGGAAGGATAT
The DNA here is from genome assembly GCA_951213105.1 of Amaurobius ferox. Taxonomy (NCBI): domain Eukaryota; kingdom Metazoa; phylum Arthropoda; class Arachnida; order Araneae; family Amaurobiidae; genus Amaurobius; species Amaurobius ferox. The sequence goes on from OX578149.1 coordinate 23,032,287, forward strand.
TAGGAGAAATAGGAAACAACTCATTTCATTATCGCCCCCCCCCCCCCCATTTTTTCTATCGACGCAATTGATTAAAACCTACTGACTGGTTGGACGTGTTGACGTGTGTTTCATTGATTTTCAAACATATAGCGTAAATAAGTCACAATTTCGGTAGGTGTTCCTTTATGAAAGGCATTTTCAAAATCTAGTCACAACTGAACTTATCTAATCAATATCTCGTCCTATCTCTTTACTTTTTTTAATTTTTAAATTTTTTTTATCATGAAGTACCCATATTCAAAAATTGCCTATCGTTATATGAAATTCAGTGCTCATTTAATTTCTTCAATAATTCAATTTTTTGACCATCATGAAACAATAATAATACATAATTAAAGAAAACAATTGTACTGATCTTTTGTATCGTACAAAATATGATTTCCACATTTGTTCGCATTCGGAGAAGCCTTTAAATAATTGGATTTCGTACACATATCAATTTCATTATGAAAAAAAAAATAATACGAGCATTTTTCTGCCTGAAATCTTTAAGGACGTCACATATTTATTTATTTCTATAATTCTGAAAACTATTTTTGAATTACATTCAGCAAGTCATTCACTGTCTTCTAATTTGTTTTATCATGTCAAATCTACAAGCATGATATTTTAAAGCAGTTCGATAAAAATGGACAGGTTTTGTTGGCTTATTATTTTTGTCTCAGATAGAATAATAGTGCCTTGTATTTTAGCTAAATCCTCCGATATTTTACTATGCACTTGTTAAAGAAACTAATAACAATTTTAAAATGCAGAAAATATTTTAGCATAGTTTAAACAGCTCAATTGCTAATGTCATCGTTAGAGATGCTTAAAAACAACTCTAACAATACAGTCCTAAATAAAATTTACCATAACTAGTTTTATTTAATATTATATTCTTATATATGAATAATGAAATCTAATCTATCATTTACTCGGTAGAAATTTCAATATACTATATGATGTATATTTAAATTAAGAAAATTGCTGCGGTATTCAATGTATTTCTTATGACAGCAACGGACTACGGACCTGTCTTTGGGACCAGTGACGTTAGTTGCGAAGGGAGGGGAGAATTCCAGCTGTTGGCGTACAATCTTTGGCCAACCTTACCTTTCAATAGACCTTGGTAAAGACCTAGCTACTCGCACATAATCCGATGGCATTTTATAGTAAAGTATTTTATGTATTCGCAACAATATACACTACATACGTACCTTTCGTGAGACATGTTTTTCAAATTCATCGTTATAAAATTTAAAATGTATTAAGAAAAATTAAATAAGTTGCAAAACTAAAAAGAACTTCATTTAAAGCAGAATACAACACAAAAATAATAATATCAATCTGTTTCGAAAGCAAAAACAGTCTTCCTCGTCAAGACATACAAGGAGCGCAACCTTCACTTATGAAAACGAGATCAGCTACTGATGGCACTGATGTAAGAAAAGCAAACGTCACTGAAACAGTGAAAGGGTTTTACCAATGGTGAGAGAAGAAAAAACAGTAAAAAACCCATCAGAAAGGAACAAGAGATGGCACGCTATGAATGAGCAATAAAATACTACAGATGAGCAACAAATGACAAATCACACGGATTCAAATAGTCATTTTATTTTTAAAAAACATCCTACGGACGTACAAATAATAGTCAAAGCGGTTTCGGACATTTTACATGTCCATCCTCAGTGGCAGTACAATTAGAAATGATGCCAACGAGCTACATACACTATAGTACTTCCAAGAAAAAATTTGCATATCATAAATTGTCAATTATAAAAATAAAAATAAAATAAAAATAAATAAAAATAAAATGTAGACCATGGATCAGATTACAATTTACACAAAGCTTAAAGAGCAAAAAACTGCTAAGCTGTTTAAAAAATTAGGGTGTTTTCAAAAAACACACAATAATTATAAATCAATGTAGCTATGCAAAGGCTTAACATGCAGGGAATCGAGAACAAGTCGCCAAGCATAACTCAGGACTTGAACAGGGTCAAAATTACAAATAAAAGAACGGTATAAATAAATAAAAAGGGATTCATAAAGCAAGATCGAACGGGGATTATTACAACTAACTAAAAGAAAAGTTTTTTCAAAAAGAGGGCGAAAATTATCTTTATTTACCAACTGGGTAAGGGCAGTCGTTAATTTACTTTTTTTTTTTTTTGACATGCTAGAGACATAAAAAATGGTACATTAACGACTGCCCTTGCCCAGTTGGTAAATAAAGATAATTTTCGCCCTCTTTTTGAAAAAACTTTTCTTTTAGTTAGTTGTAATAATCCCCGTTCGATCTTGCTTTATGAATCCCTTTTTATTTATTTATACCGTTCTTTTATTTGTAATTTTGACCCTGTTCAAGTCCTGAGTTATGCTTGGCGACTTGTTCTCGATTCCCTGCATGTTAAGCCTTTGCATAGCTACATTGATTTATAATTATTGTGTGTTTTTTGAAAACACCCTAATTTTTTAAACAGCTTAGCAGTTTTTTGCTCTTTAAGCTTTGTGTAAATTGTAATCTGATCCATGGTCTACATTTTATTTTTATTTATTTTTATTTTATTTTTATTTTTATAATTGACAATTTATGATATGCAAATTTTTTCTTGGAAGTACTATAGTGTATGTAGCTCGTTGGCATCATTTCTAATTGTACTGCCACTGAGGATGGATATGTAAAATGTCCGAAAGCGCTTTGGCTATTATTTGTACGCCCGTAGGATGTTTTTAAAAAATAAAATGGCTATTTGAATCCGTGTGATTTGTCATTTGTTGTTCATCTGTATTTAATACTGTGACGTGTCGCCACTCTTAGCATTAGCAATAAAATACTATTACGACGTATCTTCAGAAATCATGTGTGTACTCTCAGGAAACAAAAAATGAGTCCGAATGTTTGGATAAATAACGCTTTTATTTTAAAGCACCAATAAGTGTAAACAGAAACAATATACAACTAACAGCGCTATAGCTATCTTACAAGATCGCTAAACAACTGTAAGGTACAATAAAACAACAATTCAATGCTACATTAATTCACGAAACAGCTTATACCATTATCAAAATGCTGACGTATTTCACCATTCACTTTGACTCGTTTTTCGTCAACTCTGTCGAATTAAATGAGGAATTTCTTTTTCTTACCATAGACATTTCTAGAAATAGAGCGTATCCTCGAAACCAATGAATAAATCTAGAAAGTTCCACCGGATTCGGAAATTCTCCAAAAGTTGTCAAATTGGCGGTATTTCGATACCTTCGAAACCCAGACCATGACGCCTGCCAGGAATGGCATTAGGTCACTATAAGTCCATGGCATTTCGATACCTTGGCAACTTTTAGGTATCCAGGCCATAAAAATGTCGCCAAGAGCAACCCTATCTTCGTGCAATGGCATTGGTTGCCTGTACATATGCCTTCTCCTTGTGGGGAGTCAGAGCTGCAAAGCATTTTACATATTCGCAACAATACCAAAGAGGAAAGTAGACGCCCAACAAAGGATTCAAAGCACTTGTTTGGTTGTTCATAATGAGCCCAATTCAATTGAAAAATTACAACTAACCAATTTCAAAAGCTACATGGGTCAACAAAACTAAATCAGTTATAAAAATAACAGATTCTAAACAATTGCGAAAAATAAGTAGAACAAAAAATGATTTTATAATCTGAAAATCAACAAATACAACGAAAGAGAAAAAGAAATATTCAAGGAGGAATAAAAAAAGAGGAAATTTACATAAATAATGAGAAGGAAGCAAACGAAATCGAAAAATTAAACCAGATATTTCCCAGCCGAAGAGAAGGAAATACATTTATCATTAATGAAGGAGTTGTGTTGATTAAGAAGCAATCAAGAAACTTTCAAGAAATTCAAAAATGGAATTAGGGGTAAAAATGATTTTAGCTTCTGAAAAATAAAAAACGGGATTAGCGTCCCAAGAAGGAGAGCTGCGACCTAAGAAGTTTTGGCCGTACGTTTAAAATAAGTTTGCTTAGCATAATTTTATTATTGCGCGATAAATATCTCAAAATAATTAACGTAAAGTTATTACGTTTCATTACTACTATCGTATCTATTATCAAATTTTATATAAGAACAAATACAGTATGTGAAAAACTAGAATTAGATAGAATTTTTAGTAACTTCCATGTTTAGAATTATTCAATATCTAATATTTTCATAGCATTATTACATATGGAAAATAATCATAATTGTATGAACAATGATTATAGTAAGTAGTATAAAGCAAAAAAACTGTGCTATGGATTTTAATAGTATAAAAGTAGTATATATTAACACAGATAAACCAAATACACCCACCAGCGTCACTAAGTTGTAGACAACGTAAAAAAATCTGATGTGGGCAACACATGACTTTCCCTGCAGACTTATAATTAAATTTTAATTAAATTTAATTCACTATTAATTCAATTTTCGTTCTCATTTGGTAACTGGACTCATTTTCAAAGGTGGCGTAGAGAAAAAACGAAAAAACAAAAATATCTCGAGAACGGCTAGTCCTAATGTAATGGGGTTGGTCTTATTCTTTTCTTTGTTAAAAATTACGTATTAAACGAGCATTTAATGGATATATTTAAGCATACGTAGTTCTTTATTTTAAATTTTGGCGATTTTTGCGGGCCATTTTGCAAAAAAAGGCAGGTTATTTTTTCTCGAATCGTACCAAAATCTAATCAGCACCAGATTCGCCCACAAGTGACATACCTACCAAATTTTATGAAATTCGGTCAATTAGTTTTTTAGTTAGAGTGGATACAAAATCTGCACAGACACACAGACGTCACGCTAAAAATAGTTTTTTCGTATTCTAGAGGTCTCGAAACGTGTAGATCCGTCAAAAACTCGAGTTGCGATTTTCGACATGATTCCAATACTTTCCCTATACATTACCATGTATTGCAGGGAAAGTAAAAAGTGACTTTTAAATAATTTTTACGGAATATTTTAAAAGAATAACTTGCCAACAAAATCTTATAAAACATAAAAATTTCTTGTATACTGATTCTAATTATGATACAAATAGACCTAAATAATGTACAATACAAATATATGAAGAAGTCGAGTAAAATATCGCATTCTATTTCAGGAGCGTGAGGGAAACCAAAGGGAGTCCAAATATGAATTTTTAGGAAGTTTGAACACGGATGTAAATGAATGAAAGAAAATGTTGTTTTGAAAATTTAACGGAAGAATTTTTAAGCGTGTTGTGAAACTAAAAATTACATCAGAGTTTTTGATACAGAATATTGTCCTGTCTGGCTTAAATCGCCGTGAATTGAAACCACCGCTATACATCGCTGGGTTCTGGAAAACTTTCAGTGCTTTTATTCAAATATCAATCGTTATCCACTGTATTTAATTTCTAGGGATACATTGCTCGGGCGCCATTGTAAAAATTCTTATAAAGATTTGAACCTCCGTTATCCGGCTGGATAGGCGCGGAATAGAAATATTGAAACGATTGTATGTCGCATATTTGAAGTGAATCCCACACCCCATGGAAAAATTCTTAATAATCAAGCTTTGTTACTTTTTGGTTATTTTATTGTTGCTAATACCAAACTTGTATGCATAAAATATATTTTCTTTTCCTATTGTATATTTTCCTAAAATATATTTCCTTTTCTTCTTCTATTGTAGCTTTAAAGAAATCCAAATATCGAAAACTAAAATGTCTAGCGATTAAATTTTGTTAGTTTTTAACAAAAAATTGATGTTCTTTTAAGCCGTATTTTAAGGCACGTTTAGTTTCACCAATATACGATAGTCCGCATTGATAAGGAATTAGATAAGCGCATTTAGTTTTAAATTGGTTTGCTCTTGTTCAATGTTGTTATGGGCATAGTTAGTGTTCAATACAAACATAAAAAATTATCAAAGTATTCATCTTCCCTATATCCTACGAGATCTCTGGATTATAAAAAATATTCGGTATTGCAATCTCAATGCATTATAAAAGAAGTAAAGAAATGATAAGTAAACGTCTGTGCTGAATCAAAAAATCTAATAAAAGTAGAATTTCAAATAATCAAATAGAAGTAGAATTTTCTTATATATTCTTCACTTATTGCATTTTACTTATGCTCCAAGAATCGCGGTAAAAGTTCTAGTAATAAATTAAATTTATGCCTTAATTTAAGTCCACTTTTCCCCATAAAAGGAACTCTGAGAAAAACAGCAAAGAGCATACCAAAATATGAAACTCAAGGTTATCTGATTTTTATAATGAACAGAGAGGGATTTTTAAGTTTCACGTGGAACGCGGTCATGACACGTGATGGCATCCGAAACAGTTCCGAGGCATCCTAAATGCGGTGGATGGACGAAAAAGGGAGGATTGTGGGGTGGGCGATTTTCAATTGCATTTCAAAGGAAAAGTAATGACTTTTATGCAAATTAAGTGAAGTAGCTTTTTTTATGGCTTTATTTGGAAGCTTAAATTTTCTGCACATGTGAATTTAGATTCACATCGGAAATTATGAAAATTGTAAAATTACCTAGACAGTGGGATTTGGTGGTAAAGAACAGTGCAAAAATCTAGTTAAAAAAACATATTACTGGAGTGTGGCTCAACCCGACTGTCTGATACCAAAATCTGTTTTTAAATAAATTGTGGATGCTTCCCCCCCCCCTTCCCCCAAATTTTACAAATAAAATTTTGAAAAATCGGTATCGTTGATTCAAATGATTACAATTATAGCGTATTATCCTTCATTTTAAAGGGCTTGAAAAAATCTTTCGATGATACCATACTTGACAAAGAACCCCCGGAGGGTAACTCCCCCCCTTGAGGGGGCTAATAACGTCATGAACACAAAAATTGTGCCATAAATAGCCCCTTTTATGCATGATTATGTCAAATTTTCTCCTATGCTTCCATGTTAAATATATATATATATATATATTAAATATTATATATATATATATATATATATATATATATATATATATAATTTCGAATACATTTCAAAGTTTTCGTTCGAATTTAAAAACAATCTATCTAGTTCTAGATTTTTTGAAAGCAAAGATAATAAAGTGATAACAAAGATAATAAAGTTTAGATAATAAAGTGTTGTGGAAATCCATTAACGTTTCTGGCAGCTATAACGTTTGTGGCAGTACATAAGAAATCTACCATAGACAGACAGACAGATATCACTCCAAAAATTGTCAAAACGAGTTCAGAATGTCCTAAAACATATTTTGGCATCAAAGTCTCGAATTCGAAAACTTTCGTAAAAACAGTACTTTCTCTATACTATATTACAGTGTGAGAAAATAAAAAACGGCGAAATTAATCATATACATACAGCTCAATGAGACTGACTGACTAAAGGGATACTTGTTCAGCCTAAATTATCGAAGACAGAAATTTGCATATACATGGAACTTGATTTATAAATAATAAGAAAAATCTAAAATTTATTAATTGTCGAGGTTTATTCTTTTTTCTATATAAATCAGCTGAGTGAGACTTGTTGACTAAGGTATGAATTACACCACAGCCAAAACTGCTGAAGGTACAAACTTGAAACTACGCACGGGGATTGGTCTATAAGTAATGAGAAATAATCTAAAATCATCGAATTTTGTTTCATAAATTTATAAATAGCGGATTTATTTGTTTCAACATTCTTTCAGATAAAACTCGAGAACGATTAGATCTGCAAAATTTGTTTTTATACCATCATGTGTGGCAAAAATATCCAAAATTTTCTTAATTAACTCTATTGGTGTTTTAATCAATCGTTAAGATATTTTAATTTTTATAGTAGCAGCAGACATTTTTTATTATCTTTTATCAATATATTTATCTATAGGTTTTGATTCCATTGTGGTAACTACTGTAACCGAATTACGTTTCAAATACTGAAATCATTTGTTGGCTATTCACCAATCCAAACTACTGAAATATACTGTTATAATCAATTTATTTCTAGATTAAAATATCTAAAAAACTTTAAACAACATGTCAACATACAGTGATTGGACATAAAATATTGTTTTACGCAACTTCCTTTACATATCTATAAAATATGCGCCATTTTTATACTAAATTTTGAAACGATTTTTTATATCCAGAACTTTTATTACGTCCCTAAACTGCAACAAAGTCTCTGAAAACCCTTTTTCTAATTCTGGATTCTTAATGGCTTTGAAAATAATGGAAAATTTAGACTTGATTCAAAAGAAAAATAAGCGACGGTTGTTTTGTAACTTTCTGGCAAAGTCTCAAAACAATCGTCAGATACAATAAAACAGCAAATAAATTCTCAGCTAATTCACAAAAAAGAAGATTTTATTCTCAAAACACTGACATATTCACAATTCATTCTTATTTATATCACGCAACTTTGCTCTCTGAACAGTCCTTATATACCCTATGTAAAGATATAGAAAACCTCTAGATAATCCGTGACATACTTAACCAATCTCTTGGATTCTCCAACATTTCCAAATTGGCGACATTTTGCTAAATTTGTCGCCAAGGTCAAGCGACCCAGACCTTCCTGTAATAATTATTGGTAACTGTAAATGTCGCTTTTCAAATAGAATATTTTTAATACGGGTATTTGTAACAATACAAAAAGATAAGTAGCAGCTTTTGCATATTGATCAAGATTTGCAAGATGATCGAACACTTGAAAAATTTTAAATGTAAATGAACTATTCTTTGCTCTGTTAAATGCGAAAAATCCAAACATTTTTAATAAGATAAATTAATCGAAATGAACTAGGTAAATTGATACAGCTAGGTAAATTGATTTTTACTATTTTTTAACAGAAAGCCGCTCATTCATATTTGAGAGTCTAAAGATGCACAAGTTTGTAAAAAGCGTTATTTAATTGGGAAGGCTATATCTATGCTTCTGTTGCCATTGGCAATAATCTTTTGCAAGGACTTCCAAGGACTGCGACTTGTTTTATCGGATTGCGTTTAAAGTTTGTTTGAAAAAGAAATCTTTAATTTTTCCAATGGTGTTAAAAGGGAAATTCTATGATAATTTTTTCGGTCGAATTGTGTAAAAATAATCAATTTGTGTAAAATTACTAAATATCGTGCTAAAACATAAAATAACAAAAAAATTAATTTGCCGAGACGCATCGACCCCTGTCCTGAAGAACCTGTTCACCAATTTATATATATATATTAGAAAAGGGATTAATAACTAATACCAATCAAAAAATGACAATCATTAAAACAATAAGTTAACCTAAGTACTTAAAGCAACGACATTATGCCAAAAAAAGAGAGGAACAGCGCTAGGTTTAAGTTGGAGGTTAACTCAGAATAGATTCTTCAGGACTGAGTATCCAACCCAGATTAATCCAAACAATTGCTTGTTTTAAAGCTACCCATCACTAACCTCCATTCTACCTAATACACTCTAAGACAAAAAAAAATATCGACGCACCCCGCAATATAATCCGCTAGTAATGAAACTTGACATGCAAACACCTTTCGACCGAATATGAAATGATCAAAAACTCGCAGCCAATGAATGAATAGTCGGAACTACTGCGCATTGAAACTGAGCACCATGGTGGTGTATATAAGGAGCGAATCTCACTTTCAGGAACAAAACGTGCAGTGGATTTTGATTGCGTGTGCGTACCTTGATTGTAACAATGCCTCGCCGGCGAATTCGCGACCACTACGAGCATATGAAGGAGTTTGAAAGAAGGCGTGCGGTCGGACTGCATGCGGCTGGATGGGCACACCGACGAATCGGTCGGTATTTGTGTAGGAATGATGCAACAATTAGACGATGTTGGCAGGAATGGGCCCGGAATGGCAGATTTCAGTAGCAAGCGGGCAGCGGACGACCTGGAGCGACGACAGAACGGGAATATAGAGCGATTGTCAGAGCAGCTGTGACAGCACGAGATACGTCGTTATCAACCATCCAACGTATGACAAACATGGAAACGACCATCCAGACCATTAATAGAAGACTATGGAAGCGGAATCTATCTACTCGCGGCGCCCATTACGCCACCTACTATTGACCAGTATGCACCGTCAACAGCGATTATAATGGTGCCGGGCCCGATTAAAGTGGAATTGTTCGGATACGGGAACGAATTGCCTTCAGTGATGAGTCCCTTTTCGAACTGAGTCCCAAAGACCAGCGCAGACATGTCTGGAGACAGCCTGGACATCGTCAAGATCCGGCTCTTACTGTCACATGCCACACGGCCCGACAACAGCTGAGTTATGGTCTAGGGTGCCATTTCGTTTGATAGCCAGATCCCTTTGATAATCCTCCGTGGCACCATCACAGCACAGCGGTACGTTGCCGACATTCTGCGACCCGTTGTATTGCCATTCCTTTTGTGACTAACTTTTCAGCAAGATAATGCCAGGCCACACACTGCACGCCCCTCTACTGATTGCTTGCATGCATACGACGCACTCCCTTAGTAAACCAGATCCCCAGATCTCTTGTCTATTGATCACATTTAGGCTGAGATGGAGCGTCGCCTGCCACCATCTCTGAATGTAGACGAATTAGCTCGTCAATTGGAGGCCATTTAGAATGACATCCCTCAGAACCCCATCCGGTAACTTTATGCATCAATGCCATGTCGAGTAACAGCTTGTATCAAGGCCAGAGGTGGACCAACGCCATATTGACGTGCTCACTTTGTGTAGATCTTTCAGTGCAATAAATCATCCAATTGTTCTGAAATTCTAATCATTTTTTTTTTCTGTACATCCACATTATACGTACCAAATTTTGTCTCATTTGGATACTTTTTTCTTGGTGCGTCGATTTTTCGTCTGAGAGTGTATATTAGTATTATTCATAGTTTCACACATAAAATTCATATTTCACTTTGAATGAATTATTCTTTAAATTTTAAATAGGCACTTACTCATATGTTTAAAGCTGATGCTTTAAGGACTTTATAAGTGGTGAAAAAATACTTAATTGCGTGGATTTTCACAGCCTATAAAGCTATTGAAAAGTAAAAGCACTTACCTGCGATGTCCCTCTTGTTAATGGCAGTGAGGGCTTCAAAAAGCTCTTTCGTCGGATGTTTAGTGGAAGGCAACCCCTGCAGCCAAATCAACAGCATGCGGTACCCGTGCTCCTTGTAGCTTGATTTGCCTGCAGCAATATGCAAAATCACATCAGACTTTTCCAATACTTTGCATTAAATTGAGAAAAGATTGCATGATAATTAAAGATGGGCCTGGCAATTCAAAGAGTATAATATTTATTAGGTCGGGGATTGATTTGACTCTGGTGTAGCAGTAGCATTTGCAATTGATAAATCCTAATAACGAACATTTTTTGACAGAGAAAGGCGGGACAGCGCGTTTGTCTGTGTTGTGTTGATATTAGTTTGCCTTTGTGTTTTATTTTTGGCATAAAATGTTTTACTCTGGTTCTAAATTATGTACGGCATTTTTTACTTTTAGATTCAAAATCCTGCTGTTTTATTCTGAATTCTTATTTTTCGATAATCAGCGAGTAATGAGAAAACATTTTTATTCTAGAATTTCCTCTTTCAGTTAGTTGCTGGGTGATTCCAATTTGTCTGGGTTCGGAAGGTGGGTGCTCCTCGCTTTTCGGCCAGTGGAAGGTGCTCGTACATGGCGAGCTATTACTTAAATTCGCTGAGTCAGGATACAAATTTCAAGAGAAAGATAATGCAAGGTAGTGTAATTGTGTCCGTTAGACTTGAGAGACAAATAGCAAGCAAGGATACTTAGACGCTATGATGGAAGTATATATACATGTACGAATTTTGAGAGCAAGCAGATGCATTGAGATTTAAGTTGGTGATAAACATGTCATGATGAGCGTCTTTGATAAATTCAGTGAGTCATATTCGGAAGGCTGTAGTAGACAGGTAGTAGGTTTCGGTGTAGGCGAATTTATAAATTACTCATTAATGCTAATTAATCAGAGTGAATATTCTACCTGTGTACTGGTGCTCTATGGCTTGGATATGCTCCTCGGTAAATCCCCAATGCCTGGCAAGTTTTTTCCAGTCGTTAGGCTCTAGGTAGTTCTTGGCGAGCGTCCATAACAGATCCCGCATGGGTTGCTGCTGGGACTCAGCACGCTGTTCAGCCTGGCGCACACAGTCCGGACTGGTCGGAGGCTCGGGAACCTCGGGACTGTTGTCTACCAGGGGCTGCTCGGAGGAGGAAAAAGATAAATCACAACAAAATACTTATATAATGTAATAAGTAATAATAACATTTTTACAAAATACATTGATGTAGAAAAGTAAAATATTTCCGTGCAGTTTCTAACAGTTTAGACAGCAAGACAATTAAAATGTTAATTCATTCTGTATATGAGTAAATGCATACTTGTCGTAATATAAAATAATATTAAAACCAGTAACGTTGCATTTTCATATACAAAAAATTTATTTAATTGAAATCTAGATTATGCTACGAAGATAGATAATGAAAACGGATGATTTTATACTAACTCAAAATTATGTTAGCAGTGCAATGATACACACTGTAAAATGGTCAGCTGAAAAGTAATTCACCACGTTATACACAAAAAACATAATTTTGTACATAAATTACATTTCAAACATACCTAACAATAAACAAATTAAAGAGAAAACAATTTATAAGGAAATAAATTATAAAAACAAAATACTTGAGATTTGCTTACTTTAGCCATTTGTTTTTATAAAGAAACTACATTTCTATATATATAAATGAGATGTAATAGACTTTAAGGAAATGCAGGTATATTTTACAATTTTTTTTTATTCTTGATGTTAACAATGGATTTATGATATAAATTCACTGCATTTCATGCACTCAGTTAATTTAATATATCTCCTATAAATTATGCAGACTGTCTATCCCATAATCGAAGAACAAATACTGAATAGGAATTTGTAATCTCGTCACTGCAATTGCTCCTTAAAATAGATCCATTATATCGAGGAGAGAAGAAGAGGAAAAGCTTAATTATATATTTCTTTATCAAAGCGTACGTCCCTTCCGGTATTTAATTGCACTCGCAGCTATATCACAAATGCTTTTCCTGCCCATATATACTCTAATAAATAGAAATATGCCTTCTTTTTGTAATACGATTAAGAGCAAAGTAAAACATAAACTTTCTGGCAAAAATTTTGCATACCATTGTTTCTACCAGAAACATTTTTGAAGCACCTATTTTTCACGATCTATAGATAGAGCTTAGATTATGACTGATATAGATTTAGAATCAAATCTCGGAGGAGGTAGGTGTTTACTAAGGATTTCTACTTCTGGTTCTTTTTCACGTTTCCGGTTAAAACATTTTCGTTTTCCTTGAAACATCTGTTTCTCAAGATTGACTATAGATGGAGCTTAAAGGGTAACTGACATGGATTTAGCATTAAATTCTGAAGTAGGTAGAGTCATTCACAAAAAAATTCCACTTTCAGTTCAAATATTTTCCTTGAAACATATATTTCTCAAAATTGCCTATAGATAGAACTTAGATAATAACTGATATGAATTCAGAATCAACGTTTGAAGGACGTAGCTAGGGGTTTCAACTTCCAATTCTAGATATGTCACTTACGATTCGAAAATTTATATTTTCTTTGCAAGGTCTATCGCCATCACTGACGTCTACCATTAAGTGCAAAATATATTGTATATGTAACATTTATTCATAGGCCTATAATCTGATGAAATGAATACTGATATCAGGACTTTGGGTATCCAGGAATTTAGATAAGTCACTAGGAAAGGATGGGATATTCTCCTGTAAATGACTTTGGTTTACAATAGACTATAACGTCGATGATGATGATAAAGTGAATTAAATTATGTCTACATTGGTGACAACACCATTCAACAAAAAAAGGCTGAGTGTTTTAAGAACAGGAAATGTAATATTAGTATTATTAATGAGAATGATCCCAGTAGCTGATCTGTTTTGTTGTTGATTCCAATTGAGCACAGTTTTTTCATAAAAGCAAGACTAAGAGATTTGGAATCTGGCTGGTTAATAATGAGAAAAACAATACTGCCTGAAGAGCTGTGTTGAAAACGGGTCTGTTGACCATTTCTTTCACGGAGCTAAATTATATGATTCCATGTACTATCAAATTAACAAGAAAAATAATGATTTAAACTAACTTGTGATCTTTATTAGAGTTGATTTTCAACCTCTTGTTAATTTTACTGAAGTATGAGTATTAACTAATTGAAACAAAAGTAATCGCATGTCTTCCTGGAAGCATTTTTTATTTAAAACTCATCCTTAATGATTATTTTGCTGTGCAATTAGTTGGAACAAGTCTTGCTTGCGAAATATACTTTTATTTTCCAAAGAGGTCGGTATGTTATTTGAACTTACCTTTTTGTTCTGATCCCTCTCCACCCTTATCAGCATGTCAACTATGGCTGTATAGCTTCCTCTGGCCGCAATGTAGAGCGCCTTCCTGCCACCCTGTAAAAAGGTGCATCTTTGATCCAATGAGTTGAAACACACGAGATACAGGTTTATAATAATATGAAAATTAACAATATATGGCCATATCAGTGGTGATATTAAGCATGCAGATAACAAAAGGTATTAAAATAACAAATATGTAGAAATGTCATAACAAATGTGTAGAAATGTGTCAGGCTGTCATTCGAAAGAGGAAGACACCGACGAAAAAACACACGTGGGCAAGGGGTGTCCGAACTCTTGTATTTAAACAAAATCGTCACTTGATCAGAATAAACCCTATTGGTTGGTTGCACTAAATTGAGAATAATGAAACATGAAAAGAAAATGCAAAATACGTTAGGTCTTTGAAACTGCTAAAACGTGATCGTAAAAATTAGCACACATCCCATACGCGAATTCACCTAAGAGTAATTAATACATCTGAAGAAGCGACGCATAACATAAATCAGCGTGGATGAGTCCACAGAAATTCAACCATTCTATCATTTAAATTGACAAAGCTCACTTCAGAAAATAAAACATTTCATCTCTAAATTTTTTCCCTATATAAATTAGTATCTCTGAAAACTTGTAACAGTGTACATGTTTCGGGACCCAGTGGCGGGTTTTTAATGCCGTTGCACAGGAAATCGAAATCCAACTTTTGAGATGCTCAAATTAAAATGGAATTTAGAATGGGGAAGACGTATTTCATAAAGTATTAATTAAAATTTTCGAAAAGCAGGGTCACAACAGAAATAGTCAAATTTAATGGAATTGCCGATGGAGGCACGGCAAATTGTAGTATTCCAAAATTCATTTCACTTTAAAGGAACTGAGTCTTACAAAAAAAGGTATCCTTCTTTACTTTCTAACTAAAACACGTATATACTGTGGTATGCATATTAATTTCTTGAGGAATGAGGGCAACGAAAGTAAGATTTCGTATCTAGAACATTCTTTTACTATAATTCAAATGATTTCGGGGGAATGTTATGATATATATATCATTTTCCCAAACGGAAATTCATATAATTAAATAAACACATGTTTCAACAGATAGTAGTATTAACCAGCGGTGAAATAACGCTATTAAAACAGCCCTGGAAAACTGAATAATCTGTTGTCATATGCAGTCACAAATGCATTACTAATAAAATTTTGAATACGACTTTTTAACCGGTCTTTCGGTTTATTTTGCATCCCTGCTGTTAGCCTCATCTGGATAAATTAAAGTAATGTGATGCTTTAGCACGAATGCACTTAATCAAAAGATTTTTGTTTATTCTATGAATTAGTTTTATACATTACTCAAGACCAGCACAAAAAGTGGGTATTTAAGTCAAGAAAGAAACTGAAATTTTGTGTATGTATGGGGAATGCAAGTAAAAGGGGACGCTTACCTTCTCGGGCACAGAGAGATCTGCCCCGCACGATAAGAGCACTTCCACGACTTCAGAGTAACCATGTTCTGCTGCCAAATGGAGGGCCGATTGTTGCCTCTGCGGAAAGAAAAGTTACAGTAAATTGCAACAACCAATAAATACTTCATTTTAATATTACTGACAAACACGTGTATGTAGAAGATATATTTTTTAACGTTTTAATTATAATTTCTGTATGTTGAAGTCATTATGTATGTAAAAGTTATCTTTTAGGCTTGAATACTATCTTAGTATTATACAATAAAACATGTTTTTAAAATTCGCAAAATCAAATATCTACATTATTAGCACGGACGCGATCATGCATATATGTATATTTATTTGCTCCGTAAAATATTCAGAGAATTCTCAGCTTAGAAAATCGTTGTTTGTTTAGGAGCTATAAGTTTGGGATTGGGCATTCAAGAATTCAAAAAATGTAATAATTTAATTATTTGAAAACTTCCGCCCCAATTCACTTCAAAAATCTTCAATTTCATTTTTTTCGGCAAGAATTTTCTTTGCAGTAAGCAGGTGATTTCTGATTTTATATCACCAGACACTTTCCTATATCCGGTGGTAGCGGTCCAATTTTATTAGTCTTAGTGTCTATCGTTAGCTGGAATTTACCTGCGTTGCAGAAGAACATAAGAGAGAAATAATAAATGACAGAAATAATAAATTACGGATTGAATTTAAATGACTAGCGCTGTTCATTAGTATTTAAATCCTATTTATTCACATTGATTTTATTCTAGATACGTAAGAAAAAACAATGCTTACTGATTTAATTTTTGAACTGCAGAATGGGAGGAAATTCCTTCTTTAGAAGTGTCTCCATTTGAAATAGAAAGCATTCGAGTGCTAAGGAAAGATAATTTTTTTTAACTACATTTAAGTATTTTTTTATGAGGGTACGATAATTTGATTATGTTTTTGAGAGACTGTATTAAAGTGTATCGGCTTATTGTAGATACCTAAGAGCTTTTGAAAAAGCGACCGTGCTTTTCGGCAAGTTGTTAAGACTCAATTTAATTGTCAAAGTATTCATTCCGAAACTGAGAATCGTAGGTTTTCTGGACTGTGGATTTAAAGATAACTATATTCACAGATGCAAAAGCGTATGACTTGAGCAAAGTCAGGCTGTTATGCAGAACTGATAAGTTGAACTTTGAAAAAAAAATTGAAATCACGCCTCTCGTGCATCATACAGAATCGATTAAACAGTTTCGCGCTTGTAAACGTTCTTTAGCACGGTAGAGCCGATGAAAAAAGAAAGATTCCCTTCTATGAATATGGCCAGCGCATACTGAGTTCCATCTCCTATAAATTTATTGCCAGCTTCATGGTGGGGTTGATTTAGCAAGTCATGGTAGAAGTTCAAAAATTTGTAGTATATAGTTAGATATCTACATCTGCCTGTGAGTTATAGGCTATTGGACACTGAAGAACGCTAAAAATCGTAAAACCTCTACATCGTTGCTGTTTACTGCACTGGGAGTGTAATTCCAAACTTTAGAAGCGCCCATCCTCTATCTGCAATTTTGCTATTAGATTTCGATTTCACAAAAGTATTTTATTTATTTGAAGTATATGATTCAGTTCATAAACATAGTTTATTTTAGTCACAGCAATAAAAACCACCATTTACGTTTAGCTTCAATACCTGCTGTTTGCCATTAACATTTATTTCCGCCGTAATATAAGCACTGCAGAAAATCAAAGACAGCCGACCTGCATATAGCTAATACTTCCAATGCGCTTTTTCCAGAGATTTTCTTTCTTCCTTTGCACCATAAAATTTCTTTTATGACCCATGAACACGGCCTTCAAGAGAGTCATCTTTTACCTCTCGACTATCTATTTCCACCGATGAAGAAGCCGAGATTCCTCGTTCATTGACTTGCATTCTTCCAAACTCCAGCTTCTCCGCAAAATATGACTCGATAATACTCATAGATGCTCCTTTTGTACTTCGCTCATAAATGTTTTCTTCTATGGTCTCGGTTGCTTTGGAACGTTACGGTTACAGTGTTTGCATAGTAACAACATGTCAGTTGAGTGTGGAATTTCCAATCAAATTCCTCATACATTGTGTTTCTTTAAGGCAAACATTTTATGTTAACGATCCAAATGCAACGTTTATATAGTAGTCAAAATTACACAGGAAAAGTTGCCCCGCTTTGGTTCTATTTGCTCCCCCCCCCCTACCTACCGGAGGACACCAAATCCTCAAAGAAACACTGCTGGTGCATTTATATGATTTACCTTTTGCATTTACTTTTTACCACAATCAGTATCGGAGTGAAAAAAAATGGCTTTCTGTAAGCTTTCTTTTGCAATGTATCTTAAAGAAATTCCAATTTTCTGATCCATGTTGGTAGCGTGTCCATCAATACGGAAATCAGCATTCAGCTGATTTCCGTCAATGCATACTATTTTAATACCATTTGCATATGCAATGAATCCCTCTATTAAACACCGCTATCATTATTCCAGTAAGTTTTATTATTTTCTATAGAAAATAAAAGAGTAAAAATCTAAAAATTTGAATAATCCGCATTCTAATCATAATTAATAAAATTTTATCTATTTCTAGTTTTTCACATATGTATCTGCACATTATATTTGATAGCTGTAGATACATTCAACTTGAGTTTTAGTCGTATCCACCTCCTTTCTATGCATAAAGAGGATTCGAAATGGTTCAGAATGTCTTAAAAACGTACTTATCCGTCGAAATCTCAAATTCGTAAATTTTTCAGAAGAAATGCTTGTTTTGTACACTAGTTTATGAAAGTAAAATCTTAAAGAATTTTCTGCATTTGGTTACTTTTTTATAGATCGTTTATATCCCTAGTTCACAAGTGCATTAAAATCTTTATCCGGCTCCGATTCTCAACCATGTATTTCCATCGATACATGCTGAACTTGAGATTTTTTTCTTTCTATCCTG
This sequence comes from Amaurobius ferox, assembly GCA_951213105.1. NCBI lineage: Eukaryota > Metazoa > Arthropoda > Arachnida > Araneae > Amaurobiidae > Amaurobius > Amaurobius ferox. Next base: position 23,051,142 of record OX578149.1, read on the forward strand.
CCGATTAAACTCTTAATTTCTGAAAAAAGAAAAAAAAGAAAGAAAGAAAAAGTAAACTCTTTTATGGATTTGTTTAGGATTTCTGCTTGATGATTCTCTTGCGTATTTTCGACATATTAAGCTGATATAGTAAGGAGTGTTTACACGTACATACTGCTAGCTCTTCCGTAAAATAGCAATTTAAGAGATACAATATTAGGATGAGAAGGACATCAGTTTTGAGAAATAAAAATGTAAATATAGATCATTAAAACTTTTAGCTTAACGTAGCATATTAACCAAATGCACATATATAGTCTATTTGCGCAAGACAAACCCCAAATACACTTTCCCCCGTTCTGTAGACCTTCTTTTAACGATTCCGTCCCATGAAAATATTTTACGATCCATGAAAGCAGCATCCTTAAAAGAATAATCGTTCTTCTTGACTATAAATTCCTATCCATACAACACTGAAAGATATTTTTTCCATTCAAACCTCGATTCTTGGCTTTCTAATAAAAAATTGCTCGATAACGGATCTCGTATCTTTTATACTCTTTCACGTCTATTTTATATTTTCCCGTGTGTTTTGTAACATAACGACTAGTTGCAAGTTTGCAAACTGTTTAAACTTAAAAAAAGTGGTACTTCTGTGACTAAAAGAGGTTGTAGATTACAAAAAACTGAATATTCGATTTTTTGAATATAGTGTTGTGGGTCAGTTTCTAAAGAAAATATTACAACAAAAATAAAAATATGAGAATTAGCTCAAACTACTGACTAAATCAATCTGGAGAAATACACTTCATAGTTTTACAGCAAAAAAGGTCAAATAAAAGTGTTCAAGTGAAGTCTTGTAAGCTGTTAACTAACGAATGACAGAAATAAGCGTAAACCTTTTTTTTTTTTAATAATCTGTACCGAATTTTCTTACAGGGCATAATTATTTGTGGATTTTTCAATAACCATAAAACGGCCTTTTTTTAAAACTTGATTTATTCTTTCTGAAAAGTACTACCCACGATTACTCCTTGGTGTGTACTTACGGCATTGGTTGTGTTCATTGAGATGCCTTTCGTCATCAGAAGTTCTGCCATCTCTGGATGGTTTCCCAGTACAGCTAGATGGAGCGGTGTATTCCCGTGCTGCAAAGACAAACCACGTATGTTGTTAGTATTAAAATAGTGGTTTTGTATTAGTATGTAATGCTCTTGAAACCTTTCGTCATTTAAAATGTGTTCAAGTTTTAAAATGCATTAAATTTCCAAATAAAACGAAGATGCATTAAACATGCAAATTGGATGGAATATCATTCATAAGTATAATTATCATTCATAATAATATCATTCATAAAGTAAAAAAAAAAGAAGAAAATGAATTTGAGTTTATAAGGAAAATCGTGTGCTGTCCACATCATATGTTTGCTTTGTAGCTTCTTTGCCCTTTAATTGCACAACACTAAAACGTTTGTATATAATAGCTCTTTTAAGTTTCTCCGGAATGCAGTAAAAAATATTTATTTAGTAAAAATAATATTTCATAAATTACCCCACATTGAAAGCTAAGTTTTAAATAATAGTAATGTATATTATTGAATTTTGCACTAAATCGGCAAATTTTGTTTATAAGAATGCTTGTGTTATAGAAAAAGTTTACACATTTACATTTGTCCTCTAAACAGTGAACGAAAATGGATGAGTCATCCTGGACTATCACTCCCGATTACCTTATGATAGTCACTGCTTACCCCGACTCCGATACATGATTGTGGTTTCAATAAAATGGATGAAAACTGAAGTCAATGAGGTAATTTATATTATTTTATTCTAATACTTTATTAGCATTGAATTCTTGGTGTTATTTGGATTGAAATTTGCGATGTTAACAAAACACGGAAGAAGTATATATGAACAAATATGATTCCCATTAAAGTAATTTATTTCTTTTAGAATTTATTCATAGTACTTTTCAGTCTCACCCAATTTTCTGTTAAATTATTGTGTACTTTTAAACATTTAAACACGATATATTTTGATGAAAGATGCATTTGTTAACAGTCTAGTAATTACAAAATAACATGCGCGTTACTCCACTCACTTTTTCTTTAACATTAAGGCAAGCTCCAAACTTGAGGAGAGTCTCGACAACATCACAGTATCCCAAGGAGGCTGCTATATGAAGGGCTGTCCTCGACTTCTACTTCGAACACACAAGACAGGGAAAGAAAAGCAGATTTGTTAAAGCACTCTGGGAAAAACATTATTTAAGTTCCTATTACAGGCACAAAAATTCATTGATTTGTTTTAAGGGTAAACAAAAAAATAAGTTACTATCTCCTGTTAGTAATACCGACATCATCTCGACAGAAACATTATTTATGCAGGATTTCTACGAAAGTTTTTATGCACAACATGACAATAAAAGATCCCTAAATATATACGTTATGTATATCTCTAGCAAAGCGACTGTCCGATTGAATAAAGGGGATTACGGCACACCTAGTCAAGAATTGAAGAAATTAGGAACACGAACTCGTCAATAAAGCCAGATAGCAGAAAAATATCAATAAAGTTGTAGAGCATTATCTAATTCGCAGGGATCGACACTAAGATTACAGGAAGAATTTATATATATATATATATATATATATATATAATAAATAAGATAAAATTTAAAATAAAAAAAAAAAAAAAATAAAATAGTTATACTAATTTAAAACATGATCAGTGTCATACCCTGGTTCAAAAACAATCCGGAGGAAAATTAATTAAATATGATAGGATAGGAAATATCAGACAAAAGGAAAAACAATGCTACCATAAAAGACAAAATGATCTTAATTTTAAATATGAATAATACACATGAATTTATCATCATGCAAGAGCGATGCATACTAATCAAGTACAAACAACAAAGGATTATCAAAATCTGGAGGCTCAAAATATTAAAATGACAAAATAAGAGAAAAGATACAATCCGAAAATATGAAATAGGATAGAAGCTCTGTGAATCCAGCTTATCAAGGATCTTTGCATCCACAGAGGTTCCAAATGTGTTTCGCTCAACGATACAGCCACATGGCTGAAATAACGTCAAAAGATCCGACACATTTCCAGACAATAACATAAACGAAAATATCAAAAATGAGCAAAAGGAAATTGGAAGGAATATAATGAAAGTGCATTAAGCAAACATATAAGCAATCTAACCAACAATCCACAATGATTCAGATAGAATTAAAATCATACCTTTCTTCACCATTATACAAAACACATTTTCGTCGCACTAAACAAAGTATTAGGAAAGAGTACAAGAGAGCGCCATCTGATGTGAATTTTAGGAAATACTACTGCATGTTTTACCAAATGACTATACAAATTTATGTTTCAAACCCAAAAATTAGAGATATAAAGATAAAAAAAAAAAAATAATAATAATAATATATATATATATATATATATATATATATACGCAATGAACTAAGTAATAATTAATAATTAACAATTATATAATATGTATACAATTCTTATTACTGAGACAATAAAATCTCAAAGAATATTTTAATGTTCAAAGTATACAATAGCAATTTCAAATTAGACTAAAACAATAAATAATATATTATAAATAGTATTCAAAATTTCTAAAGTGATATTTAACAAAATTATCAGGATATGATTCAGTCTTACAGTATCGAAATAAATCTGCAAGATGGTTACTGTACTGTGTATTTTCACATAACCTAAAAATCCTATGAAATTGATTTATTAAAATATTTTTATATACCTGTTTACTCATACATGAGTTAAAATTGATTATCTTGTGAATTTTAAAAGGAAAACTTTTTCTTTTATCATAAATGTTTGACAAAAATGAATATTCATTATCAAGAGATAGAGTTAAATCTAAGAAATTAACGCTAGACGAGAAGTTGCTTTCGTTTGGTAAAAGGGATAAATTTGGAGGATAAAAATCAAAATCTATATCATTTGATGAGGGAGCTATTTTAATGAGAATAACATCGTCAATATATCTGTAGAATGTATATGCAGAGTTTATAAAATTTGACTCGTAGAAGTGTAGATAAAGATTTGCGAGAGCTGAACTGGCAGAGCCACCCTGTGGAACACCCTTAATTTGCATATAAATTTTATTGCCTTGCATCAAGTAATTATTAAAAATTACACACTTGAGAAGGTGGTGCACGAAAAAATGATTTATATCCAAATTTTGTCTATTATAGAAAGATTTAATAATATCCCAAGTTACTTTATATAGATCTTTTATGTCAATATTGTTGAAAAGGTCCTTAAAGTCATACGTTTTAAAACCCAAAATATTAATCATATCCAACTTTTGAATTAATTGATAACTGTTATTAATAATATGAGAAGTTGAATTATCATTTATATTAGAGATGATTTTATTAAGAATAACCAAAAGAGATTTACTAGCGACAGTAGCATATGATTTATGTCCTATAGTTACAGATCTAAAAGAGATAGGATTTTTATGAAATTTTGGGATCATGACAATATAAGGGAATCTTAGATTGTTGCAAGGTAATTTTAATAATTTATGAAAAGCAATAATTTTCTTAGATATGGATGTTGCTGAAGAATCAATTTTTTTAAAAATATCATTGTGATTTAAGAAATTGTTTAAGATTTGTACATAATATTTTTTACATATGATGGCGTAATTGTTGGCAGCTTTATCCACATATGTGATGACAAATTGTGATTTTAGTTCATTAATTTCCTGCTTCAAGTTTGTATAGTTAAATGTAGGTTTAGTTTTAGGCAAGTTACCTAAAAGATGTTTGATGTTTGTTAGAATGCTAACCTTCCACATATCGAAAGCTTCAATCGGATAGTTTTTACTGCAAGCAATTTTGTATATGAATTTTTCTAGATCAATATTTAGTTGTTTAATTAAAAGAGAGTGATTTAATGTATTTTGGATTCGGAATTTGGTACCATAAAGCATAAGATTTTTAAGTGCTACATTTTGAACAATATTGAGATCACCAGTAATTATGTGTTTATGATTGCTGTCTATATATTTAGAATAGTTTGGCTGGTTACAAACGCATAGTAAATTGGGAGAGGAATTTTGATTTATAATAGATTTAGATATATCATTGTAATTGAAAATTTGCCTACCTAAAGGGGTATTATATTTAAATGTTTTGAAAATTTGAGTATTAGGAACAGGAAAGCAGTGTTTATACTGCTGAAATAAATAATTAAAATTTATATTATTGTAAAGTGAATTTTTGTAATTAATTACACAATAAGTATATGTTTTATTTGGATGATAATTAGAGGTAGAAAAGGGTTGAATGTACAGATGGAGGTTTATAAAATAAGCTCTTGTTATAATTAGATCATAAAAAAGATGTGAAAAATGCTCATCCTGATTAAATGACTTTAAGAATATATTATATACTTGATTTAAAATTTGTTTTTTAATATTGAATACCCAGGTTTTTAAAGAATTTATGTTACATGAAGATTTAAAGTTTTTTCTTAACTCAGTAATTTTAGCTTTTATGTTCAGATTTTGACACTTTTTGTTGTTGTAATTTCCTCGCTTAGATCTTTTTGATGAGGCACTAAACGAATTATAATTAAGGATGATATATATATATATATATATATATATATATATATATATATTTAAATTTGAAAGCCTAAACAAAAAGGATTTTTATACACTTCAATTCCAGTTGACGTGTACACTTTGAGACCTTTTATTCTGAAGTTGTAAATGATGCTTAAAAACTATCCTTGGAACCTTGCACATATAGATGATTAAGTATTGTTATTGCATTTTTCGTTGCTTTTTCTTTTCTAGTGTGTACATTATAACTTTTAAATGTACCAAGTTATTCTGTAATTCGATTCTTGGGAGCAAAACCTGATAAGACTTTTGTTTAATTCATCAGCAATATCATGATAATTATTTGTCTTGTATTAAAATTTACGAGAGATGGAACGGTAAACTATCTATATGAAAGACTAAATTCAGCATTTAATTCATTAGGACGTCTTTCTTTGGTTTTCACATTATAGTTTTAACATAATCATCCTCAAATCAAGTCAAAGATGTATTCTCTAGAAGAGAGATGTGCTTTAAGACAACGCACGCCTCCATGATGCTTCTAATATTTTATATGATAAGGGAAGCATAGTAGGTTTAGTTTGGTAAGGGAAGCATAAAAGGTCATAAATTTTCTTCACATGATTTGGTCATTCTGACGTTGCATAACTACGGCTAAGCACCCAATATTTCTTTCTGAAGCCGAATAGAGAAGCTGAAGCCAAATAGAGAAGTTCTTTAGTGGTAAATCATGGATGTCGAATTTGGTGAGGATTATGTAAAAAATGAGAAATAAATTTTCTCTTTATTTAAATGAATGTTCTATTTAAAATTTTACTTATTTACTCTCATTTAATTTGACTTACTTTGTTTAATATAGGTTTTAGATCATTTAAAATATTTTGATCTATATTAATATAGTAAACTCGCTGTATATATCGACTCCAGGTAAGTAAAATCTCCTGTTATGTCGAGAATTTTTCAGAATTTCGAGAATTTGCCATTTTTTAAACCAATGTCATGATTTATTACCTTGTATATTTAATCTGTTCGATATAACTGTTTACTGGGTGTCTTTAATAGTTGGGTATCTCGACCCAAACTTCAGTTATGTAAAATTTCTTAATTTTTTTTTTCAATTTCGACATATCTACAGCTTACTGCAGGTTTTGGGACGTATTTAATTTTAAATTTCGAGAAAATATCAGCTATGATATTTTTAATTCGAAGTTTGATGTTGTTCCGTAATGTAAAAATTCTTATTTAACCAATACACATTGAGCCTAAATTCAGGAATTGGGAATTAACTTTTTTTATTCAACAGAATATTTAAAATACAACGAGAAAAATACACAATTGCATTAAAAGAAACGTTTTATGTACTATGAATATACAAATATAATAAATTATATAACAAATAAAACATGTAGTATAAGCAAGTTGATTAATCTCCTTGGTTGGTAGTATAAACATCTAGTATAATCACCTTGCTTTTTAACAATTTGATATCTCCAGTAGCATTTCAATAATGTATATATTGACTTTTCATATAGGAAATACTTACAATGAGCTTTTAATATAATTTCAATATTGGCATTCCAATTAAACACCAATGTTTGCCCGATATTGGCATTTCAATAAAATGCCAATATTTTGACAAATATAAGCATTTAATTATTTGTAACAAAACGTCAATATTGATTGCCAATACTGACCACTGATAGAGCATCTAATTTGTATTTCGTTGAAGAAACTTCGAATCTGAATGTTCGTAAAATGTTTTTATTTTACTCTTTATGTTTTTATTTTTATATAAAAATAAAAACATTTTATTTTCTCAAAATAATAAAATGTTTTTATTTTTATGTTTTTATTTTAAGCACTAAAATTCACATTCTTTGACTTTAATTGAAAACTGTACCCAAAACACTCACTAAAAATTGTTATGAAATATTTGAAGCAATGTTTTACAAATATTGGCAAGTTTGGGCCAGTCACTATCGGCAAAATAATGAGAAAATATCTACATTCGAATATCAGCACGACACTTGGAATAATGAATGAATATATATTGAAATCCTTTGAATATAAATATAACCCTTTAATCATTATTTTGTTATAATATTATGCACTTCTGTTCAACAGATTATCAATAAAGACAAACATTTGAATTTTGAATAATTTGTCAGTAGATATCTATACATGATTACCTATTCCAATAATTAGCGGGGAAAGAACATAATTTCCGTTAATAAAGGAGAAAAACAATTCGTGCATTTAATATTCAAATATGTGGACTAAATATTTGCTGTCGTCAATATAACCTTAATGTGGTATGTGATTACAACCAACAGCAATGCACGTTGCATGATTCGGAGTGCTTAAAATTGAGGTGTTTATAAAACTTGGAGTCATCTTCATTAACGTCACCTTTATCTTTGCAATAGTGCCAAACAAACTTCGTGGCGGTCCTTGGAAAGTATATCGACACCAGCAGCTCTTCTTCACAGAGCCTTTCAAACAATCAAATGAAAAAGGAAGTAAAAAAGGAAATTATTTTATAACTCCAAATTGGATATCATTTCGAATAATTATCCATTTTATGAGATACTATTTTCGTTAATATATTAATTTAAGTTTTTATAAAATGAAAATGAGTCCGTAAGGAATATCATGTGCTGCCCACATTAGAATTTTTTATAGTATTTGAAATGGACCCTACAATTAGTATTTATGACAAACCGCAGTCATAATTTAGTATAAATAACTGTCATAGCTATTTTTCTTAAAATACACTGCCTATGAGAAGACATTTTTTTATAACAAACGCTCTTTTGTGAGCAGTTATTTAGTTTAAACTAGGCTAAAAGAATAAAGATTATACAAGATTTTAAACTTCCCCTTTACTTATTCCATTATAATAAAAACTAAATTCTTTAAAAACAACACTCGTTTGCAAAGAATGTGGATAAAATTTAGTAGAAACAGCGTAGTCTCTTTTTCTGACATGACATGGCTGGTATACAAGATATAATCCACCGTTCGTTGCTCATTCTGAATACAGCCTAACAAGTCTTGTCTATCTACAACAATGGTTAGTGCACACATGTGTGTCTGATTTGTTTTATTATTTTTCGTATAAAAAAAATGAAATAAAAATTTCGAGCACCGAAATTGAACAATACCCACTGTATCCTCTGCCCCGGGGTTACAGTTGTGCTCCAGCAGGATTTCCACCGCCCTCTGGTGGCCATTTTCTGCAGCTAGGTGCAGTGCTGATTTTCCATCCTAAAACAATAAATACTTAATTATAAATGTACTTTGGAAATAAAAAAAAATAGAATACAATTAACTCCTTAATGCACTTATTTTTTCTTAAATGTTGGTGGAAAAAAAATCAATTTTGTTTATTGCAGAAAATTAGCATTTAACCGTATTGCCACCACTTTTGAGGACAGAAAGACACAACTATTTAATCAAAACCAATATTTTTTATTATGAACCTATAATAATATCGAAACAATATAAAATGCATGCATGTTACAAAAATATGATAATTGTAATAGTAATTTAAAGTTCATAATTTTATTTTGCATAGTGAACGAGGTACTGCATGAAACAAGGTACTGTTTACAAACTAACATTTCAGAGTACCGTGTTTCTTTCCCTTCTTTCTGTATCTATATACTGCGCAAAACGTGCCGCCTGGATGTCGCTCGAGCTTGGACATTTTTGCCAGTAGATTGACATTAACCGATTAACACTGTGGTTTGCGCATTAAGTGGTTAAAATATTAGGATAGTTTGCTTTCAAGTTATATTGAATCTTATAAAACTACAGTTTCTTAGAACATGCTATGTACTTTTTTGTGAAAATAGAAACAAAAATTTCCAAGAGAAATTTCAATTTTTCTTTTAAGGCAGCAAAATTTCTAAATGGCTTAGCATACAATCTATATAAGTATGTAGCTCAACGATTTGAGTGGTGTATATTAAGAAGGATATGACTTCCTCTATAAATTAGTAACGATTTATTTATTTAAAAAGTAAAAAAATGACCCTACTATTATCTAAAAACTTTGATGTGGGCAGCACATGATTTTCCTTATATAATGCAATGAATTTACTACTTTTACAGTAAAAAGAATAGGTTATTCTTAGATATTTATATTCTTTCCAAGATATTTAATTTTCGTCACTTAGTCATCATTTTCATTGATTTGGCGTCATTTTTATCCATTTGACAAGGTTTTCATTAATTTGGCAACATTTAAAAAGTCGCCAAGTTGGCGACATTCCGCCAAATTCGCCGCCAAAATCACCAAGTGTTATGGACGGAGAAATACGTTACTCTTATAGCAGATAAATGATTATTGGCGTTCAAATACAGAAGTATTACTCAAAGTATCTTTTCTCATGAATGGAACGAGCTAGATCCACGAGAATGATGTAACCCAATTTATCTCATAATATTACATATGAAAAGTGAACATATTTCTCAACAGTTAATATATTTCTTTAATTTATGGAATATTTTAATAAATTTATTTGAAAAATGTGCAATATCTCGAGAACAGTTCGTGCTAGTGTTCGAAAATTTATGTTAATCGTTTTCTAAGGAAAAATTACATAAGAAATGTCTATTTACGCTACTTTATTAAAGGTTTTAATTTTTTGATGATTTTTTCAAAATTTCACTCGAAAATTTAGGGAAGTTCTGAACATTCGATTACGTTTAAAACAATAGACTTCCAGTATTCACGGATTGTACTTTTTGTATCAAATTTCGTTCGAATCGGTCCATTCGTTCGTCAGTTATCGTCTCCACAGACTCACCGACACACACACACACACACACACACACACACACATACTTTCACACACACACACACACATACTTTCACACACACACACATACTTTCACACACACACACATATACTTTCACACACACACACACGGGGGGCGCGGTAGCCCATTGGTTAGCGCGCTGGAGTTGCACTCGGTAGGCCCGGGTTCGATTCCAGCCGCTGCCAAAACTGCCGCCGTGTTCATGCGGAGTACGATCACGTTAAACATGTGGGTCCGAAAGTCTTTCCGAGAGGTTGGTGGTAGGGGAAGGAGGGTACGGTCCCTGTGGATGCCTCCCCCACTGGGTTCCGGTCTAAATTGGGTGGCACTTCCCGACCGTCCAAACAGTTACCTTACACCTTTCTGGTAGGTCGGACGGTCTGGGTTTCAACAACAACAACAACACACACACACACGGAGAGAGACATCACCTTAAAAACGTCTGATTCGTGTTCAGAGATGCTTGAAACGTGCTTTCCCGTCGAAAACTCGAATTCCATGACCCAGTCGCAATACTTTCCTTATACATTATATGTATGAAAAGTAATAATCTGAAAGTAAAACTACGTCGTTGGAAATAGCATACGCAATTGATTAAAAACATCAATCGGTTTCAAAGGTAAAAATTTTCAATATTCTGTTCATTTCACTTTGCTTCTTATTCCTTTGATGTTTTACTTTAATTATCATTTTTTTTGGACTGGCAATACCTATCTTCTTGAATCCCGTGATCATTCTTCTGTTAACAAAAATTTCCTCAGTTTTTCTGTACTGGCTGCTATGTTTTCATTCTGATGGAAAAGGAGCTTTTTGCCTTTGAAACCGGTTGATCCTTTTTACTAATTGCTTATACTGTTACTAACTAAGTATTTTTACTTTCAGATTTTTAAAAAATATTAATCCAATAAATATTTTATCTAATACATTTAAAGAACCGTACATGATTATTTCACGTATAACCAAAATAAAGAGCTGATGAAGTTTGTCTTACCTCCATTTTCTGTTACTAATTCACTCAAACAAAAACCATAATCATTTTTATACCCAAACCTTTTTAAATTATTTGAAAATGCCGTTAATTTAGATATTAGTCGTATCACCTGTCTGATATAGAGTCTGTTTCAAAATTATAACACCACTCAAAATTCCACCCCCTCTACAAAGACAACATTGAATGTGAATTTCAAAGAAGGTATATGAAACGAAACAGTTGTGCAGTATTGATTTAGTTTAGAAAAAAAAACAGATCGAATATTATTTTCGTGCCAAACGATATTTCGAAATCACGGTGTTACATAAATATTAGACCACTTTAGATTTTCTAATAATGCACACGATTTTTGTTTAACTTCGAAGTTTAACTGTAACCTAAACCATCTGGAAAGGTTGGAAAGAAGGGAAAAAAGCAGAAATTCAGAATTGAACTGTTTGATTCGTTGTATTATTAAAATGCCTCATAGAAGTGATTTGTCTGAAGTAGAAGTGCGAAAAGTTTGGTTCTACAATGGAAAAGGAAAGTCGGAACGCGAAATAAGTAAGATTCTTAATCGTTCTAAAACGGCTATTCACAACTTTTTGAGTAAAAAAGAATTGTATGGAAAGCAGAAAAGATCTGGCCGCAAAAAGCAGTTATCAGTTCGTGATAATAGACAAATTTTCCAGCTTGCAACGAAAAACTACCAGTCCACTTATAAAATAGCACAGCAGACAAGTAAACAAGTATCTCATGTAACTGTGTTAAAGGCCCAGACCATACAGCCAACCCAGGGGTTTGTGGCAATTAAGTGTATGGCCGGTCATGTAACTGTGTGGCGAAGTTTGAAGTCAAATGTTGATGTTAAACTTCGGAAACTAAGAAGCAAACCACGGCTTCTTAAACATCATAAAGAAGCACGGCTGAAGTGGGCAAAGAATGTCATGTCCTGGAATTCTACATGGAAAAATATAATATTTTCGTACGAGAAAAAATTTAACGTAGACGGTCCGGATGGCAATAACTACTACTGGCATGACTTAAGAATCTCGTGAGTTCTTCAGTAGACAGATGGGAGGCGGTTCCGTTATGGTGTGGGGCGCTTTCTCATATGCTGGAAAATGCGATCTGCAAAGAGTTTATGGCAAAATGAACTCGGACAGTTATCATCAAATGTTATACGGAAGTGTGACACCCTTCGGGCCACTTTTAGGAGGGCCAAAATAGAAGTTCCAACAAAATAATGCTCTCAGTCATGCATCTAAATCAACGAAAGCATGGCTCAAAAGAGAAAAGATTGATGTTATATCATGGCCGAGCCTTAGCCCTGACCTAAACCTCATAGAAAACCTGTGGGGGTTGTTTGTCTCGCCAAGTATACGAAAACAACAAACAATATCATTCGACATATGAATTGGAAGTCGCCATTATGGAGAAATGGCACAATATTCCGGAATCTGTCTTTAAAAATTTAATTAAATCAATGCTAAATTGTGTGTTTCAAGTTATTCAGAAAAATGGAGGAGCAACAACTTACTAAATTTGATAACACTTTCTTTTTCCACATGTGGTCTTATAATTTTGTAACAGGTATTTGTGCCACTTTTTGTTATATTGCTGTTATATTTTTTTCTAAATGAATTTCGTACACATGCAAGTTGCTAAATTTTATTTAAAACTTGTTCTGACATGGAGTGGTTTTGATTTTGAATAAAATAATATTTCATTAATTACCTAAATAACAAAAAGTCTCTTGGTCTTATACTTTTGTAACAGACTGTATATCAATGCCCTTGTTCAAATTAAAGTGTTTTTTAACAATTTATAGCCAATGTTACAATCAGTCTCACGCCCCATTTGCTTTATGTGTCTACGATGAATGATGATGAATGGCTGTTCGATTTTTATAAACTGGACTGTACGTGCATCGAGGTGCTTGCCTCTGGATTAAGTCCACCAGCATCCGTGTCATACCGTCAGACATTCATTTTCTCATAAATAATCATTACTTGGAAATTCTTATAAAAACGAACAAAAAATCTGATATGTGAAACACATGAATGTTAGAATTTTCGATGTTGTGGCAAAATGACGATACAAATTAGAGCTTAACAAAACACGATACTTCTAAAAATTAACACTCCTTGTATTGTTACTCATTAAAGTGAGCATACTCAACTTCAAGCAAATCGCTTTATTTTTTCGATAGATATGGCGCTTCCTGTTGAAAAATAAAATATCTTAATATTTCAAAAGCGGCTCATGATAACTCTTAAGAAATTTTTATTTATTTCTCTATAAAATTATTTGCAAAGCATTCTCTCATTTGCTAATTGTAAACATATTTAATATGTTATCATTTTTTTTTCGTTTTGGCTAAAAATAAAACGGCAGAGTTTCAAAGAAGCATGTTTATATTCTGTAACCGATATTCTTAGGTTTTAAATAGAAAATAAATACAAAATGGCTATTTATTTCAACAATTTGTTATAAAATTAATTTATTTTATTTATTTTTGTTCTTAAAACAAATTCTTTGAAAAATTGAGAGTCCAACCCTGGTCCGAGCTTCCTGAAAATAAATTATAGCAAATTGTACTCTGTTTGCTGAATTTGTTCAAAAGATATCGTGGCCACACGCAGACGCCATTGGAAAAATTGTTGAATCGGATTCAGAAATACTCCAAACTTGTCAGTTCACCCAAATGCGAGTGATAAATTCTTGAACCTATTACATTATGTTTCTTTTTTTTTTACATATACTATAGGGAAATAAAAATCTACAATATATAGAAGTTCTCTCTCTATAATTATTCAACAATCCTGTTTTTAGCCATTCACAACACTCACCATGCTCTTTACGTTCACAAATAGATGCAAATTTCCTTATTGCTACTTGACACATTTCGTAAAAGGAGGAATGTGTTGCCAGTTACAAGATAATCTCAAACAATTAAGTAGAAACACGCAAGAGAAAAAGGGGATGAAAAAAAATTTCAAGCTCTCGTGAATTATTCATTGCCTGTTAAGATGAAGGGAGGGGGGACGACAATGTATTAGATAAATGAATTATCTTAGGGTTTTGTAGCAATCTTTTCTGGATGCTGCAAGTGAAGTGTTTAAGGATTCGTATATTTCCATGCAATTTTTTCTACCAGTCTTATACTTCTTTTACTTTCCCTATACAATACACAATATTATATGCATGCAGCTGAATGAGACTGACTAACTGCTGAAGGCAGAAACGTGAAACTTTGTGTACGCGTGGAAATTACCTATAAATAATTAGAAAAATCTAAAATCTTAAAATTTTGTTCAAAACATTTCTAGTTGTTCTTTTTCTATGTGAAACAGCTGTGTCAGACTGAAGGCTTAATTCATTGCACAGACAAAACTGATAAATGTAGAAACTTAAAGCTTTGCATACACGTGGGACTTGACCTATAAGTAATAAAAAAAATCTAAAATCATGGAATTTTGTTTGATAAATTTGTAAATCGCGGACTTTTTCTGTTCTAACATTATTTCAGGTATAACTCGCAAACTGCTCGATGCACAAAATTCGTTTTTATATCATCATGCGCGGAAAATAAAAAAAATCATAAGTTTTCTTAATGAACTTTATGGGTATACAATAAACCATTCATGTTTTTTTTTAATTTATAGTTACAGCAGACAATTTTTTTTATATTTTTTCAATGAATTTGTTTATAGTTTTTGATTCCATTCTGGTAACTATGGTATGCGAGTTACGTTTCAAATACCAAAACCATTCGTTGGTTATTTATTCTTTAGCTCAAATAATTGAAAAATAATGCTATAATTAATTGATTTGCCTGAAAATGTTGAAAAAAATGGCAACATACGGTGATCGGAGATGAAATATTGTTTCACCTACCGCAATTTCCGAATTAACATAGCTAATAAATTTCTATCATTTTCTCTAGTTTCAATATTCAGAACTTTTATCAAGGGTGTAGATTGAGTGATCACTTGCCGTTTCGCCTGCGTGAAGCGAGGGTAGAAAGAGAAAATGTAGTATGTATTGTAGAAAAAGTAAAAAGGATTGTCCACAACATCGATTCCCGATTGACCATCGATCGTGTCATTCGTTATGAGTCGATCTCGAAATCTACAGAAACTTCTAAAATATGGAAGTTTAAATAGTATTGTTTTATACAATATTTTATAAAAAATTTCTGTTTCGCCTCAATTTTTGGAAAAGGTCGTGGATGGATTTTTATTGGAAAAGTATTTCTTACAAATAAGTGGACATCCCTGATATGTAAAGGAAAGGTATTGAGATATAGTCAAAATTTTGACTGTCAGACTTAGATGGATTCGCAGACTTTTAGTGCTCACTAGACTCACACGAACCATCTCTTAATATCAATATTATTAATAACTATACGACCTCTTAACAAAATGTAATTATTTTACGACCCTCTAAGTAGATTCTCTCCCGAAAAGCGTCCTGGTCCCAAGAACAGTAAAACTTTTTTATTTTGAATCAAGAATATTAAATTAATAATTTCCACAGAGTTGTCAAAGGGTTGTCAAAAAATTAAATTTAATTTTTCGAGACATTAAATGATCAAGGTGTTAGCGATATTACGCCAAATTTATGGCCAAGTTCACCACATTTATAGTTCAGAGAGATATTAGCATTGTTATGTACTACGTTAGTCGGGAGGGGGGGGGGCTAATTTATTACTTACAATTGTATACGCAGGTTTATCTTTATGAATTATGCACTTGTTTGTCAGTCAATTAAATTATTTGCTTACAATTTCCTAGTACTTCTAAGTAAAGCAGTCATAAGAAAAGAGATTCTCCTTCCTAGTAAAATCTGCATAAGAAATCTAGGTAACTATAACTGTTACCTACAGTTGTTTCGAGTGCGCTATAAACCCTCTTCTTCAAATCATGAACAACAGGCTCTTAACAAATACAGATAGCAATAAAAAAAGAACAATCAAAGAGAACTAGAACACACAAATCGGGACTACTATCTGTCATAATACTGAGTAAAGAATTTCAGTTTGGGGTGTTCTAATTTTCATAAAGTGTTTCTTTGCCTACTACCTTGCAGTTATTTTTTAGAGTTTATTAAGAGGACAGTGTTCTTGATTTGAGCCAATAGGCTCATAACGTCCTCAAAACAACTGTATCGCCTAATTTTTTATATATTTGCTTTATTAATAATGAGAATATAATTTTCTGTGCTAAGACGTTACAGCAAGTTATATTTTACAAGCACCAGTTTTATTAATTGTAATTATTTAATAAAAAATATACTATTCGTTTATACTTCTTTAAAACTTCAAACTGTGCAACATGTCACTTGACGCTGCATAGTTGCTTTTACAATTGCATATTTTTGTTCTAAACTAAAAAAATATTTGTTTACCTCGTCTTGATCGTCTACTTCCACTCCAACACGCAGCAACCTCACCAAGACGAGATGATGACCGCGCACAGCCACAGAGTGCACGGGGCAGCGACCCGACTGTAATATCAAATGCTGCGCTCAATAACACGGGGAAAAATTCATACGCATAACAGAGGTACAAGCAGGCATTACTACTTTCATTAATAACAAAATAATGTAATATATGTAGATCACTTCGAAAGTTTGTGTATGGCATTACTGTAGGAATGGAAATATAAAATGACTGTATTATTGATATTCCTGAAAGTTTCATATGTTCTTTAGATGAATAAAATCATTAACACTGTACTGACATTTATACCAGATACATATCATCAAGTCTTGATGATATGGTTGATGAAAGAATATTGTTTACCGCGAAAAGTGTCTTGGTATTTATTTAATTATTTAAAATATTGCACAGTTACTTTTTAAATTTATAGAAATAAAAATAAAATAATAGAAAAAAATTCCCTCTTCCTTTACTTTATACCACACTTTCTATTTGATATACTCGATTATTCCATCGCCTTTTCTTGGGTTTTTTGCTTTACAGTAAATAGGGCAATGATAATGATCAGGCAATCGTCAGAAGGTGGCATTAGAAATCATGATTTTTGAATGCAGCCACCAGTATCTCAGAATCAATCATACAATCAAAATATAGAATATAGCAGGCTTTCTTGCATTTAACGTTAATGATTGACTATCCATTGTTGATGCGCTCTCCACTTCTACCCGAATATCCACTGCTACTTTTACTACTACGAACAAAACAAAAATGAAATATCCGTTTCTTACCAATACACTTGGCTTTGTTCCCACATAGGGCCTTGATGCATAGCAGATCACGGTAAACGATAACAATCACGATTACTTAAATCGGAAACAAATAATTTGAATGTCAATATAATCAATCTCCTTTCCATCCATACATACTCTTCCCTTCTCATCACTAGAATCCAACAAAATAAAAGGAAAAAGTTCCCGGTTGAAAATATTCTTCTTAAAACTATTAACTCACATTTTTCAAAGAAACATAATTTTGGGCTACCTTTCCATTTTTATGAAATATACGTATATAGATATATAGATATTCAATTTCAATATATACTAATATATAGATACTCAATTTGACGCATATGACTATAACATTTAGGAAATTAGTATTTTGAATTCAAATTCCTAATACTGTTGCGGACGTTTGAGAAACTGTGGTGTAAATACATCTGCGCGATACTGTGAGGTGCAATGAAAGCATGTTTCCGTGTTACGTTGAGAGAGCCAGTACCTTGTCTCTGATGGAGATGTCGGCCCCTGCCTGCACGAGTTTCTCCACGATAGACATACAGTTGTTGGCGGCGGAAACATGGACGGGAGTAAGACCACTCTGGGAACGAAAAAAGAAAAATATCAGTAAAGTTCAGTCAGACAACTGACTTGAAAAAATAGATTTTTACTATGTCAAGTACAAAAATAGTAACAAAATGGGTACAAATATATGACATATTTTTTTTAGTCATTACATTGTATGTTTCAACAGCATTCCAATTAATTTCCAATTCAAAACATTTTTTTATGCAACACGACTTTACTTAATACGCAATTATATACCCCCTTTCATCTACTTACGGGGAAAATTGGGTAATTCACATTAAGCATAAATAAAAGTAGAATAAATGCTACCTTTATCATCTACGGTAATTTTTTTTTCCAAATTAAACTTTATTTCCTTATTTAGACTAGTTAAATGACTCAATTTTTAATGTATATCTTTATAAAATATAAATTTTGATATTTCCATATTTTAACTGTTGAATGTTATATAATATCTGGGGAAATGTTTTTTAAAAGCTTCTAACTTTCAATAACTCTGAAATATCTTCAATGGGCCCTCTGAAACCCCGATTCATACCTTCCTGATAGGTCATGAATATTTAATCATGCATCTAGCTAACGGCGGATGCCAAGATTGCTGAAATTAGACCGATAGAATTGAAAATAAAAAATATATATGCACCCACTATGCGGTCGTGTGACCATCTGAAGTAAAATCTAATCATGGGCTTTAAAATTTACCATCTTAAGTGAAAATGCCTCCCTAAACATACAAAAAACCTGTTTAATACCCCACCCACTCCCCCGTTCTTCATTCGATACAATATCCATATGAAAACGGCCAATTCATTCATTTATTGAAATCATATTTGTTCACGGATTACTTGTGGTACTGAAATAGGCTTTGTTTAAAATTTTCAAAAAGAAGAAGAAAGATTCCGAAAAATAAAAAAGCTATAAAAATTTTCTAGTTGTTTTGCTTCCTGGAGGGAGGGGGGTTCCATTGAATGTGCCGAATTTTAGTCAGATCGTTATTTGGGACAATTTAACTTACAAAAAAAGTGGAGTTCACTTTAAGATAATCACTTGCGTGTAATATCTTGTATCACTACAAAGGTGTTGAAGACCCAGACCGTCCGGCTCGTCAGCAAGGACTTGAGCAACCATTTGGACGGCCGGCACTACAAAGGTGTTGTTGTTGAGACCCAGACCGTCCGACCTACCAGAAAGGTGTAAGGTAACTGTATGGACGGCCGGGAAGTGCCACCCAATTTAGACCGGAACCCAGTGGGGGAGGCATCAACAGGGACCGTACCCTCCTTCCCCTACCACCAACCTCTCGGAAGGACTTACGGACCCACATGTTTAACGTGATCGTACTCCGCATGAACACGGCGGCATTTGTGGCAGCGTGCAAATCTAGCGCGCAAACCACGGGAATACCGCACCCGAGATGGCCAACAGCACGCGGCGTTCCGAGGTGGTCACCCACCAAGTACTAACCGCGCCCGATGCTGCTTCACTTCGGTGATCTAACGAGAACCGGTATTTTCAGCACGGTACGGCCGTTGGCCCGGCACTACAAAGGTGTGTAATATCTTGTTTTATACTACAGTGTAACGCATGTTATGTGGTGTGACTTTCTTTATTTGTCTTCTTTCTTTCTTTCTGCCTCAGACCGCTCAACCTACCCGAAAGTGTAAAGTATCGGTTTGGACGGTCTGGAAAGTGCCACCCAACTTAGTGCGGAATGCAATGGGGATGACAGCTACAGGGACCGTACCATCCTTCTTCTATGCATAACCTCTCGGACCCGATTTTCAAACCTATACTTCGTATAGGTTTGATAGGCATTTATAGTGCCCATACTTCGTATAGACACAGGAATAGTTTTGGATGGCGTGAGAAATCAAAATCGAGTCCTCGAGTATGATCGCCTTGCCTTAACCGTTGGGCTATCCTTGCTCTGCGCGATTTTACTGTAATGTGGAATGCTTCAAATGGGCATAGGTTGTGTGAATTGTGGAATGGTTCTGACGTTAAACGACTACAACCCCTGCCTTTAAACATCAGAAAAAAATAAAATATTTCGTCGTTGAATAAAATAAATGTATTGATGAAAATATCATTATTTGATCTTACAATCATGAATATATGGTAATAATAAATTGATTCAAGATTTGAATCCCCACTACTACACGATTTCCAGTCGCATTTGAGGGGCAAATCGACAGAATTTTTCTTATTTCTTTTAATAGCAAATTTTTAGTAAGCGTCACCCTTACATTTTCAGTTATTTTCATTCGTATTTGAAAGGGCCGATCGATGGAATTCTACGGTATGTGAAAAAATATTCGACTTATCTGAGCTATAATAAAATTAGCTTGTAGGAGCCAGTTTAACGGGGGTATCAGTTATACTAAAAACTGCCATTTTATTTTGTGTTTCTTGAACTACTGTGTTGAAGGGGATACCAACATGCAGTAAGTATGGAAAATCATATTGGGAAAGGGATAGCTAAAATTTTCTTTATTTAGCATAGGTGTAAAAGTTTTTAGGGATGTTTTATTCTTAGGTGATTGTTATGGTTGTTTACTACAAAAGCATGAATCTTGGATACATTATACCAACGTTAACAGTACATGACGATAAAAGTACAGCATGTTATAGCAGCACATAACTAAACACTTGAAGATATCGCCACGTACCTTATCCATGGCGTTGATCCAGAGATTTTCTACAGTTTCCAGTAAGAAGCTGATTATTTCTTCTTGGTTATTCTGAGCCGCACAGTGTAGTACAGTTTGCCCCTGCTGCAAGAGGAAAGAAAGCAATATTTAATATCAGATTTGGCACCAGATATCGTATTCAAAATTGAAATAATAAGTTTCGAGGAAATATTAGTACAATATTTTCTGGTGCAATAACCAGACTTAACAAAACAAAAGCTTACAGTCCATGGCCAAAGTGAGCTGAAAATAATAACTTCCCTTTAAATTTTACTACTCTAGATAAAACGAGTCTTATGTCTTTTTTGATGAGTGGCAATAATCATGAAACCGATCGGAAGGTGGTGTTCATTACCTAGTAATATTGATTGGCAAGTTAGAGTTGCAATTCACTTGTATCCGTAGGTCTGTTGATAACACTTTCAGTGACTGTGAAATACATTTCCTTTCAACTTTGCGATCTTGTAAAGAACTCCTGTATAAGTGTAGAATCCGACCACTTATCTCCGACTGGGCATTTCATACGCTATACATTGAAACGATTTTTTCCGTAATTTCAAACCGCTGAAAAAAATCCCAGAGTCACAAGAAATTTACAATTTTGGTATTATTCAGCCATTGCATCAGCCATTATTCAGCCATTGCATCAGCCATTATTCAGCCATTGCATTAGGGTTAAGTTGCTCGAACGCTATTGCAAAGAAATCGTCTCAGTGAGAAATCGAACCAACTATCTCCAGCTTGCCAAGTAATGCTCTATGTATTAACTACAGAGGCAATTATCTTTCCTATAATACTTGAACTGGATTCTACAATGTCTTAAAATATTGAAGTATACAATTTTAAGGCAAAATTAGCCTTCGTGGAATCAAAATGACCATAAAACGACAAATACACTTAAAACTTACATTCATCATGGAGAAAGACAATAACAAGGTATATTGACTTACAAAATTAACACTTTATATTGACGTTCTTTAAGTCCCTTTCTTTGGACCAAAAGAACAGGTAGAGCAGTATGTCCTTAATAACCATTAAGAATGAACTGGCAGTTCGTTCTTAGATTCGTCAGAAAGGGGATTATAAAGCCCTCGAAACATATGTCGTCATATAACTGATATATAAGCCTGTTTTCTTCAAGAAAGTTTTGTAAGTCATTGTTTTACAGGCAGCAGTTTGATTTATTGTAACCACTTATATTATATTAGAAACAGAGGACTATTTAGGAAAATACTGAATCTGACAAATGTGTTACAGAAGAAATGCATACTGGCTAAGAAACATTGCTCTTTACTTACATTATTTGCTACAAAGAAAAAAATACCCAACACTCGCAGCTTCTCATTACTTTATATCTGGAGGCATAAAATCTCGGTATGCCTCTTGCTTCTGCGTGATTTTGTTTTTCCATGTTACCTCTAGAATGTGAGGGTCTATCTTACATGATAAAGGAATATGTCTGTGTGTCTTTCTTTTTTTTATCTGTCTGTTTGTGCAGTCTATAGTGGAAAATCTAAGCATTACAAGTATGACCATGAAATTTGGTACACAGGTACTTCAGGACATAGAAAGGTGCACTTCTGCGTTATTTTAAATTTTCGTATTCGTTTTCAGTTATTTTATGTTTTACCCCGATTTAGGTCTATATTTACACATATTGATTCCTTAGCGACCTAAAATATTATCATCGAGTTTCCATCTTGACACCATCGTAAAGATCGAAAAAAAAAAATTCTTTCAATTAAACGAAGTCGATACGATGAATAGACAATTTTTTATGAATGAATTTTTTAAAAATATATACTTTTGGTGCATTTTATTTTTCCTTCATCTTTTAACAGCAGCTCCTAGAATCACAGACTACTCCAAAATAAAGAAATTTCATAAACCCATCCGTTGATTAATTATAATTTTTTAACCCAACTATGTCTTTGATTTTTTTAATGAACTTCACTGTCAATAAACCCCTCACCCCATCGGGGTGAGATATAGCATTGAAGGTTCTACCACTCCCATATACGGGACAAGGGATAGACTCATATTGTTGAGGAGAGAACGGGGTGTTAACCTTCTCCCTTCCAGAGATATCCTTTTTGAGATTCTTTGAGGTTATGAGTCTTATTTTATTCTGCTTTGTAGAGAGCATGTTTCGGCATTTGGAGTATGGTGTTATCTGTATTTACATTAAAGTAGCCGGCACTTATTTTACGGTGGCCAATATATAAATTGGTTTAATTGTGCTGAAATTGTTGAAATTAAGATTTAAAGTATGGCATGCAATTTTCACTATTAACTACTTTGCTTTAACTCTCGGGCAACGTCGGGTACTTTTTCTAGTTGCTAAATAAGTAAATAGCCAATCATGCTATCCTTTCTTTAGTCGAACATGTCATCCATTCTGTAACCAATAATATTAGTCTATATTCAACCATTCATATCAGCCTTTAATGTCATGTATTATTTATCGATTTAAAGAAACAAAAAATTGGTCTTTCGCTCATTTCGCCTCCTTGACTTCGGATATGTTGGTCATTTTAACACTAACAAAGAGACTCCAATGTATCCTCGAAACCGCTGTATGTCGCGTTATATATTCATTTGTGAGTAATTACTTTGCTTAATTTTCCTTTATCTAAACAGTATTTTTACATAAATGACTAAATGCAAAATACAGAATTGCACAGAATGCACTGGTGTTCAAAAATTAAGCATAATTCATGAAACATACAAAGTACAGAATTAACACTAACAAAACAGCAGAAATTTGCAAAACATATTATCCACTCACCTAAACTGATCTCTGTGCACATGCAAATTTTATCAATTCTAAGTATATGTGCAAATAAGATGCATATATCGTAACTCCATAAATACACCTGACCATAATGTGCACGTCTTTCTTGCCTGTTTCTTGTAATCCCTCTTGAAAGGGTGTTGTCATTATTGAACAGGAACCGACTATGGCTCAAAGACGCTAATATAAGGATTTTCTGAAGGGTAGAATAATCGGAATGATAATCCCTGATTCCCTCGAATCAGGATAGTCACAAATAGACGTTTCCAAAACAATGAAAGATCCACAACGTGTAATCTTCAGTGGAGTAGAAGGTTTCAAAACACTGAAGACGTTAGACGACAGCCAGTACAAGGTTCTACAAGAGTTACTACCTCTAGGCAGGACCGTTATCTGGCTTTAACTGCATGACGTCATAAGACAATATCTTGAAAAGGAACTTTCTGGAAAGTTGCAGTAGCCATAGAAGCTACTGTTTCCAAACAAATTAGTTATACTGTACGCCAGACATCAACAGTTTGTATCCTGTTCACACCTGCTTACAGGCGTGCACTTTTACAGTGGAGTCAAGAACATCGAAACTGGACTCTGAATCAGTGTTGCAATATGCTCTTTATTTAAATGTCCCGATTCAGTTTGCTAACTAATTTTCTTCGTACAACTATATGGAAAAACGGTAAACACGTTCGGAAACAAATCTCGGAATGGGGCCAATTTGGAAGTAGTGGAGTCTTGGTATGGGCAGATAAAATACTGAACAGACACACAGAGCTCCACATCTCCGACGCAGGTTCTATTACTGGTAAGAGATACAGAGACGACATACTGGAACCTCATATTCGGCTTTTTATTAGTTATCGTAAGTTCGTATTCATGGACAATAATGCACGCAACACTGATCTCAGATGGTCAGTGATATTTCTCAAAGTGAAGATATCCAGCTAATGCAGTGGCCATCAAAATCTTCGGATATGCATATCAATCAGCACTAAGTATGCACTAAGGAGGCAAATTGCATCCTATCAGCCCCCACCAATGATCCTTCCAGACCTGAAAACAGCTCTGCTTCATGAGTCTAAACTTCATGAGTCTAATCTCATAGACAACCTCGTGAAAAAATGAAAATTCGATGTGAGGTTTACGCAACTATAAGAAGTTAACAAATCCCTTATTAATTAATGTTCACGTACCAATGTTGTTTTAGTTTTTTTTTCTACGAAAAACAAAAATCAAGTTTTGGCATCTTTTCCAGTAAAAAATATTTTTATCCTTGTTTCTTCTGTTGTTGTGTACTTGCATTATATTACACACATAGACCAAGTTTCGTTCCATTTAAATTTTTGATTTATGAAATATTTACATGTATAGCTGTAAGAGTTAGGATGCACTATGGAGACTGAAAATAACGATTGAAGTGAAATCTAATAATAAAACATACAAAATTTTGAGGCACTCAGAAAACACGATCAGGCCCGACGCGGTTACTTCATTTATTTAGATCTGTGGACCTCCCCCCCCCCCCCGCAGTTCTCTATACCGTTTTAAACATTGTATTTTTCCGTGGTAAAATGGCATCGAACATTCGATGTTATACCTTGTTTTTAATTGTATGTGTATGTATGACTAATCGCTGAGAAAAAATATAAATCCCGAATACAATGTTTGAATACTTTCATAAAAACATCCAATAATTCTTGTGTGGAGCTATTTCTGTCTAGCACGATGCTTTTAGAACAAACATTACTCTAAGTCGCCCGTTTCCTTTCTTGAACACTTTAAAACTAAATAGACCATTAAACTCTCCTTGGGACTTATTTAAAATAATATAAAGTGCTTAGCCCTGAATGAGAAAAAATGCTCTTATGATCTATAATTCTTTTTTAAATGGCTACATGGTTGCAAACACCAGGGTGGAGTAATTATTCTTCAGGCCAGTCATGAATAATTCAGGACTGGTTGTTCAAACAGAGGATGCGATAAGAGAAAGGTGTACCGAAACTTTTCGTCTGCGATGAAATGAGGCGATGAATAGAAAAATAAAAATTAGGCTTGTCTTACTCTGTTGACGGCTGTGCAGTTGGCTCCTGCCTCGACCAGCAGCTGAACCGCATCTTTGTAGCCGAACCATGCCGCCATAAGCAAAGGTGTCATGCCATACTGAAAGAAAAGGAAATAGGATTAAAAATAAGTTGATTGTTCGTGCAAAATGTTACAGAATAAGCAAGGAATACAGTTGTTTATTTCACATTGAAGTTCTTAAAATAAACCTGTAATTTACAATGTCACTATTGGAATTTAACATATGAACGTATGTCAAGCTGGGTAATAACCTAGTAATTACTATATTAACCACTAAATCCCAGGGTGATGTTAATAGGATAAGGGTCATATATTAGTATTTTTCTGCATACAGAGTACAAGGTGTTGTTCACAAAAGAATGTCCCAAAATAAAAATTCGATAATCTGTAAATTAAAGAGTATACGTGTATTTTATTTTGTGCTATATACAGATGACAGATAGAAACTATTCTTTACTTTCTCATGCATACTGTTTCTACAAAAATTTTCAATTTCGAGATTTTGATGCCAATATATGTTTCAGGACCTCCTGGACACGTTTCGACTATTTCTATAGTGATGTTTGTTTATCTGTCGATTTCTTGTGTACACTATAGCTGCCACAAGTATTATTGGATTTTCACGAAACTTTGTATCCGGCTTTTTTATCAAAAAATCTAGAACTAGATAGAATTTGAAATTCGAGCAAAAACTTTGAAATTTATTCGGAATTTTATATTTTTTAACATTGCAGCATAGGGCAAAATTTGATATAATTATGCACAAAAGGGGTTGTTCATGGCTCAATGATAACGCAACTTAACAGCTTCAATCATTGTAAAGAAAAATAGCCGATTTAATTTTTGTTATCGTGACGTCATTAGCATGGCATCCCCCTATGTACAATGCATAGGTCAAACTAAACTATCATACTAGAAAACTTCGTACATAGGTCAAACTAAACGTGCCTTAAAGTGCTTCTTAAAACAACTTCAAAATTGTGAAAAAAAACCCAAGAAATTAATAAATCATCTATAAGAGAAATTAATAAATACTAGCCGAATACCCGTTGAAAATCAACGCTCCCACATTACGCAACCACCGAAGAAGGCAAATTTTTAAATAATTCGTGTTTCTTATTTATTCGAAAAATCGAACATTTGGTTTTGAGGCACCCCCAAAAGTTGAAAATATCGGAAAACTAAAATTGCACATGTTCTTCCTTTCGAACTATCTACCCGTACACCGAATTTGAAGTCTGTATCTCATTCCGAAGCATGGTTTTCTTTATCAATTCACCTTTCGAACGTTTCCCTCTGGAGCACCCCCTTAAACGAACATTTTTAAAAAAACTATATTCGTCTTGGGTGTCTTCATCAAATGATTAGTCCATATACCAAATTTCAAGCCTCTATCAAATTTTAAAGAGCCGTTTCTCATTTATTCGGAAAATCGAACATTTTGGTGTGCGGCACCCCCTTAAGTAGGAAATATTGGAAATCTGAAATTGCACACTTTCTTCCTTTCGAACGGTTTACCCATATACCAAATTTGAAGTCTCTATCTTATCTCAAAGCATGCTTTCCTATTATTTCACTTTTCGAACGTTTTGGTGTGGAGCATCCCTTCTAGGGAACGTTTTCGAAAAATTCGATTTTTCCAGGGGGTTTTATTGAACGACCGAGCCGAGTACCAAATTGCAAGTCTCTATCTATTCGCGAAGTGCCTAAAAAAAAAGCGTGACAGACGGACACTTGCAATTAGTATATATAACTAGCCGAATACCCGTTGAAAATCAACGGTCTCGCAATTAGCAGCCACTGAATATTGTCATTTTTTTAATAATTCGCGTTTTATATTTATTCAGCAAATCGAATATTTCAGTGTGTGGAACCCCCTAAAGAATAAAATATTGTAAATTTTAAATTGCGCACGTCTTCCTTTTGAACTATCTACCAGTGCACTAAATTAAAGTCTCTATCTCATCCCGAAGCATACTATTGTATCTCCTTTTTTGAATGTTTTTCTGTGGATCACACCCACAAATGAACATTTTTGAAAAACCCCGTTCGCCTTGGGTTTCTTATCAGATGATTGGCCCATATACTAAATATCAAGCCTCTATCACATTTAAAGGAAGCGTGTCTCATTTATTCCGGAAATCGAACTTATTGGTGTTCGGCACCCCTAAGGTTGAAAATATTGGAAATCTGAAATTGCACCCTTTCTTCCTTTCAAACTATCTACCAGTGCACTAAATTTGATGTCTCTATCTTATCGTGAAGCATGTTTTTCTATCACTTCATATTTCGAACGTTTTTCCGTGTTGCACTCCCTTAAATGATCATTTTTGAAAATCCGCAATAATCGTAGGGTTTTTTTACCAAATGATTACCCCATATAATAAATTTCAAGCCTCTATCATATTGTAAAGGAGGCGTTTTTCATTTGTTCTTCAAATCGAACATTTTAGTGTGCGGCACCCCCTACAATAGCAAATATTGGAAAACTGAAATTGCCCACTTTCTTCCTTTCTAACTATCTACATTCATACCAAATTTGAAGTCTCTATCCCATGGTGAAGCATGCTTTTTCTATTATTTCACCTTTCGAATGTTTTTCTGTGGAGTACCCACCCCCCTTAAATACACATTTTTGAAAAACTCCATTCTTCTTGGGTTTTCTATTAAATGATTCGCCCATATACCAAATATCAAGCCTCTATCACGTTCTAAAAGGAGTGTTTCTATTTCATTCCGAAAATCGAACATTTTTGTGTGCGATACCCGCTAATGTAGAAAATATTGGAAAACTGAAATTGTGCACTTTCTTCCTTTCAAACTATCTACCCGTACATCAAATTTCAAATCTCTATCTCATCCCGAAGTATGTTTTCTAACCAATTCACATTTCGAACGTTTTCCTCTGGAGCATCCCCTTAAACGAACGTTTTTGAATAACTATAATCGTCTTGGATGTTTTTATCAAATGATTATTCCATCTACCAAATTTCAAGTCTTTAGCAAATTTTAAAGGAGCCGTTTGTCATTTATTCGGTAAATCGAACATTTTGGTATACGGCACCCCTTTAAGTAGAAAATATTGGAAATCTGAAATTGCACACGTTCTTCCTTTCGAACGATTTACCCATACACCAAATTTGATGTCTCTATCTTATGGCAAAGCACGCTTTCCTATCATTTCACTTCTCGAACGTTTTGGTATGGAGCACCCCCCTCTGGAGATCGTTTTCGAAAATTTCGATTTCTCCAGGGGTTTTATCGAACGATCGAGCCGTGTATCAAATTGCAAGACTCTATCTATTCCGGAAGTGCCCAAAAAAGCGTGAAAGACAGACAGACGGACACTTGGCAATTAGTATATCTAGCAAAAAAATAATCCAGCGAAATCTCTCTAGCAAAAAAATAATCTTATTTGCACTGCATTTTACTTGCATTTTACGTTGTAAACCAGTTCATTATTAATTGTGTGCAAAGTCACGTACTTTACTCATGTCTCCTTTGTCTAAGCAAAACGACAAGCTATGATATTCCATCGACCTAAAGCATGTCCGGCCAAGATGTATAGTATTATGACACTATGGTTTTGACAGAAATTTTAATATCAACACTAATTTTCTGGAATAGGTGATTTCACGTACATTAGAATCTTTATCTGTGGTTTAAAACAGTAGTAGTAAAGCAAATAAATGCATCGGTGTTTTTGGAAGCAATAGTCATCTGCCTGCTTGTTTTTTCTATTCCTAGTTTAATTGCTTATTGAGCAATTACAATATTTGCCTCCATGCAAAGTCGCCAAATCTTGACGCTTTCAAAAGCTTAAACTACATATTTCATTGAGGATTTCATCCTGCTCTGCAACTACAAGCTTGCTGATTTTGGTGTAAGGTTAAGAGAACTTCCTATTTTGTACAATATCGCTGCAGATCAGATTTATAAGTTTTTTTTGTTTTATGTGACTCTAAGTATTAACTTCCGTGATGGAAGTGGGGATAACATTAAAAATTGGCAAACCCTGCTAACTCCAGCCACTCTTTTATGTATTGTGAAATATTTGACGCTGAACATGTAGTATCGTTCGAACATCAAATGTACA
Organism: Amaurobius ferox; assembly: GCA_951213105.1. Classification (NCBI taxonomy): domain Eukaryota; kingdom Metazoa; phylum Arthropoda; class Arachnida; order Araneae; family Amaurobiidae; genus Amaurobius; species Amaurobius ferox. The sequence continues at coordinate 23,081,012 of OX578149.1, forward strand.
TCACCTACTTGTAGCTTTGGCATGATTGCAAATTTGAAGCGAAAGATGTAATCACTAACAGTGCCATGAACTGACCAAGGAATCACCCACTGTAAGGTTGAACCATCAATCACAAAACATGTAACATTCGATGTTACTATTCGGGAAGCTAAATCTTTCTTCAGCAATATCCTTAATTCTGACTTTATCTTACAAATTCTCATTTCTCCAGAATCATAGAACAAAACTGTTGAAATATGAGATAGCTTGAGTATCACACGTCTTTGAAATATCATCTTCAATATGCTATTTTGTGGCCATTGTCGTGAATTGTCTTAAATTTCTCTCTGATGATAGAAATTTCGAGGTCATCCGTTCTCAAAGTCTTGCATTTGTTATGCAGTTATTTCCACTGCATTGTATCCATATATGTTGTCTGGATACAACGTGCCTGCAGCAACGTTCAGAAGGTTTTCAGGATGTGTATCATGTTTCAATGAATCTATGTACCCTTGTGGTTTCTGATGATGTCCTTTTCATTCTGTGGTTAATTCTTTTACTTCATTTCGTGTTTTCATTTCGTATTTGTGCTTATCTTAAGCTTTGTATTAGCTCGTTGTCTTAGTTTTCTGTCGATACTCCTCTGACTGATGATCACATCATCCTCTTCTATCTGAGGGCAAGTATGTAAACTTAGTGCCCATATCTTCACAGTTTCTAGCTTCAAAGTTATCCCGATTATACCTTTGAGACCGTGACTAAAACGCATAAATGAGATTTCCATCCACATTCAACCTTTATTTCTTCCAGAAGTCGTCATGTAATGTGTAATACACACACTGGCCAGTGAATTAGAAATCTAGAAATATGTACATAAATGTAGGTCGCAGGCGGATGTATGCAAATTACGTTGGTCATGGGAGGTACACTTGATCGCAACACCGCTATAAGAATGCTGTCGGTGTGTATTCCGAGAGAAGTGGAACAAGATAGGGAAAAAGACAAATTTGTCTCCGTTTGGAAAATGTCTCATTGTGGGAGGCCGTTTGGCAGGTGTCCCGATTGCCAGAACAAACAACTCGCTTCTTGTACGGTTTGTACGGCAGAAAAGGGAATCTACTGTGCAGCATCTAACGAAATACTTCAGTGAAAGCTCGTCCGAACCAATCTCGACCCGGACAATGCGCAGGGACTTCAAGCCAATCGGTATAACCAATCGCATGCCTGTGCGGAAACCTCTCACTTCAACGAAGAAGCTGAAAATAGGTTTTCAGTGGTGCCGGGAACGGCGTCATTCGACATTCGATAATTGGAAAAAGATTATGTGGTCGGATGAATCACGCTACATCTTGTTTTGTATCGACAGCAGGTGGAGAGTGTGGCGAGAGCTCTATGAAATCACGAACCCATCTTGCATTTTTTGCACAGTTCAAGGTTGTTGTGGGGGTATCATGGTGTGGGACATATTCTGCTAGTTTGGTACTGGTTCTTTGGTTTTTCTGAAAGGTCGGGTGTCATCTATGGAGTACTTGGAGCATTCTTGTCGATCACATCCACACTGCAATGTTGCATTTTTATCCCACAAGCGACGGGTTTTCATGGACAATGATGCTACCATCCACCGCGCAGAAACAGTGCAACAGTGGTTCACGAAGCAGAACTCTAACTTCTACCATATACCCTGGGCACAGCAAAGTCCAGATTTAAATCTTATCGGGAATGTTTGGAACATTTTTTAAAGACAAATCCGACAACAATCTCCTCTGCTATCAACTGTACAGGAGTTTACGATCTGCTTGTCCAACGCCTGGTATTCTCGATTTAATTTATTCTCTCCAGCACGTTGTAGAACCCATGCCTAATCACATACGTGCTGCATTTCGGGCTAAAGCCGATCCAATCATACAGGGTGATTAAAAACAAATGGGCCAGACTTTACGAGGCTATAGTACACACCAAACTAAGCATTTTTTGTTATAGTTTACCGGGTCGTAAATGGAACGTAAAGAAGCCAGTGGGCGCTTAATTGTGCAATAGAGGAGGTGAGGCGAAGACACAAGAATGTCTTAGAAGTTATAAAATGACATTTAATAAACAATAAACAATCATTACAGTAATGGCTCAAAAGAGCGACCGACAACTTGAATGCATGTTTTACAACGTCAAGGTAGAGGGATTGACAAACTCTCTTGAACAAACCAAGCATGTCGCACACTTCGGCAGCAGCGGCCGAAATTCTGTCGACGAATTCCTCTTCATATTCAAGACGAGTGTTATAGACGAGACTCTTGAAATGTCCCCACAGAAAGAAGTCAAGACACGACAGATCGGGCGATCATGAGGGGCCAAGCTATATAACCACCTCCCCCAATCCATCGGCCCGGAAAAGTGACGTCCAGATAGTTCCTTACCTTTCGTCTAATTACGAAAATTTGCATAATGGTTTTTCTTCTTCCCCAGACGAAATTTGCGTGATTTTCTTCTTCAAACAGAAAAGAACAACCAGAATGATGCTTTTAAGTTTTTGGAATGGCCGCTTTCCAACGAGTAACCACCGTGTAACGCCTTTACATTCCATTTCCGAACCTGTAAACTATGACAAAAATAATTATTAGGTGGTATCACGTCTACTTCAATACATAAACAATAAAATTAAAGACACATATCATAGATAAAAAGGTCATTTAATCAAATAAAACCGTCCTACAGGACGTACAACCTTCTGGACGCACCGTTCTCGACTCTATTTGAATGGTCGGGTCGACTCTATGCGTGTCAAACCTCTACGTAGGTGTCTGTGACGTTTCAGTTTATTGTAATTTATGCTTGACTACAATTTGGACATTTTCATTGTTTTTTCTTTGTATTTAATGCTTGTTTAAAATTTAAATCTCCCGTTTATAACTTACTATTGTAATTTTGTAATTGATTAATCTTCAATAGCCTGCTTATATTACCATTATTCCGTAGCTGATTTGTGCAAATTTGTCTGCCGATCTTGTCTGCATATGCGCTTGTTTCCACGGTAATTTTTCATATAGCCACTGATGAAGGTTATAGCGATACCTGAAAGAGCTCTGGCCTTTTAACATTTGTACGTCTTATAGGATGGTTTTATTTGATTAAATGGCTTTTTTCTATGTTATGTGTCTTTAATTTTATTGCTTATATGACGAAAATGTTTGCTTTGGTGTGTACTACCACCTCGTAAAGTTAGGCCCATCTTTTTTGAATCACACTGTATATATATATTGAACCTGGGTTTCTAATTCACTAGCCAGTGTGCATGATCTCTATTCAGAAAGAATTTCATCACACTAGGAGGCATTTTTTCTATGGCTTTTATATAATACATACTAAATCAAGCGTAATTGGGATGATTTCCTGCAAAGAAATATGGTAACATCTGATGGATAACTTAAATATGTAATGGCCAAATTTTCCTTTTCTACTCTCAAATATAGCATCATGAAAAAGGCAGACTTTAAAAGGCAATCGCCCATATCTTGCTTGTTTTTCACCTAAAGTATTCATTTTCAAGTACAAACATAAGATTACTGCTGATTAATTATTGGGAAACATAAAATAGACTCCTGAAGTTCTGTTCTACAGCCATCCTTAGATCTCTCATATTTTGAGGAAACTTCTTCCCATTCAGCTTTTTTGCGACACCTGAAAACTCAGTGATATTTCACATCAATCTATTACGAGTAACAGAATTATTCACTATTTTGTTTATATCAACATTCATTCTTCAATCATCCCTAAAAAAATTTTAACTCTTGAAGTCGAGCCAATGCATTCTGGATGGTTTCAGCTGATTTATGTAATATACATTATTTTAATATATTTTTTTTCATGCATAAAATTCTAAGCTATCTGTTTAATTAAAAAAATTACCTTTTTCATTTTTCAAAAAAGTACATAGTATATATAAGAGGAAAGTATTGTGATGCTTTCAAAAATTCTAATCTCGAATTTGAATGTATTCAGATGTTTGGATCATCCCTTTTTACGAATCCACTATTTTTTCATTGATGCCTGTGTCTATATCTGCGAGACTGTATTAATGATATCTCCTGAACTTATTAACACAATATAAGCCAAATACAATCATCGGCGTCAGTAAGTTAAAATAAAACTTAATTTTTGAAATAAATATTTTTGGCAATTTTACGCAATTTAGAAATTTTTGTAGGCTTTTTATCCCCTTAATTCAATATGTTTCATAAACCTGTATTTAAATGACAGTTAATGTAAAAAGGAGTACTCATTGACCTGACACGCATCAAATATTTATATTAAGCATTTTTGTTATTACTCTTGCATTTATGCATGACCTCTGATTTATACATACGAAATGTTAGTTTCTTTTAAGAACTATTTTAACCGCTCCAACCCGAAACCATTTTGAATGAAGTCATCTCTTTTATAGCTGTTGAGCGTTTCTCGAAGCTTTAATATTTGTTAATTATTCATAGAATTTTCAATTCTCCTTTGATGTTCCTCCGCATATACTAATATTGTATATAATAAGTGAACGTTCTATTGGGGGCAGTGCGTTTTGATCTTAAAATCTCCCGCGTTTGAAAGGGTCCTATTAAATTTAAATGGTTATTTATAATACGCATTAAGATATTGATTAATGGAAATTTGCTGTTTAAATTAAGATGATCCTTATTTTAAATATTTTGAGACACGGCAAGTGTTGTAACTTATAAAGCACGTATGAGAGCAAATTATGCTCAAGTTTCTTATCACGTACAGCATTTTCAGATATATAGTTTCTGAAATCGCGGAACAGTTGCATCTCGTATACAATTGTGTAGAATTATGTTATAACTTTATTTCTTTTTCTTGCCAATTAAATTGGAGTTTTCATCACGCACAATATTTACTAGATTATGTGTGTTTTACCTAACTTTATAAAGATCAAGACGCGTCATGCGCAAGTGTGGTGTGACAGGTCGTCATATTATGTTTTCATCATATTTCTAGCATATGAAGCTTTATAATATTTATAGCCTGCTGCATAATATGATTGGGTTTTTTGCTTCCCACGGACGTTTATAGAATTGCGGTATATAGCAAGTTTTCTTGCTGCCATTGCAGTTATCGACTAATTAGTGCTGCAAAGTGCTAGAAATCATAAACTGATCTACGAATGCTGGTATTTGCAATAACAGTATATTTCTAGATTTTTAACTGTCCCCAGGTTCTATAACTATGTTCCAAGTATGTTTAGAAAACATTTAAAACGTGTTCATCCGTCAAAATCTCAAATTTGAAATGCTTTTGGCAAGCAGTACTTTCTTTATGCATTATGCGTAAGAATATAAGAAAGTAAAAATAATTAAAAATGCGGAAGAAACAGAATTTTACAAGAATTAATAAATAAATACGTAAAGTATTTTAGAATGTCAAGTGTTAATCAAGAAAATTTGTCATAAATTTCACAAAATAAGTACTATATCTTTGCAATTTCTAATTATATATGATTCTGTATCCACATTTCATAAGCAAGAATCAAATTATAGGAATAAAATTTTTCCCCTCGATTAAGCTTCCTTTGCGATGCCACTTCAGTACTACTTAGCTGTGGAATCCAGTGGAGTTTTCACGTGATAGCTATAAGCCTTATCCGAGTTGCGAGACTACAGATTCATATTTATTTCATTCTCTTCTTTCTTAATGACCGTAACTTAATGTATATTAATGTTGTTGAATATTTAGGACCCTAGTCAGCATGAAGATGATAATGGTAGATAGATGTCACCGACTAAAGGTTACATTAAATGTAATTAAGTAATCATGTCAAAATATCAGTAAGAAAGTTAAAGGATTTGGTTAAATGAAATTATAGGTTTGGAAAATGGTTTGGTATGAAAAGTTAAAGGATACATCTCTCTCTCCCTTTTTTTTTCCCTTCTTTCCATTCCTCTCTCTCTCCCTTTCCCTTCTTTCCATTCCTTCCTCCCTAACTCCCTCCTTCCCTACCTGCCTGTCTGCTTATCTACCTGATAATATGAGAAAATCGAGTGGGTCTTCCCACTCCAGACATTCCTATTAAATGTTCTCCAATAAGATTATACAAAAATGCCTCTTTTCTAATATTTAGCTTTGCAATCCCAATGGAACTACCACGGGATGGTTATAATCCATAACCGAGATATAGGGCCACGAATTAATATTTATTACTTTCTTTCCCTTCTTAATGATCATAACTCAATGTTTATTAACGTTGTTGAATATTTAGGACACTCAGCAGTTTGATAATAGCGAATGACATCTGCAAAGTTGTATGATAAATGCGAACAATGAATTACATTTGTATGTTGAATTTTTGGAAAGAAGAGATAGTTAGGTTGCCAAATCAGAGTTGAAATGAATTATTTCACGAAAATTAAAAAAAATATTCTAATTATCTCTTAAAATATGTAAAAAAAATTCAGCAAAATATGTTGGGTAGATTTCTAAATAAACAATTGAAATAATAATTACACCCATATTATATATGAAAAGATCACGTGGCTCATTTCAAAATAAAATATGAGATCCATTTTTTCCCCTGTGTAAAATCGTGATGTTTGAAAATCTTTTAAATTTATATTTAGCGTTGCATCCGTCATAAAACCGCTTTATTTTTTCATATTTTCATATTATCGATGTATCTAAATTCTGTGCCAACGCAATTACAATATTTTTAATTTTAAATGATCACTAAACTTTGATTATTCCTGCAACGAAGCCTAATTTCTATAGCATGCAGAATGTAAACGAATCAAGCGATTGTAAGCTGAATTTTATAAGAATTGCTAAATTGTTTACACGCAAAATTATTTAGCTCTGGAGTCTGGAATATAAGTGATATAAATGAAATACTCATTGACTTTACATTGAGAAGCAGACGAATTATAGCATTGCCTTTTCTGATGCAGTTTTAAGTTTCCAAGTATAATAAATTATTGTAGTACTGTGATCATTTAAAAAATATCAGTGCGGAATGTATCGTATTTTAGAGCTGTTTAAGTAAAATTGCATTTCAGTTGGAAAGTGCTTCATAATCAATTCTTTATGCATGATTGATCTTTCTTGTTTTATATAAAAGGGCATAACTATTGCTCAGAAATTTACGAGTCTGTATCTTAAGGGCAAGGAAAAAATTATTTTTGAAACAGAATCGATCGTAAATATAATATGCAAATACACATATTAATACATTTGAAATTTTCTATGTGAATCGGAAATTGAATTTTTAACAAGTGAAAATATAAAGCTCGATGAGTAGTCTATTTATTTTCTTACATTTTTTTTCTGGATTTGTATACTCTAATCAAAATGGAGTTTCCCGTGTATTGTATTTTCCCGAATACTATGTTTTCAATCGGTTCCACAGCGAAACGCAGAATGGGATTCCACTGTAATAAAATTGCGAAATGTAATTTATTTGTTTCCATTGTAATTCAATTATTACAATAAATCAGTAAATTTACCGGATAAATAGTGGTTTATCCGCTATCCAAAGTTTCGGAACGTCCTGTGGTCCGGCAGATTTCTTAAACCATGTTCGGGTCCAAAACCCCAGACAAGTAGGGGCAAAAGGATACTTTGAAAAGGGGCCAGGAAGACTCGAAGCTCCATTTGGCATCAACAATTTACGAAGAAAGTTCAACAATTTGTAAAATAGGGGTAGTGGCAATTTTTCCATAGGGGCCCCTGAACTACATAATGTCACACTAAAATGCAATTTATGCCATCATAAGGGCACACAAAACTGTTAATCTGCTAATTCTACAACCACTATTCTAGAAATTGTAATTTTTTCCATAAGAAATAATGCTATGAACATCTTAAGTTTCGAATAGTTTAGTTTGTAATCATGCAAATTAGAGAAAATTCTATATAATTCTATTTTTTTCATAATTTACCCAATCATAACATTTTATCTCGATACGTGGATGATTGACTTTCACGTTATGTCTACACCTCACAGTATTATATTTTCCCATTCAAACGGGCATCTTTCCAAAAGTATTCGAGATGTTCTCATTAAGTCTCAAAACATACTTTAATGTCAAAATATTGACACCGAAAATATTCTGATAAACACGCACATAATACTTTCTCTTAAAAATAGTGGGAGAAAACATAAAAAATCTGATGTGGGCAGAACCTGACTTTCTCTACGGGCATTCATTTTTCTTTTCAGTTTTTCATAATCCTTTAAATTGAGTTAATTGCGCAAAATGACACAGCCTTTTGAAATTATATCCAATTTGTAGTTTTAGTACTTTTTCTGATTCATTTATCAACTTTACGTATTTTAAAATGTTGCTAGCTCCTCAAATTAAGAAAAACATTAATATCTCAAGAACGTTCATCGTAAAGCAATGTTTTTCAAAATTGCTTGGTCACGGAACCCTTTTAAAACTCAATTGATGGGGGAAATGTATTCTAATTTTATGCTTTCAAATTTTACGGATATTTTTTTTTAATTAAAAAAGAAATTACAGGAAACTATCGCGTCGCGGAACCCCTGAAATACTGTCGCTGAACACACTTTGAAAAACGATGTCCTGTGTGGTTGGTGCTATTCGTTTCGTTGTCAAACATTGTGTATAAAACAAGTATATAATCAATGCATTCAAGCATATTTAGTATTTTACTTCAAGGTTTGATGATTTTTGCGGGCCCTTCCGAAAAAAAAGAAGCTGGTTCTATTTTTCTAAATCACACAAAATCGGATCAACACCAGAGTATTCCTATCAAATTGTCTATCAAATTATGTAAAATTTCACTGAATATGAACTAGATTAGATATATACAATGCACAGACAGACACACAAACGTTGAGTTAAAAATAGTAGATTCATGTATCCCAAACGTGCAGATCCATCGAATACTTAAGTTTCGATTTTGACCCTATTTCAATACTTTCACTATACATTACCATATATTGTAGAGAAAATAAAAGTAAACTGATATTTCATAACATTATATCTAAAAAGAATTTGCTGTAATTTCTCATAAATATTTAGTATTATTTTGTAGCTTCATTTATTTTTTTAAAAATGACTAAAACTGAAAAATGAATTACAAACATGAGCTTGAAACAATTAAAAGTTAAAATTTTTCTGCAATCTCTTTATTTTGAAAAAAAAAAAAAAAAAAAAAAAACCTAATGGATATTCTTGTCTGCAAGTTTTATGTCTTACGTTTGTAACATTTCAGTTCAAGGAAAGATATAGCTAAAACTTCTTAATTAGTTAGCTTTTTAAAGTCGAACAACTAAACGAGATTAAAATGGAAAATTAAAAATGTTCTTTAATGAAGATATTTTACGGAAAAGTAAAGTAACGATGCTTTTAAAAATTCATGAGATTTAATTAGTTCTGTTTTACATGACCGAAAGCGAAATATAAATTTTTATTTCAGTAAGCTAATCCAAAGAACAGTTATGAACTGTTACATTCATTAAAAACAGCGTGTTGCAAACAGCATGCATATTTTAATATGACCGGATATAATTCGAAGCGATCCACCAATGCTGGAGGTTTTGACGTGAATATAACATCATTAGTCGTGATATCCGGTTGAAATCAAAGCGTTACGAAACATATAAACACTTTGGACGCTTTTATCTCCGAACCTAATATAGAAAAATGTAAATAATTTATTCTTGTTTTGTCGGAAATAGAATACCATTTATGATTATACAAAAGTAATTTAATCGTTTTTATTATTTTGAACTATTTTTCCGAAAAAAGAAGTTTTTGACCGAGTGAGTTTTTGTTTCACTTTGCTTACTTTAACTGGAAATATCATCTGAAAACTATAAATGATAAATATGAACAATAAGCGTAAAATATGTAATGCAATTTCTAGATCAATATTTTTTTATAAACTCTTACAGTTTTCGAGTAATCATTTTGTCAGGTTGAAGAAGATTGAAATTTTCCGTAAATATATATATATAAAAAAGTACCTGAAAATGTAGAATCATTAAACTTTATGCAGATGATGTTGTTTAACTTAAAACTGACATCAGATCCTATAAAATTTACTACGCATTATCAAACTTGCGTAGACTTGATACTCGATACTTGTAACTTGAATGATTAAAGTGTTTCAATTATGTATGTTAATTTAGATGTAATAAACCTATATTATCCGTTATAAACGAAACAAATAAGACTAGAAACAACAACTAAACTTATTGGAATTTTATTTTACAAGTCATTATTCACGCAAAACCATTTCGATTCTATCGCACTGGAGTTGCCGATTTTATTTTTTTTATAAAAACCTATTCCTTGTTGGGTAAAGACCTGTACACTCAAAAAATTTCCCTATGAAACAAAGTATTAGTTTTGAGAACACTACCTATTTCAATGCTTTCTCTATATATTACCATATAAATGGAGAAAACAAAAGCGATGTGGAAGGTCCTCAAAACAAAGCGCCCAGAGCCGTAAACGCTCAAGATTCGGCACTGCGAACTCTCGTTATTATGCAGAAACACTTTGTATGTATTGTGTCTGTTAATTCTCGCACAATATGCCTCAAACGCATTTATCAAATCGAAAGAAATGTGGAAGGATTATTTTAATTATTAAATATGAGACGAATTTATTTTTAGAAAGCTCGGACAGATTACAAATTAATCGCGAATAAGCAGCGTTCATTTTCAGTTTGTAACTTTGCAAGACTTTCCGCGGAAAATCGAATCTATTAGGAAAAAGAAACTGAATCTGTTAAATGATTCATTGGAAGTTAAGTCACTTATGCTTTACCTTGGAGCTGATAAGATTTGGGGATGATTGAAATAAAGAAAACTGCTTTTCGTCGAAATGGCTCTCAAAACCCGAGAAAATCTGCAATAAATGTGTAAATGCAAAAATGTATTCATTAAATGTTTGTTTTATACGCAATTTTGAGTAACAAAACGAATAAAATGAACTCCATAACTCTAGCATTAGTTCTCAAGATATTTCAATGTTCAGAAATGTTGGCGACTACGCCATTTAAAATTGTGTCACGTCACCAAATGGAAGAAACAATATTATAAAACTTCAAAACAATGTAATTTAAAATAAGAACCCATTTCATGTGTTATTTCATATAATAAAACTCAAATGAATGCCTTATAGGAGACATAAAGAAAAATGAATGTGATCCTCTAGAGTCGTATCGTGCCCTTGACAAAAATGCTTATCCAATAATCTATATAAATAAAGTTATAAATCTGTCTACCTGTCTGTCTTTCTGCCTGTCTGTCTGTCTCATCATCACAGGAGAACGGCTGAACCGAATTTCATGAAATTTTGTAAGTAGCCTTGGAATAGCCCCACTTAAAATTTAGCCCAAGTTTCGAGTTAGGAACAGGGGTTGTCTAGAAATTAATTAAAAATGCATAAAACCTTCCACAGACATAGCATTATGCAGACGATATTTTCCCTCGTAAATTTATTTGAAGAAAATAATATCATGTCGCTTAGCAAAGGTCTTAAATCTAATGTGTTTATGCAGTAGACGATTTTTATTAAATCTTTTCAGATTTAAATAATAAAGACATGTATATAAAATAAATTTTATCGAAATTGCATTTTTGACTGGATTATATCAATTATGGCTTCCAAACTTAAAGAGCACTGGGATTATTGATATTTTTACTTTATTACGTCATCTGTTTTATTTTGGCAAATATTTTTGAAATTTATATATTGTAGTACGGGTAATATTTCACTAATACACGAGTATTCACTAATATTCAGGAATATATATCTTCCCATACAATTTTAGTGCTTTTATTTTGGAATATATTGATTTAATTCCATATTTTTGTAAATTTGTTTACAAGTGGGACCAGAATATTTCATTCTTCAGATCTTCCTGTGAAGATAATATTTTTATAGCGAGAACAGATAACTTGAACTTCTGTTTAGGAACATTAATTTAAATATTTGAATGAAATACTTTGAATAACAATGTCATTTAGCATATTATAGGAATTTGCACATGTTTGTGAATTTTAAATGTTTTTATATCACATATTCCGTACAAAAAACGGGTATACTGCTAGTGATTCTGATAAAACTGAACGAAAATAACATAAATGCATGAATGTATGATAAAGTCCAGTGAATTCTCTTCAAATAGTTTTCATATTATGCTTTAAATATCTACTGTTCAGAATTGTCCAATAATAATTCATTTTCTTTTCGATACTGTGATTTCTATTCATGCTACAATCCGGATAAAGTCGGACGTCGGACTGTATTTGGATATTTCACACGCAACCGGAATCTGGGAATATGGTTTTGAATATTTCATTTTCAGTGCACAGGATTTCGAAGTATTAAAGTTGGACTCCTTTAGCGTCTATGTATTTTTTCAGATTAATAAACATTTATGCAGCATATTCAAAAATTTTACGGAATGGTATAAACCGATTTTTGTACAATGAATAGAGAATGTTTTGGGGTTTGGGATATATATTATTCACTGGTGAGTACGTATAGAGAATGTGATAGAGATAAAATATTAGTTTATAACAACTGGAACGTTATTTAATATTGAGGAACTACATACTAAGTTTTGATATTTACCTTTGTAAAGAAATGCACTGATTGAAAGCATTCAGATATTCTCCATTTATGTGATGAAAGTTTAACAAACACCTTTATATTGGTTTATAGATGACATTAAGAAAATAATAGGTGATCAGAGAAGGTTGGGACCAATGAAAGAAAATGATTGTCTATACGTAATAGGCATTCAACTTTAGCAAAAGTTTGAACTCGCTTAAATGTACGTTCATGAAATAACTAACAACTAATTATTTAATCGGCCATCAAATGAAACCAGTATTAATAAAGATTATTTTTGTCCATTTGTTGTCCATTAAAAGCAACTACTATCGTAATGAAAACTTTTTTTTTTTTTTGTAAAAGAAGAAAAAAAAATTACCGTACCTGAAAACGAGATTTTTAAGATCCGCCATCCTCATGGGTGTAACCAAAATCTTGGAAAGTAGGAGGTGTTTACGTTACGGTCATATGTATTAGTTTAGATAATGGAGAGCCACTGAAAAGGCAATAGAACTATTCAGCTGATAGATTGTATGTTATGTTCCCTACTGTAACACAAAGTACTTAGAAATAGCATTCCTTCTACTAAGTACTTGGCTGAAACTCCCCTTGACTTTGTCACTGCTTTCCGGAGAAAAAAAATCAGTTTGGATTTTTATATTTATCACCAGCATACTCATCAGCTTCAATATTTTCCGACGGAGACAGTCTTTAATTACCAAATTTTTATTTCACATTCATTAATTTTGAGAAATTCTTAAATTTTAAATATTTATTAATAATTTCTAACTTCTGGGGATTAGTTCATTTATTTATTTAGTTTACCTTTTGCTTAGAAAATGTAGAGCCTTTCTTATTGTCTACTTTTGTAGAAATATATTCAAGGGGCAATAAAAAGTCCCTCACTATAATACCCCCTTCCATGGTTTTTAAATAATGAAGTATATACTTATTATTTTTCCAATTTCCAAGATATTTTAAATAGTATCAAAATTTAAAAATATAAATAACAATACGAAATATAAAAACAGTATTATCTCACTTAATATTTTGCGAAAGGGTAGAGGGTACCTTTGATTATATCCGTGGCCCAAAGTAAAATCTGATCGACATTGGACGAACGAGCAATCTCGGAATATAAAGTCTTCATTAAAGCAAAAACATAATATAATGGTCCTGATGACCAAATTATTATGACCAGCAGCCCATCTTATGCCTTTTATACTAGATATTGCTGACGTTTGATCTCCGAAATTGTATAAGAAGGAAAAGCAGAAGGCTTGCATAGACTAACGAAATACAATGCTTAAGAAATAACAGAATAAAATACGCAATCTCACGGACATGGAATAATCGTAGACTCAAGAGCAGTAATATGGGGATTATTAAACTGTTCGAGGGAAGTGGTTATTAGAGTTTACAGAAAGTGAAACGTACCACCAAACAAAATACTGGGTCTCAACGTAAAGCATGTGGTAGTCAACGGCTACTGGGTGTTAAAATGAGGGAAGTATTGGCAGACTTCCCTTTACTGATATACATTGTCCGATAATAACAGATTTTTTTTTTTTAAATTTAGATCTTTGGTGTAAACCGATGTGTTACAGGCCGAGTTTGTTGCTTCATGTCGTCCGCAATGATCGCGCGTGCTGCTCCCTTTTCCTGGTGTATGTTGTCTGACTATAACGCCACTATAACTTTGGATATGTGGTGAAGATAAATGTTTTACGCGTCGAGTTTATTGCTGAGCGTGGTTGGAAAAAAATTGAAAGTAATGTGTCCTCGATACTGTTATGTAATTACCGACATAAAAAAAATGTAAAAAGAAAATTGAGGGCAATTTTCAGGCGATATGTACTTATAATTTAATGCTGTACAGATCTCGTTCATTGATTAAAGTATACCATTGAAGTTTCTGGAGCTGAGAGGCATCAGCCGTTTGGCAGATAGACGCTATATGATAAACTCTTAAAAAATGCAACTAATTTTTTTATACGTATAATTGTCAGATATGATATATTTTAAGGTTTATTGATAAAAACATAGTGACAATGAACTAAAGTAAACTCAATTTGCTTCCATCTGTCTGTTAAGTCCTAAGACCAATCATCTTAAACACGAATTATTTTTCAGAAATGCTAGAATTTGGTACATATCAAACTGAAACTTTAAATACATTTTCAAAAATTACAAAATAGGAATAAACCAACTGTTGAACTCGAACTCATTCTACAATAACTCTACGAATTCTAATGAACAGAACCCCCGTAGGAGGAATACCACTCGAATGGGAAAGTGTGCTCCAGAGGGTGCCTGGATCCTCAATATCTATTTATTGAAAGGAGAAACTATGAAAAATTCACAAAGGGAGGAATTAAGTATGAAGGGGGCCATTATAAATATTTATAGGATCCCACAATTTGTATGACTGACCCTGCAACGCATTGTATTAGTAAATTTTGAGTTGCAGATTTTTTTTAATTCCATGAAAAATACTTTTTTATTTTATAACGAGGTATCGGTCGTTTCATATGGAGTCAAACGAATACCTAACTCTTTTCTCCTTAAATTACAATTAATCTGCAAAAATTACAGATGAAATAAATAAGTTATTTCTTTAACAATTTATAACTGTGCGTTTCTGACCTCAAAATAGAAGGACTGTTCTGTATTTCGTTAAAAAATAGCAAACAAAGTGGGGTTAACATTTTTCATCTCGAAAATCTAATTTGCGACTTAAACAATGGCTTCTGGGGATACAGTAAAAACCGTTTCGCATTCTATTTGGTTATTAAGAGAGACTGTTATGCATTATCGGGTGCAATGGAAGCGACTGTTATGGATGAGCTGGGAGGTCAGCTTGGCATATACTGCATTAAAAGCCAATATATTTAATATCTAAAAAGCATTTTACAAAACTGGACTCTACATCTTCCTAGTTTTTAATCGATTTCCAAGTTTGGGAGAGACATACTATTGAATTTAGTTGTACCTTCCCATAGAACTAAATGCACTTTTTTATAATTAAAATAAATAAAATATGAATAATTCAAAATTCAAGATTTTAATAATTTAATAAGCCTATGGAGAAATATGGTAATTTCCTAAACAATGTGGGTAGTAGTTTAAATTAAGTATGAATATAAAGGTACTAAAATATCATAATAGTCAAATGATTCCAATTTTATAGACTTCTTTATATATATATATATATATATATATATATATATATATATATATATATATATATATATATATATATATATATATATATATATATATATATATATATATATATATATATATATATATATATATATATATATTTGATCATTTGATTATATATTTTGTTTGGATCTATATATAATATTGACTATATAAAACACTCTATTAATGATTTACAATCTTTTGTTATTAATTTTGATAAAGCCTCTAATAATTATGTTATTATCTGTAAAAAAATCCTATATACAATATCTGTTAGATTATTTAAAAAGATAACTATATCAGATAACTATAAATTCGAACACTAAGTAAAATAATAGGATTTCAAACTTTTGATTTTAAAAATATATTTAATAATATTAAGATCTCTAATCTTTATGATGTAATTTTAGCTCTATATAATGCTTATATTATTAATCAATCTACTCAAACTATATTTGCCAATTTTCCTAAACTTCTCCACTTTGTTCCTTTTAATAATTATATATTTCAAGGTAATACATTGTACTTACAAGTCTTAGGGGTTCCACAAGGTGGCTGCAGTAGCAATATGTTAACTAATCATTAATACCTATGTCATTATGACGAATCCTTTACTTCAACAGATTATACAGATATATTAACGATCTGATATGTTTAGTATTTATTGATAATTATGTCATAGATATAGATTTCTATCAGGATAATTTGGAATTATTACCTAATGAAACTACTATTAGTAATAATATTAATTATTTGGATTTAAATCTAATTATTGAACCTGCTAATGGGATAGTTACTAATTTATATGATAAAAAAGACTATTTTAAATTTAACCTTAATAAAATATTACCATTTAATTCCTGCAACCCTCTATTTTAAATTTAACCTTAATAAAATATTACCATTTAATTCCTGCAACTCGATTCAATTATTTTGAAATATTATACTTAATCAACTTTTTCGAATTTATAGATTATCAGATAAAAAATTCCTTGCTTTGCACATTAATAACATAAAAATTACCAGTAAATTATATGAATATAACAGCATATTTAGTAAATTGTATAGTTAAGTTTCGTTTAGTTTAAAATTTTTAAAATTATCTCCTTAGTATCTTATTTTAGCCAAACATCTACATTCTCTTGAATATACATTACAATGTATTTACATCCACTTATATATACCTTAGCCTCTATGGTTTCTATTATATTACATGCCCCTATATTTTGCAACTTTTACTGTAGAATATATCACATTTTACTGCCTTTACGCAAGACTGTTATTTATTACTCAGCATTGGCAACAGTAGATCACTACTTTTATCTTTAGCGAATGGCAACATTGGTCTTGTCATTTAATGCTCGACATGGTAGTACATTTGAAGTGGTATTTTTGTTTCCTATCTAATTTTTTAACCTTTATGCTTATCCAAATAACGCGAGTTTATAGATAAAATATATCTCGTGTTTCAGAAATAAGTATATTTTGTGTTCATTTCTATTAAATATTTGGAATTGAAAAGAATTTTTTCGAAATGAACAATTCTTAGATCTAGTGCTTTTCTACGTGTAAAGCTTTAATGTTTGGTATTTTTTGTATTCCTATTTTCGATTCCACACTATTGATGTTTGTTGATTATCCTTAGCTTGATGACTAGAAACATGCATTTAATTTTCTTCATGATGGTTAAATTTCTATTTATTACTTTGTAATTTGCAGGCAAATTTTAAGTTAGTGTATTATGAGTTACAACTTCTCTATTCCATCATTGAATTTTCATTTTATATTTTCATATATATATATAAATAATCTGTGTGTCCAAACACTGGTCTATGTCATCGATTCCAAAACTCTAGATCGCTAAGAATTTTTTATGCATTGGTAAACTTTCCATTATGCTCACTGTTCCAAGGCCTAGGGCGACATATTTTAATCGGTGGCAAATTTTATGACGAATAAAATAATGGAATTATAAACTAGAAACTATTTCTTTTAAAAATATTCCTTTCAATTGAATACAATAATACCAATAATATATTAAAGAAAATAAACGAGAAAAATAAGGGGTGTGGGGAAATCTTTATTATGTCAAGGAATGAGAGTGTAATCGATTGATATTTTGTAGATAAATAAAACTAGACGTTCATATTCAGGTATATAATAAAAGAATCTTATTTAAAATCCAAATTATTAATCTAAATTTCCCCTGTATCAGATGGTTTCTAATAAATTTCTGCATACTACTATATTCCATTCACTGTTGACTCACCGCTTAAACTGTATTATCAGAGAAGTAAAAGTTTTTAAGTATTAGTGCAACAAATACACCAGACTATAGAAACAGCAAATCAGTTTATATATACGCAGCAAGTATATATGGTGCAACAAATGTGCTAGCATATAGTGCAATGAATATAAAGATTTATATCTACAAGGTATTTCAAAAAGATTAATTAAACTTATGGCTTTTAAACCGATAGTTTTAGACATATATTTCTAATTAGAAAAATATTTTGAATCGAAAAAAAATTATCTTAAAACAATTTCAAAACTGTGTGGCGTATTAGCATAAAATTATTGAAAACAACTCTTTATGTAGCCTCCTTAACAAAGAAAGTTCGATTTCTGGAGAAATGTTCATAAAATTTGAAGCCCATTAAAATACAATTGACGGTTTTAAGTCAAAAACTAATGATGATGTTCATGGGATAAATTTTTGGGAACTATATACCTATTTAATAATGTTTTGCAGGAAAAATAAGTACATAAAATACACCAAACTTTATTTTGTAAATGACCCCTAAACACTTTCGAAAATTGCTTTGTATAAAGCGTGATATTTTGGTGTAAGTCACGAATTTTGTCTTATTCCCTACTCTTTGATTTTATAGGTACAGGTGTCAAATTAGCGAACTATCACATAAAACATTATAAAAAAATTTCAAGTAATGGAACATTTTGCTTTAAATGAGTCTTATGAAAATTTAAATTTCTTATTTATATGCAAATACCTATCTCAGATTTAAAATAGTTTAGACAAAATTTTCTTACGATTTAAAATAATTTTTCAATTGGAAGTATATGTTTAGCACTAACGTTTCAAAATTTATTAAGCCTTATCAGTCTTTTTGCAACATTCTGTATATTAATATACAGAATCCAAAGGAAACATATATATTAGCAGTATTACCTGGAGACGGCATAAGTATTAGTGCCTAGGGGCGGTAATTGTTTTTGTTTTATGAGTCACGAAATGGAACTCGCGAATTCTGAACATGCATACATTAGGTCCCCAAGCAAATGCGTTTCAAAATTTTCTGTTGCGAGAAAAAAAGATTGAATGCCATTTATATTTCCTATACTAGAAAGCTGTAGTTTGAACTAAAGTCCTGCGCGGATGCATTTTTCAATGTTTAAATTTTATTTCTATTCTCAATTCTATTTGCAATGTCTAATGCCCTGCGCCGGTCGGATGTGACCCAGCCGCACTCGCAACGGCAAATTGTCGACCCGTAATCCGATCTGCACCCTCGATGAATAAAATTGTCGACTCGCAACCTCAGCCGCAATAAAAGTATTTTATCTCAGTAGTTTTTAAATCTATAACGCATAAAAAATCTGATGTGATAGCACATGACTTTCCCCATGCAATGACTTTGCTTCTTTCACAGCTTAGTAAGGATATGCAAAAACCACGGCACAATGTCTTTTAGCGTTGAATTATATATTAAAATGGACGTTTCTCTGAGTGACGACATATAAAAGTATTTCGAAGTGCAAAATTGACCTTTATTTTGCGCAAATGTAACTTGATAATAAAAAATATAGCTATCATCTGCTAAACAATATAGTTCATATTTTAAACGATTATAATAATTGGAAACTAGTATGTCATTTTATAAAACTGATGGTTTAAATTCCACTTAATAGATTTCAAAAATTCAAAATTACAAATCTTATAATGTTTTCATATGTCAATATTGTATTTAACATTTCGTTGTTTCGAATCTCGTTATTATAACAACCATCGTTAAATGGGCGTATAAAAAACTTAACTTTAAGACCATTGGGGCGCGGTAGCCCATTGGTTAGCGCGCTGGAGTTGCACTCGGTAGGCCCGGGTTCGATTCCAGCCACTGCCAAAACTGCCGCCGTGTTCATGCGGAGTACGATCACGTTAAACATGTGGGTCCGAAAGTCCTTCCGAGAGGTTGGTGGTAGGGGAAGGAGGGTACGGTCCCTGTGGATGCCTTCCCCACTGGGTTCCGGTCTAAATTGGATGGCACTTCCCGACCGTCCAAACAGTTACCTTACACCTTTCTGGTAGGTCGGATGGTCTGGGTTTCAACAACAACAACTTTAAGACCATCATACTGATTAATCTTTATACGACTCCCTATCAAATAATTACTATATCACCCGCTTAAAAAACGCATATAATTTATAATTAAATGACTCTCCAATAAACCGCATCTGTCCCTCAAACCGTGAAACTCATTATATTTAGAATCAAGAATATTAATTTCCTCAAACAACAGGAATTATAATATAAATTGAGCGTCATTTTCCAAGATATTGAATATTAAAGAATTTGGTGTCATTTTCTTTAATTAAGCGTAATTTTGACCAATTTGGCAACATTTTCGTGAATTTGGCATGATTTAAGAAAAATCGTCAAATTGCGATATTTTGACAAATTGCCGCCAAACATCACAGATGGACAGACAAACAAATAAATGACTTTTAGCGAATTATTGGACGTTAAAATATAAAACTATTATAAAATGTATCTTTTCTCGTGAATGAAACAAACTACGATTTACCAGAATGATTTTAGCAAATTTGTTGCATAATATTGCATATGGAAAGGGAACATTTTTTACAATAGTTAACATCATTTTAATTTTATGTAATTTAATTTTATAAATTTATTTTTTAAAAACGTGCAATATCTCCAGAACGATGTTTGCAAGCTTTCTAAAGTTTGTGTAGTTTGGTATTTAATAAAAAAATTACCTAAATAATATTTTTATATCACATTATTGAAGGTTCTGATTTTTTCTTCTATGATTTTTAAAAATTTTATTCGAAAATATAAGGGGGGGGGGGGAGGGGTCTTCTTCCGCCTACCAAACATTTGATTGCGTTCAAAATCAATAAATATCCCCTGATAATATTATTATTCCCCAATAGAATTCCCTGATTGCAATAATCGAATCAATTGTCGTCCGAAACTCTCCATTCGTTCGTGAGCTATTGCATCCATAGACTCACGGACATACATACACACACGCGCAAAGAGAAAAAGAGAGATCACTTCAAAAACGTTCAATACGAGTTCAGGGATGCTTGAAACGTGCTTTTCCGTCAAAAATTTGAATTTGAATTTTCGACGAGTCACAATACTTCCTCTGTATATTATATTATGTATATAGGGAAAGTAAAAGTATGATAAGGTATAGATAGCTCTTAAAAATGGTTTTTGCTGGTAGATCTGCATCTGACCCGTAGTTGGATTAGTAAAAAAAACTCTACCTGCAACTTGAAAAATAAAAGCAAGCCCAACCCAAAACCTCGACCTGATACAGAGCTCAAGTTTGAACAGCTCTATGGATCAAAGAGTGGTAAAGTAGTATATGCACTGGCCGACATAGAAAATGCAACACCATGCAGCTTTGGTCGTATAATTATGTAAATTGCGAGACAAAAGCAGCTGGCCGATGTATGCAAATGATATGAAATGCAAGTAAGTCTCGTGATTAGAGCTCGGGATAAAAGGAATGGAAACGGCAGATGAGCCAACAGTTGTTACTGTCGGTCGCCTACAGAAACACGTTTTCTGACCTGTTTTTACATTTCAGAAGACACGTGTTGTTGCAAAGATGCCTGGCCGTTTCAACATTTGGAAGATCGTACGAGAGAATTCATTTTAAGCCTGTGTACAGCTGGGCGTTCGTACTGGCGTATCGCCGCTGAAACACACATTGATGCGTCCAGTGTGCAAAGGAGTTGGGGAAGATGAAGTGAAGAAGGGGCTGTGAATCGTCGTTGTGGTACAGGTTCATCCAGACGTACGTTAGCCCGCATTGATCACCGCATTTGAACGCATGCGGTGTCGGCCCCACAAATGACGACTGTCGACATTCTGCAGACGTTGCACAGCGAGTACAGTTTTTTGACGATTAGCCAAAAGCGGCTTGCCCTCACACCGTCCTTTACGAAAACTGCCATTGACGACAAGGCACCGACGTGAGAGATTGCATTGGCGTCCCGAGCCTCTTGACCGACTGAATGGGACAGGGTAGTATTCAGAGACGAGTCTCAGTTCTATTTGTCGTATGACAGTCGCCGTGTGAGAGTCTAGAGACGACGTGGAAACAGATCCAATCCTGCTACGACTGTTAAATGCCATACTGCTCGACAACACGGCATCATGAATTGGGATGCCATCAGCTTCGATAGCCGGTCACCTCTGGGTCTTCTCAGATGTACAATGACGTCGCGACTATATGTGGATGCGATGCTGCGGTCGGTTGCACTGCTCTATCGTCAGCGGTTGCAAAATGCTGTTTTCCGTCAAAATAACGCACGACCATTGTCAGGTAAGCCTTGAAAGATATCTAAGTGGTTCCTTGGCCTCCTCTGTCCGCTGTCTTTAAACCACTCACTCATCGAGCATGTATGAGATGTGATTGGACGTCGTTTAAGTGCCCTGCCCTCGCCTCAGAGGACGACCTGTTGAGGATGGTTGAAGGATCCGTCTCTCAAGATTCTATCCGCATGCTCATTGTATCTATTTCTCGAAGGGTTGCTGCTTTTATCGCCGCAAAAGGTGGTCCTACTACCTACTGATCACCCTGTTTATGACATTACTGTCTTGAATTATACTTTTGGAATTAACATAACTTATTTTTATATGCCACATCTGTCTATGTGTACTTTATCATCACACTCTATTCGTTCTTTCGTGGTGTTGCAATTTCTGTGTAGAGTAGTGTATTAACAAACACAAAAACCTAACAAAATTTAAAAACACACGTTAGCGAAATGCATCTATCATCGACCTGCTGCCAACTTGAAAAGGAAAATTAAAAAAAGTGTTAAGAATGGTATTAAAATAACAGTTTGCAAGCAAAAGCACATAGGAAGAATACATATATATATATTTTCATTATGATATAATATTGACCTGAGCAATATGGAATAGGATTGCATGAGAAAGTTGAAGACAACCTCACATTCCAAATATTTCAAAATTGATGAAGGTCATCATACTGACAAAATTAATTTCTCCTTTTACTTCCGTTTTCTGTATTGGCACTCTCACCAAATATCGTCCGGAAAAAATATTTCGCTTTGTTGTAGACAAGCGAAGAAATGTGCTAACTAAATCCGTTCGTTCCACAAAAGAACATTTTCGTGATCTTAAATTTGATATCATGATTTAACTGAGTATTTTGAAAGCTGCTCTTTTTAACTAAATTTTTATGTATATAGTTCATGTTGCATGTAAAAGTATCATTTATGAAGTAAAAGAAAAATGTGTAGAAAACACGCGAAATGCACATTCTATAAGATCTTTTTAAAATGACATCTCATCGTCCATGTTTGAAACGATAAAAGATATGTAGTTTATCGAAAGTGCTCCTTGTGAGCTATTTATAAGGAAGTAACATTAGAAATTTATGAAAATAATTATCCTTTTATTATGGCCACTATTAAGCCGCACATATATTTTATCTACCTATATACCCTTTTTCAAAAACAATAAAAAAAAATTTTTTCAGAAAATTTAGGAGTTAGATATGAAACAACCCGAGTGATATTTTAAAAATTCTATTTAGTTGTACTGTAAATACAAATAACTGAAATTTAACATTTAATGTAAATGAAACTTCTTTTCAAACACAAATGTTCAGTGAAATATGTTTATCATATGCGCTGTCACGTGTTAAAAGGGTTCATATGCGTGTAGACAAATGAAACAAACGTTTCACACACGGAATTTCACTGAAATTCAGACACTAAAATTTCGTGAAAAATCCAATCGGTATGAACCACTAACATTAATCAAAATGGCGGTTTACGACTTACTCGAGATCAAATGTGTATCAGGTAATGTGCACTTTTATAATTTAAATATCTATAATTTCAACCGTAAAATGCTTCAAAAATGCTCTTAATGTTTTTAAAAATAGCAGCACTCATGAAAAGACACTGTTTAAAAAGTGAGTTCAATCATTATTAGATATATAATCTAATATTAATGGGGAGCAAGGTTTAATTACTTTGTCGCAATGCATTTTCGTTACGCTCATAGTGTTTGAGCCTTCAAAGATATTTTCTTTATCCTAAGCAGGGACAGAAAAAAGAGCAAATGTATTTAAACATATTTCCTCAGAATCTATAAATTTTATATATATAAAATCTTATATATATATATATATATATATATATATATATATATATATATATATATATATATATATATATATATATAAAAATAAATTATTAAATCCAAAGTTAGAATGTATGTAGTAACTCATAATACACTATTCCAAAATTTTCTACAAATACAAAGAAATTAAGACAAAAAGAGGAAATAATAAAACATAATGCAAGTCATAAGGACAAAGACAATCAACAAATTTCAAAAATGAGGAATGCAAATAAGAAAACAAAAAAATCAAGCAAAAAAGCTTGCACATGGAGGAGATTTAGGCTTACGAGATTAGGCTTACGAAAAGTTCATTTCGAAAAAATTCTCATCGGGTCCATATATCTTTTCGAAATGAACACAAAAATGCTTGTTTCTGAAACACAAGATAGATTTTATCTATAAACTTGTGTCATATGGACGACAAGCATAAAGATTGGAACAATAAAGGAAACATAAATACCTCAAAACGCACCTCTTCAGCGCAACCATGACGAGCAAAATATGACTGGATCATCGTTGCCATATGCCAAAATGAAAAGATGTGATTTGCTGTTGCCAAAGAGAGTAATAAAAACAGTACTGCGCAAAAGCAATAAAATGAGTTATTCAACTGTTAAAGCTTCGAGATAAAAAGATGAAAATATAATTGCAGGAGAATGAAGAAGTACGGCTAAAATAAGATAATAAGGGGAGAATATGAGAATTTTAGGCTAATCGAAACTTATTAACTATACTATTGACTAAATATGCAGGATATTGATACATTTTACTGGTAATTTTGAGGTTATTAATGTGCAAAGCATGAAATTTTTTATCTGATAATCTATAAATTCTAAAAAGTTGATTAAGTATAATATTTCTAAACAATTGAATCGAGTTGCAGGAATTAAAAGGTAATAATTTATTAATATTAAATTTAAAAAAATCTTTTTTATCATATAATTTAGTAACTATCCCATGAGCAGGTTCTATAATTAGATTTAAATCCAAATAATAAACATTATTACTAATAGAAGTTTCATTAGGTATTAATTCCAAATTATCCGGATAGAAATCTATATCTATGACATAGTTATCAGTAAATACAAGACAAATCAGATCATCTACATATCTATAAATTTTATAATCAGTTGAAGTAAAGAATTTTTCATAATGATATAGGTATAAATTAGCTAACATACTGCTACTACAGCCACCTTGTGGAACACCTGAGACTTGTAAGTATAATTTATTACCTTGAAAGATATAATTATTGAAAAGAACAAAATGGAGAAGCTTAGGAAAATTGGTAAATTTTGTAAGATTAGAATGTTTAGTAATATAAGCATTATATAAAGCTAAAATGACATCATATAGATCAGTGATCTTAATATTATTAAATAGATCTTTAAAATCAAAAGTTTGAAATCCTATTATTTTACCATGCGTTTTTAATTTATTTTTTAATTCCTTACTGTTATTTAGAATAATGTAGCTATCACCAGAATCTCGTAAATTGCTATTTAGTACATTTAAATAATTTAGTAATAATTTACTAGCAGTGGTAGAGTATGAATTATGACCACTAGTAACAGTTCTAAATTTAATAGGATTTTTATGAAATTTAGGTATAAGCACAATATATGGAAATGTCAAAAATTTATTATTAATATCTAAATCACTATACATATTGATAATTTTCAATTTGATACTATTAAGAGAGTGTGAATCAATTTTAAATAGACTATTATTTTTTAAATAATCTAGCAGATATTGGATATAGAATTTTTTACAAATAATAGCATAATTGTTAGAGGCTTTATCTACATAAGTAATAACAAAAGATCTATGTAAATCATTAACAGAATGCTTTATATTATCCATATTATATATGGATCTAGATAAATTAATACTACAAATGGTATTTTTAATAGATCTTAAAATAGTAAATTTCCACATATTAAATGCCTCTAAAGGCTGAGCATATTTAGAAGCTAATCCATAAATAAATTTATCAAGGTCCAGATTGATTGACTTTAACACTTGTTTAGAATTATTACATGAAGGTAACCTGAATTTAGTGCCAAATGACATTATAGTTCTTAAAGATTTATCTTTTACAATGGCTAAGTCTCCAGTAACTATATGACCCAATTGTGGATTTATAAATTCAGCATAATTATCAGCACTACAAATACATTCACCATCTAAATTTGTTGAGGAATCTATGTCGACTGAGAGAGATTTTGAAATTGCATTGTAATTAAAAATGGTTCTTCCAATAGGCTTGTTATATTTAAAAGTTTTTGTAACATTCAAATCCTTTACAGGCAATAAATGATGAAATTGATTAAATAAATTCTTAAAGTTTATGGAATTATAAATAGGATGCTTAAATGATATTACACAATAAGAATTGGAACAGTTATTATGATGAAATTGATTAAGTTTTATTTTTAAATATTTTGATCTAGTAATGAGCAAATCATAGAAAATATGATTAAAATGTTCATTAGTAAGATTTAACTTTAAGAAAATAGCATAAACTGTGTTTAATTGTTTTTTCTTAACTGCAAATACCCATGATTTAATAAATTTCCATTGATATGTGTTATTGAATTGTTGATGCATACTTTTAATCTCCGCTTTAATATCATATTGGGAGGAGCTTCCTTTACCGCGTTTAAATCTTTTGAGTTTAGCCAATTTACTATTATGTAAAAGAGGTTTAAAAAAAAGGTGATTAAAAATAGAATATTTATTATCTACAAAATTATTCTTAACAATATTACCATTGAGATATAACTGATTTAATCCATATGGAAACAGAGTACAATGTGATTTAATATAGAAGTTTTCAAAGAATAATCTATCAGCAGTATTTATTTTAATGTCCAAAATATGTATAGTTATATTTTCAAAACCATGATGAGCAAAGTGTTTATATTCGATTTTATTAGAAGTAGGAAGAAAATTATTATTGTGGATATATTTTTTAACATGATCTCTATGTACATTCATACGTAGATGAATAGGATTACTGGTTTGTCCTATATAAGATATATTACATATATTACAAGATAATTTGTAGATGCAATTAAAAATTTTACAGAAAGTCTTATGACTATTTAGATTAGTAATTTGTGAGTTAGAAGCATATGGGCAGGTTTTACAATTTTTATTCTTACATTTATTGAAGTTATAATTTTTAGCTGGGCAATTATTATATCCAAAACAATCCATGGCACACTGTTGGTAAAATGATAACGGTCTAAACAATTCCCAACTAAATTGTAAATACCGGGCAATATTTATCAAATTATATAATAACAAGAATAAATATATTTGCCAGTCACTAAATCAAATAAGATGTGTAATTCATAATAATATATATATATGTATATTATATATATATATATTATATATATATATATATATAATATATATATATATATATATATGTGTGTGTATATATATATATATATATATATATATATATATATATATATATATATATATAATATATATATAATATATAGAGAATTAAATTCTATTTAAAATGCGCATGATGATACAAAACGTCATTTTTTTATTTTGAACTAGCCGCCTTTTGCGACCAGCCTGTTCGCTACCCTTGAAAATTTTGATCGTAGCAAATTCTGATCGTTGCAAACTCGCTGGCGCGACCTACCAGAAAGATGTAAGGTAACAGTTTGGACGGCCAGGAAGTACCACCCAATGTAGACCGGAACTCAGTGGGGAAGGTATCCACAGGGATCGTACCCTGCTTCCCCTACTACCAACCCCTCGGAAGGACTTACGATCCCACATGTTTAACGTGATCGTACTCCGCATGAACACGGCGGCAGTTTCGGCAGTGGCGGGAATCGAACCCGGGCCTACCGAGTGCAATTTCTGCGCGTAACCACTTGGCTACCGCGCCCTCCGCGACAATCTCCATAACTTTCTTTTTATTCACCCAATTTAGACCGGAACCCATAGGGGGAGGCATCCACATGGACCGTACCCTCCTTCGCCTACCACCAACCTCTCGAGAAGACTTACGGACCCATATGTTTAACGTGATCGTACTCCGCCTGAACACGGCGGCAGTTTAGGCAGTGTCGGGAATCGCTAACCACTGGGCTACCGCGCCCTCCGCGACAATCTCCATAACTTTCTTTTTTTCCAGTCCAATGTAAATTTGTTTTGATCCGTAAGTGCTTCCGAAGACTTACGGACGTGAACATGGCGGCAATTTTGGGAATCGAACCCGGGCCTACCAAGTGCAAAATCCCGCGCGCTAACCACTGGGGTACATCGCCCTCCGCGACATTCTCCACAACTTTCTTTTTATTCACCCAATTTAGATAGGAACCCAGTGGCAGAGGCATCCACAGGGACCGTACCCTCCTTCCCCTACCACCAACCTTTCGGAAGGACTTACGGACCCACATGTTTAACGTGATCGTACTCCGCTTGAACACGGCAGCAGTTTTGGCAGTGGCGGGAATCGAACCCGGGCCTACCGAGTGAAATTCCCGCACGCTGACCACTGGGCTACTGCGCCCTCCGCGACAATCTCCATAACTTTATTTTTATTCACCCAATTTAGACCGGAACCCAGTGGGGAAGGTATCCACAGGGATCGTACCCTCCCTTCCCTACCAACAACCTCTCGGAAGGACTTACGGATCCACATGTTTAATGTGATCGTACACCGCCTGAACACGGAGGCAGTTTAGGCAGTGGCGGGAATCGAACCCTGGGCTACCGAGTGCGATTCCCGTGCGCTGACTTCCCGCGCGCTAATTTTAATTTTATAATGACCATATGCTATTTAAAATTATCCATCGTTCCATCATTTAAAATATCCATAAAATTGAAATATTCATTTAAAATATCAATAAATTCAAATATCCATTTAAAATAACCATAAATTAAAATATCCATTTAAAAAATCCATATCATTCTATGAATCATCCATATCGTTCCACCAATCCATAAATATAATAATTTCAAATACATCACCATAATTCAATCCACCATAATTCAATCATTTAAATTATTTAAAATATCCATAAATTAAAATATCCATTTAAAATATCATATAAATATAATAATTTCACCTGATGTATCCAATACATATGCTAAGCTCTTAATACATTTAAAATCCGAAGCGTGGTCTCCATGGAGACGGCGGAAAAACTACTGCGGGGGGGGGGGGGGAATGTCGGGGAAGAATCAGTTCTTCGCCGAGTATTGGGCAAGAAATATAAGATCATGACGTCTTTAAAATTGCGATCCTGCAGGCAATTTTCATTATTTCTTGACCAGATTGGACTTGTAAGAATGCCAGATCTTTGACCTTTCTAAAAATGTAAATTATTAGTCAAAATTATGAGTAGTTTTTACGATGAAAGGATTTAAAAACGAAAGTTGGTTTTTTTGAACCGAAAGTGACTTTTGTTTTAAAATCTTTAAAAAATATTATAAATCGAAATTGAAATTTGAAATCGATATATTTTTACTCGCAATTGTCTGCTCTTTCCGCTGGTGTGATTTGTTTCTTTCTACGACGTCCGGATCGTGGAGGAAAAAGAGCAAAAACGGTCGAAATCGCATAAAACATTAAATAACTAAAAAAATAATTATAATTTTAAAAATTTGTTTTCACGTGTCCCCTTCCCACCCCCTCGGGTCTCTGATTACCAAATTTCGTAGCTCTCCGACGCGCGGTCGCTGAACGTATAGTGTATAAGACAGACATACACACACACAGACATTGCCTTTTATTATATAGATATCATGCAATTCAGTTCAAATTTAATCCCTAGATGGCGCTGTACAATTTCTACAGTCTTGATATTACGTTAGTAAGTATGTATGTGTTATTTTATCATGTATTTACAATAATGTTTTTTTTTTAGAAACAATGCTTTTTTTATAAATCCATTTTTTTTAATGCTGTCTAAGGCATCATTTTTAAATTCAGAATTCTGTGAAAGACCTATTTTTACTTTCATTATATATATAATGTATAAGGAAAGTATTGTGACGGGATCCAAAAATCGAATTCGAATTTTCGACGGGAGAGCACGTTTCAAGCATCCCTGATCACGAATCAAACATTTTTGAGGTGATATCTGTGTGTGTGTGTCAGTGAGTCTGTGGAGAAGATATCTCACGAACGAATAGAACGATTCGAATGAAATTTAGTACAAAAATCATAATCCGTGAATACTAGAAGCCTATTGTTTTTAAACGTAATCGAATGTTCAGCACACCCCCCCCCCCCCTAAATTTTCGAGTGAAATTTTGAAAAAATCATCAAAAAATCAAAACCATTAATAAAGTTACGCAAATAGGCATTTCTTATGTAATGTTTCCTTAGAAAACGATTGACATAAACTTAAGAACGCTAGCATGAACCGTTCTCGAGATATTGCACATTTTTTAAATAAATTTATCAAAAAATCCCATAAATTAAAAAAAATATATTAACTGTTGAGAAACATGTTCACTTTTCATATGCAATATCATGCGATAAATTTGGTGGCATCATTCTCGTGGATCTAGCTCGTTCCATTCATGAGAAAAGATACTTTGAGTAATACTTTTGTATTTGAACGCCAATAGTTATTTATCTGCTATAAGAATAAATTATTTCTCCGTTCCATGGAGGTAAAAGTAAAGAGTTAAATCTTCATATTAAGAAAACGCCAATATTTTTTGAGACAATAGTTGAGGTGGCGCTGGGATAAGATAAGGAGTCCTGTATTGTATACATTTCTATGGCGAAAGACCTAAAATATTTATTTAAACTATCAATTTTGTGAAAATTAATTATTAGAACAACGCAAAGAATAACTGAAGCAATAAAGAATATTCCTAAGTATTCAAAATTATATTACTTTCCAATTCATTTTTATCTCCACATATTCTGTACTCTATCCTACAACTGTGAAAAAATACTGGTTAATTATACTCATAATTAAGGAATCCTTAATTTAAAAATTATTAAAAATACATATACTAAATACTACGGTTTTCTATAGTGTCAACTAACAATAGCAACTGCTTTACAAACACTAGCGACATCTAGATATAATTCTCAAAACATTATGGCATTTTCAAGCGTTTCATCCATAGGAGTTTTATCTCCTCCTTTCTAACTCCATGCTCCGTTCATAACGCTTGGCGAGATTTTGGCGCTGAATTTGTCGGAATGTTGCCAACTTGGCGACTTTTTTAAATGTAAAATGTGCCAAATTAACGAAAATCTCGCCAAATGGATAAAAATGACATGAAAGCAATGAAACTGACGACTAATTGACGAAAATTCAATATCTTGAAAAGAATATAAATATCTACTATAATAAAAACCTATATTTTTATTGTAAAAGTAGTAAATTCATTGCATTATATAAGGAAAGTCATGCGTTGCCCACATCAGATTTTTTTAGATATGGATTTTGGTAAAGGAGACAAGGTAAAGGAAGGTTGAAAAACAAATCTCGATTTCTTTTAACAGATCATTGTTTTTAATAAAACTTTATACATCTCGCTTTAAGCTATAAGAGCTATAATGCGATTAATGAGAAATTTAGAGAGTACCTTTTGTTATCTGTTTGTTGTATTTGTAAATAATTTTGTAAAATAAAAGTATGTGATGAATTAGCATTTCTTTCTGCTTTCTCATTTTATTTACTTTGAATTACTATAATTGAACTAATTAAAGATTATATAATATTACACAATTCTTAAATGTGTTACAATATAAAATTAAATTTCATTGTTTGACCATCCTAAAATATTTAGTTATGTTTTTTGCTAATTGAAGAGCTTTATAGCTTCATTTTCAGAAATAATTTTAAAAAAATATGATGTGGGCAACACATGACTTTCCTTGTATAATGCAATGAATTTACTATTTTTGCAGTTAAAAACAATAAGTTTTTCTTCTAGAAGATACTTATATTCTTTCCAGGATATTGAATTTTTGTCAATCAGTTGTCATTTTCATTGATTTAGCGTCATTTTTATCCATTTGACGAGATTTTCGTTAATTTGACAACATTTTAAAAAGTCGCCAAGTTGACGACATTCCGCCAAATTCGTCGCCAATCGTTATGGACGGAGAAATAAGTTATTTTTATAGCATATAAATGATTATTGAGTTCAAATGCAAAAGTCTTACTCAAAGTACCTTTTCTCATGAATGGAACGAGCTAGATCCACGAGAATGATGTCACCCAATATATCGAATGATATTACATATGAAAAGTGATCATGTTTCTCAACAGTTAATAAATTTTATTTAATTTATGGGATTTTTTGATAAATTTAAAATGTGCAATGTCTCGAGAACGGTTCATGCTAGCGATCTAAAGTTTATGTCAATCGTTTTTTAAGGAAAAATTACATAAGACATGTCTATTTGCGTAACTTTATTAAAGGTATTGATTGTTTGATGATTTTTTCAAAATTTCACTCGAAAATTTAGGAGGGTTCTGAACATTCGATTACGTATAAAAACAATAGACATCCAGTATTCACGGATTGTGACTTTTGTACCAAATTTCCTTCGAATCGCTTTATTCGTTCGTGAGATATCAGTAGTTATAAATTGAGGGTTCTGCGGCGGATCGGGGAGGTGGTGCCGTAGGAGAGTCCCTCTTTTGGGAGGGACTTTTCCACTTTGGGGAGGGGATTTCCCTCTTTTGGGAGGATCCTCTCGGAGGCTCCCTCTGAGAGGATCTCTAGACCCCCTCTTTTGGGAGGAAGTTTGGTGAAGTGGTGCAGCACCAGATGCCTCTTTCGAAAGAGGGCTGATGACTCATACCCTCGGAGTGAATTGTCTTGAGAGGGGATGACCCTTGACCTGAGGAACTTTGAAAGTGGATGTCGCAATCAGCGATTGCACAATCTGGAAATGACATGTCGCTGACTAACCTTTGGCGGAGTACATTAGAAGACTTGTCGCAATCGCCGATTGACCTTTGATTGCACAATCACAGGAGCTCTTAGCACACGTCCTTCCTCTCTGATGGCTGGAAACAAAGTGATCGTTCTTATCAGCGTGACGTAGTTAAAGCGCACTCTGGCGAAAGTTGATGAAGTGCTGCCATCTATCGGCATTTTTTCCCCCAAAAGAATTTAATTTCTCACTTGTCAGATACGGGACTCGAACTCGGAACCATCTCATTACAAGGCTCGCGTCTTACCCGCTACGCCACGGCATTCTTGTCCGTAGAATGTTATCATCGAAGAGGTGCTTGTCAAAGAAGAGGGAAGATAGAATATTTTTCGCTCGGTGAACAGATTGAATAGCGATGTATTTTATAAAGGGATTTCGGTGCGTTTCAAAACAGAATGTTAAGTTACGAACTGAATATAAAATTGTGTTAAGTGGATTTTAAATTGCGATTTTTAGCATATGTTTTTTAAAACAAATTGAATACACAATTACGGATTTCCAATGAACACAAAAATTGTATTAAGTGGATACTAACACTACGATTTTTTAGCACATGTTTTTTTTTTTTTTTTTTTTTAAATGAATTTAATACTCAAGTATAGTTACGCATTTTCAAAATTGTGTTAAGTGAATAGGATTCAACCCTTTTAAAAACATGAATGTAATACTTAGTTAACATTGTTTTAAGTGATATATACCAATGTGATTTTTTAAAAATAAATCTAACAGCATATATCAAAATGATTTCGAATGTTTAAAAACAAAAATATAATTGATTACGGATTTCCAGTGAACACAAAAATTGTATTAAGTGAATAGGATTCAACCCTTTTATGTGTTGTGCACTTAAAAACAAATTTAAACTCATACCGCATTATACTTAGTTAAAATTAAGTTAGCAAGATTCAACCCTTTTAAGTGTGTACTTAAAATAGCGCATTATACTTAGCTAAAATTGTATTAAGTGATATATACCAATATGATTTTTTAAAAATAAATCTAACTATCGAAATGATTTTTTTTTCTTTTTATGAAAATATTAATGAAATGAATTCGAATGAATATTGGAACTCACATCCGACACCAACACATTTTAAAATCTATTGAATAGGAATGAACCATTTTTCACATACATGTACCTAGATTTCAACACCCAGTATTAAAACCTGCTAAACATGAAACGAGTAAGTATTGTGTGAGATTTTATCGCACTAACTTTTAAAGTTTTTAAATTTTTAAAAATGTCCGAAACAGTTGCATTTCATCGGTAGACATAAATTGTATGGAGTACATTTTATGAAAAAAATATTTGTTTGGACAGCTTTTAAAAGAGATTTCTATGGTTGTACACTACAGCTCTAGAATTTTCTAAATATGAATCGACTGTTTGAACTAGCGATGATGTTTTTACCGATGCAAATATTTACATGACAATTATTTCGATGAAACCGAACTTAGTTGAAGCTTCTAAGTTTGAATATTTAGAATCATTTTATATAATTTTTATATCTACACTGAAAATAATTAACAAAATTAGAACTCACGGAACGGCGTCTTCACAGCTTGCTGTCCACACTCCAAATGAGTTATAACCATGCTATTAAAAATTAGATCTTATCTATAATGACGTCATTATGTTGACGTGTTGCCACCAGGCAGTTATTCTTTCTTAATTATGCATTTTTTTTAATAACTTGCTACTAACTGTCTTATGCTATCCATTTTTTTTTTATTTCATATAAGCAGATATGCCTTCTAAATTTTAAGTTATAATTTAAAAAAAAAAAACATTAAGAGATGTATGTTACGTCTGAATTCATCCAAGTGGAAATCCAACGATTGCAAATGCATGATTGGAACCTTACATTTCCATAAACACCACTAAAATGTGTGGATCTTATTTCGAAAACTCGAATTTGAATTTTCGACCTCGTCACAATACTTTCCTTATACATTATGTATATAAGGAAAGTAATAACTAGTTCGCAGCATAAACTCTGTAATTAAGTATAGTAAGTAAACATGTTTCAGAATTGCTTGGATTTCTATCATTTCTGAACCCATGCATCATCTTCCTACATATTATTTGCACTGGATTTTACGTTCTGATCTATTTAATTACGGTATACATATGTAAGCAAATAAATAAATAAAGAAGATCCTTTAAAGAGAAATCATATTACTTTCCTTATATACATAATGTATAAGGAAAGTATTGTGACGGGGTCGTAAATTCGAAATCAAGTTTTCGACGGGAGTGCACGTTTCAAGCATCCCTGATCACGAATCAAACATTTTTGAAGTGATGTCTGTGTTGAAGACCCAGACCGTCCGACTCATCCTAAGGACACGAGCAACCATTTGGACGGCCGGTGATGTCTGTGTGTGTGTGTCTGTGAAAGTATCTGTGCGTTTGTGTGTCAGTGAGTCTGTGGAGACGATATCTCATGAACGAATGGAGCGATTTGAATGAAATTTGGTACAAAACTCACAATCCGTGAATACTGGAAGCCTATTGATATAAAACATAATTGAATGTTCAGAACCTCCATAAATTTTCGATTGAAATTTTGAAAAAATCATCAAAAATTCAAAACCTTCAATAAGGTTACGCAAAGAGACATTGCTTATGTAATTTTTCCTTAGAAAACGATTGACATAAACTTTAGAATGCTAGCATGAACCGTTCTCAAAATATTGCACATTTTTCAAACAAATGTATCAAAAAATCCCATAAATTAAAAAAAAACATTAACTGTTAAGAAACATGTTCAATTTTCTTATGTAATATCGTGCGATAAATTTGGTGACATCATTCTCGTGGATCTAACTCGTTCCATTCATGGAAAAACATACTTTGAGTAATACTTTTGTATTTGAACGCCAATAGTTATTTATCTGCTATAAGAATAACTTATTTATCCGTCCATAACGCTTGGAGAGATTTTGACGACAAATTTGGCGGAATGTCGGCGACTTTTTGAAATGTTGCCAAATTAACGAAAATCTCGCCAAATGGATAAAAATGACGCTAAATCAATGAAAATGACTACTAATTGTCGAAAATTCAATATCTTGGAAAGAATATTAGTATCTACTATAAGAAAAACTTATTTTTTTACTGTAAAAGTAGTAAATTCATTACATTATATAAGGAAAGTCATGTGTTGCCCACATCAGATTTTTTTAAAATGGTGCTAAATCGCCAAAATTCGAAAAAGCTTGTGATCGATTTGACATAGAGAGATGCCATTCGTTTCATTATCTATGCCATCAAAAGTTATGTATAAAACAAACATTAAATTAATACAGTTAACGCATTTTTTTTTCAGTTTAGTTTCAAAATTTTTTTTTCAGTTTAGTTTTAAAGAGAGAGAGAGAGAGAGAGAGATCAAACAAATCAGATCATCAACATATCTGTAAATTTTATAATCTGTTGAAGTAAAAGATTTTTCATAATATATATATATATATATATATATATTAATTTGAGGTTAAAATCACAAAATAACGCAGGATATAGCGCAAAATAACTTATTTATAATTACAATGAATAAGCAGGTTAAAAGAAAGATTTTTCATTTAACTCCTATTACTTTCCTTATATACATAATGTATAAGGAAAGTATTGTGACGGGGTCGAAAATTCGAATTCGAGTTTTCGATGGGAGAGCACGTTTCAAGCATCCCTGGACAAGAATCAGACGTTTTGCATCCCTGAACACGAATCAAACATTTTTGAAGTGATGTCTGTGTGTGTGTGTGTGTGTCAGTGAGTCTGTGGAGACGAGACGATAACTGACGAACGAATGGACCGATTCGAACGAAATTTGGTACAAAAATCACAATCCATAAACACTGGAAGCCTATTGCTTTTATACGTAATCGAATGTCCAGAACCCCCCTAAATTTTCGAATAAAATGTTGAAAAAATCGTCAAAAAATCAAAACCAGTAATAAAGTTACGCAAATAGACATTTCTTGTGTAATTTTTCATTAGAAAACGATTGACATAAATTTTAGAACGCCAGCATGAACCGTTCTCAAGATATTGCACATTTTTAAAAAAAATTACCAAAAAGTCATATAAAATAAAAAAAAATATTTCCTATTGAGAAACATGTTCACTTTTCATACGTAATACCATGCGATAAATTGGGTGACATCATTCTCGTGGATCTAGCTCGTTCCATTCATGAAAAAAGATTCTTTGAGTAATATTTTTGTATTTGATCGCCAATAGTCATTTATCTGCTGTAAGAATAACTTATTTCTACGTCGATAACGCTTGGCGAGATTTTGGCGACGAATTTGACGGAATATCGTCAACTTGGCGACTTTTATAAAATGTTGCGAAATTAACCAAAATCTCGCCAAATGAATAAGAATGACGCTAAATCAATGAAAATGACGACTAACTGAAGAAAATTCAATATCTTGGAAAGAATATAAGTATCTACTATAAGAATAACTTTTTTTTAACTATAAAAGCAGTAAATTCACTGCATTATATAAGAAAAATCATGTGCTGTCCACATCAGATTTTTTTTTACAGTTAGTTAGTTCCCTTTTTCACAAGTTTAGTCAGTCATCGTTAGGTCACGGAGCCTAATGCTGCAATTTTTACTTTCCTTATATGGATAATGTATAACGAAAGTATTGTGCCGGGGTCGAAAATTCGAATTCGAGTTTTCGACGGGAGAGCACGTTTCAAGCATCCCTGATCACAAATCGAACATTTTTGAAGTAATGTCTGTGTGTGTGTGTCAGTGAGTCTGTGGAGACGATATCTCACGAACGAATGGAGCGATTTGAATGAAATTTGGTACAAAAATCACGATTCGTGAATACTGGAAGCCTATTGTTTTAAAATACAATAGAATGGTTAGATCCCCCCCCATAAATTTTCGAGTGAAATTTTGAAAAAATCATCAAAAAATCAAAACTTTTAACAAAGTTACGCAAATAGGCATTTTTTATATAATTTTTCCTTAGAAAACGATTTATATAAACTTTAAAGGCTAGCATGAACCGTTCTCGAGATATTGCACATTTTTCAAATAAATTTATCAAAAAATCCCATAAATTAAAAAAAATATATTAACTGTTAAGAAACATGTTCACTTTTCATATGTAATATCATGTGATAAATTTGGTGACATCATTCTCGTGGATCTAACTCGTTCCATTCATGAGAAAAAGGTACTTTGAGTAATACTTTTGTATTTGAACTCTAATAATCGTTTATTCGCTGTAAGAATAACTTATTTCTCCGCCCATAACACCTGGCGGGATTTTGGCGACGAATTTAGGGGAATGTCGCCAACTTGGCGACATTTTTAAATGTTGCCAATCTAACGGAAATCTTGCCAAATGTATAAAAACGACGCTAAATCAATGAAAATGACGACTAATTGAAAAAATTCAATATCTTGGAAAGAATATAAGTATTTACTACAAGAATAACATTTTTTTTAACTGTAAAAGTAGTAAATTCATTGCATTATATAAGGAAAGCTATGTGCTGCCCACATAAGATTTTTTCTTGTTTGTAGTAAGCACAGTCACGTCCTGTATTTGAGTCCTGTTCCTCTTATTGCATGGGAAAGACGTGAAGCACTGCTGGGGATGGGGTAGGGGGTGGAATGGAACGGTGACCACATTGGGGTCCCATCTATTTTGGAGTTCTCGTAGTCTTTCTAATGAAAATAAAATGAAAGCGGTAGTAAATTAAGTTACCTCAGAATGTTTAATCACAGATTATTGTAAAATAAATATTTCAATTTTTAAAACAAAATAAAATGTAGTTATGTTATTAGAAATATTTTAAATCACCAAAAATGTATAAAATTCAGTGGCGCAGGCAAGGGTGACATCATAACTCCGCCCTCTTACCTGATGGTGAAAAATTTGCAATAATTCAAGAAAGGGACTAATATTGGAAAAATGAAATTCAGCACTCGACCATTTCCCTTTACGAATTCCTGGCTACACCTATGATGCAATTTGAACTTGAACGGTTACCTTACTCCTTTCTGGTAGGTCGGACGGTCTGTGTCTCAACAACAACAACAACAATTTGAACTTGTCATTTTAATACATATTTTAAAAGATGTATTAAGAATAGTCCATACGTGCAATTGGTATTATTATTATTTTAAAATGATTTTGTCTTTCAATACCGTTTCGAAGCCCCGCTGGTGACCTAGAAGGTTGAATCTTTGCACTCTATGAATCAGGTTGAATCTCTGCAAATCCCTGCACAGAACCTAATGGACTTTAGATTACCCCCCTCCCCCCCCTCGGTGTCGGAAAATGGGGGAAGGAGAATAAACTTACTATTAGATTTTTTAGAAGTCCCTCCTTTGACTTAGAAGACTGAATCTCAGCAAACTTATAGTATCGACTACGGTACAAAACATAACGGAGCCGGACTTTAGATTTACACTTTAAGGTTGGAAATATGGGAGGAAGGAGATCAAAAGTGCTTTCAGATTTTCCAGAAGCCACATCTTTGACTTAGAAGGCTGAATCTTATCAAACATGTAGTACCGACTGCAATACAGAGCTCAAAGAAGCCCGACTTTAGATTTGCGCTCCAACGTTCAAAAAAATAGAAGGGAGATTGATAGTACTTTCAGATTTCCCAGAAGCCCCAGCTTTGACTTAGAACGCTGAATCTTTGCAAATATATAGTACCAAGGTACAAAACCCAACGAAGCCGGACTTTAGATTTACGCTCCAACGTTGGAAAAAATGGGGGAGGGAGATCAAAAGTGCTTTCAGATTTCCCAGAAGCCACACCTTTGGCTTAGAAAGCTGAATCATAGCAAACATATAGTACCGACTACGGTACAGAACTCAAAGAAGCCGGACTTTAGATTTACGCTCCAATGTTGGAAAAAATGGGAGAAGGGAGATTGAAAGTAAGTACTTTCAGATTTTCCAGAAGCCCCAGCTTTGACTAGAAGGCTGAATCTTAGCAAACATATAGTACCGACTATGGTACAGAACCCAACGAAGCCATACTTTAGATTTACGCTCCAACGTTGGAAAAACTGGAGAAGGGAGATTAGAAGTATTTTCAGATTTCCCAGAAGTTCCAGCTTTGACTTAGAAGGCTGAATTTT
The DNA here is from genome assembly GCA_951213105.1 of Amaurobius ferox. Taxonomy (NCBI): domain Eukaryota; kingdom Metazoa; phylum Arthropoda; class Arachnida; order Araneae; family Amaurobiidae; genus Amaurobius; species Amaurobius ferox. The sequence goes on from OX578149.1 coordinate 23,121,317, forward strand.
GGCAAACTTATAGTACCAACTACGGTACAGAACCCAACGAAGCCGGACTTTAGATTTACTCTCCAGCGTTGGAAGAAAGAGAGGAAGATTAAAAGTTCTTTCAGATTTTCCAGAAGTTCCTACTTTAATCTAGACGATTGAAACGTAGAAAACTTATAATATTGATTGCGGCATAAAACGCAACGGAGCTGGACTTTGGATTTAACCCCCCCCCCTGGCGTTGGAAAAAATAGAAAATGGATATTAAAAGTAATTTCTTTAAAAACACGTCTTTGATACACCCTAAAAAAACTTCTATAATACACCTTAAATAAGCGCAGCTAAGAATAAGAGGAAGCTGTTCGTTCAGTAAACAAACAGTTCGTTCTAAGTTGATATTAAGGACGCATACTGTTCTACATGTGCTTTTGGCCTGAAGAAGAGGGCTTATATCGCATTCGAAGCGCTTATCATTCAATCCTCCTCTCCCTCATATACATGCTGATTCCCTGTCTTCCATCCTCCTATATAGAGTTTACTCATCTGACATGAAAAGCAACATCTAATTTGTGCAACGAATACAAATCTCATTATTTCTAATAAACTAAATATCCATATTAGAATAAACTACTTCTATTTCAAGCGAACTCAACTCATTCTAAAGTTTCTTACCTCTGAAATTTGAATGTTGCTATATGTCGCAATGTCAACAAACGCCATCTTGGAAGCACATTTCATACGTTACAACGCATATGAAAATAACAGCCAATCAGAAGGGCCTATCAGATGACGTATATTTTCATACGTCTTGCGGCATATAAAATTCAAATGGTAATTCGATCTAAAAATATTTCAAAGAAAAAAATGCTGTAAAATTTGTGACACTCAATCATTTACTTTTGTATGTGAATTTCAGATGTTTGTGTTTACAGATGTAATGTCTAAATGAACATTTTTGTGACTTTCACAATAACCGGTTCGTAGCGATCAAAATAACTATTCCAGAATTTCAAACTTAATATCATCATAAACTCACAGAATTCTCTTTTCAATAACGATTGGGTGGTATCTCTCTATATTAAAAAAAAGTAACTGCCGCTGTTTGACAAATTTCTCGTTCCTCGAATTTCTCTGCTTTGTATCATAAGAACTATAGCATATAAAAAAAATAAAATTTCGTACACCTGTAGAAACAGGTTTGAGAAACACGCTGAAATAAACTGTTTTTCGATATATATTGCAGTTTAAGAAATATTTAATGTCAAAATCAGACAAAATATTTGAGCAGCGAGTTCGAGTCCTAGATAGACTAACGATAGCAAGACCGCGAATTTTCGCAGGCAGATACCTACATAGTTGAAATTTTGCAGGACGGAGTCTTTTTTTTTATTTCGATGTAATTTACAAGATATTTTACTTTTTATGCACTTCTGAAATGAAACATGTTCTTTCGTCACGTCCATCGATTGGGTGGCACTGTCCCGGCCGTCCAATAAGATACCTTACACCTTCTGTAATCGTCGGCATGTCTATCGATTTTCTCTGTCCCGTACCTCAAAAAACAAAAGCATACAAACATATAAAATTTGGTATATTTATAGAGAAATAATAATTGAAATAAACGGTTTACAAATTTAAACATTAATTTGACTTAACATAGCTCCCGAAACGAACTTTGCGAGTTAACAGGGATTTGCAAAGGGTAGCGAGCAGGAGCCAGGGCCTCCTAGTTTGTAAAAAAATATGTAATTTGAAAAATTTTAAAAGAAAATGTTTTTTTCATCAAAATTGACAAGTTTTTTTACTTTGATATTGCATAGAATAATAATCAAATCAGTATAAAATTTTATGATCATAAAACTACTGTGTCTGTCTTTTACTTAAAAAAAGTATTCATATAACTTTATTTCTAGATTTTTTAAATTTTAATTTAAAATAATAATCTTTCAAAAAGAGAGTAATTTTCCTCATTCGAATTGTTTTACATATAATACCTGAGAAATACTATATTTCAAATGATATTCAAAATGCACTTACTCTGCAAAATATATTATTCTTTTATATAAAATTTCAGATAAAAAAAAAAAAAATCCTCGAAATAGTAGGATACACTGTTTTCATAATAATTCCGAAACTTTGGCGTAACATTTATTAAGTTGGTCCTATTTAAATATATAACCATCCGCGCTAAAGAAACATTACTTTTCTCGTTATGAGGCTATAAAGTACTATTATGCTTTAACCCAAGATCCTAACTCTTGTATGAACCATTACAATCTACTTCACTCTAAATTAAACTTCCAGTAGTCTAAGGACTAGAGTTCAACGAAGGAATCACGACATTTAACAAATAAATAAATATATTTATTTATTTGTTAAATGCTTTTTATAGCTAACTTCGCAGGGAACTCAAAACACATATAAATGCAATTCTATACACATATAAATACAATTCTATACAAAACTCGTCAATTCTATACAGGGTGTCCCAAAAAGATTGAAACGCGCTTGGATTCTTAATCTTTTGGAGATAAGTGGGACAATGTAAATTGCAAAAATGTTGAAAGTAAGGTAGGAAATAAGGCTACGTTAATGAAATAGTCCTCCCATCAACTTTCAAAAGTTACACTTTTTAAATTTTTATACGACCCCCATAGACAAATTTGGTCAAGCAGAAAATTTTTATTTTTAATGCAACAAGATCATTAAAAAAACCGCATATCTGTATCTTTAAAATTGAGCGAGTTATATTTAATTGAAAATTGAAATGGGGATCATATATCAAATTAGAAATGTAAATTTGTGACATATCACAAAAAAGATAAAACTGGATGATAATACATTGAATACCCAACCGCGTAGTAGGTACCACTGCTTTATATGTTCTCTGTCTGTGTAATGCTTTATTTAGATGCATTTGTGATAAAAATTTTTGACACATATTAACGTATTTTTGATCTAAACAATTTCTATCATCAATTTGTTTATGATCCCTATTTTCACTGATGAAACAGCCTTTCACATGGTATTGAAAAGTGGCATATGTCAGATTTTCTCCTTTATCATAATTAGTTGATCTTAAAGATACATATATGCCGTCTTTTTTAATGATCTTGTTGCATAAGAAATAAAAAATTTCTGATTAACCAAATTTGTCTAAGGGGGTCGTATAAAAATTTAAAAGTGTAACTTTTTGAAAATGAATGGGAGGATTATTTCATTAACGTGGTCTTAATTCCTACTTTACTTTCAACATTTCTGCAATTTACATTGCCCACTTATTTCCAACAGGTAAAGAATTAAAGCGCGTTTCAATCTTTTTGGGATACCCTATATACAAATTATTTATACACCGCTAGCATTTCAAATTCTACCCAAGCCATACTAATCTACAATGAAGTTCCCTAACTTATTACTAAACTGACCTTCAATCTTAACCTATCATGCTCAAACTACGTACGACACAATATATATACTCACAAGATTGTAGGCTGTACTCTAGATGCCACCTTTTATAGACGACCAGAACACACACGCGCGCGCGAACGAACTCGGCAGAATGGCAGATACGTAGTTCTAAAGTCTGCCCTTCCTGGGGCAATCATAATGATGCGATTCTTCGGATTGAAAGTTGAGAAGTTTAAGACATAAATTAAAATCAGGAAAAGTAGAAGTAGAATAAAACGATAATAAATAATAGCATCCTCACTAGTCTCAGCATGACCTATTAAAATTAAAAGTGCAACCAGAAAACTGTAACGACACAATTGTACGCAGTAGATCAAGGCCGTCCGTCCAAATAGTTGCTCAAGTCCTCAGGATGAGTCGGACGGTCTGGGTCTTCAACAGTAGATCAAGTTAACTAGTGTTTAAAATTATAAAAAAAGTATACAATTCTAATAATAAATACAAAATATGTTCATAAATATTTAAAAAAGTAAATGATGTAGAAGAATTTGAAGTAATAAATAAAATTAATTAGTTGTTTTTAATCATTTACATCTAAGTTACACTCATAGAAAAATGAAAACCTAAGAAAGTTTTGTTAAAATTGGGTTAGTTCCATCCAGTGCTTGTGCGTTTTATTCCTTAAACCATGAATACAATAACGGTAGAGATTGTTTGGTTGTTTGTTCGACCCGGACCGTCCGACCTACCAGAAGGTATTTGGCCGGGACAGTGCCACCCAATTTTGACCGGAACCCAGTGAGGACGGCATCCACAGGGACCATACCCTCCTTCCTCTACCACTGACCTCTCGGAAGGACTTACGAACCCACATATTTAACTTGCCCGTACTCCGCGTGAACACGGGGACAACTTGGGCAAAGTCGGGAATCGAACTCGGGTCGTACGAGTGCAATGGCCTTACCTTAACCACTGGGCTGTCGCTCCCCGGAACAGTAAAGATTGTATTCACTCACCTTGTCTACCACCTCTAAGTCGCACTTGGCCTGCAGAAGTAAGCTCAGGATTTCAATGTGGCCTTTGGAAGCTGCCCAGTGAACGGGGGTGCGGTCCAACTAAATAAAGAAAGAAAAATTCTCAAAATGATGCAGCAGATCTTAAAAGCATTCACTTTTAATAAATTTGAAACCTGTTTACTCCGTATATTTGCTATATTCCATTGTGTAGTGGACACTATCTAAGTTTACCCTGCGTTAGAGCCAGACATTTTCAAGGGCAGGGAAATGAATCTAGGATTTTACTCTAAATGGTGTCCACCGCCCTTTTAATATATCCTCACCATTCCAAAGTCATAAAATGTATAACACATTGAAGCGTTGACATATAAAAACAATTACTTTTTGTGCTTGAACGAAATCAATCGAAAACAGAAAAAAAAAATTACGACTACTACTTAACGATATTACTTAAAACTTAATTTTACTTGAATTTAACTTAATTTTACTTAACGAAAGTTAAAAGAAAGGGGAAAATGAGAGAACTAAAAGAATAATGATTTCCACGTTTGGGGCTTAGTTTGACTGATATAATTTATAAGATAAGTTTTCAATTTACCTGCATTTTCTCAGTTTTTTATATTTTTGAATATTATGGTTCGGATTCAAGTTTTCTCAATTTTATATGAATTTAATATATCGCCCGTAACAATACATAATTTGCAATTTCTAATTTTATCCTTTTTGTGCTTCAGATTTTATATATAACGTTCAGAGATTCTTTTCCGATTTTTCAAAAATACTTATATCTTCAAAATACTTTTTGTTATACTGTACTATTAAAGTATTTTACCATTTTTAAATATTTTGCCTTTCCTAAAAAATATATTTTGTCACTCTTAGATTGTAAATAATCTTACTATCTCAACCGGGAGTCAAACCACTGATCTTCGTACTAGCAAGCCGATGCTCTACTGTTAAGCAACAGGAACGTAATTAATTGCAAGGTCTTATAGTCGAAAAGAACTCTGTATTCTTCTACCACTAATGTCAGATTGACATGCATCTTGACAATCTGACTGATCACCTCCTGCTATTTTTATCTCAGGTTAGCCTCCTGATACTACTACTTTTCCCAGGTTAGTCTCCTGCATTTTGGGCAACTCAATTTGAAATCGGCGCCCAATATTCAAAAGTCCAATGAGTCCTTACTAATCGTAGTAGGGTCAGTTTTAGTTCTCCAACATCATTGCACTATAACCTGCAGGGTTAATTGGTACAGGCGCCATTGTAAAAGAACTTTGCTCCCCCAACTGGGAACCGAACCTCAGATCTTCGTACTGGCCAGCCGACACTCTACTGATGAGTTACTGTAGGAGGCTCTTATCGTCGAAGTGAACTCTGTAAGATTATTTTAATTTTAGTATACTTTAGACATATCAAATCGATCGTTTTTGAAGTAGTGTGTGTGGGGGGGGGGGGGGGGGAGACGATATCTCAAAAATGAACGGAGCGTTTCGAACGAAATTTGGTACAAACATTACAATCAGTGAACACTTGAAGCTTTCTGATTTTAAACGTAATCGATAGTTTGGAAGAACCCCAATTTTCGAATGTAATTTTTAAGAAAACATCATTAAAAAACTAGAACCTTCAATAATGTTACGTACATTTGTTATGTATAATTGTTTACTATAAAACGATTGAGATAAATTTTAGAACGCTAGCATGAACCGTTCTCGAGAAACTGCACTTTTGTCAAATAAATTTATCAAAAAAATCCAAAAAGAAGTATTAACCATTGTGAAATATGTTAACTTTTTATATGTAATATTATGCGATAAATGTGATAACATCATTCTCGTGGATCTATTCTGTTCCATTCACGAGAGAAGATATTTTCTGTAATAGTTTTATATTTTAACGCCTAAAAATTTGCCAACAGTCATTTATATATAAGAAATTATCTTCTCTCTGTTTGTCCGTACAACTCTGTTTGTACACTTGGCGATCAATTTGGCGGACTTGGAAACTTATTTAGCAAAATATCGCCAACTCAGCGATATTTCGTCCCAGATTCGTGAAAATTTTAAAATCTCGCCAAGCGTTATGGACGGAGAACTAAATCATTCTTGTAGCAGATAAATCGGTTCGGATCTTGAGCAGATAAATCGGTTCGGATCTTGAGCAGATAAATCGGATCTTGTTCGGTTCCCAGTTGGGGGGACTATTGGCGTCCAAATACAAAAGTATTACCTAAAGTATTTTTTCTCATGAATGGAACTAGCGAATGAACCACGAGAATAATGGATCATGTCACCAAATGTCACCAAATTTATTGTATGATGTAATTACTTAGAAAAAGTGAACATATTTCAAAATAGGTAATATTTTTTATATGATTTTTTGATAAATTTTTGGAAAATATGCAATATCTCGAGAACGGTTTATACTAGCGTTCTAAAATTTATGTCAATCGTTTTCTAATGAAAATTTACATAAGAAATGACTATTTGTGTAACTTTATTAAAGGTTTTAATTTTTTGATGATTTTTTTAAAATTTCACTCGAAAATTTAGAGAGGTTCTGAACATTCGATTGCGTATAAAAACAATAGGCTTCCAGTATTCATGGATTGTAATTCTTGTACCAAATTTCGTTCGAATCGGACCAGTCGTCCGTCAGTTATCGTCTCCACAGACTCAATGACACACACACTCACACAGACATCATCTCAAAAACGTCTGATTCATGTTCAGGGATGCTTGAAACGAGCTCGCCCATCGAAAACTCGAATTTTAATTTTCGACCAGTCACAATACTTTTCTTATACATTATATGTATATAAGGAAAGTAATAAAACCTGAAACTCTTAAGAAAATATCATTTAAAAACATGTTTTCAATTATTTCCTCCTTTTAATGTTTATTGAAAAGATAAGGACTAATTTTTACACTTTCCAACATAGCTGAAAGTGTTTATGACTTTGGTCATTCTGTCTGTCTGTCTGTCCATTCGCACAATAACTGCCGCAAAAATGACTTTATCAAAATGAAATTTTAGTATGTTATTGAGATGGTCTGTGAGACATATGGAAATGAAAATGAATAATACCAGCCAATTAGCTTCATATTTGACCCGGATTGAAAAACTGAAATACATTGAACCACAATACTTTTCTAACCCTATGGAACTTAATTTTTCAAACATTTTTAAGCAAAGTTAAAATTAACAATTTGCTTTGAAACTTTTAAATAATATTCAAATTATCACATAAAATATATAAAAAAAAATTTCAGCAAAATATGTTAGGTAGTTTTTTAAATAAAAATTGAAATAATAATTACACCGATGATATATGACGAGATCCCGTGACTCATTGCAAAATAAAATCCATTTTTTTCCCGCTGTGTAAAGATCGTGATATTTAAAGATCATTTAAATTTATATTTAGTGTTGCTACCTTTATAAAACCGCTTTATTTTTGCGTATTATCTGTGTATCTAAATTCTGTACCAACGCAATTACAATATTTTTTATTTTAAATGATTACTAAACTTTGATTATTTCTACAACAAAGCCTAATTTTAACGTATGCAGAATGTAAACAAATCAAGCGATTGTAAAGTGAGTTGCATAAGAATTGCTAACTTTTTTTTCACGTAAAATGGAAGTTCTGGAGTCTGGAATATAAGTAATATGAATAAAATATTCATTGATTTTACTTAGAGAGGCATATGATTTCTATTTCGATGATGTCATTTGAATAAAGTTCATTTTGTTTAACTAGCATTGTCTTTTTCGATGAGGTTTTAAGTTTTCAAATATTTTAAATTACTGTAGTACTATGATAATTTAAAAAATATCAGCACTGAATGTATCCGATTTTAGAGATGTTTAAAAAAATGTATTTCAGTTGGAAAGGGGTCAATCAATGCTTTATTCGTGATTGATCTTTCTTGTTTATGTTCTAAATAAATATTTACCATAAAATCCAATACTAAAATAATAAACACTGCTTTTTTACATTAATCTCTATACATGGTTTTTGTTTGAAACATCTGTGATTCTGAGGGATCTATATTAGTATCCAAAAGTTAAGCATAATTCGTAAAAAGTACAAAGTAAAGGGTTAATGTACACAAAAAAAGCAGAAATGTGCATATAGATTATCCACTAAAATTAATCTCTCCACATGTAAATTTTATCAGTTGACGGTATATGCTCAAATAAAGATGTTCATGTCACAACTCCATAAATATAAAAATCGTAACGTGCATGTTTTATTTCAGTTTGTTACAATCGCCATGAAAAGTGATGTTGTCTTATTAGTTGAGCAGATACTCACTATGACACAAAGACGTTAAGTTGAATTTTTTTTTAGAGTAGAATCATCAGAATGATGGAATAAGAACTGTCACAGGCAGAAGTCTTCGCAGAAATGAATGTGGCACAATTTGTAAACTCCAGCCAACAGCGAAGGTTCTAAAACACTGAAGGCGTTAGACAACAACCAGTATAAAATCGTCCAAGAATTACAAATCTTAAAAAATCTTACAAATACAAGCAGGACTGATATCTAGCATTAACTACACGACGTCATAAGACGTCTGCAAAGCAACTTTTTGGAGAACTGAAGCCGTCACAGAAACAACTGTTTCTGGACAAACTGTTTACGGGAGGCTCATGGAAACTGGTCTGTATCCCAGACATCCAACAGTTTGTCTCCTTCTGACATTTGCATACAGACGTAAGCATTTACAAAGGAGTCGGGGACATCGAAACTAGACTTTGAATCAGTAGGTTCATGGAAACTGGTCTGTATCCCAGACATCCAACAGTTTGTCTCCTTCTGACATTTGCATACAGACGTAAGCATTTACAAAGGAGTCGGGAACATCGAAACTAGACTTTGAATCAGTAGGCTCATGGAAACTGGTCTGTATCCCAGACATCCAACAGTTTGTCTCCTTCTGACATTTGCATACAGACGTAAGCATTTACAAAGGAGTCGGGAACATCGAAACTAAACTTTGAATCAGTAGGCTCGTGGAAACTGGTCTGTATCCCAGACATCCAACAGTTTGTCTCCTTCTGACATTTGCATACAGACGTACAGATGTAAGCATTTACAAAGGAGTTGCGAACATCGAAACTAGACTTTGAATCAGTAGGGACAATGTGCTGTTCACTAATGAGTCCAGATTCAGGTTGCAGACTGATTCTTGTTGCACCACTATATGGAGAAAACGGAGTACACGTTACCATCCTTTTAACATTACGAACAGGAGCCACTTTGGGGATGGTGAAGTCTTGAAATATTCAGACATAATGCTGAACAGGTGTATAGAGCTCAACATCTTGTTCTGTTACTAGTAAATGGTAGAGAGAATATACTAGAATCTTATGTTTAGTTTTTTTCAGTTACCATTGTTCCACAATTCATATTCATGGACGATAACGCGCGCAATAGCGCTCTCAGTTGGTCGGTGATTTTTTCTTTAAAATAAAGATATCCAGCGAATGCAGTGGCCATCGAAGTCTCCGTATATGAATCCCATTGAGCATATGTGGGATACACAAACAAGGTGAGTTGCATCAACACCACAAATGGTTATTATAGAGCTGAATTGTTTTCCCACACAGCTCATGAACAACCTCATAGAAGATTTGAAAAATCGGTGTGAGGCTTGCTTGCATGGTTGCAAGCAATGACCACATCCCTTATTAATCCTTATGTACCAGCGTTGTTTTAATTTTTCTCTACGAAAAATGAAAATAACGTTCTGACATCTTCTTTATATAATGTATAACTCATATATAAATGAATTTTTTGTCTTTGTTTTTTCTATTGTTGTACCCACATTAGTTTATTATACACGCATGCCAAGTTTTGTTCTATTCAGACTTTTGAGTCGTGAAATATTCCATGTATATCAATTATGTTTAACTTTTGGACACCAGTGTAGTTCATACTTTCTAATTGGTGTGCACTGTACTGTAAGATTTTAAATAATGTGTTACTTTCAAACTTAGTTTAATGAATATAACCAATGACATAAAGAAATAGAACAATTTTAGTCTATAGAAAAAGCCATGTGCTACCCACATTAGATATTTTTTATGTCGTACTCGCTAGTAAATTTTTACTAAAGTTCGTACTAAACTTTACTTAGTTTATAATTATTAATAATGGTTTGAATTTAAATCAACCTTTTCCTATCATTAAAATTCAAAATTATAGTCACGTTTTTTACCATTTTAATAATAAGAGTACTCTTAATGGATAATCAAAATGACTTCTGTTACTATAGAGGTCAGCTAGTTAATGTGCGTGTAATAAGCGTATAAAGACAAAACTGAGTGATTAGTCGATCATAGCGTAAATAATATATTCAAGTCAACCTTGCCGCAAATATAGCTGCCAAAATTCGCAGAAAAAAGAACTGGAAATTATTTTTCTTATTTCGACTGCAATACTACAATTTCCTTGTTAGATATATAAAACATAGAAAAATAAATAAATAAAAGCTTTCTCATTTTATATCAATTGGGAAGAAAAATAAAAAAGAGAAGGCTATTTCATTTTTCATTCATTGCTCCGGAATCGATTGCAAAAAACTCAAAACAAGCGGAAGAACCGGAAAACGGGATTATTTTCTAATCCGGGAAAGATCTTGAATGAAAACGTTGGGCCTTTTGTTTGGATTGTCTTGTTCCAGTTTTTTCTCTCTTTTCCTTTTGAGAGAGATGTAATTTACTGATATTTGAATAACAAAAATTTTAAGGGTCCAGTGAGTTATACTGTGAACCCTTTATAAATATACTAGGACGCAAAATTTTCTCTAATTTGCAAATTGGAGCGAATCAGCAAATTAACTTTTCAGAACTTTTATTTTTTAAGTATTTATGTGCCACGTTTAGTGATAGCCATTTCATCCTCACCAAGCGCGAGTGGAAATGCAAGTGACTAGGGTAACATACAATTTACCAATTATTTAATATTCAAATTCAATAACTTGATCTTGCATATATACCCAGTCACACTCCCTATTGGTTCCGAAAATTATTGTTCTGAATTTTTGGAAACTTTTCTTGGCAGACACACGAAACCCTGCATGTCTCTATTTATACACTTAACCAAATTATTTCATAAAAATAGTCATCTTTTAATTCTGTCTTCCAAATTACAAAGTCATCTTTATTTGTCAGTTACCTCATGTAAATGAAATAGGTGGCAAAGAAGTGGCCCTGCATTTAAGTTTTCAAAACTTATTTTAATGCATCGCACGTAAGATAAAATTAAAAGTTTCTGAATTTCATTGTTGGGTTATCATTTTTATTGGCAATGATTTTCTGTTGCCAAACGACCTACAGAATTCTTAATTCCTAGCTTAATTCCTACAACGGTTATTCGATTTAGAATTTTAAAAAAGACCTACTGATTGACCACTAATTACAGAAGGTCGTTTGCACTTTATGGAAATGATTTTGATAATTAATTTTTATGCAGAAAAGACGTATTTCTTTCGGCGATTTGCTTCTATCTGATAGTCTTGATGACTATAGCTCTAGCTCGAATTTTCCATAAAAGTAAACTTTTTCTTAGCACCGTCATGTCAATTTTATCCCACTCCTTTTAGGTCGTTTTCTAAAGTCCGTTCAGTGTGTTTGGATGCCGTTTTCCTAAAGCTCGTTTTAACAAACCGAAAGCGCAAAAATCCATTGTAGAAACGTCAGGTTATTTTATAGGTATTTCATTAAATGGGATACATTTTGTTCCTGTTTCTGATTCTTTCTTTGCTAAATATGCGGCAGTTGACTTAGACGTGTGACTAGAAGCTTTGTCGATATGAAGCTCAACTTTCTTGATGTCCTTTCCATATAAGGCTGGAATTTCTTCTTAAAAATTGATTTTAAACTATTCTGCTGATAGTAGAGAGAATTAATTTTAGGTTTACTTGAGACTTTTTTAAGTTTTAATTTACTGTTGTAACAAAATTTGGCAACTATCATGAATCCCTTTGGGAACTTTGCTGTACATTGAAGAAGTCATTTCGTACGGTCATTTTTGTTAGTTGAGCAATAGAAAATTGCTCTTTTTCATTAGTCATTTAAATACAGCCATGCCTCATCGAGTGGTACCACAAATTTCCATTTATCAGAAGTTAGGTGTTTTTCATATTATTTTCTACAATTTGTTTTTCTTTCCGCAATATGCTTTGGCAAAAGCAGATGAACTTTAAATTTAAAGATCTTTTGTAACTTCAAATCTTTATGAATGATTTTACTTACAGTGCCAGAAGACATTGCCAGTTTCGATGCAATGGATCTTTGAGTCGGTGGATTTTCTTTTAGGATCAGAGACTTTACTTTCTTGATATTTACCCGCGTTCGAACAGTCTTAGGATGCAATTTTGGGGCCATTTTTTCATTTTTACTTTAAGCTAGACACTTTTCCGCTTTAAAATCTAATATATTAAAAATACCTTTCTTTGAAATGCAAAAACCTCGATTTTTACACCGCTTTACAATTTGTGGATACGAATATTTTTCCTCGGGAAACGCATTTACGTAACCTTCGAGCCATTTATCAATCTCGGGAGCCATTTTCAAAATAAATCTTTTATTTTACAATCCAATCAAAAGAAAATAGTAGCAGACGATTATATTGAAAATGCTAAATCTTTATCTCAAAATGCTGACGAGAAACATAAATACAAAATCATTTCCATAAAGTGCGAACGACCTTCTGTAGAAATCACATTTTCTCAAAATCTAATTGGCCGTTCTAAGGTGATACTTTTCTAAACATTTTTACATTGAAGTTACTGAAGAAGGGCTCTCGCGAAGGGCTCTCGCTTCGCTCCAATAATATATTATTTGTAAAGCTTCTTATAAAGATGTTTATAAATCTATATAATTAAAATTTGAAATGGGTCTCTCTCTCTCTCTCTCTCTCTCTCTGTGTGTGTGTGTGTGAGTGCGTACATGCTTGCGTGCGTGTCTATCATCACGAGAAAACGCCTGTACCAAATTTCCTTTATTTTTGTGAATAGCCTTTGAATAGCTCCACTTAAAATGTTTCAAGTTTCTGAGACCCGGAGTTTTCAAGATATTAATAAAATAAAAAAAAAACGCACAGTTAAACCTACTATAGACATAACATTATGCAGACGATATTTTCCTCATAAATTTACTTGAAGAAAATGATACCATGTTGTTTAGCAATGTATTTAAATTAAATTTGTTCATACAACAGATAATTTTTATTAATTTTTTCTGATTTCAATAATGTAGAAATGGATATAATAAATAAATTTATATTGAACGTTATTGAATTATAACAATTATGGACGCCAGGTTTAAAGATTACGGGAATTATTGATATTTTCAATTTCTTACGTCATTTCTTACGTTTTATTTTAGCAAAGATTTTTCAAACTCGTATATTGTGTTTTGCCAAATAACTCATATTGTGTTTTGCCAATTAACTCATATTTTGTTTTGTCAATTAACTCATATATTGTATTTAGCCAATTGTTGAAACAGAATAAAAGTAAAATAAAGTGGTACGGGTATATTTTCTAAAACCATTTTAGCAGTTTTATTTTGACATATATTGATCCAATTTCATATTTTTTATAAATTTGTTTACAAACTGGACCAGAAAGTTTTCTTCAGATCAGCCTGTAATAATTTTATATAGCGAAAATGTAGATCCTTCTGCTTTTTGGGGGGAGAATTAAATTAAATATTTTAATAAAATGTTTTTAACAGCAACGTCATTTAGAATACTTCAGAAATTTGCATATAATTGTGAACTTTTAAGACTTTTTATTGTATTATATATTCCATACAAAGAACTGATATACTGCTAGTAATAAATATTTATGATCTGCGACTGCGAAAATTGATTCATCTTTTAATAATATTTAAATAAATAGGATTACGCTTCCATTGCAGATTACAGCATCCATGGTCCAGTTTTTACGCTTATTACACACTAGTTAATATGGACTAGCCGATATCTTCAATGGCAATAGAAAAATTTGTTATATACCACAATTTTACAAACCTCTATCCCTTAGAATTTTATCTTCAAATTTAGTCTTAGCACGTGTTCTGTAACTATGATCTCGGTCGTCGCAGCTTAATGTACCCTAAGCTAAATTTTCTTGAAATTTGAAGCCAGCTATTGTTCAAAAATAGTGGCAAATAGCATTTTTTCTTGCTGCTATTGTAGGTATCAGCTGCTCCAGATTGACGAGAGCGTAATAACAATAAAACCGTTTCACATGGACTGTTTCTGCAGTGGGAGCGTAAACATTACTTTAGGGGATGCTCCCTACAAGCGGATACTAGAACTTTTAAATGAATAATTTGGGTGAATAGTTTTACTCCATACCGTTCATGTCCACTTCTTAGACTTCTTGAATTTGACTTATTGAATTCACCATAACCCCATGTGTCTAGGTCGGTTGGTATATTTGTGGAAATTCTATCTCACGAACTATTCATCCTAAAAAGATGGTGTCAAAGTTATAGAACTTTTCCCTTCCATTATATTATCATTTTAATTTTTTTCGACCCAGACCGCTCGACCTACCCGAAGGTGTAACGTATCTGTTTAGACTGCCGGGAAGTACCGCCCATTTTAGACCGGAACCCAATGGGGCCGGCATTCACAGGGACCGTACCCTCCTTTCTCTACCACAATCCTCTTGGAAGAACGTACTGACCCACATATTCAACGTGCCTGTACTTCGCGTGAACACGGGAATAGTTTTTGCACAGAAATCGAACTCTAATCGTTCGAATGCAATCTTCACATGAAAGCCTCATTGGACTTTCCCACTTCAGTTGACCTTAATGTCACGAATCAATCTTTTTGAGTTTAGTGCTCTCTGTTGGAAAAGCACAGAACTTCGTCTTGGGCACTGCAACCTAGAGCAGGCCAGAGCCGTCCCAACCAGTTTTCTCCAGAGGGATCTATCAAACGCCACACTTCTCCACTTGGTAATTCAAAAAAGTTTGAGATCATTCTCGACATTGGCAAGTCATCTCTGGGGGTGAGGTGGGGGAACAGTCGCTTTTCTAATGCCTGTTGGCTTACGAAAAACTAACTTGTGTCAGTACTCTATCTAATAAACGGCTCACTTAGGAAGTTCGTGCTTTGAACAAAGTTTATCTATTAAGGATGGGTTTAGCCCCATCTGTAGGTTTTACATTGCCTCTATAGCACGGACTGTACATCCTATAAGGTTCTAGCTTTCATAGCAGTATAGTATCCATAGGCAGGAATGTTTTTTACTGAAACTAATTTTTTATGAGCTCTTCTTTCCAAGTGTTGCACGCTCTGTGCAATCTAACACAATTTGTTTAAAGGATTGGTTTATTAACTGGCTCGATTAACGTGAAATTGGAAGCACTAGATAGAGTATTATGTAATAGTAAGTAAGTTTGAAAACAACGTTAACTGTCATCCGCACGTGTTTAAATCATCGGTAACAACGTTATGCGAATTTCGAAAATTTTGCTATTCATCAATGTTACAGCGAACGAAATAATTATGGCCATTTTAACCTAAGCAAAAACCAAAAATATTATTTCAATATAATGAAAACATACATGATATTTAAAAAATTGTATTCTAAATTATGTACAATAAAGATAAAAAAGTAGATTATTTGTACAGGCTTTGTACATATTTACATAATAAATGAATTACGAAATAATTAGGGTGGTAATGGGTTTTTAATTCAAGTATGCCACTTTCAGAAGCTGAAAATTTTTAATATTTTATCCATTCACCTTTCCATTGCTGTCATTTCACGAGGTATGCTGTCATACGAGTCTTGAATATATATTTCATATTAATAGAATTCCATGATTCAAAAATAAGTAGAAATTTGAAACTGAATTTGTCAGTTTCCGTAGAGGTTTACAACATTGTGGCTTACAGCAAGTTTTTCATGCTAAAAAACTCATAAAAATCTTGAAACCAGTTGATGGATGCTATTATCTACAATAAGAGCGCGATCCTGACTTTTCAGTGGTCAGTATTATTACGCAAAAAGAAATTCATCGAATAGTTACGTTAAAAGCCGTTAGAATAATTTCCCGAAAATATTTCATATAGCGCTGATTAAATCATGATTTATCACTCAACTATCATTATCATTGAACAAAAATATATATACTCTAAACCAAAGGCAATTTAAAGTAACTTTTCAGAAATCGTAATAGATTGCCCAAATACTCAAACACGCACACGTTTTTCTCAAATACGTAATTTTTCATATTATTGTATTCTCAGATAAAATTATTGATTTGTACTGTTTTATTTGGAGTTTTGTTAGAGAACTTTTCATTATGATAAATGGTATTTAGAGTATCCAGGGAACTCCATGAAAAGCTATTTTGAAAGTGATAAACAAGCTCTCAAAACAATTATGTAGAAAATATTTCGATATAATGTTTATGTTTCATAGCTATGGGAAATTTTAAGTGCTAAAACAAAATAAGTGCACTATGCTTTAGTTTGTTAAAATCAATTTTCGCATCTAATTGGATTTCAACGTTTCATTTTTATTCTAAGAAAAAGTAATAGCTTTTACATTATGAAACGCCATTTCAAACAAATAGCAAACATATATCAATTTAAAGATGAAGAATCAAATTTATACGTAAAAGTCAATATTTAAATTTCTAAAATCACGCGCAGTAAAACATGTTATTAAACAAACATCTTGCAGCTATTTAAGTGTACAAGCAAAATAACCTTACTGTCTACGTAATTTTATTTTTTCCCCTACCATACAGGATATAATCTGTAGGAACAGTATTAAAAATCTGATGTGGGCAGCACATGACTTTCCTTATATAATGCAATGAATTTACTACATTTGCAGTAAAAGAAAATAGGTTATTCTTATAGTGGATACTTATATTCTTTCCAAGATATTGACATTTCGTCAATTAGTCATCATTTTCATTGATTTAGCGTCATTTTTATCCATTTGGCGAAATTTTCGTTAATTTGACAACATTTTAAAAAGTTGCCAAGTTGGCGGCATTCCACCAAACTCGTCGCCAAGATCTCGCCAAGCGTTATGGATGGACAAATAAGTTATTCTTATAGTAGATTGTTATTCAAATACAAAAGTATTACTCAAAAGTACCTTTTCTCGTAAATGGAACGATCTAGATCCACGAGAATGATGTCACCAAACTTGTCGCATGATATTACATATGAAAAGTGAACATATTTCTCAACAGTTAATATTTTTTTTAATTCATGAGATTTTTTTATAAATTTATTTCAAAAATGTGCAATATCTCGAGAACGGTTCATGCTAGCGTTCTAAAGTTTATGTCAATCGTTTTCTAAGTAAAAATTACATAAAAAATGTCTATTAGCTTAACTTTATTAAAGGTTTTGATTTTTTAATGAATTCTTCAAAATTTCACTCGAAAATTTAGGGGGGTTCTGAACATTCGATTGTGTTTAAAAACAATAGACTTCCAGTATTCACGGATTGTAATTATTGTACCAAATGTAATTCAAATCGCTCCATTCGTTCGTGAGATATCGTCTCCACAGACTCACTGACACACACACATACTTTCGCATACACACATACACACATACTTTCACACACACGCATACACACATACTTTCACACATACACACACACTTTCACAAACACACACATGCTTTCACACACACACACATACTTTCACACGGTCACACACACACACACACACACAGACATCAATTCAAAAATGTTCGATTCGTGGTCAGGGATGCTTGAAACGTGCTCTCCTGTCCAAAACTCGAATTTAAATTTTCGACCCCGTCGCAATACTTTCCTTATACATTATATGTATATAAGGAAAGTAAAAAGGGAGTAGAAAATTATAATTTTGCATAGAAGTTTATATATACAGTGAATTGAGTACCTTTACATATTTCGCGCGATAAAGCACGAAACCGGTCCACAGATGCTGATCACTTCACTAGGAGCGGAATCTCCTGTTTTGATTACGCCCCACCCCTTTGACGAGTTTTGCGACTATACATTTTAAAATGGTTGAAACTGGGTAATCATTCGATTTACTTAATGTTGTGGTCCAACCATTTTAATCCTCGAGTTGTTTACATTAGCAGTGTAAATATTTTACTTGGTTATATAAATTATATAAATTATATTAATTGTGTTATGTTCATTTATTATGATCTTATTTGATTCCAACCCTTAATGAATAATCCTAAATTCAATTCTATTTGTTTATATTCACACTAATTTATGTTATGCTTAAATTTTAATGTAATGTCAATATTTGAAGTTGTACATTTAAGTAAGCAAAACTCCAACCGACATGATCGCTTTGGGCTAAGTAAAATATTGTTAAGTTTATTCAGCTAATGAGATGTTTTGTTTACCTTTCAAATACTTTTAAACATATATTTCAGTTCTCTTCATACTACCCCTGCAGGACATACTGCATGTCAAAGGAAAATATTGGAATGGGTTGAAAATTGGAATTCGAGCTTTCGATCGATTTACAAGTTTGGCCACTCCATAACATGGATAACTTATTTTTAGAGTGACGTTTGTGTGTGTGTATGTGTGTGCGTGCGGGTGCGTATGTGTGTGTGTGTGTGTGTGTGTGTGTGGAGAGAGACACGATAACTCAAAAATAAATGCACATAGTTCTATAAAAATGTGTAAATATATTATATAAAAATTTTGAAATATACATAAAATTATTAATATTCTCACGATTACAGCTTGAATTATTTGAATTTTAAGATTTTCATAACATTATTTCTTATGGAAAAACAATTATCATTCTACAATGATGGTAACATATATTATACGGTTACAAAATAGTTTATATTAACTCATATAAGACAAATGCATGCAACTCATCGAAATCACTAAATTGTAGCTAACTTGAAAAAACTATCAAAGCATTTTTAACAAAAAACTATCAAAGTATTTTAAAAGAAAAACTTGGGTACTAAATCTGGAAAAGATAACATCTTTCCTTTATTTTCTATAACATCTTTCTTTTATTTTCATTTTGATAGCAGTTGTAATACAAATGTAACTAAACGCTATAAAATATAAATGTATGGGAAAGTGGCACTCCAGATATTTATAAGGAATATATTATTATGACAATCCTGATAAATTTAATGTGTATATAAGGGCACGCGGATGAGATCAATTTCTAAATAAATACACGAATGTGGAAAGATTAAGGTCTTCAAAGTTTCCTTCGAAATAATAAAATTTTCCAGGAAATGCAAAATGTGCCTCGGGATTTTCCGGGGTATAAATATAACTTGGCAAGTGTAAACTCTTCGCCAACTTAATCCACGTTTTCTAAAACTCTAATCCTTATGTCTCGCCTCAACTTTTCAAAAATGCCCAAAGCACGTGAAGATTATTCAAATGCAATATTAACAAACATTAAAGTCAAGTAACCGTTTAAGAACGAACGGCATAAATTTAAACATGACGGAAGTAGACTCGGGATGCCAGGGGAAGAATTGAAATATTCATCATTTATAAAATTCAAAATTATCATAGTGTGATAAAGAAAAAAACAGTTAATTTAGGCAATAATGCTTAAAATTAAAAATAGCTTTTGTTTAAATTGCAATTTCAAATATAGGATCACGCAGATATCTGTTATCTCCCATTACAGATAACAGAATTTGTGGACCGGTTTCTTTTTTATTATGCACACTTGGAATAGACAATACCCTGTGATGGCAGCAAGAAAACTTTTTGTGCGCTATAATTTTGCAAACCTCTATAAGGACTAACTAATTCAGTCCTACCATGTAGCTGACTTTAAATTTCTTTAAGATTGGGCTCAGACTACACGAGATTGAAATAGCCAACGGCCCTACCGTGCAGAAAACACCGGTTCTCGTTAGATCACCGAAGTCAAGCAACATCGGACGCGGTTAGTACTTGGGTGGGTGACCACCTGGGAACACCGCATGCTGTTGGCACATTTCGGACGCGGTAGCCCGGTGATTTGCGCGCTGGATTTGCAAGCTGCCAGAACTGCCTCCGTGTTCATGCCGAGTACGATCACTTTAAACATGTGGGTCCGTAAGTCCTTCCGAGAGGTAGGTTGGTGGTAGGGGAAGGAGGGTACGGTCCCTGTGGATGCCTCCCCCACTGGGTTCCGGTCTAAATTGGGTGGAACGTCCCGGCCGTCCAAACGATTACCTTACACCTTTCTGGTAGGTCGGACGGTCTGGGTCTCAACAACAACGAGATTGAAATGGACAAGCTCATACTCAAATAACTCGCCTATAGTGGGCGTTCCCCAAATTAGGATGGCTCTCCCATTGTAGATAACAGCATCAATAGACCAGTGATGAAACTGTATTTGCCAGTCTCCATAAAGATTCGGAAAATTGAGATATGTAGCATTTATTTATCAATTTATTTTCTGTCATTGCAAGTATTTGCTATTCACAATAAGCACAAAACCGGTCCATGAATGCAATTATCTGCAGTGGGAACGCGATGCTAACTCCATAAACGCCCTAGAGTCGAGTTCTGAGACTATGATACATTTTCAAATAATATTTAAAACAAATAATCATGCATCTGTATCTGTTTTTAACACTTTACAACATAGTTGAAAAGTGTTTATGACTTTCTTCATTCTATCTATCTGTCCCTTCGCACGATAATTGCCGTAAAAATGACTTTATCAAAATGAAATTGTAGTATGTTGAGCAACCGGTATGTGAGACATATGGGAGTGTAAATGAATAATGTCACCCAATTAGTTTTGGATTGAACTCGGGTTGAGAAAATAAAATACATTGAACACTGTGGGATCTAATTTTTCAAACATTTTTTAGGAGTTAAAATTCACAAATTACTTCGAAAAATCTAGGAAATATTCAAGTTATCCCATAAAATGTATAAAAAAAATTCAGCAAAATATGTTCGGTAGTATTTTAAATAAAAAAATAATAATAATGACACCCATATAATATGAAGAGATCACGTGATCTACTTCAAAATAAAATATGGCATTCATCCTTTTTTCCCAGAGTAAAAATCTTGATTTTCAAAGTTCTTTTAAATTTATATTTAGTGTTGCATCCGGCCTAAAACCGCTTCATTTTTGCGTATTTTCTGTGCATCTATATTCTGCGCCAACGCAATTACAATATTTTTGAGTTTAAATGATCTTCAAACTTTGATTATTTCTACAACGAAGCCTAATTTTAATGGATGTAGAATGTAATCAAGTGATTGTAAGATGAGTTGTATAAAAATTGCTGATTTTTTTTCACGCAAAATTATTTTACTCTGGGGTCTGGAATAAAAGCGTACATAAAGAGCCAGACGATTTATATTTCGATAAAGTTTTCTTTTCCGGTGAAGTTTTAAGTTTTCAAGTAAAATAAATTATTGTAGTTCTGTGATAATTAAAAAAGTATCACCTTTGAATGTATATCATTTTAGAGATGTTTAAATAAAATTGCATTTCAGTTGAAAAGTGTTTCATAATGAATGCGTCATGCATGATTATCGTTCTTGTTTCATATGTTATTTGTATGTCACTCGTTTATAGTCTGTTCGAGCAGTATAAATACGAAAAACACATCTATTGTAATCTGTTTGTGTAGCTGTTGATATCTGTCTACGATAGTAGACACATACTTCTAAATTGTAAGTTCACTTACATTAAATTCAATATTCTTTCATATAATTTAATAAAGGCATAAGAGGCACTCAGAACACACCCACTTTGAGATGATTTTCACGCACTTTTCAATTTGTTACTACTTTCTAGAAATTCATTTTACATTTTAAAAGTATATACTGTGAATATGAATGATCCAAATAATAAAAGTATTGTAGGAACATGAATGGTGATGTTTTAGGAACATAGGGGATAATAATGAAAACAATGGCTCTTTTCTCAAATTTATCTCCAAGAATTACAAAAAAATATAGAAAGAAAATGAAGTCACCCTCTTTCACCGAAAATTTTTACTGGGGTCTATGGATATTAAATGTCACGTGAAAAAGCCTAGAATGTCACCAAAATGTGGAGATATGGCAACAAATTTTCAAAATTCCGTCGCCATTTTAGGATACCGAGCCATCGAATGAAAAGCACATCAACAAATATTGAATCCGTGGCACTCAACGTGTTATTTATGTTTCTGCAAAATTTATGATGCACAGAAAACTAAATGAAATCAGAAAAATAAGTTATGTTTGGCAAGAACCGGGGGGAATTTGACGACAAAGGGAACCGTTTCACATTAAAACTGCAGCCTCAGACTGTGAACTAGTCAACATATCTTACATAATAAAATAAGATATCTATTTGTCTGCGAAAAATCTAAGCTTCGGACAGCCATGAAATTGGGGTTCTGTGTAAGCTGAATTCACGGTATGACAGACCTCGTCATGTTGTTTTGTTTTTTTTAATTCGAATTTTCATTCGTTATTTTATGAAGCACGATTTGGAGCAATTTTCACACAAATCAGTTTCTCAGTTATTGAAAATATTGGCACAGAGTTTCCGTCTTAACATCTTCCGAAAGATCGAAGAACGTTCTTTCTATGTACCTGCGGACTGAATCCGAAGAACAGTTCCTTTATATAATTTATTTTTAAATGCATCGAAATAAGAATATTTCAATATTTTATTTTCTAATTTTGTCACATTCGAAAAACGAATATTAGCATAATTCTGTAGTTTGGCAAAAAATATGGGTGTACATCTTTGGATTATATCAAAAATATTTTTAATGAATCTATTTTCTGATTTTCTGTTAACTATCAACCCAAAACATAAAGATCTAAATTTTTGATTGTGTTCTTTTCCGGTTTCCTGAGCGTTGCTTTAAAGAGAAGTAAACGTTTGTGCGCGTGCTCGGTAAATAGTTGCACTCAACTGTACATACGTTGAAACTAAAGGATTTGAATTGAAACGAAAGAAAGAATGATTCTGTTTCGAAACAGGCGATTTTGAGATTGAGTGTCTTAATTGTATAAAAATTATTTATGTAGTAAGCGTTTATTTACGACCCGGGCATATTTTCTAGTGTAGTATAATCTGTTTGACTTTTGCTATTATTTTCATCACCAACTATAGCAAACCCAGAAACTTCAAAATGAAAGGAAAAGCTACTAAACGTACTTAAAGAGCATTAAATTTTTAGCGATAATTTTATTCGTCAACAATTGTAACCTCTATCTACATTTTTCCAATTTTTAAACCTTTATACTGAATTTTTTATAAACATTCTCTCTTTTTTATCAGCTGATTCCAGCAGTCAATTGGCTCAGCGTGACACATATTAAGTAACATTTGTAGTAACATGTATCGGGTAAGTGTAAATTGAGCCATTGACTCAGGCGCAAGGATTCTGCATATAAGTAACCGAAAAACTTTCAATTAATACACGAGTGATGTATGCATTTGTATATGTGCCTTTAGGTAGAATAGTTATCAAAATAAATTATCAATTCGATAGGAATTTCCTACAAATTCCTTTACATTTTTAAACTTCCAAAATTTATCCATTTTCAGATGCATTAATAATGTTTCAAAAGTTGCATGTTCCGCTCTATATTGTTTTTCAAAATATTAAAATAATACATTAAAATTTCATATCATTTCAGTATATTCGTATCATAATTAGTATAAAAAGGAAAATATTATATTTCATGTGTTTTTTCGCTCGCATACTATTCTTTTAAATACTTTTAAAAATTCTTTAAATTATTTTGTTAAGTAGCAACAAAACAACCAAGCTAATAGATTTATTGCCATTCCCTTTTATTGCTCTGTGTTAACACATTATTTTAGTACAATTTACATCCATAGCGTAGTTGAAACTACCATTTTTAGCAATAGACAGTTCTGCTATTATCATGCTGGGAATTATATTTGTTTCTCCATAGAGTATACTGCTGTGAGAATAAGTTTCAAATAATGCATGCTCTAATCATGAGAATTGCTGAAAATTAATTCCAGGTTTTACATAATTATAGAAGCAATCATAGCAATAAGGGCTTTCGTTTTGAAATTGACGTGTTCACACCACAAGGAGGTCACACCACAAGGATCAGGAGGTCTCTTAAAACGTGTTTTTTTCGTCCAAATTTCGAACTCTAAAATTTGCGGAAAACGAAAATGGGGGAAGTCTCTACAATAGTATACAAATAAAAAATTGGAAAGTTTTGCTCCTTATGATTCAATTTTGTTGAAAATACAGAAATCGTCTGGTGTTCAATTGAAACAAAAGCACCCAATTTAATCCAAAGTGCTCAATTCTTTTGAGAGAAATCGTTCTCAATTCTTTTGTGAGAAATCGTGCTCAATTCTTTTGTGAGAAATCGTGCTCAATTCTTTTGTGAAAAATCGTGCTCATTATAGAGAAATCGAAAGTTATTCCTTGAAAGCGGCCCGTGATAAATCCAAAGCGAAGACATCAATTCGCTTACGGTAATTCATTCTAGAGCTCCGAGAGGTACGACTAAACTGACTACTTACTTAATACTAAGAATAATATACTTTTTTATGATTTTTTTATATTTTTTACGCGACACTGAGCAATATCTCCACAATGATGTATTTTAACGTCTTACAAATAATTTCATTTGCTTTGTAACATGAAATAACTATACTATTTGCAAAATAACTTTTCAATTATATTTTTATTATTATTTTTATTACTTTCCTTATATACATAATGTATAAGGAAAGTATTGTGACGGGGTCGAAAATTCGAATTCGAGTTTTCGACGGGAGAGCACGTTTTAAGCATCCCTGATCACGAATCAAACATTTTTAAAGTGATGTCTGTGTGTGTGTGTGTGTGTGTGTGTGTGTGTGTGTGTGTGTGTGTGTGTGTGTCAGTGAGTCTGTGGAAACGATAACTGACGAACGAATGGACCGATTCAAACCAAATTTGGTACAAAAATCACAATCCGTAAACACTGGAAGCCTATTGTTTTTATACGCAATCGAATGTTCAGAACCCCCCTAAATTTTCAAATGAAATTTTGAAAAAATCGTCAAAAAATCAAAACCACTAATAAAGTTACGCAAATTACATTTCTTATGTAATTTTTCATTAGAAAACAATTGACATACATTTTAGAACGCTAACATGAACCGTTCTCGAGATATTGTACATTTCAAAAAAAAATATCAAAAAGTCATATAAAATAAAAAAAAATATTTCCTATTGAGAAACATGTTCACTTTTCATATGTAATACCATGCGATAAACTGGGTGACATCATTCTCGTGGATCGAGCTCGTTCTATTCATGAAAAAAGATGCTTTGAGTAATACTTTTGTATTTGAACGCCAATAATCATTTATCTGCTGTAAGAATACCTTATTTCTTAGTGCATAACGCTTGGCGAGATTTTGGAAACGAATTTGGCGGAATGTCGCCAACTTGACGACTTTTTTAAATGTTGCCAAATTAACGAAAATCTCACCAAATGGATAAAAATGACGCTAAATCAATGAAAATGACGACTAATTGTCAAAAGTTCAATATCATGGAAAGAATATTAGTATCTACTATAAGAAAAACCTATTGTTTACTGTAAAAGTAGTAAATTCACTACATTATATAAGGAAAGTCATGTGTTGCCCACATCAGATTTTTTTTAATAATTTCCTGGTTTTATTGAATTACACAGAAATTACTTTATTAATTAAGTAGTTGCGCATAGAAATAGCTTTAGTCTTTCAAGTAATATAGCATCCAGACAGATGCTATTCCAGAAACGATAGCTATATTCAAGAGTTCTCAAAACTTGTAGATTCATTTCACCAATCCCCAATAATAAATAGGCATCTACTGATTAAAAAACATTGTACCGAAGTTTCTTCTATTTGATCTAGAGATATAGAGTTCTATGAAAAAAAATATTTCCCTACCTAGAGAACGGCTCGTGATAACTTCTAAACAGTGATGTCCATTCTTTTCGAGTTAAAACTAGGTACAAAGCATTTTCTCATTTGATAATAGTGAGTTTGTTTTACTTTTTATGAATTTTTCCATTTTAGATCAAAAGTATGAAATATCTCAATAATGCCGCTTGTTAACGTCTTGTGTATAATAGCAAATCTTAAGAAATTAGCTATTTAATGCGTAAATAAAATGTTACATATTCAATAGCTAATTTCTTAATATTTTATAATTACTTTGTTATCATAAAATTATTTTTATTTAAAGAAATGTTCGAAAAATTTAGCCTTTGGCCCAATCTTCCTGAAAATCAATAGATCCCCTAACTTTCATTGATTGAAATAATCATTCCAAACTTCATTTGATATCCTCACTCTTTTCGAGAAATATCATGTCTATGAAAAGCCGCACCATCACAGCCAGACTTTCATTGTTGAAAAAATGCTCAAAATGTGGAGATTTATGAAAATCCGAGATTCTCCATCACAATGCGCTATTTATTGTATGGAAAGTAAAAATTGTTTATTTATATTAATTAAATCTTAATATTTAATGAGAAACTCGTGATCTAGTCAAAATACTGCAAGCGTATTAAGCAGCAAGAGAATACTGATTCTTACCAAGATCCTATTTTCAATATGCATTTATTTCAATAACATTGTTTTGTTTTCTCTTTGCATGAGATCTTCGTTAAAACTTCGAGAAATAAATAAATATAAAACACAATCTTCTGTGCGCTAAAATGAAGCTTTAAAATATTCATGCGCTTCGAGACTGAAATGTACGCTAAAATTTTCATCTAAATGCATTCTGCTTTGTAATTAGTTTTAGATATTTTATCTCAAACGAAAGTATTAAACGGAGACATAGATAAAACGAAGCAAATGCATTTACGTTCATGAGGAATTTAAAAGAAATGTTTACATTATTGACATGCATTGTACTTTGTTTGTTTGTAAGAATTGGTTCTTTTGATGTGAAATATTTTAAGGAGTGATATACGGAGTAAATCGTGAAAAACATGTAACACGGATGAAACGGAAGTATGTAACAAAAGTGGCTTCAAATACCAAACAGGAAACAATTGTTATAATTTCAAAGTCCGAGTCATTTGACTTTGGTGACAAATTCGCTGCCTTGGCGATGAATTTAGCAAAATATTGCAAACTTAGTGACTTTTGGCGAGTTCTGTAAATTGGTTATAAACTGCATGAGTAACGCGCTTTTTCCAGAACATTCCACAGAATCCTCGTTGTTCAGTTGAGTTGCTAACGCGACACAGTATCTGTTGAACGCAGTACAGAACCCAGTATATACTTTTTCTTTTGAATATAGATATCCTTATAGCTGTATCATAAAACAATTCTGATAGAAAAATGTAAAAAAAAAAAATTAGATGTGTGATGTCTGTGCAATGTCATCTACGCCATACGCTAGTAGTACTTATAGCTTGCGCCGACTGCACATTCGCCCGGTAGAATGATTGCAAACGTTACATTCAAACGTTTCATTGCCTATAACTTAAACGTTCGCGGTCCTATCTTGACAAAAGGAACTGTATTCTATTAATATATCGAAGCTATGTAATTTTCCAAAAAACATATTTAACAAGTAAAAAAAATCTGAAACTATCAAAACCTTTCCCTAGGTACCTTGTACCATCGCACATATAACACACATCAACCATCTTCCTTTCGAAATATATGGACATTATGTTTCACATAAATCTATAATGAGCAACAGAGTTACTCACTGAAGATCCCAGACCGTTCAACTTACCCAAGGATTTAGAGTCATTTAATGTACGACCGGGAAAACAGAGTTACTCATTATTATATTATTATTTTTAATATTTAACACTTCAGTGTATTTTTTATACAAAACATATAGCACCCATAAAATACTTGCCAATGCATTTTGCTTAAAAGGATGCATTTGGCTTATCTATATAAATATAACTTGTTTTAATACCATTAATATCCATAGAATACTTCAAAAAAGATCTATTTCCCCATATGCTATAAGGGATGTTTTAGTATAGTTGACTTCGATTTTTCCGCTTTGACAATTGGTTTTAGACACATACTTCTGATTTGAAAGTTTATTTAAATTAAGTAGGAAATTATCTCATACAATTTTTTCAATGGCTGATATTTTCATAAAAATATGGAGGTCTAAATTTTTATACAGTCCCTTGAACAAAAGACATTGAATTGGAAAAATTGCGCTATACAGTAATTAGTCCCTATTGCAATACCCTTTGCAATTATCTGCCATGTTATTGTTTATAAAAAAATCGTGAATTTTTTCCTATAAATTTATGGTCAACTGCAAGTAAAATTGCGCAGACATGTCTTATTCAAAGTCTGGATGATATAGTTGCTTTACTTTCTCATACTATAGAATATAGTATAGAGACAGTTTCTAAGGTTTCTTAGAAAGGACCTCCTAAACACGTTTTTGACTAGTTTTAGATTAATGTCTGTCTATCTGTTTATCTGTCGTCTGTCTAGTATATTTTTGTATACACGATAGCTGCCACAAATATTAAGAGATTTTCATGAAACTTTTTATCCGACTTTGTTAACAAAAAATCTAGAACTAGATGTAATTTTCTGAAATTCAAACTAAAACTTTGAAATTTTATATTTTCTTAACATGGCAAAATAAATTTTGTGTTCGTGATATCATTAGCCCCCCTCGGGATAGGGCAAGTTATCAACAGGTACATTGTGAAACTTGATATCAATCGAATGACATTTTCAAGTCCTTTAAAATGAAGGGTAACATGATATAATTGTGATTATTTGGCCCAACGATACAGATTCTTTAAAATTGTTCTTGCGAAATTTGCCAAAGAAAAATCATAAGATATTTAAAAATGTATTCTAGTATGAGAAGGTTGAGTTGAGTCACAAATGCTAATTTCGCCTTAATTATATGCAAGTCAATCGGGAAGAATTTGCTTTTAGTAATAATGATCGGCGGATACAGTAACTGCTATGCTGTCTTTCAGATCCTTTTATAAAAGATTTCAATTTGCAGTCATCCTCTGCTGTACTACTCAGTCTCGAAAACTAAATACGGACTTTTCTATTTGAGCTTGTTTTGGTAGTTCTTTAGTTATTTCGATTGTGAAAAATATCTTCAAGAATATTATAGATAATTGAATCTTTATTTTTTTTTCTCTTTGACTATTTATTATACCGCGAACCTTTTCCTAATTGAACATTTTTTACCCAAAGAACCGTATAAAAAGTTTAGACCCCCCTATTTTTATCAAAATAACACCCACCGGAAAAAATTATATGAATGAAATTCGTTCGTATTTAATTTTAACAAGCTTTCAAATTGAAAATATGTATCTGAAACTAATTGCCAAAGATCGAATAGCGAGGTCAACTATGCTGAAACATCCTGCATACTACTATTATTGTTGCTGGAATTATCATTGATATCAATCAGAAATATTGCTATGGAAATCTACTCAAATAGCTCGAGTTCTATCGTGTGAATAATTGAAAATTGTATCTAATTCTAGCCTATAATGTCTCTACACATCATATTTGCTTAGAGACGTTATAAAAAGACGTTAATGAGACGTTATAAAAATATGTATCTAGTTCTAGTTTTCTTATAATGTCGCTACACATAAAATTAGATAACTATAGATGCATTCGTTCTTGAATTATCGGATTCACACTACACACACACGCAGACAAACATTTTTCCAAAAGTGTTCAAAATGAGTTCAGTAGGTCTGAAAATGTTCCTATCCATCAAAATCTCGAATTTAAAACTTTTCAGGAAAATAATATTTTATTTAGAATGTCTTTTTATAGTGTATTTGCATTTTTTCCCTCGGCAAAATTAATAAACAGCTGTATTTCAGTGATTAAAGAAAAATTAAATAGATGTAAATCTGTAAAAAAATCGTGTATTGGTCACTTATAAACCAATATTTGCTGCGTTATCTAAAGATTAACAAAAGAGAACCACCTTCCTGAACATTCTAATGATTTATTTTTCATTCGTTTCCCTTGTTGTAAAATTAAATATGGGTTATATCAATCGAAGTTTATATATCCATGTAGCATACGTATGTATATACAGTACCAGAATAAGAATTCTTGAGACTCCGGCAAAATTTTATTTCGGTGATAATTGGTTTAAATTCTGAAAAGTTTTTCTTCGGAAAAATGTCTAAAGGCAGAGAAAAAGATCCGGATAATTATAATAATACCATAAGTATACATGCAGCAAAGCTATAACTCAATAGTACTGTGAGAACTATAACTGGCCTAATGACTCAGTTTTGTCTTCATTCGCCCATTATGCGTATATTGACTAAATGGTTTCGATACTAACAACATAATTTATTTTAAATAAAAATTTATGTCGATTGCTTTTCCTATTGAACTATTAGAAAATATAAATACAATTTGGAATTTAATTCCAGGAATCGGTTAATTTTAACTCAAGACATTGGTTTAGTATAGCAAAATTTTTGTTTTTAATAGCGTTTAATACATAGGCTCTATAATTTAGAGAGAAAGCTTACGATTTTTCTTATACCTCTCTACTGTCAAGTTTGCTTTGCCACAAGTAATCGACGAATAGAAACATGAAGCACCACTCACGTGTCCTTTGGCGTTGAGATCGACTTTGTTCTCGAGGATCTTTCGAGTCTGTTCCACGTCATTTTTTAAGGCTGCCTCTTGGAGTTTCAACTCGTTCTGAGCACCTGCAAGAAAAAGATCAAGTAAGACACTTATTGCTAAAACATACACTAACGTTGCAAAAATAGACACTCTCAAAAACGACGCATATCGGCATTCTAATATAAGATTAAAAAGTAAAAATAATGAGATTGAAAAATAAAATTTATCCACTACATAAATTATTTTCTATTGAAATTTTTGAAATAGTGTGGAAAGTTGTAACTGAGTGTACTTCATTCGAGTATCAAGCATATCCTAAAAATTAAAGCTTATTGTAAAAACACAAAACGACTTAACTTAAGAGTAAAATTATATAACTTATTTTTTCTTATTAGAATCTTTAAAAACTCGTGATTAGTGAAAATAATATCCTTGGTTTTTACATATTTATTGCAATAAATGCGTGTTAGTAGTGTGCAAAAATGTTAGTAGTTATTGTAATATAGAAATAATGTCTTTACTAACGAATATTTTTGACGGCAAAATAAAAAAATTAATAATTTCAGTCGCATACCCAGTTCAACCATTTTGCATATTCCAAAAGGTTCACATACCAAACTTTTGAAAATACATTTTGTAGTACACATGGATAACCCACATCCGTAGGCTAGATATGACCTGGGACAGATGTATACCATCAAGAAAGACTTGCTGACGAAGATATTAGCTTGAAACTGTTTCAACATAAGAATTAGGGGGAAGGAGAAAAATTGAAAAAGAAAAAAGGCATCTAAATTGAAAATTTAACGTGGTGCTTAACATAAGTTGGTCTGCCATGCAAAATAGAGTGGGATGTGCCATGTTCTGTGTGACGGGCTAAATGGGAACTCACACTCTATTTTGCGTCCCGATGGTTTAATCGGCATAAAATAGTATACAGGGTGAGTCGGAATTGTTTTTACAAAATCAGAGGGGTGATAGTACCCCACCAGACGAGCAATAATTACCATGGAACATGGGATCGCATTGCACTCTGAGAGGCAGAAAAGAGGCACGTCGAACCGCGTCGAGCATGACGCGGTTTGACGTGCCTCGGGCGTCATTGTGCCTGCCTACGTAGTATCTCCTCCGTGCCTGTCACCTGCCTACGTAGTATCTCCTACGTCAGACACGAACGCAGTTACCGTATACAAATGTCCAGGGAGCAGAATCTCCATTGCACCACCCATCGTAAACACCAGCACCGATTTACCGTGGACATCTGGACAGGTATCCTTGGTGATTACCTGGTCGGTCCGTACATCCTGCCAGACCGTTTGTCCGGCGCAACATACCGTATCTTTTTGGAACACATGCTGCCCAGTTTATTGCAGGCCGTTTCGCTCCCTATCCAGAGCGACATGTGGTTTATGCACGATGGAGCCCCGGCACACTTTTCCATCACGGTGCGGAACTTCTTGAAGGCCACATATTCCGCTCGCTGAATCGGACGTGGCGGACCTGTGGCGTGGCCTCCTCTCTCACCAGACCTCAATCCACTGGACTTGTGTACGAGACGCCTGTGGACTCGGCGGAAGATCTCGAAACGCGCATCGTTGTTGCCGCAGACCACATTAACACAACACCCGGAATCTTCGAGAGGGTGCGTCAGTCATTCCTTCGCCGGTGTGAACGGTGAAACGACACACGTGGTCGCCACTTTGAGCACTTGCTGTGAGTTTGTCGCTGCACAATACATCTGTTTGTGCAACGTTTGGTATCGTTCATTCGCTTTCCCAGCACTGGTGTACGTGCAGGTTCGTATTCTAATTTTACTCTTTTCTGCATCTCTGAATGCAATGTGACCCTATGTTCCATGGTAATTATTGCTCGTCTGGTGGGGTACTATCACCCCTCATTCTTTGTAAAAACAATTCCGACTCACCCTGTATACTGACTCAACCAATGTTATTCGTCAAACCATACCATTTATTTGCATTGTCTAGTTATCGTTCAATATATGTGAAAATTTATTTAACTTTATTTGTCTACGAATCGTACGAAATGAAATTAAAATGCCATCAAACTCTGTACATTTTGTTGTTTAATTTACATTAAAAAAATAAAGATGTACCCAAATTTAGTACAACGTAAAGAATCTTCAATTTTAATCACCAGACTGAGAGAAATCTTTACATTGAGATAAAGTATTTACTTAAAGTTGATCGCGAAATCACATTTTCTTAGAATCCCTTAATTTCATTAAAAAGAAATTCGATGCATTTATGTTCACTAAACAGTGGTTAAAGTTTGAATGCTGCTCCCATTCCAGTTAACAGCATCTATAGACCAGTTTTGTGCTTATTATGCGCTTGTGAACAAAGAATAGCTGATACCTGAAATCGTAGCAGTAGAACTGGATCTGTGCCCCAATCTTGCAAACTTTTCTAAGAAGCAGGCAATTTTAGTTATATCATACAGCCTGCCTCAAATTTCTGTAAAAAAAAATACACTCAAACTGCTACCGTCAAATTCATATTCACATCGTAGTACATAACAAGCTTTCTTGCTGCCATTGCAGGAATTGCCTATTCCATGCTGACGAGTGCATAATAAATGCGACACAGCGCATCCTAATTTTGGAAACACCCCTAAAAGCGTGGTTAACGTATCTATAAATTTGGCTTATTATGCATAAATATTAGATCACCATAGGTTAAACATCTGACCCACCAGAAATTGTAATTAGCGGCTCTGAATAATGGATCATAGATTAATTAACCACGAATTAATATCTTACCCGCAAGAGATAATTAGTGAGTCAGAGAAAAATTACATACTAATTAATACCTAACTCACCAGAGATTAATTACTGGGTCACAGGGACTGTAACTGGTAGATCACATAAATTACCTACTTGTTAATATCTAACTCACCAGAGATTAAGTAGGGAGTAATTTTGAGTTAGACAGTCATACGATTAATTAAAATTATATTCAGTGACCCAATGATACAAAAATCTGATGTGAGCAGCACATGACTTTTTTATATAATGCAGTGAATTTACTTTACACCTTTTACAGTCAAAAAATACCGATGCGGTAGTCGAGCGGTCAGAGGCATGCGTTTCCGTCTGATCGCTCGATTGCCGGGTTGTGGGTTCGAATTCCGCCAGCGGGCATGGATGTTGTGATGTCGAGGTTTAATCAGTCTTCTGCCCTTGGGGGGCCTCAATAAAGTGAAGCTGCATATTACCCTTCGCCATGGGACCAGGGATCTATTGGACGTGGTGTAAGACTTTTATTCACCACCGGAATTAGAAACAACAACAATCAATCAAAAAATAATGTATAAGATCCACGGTACTGTGTTTTAATGTTGAATTGTACATTGGGTGATTTTCCGGATGAAGACATGTAATACTATTTCAAAGTACCCAATTAACTTATATTTGACACAACTCTAAATCAACAATTATCAATATTGATAGCATCCTCAATAAGCGATATAGTCTATATATTAAAATATTTTAATAATTAATTCATCAATTATGCGTCATTTTCATTAATTTAGCGCCATTTTTGCAAATTCGACGAAATTTTCGTCAAACTGGGGCGAAATATCGCCAAGTTGGCGATACTTTGCTAGATTATTGGCCAAGTTGCAAAATACATCACCAAGTGTTACAGACAAAAGGAGAGAAAAGCATTTCTTATATACTAGAAGATATGCCCGTCACATGACAGAAATCAGAATTTGCGAAACATTACTTCACATTTGGCGCCATTTTTATCAATTTGACAACATTTTTGTCACTTTGGCAACATTTAAAAATGTCGCAAAGTTGGCGACGTCCCATTAAATTTCTTGCCAAGAGTAACGGATGGACGGGTTATTCTTATAGTTCATTCTTATGTTCTTTCCAAGATATTGAATTTTCATCAATTAGTCGTCATTTCATGGATTTAGCGTCAGGTTCATCAATTTGGCAAATTTTTATCAACTCTGTAACATTTTCGTCAATTTGGCAACATTTGAAAAGTCACCAAGTTGGAGATATTCTGGAAAATTCGTCTCTAAAATTTTATCCAAACGTTACGGACGGAAAAATAGGTTATTCTTGTAATAGATTCTTATATTATTACTTTCCTTGTATATATAGTATAATGTGTAAGAAAAGTATTGAGACTGGCTCGAAAATTCGAATTCGAGTTTTTGACGGGAAAGCACGTTTCAAGCATCCCTGAACACGAATTGGCTGTTTTCAGGTGATGTCTGTGTGTGTGTGGGGGAGGGGAGACGATATCTCACGAACGAATCAAGCGAGCTGAACAAAATTTAGTACAAAAATCAGTGAATACTAGAAGCCTATTATTTTTACATACAATCGAATGTTCAGAACCCTCCTAAATTTTGAAATGAAATTTTAAAAATATCATCAAAAAATTAAAACATTCAATATAGTTATGTAAATAATCATTTCTTATGTAATTTTTCATTAGAAAACGATTGACATACATTTTAGAACACTTGCATGAACCATTCTTGAGATATTGCACATTTTTCAAATAAATTTATCAAAAAGTCACATAAAATTAAAAAAAAATATTTACTATTGTGAAATCTGTTCACTTTTCATATGTAATATTATGCGATAAATTTATTATATCATCCTCGTAGATCTAGCTCATTCCATTCATGAGAGAAAACACTTTGGGTAATAGCTTTATAATTTGAGGCCATTAGTCGTTCATCTACCATATAATCTATTTCTCGATAAACAATACTTGGCGACATTTTGGCGGCTAATTTGGCGGAATATCGCCAACTTCGAGAGTTTTTAAAATGTTGCCAAATTGACGAAAATATCGCCAAATTGATAAAAATGTCACCAAATTGATAAAAATGATGCTAAATCAATAAAAATGAAGACTATTTGATGAAAATACAATATCTTAGAAAGAAGAAGAATCTACTATAAGAAAATATACTTTGGGTAATAGTTTTGTATTTAGAGACCATTATTAGGAGACTTCCGACCATAATGCTTGACGAAATTTTAACGATGAATTTGGCGGAATATTGTCAACTTGGTAAATTTAAAAAAAAAATTCTCCAAATTGATAAGAATGAAGCTAAATCAATGAAAATGACAACTAATTGATTAAAATTCAATATTTTGGAAAGAATATAAGACACTACCATAAGACTTCGTCTATAACACTTGCCAAAATTCTAGAGACGAATTTCGGCTGCATATCGCCAATTTGGCGACTTTTTAAATGTTGCCAAACTGATGAAAATTGATAAAAATGTTATCAAATTGATGAAAATGTCGCCAAATTGATAAAAATGACACCAAATAAGATGCTATATTTTGCAACTTTTTAATTCCGTAATACGATGGGCGTACCTTTTATTATAAAAAATACTCTTCTAAATATCACCAATTTGGCGATATTTGGCCCACATTGACGAAAATATCGCCAAAATTGCAAAAATGATACTAAGTTAATGAAAATGACGCCTAATTGATGAATTTATTATTAGAATATTTAAATGTATGGACTATATTGCTTATTGAGGATGCTATCAACATTGATAATTGTTAATTTAGAGTTACGTAAAATATAAGTTAATTGGATACGAAATAGTTTCAGAAGTTGTCATCCGGATGTACAATTTACCGCGCAAAATGTACAATTTAACGTTACAAACACTGTGTTGTGGATCTTTTCATCATTTCTTAACTGTGAAAGAAGTAAATTCATTGCATTATATAAGGAAAGTCATGTGCTGTCCACATCAGATTTTCTTATTCTTATATTAAATGTTGAATTTTCGTCAATTAGTAGTCATTTTTAGTGATTTGGCGTCATTTTTATCAATTTGGCAACATTTAAAAAAATCACCAAGTTGGCGACATTCCACAAAAATCGTCGCCAAAATCTCGCCAAGCTTTATGGGCGAAGAAATAAGTTATTCTTATAACAGATAAATGACTATTGACGTCCAACTTCCGATAGTCCAACTTCCAAAAGTATTACCCAAAATATATTTTCTCATGAATGAAACTAGCTGGATCCACGAGAATGATGCTACCAAATTTATCGCATAATATTCCATATGAAAATTGAACATATTTCACAATAGTCAATAATTTTGTTTTATGTGATTTTTTGATACATTTATTTCAAAAATGTGCAATATCTCAAGATCGGTTGATGCTAACGGTCTAAATTTATGTCAATCGTTTTCAAATTTAAAATTACATAAGAAATGACTGTTTATGTAACTTTATTAAAGTTTTTGAGTTTTTGGTGATTATTTCAAAATTTCACTCGAAAATTTAGTGGGGTTCTGATTGCGTTTAAAAACAATAGGCTTTCAGTATTCACGGATTGGATTGGAAGGCCCAGACCTCACGACCAACCCTAAGGCTTACGGTAACTTACTGTGTGGCCGGAGTATTCAGGGATTGTAATTTTTGTACCAAATTTCATTCGAATCACTCCATTCGTTCGTGAGATATCGTCTTCAGAGATTCACTAACACACACACACACACACACACACACATGCGGACATCACCTCAAAAACGTTCGATTCGTGATCAGGGATGATTGAAACGTGCTCTCCCGTCGAAAAATCTAATTCGAATTTTCGACCCCGTCATAATATTTTCCTTATACATTATGCCATGTATATAAGGAAAGTAAAATCAAAATTCCTGTGGCTTATAGACGAGTCATTTCAAAATCATATGACATGAAAGACATCAAAGATCCCCTTCCCACTTAAGAGACGAACAATGTTTTACCCAAAGAACATTGTTATGTATTTGGGGTGTTTTGTGGTCTTTAAGCATTGTTTACAATTAAGGAGAGTTCTCGTATAATTGCTTAAAGACTCGATCTGTATACCGGGCCAAGTGTAGAATGTTTTCTCTCTGTTTCATTCCTTTGAAACCAAGTTTTATTAATTTAGTTATTTACTTAGTTTTCCTTAGCTTTGTATGTTCGATACAGACTAGATATGAGAGAAAAACACCTTTTCGTACAAAGTTATTTACTATTCAATTCACTTATTTTTATAATTTAAGGGTATGGCTGACGGATTTAATCTCTGAGATAAAGCAAATGGAGGGAACTAAAACAATAAAAATACTTAATGCATTAAACACTTTTATATATCATTCTTGTTCTTTCATTCATTTTCTTTAATTATCATTAATAAAGTTTATCATTAATTTTCTTTTAATAAAAATATGGTATTGAAAATTAATGTTTGTTACTTTGTAGTAAATTATGTAAGTACATTTCGTCTGTAACTAAGAAATTATAAATATGAAAAATTTGTTTCATATCACATATAATCTATCCTAATAATTTCTACCTGGTCATTCATGTGTGTATGTAAGTATATCCCACGATTTACAAAGCTAATTCTTGGCCTAAAACCTCGTTTTTGTTTAAAGTGAGATAGATCTGAGCACTTTCCCGGAATATAAAAAAAAAATTAACAGACTTTTAATTATTTACAACAAAAAAACTTCAAAAATGACAACAACAAAAAATACTTGTTTCATACATTTTTATATAGTTTTTTAAAAATTAGTAAAAAATGTTCCAATTTCGTACATTTTAAAGATACAATTTAGATGTTTTAATTATATAAGTATTCTGCGAGAAAATCTCTTGAATTGTATAATAATTACCATATTTGGTATTTTTATATTTTAATTAGGATTTTATATTTTAATGATCTAAGAACGTTTTTCTATTTTATCGTCTGTCATACCGAGAACTGTAAAATCAACTTTCAAATACGTTCACCAATTACCAATCTCATCAATCAGTGTTCTAGCAATTCAGTGACGGCTGTGCCGGAATCGTAAATTCAATAGTTTCCGACGGACTTAAACATTCAGAGCCTCCTTCAATTCAAACCTCCTACTTGTTTGAAGTGATCTGCGTGTGTGAATGGCTGTATATGTACATACATAATCTGTAGTTCAACCATAGTCCGTGGCTGTACATTGTCTGTGGACATGATATCCAAAGTACGAATGGAAAGATTCAAACAGCATTTTATACGATTATACATTTTTAAAGTACTATTATTTACTTTTAACGTAATCAAACATGCAGAAACACCCAAATTTAAACTTTTACATTTAAAATAAGTTAATGACAGTCATTTATGTAAAATATTTCTATAATCCATATGCATGCTCATTTCATAAAACTATATAATTTTATATTCATTAAAAAACAAATTATACAGTAATTTTATTATCTGTAGTGATACACAAAAAACAAATCTGTGGTGAACAAATGAATTTAGAATACTGACATGCGCCGGTTTTGAGATATTGAAAGTTAATTATAAATATTAAAGACAACAGTGTAAGAGAAAAAAATCTTTTAATTTGACACCATTTAAGACCTTAAACAAAAAAAGATTAATCATGCATAAAGCAATGATTATGAAATACTTTCCAACTGAAATACAGTTTTATTTAAACATCTCTAAAATCCGATACATTCAGCGGTAATATTTTTAAAATTATCATAGTATAATAATTGGAAATTTAAAACTTCATCAAAAAAGACAATGCTATAAAATCGCTTGATTCTCTATCCAAATAAAATCAATGACTATTCCATTCATATCATTTATATTCCAGACTCCAGAGCTAAATAATTTTACGTTAAAAAATTCAGCAATTCTTATACAACTCATCTTACAATCGCTTGTTTTGCTTACATTTTGCATGCGTTAAAATTAGCCTTCGTTGTAAAAATAATCAAAGCTTAGTGATCATTTAAAATAAAAAAAAAATATTGTATTTGCGTAAGCACAGAATTTTGAAACACAGATAATATGCAAAAATAAAGCCGTTTTAGGACGGATGCAACACTAAATATACATACAAAAAAGATCAATCACGCATAAAGCATTGATTATAAAACACTACCCAACTGTAATCTTATTTAAGCATCTCTAAAATACGATACATTCAGCGGCGATATTATTTTAATTATCACATAACTACAATAATTTATTTTACTTGGAAAATTGAAACCATGCAGGTAAAAGTACGTTCTAACTCCATGCTTAAAATTTCATTCAAACTTTATTCAAATGACGTCATCGAAATATAAATAGTATGCCTTTTTATGTAAAAGCCGAGAGTCATTCATACAATTTTATTCCAAACTCCAGAGTTAAATAATTTTGCGTGAAACTTATTCGCAATTCTTATACAATTCATTTTACAATCACTTGTTTACATTTTACATTCATTAAAGTTAGGCTTCGTTGTAGACATAATCAATGTTGGATGATCATGTAAACTAAAAAAAATTGTAACTGCGTTGGCGTAGAATATGGATGCACAAAAAAAAAAACGCAAAAATTAAGAGGTTTTAGGACGGATGCAACACTAAATATATATTTAAAAGAACTTTAAAAATCACGATTTTGACTCAAAATGAATGCCATATTTCATTTTGAAGTGGGTGACGTGACCTCTTCATATTATATAGGTGTCATTATTATTATTTTAATTTTTATTTAGAATCTACAAAACATATTTTACCGAAAATTCTTT
Organism: Amaurobius ferox; assembly: GCA_951213105.1. Lineage (NCBI taxonomy): Eukaryota > Metazoa > Arthropoda > Arachnida > Araneae > Amaurobiidae > Amaurobius > Amaurobius ferox. Next base: position 23,161,963 of record OX578149.1, read on the forward strand.
TATATATTGTATGAGATAATTTGAATATTTCCTAAAATTTTCGAAGCAATTTGTGAATTTTAAGTTCGTTTAAAATATGTTTAAAAATTAGATCCCATAGCGTTCAATGTATTTCATTTTTAACACTTTACAACAAAGTTGAAAAGTGTTTATGACTTTGTTCATTCTGTCTGTCTGTCTGTCCGTTAGCACGATAACTGCTGTAAAAATGACTTAATCAAAATGAAATTTTAGTATGTTGTTCAGACGGTCTGTAGGACCTATGGGAATATAAATGAAAAATATCACCCAATTAGTTTTGGATTGAACCCGGGTTGAAAAAATGGAATACATTGAGCCCTATGGGACCTAATTTTTCAAGCATTTTTTAAGCGGATTTAAAATTCACAAATTGCTTCGAAAATTTTAGGCAATATTCAAATTGTTCCATAAAATATATAAAAAAAAAATCAGCGAAATATATTCAGTTGTTTTTTAAATAAAAATTAAAATAATAATAACGCCTCTTATATTAAGCGATCACGTGTCCATGATATGAAACGATCACATGACCCACTTCAAAATGATATATGGCATCCATCTTGTCTCAAAATCGTGATTTTTTAAGTTCTTTTTAATTCATATTGAGTGTTGTATCCGTCCTAAAACCACTTAATTTTTTGCTCAAATTCTGTGCATCTACATACTGAAACAACGCAATTACAATATATTTGTGTTTAAATGATCATCCAAATTTGATTATTCTACAACGAAGCCTATTTTTCACTTATGTAAAATGTACACAGCAAAATATGTAGAATGAGTTGTATTATAATTGCTGTATTTCTTTAACACAAAATTATTTAGCCCATGGAGTCTGCATAGCTGATATGAATGAAATATTCATTGATTTTACAAAGAGAAGGACGATTTTTTTCGATGAAGTTTTAAACATAGGGTTTAATTACTTGTAGCTCCATGGTTTTAATTTTTAAATAAAAAAATTATTATAGTATTGTGATGAATGAAATGAATAGGAAAATGTTATGGATGAAATGCTGTTTTTATAGAGAGATCTAGACGTGTTATTTTTTCTATGACGTCATTTGAATGAATTTCAGTTATTTTCGATGAAGTTTTCAAATATAATAATTTATCGTAGTATTATGATAGTTTTAAAAATATGACCGAGGAATGTATCGCATTTTAGAGATGTTTAAACCAGACAATTTATATTTCAAGGCCGGCATTTGAATGAAGTTCATTTTTTCCGATGAAGGTTTAAGTTTTCAAATATAATAAATTAATGTAGCATTGTGATAAGTTTTAAAATATTACCGAGGAATGTATTGCATTTTAGAGATGTTTAAATAAAATTGCATTGAAGTTGGAAAGTGTTTCATAATCAATGCTTTAAGCATGATTGATCTTTCTTGTTTCAACTCTGGTTCAATCCAAGTTAATTGGGTGGTATTATTCATTTACATTCCCATATATCCCACAGACCGTCTCAACAACATACTAAAATTTCATTCTGATAAAGTCATTTTTATTGTTCTAACATACAGACAGATAGACAGACAGAATTAACAAAGTCATAAACACTTTTCGATTATGTTGTGAAGTGTTAAAATATACAAACAAGCTAGATGAGCACTTTCGGACGTCAAACGTCCTTCATCAGTGGTAAAGAAATAAAGGTGGAAAATACATGGGCTCATATATGTAGTCAAAACTGAGAATCAAAATCTGCATATAAGTAGTCCGATTGCCCGAGACAAAATAGAATAAAATTATGAAATTACAAAAATATATACAGCATAAATGGGACATAAATAACAAAAATCTAGTAATAAAATGTAAAAAATTTATAAAAAATATAAATAAAATAAAAATTTTATAACAATAAAAATAAAAATTCTATAGTCGCAAAATCAGATGAATTATATAGATATCCAAAACTTCTGACGAATATTTAATGCGTAGAAAGTCGAGAATGAAATGCCACGCGGAACTGAGGGTTTGAACAGGATCGAAGTTACAAAACTAAAATTTAAACTCAATTCTTTACGATAAATGTAAATAAAAAGAAATTTTGAAAATAAAATATTATGCCCTAAATAAGCGCTTATTTAGGGCATAGCCTATACTTTGTTTTGTTTGCATTCGTTTTCTTAAAAAAGTGGTTGCTAAAGAAGTGACCGGGATAGAAAAGTGATTGCTAGCTGCTGACATCGTAGCTAAGATTGTTTGTTTTGAATATGCATTTTACTGACTATAGCATATAAAAAATTCATAATCTACCGCTGAATATTCGTTTTAATATTTCTATATATCTTGCTTATAATATAATTTTTAAACTAAAAATTACATTTATATCAATAAAAAAACATTTTTAAATGAGTGACGATAAAAAAACATTTTAAAATAATAAAATAAACATGGCAGATTTTCATGGTTGCTCGACTTTCTCAACCACCTTACCTTTAAATAAATTATGAGAATTTTATCTCGTATGTAATTCTTATTCATTTCTAATCCCATTTTAACAGGTGAAGGACTTTATGCATAACATTTTCACAGAGACTAACATTCCTTTTTGGCAAAACTATGTCTCACTTTGGAATTCTTTATTTTTACAAAATTTCCAAACAAAAAATTCTTAACAAGCAAAATTCAAAAAATATTTTATATGTCTTATATTTTATATGTCTAAATATTTTATGAGTATATATGATGACAATACACAAGTTTTTTTTATTTATTTACTGTGCATTTCATTTCACTTCAGAGTATGTCTATTTTGCAGAATATAATAAACTAGCATTTATAAGGCCTGCCAAAGACAGGTGAACTAACGCTCTTAAAAGAAATAAGTTGCAACTTTTTTGATACATTTTATTTTGTTTAACAATGTATGGCAGTTAGCGGCCAAAAAAGTCATCTTGATCGAAAAATGACCCAGTTAGATTCTGTTCCTTGGTAGATACTATACGTATACAAAGTTTCAGCTTTCTAATTCATCAACGGTTTCTATCTGGGATCGACGAGATCTCAGGCGACTTTTTTGATCCTCCTATTCTATCCTCCTCGGGGGTAGGGGGAGGGGGGAGGAAATCGAAAATTCGATATTCGATTCCATTAGGTTTTCTTCCGTAGACGATACTATAAAGTGTGCAAATATTTAGCCTTCTAGGTCAATGGAATATATGAATGGCTTGGAATTAGCTAGGTTCTGTCTTGTGGTCGACACTAGAAATGTGCAAAACTTTAGTATTCTAAGTCAACGGGAGGGGAGGGGGGTTAGAAAGTCTGGAGAGGTCGAAGCATGCAGTTGCAGGCAGCCCTAAAGAAGAAGCTTCATGAATATGTTTTCTGACCACATCAAATGAAAAGCTGATATGGGCAGGACATGATTTTCTCTACATAATGCAAGTGCTTTCATTCTTTCAATTCGAAATAATGATGGACAAGATACATGCACAACGATTTTAATGTTGAAAAGTATACTGCTATTAAGCGATTTTCTGAATTACAACATGTAAAATTATTTAAGTACTAAATTAACTTATATTTCTTTTAAATATAACTTGATAATTGGAAATATGTTAACATCTGCTAAGTAAAGTACTTCATTGCATTAAAATATAATAATTATAATTTCATCAATTTGGCTTCATTTTTTGCAAATTGGCCGATATTTCCATCCATTTAGCCCCACATTAAAAGTCGTTAAGTTGCCGATATTTTGCCAAATTACTCGCCAATGTTGCCAAAATGTTTGCCAATTGTTACATATTTGATAATAATATTTAATACTGTTCATTTTTATGTACCTTTTCACATACATATATTTATAAAACGTGTAATATGTCAAGAACGGTTTAAGCTAGCTTTCTAAAGTTTATGTCATTCGTTTTAGAATAAAACAATACGTACAAAAAGATTATATTTTTAATATTATTGAATGTTCTAATTTTTTTTATGATTTTTTCAAAAATTCATTCGAAAATTCGGTGGTTTTCCAAACGTTCGCTCAGGGTTTCAAATTCAGGGATGCTTAAAACGTGCTCTTCCTTCAAAAATTCAAATTCGAATTTTTCGACCCCGTCACAATACTTTCTCTATATATTATACTATGTATGTAGGGAAAGTAATAATAAAAATCTGATGTAATGTAGTTTGGATCCAGTTTACCGTAGAACACCAAAGAAGCATTCCCCTTGCAAGTACAGCACTCTGTTCTGTAATAATATTTTTCCTTTTGCCAAGTTATTAAACAGTGCAAGGGTAAATTAAGGTAATTTCTCTTATGGTCGTAGCAGTGCAGCTGGTAGCTTAATTGGACGCGTTCTAAGAAGCTCGGGTTCGATTCCTAGTTACTAAATTTTAATATTCTGCGACAGCTATTTGAAATAGAGCTATTTCAGTCGCTTTTAATAAATATTTTTTTCACTTAATGAATAATAAGCCAACGCAAAAATAATATACTAATGATTTCTTAGTGACATTCATCGATCTCAATTTGGAAACGTGAAGCGATGAATGAATATTTTTCTTCAACAAAATATGGCATTGAATTGGAAGTCATTGAAGAAATAAATATTCGTTCGAGTTTTTATGTTTAAGTTTTGAAAAATTTCTTAAGTTGTCTTTTTCTAAAGAAAACTATACACTCCGAGCTTCGTACTGTTGTCTAACAATTTCATACATTGAAGTAACTTCTGCATGCAAAAAAATTCAATTTAGTAATGAAGACGAATAACGCTTATTAAGATTCTCAAAAATTTATATTAGATTTCAAATATACGAAAAGCAAATAATTTAAGATATGTTGCTTGGCTTCTCAGTATTTTACATTCAATGTTAGGATTCTAAAGATGAGACTTCGGAAGGAATTGGGTTGCTATTCACAAAACTCGTCCAAAAAAGGCATCCATAAAATCAGAATCACGCACTCCTTGTAATTAACTGTATCCATCAATCAATTTCGCGCTTATTATGTGCTCGTCAGCATGGAATAGTCGATATAGCAGCAAGAAAACTTGCTATGTGCTACAATTTTGTGAGCCTATTTAAAGATCAACATATTCAGTCGTACAGGGCAGCCGGTTCAATCCTATCAATTTGAAGCCGGCTTCGCAATACAACTGAATCTGTCAGTCTCTACAAAGGCTCGTAATATTGGGGCATATAACAAATCTTTTTTGCTGTCATTGCAGGTAACTGCTATTCTGTGCTGATAAATGCATACTAAACGCAAAGCTGATCAATGGATTCTGTTACATGCGATTCTAAAATAGAATTGGTTGGCTTGCTACACCTTTATCTACAAGGCGTTGCCAGACTATCGAAAATCGAGAGGCCGGTGGTCAAATCGGGGGTTACTATTGCCAATCGTAAATATCCTAGTAAAACTACTAGGATATTTACGTTGTCAATGGTGGAAGGGAAGCTAATTGGATTCAGAAACTAGTGGAGACACTGTCAGATTCAACCCAAAGCAGATGAAGCGTAGCTCCAGACTCCCAATTGTAAAGGAGTCTTCATTTTTACTTTCCCTGCAATACATGATAATGTATAGGGAAAGTATTGGAATCATGTCGAAAATCGCAACTCGAGTTTTCGACGGATCTACACGTTTCGAGACCTCTAGAATTCGAAAAAACTCTTTTTAGCGTGACGTCTGTGTGTGTCAGTCTGTATGTGTGTCTGTCTGTGTGTCTGTCTGTGCAATGTAGGTATCCACTCTAACTCAAGAACTAATCGACCGAATTTCATATAATTTGGTAGGTAAGTTACTTGTATGTGACCCCGGTGCTGATTAGTTTTGGGTACTATTCGGAATAAACCAACCCGACTTTTTTTTCGAAATGACAAAATCTTTTACGAAATGACAAAATCTAAAAAAAAAGACTATATATGGTGAAATGTACCAAATGAATTCTTGTTTTATACGCAATTTTTGACGAGGAAAAGAATATAAGACACCCCATCATACTTTAGGACTAACCATTCTCAAGATATTTGAGATTTCTTGCATTTTTGTTACGCCTCGGAAAAATGTCCAATTACCAAATAAAAACAAAAGGTGAATTAAAAATGCAAATTTAGTGTTTTTTGTTGCAATTAAACTCAATCTAATGAATTATTAAAGAAATAAAGAAAATATGTATTTAAGTCTGCAGGGAAAGTCATGTGCTTCCCACATCAGATTTTTACTTTCCCTGCAATACATAGTAATGTATAGGGAAAGTATTGGAATCATGCCGAAAATCGCAACTCGAGTTTTCGACGGATCTACACGTTTCGAGACCTCTAGAATACGAAAAAACTATTTTTAGCGTGACGTCTGTGTGTGTGTCTGTGTATCTGTTTGTGTGTCTGTGTGTCTACCTGTGTGTCTGTCTGTCTGTGCAGATATTTTATCCACTCTAACTAAAAAACTAATTGACCGAATTTCATAAAATTTGGTAGGTAAGTCACGTGTGGGCGAATCTGGTGCTGATTAGTTTTGGATACGATTCGGGATAAAAGAACCCGCCTTATTTTGCGAAATGGTCCGTAAAAGCCTGTATCCACTCTAGCTAAAAATCTAATGGACCGAATTTAACAAAATTCAGTAGATAAGTCGCTTGTGGGTTACCCTGGTGCTGATTAGATTTTGGTACTTCGAGAAAAAAATATATATCCTGCCTTTTTTGCGAAATGGCTCGCAAAAATCGCAAAATCTAAACTAAAAAACTACGTAAGCTCAAATATAGCCTTTAAATGCTTCTTTTATAATGTAATTTTTAACGATGAAAAGAAGAAGACCAATCCCATTACACTAGGACTAACCGTTCTCGAGATATTTCTGTTTTTCGTATTTTCCCTACGCCACCTTTGAAAATAAGTCCAGTTACCAAATGTGAAAGAAAATTGAATTAAAAGTGAATTAAATTTAATTAAAATAAAGAGAACGTGGATATAAGTCTGCAGGGAAAGTCATGTGTTGCCCACATCAGATTACTTTCCCTGCAATACATGGTAATGTATAGGGAAAGTATTGGAATCATACTGAAAATCACAACTCGAGTTTTCTACGGATCTACACGTTTCGAGACCTCTAGAATACGAAAAAACTATTTTTTAGCGTGACGTCTGTTTGTGTGTTTGTCTCTGTGTGTGTGTGTGTCTGTCTGTCCAATGTATGTATCTACTCTAACTAAAAAACTACTGGACCGAATTTTATACAATTTGGTAGGTAAATCACTTGGGTGAGACCCTGGTGCTGATTAGTTTTCGGTAGGATTCATAAAAACCGAACCCGCCTTTTTTTGTGGAATGGCCCCTAAAAATTTCATGTATCGACTCTAGCTAAAATACTAATTGACCAAATTTCACAAAATTTGGCAAATAATTTACTTGTAGGATATTCTGGTGATGATTAGATTTTGGTATAATTCGGAAAAGAACAAACAACCTGCCTTTTTTTAGGAAATGGTCCGCAAAAATCACCAAAATCTGGAAAAAAAGGACTACGCATGCTGAAATGTATGAATTAAATTCTTGTTTTATACGCAATTTTTGACGAGTAAAAAAATATAACACACTCCATTATGCTTTAGGACTAACCGTTCACAGGATATTTAAGATTTCTTGCATTTTTGTTACGCCGATTTCGGAAAAATGTCCAATTACCAAATAAATACAAAAATGGAATTAAAAATGCAAATTTAGTGTTATTTGGTGCAATTAAACTCAATCTAACGAATTATTAGAGAAATAAAGAAAATATGAATTTGAGTCTGCAGGGAAGGTCATGTGCTGCCCACATCAGATTTTTACTTTCCCTGAAATACATTGTAATGTATAGGGAAAGTATTGGAATCATACCGAAAATCACAACTCTAGTTTTCGACGGATCTACACGTTTCGAGACCTCTAGAATATGAAACACTATTTTTAGCGTGACGTCTATGTGTGAGTCTGTCTGTATGTCCGTCTGTGTGTGTGTCTGTCTGTGCAATGTATGTATCCACTTTAACTAAAATACTACTGGACCGAATTTCATAAAGTTTGGTAGGTAGGTCACTTGGGTGAGACCGTGGTGCTGATTAGTTTTTGGTAGAATTCGTAAAAACAGAACCCGCCTTTTTTTGCTGAATGGTCCGTAAAAAGTCTATGTATTCACCCTAGCTAAAATACTAATTGACCAAATTTCACGAAATTTAGCAGATAAGTTACTTGTGGAATACTCTAGTGTTGATTAGATTTTGGTATAATTCGGAAAAGAACAACCTGCCTTTTTTTACGAAATGGCCAGCAAAAATCTAAAAAAAAAATACTACGTATGCTCAAATGTAGCAATTAAATTCTTGTTTTATACGCAATTTTTGACGAGGAAAAGAATATAACACACTCCATTATGCCTTCCCGGCCGTCCATCTTGTTACTCTAAGTCCTCTGGACGAGTCGGACGGTCTGGGTCTTCAACACTCCATTATGCTTTAGGACTAATCGTTCTCAAGATATTTGAGATTTCTTACATTTTTGTTACGCCGCTTTTGGAAAAATGTGAAATTTCCAAATAAAAATAAAAATTGAATTAAAAATGCAAATTTAGTTTTATTTTGTGCAATTAAACTCAATCTAATGAATTATTAAAGAAATAGAGGAAATATGAATTTGAGTCTGCAGGGCAAGTCATGTACTGCCCACATCAGATTTTTAAAGCTTACATTGGTATTGTTGCACAAAATTTACTGACTTTATCACTGAACTCTAAAGTTAATAATATCAGCTTTATTATAGGGTTAAATAATTTCTAAATTTTTATTATTTCTGTAAAATATAAAATATATACCCAAATAAAAACTTTTTTGAAGTATTTCTGGTAATTTGTCCAGAATAACAATAATAAAGTAATATTAAACAAATGTGAGATTGTATCCATAACATTTTCATATATTTATATTTAATCATTATTAGCCTATTTTCCATTTAAATAAATTCCAGTTTAAAGCCTAATATAATACGTGGTGTTATATTGTCAGTGATTATGCATACTGTTTTTCTATTAACTGGTCGAATCACGATGTACGTTGCGACTTTGACCCATTGAAACATGAAGTTCGATTCTAAGACAGTCTTAACCAACGAGTTAGAATATATGGAGAGAGTGCGGTCCAATCTGTTCCATGTTATAAACGTGGCCAAACATAGAGCAGGTGCTAGTGGTTGAGGAGGAGAAGGCCACTCATGCTTTGGCGATTTATCGCCTAAACTGTGTCGTGTACCTTCTGTTTTCTTTTTTAACTTCTATTAAAGTTGAGGATGAATGGGAAGTTGTTACACGTATTATATATACATGATTTTAAAAAATATGTATGAAGAAAAATACGAAATAAGATTAGAATATTTTTATTACCAAAAAATTGTATTACTAAAGACAAATTTTGTTAATGAAGTCAATTTCATAAAACAAATTGAACTGCTAAACAATTGCAAATAAAATATAATAGGAAATAGATTACAAGTATACAAATTGAAGAATATGTATAATATATTTAAAAACAATTATAAAGTATATGAAAAAATTATGTGCATGCTCGCTTAAAATGTGGAATTCTCCACTTTTATCCAGATAAACTTTATCTTTGAAAGTTATGTTAGCAGTATCCATATCTGCTTTGAGGCGTAATACGATTGAGTCATTTTTACATCTAATTTATTTTAATGTATTGTATGCGTACCGTCAAATATAAAACAATGTAATATTTGCAATAATAAAATATTTAACTTTATTTGCATTTTTTTTAATATAAAATGACATTTCAGAATAAAATACAAAATAATGTCTAAATTCATAAATAGGGGCTCAGATATTGAAATAGCCACGATTTTTAAATTGTCAAAACGTGTTCAGAAGGGTTTTTGCTTGTTTAATCCACATAGAATCTGGAAATTGTTTAAAACTGTTTTTCTATAAAGTATAGGAAATAAATACGATTATAATATATTAGGGAACAAAATAGAAAAATTGCATTTAATTATAATAGTTTCAGAGATTTGACTGCTAATAATTCGTTTGAAAAATGCTTTAAATAAATATTGTGAAATTTACATCCAGAATTAAAAAGACCGTAAGCACAATTGCAGTGCGCTAACTCAATGTGGCATAAAAATAAATGTTGTACAATTATATTAAATATTAAAAACTTAGCAGAAATTGAAGATCAATCTATCCAAAATTATTTCTAAAAATTTTAAAAACAACTAAAGCATTAGGACCAAAATTATAATTAAAGCTATGTGCAGAATTTTAAATTTTAATGACCTTTAAATAGAGTTAATTTTGTATTAATACTTCTGCATTTGTTTTGTTGAAGTTTCTTAGTATGAAGTTTCGCAGTGTGACACAGCCTTATTTTAAAAAATTCAAAGAGTACGGATTTTATTAATAGAACTTTGTGGTTTTGTATTGGGTCGTGGTTTAAAATATGATCATTTAAATTTGAGAAAAGATATGGATCCATCTGCATCATTGAATAAGTTATAAGTGTGTGCATAATGTTGCGTTTGTGTAATTTTTCAGCAGCTTCAATTATACGAAAAGATTTTTCTGCAACTTTGCAAAGTTTATGTATATCATCACCAGGCGATATTAATCCATCTCTGTTTTTAATTTTAATTAAATTGGAAAAAGAAGAGTTCACTGTTAATGCCAAAATACATTGTGAGCACTTGAATGATTTGGTTAATTTTTTTATGATGAATCCTGAAATGTAGCCTACAACATCAGTAATAAAAAGGCTCAAATTGCTTAGGTCCATTATATTATTTTCTATGTCTCTAATATTTTGTTCTACCGTTTCATCATAAAAAGTAATATCTTCATTTAAAATATTAGTGTATTTGTTTATAAATGATGAGACATTCAGGATATTAGTTTCATCTAAAGGCAAGCAGTTTGAATTAAGGGAGGATGTAATCTGGTGATGAGAGAGTAATCTAACGTATGCTGATTTAAATTGTATGGCTGTAGGGTTATTGTTGTGCCCGCCTTTGCTTCGTACTGCAATAAAAAACATTTCAATGTGATCTTGGGAAAGTTTGTACGTGGGTAAAAAAAATTAAAAGCTGAGAATCAATTAAAATGCTATATAGTAATTTTGTGCTATTGATACATGTTAATAAACCTAAAAATCCCGTTTTTCTGTTACTATGTAAAATTAAAGGGCAATTTATAGTTTTAAAAACAACTGAAGCATTAGGACCAAAATTATAATTAAAGCTATGTGCAGAATTAAGTTTTAATGACTTTTAAATAGAGTTAATTTTTTATTAAATGCTTCTGCATTTGTAATGTAAAGTATGTAAGTAAAAATGTATGATGTAAGTAAAAATATTTATATTGGTAGAGCTGTTTCTAGATCAAGAAGCCTATTACTTAAATTATGATGAGAAGAATGTGAGGTTCTTTTAGAGTTAAGATTGCTCATTTAATAGATTGCTAACGCATGATCAAGAAGTCGGTGATTCAAATACTTCTTTGGGCAAGGCATATTTCTTTCTCGAGAACTAAACAAGAGTTGTTGTTGTTGAGACCCAGACCGTCCGACCTACCAGAAAGGTGTAACTGTTTGGACGGCCGGAAAGAGCCACTCAATTTAGACCAGAACCCAGTGGGGAAGCATCCACAGGGACCGTACCCTCCTTCCCCTACCACCAACCTCTCGGAAGGACCTACTGACCCACATATTTAACGTGATCGTACGCCGCGTGAACACGGCGACAGTTTTAGCAGCAGAGGGAATCGAACCCAGGCCTACCGAGAGCAATTCCCGCGTGCTAACCACTGGGCTACCGCGCCAAACTAAACAAGAGTGTAATACCAAAATACTTCTTGAAAACACTGGGAGTTTGGTGATACATCCTTTGATTTTTAATTTGTGAACGGGGGGGAAATATATCTTTTTAATCGAGATGTTTATATGAAATTAATTCTAACCAGCATCGGCACCTATAAAATTTATCCGGAGGGATTCAAGGATAAGATTAACAACATTGACTAGTTTGATGTCCCCTTGTCATCCCCTATGGGCGTCCATGCTAACTAGTAATACTTATTAAGTACGATTTACTCTGAACTAGAAATGAGATCATGCTCATATACCTTTATATAAAATGCACCGAAAAGTTATGATGTAAAATCTAGCTGACATTTTCAATGAATGTAAACTATTATTATATTTTATTATGAACGTAAAATTTTATCATACGACACGTCTTTACTCTCATTAAAACTCCCATTTTTCTTCCCTAGCCACCCAATCTTGCGAGTCGCCAACCGTCGCCAAGTTCTACCTCGAAGGGAAAACATACGAGGATATCGAAAATAACTCTATAACTATCAGCAAAGTACTCCAAATGTTTTTTTAAAGTGTTAGAATGATATTATAAGTCTTTTGCAATATCACAAACACCAAAAATAAAGCAAAACTTCTAATTATACAGCATTAAAAGTAATGAAATTAATAGCCAAATGAAATGCACCATGCTAAAATCTTGCACAATTCCTTTTTAACTCTATTTGTAAGATATATAATGGAAACAAATGTTATCCATGAAAAGAGTAAAGCCCTCCTTGTACATGCTTTTACTTGCAGCCGTAATTACAACAGTACATAACCATTATTTTGCCATTTATATTTCTCGAGTACGCTCTCGGTGTGAAATTGCCATTGAAATGCATAGGGTCACAGTCGGAAGAAAATGCGTTCTCGGGGAATTCGTCCGTAAGACACCTGCCTTTATCTTTGATGACGATTGCAACCCTTAAGCTCTCTCCATATATTCTAACTCGTTGGTCTTAACGCTAGGCGTACAAGATTTCATAGCATGTAACATAAATACGGTATACTTTATCAGAGAAATTTCTCCATAAAAAACATTTCTCCTTGACAGCGTAATCATATCTGGTTAAAATAATATCCCATACAATCGTCTCACCTTTTCCTCATTAAACGTCAATCTAAAAGGTATATTTATAAACAAAAGTAATTTTCTAAATTATCTCTGAAACCGTGTGTTTTGTCGATGTGAATATATCATCTCATGCGCCCTTAAATGCTTATGGATAGAAAGGATTTAAACGAGGATCGCGTTTAAAGCTTCGAAAGATATAAATCAGGTCATGTATGATGATTATGACCATAGCCCGGATTATATGCAACTGCATATTAAGAAATGCAACTGCATATTAAGAAATGCAGTTGTATATTTAAACATTTTTTAGTTATAACTCATATAAACGCATAGAAGCTCAAATTCTGGCTTAATGCATATTATAAGTACTTTGTATCTTTTAATTTGTATTTTATTTTAATTTTAACTCTATATGAATTTTAATTGTTATATAAAGTAAGCATTAGCAGAAGAAAAAATCTAAATATCTACGACCCTATAAATAAAATTGTCTGTGTGTAAAGAAAATTATAAAGCATATCTGCACATAAAAGTGTATAAAGACATGTATTCCAATCTTCTGCTTCCTGTTTTAACAAGGTGGGGTACGTGGTTAACTGCAACTGTATTTTATATGAGAAACGTCATTAATACTTTTAACGTTTCATACACATACTTCTACTGTTTTCACAACGAAGGTATTGGTTAGAGATCTTCATAAAAGTCTGTGTATAATTGAATCCCATTATTACAAAACTAGAATTCTAAGGACTTTTGTTAAAGGATGTGATAGTAAACAAAATTCAGGAAAATATAGCCAAAATCCCCGAACCAGTAGAACAAGACATTAAACAGAAATTCAAAGTTATTTTAAATAAATATTGCGGTTTTGTTGAATTGATAAAAAACGACTTTGTCAACAATAACGAAAATGAATTGCCACCTCAAGTACAAACGAAAACAGCAAAATATTACAAGTAATGTCTAATAACATCAGTAAATGTTGAGAAAACATTTTCAGCATTTAAAATGCTTTCAAATTATAAATGACAAAAGTTAATTGTAAGGTTGGTTGTTTATGGCAACAAAACGTACTCGCTACAAGGAAAAACTTGAGCAACGTATAACCGCAAACAACACAATAATTATTAATTTTATTATTATTGTGTTATTTGTGCTTATATATGTTGCTCAAATTTTTCCTTATCCTTCGCATAAAGTGTATTTTACCTATTGACTCGCTATAATATGAAAATTTTAACAAGCATTGGAATAATAATATAATTTTTTATTTGCAGTAATAGTTTTTATAGGAGAAATATCCTGGTTTTAAACGGTTTTAAATGAATAAGTAACATTCAAACAAAATTTCTAAATGCATATTTTTATTTTATAAGTGCATATTTCCTGCATTTTTGCGCCTATGTGCACACATATTTTGACGATTTTTAAATGCATATAAACTGAGAGCTAGTTATGACCATTTACTTTCCTCCTGTCTTAACTATCACTGTGTACGCACTAGTGCTAATATGATATGGACTTCTTTGGCAAGTCAGATTTCCAATCACTTGCTCGATGGAATTATGCTTCCGTCTAATTATGTATCGATATACTTATATATCCCACTATATAGGTATCAAAGTCCATGGCCAATACTTTGAAAGCTACACTCACTCTAAATATAGAAGAAAAGTGGTAACTCACTAGGTAGAGCGTTGTCTAGCTAGATAACCGGAAATCGGTATTTTAACGCTCCGTTGAAACGTTCTTTTTATTTCAGTGGCGCACATAAACAACTTAGATATACAGGTTATATGCAGTGGATGACTGAGGTCTGAATGCTACTAAAATTTTTATTTTCCCATGACCTCCAGATTGGTATAAGTGACCTTCAGATGTATATAAGTAGTTTCAATTCACGCACAATTACTCCAGCGTATAAATGACAACAGAAGAATAGGGATGACGCACAAATTAGAAGTTTCAACTTTTAGAGTAAATTTGCGAAATTCTCAAATGAAATGCAGAATCTATCCCACGGTATGACTTCCTCAAATAGAACAAAATCTTGTTTGCATGGCCTCTGAAATTTAAAAATTGAAGTAATAGTAACCAAATTTCATTCTATTCGCTGAATTTATCCGAGGGATATGCTATCCACAGACAAACAAAGGCGCTGTAAAATGGTTGATCTGTTTTCAAAGATGCTCAAACCGTTTCAATCCATAAAAATCCGTCAATCAGATTTTTTACCTCATCACAATACTTTCCGTTTCCTATATGTTATGTGGAAATAAAAAATGCATAAAGGCATAATTCGGTTAAACAATACCAAACTTTGCAGAAAAGCCAGAAAGTGCTCAAATGATCATCCATCATCCCCCGAACATGATTTTGTGATCATTGCCGCTCGTTAGGATAAGGCAGATAATTAGATGATAAGTGAGCTCGAAACACCTTAAAGCAAGAATTTTAGAACTTTTCTGGTAAAAAACCCAGTAACGATGCAAGGTCATATTTTATTCCTGCTCACTGTTAACAAAATTCTAAATGCTCAGGATTATAGTGAAATGAATTCTGCTCTATAACAGGGCGATGCATCAATGAACAAAAACGTGACTCATGATAGGAAGCGATAGATAATAAGTTGAGAAATTTTATGCAACGGCCCATTATACAAGGTTAAGGTTTCTATGGAGGTTTGAACAGCCTGGTGGTTAGCGAACGGAGATTACACTCGGATGACCCAAGTCCGATTCCCGCCTCTGCCCAAATTATCTTTATGTCCACGCGGAATACGGGCACGTTAAATATGTGGATCCGTAAATCCTTCCGAAAGGTTGATAGTAAGGGAAGAAAAGTATAGTCCCTGTGGATGCCGCACCCATTGGGTTCCAGTTTAAATTGGGTGATACTTTCTGGCCGTCCAAATAGATACCTTACATTTTCGGGTAGGTCGGACGGTTTAGATCGAAAAAGAAGAAGGTTCCTATGAAAATGAAGCCTCCCCTCACTCCAATAACCCTGTAAGGAAAAGTTCATAAGTTTATAAGTTAGATCTATCTACAGTAAAGTGACCATGCGTGGTCGAATAAAAGTGATTTCAGTACTAGCGGAAAATTTAAAATTTACTGTAGCAAACTCGCAACATATCGAGAAAGGCGAAAATTGCCAATTAAAACATTAAAGAGCATTGACTAATGAGTCGGAATCGACACTAAAACTGTTACAAGAAGCATTTATTTCACACAGTATGATTAATGGCGAATATCTGTCCTATTCAGTAAAGACACAATGAACAACGATTACATACACAGTAATCTAATGTACAGCCTGTTCAAAATGCTCTCCGCTGGCAACAATGTACAATTGAATTCAAGAAAAAACACCACTGCGTACTTTAACAAGCATTACCGGTATCACCGTAATACAGCCTCTGATATAACATTCCTTTTCGACATCTATTCCTTTCATTCCTTATACGCGTTTTGTGCGTTATATCGATAACTACTTATTAGATAATCCTTTATAATTTTTGTAATTAACATTTTTCTTCTATCGTTTTGTTGCCGTGTTCGTTATCCTAACTTTTTTAATTTTCCACAAGGAACACTGCAATCATTTTTATTCGATCGGGTACAGTCACTTGACTATAAATAGACCTAACGTGTAGACCTTTCCTTAGAAAGTTATTGTGGTGCTTAAAGACTTTCGTAGGAACTCCTCCAATGTAACCAGACTTTCCATTTGCACTTAGTCTTTCCTGCACACACAATTCAACACAGATAAAAGGTCTTCAATAAAAACTCCAGACCTTTAAGTCTCCCCGCACGTGAAGAGAAACACTTTTTTAGGCAACTCTTAAAACACTTCGGAGATGTTTGACTTAATAATGAGTTGACCGACTATCGCGTCTTCCTCATCCATTCATTAAATATTTCTTGATCCTTTTTTATATCGGCTAAAAACTAAATCCCCTCCAACCTTTTAATTATGCAATGCATTATTGGAAACTAATTTTTAATTAGAAACTTATTAACTAGCTGGTATGCTTTACAAGTAATTAAAAAGTAATTAACATGGATAGTTAATGTGATATGATTTAATTCGGAGAACGTAATAAGGATTAATGACAAAAACCATACAGGACTAGATGAAATACGGATCCAGTTGAAGCACTCCGGTCTAGCTCAAAATTAATCTTCAGATTTTATTAAATTTGGCAGTTAAGTGGCTTTTGCGATACTCTGATGATAATTCAATTTAGAGCTTATGAGAAAACTAAAAATGATTTATTCTAAATGACCCTCAAAAATTAAAAAAATAAGCAATATGCCGAATTATATTTATTAAATAGTTATTTAAAGCATAATTTCATAATAAAAATGAAATCCCTTCCACTACATTGAAATAAACTGTTTCTAAGATATTCTATATAATTTATTTAGCGAATGGGCTTTATTTTAATGAAATGAATGCCAATTGTATTGTTTTGCGGTAAAATCCATAAGATATCCACATCAGGATTCTTTATTTAAAATGTAGCAAGGTGTATATTTCAAATGGTATTATCTATTAAATATACAGGGTGTCCCAAAAAGATTGAAACGCTTTAATTCTTTACCTGTTGGAGATAAGTGGGCAAAGTAAATTGCAAAAATGTTGAAAGTAAGGTAAGAAATAAGACTACGTTAATAAAATAGTCCTTCCATTAATTTTCAAGAAGTTACACTTCTTAATTTTTATACGACCCCCTTAGACGAATTTGGTCAATCAGAAAATTTGTATTTTTAATGCAACAAGATCATTAAAAAACCGCATATCTATATCTTTAAAATTGAGCGAGTTATATTTCATAGAAAATTGAACATTGTGAATGGAGACCATATCAAATTAGAAATGTAAATTTGTGACATATCACAAAAAAGATAAAACTGGATGATAATACATAAGATACCCAACCGCGCAGGGAGTACCACTGCTTTATATGATCTCTGTCTGTGTAATGCTTTATTTAGATGCATTTGTGATAAAAAATTTTGACACATATTAACGCATTTTTAATCTAAACAATTTCCATCGTCAATTTGTTTAAGATCCCTATTTTCATTGATGAAACAGCCTTTCACATGGTACGGAAAAGTGGCATAAGTCAGATTTTTTCCTTTATCATAATTTAGTTGATTTTAAAGAAACATATATGCAGGTTATGTTAATGATCTTGCCGTATTAAATATAAAAATGTTTTTTAATTGACCAAATTTGTCTAAGAGGGTCGTATAAAAGGTTAAAAGGTGTAACTTTTTGAAAATTAATGGGAGGACTATTTCATTAACGTAGTCTTATTAGCTACCTTACTTTCAACATGTTTGCAATTTACATTGCCCACTTATCTCCAACAGGTAAAGAATTAAAGCGCGTCTCAATCTTTTTGGGACACTCTGTATAATACAAGAGGATTTAAAACTCTCTGTACAAACTGTTATGGGAGGTATGTGACACTAAAACAAATCTTTTGTGTTAATGAATGTAATATGTCCACAAACGTCAACCTTTGGTGCTCGAAGGTACTGTTGAAATGCGCGGAAATTGTCTTTTTTTCGTTATCGTCATTCGCAACGCGGGCTTTATATTTGTAACATGGAAAATTTCACGAATGTTGAGATGGCCAACATGCATTTAGCATATGGAACTGCAATGGAAACGGAAAAGCTACTGTAAGATTGTACTGTAAGATTGTACCAATGTAACAAAGTCTCGCAGCAATTCTTCCTTTTCTATTAGCAGATTCATATGCTAGATGTATATCAGCCATACTACTCAGGCCGTTCAACCCACCCGAAAGAGTCAGGTATCTATTTAAATAGCCGGGAGAGAGCCACTCAATTTAGACAAAAGCCCAATAGGGTGGCAACCACAGGAACTGAACTGTCTTCCCCTAACACATCACCTCTCGGATGGACTTTCAGATTACACATTTATCGTGCCCATACTCAATGTAGATACGAGGATAATTTTGAGGGACGTCAAGGATCGAACACGGGGCTACCGAGTACGACTCTGCCGCCATAACCATTGGGCTATCCTGGCCTAGATGCATATCAACCATCTGAGCATTCATGAAGTGGCAATCTGCACGTACGAAGTTCGTATAATGACGTTGAATGATGATGTCGAAAATAACTAATTTTCGTGCTGCCCAACAGCGTATTTTAGCATCAAACAGTAACGTCAGCGGATGTAACTTTATTTTCTCATTTTTTTTTATATAGAGAACACTAAAACAAAAAAATGTTTGTTTTAGTGCTCGTTTTCTCCCAAGAAATGTTGTACACAGTTTCGTATCACCTTGTATTAGACAGGTGGATATTTTAATTATCTGGACTTGAGATCCATAGATCTCCTGCCTAGGGGTAAGGTGGAGAACTCTGAGTATACATACTTGCAAGTATTTCAAATCCACTGTTAAACTGTAGCTTCTGTTTAAAATAGCTCTCTTCTGTGCATGAAACGGTCGCAGAGTACAAAAATAATTTCATCTAGTTCAATCTGTAAGGTGCAAATATCGAATTAAAAATTATTTCTTTAATAATTTTTTCCTTGCAGGAAAGCTGAAATTCTTGAACAAGAAACATGCAGTATTTTCTAATGTACAGGTAGGCTAATACTATTAGCATTTATCTTTGCATACGTATTAATGTTTATAATAATATTTCACCTCAGTGAAAAACGCCAGTGTGAAATTAATGACGATAAAAACCCATTACATGAATATATTGATGTTAGAAAATTCTCGTCAATTTACTTGAATAGTCTGTTTCCTTATAATTGACTACAAGAATATGTCCCCCTTGGATAATTCTTATTTATTTCGAGTGACATTTTGAGGCGGGCATACTTGATCATAACCCTTTCAAAAAATCTTTTATTTTTAAACAAAAATGTTTCTCTTGTCTGTGCTTAGATATCGGTATTTTAAAGAAATTTATGAAAAAATGAAAAACTAATATTTACAAGCTAAAACGAATAATATTATATGGTAAAAAAAGAGTATGAGAATTACGGCTTTAAAATGAGATTTAGTATCACCTAGTACAATAGTGCAAAATAAGTATGTTCACAAAAAATTAGAAAATGTATCTTGGTTTGCTTCGTATTTTATTTATGGTGGAACTTTACATGAGAATTTACTGTAGGAATTTCAAATATCTGCTCTTTTTAATTATCTGCTTATAAGACATTAGAAATCAGTATTACTTATCACTAATCATAAATTAGTATCTAACCATAGATAAGTATTCTTTATCAGAATTCCTTTAATTATTTAGTTATATTATCAGCGGAAGGAGGCTCTAAAGCTTCGAATCAGCATCACTGCACGATTTTGCGCTTTAATTGCAATGAAATATTATAACACATAGCAATATTTCGTGCTGTTAATACAGTTATCTTCTATTCGGTGCTGAAGAACGCTAAACAGCATGAAACTCGTTCACTAATGCTAATAGCTGCACTGGAAACACGATTGAAAATTTATTTTAGCGAAAATTAAAACTTTAATAGCATCCCTTATGTGACAATTTTCGTTTAAATGGATATATTTAATTTTCTGCTTTAGAAATTTTATAACTACATAAATACTAACAAGAATTTCAAATTATAAATAATCATATTTAATGTTCTACATAGTTATAACATTTTACTCTGTTTCCTAAGTCAAAAAATAAAATAGAACGTAATTATTTTAAATACTAAGTAAATATTCATCATTTTAAAAAGAAATTTATCAAGCGTTACTATACTCATAAATCATTTTCTGGCAGAATACGTACAAAACATCGCGTGCAGACGTACCTGATACATGTGACGTCAATCGTAAAACTTCTAACTGATTGCAAAGGAGTTTTCAAGCCCATGCGGATGATTTCTGAATCTTAATTGCGAATTTAAATTTTGCGTGACTTTGTTCCTACAGCGCCATTTGGGTTTTGGGACATGGCGAGATTTTGACAGTATAGATCTGTCTCGCTCTGGTAACACACATATTGTTCTTTGCCACACCCTTTAAACATATATGAATTGATTGTTCCATTCGTATGATATTTGAATATTATTACTTAATTTGCCGTAATTGTACACCTGATGATTGCTGTTTTGATTTTTACACAACCTTATTTAACTGGAAGAGAAGAGTGTTAAAACGATTCATTTTCTACTTACTTCTATCTCGAAAGAGGTTATAAAATTGGTAAAAAGACAATTTTAAAGTTATATGCTGATTTTTTAAGAACGCAACGTCTAAAAGCATTTGAGTCGATTGTCTTCTAAAAACTTCTCCCACCACAGAAAATATAAAAAAATAGAAATTTAAGTTTAAGAATATTTGTTTTCTACGCTGTAAACAATATTAACTCATCTTTCCTGAAGAATGAGGAAAGTTAGCTGTCCTGCAGGAAGCAGAATTTTATTTTAATTACATAATTTAATTAGAAAATGTTTAGCCAATATTTGCAACTGTTGTATTAGGAATATTTTGGTTCTCTACTATTATATTTATTTACCTGAGAGCTACTTTGACCAGGCGTTGCAGTTTAATCCGTAACTTGTGAGACAGATCTTTTGCTACATAACGTGTCAGGTGGGCTTTCACCCATCTCATGCTTTATTTCTGTCTTTGGACTAATTAGTAATGTAAATTGCATTAAATATAGCAACTTAAATGTCTAATAAACATGTTTAATTATATTAACATTAAGAAAATATAGTTTGAGCAATTCAATTCAAGTTTTTTTAATAGAAACTACAAAAGTATACTCAAATCACACTTTCGTGGGATTTGTTACCCCCTCCCCTCCTCACAAGTTGCGTGTAAAATCTTGTATGCATACATAGTCGTCTTCACCCGTGCCTGAGATTCAAACCGGTCAATTATGGATCTAAAAGTCGCAATGAATGAAATACATTGTCTGTCATAAGTAGTGTCCAATACATTGTATACCACAGAGTTCTTATAGTCTCTATCATAATTAGAGGTTATTCAAGTTTGTGTTTGGGAAAACTTAGTGACTGTTATTTTCTTTTGTCACTAAAATTGCTCACTTGCTTTGCCAATTTAAACCTTCACATATTTAATTATACAATAGAAAAGGAAAGTCTAATTTGACATGTAGTTAAATGACATTTACTCGATAGTAAATATATCAAAATTGGGTGCTTTTATAGAATTTCAATAAATAGCTAAATTTCAAAACGGCCCAAGCCCATTCGTTTATCTGTCTTAAACTATGCGGCTGCTGCATTGTTGCCGAAAGAATGTCAACAGCCTCACCATATGAACACAGAAGGGCGAAAGTGATTTTGGCCTTTGTGGAATTAAGCTCTTCAAATGCCATTACACGTCCGCTGTTGAAAAATTAATTTTCCCTTTAATGGTTCTATCTCACTTTAAATACACTCTGTTGCAAAAAATATATGCACCCATAGGAAATTGAGCTACAACCCTAAAACTCGGCATGTATGTATAGTTTGAAGAGATACGCAAATGAATAGCATTTGGGAGCAAAAAAACGTTTCGTTAAGAAATAGTGACAACAAGTAAATGACATTTTAGTAGTGATAAATCCTCCCTTGGCAGCTATACAAGCCAATATTCGGTGTGGCGTAGAATCAATTAAATTGCTCATGTTCCTCTGCGAAAGATTTTGCCCTAAATGTTGCAACTGGTCAGCTAATTAAGTGGTATTCTGAGAAGGTTGCAATTACAGTCCCAGTATGTCCCAGACTTGTTCTATTCTCTCTTACAAGTTTTCAGGTGCCTCTTCTCCCTGCTATAGGAAGAAGACGGCTGCCCCCCCCCCCACACCGGTTCGGTATAGCCCAGCCTCAGGTAGTATCTGGTAGCTTTGGTGCTTCGGCTCCTCTTGGGTTCTCCAGCTCCTAACTTTTATTTTTCAGTTCCTATGGCCGGCGTTCTTGCCCCCGGGTAAGTGTTCTCGCGCATTTTAGCCAGTAGTCTAGGATGTAGTGCTTCCTTTCTCTCCGCCGCTCGGCGCCGCTGTATGTATTTATGCTCCTTGTCTTATATTCCTTTCTTGGACGCTTCTTCTCTTCCTCGGTTTTACTCCCTCTTCCTTGGCTTCTTCTCCCCCTTACCTTAGGGATGCTTCCTAGTGTTTTCCCCCTGTATGGGCTCTTCCCTTTGCTTCCCCCGTCCCCGGGTTAGATTGCCCGTTAGCTGCTACTCCTCGGCATGTCATGCTCTTGGCCCTAGTGTGGCCTCTTTTGTTCTAGGTTTTGCTAGTCTAGGCTATTTGTTTAGTATAAGTTAATGTATAGTATTAGTTTGTTTAGTATTAGTTTAGTAGTTTGTTAATGTACTTTCCCTCTCCGTCGTAGGCTACTCGTAGTATTCTTCCTTTGCTTACATCTCCTATGTTGGTCCGCTCCTGTGGCACACTCGCCACTCCCGGCTTTTGTTGCTTCCTCTTTTCCTCCCCTTTTACTCTCTCTTTCTTTTCTTAGGTTAAGCTAACCCGGCAGTACGGGTATAAGTCCGGGTCGCGACGGCGCCTCTTTAAGTTGCATACTGCCTCTGCATAACTACCGAGGGGTAGAAAATTGAAATCCTCTGCAAAATACACTCAAAATAATCTGCTGCCACAAGCATGGCTCTTCTTGGCTTTTTTAGGGCGGTCACTGCATTGCAATAAGATCGTTCACGCACCTCTTCAGTGCCCCACATTCTCCAGCTGGAGTAGGGGGTTTTGCTCTAGCCGCCCCGGCAGGGGGAATCCCCGGTCGGGGTGTCCTGGGCTGTTCACATCTTTGGCTGCTCTCTGGGAGCGGTGTGTGTGATCAAGGGTCCATTAGTAGTCTTACCTAACTTTGGCGTTAGTCTTGCCTTGGGTCTTCGTTCTGTTTTCCGGCCACATATCCTCTTCTGGACCTCAGCCGGGTCGTCTGGGGGCGACTCTCAGCGGTGGAGAACCAAAACCTGAAGGCCGTGCGGCAGAACAGGTCTCCATTTAGCTGTCTGTCAGACTTGTTCTATTCGTGATAGGTCTGGGGACTTGAATGGCCATGGGAAGGTATTAAATCCTCGAAGACATTGCTGAGAATATCGTGCAGTATGTAGCCGAGCGTAATCTTGTTGGAAAATGAAACCTAGGAGATTTGATAGCATACACAGAACAATCAGCTGCAGAATATGGTTGATGCATAGAATGGTCACGTGATCGCTTCGTATAAAAGGTGTAATTATTATTTTAATTTTTATTTAAAAAACTACTAAATATATTTTGCTGAAATTTTTTTTATATATTTTATGGGATAATTTAAATATTTCCTAAAAGTTCCGAAGCAATTTGTGAATTTTAAATCTACTTAAAAAATGTTTGAAAAATTAGGTCCTATAGGGTTCAATGTATTTCATTTCTTCAACCCGGGTTCAATCCAAAACTAATTGAGTGATATTATTCATTTATATTTCCATAGGTCCCACAGACCTTCTGAGCAACATACTAAAATTTCATTTTAATAACGGCATTTTTACGGCAGTTATCGTGTTAACGGACAGACAGACAGAATGAACAAAGTCATAAACACTTTTCAACTTTGTTGTAAAGTGTTAAAAAGTAAACATAAGTGTAACAATAAGTAAACATAATAGGTAAACAAGTAAGGTAAACATAAGTGTAACAATAGCACAATTGAACTATCTGGCCAATAGACAATGCTCTTTTGAGCCTTACATATGTATATAGATGACATAACACTTAGCTTTTCATGCAACGCATGCAGAAACGTTTGTGGTTAAAATTCCAACGAAAATATCGTAAGGCAAGATTTTGTAAACATTCGCGAAAACATAATTAAAACAACATGCTGTTTAACATATAATAAATGTATCACGCACATTTATAGGCCTAACCCTTTATTGTTATGTGTGGTTTTTATTTTTATGTCGAGTACTTCTTTGTGATGCTCAATTAAAAAAAATCAAAAGTAATATATAGATTATATTTAAAAATTATACTTTTATGTCAAAATTTAAGAATATATTAATGAATGAGTTACATATGGCAACAAACAAATTAAGCAAATTCTTAAGGGAATTATTTTCAATTCCTCTCTAAGATTCCATTTGTCATGTTTATTTTCGCCATAAATCAAAATTATTTGTCCCATCTTTCAGCCCTGTTTAATGTCGTCTCTTGCCATCGATTCCGCAGTCTGAATATTTTTCAGATTAATGGTGCCCCTAAGTATTTCACTGCCGATTAAAAGTGTGAATATATGGCACAGACAGACATGAGACTTGGACTTAATTTGCGCTACTCTGGTAGTAATATTTCAATGAACTGCCCTTATATTTATTTATAAATAACGCTTGTAATCCACCATTTGATTTATTTTTAATTTTTCATAGTATTGTATAGAGTAGTGCATCCCAACCGGTGTGCTGTAATTAGAGTGATAGTGTGCCTTAAATCAGTTGTTCTCAATGGAGGCCATGGCGTATTTCTTCTTGGCCAGGAACCAGAAATTAAAAAAAAAACAGAATATTAGAGGGTCACAGAAATTTATGAGTAGGCCGCAAAAATTCATTTCTGCACTATATTACTGAAATATTAAAAAGAACATAACGTTAAAAGAATTTAGTTTCTCTTAAAAATTACATAATGCAGAGTTCTTCACCTATTATCGAAAGTCTGTAACTATATTGATACTGTGCCTAGATATTTTCGATAATCCCTAACAACTCTGCAACTAGACATTCAGAAACTTTGCATCAGCCACAAGGATCTCTTTCTAAATGAATATATTAGCTGCACATTTTCATTTCGCATTATTAAATCTAATTGTTATTAATATACAGGGTGTTCCGGAACTCCACGTACAAATTTGGAGGGGAGGTAGAGAACATCGATAGGAATCATAATCACTTAGGAAAGCTGGGGCGGGAATAGATAGGTGGCGCTGTACGGGAGCTCTCCTTTGCTCTCAAGGTAGGCACGAGCGAGTTCCTCATTGTAGACGTCAATTGAGTGCGGTCAACATGAATCGTTTCACGAACGCCGAGTTGGCCAATATTAACTTCATGTATGGCCTAGCTAACGGAAATGGACGCGCTGCTGTACGGTTATATCAGGAAATATTTTCAACGAGGCGCCTACCAAATCACTAAACGTTCGCTCATGTGCATCAAAACCTGTCTGAACGTGGATCCTTCACAGTACCGATTCAGGATACCAGGCGACCACGAACAACAGATTTGGAAGAGGGTTTGTTGCATGCTGTGGACCAAAATCCCGGCACCAGTGTACGGGCGCTTGCCGCTGCAACAAGTTCATCCGTAACAACTGTATGGCGCGTTCTGCACCACGAGGCCATACATCCTTTTCATCTTTAAAGAGTGCAATTACTGCAGCTGGAAGATCATCCACGACGTGTTGCGTTTGCACAGTGGTTTCTTCAAGAAAGTGCGGCGAATCTGCAGTTACCATGTTCTGTTTTACTCAGTGATGAAGCGTCCTTTTCACGTGAGGAGGTGTTCAATACTCACAACAAGCACATGTGAGCCGTAGACAACCCACACGGAACCCGACCAGGTGCCGCACAACACCGCTTCGCTGTTAATGTGTGGACGGGTATCGTGGCTGACAGTTTAGTCGGCCCATACATCTTACCACCTTGAATGGACGCACACAAGTATCTCATCTTTCTTCAAGAGGTTCTTCCAGAAGTGCTTACTGATGTTCCCGCACAAATTCGACGCCGAATGTGGTTTCAACACGATGGGGCTCCATCTTATTATGAAATTTACGTACGCGACTATTTGGACAGGACATTTCGACGTAGATGGATTGGCCGTGGTGGTTCCGTCGCATGGCCCCCCCAGATCACCTGATTTATCACCTCTTGAGTTTTATTTCTGGGGTACCATGAAGGCCATTGTCTACGAAACGCCAGTAGATTCTGACTTGGACCTAGTGGCACGAATCGCCATCGCTGCTCCTTCGACCTGCGAAACGTCCGGTACTTTTGAGAATGTTCACTAATCCATGCGACATAGGTGTCATGCGTACATCAATGCCAATGGGCAAAATTTCGAACACCTCCTGTGATGCTTGTAACTGTTGTACTCTTTTTTTGTGTGTGTGTAATAAAGCGCTTACCACTGTTTTCTCTATTGTGTCCTTGCTGTGTCTTTATGTCTCTTTATCACTTGAGAGCGGCATTTCCGCCCCTGCTTTCCTATGCGATTATGATTCTTATTGATGTTCTCTACCTCCAAGTTTGTACATCGAGTTCCGGAACACCCTGTATAACTGCTTAAGTAAAGAATAATTTCGAACTGTCAAAATTTTGACGTTTATATTATAGTCGTTATTAAGGTGTATTTTCTTTATTACTTTCCTTATACAGTGTGTCCCCAAAAGATTGAAATCCGCTTTAATTCTTTACCTGTTGGAGATAAGTTGGTAATGTAAATTGCAAAAATGTTGAAAGTAAGGTAGGAAATAAGACTGCGTTATTGAAATTGTTCTCCCATTAATTTTCAAAAAGTTACACTTTTTAAATTTTTATGCGACCCCCTTAGACAAATTTGGTTAATCAGAAAATTTTTATTTTTAATGCAACAAGATCATTAAAAAAACCTCATATCTGTATCTTTAAAATTAAGCGAGTTATATTTAAATCAAAATTGAACATTGTGAATAGGGACCATATATCAAATTGAAATGTAAATTTGTGACATATCACGGAAAAGATAATACATAGAAGACATTTTTGTAAATTCTGAGTGGGCTCACGATGCAATCACGGATTCTTAAGTACTTTTCACATTGAGACATGCCATTTTTTATTTGAAACAATTAAAATAAATAAGTAAACAAATGCAAGTATGTATTTGATTTTGAAATTTAACATAATTTTTCAAAACGAAGAATAGAACTCACAGACAATTTTTTCTTTCCTTTAACTCTAATTAGCCGTTTCAAATGTTTATAGTAAAATAATTTTAAAAAGCTGAAGAATGAAATACAGACGATTTATTTTTTAATTTACGTATTTATTTCCAGTATTATTTCTATTCAATACAACTAAACTTTTTTTTAATATTATACCAAAATAAAGAAGTTTAGAAATCATTCAGTGAATCGTCAGCATGTTTAGCTCTGAAGTGATGACATAAGAGCACTTAACTGGTTGTGCATTATGGTATTTTTAACAAATAACGAGCTTTGCGAATTAACAATGATTTATGCTCTGTGTAATAAAAATACTGCAGAAACTGTTCGGGATTTTGGACGCCGATATCCAAACTTGCCTGAAAACATTTGTTTATCGGATGATGAGGAGATTAAGAACTACTGGTTCATTTCATCCAAGACCTGGCCCTGGAAAAAATCGTTTGTACACGGAGGACCAAGAAACTGACATCATCCCATATTTTTTTTTCAACCCACGAACAAGCATTCGAAAAGCAAGCGAAACTTTGGGGCTACCTAGGATGTCAATTGCTAGAACACTTGGAAAATACCATTGGCATCTGTTTGTATTCATGGACTTCAAGCACTTCATTCCTCCGATTTTGATCGGCGTGTAGCATTCTGCAACTGGTTGTTAATCCAACAAGACATCAATTCGAACTTTGTTAAGATCATTCTATGGACTGATGAATGTTTGTTTACGGAAGATGGAGCAATCAATACTCACAACGATCATTATTGGAATAATACGAAACCATTTTTTGTCCGTGAAATACATCACCAGAGAAAGTTTTCTGTGTCTGTATGGTGCGGAATTTGGAATGGAAAAGTGGTTGGTCCTGTGTTTTATGAAGGAACTCTTACAGCTGAAAAATACATGCAGCTTATTTTAAATGGTACTGTAACGGATTTTATGGAGCCGACAACATTATCGCTTCTAAAAAACATGTATTATCAACAAGATGGCGCGCCTGCACACCAGGCTATAATTGTGACAAACTAGCTGAGCGAAAACTTTGATAAACAGTGAATTGGTTTGAAAGGAGCCACAGAATGCCCCCCCCCCCCCACAGATCCCCTGATTTAATCCCTCTCGATTTTTACTTATGAGGTCGTCTTCGAACACTAGTTTATAATGCTCGCCCACTAAACGCAATTAACCTTAAACAAAAGATAATTGATGCTTGCAACAATATTAGTGGTTAAGAACTCCAAAATATTTACAGAAGCATTATTAGAAGAGCTCAGTTATGTATTGCAGTTGAAAGAAAACATTTTGAGAATGCTTTGTGAATTGCGTTTTGTGAATTGTATTTCTAGTATTTTGTAGCGAAATTTGTACCTTTATGTCAATGGTCTTCTATCACTGTATGCATTTTTTAATTATGTGCCCCAACCACGTAATGAGTACCACTGCTTTATATGATCTTTGTGTAATGCTTTATTTAGATGCATTTGTGATAAAAGAAAATTTGACACATATTAAAGTATTTTTGGCCTAAACAATTTCCATCGTTAATGTGTTTATGACCCCTATTTTCACTGATGAAACAGCCTTTCACATGGTACGGAAAAGTGGCATAAGTCAGATTTTTTCCTTTACCATAGTTCATTTGATTTTAAAGATACAGATATACGTTTTTAACACTTTACAATAGTTGAAAAGTGTTTTTGACTTTGTTCATTCTGTCTGTCTATCGGTCTGTCTGTCTAATTGTCTGTGCGTTAGCACGATAACTGCTGTAAAAATGACTGTATCGAAATGAAATTTTAGTATGTTGTTCAGACGGTCTGTGGGACCTATGGGAATATAAATAAATATTATCACCCAATTAGTTTTGGATTGAACCGGGGTTGAAAAAATGAAATACATTGAACCCTATGGGACCTAATTTTTCAAACATATTTTAAGCAAATTTAAAATTCACAAATTGCTTCGAAAGTTTTAGAAAATAATCAAATTATTCCATAAAATGTATAAAAAAATTTCAGCAAAATATATTCAGTAGTTTTTAAATGAAAATTAAAATAATAATTACACCCTTTATATGAAGGGGCGCGGTAGCCCATTGGTTAGCGCGCTGGAGTTGCACTCGGTAGGCCCGCGTTCGATTCCAGCCACTGCCAAAACTGCCGCCGTGTTCACGCGGAGTACGATCACGTTAAACATGTGGGTCCGTAAGTCCTTCCGAGAGGTTGGTGGTAGGGGAAGGAGGGTACGGTCCCTGTGGATGCCTCCCCCACTGGGTTCCGGTCTAAATTGGGTGGCACTTCCCGGCCGTCCAAACAGTTACCTTACACCTTTCTGGTAGGTCGAACGGTCTGGGTCTCAACAACAACCCTTTATATGAAGAAATCCCTCGACCGTTATATGAAGAGATCACGTGACCATTATAAGAAGAGACCACGTGACCCACTTCAAAATAAAATATGGCATCCATCTTGAGTCAAAATCGTGATTTTCAAAGTTCTTTTGAATTCATATTTAATGTTGTATCCTTCCTAAAACCGCTTAATTTTTGCTTAAATTCTGTGCATCTACATACTTAAACAACGCAATTACAATATATTTGAGTTTAAATGGTCATCAAACTTTGATTATTTCTACAACGAAACCTAATTTTCACTTATGGAGAATATAAACACCAAAAGATGTAGAATGAGTTGTATAAGAATTGCTGCATTTCTTTAACGCAAAATTATTTAGCTCATGGAACCTGCAATATAGCTGATATGAATGAAACATTCATTGATTTTACACAGAGAAGCAGACGATTTTTTCGACGAAGTTTTAAGCATAGAGTTAAATTATTTGTACCTCCATAGGTTTAAGTTTTTAAATAAAATAAATTATTACAGTATTGTGATGAATGAAAGGAATGGAAAAAAGTTAATGAATGAAATGCTGCTTTTATAGAGAGCCAGGCGATTTATATTTCGATGACGTCATTTGAATAAAGTTCATTTGTTTTCGATGAAGTTTTCAAATATAATAAATTATTGCCGTATTATGATAATTTTAAAAATATTACCGAGGACTGTATCGCATTTTAGACATGTTTAAATAAAATTGTATTGAAGTTGGAAAGTGTTTCATATTGTTGCATTAAAAATAAAAAATTTCTTATTGACCAAATTTGTCTAAAGGGGCCGTATTTAAAAAGTGTAATTTTTTAAAAATTAATGAAGGACTATTTTATTAACGTAGTCTTATTTCCTACCTTACTTTCAACGTTTTTGCAATTTACATTGCCCACTTATCTCCAACAGATAAAGAATTAAAACGCGTCTCAATATTTTTGGGATACCCTGTATACATAGAATAATGTATAAGGAAAGTAATGTTGCGAGGTCGAAAATTCTAATTAGAGTTTTCGACGGGAGAGCACGTTTCAAGCATCCCTGATCACGAGTCGAACATTTTTAGGTGATGTCTGTGTGTATGTGTGTGTATGTCAGTGAGTCTGTGGAGACGATATCTCACGAACGAATAAAGCGGTTCGAAGGAAAGCAATTCGAAGGAAATTTGGTACAAAAGTTACAATCCGTGAATACTTGAAGCCTATTGTTTTTAAACACAATTGAATGTTCAGAACCCCCCCCCCCCCTAAACTTTCGAGTGAAATTTTGAAAAAATCATCAAAAAATTAAAATCTTGAATAAAGTTACTCAAATAAGCATTTCTTATATAATTTTTTCTAAGAAAACTATTGTCATAAACTTTAGAACGCTAGCATGAACCGTTCCCGAGATATTGCACATTTTTCAAATAAATTTATCAAAAAATCCCATAAATTAAAAAAAGTATTAACTGTTGAGAAACATGTTCACTTTTCATATGTAATATCATACAATAAATTTGGTGAATCATTCTCGTGGATCTAGCTCGTTCCATTCATGAGAAAAGTTACTTTGAGTAAAACTTTTGTATTTGAACGCCAATAGTCATTCATCTGCTATAAGAATAGCTTATTTCTCCATCCATAATGCTTGACGAGATTTTGGCAATGAAATTGGAGAAATCTCGCCAACTTGGCGACTTTTTCAACTATTACCAAATTAACGAAAATCTACTAAAATGGATAAAAATAACACTAAATCAATGAAATGACGGCTAATTGACGAAAATTTAATATCTTGGAAAGAATATAAGTATCTACTATAAGAATAACCTATTACTTTCCTTATATACATAATGTATAAGGAAAGTATTGTGACGGGGTCGAAAATTCGAATTCGAGTTTTCGACGGGAGAGCACGTTTCAAGCATCCCTGATCACGAATCAAACATTTTTGAAGTGATGTCTGTGTGTGTGTGTGTGTGTGTGTGTGTGTGTGTGTGTGTGTGTGTGTGTGTGTGTGTGCGTGTGTGTGTGTGTGTGAAAGTATGTGTGTGTGTCAGTGAGTCTGTGGAGACGATAACTGACGAACGAATGGACCGATCCAAACCAAATTTGGTACAAAAATCACAATCCGTAAACACTGGAAGCCTATTGTTTTTATACGTAATCGAATGTTCAGAACCCCCCTAAATTTTCGAATGAAATTTTGAAAAAATCGTCAAAAAATCAAAACCGCTAATAAAGTTAGGCAAATAGACATTTCTTATGTAATTTTTCATTAGAAAACGATTGGCATAAATTTTAGAACGCTAACATGAACCGTTCTTGAGATATTGTACATTTTTCAAAAAAATTATGAAAAAGTCACATAAAAAAAAATTCCTATTGAGAAACATGTTCACTTTTCATATGTAATACCATGCGATAAATTGAGTGACATCATTCTCGTGGATCTAGCTCGTTCCATTCATGAAAAAATATACTTTGAATAATACTTTTGTATTTGAACGCCAATAGTCATTTATCTGCTGTAAGAATAACTTTTTTCTTAGTGCATAACGCTTGGCGAGATTTTGGCGACGAATTTGGCGGAATGTCGCCAACTTGGCGACTTTTTTGAAATGTTGCCAAATTAATGAAAATCTCGCCAAATGGATAAAAATGATGCTAAATCAATGAAAATGACGACTAATTGTCGAAAATTCAATATCTTGGAAAGAATATTAGTATCTACTATAAGAAAAACCTATTACTTTCCTTATATACATAATGTATAAGGAAAGTATTGTGACGGGGTCGAAAATTCGAATTCGAGTTTTCGACGGGAGAGCACGTTTCAAGCATCCCTGATCTCGAATCAAACATTTTTGAAGTGATGTCTGTGTGTGTGTATGTGTGTGTGTGTGTGTGTGTGTGTGTGTGTGTTTGTGTGAAAGTATGTGTGTGTGTGTGTGTGTGTGTCAGTGAGTCTGTGGAGACGATAACTGACGAACGAATGGACCGATTCGAACCAAATTTGGCACAAAAATCACAATTCGTAAACACTGGAAGCCTATTGCTTTTATATGCAATCGAATGTTAAGAACCCCTCTAAATTTTCGAATAAAATTTTGAAAAAATCGTCAAAAAATCAAAACCACTAATAAAGTTACGCAAATAGACATTTCTTATGTAATTTTTCATTAGAAAACGATTGACATAAATTTTAGAACGCAAACATGAACCGTTCTCGAGATATTGTTCATTTTTAAAAAAAAATTATCAAAAAGTCATATAAAAAAAATTCCTATTGAGAAACATGTTCACTTTTCATATGTAATACCATGCGATAAATTGGGTTACATCATTCTCGTGGAACTAGCTCATTCCATTCATGAAAAAATATACTTTTAGTAATACTTTTGTGTTTGAACGCCAATAGTCATTTATCTGCTGTAAGAATAACTTATTTCTTAGTGCATAACGCTTGGCGAGATTTTGGCGACGAATTTGGCGGAATGTCGCCAACTTGGCGACTTTTTGAAATGTTGCCAAATTAACGAAAATCTCGCCGAATGGATAAAAATGACGACTAATTGTCGAAAATTTAATATCTTGGAAAGAATATTAGTATCTACTATAAGAAAAACCTACTTCTTTACTGTAAAAGTAGTAAATTAATTACATTATATAAGGAAAGTCATGTGTTGCCCACATCAGATTTTTTTTTTACTGTAAAAGTAGTAAATTCATTACATTATATAAGGAAAGTCATGTGTTGCCCACATCAGATTTTTTTGTTTTTTTTCTAAAAGTAGTAAATTCATTGCATTATATAAGGAAAGTCATGTGCTGCCCACAGATTTTTTTTTATTATAGTATGGTTCGTACTCAACTGGTTATACCAAACTTACACATGGCTCTGCATATGATAGAATCTTAGTTTTGGCGATTGTAAACTTTTTCGACAGGTCACTCCATTAGAAAGCAAGGGAGCACGACACTTTTTTTTAAGCCGTCAAACACACCGAGCACTTTTTGAAATATATCTATCTATATGAGCGGAGAAAGGTTGATTCGGTAAGTGAAGAACAAGTTTCCTTACCGCAACTAAATTATAAGTGTTATCTAATAAATTATATTATCTAATAAACTAGAAGTCATTCACCTAATTAAAACTCAAATCATTCGAAGCATTCAATTTTCGTAGCATTATTTCCCATGGAGAAGCAAGATAATTTCAGAAAGTACAGTCAATGCTACAAAATACAGAGTAGTACAGTCAATGCTGCAAAATGCTAGTTTGAATAACGTTGCGGATTAAAATATCATACTCGTACATTGACACAATTCAAACCACACCTCCAACTCATTGACATGACATATAAAAAAAGACATATAAAAAAAGTCTATCATAATCAGTATCAGAAAAAAAGAAAAATTTATCTTTTTATCAGTTTTCATTCTTTTAAAGTCATTATTTTAAAATATTTTGTAAAAATTCTTCAGAAGTTTCTTTTACCAGTTTAGTAACACCGATGCTTGATCTGTCCAAAAGTATTCCAAATGAACTTAAGATGTTTTAGAACGTGCTTATCTGCCAAAAACTCGAATTAGAAAATTTTTGGAAAATAATTCTTTATATAGATAAATATCATTGCAGAGGGCAGCAATCAAACTCTGAATTCGAATGCATGAATTTCTTTTAAAAGATCCATTTGCCCTTTAATATAATATAAAGATCCTTTAAAAGATCCATTTCTATATATTTAAATTATTTGTCTACTACCCTTTCTTTAGTGTCGGCCCTTCCCATCGATTCGGTCATCCAGATATTGCACGGATTAACGGCTCCCCTAATTATGTCACCGCCGATTAGAACGACAAATGCATTGTGTTCATGGGAGACTTACTTCATTTGCGTAAATGTGTGCTGGTCTGGCCATGGCATTTCACCGGGGTAAGCATCGAGGGTTTTATTTTTGTTGGGAAAGAATTCGCGGTTAATTAATGACTTATTGGCTATTTTTGACATTATATAAGAAAATCCCTTCTTTCTCCCTATCTGTCCCACTTGGTGCTAAATTGTTTCGGTACTAAATTGACAACAATTCAATATCTCAAATTAAGTTTAGTTTGTTCGATAATCCTTGTCGATTTGTGGGAAAATTAATTTGTTTTTTCTGATTCAAAATAACGCGAGTTTCGCTGTTCGTGGGTACAGTGGAATCATTCGATGGTTCATTTGGGCTATCTTATTATCACCTTTTCAGTAAATTACACGATCATAATTTGAATCGAAAGGGGTTAACTTAGCTAAGCTTTATTTTAAAAATTACCACACATATTGAGTACAGAGATACTTCGTCACTTTCGACTGGCAAGGAGCAATTACAATTGTCGTTAAAAAAAAAAAGGACAAAAGGGCAGCACCATCAAGCTTTGCACTGATTGAGTCACCATCTTTCTCTGTGGGTATTTAAATAATTATGAATTTATGACAATGGGACATATACTTTTTGTTAGCAGGTCAAAAATAATTACGTTCTTTTAGATGGTGATGAAATAATTGTTTTTTTGATAGCGGATCATATTAGCGATAGCGGGTCACAGCTGAATTAAAATTAATAATATTAATCGAGAGAGGTTTGTAGTCCATATGTGTATGGAATGGAGACAGGTAGATTGAAGGTAATATTTTATATAACTTTGTGTATCCCGTTATGTAACAGTCACAACATATAGTTTCTACATAAAAAATGTTTTTAAAAATAAACAAAATGTATTCAAATTTCAAGTTATTTAAATGTAAAAAGAACATATAAACATAAAAAAATCGCGTAACCTGCTGCTTTGAATAATTCAAAGTTTCAAATACTCCCTTAGTAATAGCATAAGACAGTTGATTAAATATTTTAACGGATTTCAAAGGCAAGAAAGAGCTTTCTTTGTCAGGATAGTTGGGCCAATAATCACTACAATGAATGCATGGAAATTTTTGTCTTCATAAAAATGTTTACGGAAGATAGGTGTTTCCAATCCGAAAAAAATAATAATTAAACGAAAAAGCCACGGAAGAATGAAACGGAGAGGAGACGATTGCAAAAAAAATAAAAAAATCCTCAAAACACTGTAAAATCATGTATGTATATACGAAATTTAGTAATAACTAAAAAATAAAAAAAACTGGTTTCGTAAAATAAATGTAACTATTTTATTTTCTAAGCCAGTTATTTTCCATTCTACCGAAACTTGTTCAGAACCTTTTAAAAAATGTATAACGTAGCATTCGTTTAACTCATATATTTGTTTCTTTCTCAATGGGTGTTTCCAAAAAATCAATTTCTCTTGTGTTCCAAAAAAATCGTCATCAACGCATGTACATACAAGTAATTTGTTCGTCTTCTATTCTTCCATGTCGACAGTTCTATCGATTGTAACATCCGGCCATTATCCAGATTAATTGTCCCCCTAATTACACAGCCACCGATGAAATATCTGAATGAGCCATGGACTTGTACATTTGCATACCATTTTATTGAATGATTTTTGAAGCGTTATTTAGAAGTAAGTTTGTGAAACTGTTTTCGAAACAGTTTGATTACTTTTGTAATATTATGATTAGAAAATATATATCATAAAATATGTGATGCAATTGCAATGAAAAACATTAACTAATTAAGGCTACGCGTACCTTTCTAAAATCTGGTTTGGTTTTCTTTTATTTCATTCGCAAATGAGTGCCTTACCAACATTTTTAAAAACAAATCCCATGCAAAAATTTCTATTAGAACGGAAGTTATGGCCAGAAATGTGCCCTTTATTCCATTAAATAGCTTGTCTTGCATACCTTTATTGTCCATGGCATTTTCTCATACTATTAAAATTCCAGGATAAACTCCTAAATTTCTTAACTTATGGGAGTTACGAAGCTACGACGATTCTCATTCATCTCACTCACTTCTCACTCCCTTAGAGGTCGGTTATGGAAATGCCCTTTATATTCATTCTTCTATTATCCAGGAGGGTCATGCCATTAAAGTTTCAGAGAGACGACGATTCTCATTCAACTCACCCCTTTAAAGGTGAGTTATGGAAATATCCCTTCTATGTATTTGCTATTGTCCATATGGAACATCCTATTAAAATTCTATGTTCGTAGCTCTGGTAGTTACGGGTATACGGCTTCGAAAAAAAAAGGACTTTTAAGACTATTATTAAAGAAAAGAAGAAAGAAATAAAACTTAAGTACTTTACCTACAAACTCAATTTTACCTTTCTTACGTTATTGATATCAATAAATTGAATTTTATGCATTAAGTGCCTAAAAAACAAAACCTATTTCAAATGACATCACTTTTGCAGCTTTTATATATCTTTATTCGTTGTTTGGCTACTAGGCCCATTTTTAAATGACATCAAGTCGCCACTGGAGGAGGAGCTGTGTAACAAGGCTTCAGTGAATATTTAACAGTCTTTTTGCGCAACTTTCCCATTATATCAAATACAGATGAAAAATCATAAGCTTTTAAACCTAAATACAACTCTTTTATATACCACTACTGAAAAACCATACACGAGTGACGCTAAATCTACTAAAAATCACAAAAATGTTGAAACTAAAAAACATTGAACGAAGATCCAAATTACCAATGCTGAAATAGCTGAAGAAATTTCTACGTCATAAAAATAATGTATCTTTACACAAACTTAGGTTCATTTCGTCTTTATTCCTTTTGAATTTTTCGGATTTAATACTTCGTCAGTATTAAATTCTATATTAATTTGTGTTTAATTGTGTTAAGACGTTATATAGTCTTCCTTATTTTTTTGCTCGAAGTGTTTTTATTTTTACTTTCCCAACAATACACGGTAATGTATAGATAAAGTATTGGAATGAGGTCGAAAAAACTCGCAACTCAAGTTTTCGACGGATCAACAAGTTTTAAACACTCTAGTTTTAGCGTGACGTCTGTGTGTACGTGTGCGTTTGTCAATGCAATGTAATATATATATATCCTCTTTATCTCAAAAGCTAAATGAACAAATGTCACAAAATTTGGTAGATATGTCATGCGTAGGTTACCCTGATGCTAATTAGATTTTGGTGCCATTTCGGGGGGGGGGGGGGGGAATAATCATTTTTTTTTTTTTTTTTTTTTTTATGTAAGGGCCCACAAAAATCGTGTAATCTGAAATAAAAGACTACATATTCTCAAACGTATTAATCAAATACTTGTATTATACGTATTTTTGAAGATAAAAAGAATAAAATCAACTACATAACTCTCGAATTAACCATTCTCGAGATGTTTTTGTTTTCCGCATTTTTACAACGTTGCCTTGGAAAATACGCTTAAGCACCAAATGAAAACGAAAATGAATTAAAACTGCAAATTTAGCGTACTTCAAGTAATTATGCGTGTTATTAAGTGCAATTAAACTCAATGAATTACAAAAAAAAGGGGGGGGGGGTGTATTTAAATCTGTAGAGAAACCATGTACTGCCCACAACGGATGTTTTTATGCATTATATATTGTAGAGAAGTAATACATTGATTGTAAACGAAATCTTGTATACAGTGTGACTATTTTTTTCGTTAATTAAGCTTTTTTGTGTAATAATTGAAATTGGGCGCATTTAATTTCATCCAACGTTCACTTTGAGTGATCTCAATTTCAGACTTTCTTCCAAATTGATTTTAAGAAAAGCGCTTTGCGATTGATTATCTTTCCAAAAAATCATCACCAGCTTTCTTAGATAATTCTCAGAATAATAACCTCTTGCATCTAACAATTGGGTCTTTCCTTGTTTAAATACACCAAAAGAACAAAAATAGCTGCTTCTAACGAAATGAATGCTGCCAATTCTACTGGGAAAACTATTTTCTCATCTAAATTGAATATCTCTG
Organism: Amaurobius ferox; assembly: GCA_951213105.1. NCBI lineage: Eukaryota > Metazoa > Arthropoda > Arachnida > Araneae > Amaurobiidae > Amaurobius > Amaurobius ferox. The sequence continues at coordinate 23,201,125 of OX578149.1, forward strand.
AGTCATTTTCTTTCGATCAGCAAAATTCGTATGATATTCTACTGATGCTAATATTTTTGTTAGTCCTAATAATTAGAAGTAATGGCATGTCTCTCTCCAGAGTTTCGTAGTTATATTCGATATCCATTAACGTAATCGATTGCAATTGGATCTAATAAAAGTTATATGTGCTGCAGACGACTCTTTTCACCAGTATTATTTTCGTTATAAAAGTGTATCAGAAGCAATGATTCAGTAATTGATTGCATTAATACCCAGATAATATCAAATGATCTCAAGAACAGTGTTTCGTTGGTTTTTATATTTTGATGATGTGAGGTATTATTTATTATAAAGAGTATACTAAAAGGACCACAGAACTAAATCTAATGCATTCAAAGAAAAAATTCAAGAATCTTATGCACTGTGACTGGAGTAAAATTAGGACTTTTAGATCCAGATGTAGTGAAGTTTTTCTTTCTTATTTTGGTCATTTATGTGATGTGTCTTTAATAAAATTTTTATTTCCTCATACTTTTATAGAGAGCATATGTTTCTCCAAAAATCACGTTTTAAGATCTCTTAAACACATTTATAACATTTGTAATGATATCAATGTGCTCAACACAAATGCACGTATCACTTTTAAATTTTACATTCAGATACATGATGCGAAAAACTAGAATTAAATTAAGTTATTTGTAATTTACATAAATAAAAGACAAATTATTTGAAATTTTAAAAATTATTACAACATTATTTCATATAAATAAAGATAATTACCTGAAAAAGTATAGTAACACTAGCAGTATACCCATTCTTCGTACGAAATAATATAAAGAAACTTAAAATTCAAAATTATGTGCAAATTCCTAAAGTATTCTAATTGGCATTGTTATTCAGAGCATTCTATTAAAATATTTAATTTACTTCGCCTAAAAAGCAGTATAAGGATCTCCGTTCTCGCTATACAAAATTATCTTCACAGTCAAATCTGAGAAATAAAATGCCCTGGTCCCGTTTGTAAACAAATTTGCAAAACATATGAAATCGGATCTATATATTCCAAAATGAAAGCGCTAAAATGGTATTATAAGGTACTTTTATTACCCGCACTTCTTTTTTATGTTTCAACAATTTCTTAAACACAATAATGAGTTTGAAAAATTTTTGCTGAAATGAAACAGATGAAGTACGAAATTGAAAATTTCAATAATTTCCATAATTTTTAAACCCGAAGGCCGTAATTGATTGATATAACACAATCAAAATTGCTTTTTCGATAAAATTTACTTTTTATATTTTTCTTTATTATTTAAATCGGAAAAAATTTAATAAAAACTGTCTGCTGTATAAACACATGAGTTAATTCCATTGCTAAGCACATTCCATTGCAATAACAAAACATATTTTTCTTCAAATAAATTTGCAGAAAACTATCGTCTGCATGATGCTATTTCTATGGAAGATTCGTTTTTTAACACTTTACAACACAGTTGAAAAGTGTTTATGACTTTGTTCATTCTGTTTGTCTGTCTGTCGGTCTGTCTGTCGGTCTGTCTGTATGTCTGTCTGTCTGTCCGTTAGCACGATAACTGCCGTAAAAATGACTTTATCAAAATGAAATTTTAGTATGTTTTTCAGACGGTCTGTAAGACCTATGGGAATATACATAAATAATATCAACCAATTAGTTTTTTATTGAACCCGGGTTGAAAAAATGAAATACATTGAACCCTATGGGACCTAATTTTTCAAACATTTTTTAAGCAAATTTAAAATCCACAAATTGCATCGAAATTTTTAAGAAATATTCACATTGTCCCCTAAAATATATAAAAAAAAATTCAGCAAAATATGTTAATTAATTAAAAATTATTTAATAAAGGGAGAAAAACAAATTCAATTAAATTCTGACTTTTGGGATATCCTCCAGAAAGAAAAAAGAGATATATTATATAATAAATATCTTTCCAAGAGTTTAACTAATTTGTATATGAGAGAGGCTTAACATTTTAAAATACATTTGGTAGATAACAATTTTTCAATTTTTTTTTAATTTTATAGAACTCTTCATGATATACTTAATTTGGTGTATTATTTTTGGTGTATTATTTATGTTAAATTTGGTGGATCTTTAAATATAGATCCTACACTTTTTTCGAAATGGCCTGCACATAATCCCAGTTCACTTCTATAAATCATTGTTGCAATGTTGTTAAAAATTCTGATGTGGGCAGCACATGCCTTTCCCTACAGACTCATATTCACGTTCTCTTTATTTCTTCAATAATAATTTCAGTTTATCTGCACAAAATAACAGCCATAAGTATTTTAAATGACATTGAATTTGCACGTTAAACTTAAATTTGGTTCTCATTTGATAGCTGAACTTATTGTCAAAGGTGGCGTAGCGAAAATGCGAAAAAACTAAAATATCTCAAAAACGGCTAGTCCTAAAGTAATGGATTAAGTCTTATTCTTTTTGTTGTCAAAAATTACGTATAAAATAGGAATTTAATAGATATAATTGAGCACACGTAGTCTTTTATTTTTATATTTAACGATTTTTGCGGGCCATCTCGCAAAAACAGCCCGTTCCTTTTTCCCGAATCGTACTAAAATAACCTACAAGTGATTTATATACCAAATTTTGTTAAATTTAGTACATAAATCACTTGTAGGTTATTGAAATATTATACACTAAATTTTGTTAAATTTGGTCTATTAGTTTTTAGCTAGAGTGGATGAAGACAATTTCTGCCGGCCATTTCGTAAAGAAGGCAGATTCTTTTATTACGAATCGTACTATAATCTAATGAACATTAGGATTCCCCACAAAAAACTTACCTACCAAATTTTATGAAATTCTGTCCATTAGTTTTTCAGTTAGAGTGGATGCAATATCCTCACAGACACACAAAAAAACACACAGATACAGTCTTACACACACAGACGTCTTCCTAAAAATAGTTTTTTCGTGTTCTAGAAGTCCCAAAACGTGTAGATCCTTCGAAAATTCGAGTTCCGATCTTCGGCACGATTCCAATACTTACACACACACATACATTATCTGTGTATATGTGTATTATCTGTGTATCCAAATTCCGTGCCTATGCAATTACAATAGTTGTGATTTTAAAGGATCCCTAAACTTTTATTATTTCTTCAACGAAGCCTAATTTTAACTTATGCAGAATGCAAATATCTCAAGCGACTGTAATGTGACTTACATAAGGATTGCTGAATTTTTTTCACACAAAATTATTTAGCTCTGGAGTCTGGAATACAAGTTATATGAATGAAATATTCATTGGTTTTGCATAGAGAATCAGATGATTTATATTGCGATAGAGTTTTAAATATTTAAGTATAATATATTACTGTAGTACTGTGATAATGTAAAAAATATCACCACTGAATGTATCACATTTTTGAGAAATTTTAAATGAAATTGCATTTTAGTTGGAAAGTGTTTCATAATCAATGCTTAATCATGATTGATCTTTCTTGTTATTAATTTATCGACAACTCTCTAGTTCTGGAAACTTGATACACGTACTAAATTTTAAGTGGAGCTATTCATTCTAAAGCTAAAGTCAAAATTTTCTGAAATTCGGTGCAGTTGTTCTCCCGCGATAATGATGTGACAAACACACACAGATTTTCAATTTTATTTATATAGCTTGCCAATACTGGAAACTGATCCAATATATCGTCTTGACTTATCTGGTATTCTATTTCTGGAGAATTTACTTTTTAATGAACAACTTAAAACAAAAGCTCATAAAAAAGATACAATTTTGGAGTTGTCTCTATATGTGTATGTTTGTATATATGCATGTGTATGTCTGTCTTTGTGTGTCTCTTTGTTTGAGTGTTTATATGGGGGATTGTGTGTATGTGTGATGTGTGTATGCATGATGTGTTTATGCATGATGTGTGTATATGTAATGGTATCCCATTTATTATCTGAAATTTTCTTAAATGCGTCCGTCCTATATTGCAAAAATGTTTTATAAGTTTCAGACAACTACTGTATCATTAACATTTTTTATAGTTGTTACATTTTTAGTACGAACTATTATATTTAAACGTACTTCAGACGCTATTTCCTATTGTTCTTGAAAATAATGATCTTTCTTATAGTTCTATTGAGTTTCGGTATCTGTCAATCAATCGACGAACATCAAAAACTTTACTTTCATGAGCTTATTTTTAGAAGTATTCAGAACGCATTTTTCCCTGAAGATTGCCAGATTTTGGGATGTTTTCCCTCCACAATCGACAGCTGTCAAGTCGAAATTTTGAAAGAACATCAGAAGATGTCAAAAGATCTTTTCTGACAGAAATCTGTTGCACTATTTTTTGTTACCATTCCATACACATCGTGTACGTAAATAGAAAATGTATGCTATGAAATAGAACTCTGCAACATTTTACTTTCTGGTGAGTGTGTGTGTACGAGCGCGCGTGCGGGCGTAATGACTCGATATCTCAACGCACACTACCTATCACTATAAAATTTTTCGTGTACTATGAAATTTTACATATCGCTACGAAATTTTTCGTGTACATACGTTATGCAGTAGAACCCGCTTTAACGAGACCGCATTTAGTGAGAATCCGGATTTAACTAACAAATATTTAGCTATTAATTGATACAATATTTTTAATCCTGATTTGCTCACTGTTAATAAGCAAAATATTTATTTCACACGAGTTAAAAGAGCGTGCAAAAAATAAAGTCAATTGAAAAATAAGAAAATTAATTGAATTGTCGAAAAAAAAGATGATAAAAATCAGAGCAAAAAAATAATTATTATCTTGACCTCGTTCATAATTTGATGTAGAAGTAGAAAGGGGGTGGCAATTTTACATCAGAAAGTCTAATCATCAACCACCTAAGAGACCTTCTACCCACAACCTAAAGTCTTCGGCTATGGTTGCTGCATAATTAAAAACAAAGCATTTTGTGTAGAGTATTTCTAAATAGGCGTAATGTAATGAATTGGGAACCATATCCTAAGAAAAGGAATATACCCAAGGAACAGATAAGAAAATAATTCCTAGAATGTGGTACTTAAACCATTAATGTAAACTGAACTTTAGTTTTGGGGTATGTATAAATGGACATTCAACTTATTTGGAAAATTTGCACATATGTAAATTGGTGTCCACCATGTTGTTACACAATACTTTTTATCCCACTGGGATATGAGTCTCATATGATCCTCGGCTTGCCCTTATTAATTGTCACTTAAATTATATGTAGTTTTATTTTTCGCGAAATACATTTAGCGAGTGTTCATACATATTTAACTAGCGTTAACGATCCAAATATAACGAACCAGATTTCTCGTTGTAATACGGTCATTCATATATATATATATATATATATATATATATATATATATATATATATATATATATATATATATATATATATATTAACCTCATCGAAATCAAACTACTGAAAATATACCTAAAGGCGCTGGCGCTATGCTGCTCAATCAAGTACATTTATATAATACAAAAGAGAATGAAGAAAGAACAATAATGTATCAAAATTTCGCCGGGGGGGATTGTGACCCCCACTTCCCGGTTAAGCCAGCTTAATGTCATGTCGACACTCCCGGAAGCGGATACAATGTCGCAAACCAAGTACATTATACTAAAACTTTAAATGTAAAAAAGTTGAACTTTAAATGTGAAAAGTTTTTGTGGTATAGTCAGTATAGGTCTTTCAACTTTTTTACATTTAAAGTTTTAGTATAATGTACTTCGTTTGCGACATTGTATCCGCTTCCAGGAGTGTCGTCATGACATTAAGCTGGCTTAACCGGGAAGTGGGGGTCACAATCCCCCCCGGCGAAATTTTGATACATTGTTGTTCTTTCTTCATTCTCTTTTGTATTTTATATATATATATATATATATATATATATATATATATATATATGGGGTGGGCGTGTTATGTACCAAACTATTAATGAAATCACTGTACTTAATGCACGAGCAGTCCGGCAGAGAGATGAATATTTCTTAATTTTTCACTTTAAGCGGGCTGCATAATGCTGCATACCCTTCGGGCGATGAGTACTACACCGCAAAGCGCAAGGAGAAAACTTTGTAATTATATTCTAAAAGGTCTATAGGTTTTTATATAGTTTTAATTGTAAAAGAAATGTAAGTAAAATTGAGATGATTCTAAATTTGAAAATGTTTCTTGTTTTTAATTACTATTCTAAAATAATCTAACTAATTTCATTATAAAACATTATAAAAACCAAATGTTTTATTTCGTCAAGTTATTAAGCACAATTTAACTTTATTGTTTTTGCATATGTTCATAATACAGAAGGAACAATATAAGTTTTATTTTTCCAAATTGTTTACATACAAGTTTTTTTTTTTCTTTTGTATGAGAGGGAATAATATCTGAGTTTATTTTAAAGGAAAAATGGGTATATATCAGCTTTTGAGTGTTATATCAATAAGCATTGTTAATTAGGAGTAAGTTTAATCATGTTGATATTAAGAAATGAAATTCCATCATTAAATATCTAGTATATACGTACAAGAAATTAACGTTTGATATTTATGTGTTTTTAATTACAATTAACTGAAGTGGAAAAGTAGTATATATGTTAGTGTTTAAAAGATTAGAGTGTTCCATCCTCTGTTCGCTCATGTTCGCCAACCCTCTTAATTCGTTTTGCGGAGGCTTCCTCTCACACTCGCTGACTCGCTGAGCTTGCTTCGAGAGATCTTTTATGCCGCTTGCTATGCAGACTCTTGAGTAAAATCTTTTAAGCAATAATATTCATGAAATCATAATGAAGTTATTTGCAAAATGTCGAGACAATTGATTCCAATAAGAATATTTTTTATGATTTTTATCGTTTCACATCAAAAGCATGCAACATCTCGAGAACGTTAAATGTTGACTTCCTATAAATGATTTCATACACTTTTAAATAAGTTGCATATAAAATGATTGAATTTTAATATTATTTATCATAGTTATTTTAATGATGTTTTTCCAGTTCTTAAAAAATTTCGAAAGCTTGAGATAATCTCCTACATGTCCGATATCTTTGAAAATCAATAGACATCTTACATGTGTCGATTGAAATAATCGCACTAAATTTCACTTGAATAAATCAGTTTGTTCGAAGAATATCGTAGTTACAAAAACTTCTACACGCCATTTACATATATACTAGCCGAATACCCGTTGAAAATCAACGTTCTCGCAATAAGCAACCCCTGGATAATATAAATTTTTAAATAATTCGCGTTTCACATTTATTCGACAAATCGAATATTTTGGTGTGCAGAGCCCCCTAAAGAAGAAAATATTGGAAAACTTTATTTGTCAATTTCTTCCTTTCGAACTATCTACCCGTACACCATATTAAAGTTATCTCATCCAGAAGCATGCTATTTTATTATTTCTCCTTTCGAACGTTTTTCTGTGAAGCACACCCATAAATGAACATTTTAAAAAAACTCTGTTTGTCTTGGGTTTTTAATCAGATGATTGACTCATATACTAAATATCAAGCCTCTATCACATTCAAAAGGAAGCGTGACTCATTTATTCGGAAAATCGAACATATTAGTGTGCGGCACCCCTTAAAGAAGCAAATATTGAAAATCTGAAATTTCACACTTTCTTCCGTTCAAACTATCTACCCGTACACCAAATTTGAAGTCTCTATCCTATCTCGAAGCAAATGTTTTCTATCACTTCACCTTTCGAATGTTTTTATGTGTACCATCCCGTTAATGAACATTTTTGTCAAACCGTATTCATCTTTGGTTTTTTGTCAAATAGTTAGCCCATATACTACATCCCTCTATCGCATAATAAAGGAGGCGTTTTTCATTTGTTCGGCAAATCGAACATTTTAGTGAGCGGCATACCCCACAATAGCAAATGTTGGAAAACTGAAATTGCACACTTTCTTCCTTTCCAACTTTTTACCCATACACCAAATTTGAAATCGGTATCTCATCGCGAAGCATGATTTTCTAGCATTTCACCTTTCGAATGTTTTTGTGTGGAGTACCCACCCTCTTAAATATACATTGTTGAAAAAAACTATTCTTCTTGTGATTTCTATCAGATGATTCGCTCATATACCAATATCAAGCCTCTATCACGTTTTAAATGGGGCGTTTTTCCTTTATTCCGAAAATAGAACATTTTGGTGTGCAGCACCCCCCCCCCTAAAGTAGAAAATATTGGTAAACTGAAATTATGCACTTTCTTCCTTCTAAACTATCTACCCTTACGCCAAATTTGATATCTTTATCTGATCCCGAAGCATGGTTTTTTATTAATTCACTTTTCAAACTTTTTTCTCTTGAGCACTCCCTTAAACGAGCGTTTTTGAAAATCTATATTCGTCTTGGGTGTTTTCGTCGAATAATTAGCCCATATACCAAATTTCAAGCCTCTATCAAATTTCAAAGAAGCCTTTTCTCATTTTTTCGTTAAATCGAGTATTTTGGTGTGCAGCACCCCCTTAAATAGAAAATATTGGAAATCTGAAATTGCACACTTTCTTCTTTTTGAACGATTTACTCATACACCAAATTTGAAGTCTCTATCTTATCGCAAAGCATGCTTTCCTGTCATTTCACTTTTCGAACGTTTTGGTGTGGAGCACCCCGTCTAGGGAACGTTTTCGAAAAATTCGATTTTTTTTCAGGGGGTTTTATCGAACGACCGAGCCGTGTACCAAATTGCAAGTCTCTATCTATTCGGGATGTGCCTAAAAAAAGCGGGACAGACGGACACTTGGCAATTAGTATATATAAATGATTTGTGTTCAGGGCTGCCCAATACGTGTAGTTGGATTAAAGTACAAAGCATAATTTTTGAACCATCACATTATTTTTCCTTTATTTTAGAAAACATATAAAGGTGTATTCATAGAAAAGAAACAAAACTATTCTATTGATCCCTTTGGAAATATAGAAGGTAATAAATATAATAAGGAAAATAAAGCATAGAAAGGATTTTTTTTTAATTTTATTAGAATTTTTATGATATACGTAACACGGTGTTTTTACGTTTTACTGCATCACAGACTAAAATATATCAGTAATCCCTCTGGTGTATTTAATACGAATAACCCGTAGCTATTCATTTCACAAAGATGTTCCATCCTTGGCTTCGTCTTCTTTTTAAAATGTTCCTTTTGCTATAAATTTTGTGATAAAATGTTTCCTTCTACTGCTTGTATGTTTATTCTTATAATACAACAAGGAATTATCAAAATTGAGGCATGTTAAGCGGGAATAAATAAATCGGTCAGTCTCAAGAAGACTTCCTTGACCATTATCTGGAAATACATTTCCTTCTCGGAAGTAACGACGGCTTCATTTCCGGTACGAAATTGGTATGGAACTCGTTAGATATTATAACCGTAACTTGTGTTTGTTTCTTTGATGGATGATCATAAATAGGGAATTATTTTAGCGCTCAGTGGATCTATGGTTGTAAAAAATTCGAATTGTGTTGTGCCATTTTTTAAAATTATACAGTAAAGCTCTGTTTATACATTTCTCATTTATGCACGTTTATCACTGATACGTCGTTTTCCTTTAATCCATTCCTATATTTTCAAATGTTAAAATATTTCGGTTAGACTAAACTCATTCTACAATTTCATTTATACCTCTTTCTTTGTTATTCGAATTCACAACCAAAATCAAAAAGTTGAAAGTTAAGAATTTTTTCTTCAATTGAGTTCTAAAAAACAACTTTTGTTATTTCCCCGTTCCCCATTTATTAGACAATTTTCGTCAAATATATGAAAAAACAGTTTAATAGTTAAATGATATACAAAAGTATTGCAATTCAAACGAAAATGTGGAGCAATCAAGTATTTCTAATTGTAAAGTTAGATTTTCGAGAAATCGAAATAGTTTTAGTTTAATAGTTTAGTATAATCACATTGTCATCCACAGTAACGTCAAATATTAGTGAACAATTAATCGTTAAAAACATTGAGCCAGGGATCTTCTGCATCATTAGTTTGTTGTGAAGCAAGTAAATTCATCGTCTTATGTAGGGAAAGTCATGTTTTGCCCATATCAGACTTTTGCAGTTATACTATTTTTTAGTGGCCCCTTCATAATTGTATAAATGGCGTTTTAATGTTGTTGGATAAAAACAATACAATATTAATATTTATCAAGCAGCAGTTAGCTAGTGTGTAGTAATGTTTGGTAAAATTTTCTCACTGCGACGTTGGATTCTAATTTCTAATGGTAAATAAAAAAAATCTGATGTAGGCAACACATGACTTTCCTTATATAATGCAATGAATTTACTACTTTTACGGTAAAAAAATAGGTCTTTCTTATAGTAGATATTTATATTCTTTCCAAGATATTGAATTTTCGACAATTAGTCGTCATTTTCATTGATTTAGCGTCATTTTAATCCATTTGGGGAGATTTTCGTTAATTTGACAACATTTCAAAAAGTTGCCAAGTTGGCGACATTCCGCAAATTCGTCGCCAAAATCTCGCTAAGCTTTACTGACGGAGAAATAAGTTATTCTTAGAGCAGATAAATGACTATTGGTGTTCAAATACAAAAGTATTACTCAAAGTATCTTTTCTCATGAATGGAACGAGCTAGATACACAAGAATGATGTCACCAAATTTATCGCATGGTATTGCATATGAAAAGTGAACATGTTTCTCAATAGGAAATATATATTTTTTATTTTATATGACTTTTTGATAATTTTTTTAAAAAATGTGCAATATCTCGAGAACGGTTCATGTTAGCGTTCTAAAATTTATGTTAATCGTTTTATAATGAAAAATTACATAAGAAATGTCTATTTGCGTAACTTTATTAGCGGTTTTGATTTTTTGACGATTTTTTCAAAATTTCACTCAAAAATTTAGGGGGTTCTGAATATTCGATTACGTTTAAAAACAATAGGCTTCCAGTGTTTACGGATTGTGATTTGTGTACCAAATTTTGTTCGAATCGGTCCATTCGTTTGTCAGTTATCGTCTCCAGACTCACTGACACACACACACACACACACACAGACATCACTTCAAAAATGTTTGATTCGTGATCAGGGATGCTTGAAACGTGCTCTCCCGTCGAAAACTCGAATTCGAATTTTCGACCCCGTCACAATACTTTCCTTATACATTATGTATATAAGGAAAGTAATAATGGTAATTAAAAGTATAAAGTAAATGCTTGAATTTAGTTAAATTGAACTTAAGGGCACTTTCGTCATTCAAAATGATCAGAATTTTTTAACCCTTACAAAACTGTGGTATTTAAGTATAAAAGTTTAAAATGTAGTTAAACTTATTCGGAATTTACTTTCAACAGTTGGTTCTAATCAACTTAGCTCCGTAAGCCCTAAGCATCAAAAAAAATATTCCTAACATTTTCTAAAATTTTTAAATTCTGATAAAATTTTAACCTAAACGATAAAAAAGAATCGTAATAAGCACATTCTATTGTAATAAATAAATTCTTGAAAACTACTACTCTAATGCAGAGAAAAATATAGAAATACGATGTCCAGAATAAAAAGAAACGATTCAAAATTGTAAAGCATGACTTTAAAAGTGTTCCTTCAAATGATCAAATGAAAAATTGAAGTGCCTATTTCTTAAACTCGGTGATAAAAAAGAAAAGTTCTTTCAAAAACGGAACATGAAAAAATGTACTGGGCGAAAATGTAGATATTTAAAAATTTTGACAAACCATTGAGTTTAAAAATGGAATTTATTTCTTCAGGAATTTATTTCTTCCGTTAAAGTTATTGACCGGAAAAATCAGTTCAAACTCGTACGAGGTGCAAAATAAATTTTTTATAAAATTTTGTATGTCACCTCACATTTAAGTAACAGTTTAAGTTATTTTACTTTCTCAACTAAGGATAGAGTATACTGTAGAGTGCAGTGAAATTGTCTAAGAGATCGCTTGTATTCAAAGACCACCTACGTTAGTTGTTATTTTGAGAGCGTAAACTTTTTCATATACTAACTATAAAACATATACACCTAATTATTCTGTAGAAAGCAGAAGATACTTTCCCTGCTAAAAGTACAAAACTATGTAGATAGTTACTCTATTGAAATATGAAATTTAGTTGCTTTGTTAGAAGCAGAAACCTAGTTGCCTTGTTAGAAGAAAAAATGTAGTTTTCTTGTTAGAAGCAAAAGTCAAGTTATCGTGTTTGAAGCAAAAATTGAGTTATCTTGTTAGAAGCAAAAATCTTTACTTTCGCATACGTAATATTGAGAAAGTATTGTTTTCCCAAAAAATTTCAATTTCGAAATTTTGATGCCAATATATGTTTTGACTATTTTTGGAGTGATTTCCGTCTGTCTGTCTGATGTCTGTGGTCGATTTCTTGTGTACACAATGGCAGCCACAAATATTAATGGATTTTTACGAAACTTTATATTCGACTTAAAATTTCGAGCAAATTTATCAAAAATTTCGGACTAGGTAAATTTTTTTTAATTAGAGCGAAAACTTTTAATTTCATTCTACATTTTACAACGTGGCAGCATAGGACAAAATTCGACATAATCATGCATAAAATGGTTTATTTGTGACTCAATGATCACAAGACTTAATAGCTTTAATCATTGTTGTGAAAAATAGCCGCGATAATTTTTTTTTTGCTCGTAACAACATTGGGTGTACTACATTGTCGAGTATGCTATCAATCGAAAAAAAATTTGTAAAAAAATCAATCGAAAAAAGCCCTTTAAAGTGAATGGTAACACGCTCTAGTTGATACAATATAGTTGACCAAGATACCGATTTTTCAAATTTTTCTTATAAAAATTGAAAACAAAAATGAATTCTGGTATGAAAAAGTCTAGTTGAGCAACACTCCAGTTAATATAATATTATAGATAATTTAAATTTAACAAGAAAACTTGATTCATTTATGTTTGCATCTAAGTAATTCTAAGAGTTATTTTAGCAAACTATTTTTGAAAAGATAAATATTAAGAAAGAAAAATTATAAACTTATATTCTTTTAATTAGACGAAAATAACTCAAGCTTTAAATTTGAATGTTGAAACCAACTTTAATCTTTAAAGATTCATAGACAATTTAGAATGATATTCGTTTTTTTTTTCAATTACAAAAACAAGTGCCTTTTTTCTTAAATATGTATTTTAAGTTCGCTTTTAATTCTGATAATCTTCTCAAATTTAAGGAATGTGTTCGGTGTTTTGCTTTTCTAAATAAAAAACGCATAGAATATTTGAAATAAATATTCTATATGTTTCCAACATATCAGGATTTATTTAAAACGAATCAAATATTATATTCTGGAGCGCATAGAACGATTTCCAAATTTTGGGATACATTTTTTCTTAAATATGTATTTTAAGTTCGCTCTAATTCTGATAATCTTCTCAAATTTAAGGAATGTGTTCGGTGTTTTGCTTTTTTAAATAAAAAACGCATAGAATATTTGAAATAAATATTCTATATGTTTCCAACATATCAGGATTTATTTAAAACGAATCAAATATTATATTCTGGAACGCATAGAACGATTTCCAAATTTTGGGAGTCACGAAAAAACTGCTACGTACATTTTTCCAAAATAAAGAGTTTATATCCTGCTTGGTAAATAACGAATTTAGCAGTACCGGGATTTAATCCCGGAAATAAAGCGCTGTGGGTGATCATTATAACATTAAGCTAAATATATTTACAGCATAAGGCACTTTAATACTGCCTTCTGAGCATTCGGTATAGTATTCCCCTCCCAGCATGGCAAATAACAAATTTAGCAGTACTTAGAACTTAATCTCAGAATTAAAGCGTGCTGGGCGAGCATTATAGTCAGATTTCCAGCTTAAAGCATTTTAATACAAACTTTTGAGCATTCGTTACTGTACTACAGTACTTTTAGCTTCCAGTGAGTTTTGTCGTTAATGAATGAAGTTGTTCGCATGTAGATGAGGCATGCGAGTTATAAGTTGAAGAAAAAGAGAAATCATGAGTGATGCACACTTGCCATGAATACCGTGTCGGATCACGTAAACGATGATCAGCTGATTTGAATCCACTGAACCGTCGTGTTGAGAATATAGGGAGTATATTTTTAAAATGTATATATAATTTTTTAAGAAAAGAACGATTGTAAAATAATACAAAACTAAGGGCGACCGAAATCACTAATGTAGCAAAACCAAAAATCACCCATTTAGTATGGATAATATTTAATCTCGCGGCGAAAAACAATAGCAAACGAGCATTATAGCGTAGAATTAACTAGAATATTTTAATTCTACATTATGAGCATCCTTTACAAGTTTATGAAGCCTTGACTAAAGAAAGAGTTAAAACTCCGTCCCCACCCCCTAACCTCTTGATCACGAGATAAGTGCTCTACCGGCTGAGCCATCTGGACTCAGAACCTCAGCATCTCCTTCCCTCAAATTTGAGACCGACATGCTATTGTCTTAACGTATCCGTATTTTTTCCTTCTTTTCTCTTCCACTTCATCATTCTTTTTCATCTTCACAATTTTTATTTCGTTTACCAGGGTTTACACTACTCGGCCGTCAGCATGAATCTTGCTCTTTGAAGAACTCGAACCTTCGACTTTGGGATTTCGAGACAAGTGTTCTAGTGTGTTTTTATCTAAAAAATGTCTTCTCTTAGTAGCTAACCTGCTCGTAAAAGAAATTTACTTGTAAGAAATACTTAAGTTTTCGTAATCAATTACTCGATGCAACAGAAAACCTACAACTTTCTTTATCAGCAACTTTTTTCAAGAGCGTATTTAAAGAGAGATAAGGGTTCGGACCCCAAAATAAATATTTTCTGGCAAATCTCCTAAAATTACATTGTAAATGAGCATTTTTAGCTTAATGTTATATCAATATCCCAAGTACACCCTCCAAGACATATATTCTACCATAAAAGGTTTATTCAAAATACGCCAATGTTCTTCATTAAAAAAAAAATACAAAGCATCGTTTGCTAGTGAAAATAAAATAGAGAAAAAAAATTAAAAATGCATTTTTTTTATATGTGGGTTTCATGCAATTACTGTTTGCTTATTAAAAACCACAGTTTCAATATTTCATACTTATTAAAACACAAAAATCAGAAAATGCGCATGCAAGAGTGCGCACGGGGACGCATGCAAATATATAAATTTAAGTATGAACGTCTGCTTACTTCTCGACGGGCGAATTTCGTAACAGTCCAAGGTAACGTTTGCAAGCATTTTTCAATGGCTGTTATGCGTCCTCCTCTTTCTTTTGCCTTAATATCAAAGATCGAAGCGAAACAAAAAAATAAGCAAAACCGAAATACAAAGCAAAAAAACTATTCGCACGATCTCAAAAATCTCAAATTCGAACCACAGCAAACTGTTGCTTTACTTTCAAAACTCAAAGCAGTGTTTTCCGGATTATAATTCGAATGCAATACATAAATTTCAATGCAAAGCGCATTTCGCAAAGCATATTAAAAGTACTGTACTTAGCACGTATTTTCTGTATCCGTTCTTGGTATACATCCTTCGCAAGAGGAACGACTCATTCTGGATTGCATTCCATGCGAGGATCCATAGAAAGCGCATCCGACACACCGGCAGC
Source organism: Amaurobius ferox (assembly GCA_951213105.1). Classification (NCBI taxonomy): domain Eukaryota; kingdom Metazoa; phylum Arthropoda; class Arachnida; order Araneae; family Amaurobiidae; genus Amaurobius; species Amaurobius ferox. The sequence goes on from OX578149.1 coordinate 23,216,759, forward strand.
CGGGGCGCTGAATGGTTGCACGAGCGCGCGGGAGAGGCCCGGACACGGATGATCACGTGACAGCTCCCCTCGCGGAAAAGGAAATCGGCCCGGACACGCCTCTTCAAATGTTCGTAAAAACTATGAAAAATAGAACGCAAAAATTAAAAGAAAAAGTTGCTTTTTAATGAAATTTTTAATTGGTGGGATGAGCGCCATTCCAAAGTCTAGGAATGACGTCCTTTATAGACGGACGGATTCTGCGAGTATGAACTTAACCATTGCAGCGTCGTACAGTCTAAGCTCTGTCTTCTTAAAACTTGATGTGGGTGCGTAGGTATAACTGACTGTTCGTTACCAGTGAATCAAAAGATTTCGGCAGCATATAGCAGGTTTTCTTGCTTACTATCAGTATATAGTCATCGGCTATTAGCAGAAATACCCTCCGTTGCCCAGGATAATAGTGAAATAAAATTAACGGGATATAAAATCTAAAACATTTTAGTCATCAATGTGCCCCCCCCCCCATTAAGATTAACAAATCAATATAAAAAATATATAAATTGGTTTAATCGCTGTTAAATTATAAACTGTCATTACACACATCGCCAAAATAATTATTTTAATTCACGTAACAACAAGTATTTTAATTTAGGTCACAAGTATTTCAATGTTGTTTCGCAGGAAGATCCAGAAGAATAAAACTTACATTAAAACATTTTTAGACTTATTTTTATTGACTGGAAAGTTTCATAGAAATAGATCACGTATTTCGGAAGTTTGGAAGCGTATTTTGAAAGTTTTACTTTTTACATTAAAGCTGCATAATTCTGAAAGAATGTTAGTCTTAAACTGACTCTTTATTAAACTTCACAGACGTCTTAAAAAATAAAAATAATATTACTGGTACCAATGATTTATTATAAAAATACTTTTAATAATAATATTGACGCCATTGCTTAGAAGTTATTTTGAGTCGTCCTAGAAATTATAATTTTAAGTTTCCCCACACTAAGCACTATTTTCCCCAAAAGAATTGAGTTATTGGAATGAAATTGGATTGCAACACTTTCAATTAATAATTACAAAAAATCTTAAGTTTTGCATGGGAACAAGTAAAAGCAAAGAAATGTAGTTTATTAAAAGTAGCACCTTTTATTATTTGTATGTACTTTCATGTATGAAAAATGTATTTATTAAAATGTATGTAACTTACATGTACGAAATGCAACTAATACCAAATTTGGACTTTCTAGTTGCTTCGGTTCTCGAGATGTTCCTAAAAAGCGAGTACATTCCGATAGAGGTTTCCAGGACGAGCTGCGCCAGTGAGGTTCAAAATCTAAAAATTTAAAATATACAACGAAAGACGGCGATATGCCAAATATAAGCTTTCCACCTATTCCGGATCGGGAGTTATTTCCGGAAAAGATTAAAATTCTATCGTGGGTCCAGAATGGGTTAGCACGATAAGGTTCAAAATCCAAAGAATTAAAACGTACAGCAAAAGACATCCACATACAAAATTTTGACTTTCTAGCTGCTCCAGTTATCAAGTTATTCTCATTAAACGAGAACATTTCAATAGCTGGTTCAGAACGGCTATCCATCACACCTAAAGTCCTTCGGTGGAGAAAAATAGGTAGTGTTGGGCTAATCCAATAAGGTTCAAAATACAAAGAACTAAAATATACCACTAAAATATACCACTCCTCATTTAACATCTTTGACGGGCACGTTCTCGGCTTCCAGGCATATAAAGCGCTGAAACTGGACACATAGTTTCATCTCACAAATCATTTTCGTCTATCGGGTTTTCTCGTCATTACTTTACATCGTTACTTCATTTACGTGAGTCATGACTCTGTTTTTGCTCTTTCCGTACGTTTTCTTTGTGAATTACTGTTCAGTGTCTTTAAGTGAAATGTTTTCATGGTTCTAACGCCTTGGTCCATGTATAACATTATATAGGTTCGATCCATGTATAATATTATATAGATTTAAACGTAAATTATACATTAAAACCAAAAGCAAGGAATAAATAATGAGAAAAAAAAAAAACAAGTTTTCTGTGTCCTCTCCTACACAACAATGCACGGAAAAGTAAAAAGTGGATTTTAATCACGAAATTAAACCCAATTGAAGGGTGTAAGCAGATTTAATACAAAACAATGCTATACAAATCTTATCATTAACTAAAATAGATATTATGCAAAAATTGTTAAAACTATTTCATCTGCTTACACCTTCATTTTCCTTCAACCATTTTGCATAATTTCAATTTTGAATAATGATAAAATTTATAGTATTGTTTTGCATTGAATCTGTCTATACCTTCAATTTGGTTCTTGCGTGTGATTAAAATTTTCCAGCTTTTTCGTGCGCCACTATTAAGGAGGACATTGAAAAACTTGTTTTTGTTTTGTTTTCTCATAATTTATTATTATTGTTTTCCAATACGTAAAAATTTGTAGTAAAATAAGGTATTAATAACATCCGATTTTTCTTCGTCAAGTTAGAAGCTTCATGACGCATACAAAAGCATTTTCTTACTCAAAATTTTTTAAATATATATTTACACAGTTATTTCTTTTCTATCGTTTAAAAGAAGCAATATCGTATGTTGGTAACATCGGCTGGCTCATGCCCCGCTCCTTTTTTTTTTAGTTGTTTTCTATCCAAACGTGCTCGAGGTATCACTTCAGAAACTATTCAGATGTCAAATAGCCACAGATGCACCTGACTCTGAACCACGAAATCTCTCTCTCGTGAAATTGAGTTGCTCTTTTATTTTTTAGATATAGTTAGGCGATTTGGGGCAATCTCAATGCGTATTTTGTTTCGGATAAAGCAAAATCCGTTTAAGATAATGGTGAAATAGAGACTTTTCAGTAAAAGAATTCTTTATATGTTACCAATCTGAGCGCATTTGTATAATACGGAATTGTTTTTAATGTGAAAATAAAAGAAAAGCGTGAAAACACGCATATATAATTGAGAATTCTAAAAGTTGTAAAGTTGACAGCAAAATAAGAGTTGTGATTACAAACATACAGGGGCAACTATTTAAATGATCGATTTATTCAGTGACATAGCTACAATTCCATAAATTATCCTTTAAATTCACTCACATTATCTTTTGATATTAAATTAATATTAAAACGCTTTTGTTTTTATTTTAAAAAGTAAGTAGAGTTGAAATTATTTTTTGTAAATATATAATAAAGTTTAAAAACAGGAACAAAAGTCCTGTGGCTAGGTCTATGTGTTAAGTTTTATATGTTACTTAAATTATTTTATCGGTGGATATCACTATTAAAGAATATCCTGAAAGCAAATCTTCGTTGTTTCACTTTGTTTGTAAAACATATTTGTGCACAAATGTGCAAGAATGTATTTTCAATTCAAAATAAATGCGTGGCTTGGTTTCCCTGCCAACTCCACAACCTGTAGTAAATAAAAGCTATCCGCAACACATCGCTGGACAACACTTTTGTGTTGATATTATTTCTAGCGAAGAGAGCATTTAGTCTTGATGGAATAAAAATGATCGTTTTCAAAGATTTAAAGGTAAGTGCCGTATATCAATTTCCTGCCAATTCTATTCTGAGCATATAATATTTGCTAATGGTGCTGAAATAAATTACTGATGTGAATTGTGTTTAGTTCAGAGATCTATTTCCTTCACGTGAGACGATATTCGTTTGGCATAACAAAAAATGTTGATATTAAAAAACTCGCTAAAATATTAACTCTACATCTGTCAACTCCTCACCCATAAATGAGTTGTGCCATTAACAAACAGTTGTGGAAACGAAGATTGATAGATCATGCCTCATATTTTATACCATTCAGCTCCGCCCCTGCTCACTATGTTTGCTAATCCCGAGATACTCTTCATATTAATATTTTAATGACTAGGGTGATCTGTCCCCCCTGCTCGCTACTTCGGTCGCCAACCTCTGTGACTCGCTTCGCTCGTCTGGAGGCTTCCCTTATATTCGCTACGCTCGCAGAGCTCGTTTCAGGCTATTTCAAACCAAACTAAATTTGAAACTTGTAAACAGTTTATTTCATCATATCATACTATTATTTCTTTATAACTGTACCAAATTTCATAGTTTTGTTTGCTATAGTTTTTTCGGTATGAGACAGAGAAAATCGATGAACGGGCCTATAGGAAAGAACATTTTTCACTTCAGAAGTGCATAAAAAGTGAAATATCTTGTAAACTACAGCAAAATTTAAAAAAGATGTTCCATCCTGCAAAAATTCAACTATGTTGGTACTTGCTTGCAAAAATCCGTGGCCCTGCTATTGTTAGTCTATCAAGGACGCTAACTCGAAGCTCTGATATTTTGACTTTGAGATTAAATATTTCTTAAACTACAAAATATTTTGAAAAGCGGTTTATTTCAGCGTATTTTCCAATGCTTTCTCTACAAGTGTACAAAATTTTATATTTTTGTATGTTATAGTTTTTGCGATTCGAAGCAGAAAACTCGAGGAACGAGAAATTTGTCAAACAGCGGCAGCGGTATCAACTACTTTTTTTTAATATAGAGAGATTTCAGTACTTCAAAAACTCGGATGATATTGTTTCCCCTAATTAAATACATACTCAGAAATTAACGTATTTACAAATATTGAGATTAATTAAAGATCAACGTAAATACAAACATAGATAAACGAGAGATTATAAGTGATTTATAAAGAACTTTTGTTTCAATTGAGATACAACAATTTTATTTCCTTCTTTATTTGAAGTAAACTCTACAAGATTCACATTAAGGTTTTATATGATATCAAACATATTTGGAATATGATACAACATTCGGCTTTCCGCATGGTTATTTTTATATATATATTTTGCATATATTTTTATCTTATATTTTTACATAATATTTTTCATATAATCCATCTACACAGAAGCATTTTATATCAGTAGGTACACTCTTTTCTCAATTACCTTGTCAATAGGTACACACGCGCATACATACACGCACGCATACATACACGCGCGCATACATGCACCCGTGCGTACACACACACACACAAACGCGTACATACACACACACAAACGCGTACACACACACACAAACGCGTACACACACTCAAACGCGTACACACGCACAAACGCACAAACACACCACACAAACGCGCACATACACCACACAAACACGCACACACACAAACGATCACACACACAAACGAGTACACACACAAACGCGCACACATACAAACGCACATACACACGAACGCACACACACATACTCGCGCACACACACACATACTCGCGCACACACACACATACTCGCGCACACACACACATACTCGCACACACATACACATAAATACACACACACACACAGACACTGAGATGAGCATTTTTTCAAAAGTGTTCAAAATAGATTCAGTAGATTTTAAAATGTTCTTATCCGTCAAAATCTAAAATTTGAGGGAAAACAATACTTTTTCTATACATTAGCATGAGGAAAAAAAATAATTGAAGTATATTATCTAAAGATAAATCCACGTGACGTATATAATACAGATATCGGTCACAACAGAAATGTCCGTTTGAAATTGAAATATAGAAACAATCTATTCTGCCATTAGTTCAACTAAATCAATTTTGCTTCACTCACTTAAGCACGTCGTCGTGCAGATTTACCTTTACTAACTAAAAGCCTCATCAACCATAAGACCTGTTTTCTTAATCATTCATCTTCCGGCGAACTATTAAACTCATTCCTAAATATCTCAGAAGTATCTCAATTCAGATTTGGATCTGAATGCAAGCATATCTGATGAGAAATTTACGCTTACATAACATACGTTATTCTCTCCCAATATAAATGCGAACGAGTATTATCGATTAAAACTCTGAGATCGAGATTATCATTAATTGAAATAAATTGAAATGGGTGGTTTTTTTAACGCTTTACAACATAGTTGAAAAGTGTTTATTTTATGACTTTGTTCATTCTGTCTGTCTGTCCGTTTGCACGATAATTGCGGTAAAAATGACTTTATCAAAATGAAATTTTAGTATGTTGTTCAGACGATCTGCGGAACCTATGGGAATATAAATGAATAACATCACTCAATTAGCTTTGGATTGAACCTGGGTTGAAAAAATGACAAACATTGAACCCTATGGGACCTAATTTTTCAAACATTTTTTAATCAAATTTAAAATTCGCACATTGCTTCGAAAGTTTTAGGAAATATTCAAATTATCCGATAAAATATATAAAACAATTCAGCAAAATATATTTAGTAATTTTTTAAATAAAAATTAAAATAATAATAGTTGCTCAAGTCCTCTGGATGAGTCGGACGGTCTGGGTCTTCTACCCTTTATATGAAGAGATCACGTAACTTACTTCAAAATAAGATATGGCATTCATCTTGTGTCAAAATCGTTATTTTTAATGTTCTTTTTAATTCATATTTAGTATTGTATCCGTCCTAAAGCCGCTTTATTTTTTCTTAAATTCTGTGCATCTATATACTGAAACAACGCAATTACTATATATTTGAGTTTAAATGATCTTCCAAATTTGATTATTTCTACAACGAAGCCTAATTTTCACTTATGGAGAAAGTAAATACTAAAAAGTGTAGAATGAGTTTTATAAGAATTGCTGCATTTCTTTAACGTAAAATTATTTAGCTCATGGGGTCTGCAATATAGCTGATATGAATGAACATTCATTTATTTTAAACAGAGAACCAGACGATTTTTTCGATGAAGTTTTAAGCATAGAGTTCAATTACTTGCATCTCCATGGATTTAAGTTTTTAAATAAAATAAATTATTATTGTATTGGGTTGAATGAAAGGAATGGAAATATGTTTATGAATGAAATGCTGCTTTTATATAGAGGCGATTTATATTTCGATGACGTCATTTGAATAAAGTTCATTTGTTTTTAATGAAGTTTTCAATTACAATAAATAATTGTAGTATTATGATAATTTTAAAAATATTACATAGGAATGTACATCATTTTAGGGATGTTTAAACCAGGCAATTTCTATTTTAATGCCGCCATTTGAATGATGTTCACTTTTTTCGAGGAAGTTTTAAGTTTTTAAATATAATAAATTAATGTAGTAATAAATTAATGTAGTATTAAAAAAAGATGATGGGGCAAACTGTACGAAGTGGTAGTACACAGCAAAGCAAGCATTTTCCGTCATAGTTTACCGGGTCAGAAATGAAACGTAAAGGCGCCAACGGGCGCTTAATGGTGAAACCGATGAGGTGTGGTGATGACAAAAGAATGACTAAAATGTTATAAAATGACATTTAAGAAACAATAATTACAGTAATGGCTCAAAAAAGCGACCGCCAACCTGAATGCACGTCTCACAGCGGCGAAGGAGGAATTGGCGAAGTCTTTCGAACAGACCAGGCATGTCACACACTTTAGCAGCAGCGTCCGAAATTCTGGCGACGAGATCTTCTTCAGGTTCAAGGGGAGTGTCATATACGGAACTCTTGAGATATCCCCACAAAAAGAAGTCAAGACAAGACAGATCGGGTGATCGGGGAGGCCAAGCTATGGAACCACCTCGCCCAATCCATCGCCTTGTAACGTCTTTACGTTTTATTTCCGACCTAGTAAACAATTATGAAAAAGACTTGGTTTGGTGTGTACTAACACCTCGTAAAGTTTGGTCCATTTTTTTTTAATTACTCTCTCTGTGTATGTATATATATATATATATATATATATATATATATGTATATGTATATATGTATATGTATTTGTATATATATATATATATGTGTGTGTGTGTGTGTGTGTGTGTGTGTGTGTGTGTATGTGTGCCACAGTCCAGTTTTCATACTGGCTCTTTTTTAGATCCGTTAATAAATACAAAACCTCCGCATACAAATCAATCCGCAATTTTCTACGAATTATTTTTATCTTTTCAAATTTGGTATATTCTCTATATCACTGCGGATAAACCTGACTATGTTTAGAGTTTCTAGGCTCAGAAGTTGTCGAGATATATTAAAAGAAAACGTTTCCATAAAAATAGCAGTATGAATTATAACATTTTAAGCTTTCTTTGAAGAAAATTATATTATGCTACTTAGCAACGGAATTAAATCATATGTGTTTATACGTTAGACAATTTTCGTTCAATTCGATTTAAATAATACATAAATTTATAGAAAAATAAATTTTAGAGTGAATAATTATTATTAATTATATTTTTTATTCTGTTATGCCATCTACGGCCAGGAAATATAGGATCATGGTAGCTATTGGTATTTTAAATTTTAAGCCATCTCTTTTATTTTGACAAAAGTTTTTTGATATCCGTATATGTTTAAATGATTGTTACAATGAGATATAAGCGAATGTACGGACGTAAATTTTGCTGCCATTTTAGTATTGACCGAACTTCATACATTTGTAAATTGATTTACAAAAGGAGCCAGGATGTTTTTTCTTCAGAGCTAGCTGAGCAGATAATTCTGTATAGCGAGAACAGAAATTTTTATACTTTTTATTTCTGTAAGGGAATTAAATTAATGATTTTAATGGAATTTTTTTAAACGCAATATGAATAATTTTAAAGTTTGCACATATTTAAAAACACGAGCAGCTACGAGTGTATTTGCTAGATTTATAATAAATGAGTCTTATGATAAATAATTAAATATAATAAATTTTATAATAAATTATTAAAAACATTTATTCAGGTTGTATTTTTGTATTTTCTGAAAAGGGGAAATGCAAAAATATATAAAATAATGTTCATAAAATCCGTAGCTATATCTATTATTTTCACGCAATCTGAATTACTTAAAATGTGCATATCTTTATCTTTTCCGTGTGCTCACGACAAAAACATAAGATAAATGACGCGATTACAGAATGTGAGAATGTATTTTGTTCACGCACGCGTATGATCTGCCTGTATCCCAACGCATTACTAAATGCTATAACGGGACCCTCATAACAAAATAAGATCCAATGCATCATCTGGAGAATAAAGCGATCACGCATTCTGAAATCAGACTGTTTGTTGCTTTGAAAATTTCTCATCCAGAATGAAAAAGCTTTACTTGCGTTTTCCAAACTGTGTTCCGTGAAAAAATGATTTTCCGTGAGATGAGAACAAGTGTTCCAAAGCAAATTGAAAATATCTCATGCGGGCAGCACATGAGTACCATTACGCAGACTCAAATTCATTTTTTACTAGAGTAAATATTTAATGTAGTCAGGTATTTGAGATGCAAACTTCAAATTAAAATTACACCGGAACTCACGGCGAATTCTTAAAAGCAAATAACGTTTTAAACAACACTTCCGTTTCAAAAAAATAATAAAACTGTGACGTTATGACTTCCTAGAATGCATTCCTCCTTTGCATACATCACGTGAAACCCCAGTTGGGACGTCATCCCCAGTCACGACCCCAGTTGAAGGAAAGAACTTCATTCACTGTGAGCTAAAACGAGTGTTCGAGCTTAAATTCGCAATTTTTAACAACCGACTTAAAAATACTCATATACAATACAAAATTAGAGTAATTTAAAAGAAATATTAGAATGCGGAGATTTTACTTTATGTTCGGGCTGAAAATTAGAGTCGTGGGCAAGAAAATGAAGAAATTAGATACACATATATTTTGATCCGGCCGTCCAACGACGCTCATGTCCAAGGACGAGTCGGACGGCCTAAGCTTTCGACATATATTTTGATGAATTTTTCAAAAAAAAATTTTATAATATGAAGAAATTACCCTATGAATTCGGTACAAAGCTCCTTAAAACGGAGTTTTCGATAGTGTCAAGATGGAAGCGCTGTGATAGTATTTTCGATCACTAAAGAACCGATTTGTGTAAAAACCGCTTAGAATCACGCTTCAACATAAAATAACTAAAAAATTAGTTCGAATTAAAAAGAAATTGTCTCGAGATGTCTTGAAAACTAAACTGAACCATCACTGTACCGAATTTCGTATCTATGGGTCGCCTAGATTTTCTGCTATGTGACCAACAGACGCACACAATAATCATCCTTTGTTGTGTTGTATTTATTTTTCATCCGTAATATATTAATTTAGGTTTTATCGTTCAAAATTAGGTTTTATCGTTCAACACATTAAATGGATACTTGTTTGAAATTGCATCCCATTGAAAATTTTAAAGTAATTTTCTTTTCATTCGATCACTTGGAACATTATGAAATGGGCATCTTCTGTAAAAAAAGCGGAATTTAATAAAACTTACCTCATAATTTTGTCCCATTAAATCCATAATTTAATTGATATATGATTCATTTATAGCAGATTTTCTCTCTTGAATTAAATAGACATCTAAGTTTTGACTGTTTGGGTGATTTTAACGTTTCCTTCTCATTTATTGAATTATTTATAGTACAGCTTAATAGAGAATATAGTTAATTGTGCAGCTTTGTGTGTTACCTCTTAGTTTTAATATCTTCGATCACGATATAGAAAAGTAACATCCCAATACACGCTTCTAACTTAAATATCTCCTGAACTATGCAATTCATTTTAATTCAAATTTTTTTCATGCAAGAAGAGTGAGTCCAGGGAAAACTATGATGTAGGTCTTATCACCCTACAGCAAAGTGTTGATTAACGAGAATTAAGAGCCTGTTTATTTCTGTTTGTCTGTACTAATCTCTTATAACTCAGAGCCTATTTGCATACTTTTTAACAGGTTTGTTAAACTTATTAAGGAACAGGTTTAGAAATAAGAAAAATCTCCGACTTTATACCGTTTTAAAACTCCAAATTCGTTCGTAAAAATTCCAAAATTCGTTTCTAAACTAAATATCTGCTGAAATACGTGATAGATTTCTAAGAAGTATATTTCATTAAATCAAACTCAATGAAGACTATGTTTTTGATGAAAATTTTATCCTCCTACACCTGTCCGTGGACCAAAATAAATTAGATACGTTTTGTCTAACCATCACGTCTGTAAATGTTAAACATCGTAGTGTTAAATACACACACACACTTAAAATCCAGTTCACGCACAATTTTATATTCAGTTCATAATTTAATATTTTTTGTTTTTAAATATACGCGCACACACACACACATTTAAAATGGTTGAATCTTGTTCACGCACAATTTTATATTCAGTTCATAATTTAATATTAAATTCGTGTTTTTTTTTAAACACACAACACTTAAAATGGCTGAATCTTGTTCATGCACAATTTTTGTGTTCACTGGAAATCCGTAACTTAATATTATATTCGTGTTTTAAATACGCACACACCTAAAATGGTCGAATCTTGTTCACTTAATACAATTTTTGAAAATAGCTAAGTATAATGCAGTATTATATTTTGTTTTTAAATACACATTTAAAATGGCTGAATCCCATTCACGAATCCGCTTAACACAATTTTATATTCAGTTCATAACTTAATATTAAATTCATGTTTTAAATACACCGAAAAATTAATAAGTATCCCTTTTATAAAATTCATTCTCTGTTACAAAATATAGCTCCTCTCTAATAATACTCGTTCGTAACTACAAATAAAATGTTCATAACGCACCGAGCGATTCGAACGAACCCTGAAAATAAACTCCTGTTTATTTTCTCCCGTTTACTTTCACAACCATCACTTCAACGATAAGAATCTACGAGGCAAGACCCAGCTGGCATAGTGGATAAGGAGTGTGGCTTCTAATCGAGCAGCCGCAGGATCAAATCCCGTGTCTGACAAGTGGGAAATTAAAATCTTTTGGAAATTTAAAAAAAATGCCGATAGATGGCAGCACCTTACCAACTTTCGCCAGAGGGCGCTTTAAATATGTCACGCTGATAAGAACGATCACTTCGTCATCGGCCAGCACCGAGTAAAGACGTGTGGTAAGACTCCCTCCGGTCAAAGGTCAGTCAACGCTTGCGACACCTCTTTAAAAGTCCCTCCGGTCAAAGGTCATTTCCAGGTTATCGGATTGTGCAATGCACTCCGGTCAAAGGTCAACTTTCGCAATTGTGCCTCCTGCCCATCTTTGTAGAATGCACTCCGGTCAAAGGTCAGTCAGCTATTGCTACATTCTTCGGAGGACTCTTTCGAAGTTCCTCCCCTCTCAAAGAGGTAGAATTGTGAAACTGCCTCCGCAGTTGGTCTAAAGACCCTCCCCTCTCAAGGAGGCCATCGGGTGGGCCGCCTCACAAAACTTCCTCCCAAGAGAGGCAAACTCCGTCTCCAAAGAGGAGCCCTCCTCCGTGAGTCATTGGCTCCGGCGACTCCGTTAGCTGCAGAACCCCCAATGTATAACTACTAATATGCATAAGAACCAACATCTAGTCTTGCTCTATATCATAACGTTACAAATTCCATCAAAGGTGGCTACGAGCCATCCAGAATTGTAAAATTCTAATATTTCGCAATCACTAAACTCCTTAAAAATTTTACAAATAGACTCGGGTTTACCCAACAATGTTTCTACAAAATGCTTATTTAGCATACAAATGTTAAGAAAAGAATTATAGACAAGCATTAAACGTCTAACTTTAAACATAACTTTCCCAGATTACAGTTTAAACGTATACAACATGTCTAAATGGTGTACGTAAATACATAGAAATACAAACAACAGTTGTAGTGTTTGAGGTTAAATATATCACATTTTCTTTACAGAATAAAAGAAGCAGAGTTCCTTTGCATGTTGTATAGTATCACAGACATATAGTTAGTCTTTTAGGTTGTAACTGGAATAAATCCATTTCATAGACTCACTATTATCAAATGAGTGGATGTTTTATAAGTACTTTTAAATCAAAAATGAGTTCACGTTGTTTGTTATCACAAACTATACTCGAAATATTAGACATTTTACTTTTCCACAAAGAACACACTATTCCTCCAAAGAATTAAAACGAATTTTAATTCATTGGTTATATTTATTTTAATCGGTGGTAGCAGGAAGCCGAGTCATTTTTATCGAAATTGACAAGTCTAAATTATGCTCTGTATTTTTAGAGAGATATTTGAAGTTCAAGTTTTATACAATTATTAAAGGAACTACAGAAAGCACATATGAGTTTTTAAAATTTTACGAGTAGCGAACAAACACTCAAATTTGCAAAATTTTCAAAAAGAGGAGTCAACGTGAAAATATCCAGATCTTTATTTAGTTTTAGCCACTTGCTGACACCAACTTTCCATTTATTGATTGAAATCCGACGATACGTCTCCAACTAAGATATTCTACACTTAAAATGAATACCCACCTAGTTCCGCAGACTTAGACTGGCGATATATCCATCACTCTTACTCCATGAAGTAAGCATGCTCACCCTTTTTCAGACTGATCTCTCTCTCTCTCTCTTTAGAAAATCAACTGGTGTTGCATTTCGCAGTTTCGAATCATATCCTTAAAAATATAATAATATTTTACCAATTTCGGTAACTTTTTCGAGTTGATGTAAATAAACTACATTTTTATTATTCTTTCTTACAATACTCTTCATCTACATATTAATTTTCTACTTCGCTGTGTCTCCAAGTGAGCTCCCGTATGCCTGTGGATTCCCAACCAAAATAAATATAACTGTTGCTTGTGAGAATAAAACTTTCAATACTTCCTTTTAAGAAGCCAGGTATATAAAACTTTGGTGACTACAATTGTTTAGATTCCTTCTTCATCATGTCAAAAGTCTTCTCTTAACAACCGCTAAGAAAGAACTGCCTAAGGAAGGCTGTTCTTCTTTAGCGGTTTGTAAGAGAAAACACTGTATTTTGGCCGGAAGAAGTGGGATACAAACGCTCTCGAAGCAATATAGCCACCTAATTTTCACATGCCTGCTTTCTTTTATGAAGTAATGAAAGTTTCATTTATATTAAGAAACATTCTGTAATTGAGCAGTCAATTATCTTTTTATGACACTATACATAATTGCGGAAAAGCTATATTGAATGCACACCGGAAGCTGCTACTACCTATTAACACATTTTTATCTCCGTACATGAAGATTCTTACCATTGTGACAGATTCGCTTTTTAAATATCAGTTAGAAATTATTTTTATTGCAATCTGAAAAACCATGAATATACTTTTGAATTCTAATTATAGGAATTAGTTGCTATGAACTCAAACACCATTGGTTTATATATAAAAGCTATGGTTTTTAATTGTTAATAACGGTTAGTAGAAAGAATATACGGTCTTGTAATGGCAAAACGACGTATGTTGAAGGGTTTTTTCTTTTTTTTTTAGATAAGCCTATGAAATTTTCATTCACATTCTCATGGAATTTTCATTCATTCTCTCACTTTATTAATATTGATACGTCTTCAACAAAAATATCATATCGTTTGCCCGATAAAAGAAAGTCCACCAGCCCTGTAAATGAGAAATGAAGTATCTTAAAATACGTCTTTCTGCCATCACAAGTACGCATATCGGGAAATGGGGAGGCTTACCTTTTCACCTATACCTCTTTACTGTCAAGTTAAATTTACCGCAAGTTTGGTGTCATAACTATATTTGTTGAACGAAATTTGTATGCAACATTGATTAAAATTTGAATGTAGCAGTTATTTAGTTGTATATATTATACAGTGATTCATTATACAGTTATATACAGGGTGATTGTAATTAAAGTTCCCGGTTTGAAAATGGTCTCAAATAAAAAGCACTGGTCAGAATGATTTCAAATTTTGCGTGAACACTCGTGGAGCAATGGAATTTTGTTTGGTGAAGAAAAAAACAGTAGTTCAAAAAGTCGCCGCTGGGAGAATAATTGGCACTTTACTACACTAGAATGCAATACAAAAGTAATAAACGTGGACTTACTCGTTAGCTAATGACGTAATGTTCAATATGCTGTCCTTCGCATTCTGAAACAAGCTGAAAGCGCAAAATAGCGTGATCAACAGATTTGAGTGTTTCTGTAGAGATGTTGTGGATGTGATGCGTGATGCTAGCTTTAAGTTCCGCTAAATTGGTAATGTGTCCATTAAGCACCACATTCTTCAGATGCCCTCAAAGCCCAAAATCACATGGATTGAGGTCAAGGGAACGTGCTGGCCATCTTACAAGAAAATGGCGGCTGGTGATTCTGTCATCTCCAAAATGACTGCGAAGTAGCCGCTTCACTGGTTTTCCGACATGTGGTAGAGCCCCATCCTGCATGAAAATAGTGTTATCGATACACTGACGCTCTTACAGTGTGGGTATAACGTGACTTTTCAAAAGACGTTCATATCTATGACCATTGACATAACAGGTGACGAGGCCATGAGGACTAACTTTATCAAAAAAGAAAGGCCCGATAATAAACTCTGCTGTAAATCCGCACCACCCAGTGACTTTGGGGGAATGAAGAGGCACCTGGCGTAGTTCCTGTGGATTTTAGGTTGCCCAGATTCTGCAATTTTGCGTATTAACAGTTCCGTGGAGATGGAAGTGTGCTTCGTCAGTCCACAAAACGTTCCAGAGCCATTCATCGTCCACTTGTATCCGAGCCAGAAATTAAAGTACGAACATTTCACGTGCAACATTGTCCGCAGGTAGCAACTGTTGAACATGGATCAGTTTGTAAGGATAACATTTCAAAATGTGTTTCAATATTTTTTGCACCTGGAGGGTACGTCTAGTGATCGAGCAATTCCACGTGCACCCGTAGATGCATTAGCGTTACGCTCTTCTTCTAACGCTGTAGATACGTCTTCCACTATCTCCCCATCGACTGCTTTCCGTCCCCTGCCAGGTTTGATGTCCAAAGAGCCAGTCTCTTCAAATTTTAAAAAATAATTTTGCGCAAGCTTTTGCCACACAGAGGACCAGATTTTAACTTTTTCAACGTTTTGAACTTTCTAAGAGCTACTAAACAAGAACTGTTATTCTTATAAAACAATTTGACAAGAAGAGCACGATCTTTTAATGATACAGTCATTGCGACAGAACAATAGAGATTTTTCATTAAGTTATGAGAAACAAGTTCCGCTCTTCCTTTTTTATAGCAAACCTTTATTGCAACGTCACTGTCTTATGCAAATTTGCAGAAGCATTTGAAGAGCAATTATGCAAAACAAGTTAAATCCACTTTTTGTGAAAAGAGATGCGGCTTACGTTTGCTTAGAATTTAACATTGTTTCAATGGATGACATTTTTTTTTTCATTACTTGCAAACATATGATGATGAAAGATCGACTTTTAATTCAGTATTCGAAGAACAGCATATTAAACATTTATTACGTCATTAGTCAATGAGTAAGTCGATGTTTATTACTTTTGTATTGCATTCTAGTATAGTAAAGCGCCAATTATTCTCCTAGCGGCGATTTTTTGAACTACTGTTTTTTTTTTCTTCACCAAACAAAATTCCATTGCTCCACGAGTGTTCACGCAAAATTTCAAATTATTCTGACCAGTGCTTTTTATTTGAGACCATTTTCAAACCGGGAACTTTAATTATAATCACTCTGTACTATAGCAGTTTAGTTATCACATACTACGGTTATTCATAGAAAAAATAAAGTTACTTCCAATGAATTATCCTTTTACCTACAAGGAACGTTTTGACCGTCCTTTGAAGGTTCGTTCCAGCCTGTGTTGCAGTATTAATTTCTTGTTCAGAAATGCAATCTTTTCCAATTTTGAGCTATAAAGTTTACATATCTGCTTTAAAATAAATATCTCACTAACATCATGTTGGGTCTAATGGACCTAATTTAATATTCCTTTTAGAGATTCTCGTTCCACATTCCACTATCTCTCGTTTCCCCCCCTCATTATTGTCCATCTTTTAATTAATATGTTGCAATTACAAGGCACTTTCGACTAAGACTTTTTGAATCCGTATACAACCCTATGAGAATTCAAGCACGTTACCAAAAATAAATTGTTGCGCAGCCAAAAATATTTTTGTAGTTTTCGAAGCCTGCAATATAAATTATAAAATCCTCAGTAAAAACATTCTTATTAGTAGTATGACCTCCTCTGACCTTTACCTCGTAAAATGGCACTCCCCTCCCACATAATGTACATGAGGACGCAGCAATGCATTCAAACACAAGAAATTTATTAATGAGCCTTCATATGATGGAAAATAGAGTATGTATTTCATTTTCGACAGAACTATGAAGTATTTGTATTCTCTTTTGCAGCATATTTAATTCCTACAGTCATACGAATTGTCAGAAAAACTTTAAGTGACATCTCCAAAACCGAAAATGGAAATCCTTAGTGAATCCCCTACTTTCTTGTAATTCAATGCTGAATCCGTATCAGTCATCATCTAAGCTACATCTATATAGTAGTATATCCCGAGATGTTTCAAGGAAAATGTAAATGTTTTAATCGGAAGTAACATCTCCATAACAGGAAGTGGAAAATATTTAACCCCCTCCGAAATTTTATACTGAATCCATAGCATTCATTACCTAATCTCTATCTATAGCAAATCCTGAGAAATACATGTTTCAAGGAAAAGTTTTAAACAGGAAGTGGAAATGAAGCCGGAAGTGAAAAATCTTAATTAACCACCTTTCCTCTTCTAAAATGCGATGCTGAATCCATCAGTTACCACCTAAGGTTAATCGATAGCCAATCTTGAGAAATAAATGCTTCAACTAAAATGAAAAATTTTGAACTGAAAATAGAAAAAGAACGGATAGTGGAAATCCTTAGTGAATCCTCCTCCGCATTATCTTCCGATATTTGATGCTGAATTCAAATCAGTCAACATCAGAGTTATATCTATATCAGAGCTTTAAAAATAGATGTATCAAGGAAGAATTTTCGTTAAAAGAATAGTATGTCAAAACGTTTGCACCCATTATCTTTTATGCGAAACATATTTGCGAACATTTTTGGACATAAAAAAACCGTTGCAGAGACCGTTTGAAACTGGTACCGCAAGTAACATGGTAATTTCGTGCCCATTGTCTCTCCCCTTGTAACATATTTTCTGTCTGTAGACTGTTGTGGTCATGGTCTTTTTAAATGGACATCCATGTTCTGTAAGATAAAAGGATAGGGGGAGAAGAAAAAGACGAGGAATTTGGAAAGCTATACGGAGAACGATTTTCAAAAAACTAAATTCTCAAAACATATTTCATATCCAAAATCACTCAGGTATTTCCAACTGACACGTCATTTTCACTTTCTCGCACTATTCTTTTCACGAAAATCTTTTGAAGAAAAAAAAGAATTTTTTTCTTAAAAATTCAAGGTTTTGAAGAACAAAAAGCCCATTTTACGATATACTGAAGTCATTTTGAACACTTTTGGAAAAATATCCAACTGTGTCTGTTTGTGAGTCGTGGACATGATAGCTCAAGAACGAGCTCACGTAGCACATTAACATTTATATATATGGCTACATTATATAAAAAACTTAAACTATAATTGTTGTAATTTTCATGATTGAAGCATGATCTATTCGATAATTAAAATATTCGTACCATTCTTTCCTGTGGGAAACAATAATATTTCCTGTAATAAGGATGGTAGTATAGTCTATGCAGGAAATGGTTACCTTAAACTACGCTATGGATAAAATTGAATATATTTACCCAGATCAGCTAACATTAAATTCATCAACGTAACTGACCTGTTGCCAACATTTTCCCATCCAAATGTTTTTAGGTACTGACCGCAAACTACAAGTATGAGACGCAACCCCACGTTATCGGAGTCGAGCAAAGAGAGACGTTCGGCGTGGGTTGGCGAGCAGAAGAAAGTAGCTCCTTAGTATATATATTAGTGTGGAGTGGCTCCGCTGAAATCTTACAATTACACATTGGCCGTTAATCGTACTTCTGCACGCCACTTGCTCGATTACCGAGCATATCTCCAGGTTCTGATTAATTAGAAAATGCATCACGAGAACACACAATAAATACTAATTAAAAGTTAATAAAGATTTTATTTTAAAATACTTATATTCAAAACTTGTTACTTAAAATTTAAAAAACCACAAAATGTCATCTTAATTACATAGAACATATTTACATTCGCTAAGTAGGTATTGGATAATGATCGATCTGATCATTTCCCCCTCTCTAGTTAAATTAAATATCATAATAGCCCTCAAGTTAGGCAGTTAACTTCCTTATTAAATAATATATATTCTCTGATACTCAGTCTGCAGTGGGAGAGGACAAAAGGACTTACCCCTTTTAGGTACGGCAGGACGGCATCGAGGTGGCACTCATCCGTCGGTTATTAGACGACCCAGTCTAAACTCTGAAAATTACCAACTGAGTTCTCTCTCAACTCTTCTTCTCTTCGTCGGGATCTCGGACGGCCCCCTGGCCGGGCTCCATAACTGACGCTTGGCCGCTATAGGTTCGAAAACCCATAAATTCAGTGACGCGGCCGGGCTCCATCGAATCACTGGCTTTGGCCCCTTCCCAAGGGTTGGCTAAAAATTGGGGGGCTCTAGCCCTCTTGCAGGTGTCCATTTTATTTAAAAATAAGATAGCGTCCTTTGCCATTTTCTCACCACTGCAGCTGGTCTCTTACTCATAGCCATGGAATGTCAACCATTTCCACGGAGAGAGAGGGGGGGGGGTAATACTTTCTAGAAGTGAAGTGGCGACAGGAAAATTCCAATACTGTCCCACGACACTGGCTTCCCCCAAACAAGGGAAAAGAAACCAAGTTTCTTTTTCAAAAGCTTAAACTACCAAAAGAATAAAGGGTTACAAATTATGCACAGTATACATATATAAACAGAGATAACAATAACATTTAACAATAAATTATACATTAAATTATATACATAATGACACGCCCTATAGGTATGGAAATATTCTGTCTCTCCATGTATGTCCAAGGACTAATTAAGGTGCGAGATTGTCCCTGTCCGTATGGTATAAATATTGTCACTGTCCGTTGGCGTAAATATTGTCACTGTCTAATGTAGCATACTGATTGTACTTTCCAGTCTGTTACTTGTGTTCACAAAATATGAAAGTTTGTCATGAGAACACATGAATTGGGAACAATTGTTCGTTCACATTATACACTAAAGGATTGATATTGTTCTGTAGGCTGTGACAAAATTAGTGATATTCCATATGGAAGGAATATTCTCTGAGCAGGATCAGCTGTGACATCACTTTATAAAAAGAAGTTGCACTAAAACTGTGTAAATGACGTTGCACTTAACACTGCGAACATGGAGTTGCACTAAGACGTTGCATTAAACGATAAAAATGCAGTTGCATTACAACGTTGCACTAAACGATGAAAATGAAGTTGCATTGTTTGGTACCCTTTGGTCCAAGGAAGGCATGATTTCGTTTTCGGTTAATGATGCTGCATACATGTGCTGGTAAAGGCTTATGTGAGCTGTAAAACTACGCCTTTGTTGCTGCAAACGTCTTTATAATGGCAACTTTCGTTTTTTGAAGACCGGATCCGTGTCTGCAAACTTCTGCAGTAATCATAGTTAGGGTATGTAAATGCACATAGTTTTTTTTTCCACAATGTACTTTATCAATATAAAAAAAGCTGATGTAATTTCAGATTAGACATTCTATTCGTACTTTAATATACAACTAGACTTAGGAGCTTTGGAGTCCTTGAACTCTGTCCACTGCATTGTACCAGAGAACATTTAACTTTTAATGTTTTCTACATTCTTAACCTACTTATTTTACATTAAATACATTTATTTTATCTTAATCACCTTTATTTTACATTAATCATTTATATACATATTCTTTATAGAAATTCTTATTGAACAAGGAATGTTTGTTTTCTTAAGAATTATTTATTCTTATTTACAAGAGCTCTCTTAAATGTCTTATTTCATTCTAGACCTTAATCAATCACCCCAATCTATCCTCTAACCATTTCTCTATTCATTCCTAATAATTTTTCTACTAATTTCTACTTAATTCTCTAACCATTTCTCTATTCATTTCTAATTAATTTCTCTAATCATTTCTAATTAATCCTCTAATAATTTCTCTATTCATTCCTAATAATTTTTCTACTAATTTCTACTTAATTCTCTAACCATTTCTTTATTCATTCCTAATTAATTTCTCTAATCATTTCTAATTAATCCTCTAATCATTTCTCTACTTAATTCAGTCTTAACCAATTACTTTACTCCATCCTCTAATCACTTCTGTACTAATTTCTACTTAATTCTCTAACCCATTTCTTTATTCATTTCTAATTATTTCTACAAATTTCAACTTAATTCTCTACCCATTTCTTTTATTCATTTCTAATTATTTCTACAAATTTCAACTTAATTCTCTACCCATTTCTTTATTCATTTCTACTAATAATCCTCTAATAATTTCTAAACGTTTTTGATTCCCCTCCTTACGTAACACCCGGCTGTCCGGTTTAAAATTGCCATCCCCGGTAAAGGCTTGTACCGCCGTATACATCCTACGCTAGCAGCGGTCACTTTTCGTACGACCTGACAAAAGTTTTTTTTACTTTTCTTTCTGTTTACGTGGGCCAATAACAGACGCTGTCTTTGATTCTGTCCTACGGTAATTCTCTCTAATTGAAACCGCGTACGTGATTTGCTTCCGCTTGTCATGTGACTAGAGCGAGTAGAGTCGAAAAAAATTCAAAGTCAACGCGGCAGTGTGCTTTCTCTTTGTGTGCTGCACAACGGATTTATACAAATTGGATTACACATATTAATTTTTCTGGAAGTTCCGTGAGTGAAATTACTCTTATTTTTTTTATTTAGGATTACAGTTTAATGTACTTGTTTCGCTTGGGTGCTTAGATTTGCTTACTTAAAGTTTAAATTACTTATTTTAGTAATTAGATTTGCTTAGGTTGTTCGACTGACAGCCGATCGCTCTGTCTGTCCGGTCATTTAAACTTTAGACGCCTGCATCTCAGTTTATCTTACCTTAACTCCCTAAGTTTTTAAATTACGTGAAAGTTTAATTTAATTGCCTCACTTTTACGGTTATTTCTTTAAATATTATTTATAATGGCACGTTAATCATAAAGAATTCTTGTTACATTTCGTTTTACTCCTCTAAGTCTTTACTGAGATAACCTTTTCTCTGGATTAATTTTAATCGGTATTATTTTAACTTCTATTTACGTGACCTACGTGTAACTTTAAATTATTTTCCACTGACCTATTCATGTTATTTTATTTTCCGTGGCCTCAGATTATAATGAGAGTTGCGAAATACTCTCCCGTAAACGGTTGATTTCTGTTTATGTATATTTTCTACGTTCTCCTCCTCTTGGGGATTATTTATATTATTTGAGCTAACTTTGTCAGTGTTCGTTGTATTCTCTGTGATAGTAATAGTCGGTTGACCAGGCCCTTCTACCGATCTGTCTGCGACGCTTTGCTGTCTCTCTTGAATCTGTTCTGGCGGGAGGGGGGAGCGGACTTCCGTTTCCCTCCTCGGAGAGAGGCTTTCTTCCAATTCGAGTTGAAATGGGAGAATGCCCTCGAAGGAGCGATCATCAGCTTCTCCGGTGGCAACGCTTATGTTCGGCGCAATGTTTTGTAAGACGCTCTGAGAGTCTCTTCCCTTAAACGGTTGGCTTTCCGCGTCGAACTGTGTTTCATGCAATAAATGCGGTCTCCTATCAGGCATTTCATATATGCGATTTATATTTATTTTGATTGGCTTTGCCCTAGGATCTTTAATTAGTTTTAATAAAAATAAGTGGGTTGTTAGTTTTTCTATTATTCTATACGGGCCTCTAAAACGTTTTTTTCCGAAGTTTGGAATGTTTTTGACAAAAACTTTTTGGCCTAATTCTAGTTTTCTAAATTTTGCTTTTTGTAAATATTTTTCCTCCTGTATCTCTTGTGTGCGGATTAAATTTTCGTAGGCTTGTTTGTATGCTACGGCCATAGTTTCCAGCTTTTGAGGTTGATTTCGTATATAATTTTGAGTCTCTTCCGCGTTATTTGGTACGATGTCCATAAATAATGGTAAGTCCCGTGAAAAGAACAAGAAGTTCGGTGACATACCTGTGGCTGGGTGGTCTACTGCATTATAACATGCTTTATGAATTCCTACGGCTGTTTCCCAATCGTCTTGTTTGTAACACTCGATTGCACGTTTTATGGCTGAATTAATTCTTTCTGAGATTCCGTTTGTTCTCGGATTCGCTGCTGAAGTTAATTTTGCATGTATATCTAGTTTATCAAGTATAGCTTTGAATAATTGGCTAGTAAATTGGCTCCCACGGTCCGTCAACACAAATTCACTTTTGCCGTAAGTAGTTACATACGTAATTAATTTTGTTGCAATGGTGTCTGCCGTAATGTTATCTATCGGATAAAGTTCCGCGTGCCTGCTAAAATGACATACCACAGTCAAAATGTACCGGTTCCCATATTTACTTCTTCTTAGAGGTCCCAAAATGTCAAGTGACAGTAAATTTCCGGGATAGTGCGGAATTACATTCCTACCTAATGGGAAGGGGGGGTGAACTCCTTTGAGTCCCCTACAGTCCTCACAAGAATTTACATAATTCTTTGTGTCTCCATAAATTCCAACCCAAAAATAGCGTTTGCTAACCAAATCGTACAGTTTTCCTACTCCCTGATGAGGGCTATGCAAATGTAGTAAAATTCTACTTTGTAATGTCTTCGGAACCACTACCCGTTCTATTGCGCTATCGCGGATGCTATTTTTATCTTGCGAGACATACATCAATAAATCCGTTTCTGGGTCAATAAAATATTGTTCGAAATCCCTAGTTTTGCTATGCTGTTGTTCTCTAATATTATTCCTAAGTTTATTTAAAATTTCGTCTTTAATTTGCTCTGTGTGTATTTCTTTGATATTTGGAAGTTGGGATTTATTTTCTAAGCTGTTTACTGTTTCAATATTATTTTTATTCCCTACAATTTCTATGTTACCGAGGTTGTTCTCGAAATTTTCTCTGGAGAGATAGTCTGCTAAGATGTTGGAGTTTCCGTCTATGTGTATAAAGTCATAATCATATTCAGATAGTTTTAATAGCCAGCGGGCTTCTAAATTAGCCGGGTTAGAAATTTTTAAGTGATATTTAAGGGGTCTGTGGTCGGAAATAATATAGAATTTTTTCCCGTAAAGGTAATTGTGGAAATTTTTGACTCTATAGAATATAGCCATGAGTTCTGTTTTTACTGCGGGATATCTTTGCTCGTGTGGTTTAAGTTTTTTACTGTAGTAAAGTACAGGTTGTAAGCGTTCATTATTCTTTTGTAATAGAACTGAAGAAATAGAGGTCGAGCTTCCGTCTGTATTAAGGTAGAATGGTTTGTCTAAATCCGGTTGTAGCACTAAAGGATGTTGGAAAAATTTATTTTGTAGTTCTTGAAATGCGTCATTGCATTGCGGAGACCATGAAAATTTATTCCGCTTAGCCGTTAGCTCAACTAGTGGAGCGGTGAGTTGCGCATAGTCTGGGATTAATGTTCGATAAAAATTACATAGGCCTAAAAATTTTTTAAGTTTTCGAACAGTGTTTGGTCTGGGAAAAGAAACAATTTTTTTTGTATTATTATCAGTTGGACTTAATCCCTGTTTAGTCACTGTAAACCCTAAATATTCCATTTTCTCTCTAGAGAATTCACATTTGGTCGGTGTCAATGTTAAATTAAAATCTCTTAGCCTTTGAAAAACAAGCTCTAATTTCTCTTTTAATCCTTCATATGTGTGTGCCGCTAAAACCACATCATCAAAATATGCGTAAATGTCATGTTCGTGTAAATCTCTAAGAACGATATCTATAGCTTTTTGAAACCACGCGCCGCTAGTTTTATGTCCAAATATTAATCTATTGTATTCGAATCTTCCATATGGGCTTGTGAATGCCATCTTATGTCTTTCTTCCTCTGGTAATAAAATTTGTGAAAATGCGCTCTGGAAATCTAATTTTGCGTAAAATTCGAAACCTGCTAGTTTTGTCATAATATTTTGAATTTTTGGTACTGGATAATTAAAGTTCTGTGAGATACTGTTTAAGAGTCGTATATCCAAGCAAATTCTGAATTTATCTGTATTTTGTTTTTTCACTAGAACCATTCCTGCGCTATAATTAGAGTCGCTATGACTAATTATGTTTGCTTGCAACATTTCATCAATTTGTCTTTTTAATTCTTTTCTCAAAGCGTAGGGCACGTCATAAGCTCTAATTTCTATCGGATTCTGGTGCGATAAAATAAATTTAGGTTTTACTACTTCAGTACATCCTAAAGTGTTTAAATTTTTGGAGAATACGTCTCCGTAATCCATTAATAATTTTAATAAATCTTTCCTCTGATCGACTGGCATGTGGTCTAAGTTAAAGTCTGTTTCCAGTAATTCGTTCCGTCTAATTTCTCTTATTTTATTTATTCTATCTTCCAATTCTATTTTATTCCTATTAGTATCTGTAAGGTGAATTTCCTCATTAGCCTGTTTAATATTGTGTTTTAATTTCCCTATCAAAGTGTTTTTATTAAGTGTAATTTTATGTGATCCTTCATTCTTAATTGATATGAATTTGTTTGGGTTAGTCTCTTCTGTTTCTAAGTGAAAAATCGTTGGGTTGATGTTTAAAGGCTGTTTTAGAATTTTTGGTTCAAAGTTATAATTTTCTAATTTATTTTCTGTGTAAGTGCAATTAATTTCAACTAGTTTAGATTCTTGCGGGTCTATTTTAATTTTCTTGCGCGTTCTAATTGCTGTATCTGAATTTATATTTAGCACGCTTTCTTGCTCTCCTAAAGGGATTATTATATTATCTATTTTTATTATGTTTTGTTTAGTATCGATGATGGCGTTATGAAGTTTCAAAAAATCAAAACCGATTATCCCAGCATAATTATGCGGAAATTTGGCGGTAGTAACGTAGAATATGTGTTTAAAGATTTTATTTTCAATTTTAAATGACGTTTGTATAACGTTTATATAATTTAGTCTTTCTCCTGCCAACGTTTTAATTGTGACTGATCTAGATAAATATTTGACGTGACATATTTCCCTTATTTTTTGGAATTCTTCTTTTCCGATTATACTAATCGTCGCTCCACTGTCTACCATCATTGCAACGGGCCTTTTATTAAATATAACTTGTATTGTAGGTAATTTTATAGATTTTTCTCCTAATTTTTCGTCTAAAGCAGAAATCACTTCGTATTTACACACCCTCCTATCCTTATGCATTTGTACATTCTTTATCTCTCCCTGGTTATCAACATAACCAAATCCATCGTAACTTAACTGGGGCGGGTTTTTTTGGGAGCTTATGATAATTGCCGCCCCTCTCTAGTTTAAAGCAGCTCTTCTGGGGAATGTATTTTCTCTCTCATTGTATCTGTTTCCTCTAAATGTACGTGAAAACCCCGGATTTCGCCTTGCGTATTCTCTGCGGGGGAAATTGTTAGCTGGCCCCTGCCTTTCTCTTTGCGTATATTGCCTTTCGCTCTGGTTGTTAAACTGCTGTGGGCGTGAACTCTGGGATCTACGCATTTCATTTTCCCGGTTATATAGTCTACAATTTATCATCAGATGGTTTGTGCGTCCGCAAAATAGACAAAACATATCATTAGGGATATTATTATTAGAAGTTCTAGCTTTAGGTGTGTTTTGTTCCAATCTAAGTGCGTTAATTTGTTCGCCTAATGTTTCTAACAAATATCTGTTAGCATTTTCCTGTTCTTTTCGTAGTTTTTCGATTTCCGTTTGTAAAGCCGGTGGTCCAGGGTGCGCGAAAATATTGTTTACAGCTTCTGTTTCAGGTGGAGAAATTGCTATTGCGTTTTCAATATTTTCTGCTATTACAATCGCCGCTTCGAAGGATAACGGGTTTGCTTTTAGCACCTCTCTCTTAATTTGCGTGTTTAGTGCGTCCAAAAATTTTCCTAGTCTTAATTGGTCAATGATTTTTTTCGACTCCTCGCTACTCAAATCACCTGCACTTTCTAGATAAGTCAGCGTGATACATTTGATTCTGTGTGCTAATGCCTTAACGCTCTCACCTTCAAATTGTTTAGTTAGAGTAAATTGTATTTGGCGGGTCGTTATGCTAGTCCTCTGTGAAAAAAATTCTAGTAGCCTTTCCTTTAGTACTTCGTACGAATTTTCTTTACGTAATTCCGGCGAACTCGCTAGGAATTTTAGTGCATTTCCCTTTAAACGCGACTTTAATACTACGAGTTTTTCTGGTTCGGTCCATTTTCCTAGCTTGGCTATCGAATCAAATTGATCGAAAAATATTTTACAGTCTGTTTCAGCATTTCCTTCGAATACCCCAAGTAAAAAGGTTAACCCCTGTAAACGACTTTGATTTTCGCCTCCCTGCTCGGGCGCTTCTGTACTATTTGTATCCGGCATCTTGTACAATTTTTATATCTACTTTCAAATTATTAAATATTAACTCACTTATTATTTACAATATTACAAAGATCTTCCCATGATGCATATTCATTTCACAAAAAAAAATTTTCTCTGAATTTTGAATTTTGAATAATTACATTATCCAGTCAAATATTAATCGAGGCACTTTGATAACTGTGCACAAGACTGGTCTCGGCGCCATAATATGTGGCGTGGCTCCGCTGAAATCTTACAATTACACATTGGCCGTTAATCGTACTTCTGCACGCCACTTGCTCGATTACCGAGCATATCTCCAGGTTCTGATTAATTAGAAAATGCATCACGAGAACACACAATAAATACTAATTAAAAGTTAATAAAGCTTTTATTTTAAAATACTTATATTCAAAACTTGTTACTTAAAATTTAAAAAACCACAAAATGTCATCTTAATTACATAGAACATATTTACATTCGCTAAGTAGGTATTGGATAATGATCGATCTGATCATTTCCCCCTCTCTAGTTAAATTAAATATCATAATAGCCCTCAAGTTAGGCAGTTAACTTCCTTATTAAATAATATATATTCTCTGATACTCAGTCTGCAGTGGGAGAGGACAAAAGGACTTACCCCTTTTAGGTACGGCAGGACGGCATCGAGGTGGCACTCATCCGTCGGTTATTAGACGACCCAGTCTAAACTCTGAAAATTACCAACTGAGTTCTCTCTCAACTCTTCTTCTCTTCGTCGGGATCTCGGACGGCCCCCTGGCCGGGCTCCATAACTGACGCTTGGCCGCTATAGGTTCGAAAACCCATAAATTCAGTGACGCGGCCGGGCTCCATCGAATCACTGGCTTTGGCCCCTTCCCAAGGGTTGGCTAAAAATTGGGGGGCTCTAGCCCTCTTGCAGGTGTCCATTTTATTTAAAAATAAGATAGCGTCCTTTGCCATTTTCTCACCACTGCAGCTGGTCTCTTACTCATAGCCATGGAATGTCAACCGTTTCCACGGAGAGAGAGGGGGGGGTAATACTTTCTAGAAGTGAAGTGGCGACAGGAAAATTCCAATACTGTCCCACGACAATTAGTATATATATATATGTGTAGAATTATATATATAGAATTTTTGTGCAAACTTTTAAATTTATAACTCGCTCAAAAATGCGTTTTTCTCTGTATTCTTATACGGATTATAATACAAATGGACCTCAATAACGGAGCATGAATGTATGAGAAAGTTGAGTGAAACGGCAGAGCCCATATATTTAAAAAAAAAATAAAGCGCTTACTCAATTACATTTATATTATTTACCTGCAGCATGCCGTGTTGCTGTATTTGAATAAACGACGCAAATGAAGAAAGCCACCTTAAATGCAATGCCTAATTTGGAAAGGGTGTACATACCTATCCATGGAATAAACTCATTCCAGAAATTATATATACTCATTCCAGAAATTATATTTCTGGTCTTATATAACTAATTGCATTATCAGTAATAATTGGACATTTCTGTATTTTAAATGGAGATTTTTCATTGATCGAAGTTCCACGCACACCAAAAAAGTGGCTGTTTCTGAGATAAATGACTTTATAAAAGACAACAAAAGCTTGCGGCTTCTCTTCTTTTGCACGCAGAGTATTTTCCCGCAACTAGTTTGTGACTCATACAACAGAAATCAATATGGTTCTAAAATAGCTTCAGAAGCCCATCATTCCTTGAAACAGTTAAAATTTAATACTCTCGCTTCATTACGTCAGCATTCACGAACCGGTTTTAGGTCATTCAGCTTCCCAGTGGCCAATAACCGGTTGCTGCATTGCAGCAAGAAAAATTGTGCAAAAATTTTTCAAGTTAGGTGACCAACGATGATTGAGGTATATTGCAGAAAGCAAAAAGTGCAAATCGATGCAATTTAAATAAAATTTTCGACCTCATTACGATACATTTCTTATACATATACTATAAAAACACGCAAAGAATTTTAGAATTTAGAATTCCATCCGTTTTTAGTTTCAAACTGCGTCCTGCAACATTTACGCGTTTTAATGAATGAAATTGCAAAATAAAAGACTTAAATACAAATATTGTGAAAATCAATTGTAAAATTCCTTTCATCTCTTCAGCTTAACCTTTAAGTCTTGAAATTTAAGCAGATAAAATATAATCGTTGATTAAGTAACTATGGAAAAGTTTTCGTAACATTTTGCAATAATAAATCATTTGAAACGGAGAGAATTCTTTGAAAAGATCGGAGATTACAAACAAATTGGATACAATGCAACCTTCTCAAATATCCCTGAAGGAAATTTTCTAAGCTAAAAGTAGCGACCGCGAAGAAAATTCAATTACATTTTTGAAGAAAACGAAATGTCTGGAAATAGCCGAGCGCAAGGGAAAATGTTTCCGTATTTTATCCTCATAACCCCTATTTCGGTATATTGCACGAGGAATGAATTTGGTCTTGTTTCGGAGTTTATGCCGTAATCAAAAACTCAACGTATTTTCCGGAATGAAACTGAAAGCAATTCTAGTTATTATTTTTGATCTACTCCTTCAGTAAAAATGGAGAGTATGTTTCTTGAAAAAACGTTGTATTTGTGCTTGTATTTCGTAACGTTGTATTTCTAAATCATATGCTTTAAAATATCTGGAGTATGAAGCACCACTCGACTTTCTTACTCATTTCAAATTATTCAGGCCAATTTGTATCATAATCAGTATAAGAATGCAGAGAAGAGACGCACGTTTTTATGAGCTTTTATTAGCAAATTATAAATTTAAAATTTTTTTAAACGGAAATTCCTTACATTTTAATTTTTTCAAGTTGGCAACACACTTCTCACGTCAATGAATTAGATGTTTTCGTCAGATATAAATTAATAAAGACGATTTTAATAACATTTACGTCCAAAGCGTAATTTCAATTAACCTTATTCCGAAATAGAAAATAACCTATACTTTATGCAAGTTAAAGATAATTCTTATGAAAGTACCCTCGTCTAGGGTCTATACAACTAGAATATCCAATACGATTACTGAGATCGCGAAAACAGGAATTCCAGTCCCATTTTGTGTATTTTTAAACCTGTTGTGATACGAAAATAATTATTTTTTATTATCGGCATTATCGGTATTTCATCTATACAAATAAAATTGAAAATATGTCTGTATATGTGTTTGTGTGTGTGTTTGTCCCACCGTCATGGGAGAACGACGGTACCGAATTTCGTGTAATTTTGTGAGTAGGCGTGAAATAGCCTCACCTAAAACTATTTAGTCCATGTTTAGAAGTTTTAGGACCAGGGGTTGTCAAGATATTAATAAAAAATCTGATGTGGGCAGCACATGACTTTTCTTATACAATGCAATGAATTTTAAAACAATGTAAAAAATCTACGACACAATGTTTTTAATATTGAATTGTATATTTGATTCTTTTAAGCGCGGATGACAACATGTAATACTTTTTCGAAGTATCCTATTGACTAATTGTTTAATAAACTATAAATTGACAATTATCAGCATTGATAGCATATGCAAAAAGCAATAGAGTCCATATATTGAAATATTTAAAATAAATAATACATTTAAAATAATATATTAAAATAATAGCTTTATTCTCATTAATTTAGCATCATTTTTGCAATTTTACCGATATTTTCGTCAGTGTGGTACGAAATATCACCAAGTTAACGATAATTTGCTAAATGAGTCGACGAGTTCGCCACATTTATCGCCAAGTGTTACAGACAAGCAGAGAGAAAAGTCTTTCTTATATATAAATTACTGTTGGTGAATTATTAGACTTGAAAATACAAAACTATTAAACAAAGTATCTTCTCTCGTGAATGGAATAAACTAGATCCACGAGAATGATGTTAACACATTTATCGCATAATAGTGCATTTGAAAAGTGAACCTATTCTACAATAGTTAATACTCTTTTTAATTTTATGTGATACTTTAATAAATTTATTTGAAAAAGTGCAATATCTCTAGAACGGTGCATGCTATCGTTCTAAAGTTTGTCAATCGTTTTTTAATTGCAAATTACATAAGATATGATTATTTACGTAACAATATTGAAGATTCTGATTTTTTCAAACTTCCATTAAAAAAGTTTGGGAGACTTTTGAACATCGATAACGTTTAAAATCAATAAACTGCCAGTATTCTCTGTTTCTTCATCTTTGACCCAGACCGTCCGACCTACCACAAACATATTCACTGATTGTAATTACGTTCTAAAGTTTGTCAGTCGTTTTTAGTTACAAATTACATAGGATATGATTATTTATGTAACATTATTGAAAGTTCTGATTTTTTCAAACTTCCATTAAAAAAGTTTGGGAGGCTTTTGAACATCGATAACGTTTAATATCAATAGACTGCCAGTATTCGCTGTATCTTCATCTTCGACTCAGACCGTCCGACCTACCACAAACATATTCACTGATTGTAATTACGTTCTAAAGTTTGTCAGTCGTTTTTAGTTACAAATTACATAGGATATGATTATTTATGTAACATTATTGAAGGTTCTGATTTTTTCAAACTTCCATTAAAAAAGTTTGGGAGGCTTTTGAACATCGATAACGATTAAAATCAATAGACTGCCAGTATTCGCTGTATCTTCATCTTCAGCCCAGACCGTCCGACCTACCACAAACGTATTCACTGATTGTAACTACGTTCTAAAGTTTGTCAGTCGTTTTTTAATTACAAATTACATAGGATATGATTATTTACGTAACATTATTGAAGGTTCTGATTTTTTCAAACTTTCATTGAAAAGGTTTGGGAGGCTTTTGAACATCGATAACGTTTAAAATCAATAGACTGACAGTATTCGCTGATTCTTCAACTGCGACCCAGACCGTCCGACCTACCACAAACGTATTCACTGATTGTAATTACGTTCTAAAGTTTGTCAGTCGTTTTTCATTACAAATTACATAGGATATGATTATTTATGTAACATTATTGAAGGTTCTGATTTTTTCAAACTTCCGTTAAAAAAGTTTGGGAGGCTTTTGAACATCGATAACGATTAAAATCAATAGACTGCCAGTATTCGCTGTATCTTCATCTTCAACCCAGACCGTCCGACCTACCACAAACGTATTCACTGATTATAATTACATTCCAAAATTTGTCAGTCGTTTTTAATTACAAATTACATAGGATATGATTATTTATGTAACATTATTGAAGGTTCTGATATTTTCAAATTTCCATTAAAAAAGTTTGGGAGGCTTTTGAACACCGATAACGTTTAAAATCAATAGACTGACAGTATTAGTTGATTCATCCTCTTCGACCCAGACAGTCCAACCTACCACAAACGTATTCACTTATTGTGATTTTTGTTCTAAATTTCATTCAAAACGCTGCATCCGTTTATAAGATATCGTCTTCACAGACTCAGGGACACACGCACATACACGCGGGCACTCACTCACAAATATCACTTCAAAAACGTTCGATTCGAGTTCAGAGATACTTGAAACGTGCTCTTCCTTCACAAACTCATTCGAATATTTGTCCCTCTCCATCACTATGCTTTCTCTATATACATTATACAATGTATATAGGGAAGTGCAAAACGAACTTCCCATAGAGATAGCATTATGCAAACGCTATTTTTACCAAAATTTATTTGAAAAAAAAATGATATCATGTTGCTAAGCAACGGAATTAAACCCAATCAGTTTATACAGTAGATGATTTTTATTAAGTCTTTTCTTATTAAAATAAGTAAGAAATTAATATAAAAATAAATTTCACTGGAATTACATTTTTGACTGGATTATATCAATTATGGCTTTCGGGTTAGAAAGTTACGGAAATTATTGATATTTTCACTTTCGTACGTCATCTGTTTTGTTTTGTCAAAGATTTTCAAACTCATTGAGTTTAGCCAATTGTTGAAACAGAATAAAAATAGTTTGGCTATATCTTCTAATACCATTTTAACGCTTTCATTTTGGCATATGTTGATCCAATTTCATAGCGCTTTCATTTTAGCATATATTGCATTTTCATTTTAGCATATATTGATCCAATTTCATATTTTTTGTAAATTTTTTACAAATGGAACCAGGATGTTGTATTCTTCAGATCTGGCTGTGAAGAAAAATATGTACAGCACAAACATATTCTTATACTTCTTTTTAGGAGAATTAATTTAAATATTTTGATAGAAAGTTTTGAGTAACAATGTCAATTAGAATACTATAGGAATTTGCACATTGTGAATTTTAACAACCAGTTATTTTAAGATATTGCCTTCTATTGTTAAACATCTAGTTATTTTAAGATATATTCTATTATCCCAACATCCAGTTATTTTAAGATATTGCCTTCTATTGTTATAAGCAGTTATTTTAAGATATATGCCCTATAAATAACCGATTGTCAAGGAAAATACATTTGAAACACGCAACATGCACTTATATTTGAAAATATCCCCAGAATAACATTTGCATAATAACAAAGTACTGTATTGGAAAACTTCCGATTGAGACAACTGTTTGTAAACATGGATTAGATTACAAAGCATTCTCGTGTAGTTAAATTTTGAAAATAAAGCCTATAAAATGCTTGTATTGACAATAGAAAGCAATAAAACTATATGCAATATATTTTTATCCACCACACTACACCGTTTCTCTTTTCTTGAATTCTTTTATTACTACGAGGGAATGCATATGAGGGAATTGCCACTTTGAGAATGCATGGATAGTATAGTTGTATTCGATTTTTTCAAAACGTTTTCAGAGAATGAAATAACGTTTATAGAGAATGAAATAAACGAAAATAAATCGTTTTGAATATAGGAAAGAACATTTATTTTATTGAATTCGTATGAAATATATTACGCGTATATAATAGCTAAATACCATATTTCATGAAATATATTTATGTCAGTCATAATGTACTTAATATGAAAAATAGTAATTTATTTTTACTTTCAGTAATTTTTTTTCTATTTCATTTTCAAAATTACTGTTATAACTATACATGAAAGGACATCAAAAGGACCATTTTAAGTGTAGGGCCACGGAAATTGCAATTAATCTCTTCAATCCAGATACAGTAGCATGGAAGGAGAAATTTTGTGTATCAGAAAATTTAATTCCTAAATTCATCATTTAATTTATTTTTTATTTTTATTTTTAAAATTTCTACAGAAAGATTATTTTATAACCGTGAGCGAATGCTTCAAATTGTTACGCAATGTCCAATGGATTTTGAATTATCAAGTTTTTTGTTAATTTGCCATATCCAAATAATATTATTTTCCAATGGTGTCAGAATGCCTAAAATTAAAATATGTTTAAACAAATAATATTTTTTCGATTTTTGAATTTTCTGCCCTCATAATTCCTCCCTTTTCATGCCTTTTTTTAAAATACAAATCAATAAAGGATAACTATTTAATTCGCCATCAATTGAACACTACGGGAACACAGTAAGCTACATAGATCCGATTTGAGCAATCGTTGGATCTATCTTTAGTTGTGATCTG
The DNA here is from genome assembly GCA_951213105.1 of Amaurobius ferox. Classification (NCBI taxonomy): domain Eukaryota; kingdom Metazoa; phylum Arthropoda; class Arachnida; order Araneae; family Amaurobiidae; genus Amaurobius; species Amaurobius ferox. The sequence goes on from OX578149.1 coordinate 23,251,572, forward strand.
ATAGAATGGCGAGAGGGTTCCCATATATAAATTTAGTGTTAGTCTGCAAAAACACCAAAATTTAATTTCGAAGGGATGTAAATGTAGATATAAATGAGAAAAGTTTATATATTCAACATGTATTTCAACGCGGGTATAAATGAGCAAAATTAAAATTTCTAAATTTTTTAGAACTCATCACTGTGTGTAGGAAAGTTCATGTCCTGTCATATTTTAATGTAAATATATTTATGACATAATTACATTATGTCAATACTAAAATAGCAACCTAGAAAAATACAATTAAAATACAGAAAAAAAATGCTCTTTGCAAAATTAATAATAAAATTGATAAATATATATTTGAACTTTTGTGATTCATTGTTTTTAATTTAAGAGTTTTAAAGAAATTATAAAGATAATTTTCAGCACTTGTCCTTCAGTTTTGTAAAGCTTTAACTACTTGAAACACAATTTGCTTTTGAATGTGGCTCATAGATTGAACGAAATTCCACGTCTCCATTCTTACAGTTCCCCCTTTCCGTCCCTCGTGTGTTTGAATTAGAACGGAACTTGAAATAATCTCTCTTCGTTTCTCAGTTTTCAGAGCAACAAAATTATGCGGACACAAATTGAATTATCAAAACAGCTAATTAGGCCGCATGACCTCTGTAATTAAAATGGAAATGTGCGACAGGGTAGAACCAACAGAAAGCAACAACGTTGCCATTTGTTCTAGCGCTACTTGAATGAAACATCGTAGAATAATGAATTGCCCAAGAAGGTTCTCCTCAAACTACAAGAACATTTTTGTTTGGTAAAACACATTGTAACCAAAACGTATACTATATAAGAAAAGTATATTTTTCTATCACGCTTGGTGACAAATTTGATGTATTATCAAATGTCACAAAGTTAATACTTTTCATTCAAAATACGGCACGTATGTATTGTTGGGGTGATTTAAGAGGTCCTAAAGTAATTTCGCTTTATTGGTAGGTCGTATAGAATTTATATATTGTTATTATCTTATAGCATTGTTCGGGAAGATGGTCCGCGTATGTCCGGGGTTTTTTGAAATGCAAGTTCTGCAGGCGAGCAGACGAAAAACATTCCAATATATAACTTTATCCCTCCCTTTCATATAATGGGCTAAACATCTTATCCGTAAATACTTCTGTAGATACTGTCACACCCTATCTTCTGAATTAGCGAGTGTAATTTCTGAATACAAGAGTAAGTTCAAAAATCTCCACGACTTAGCCCATACGACTCACACTAAAGTTTCGAGTACAACGAGGTGTGGGCGGGAAAGAAAGTTCAAAGATATGGATAACTTCATCATTATTTAAATCAGCAATAACCGTAATCAGAAACTAAATACAAACATTAGCATTCTAACTCGGAAGTTTTTAGCCCTCTTTTTTTTCCATGACCTAAAATCAACTTATGCATTTTAAATGTAATCCATGAATCTCGCTTGGAAATTACCTACATATTGCTTATCGTTTAGACATTTTAAGACCCCTAGCATATCGCTTCTTTTTCTATAGAAACTATGGTGCTGCGACCCATCCCAAATGCCCCAGAGATCCACTTTTGGGTCGCGACCCCCAGGTTATGAACCCTTGTTCTACTTATATCGCAAAATCTGAAAACAATCATTAATACAATGAAACTGCACTTAAATGCTCAAGAGTTCACAAAGAAGGAGGTCGTATTCTAAAGATACTGACGTGTTTACAATAATGCACTGAACTCTCGCGTATTGTTAGTAAATTCCGGCGCATTGATAGTAAATTCCAATCAATTTTTTCTTATTTGTCGGCAATACCATGTGTTAAAATATCTCACTTCCGGCTTCGATTCTTGAACTTCTCGAAAATTTATTTCTTTCACAGTGAAACAATGATAAGATCTACGGCATAATATTTTTAATATTGAATAGTATATTTGTCGCTTTTCCGGAATAACAACATGTTCGAACTATTTCGAAGTACCCAATTAATTTATATTTTCCGCAACTCTAAATTGACAATTATCGATATTGATAGCATTCGCAATACGCATCCATATATTAAAATATAGTCCATTTAAAAAAAATTAATTCACTGAAGTTTATGTTAAGTAGTTCGACCTACTGAATGCCTGAAAACCAACAGAATTTAAGAAAGATTGAAATTCCAACGAAGCTCTTTCATTCGCCAGAAATAATTGAGAGGGGGAAATAAAGGGAGCATGACCACTCCTTTCGGCTGCGATTTTTTATGCCATCTTTGATCGTTAAATCGAACCTATAATACTGTCCGGTCTGTACTTCAAAAACGTCCTTAAATTGTTATTTTCAGAGTCCTGTGTTCTGCATTTCTTCTTTGGCTTAAACTTATTTGAATATTTCATTTTCATAATATTGCATGAATAGTGAACATATTTCACGATAGTTATACTTTTTTAATTTTATGCAATATTTTTCATAAATGTATTATAAAAACGTGAAATATCTTGAGAACGGTTAAAGTTTATATCATTCGTTTTCTAATAAAAAATTACATAAGAAATGCTCGTTTACACAGTAATTCCAAAGGTTTTGGTTTTCAACAATTTTTCAAAATTTCATTCTTAAATTTAGGGGTCTTCCGAGCATTCGATTGCGTTTAAAGTTAATGGGTTTCTAGTATTTATTGATTGTAATATTTGTACCCAATTTTGTTCTAAATGATCCATTCGTTCGTAAGAATTTCTTTCATGTACTCACGGACACACACATACGCACACGTCACCTTCAAAACTTTTGATTCGAGCTCAGAGATGCTTGAAACGTGCTCTTTCGTTGAATACTCGAAATCACATTTTTTACCCAACACAATCATTTCCATATTATAATATTTCCTTTTATTGACATTATATTCTGTATATAGGGAAAGTAAAAATCTATCCCCTGATCGGGAATGAGTTCATCTTCTCAGATCCTTTTACAGGTTCCGTGTGTGAAGTTTTTATTTTTTTTTCCTATCACGTGATTAAGTATTGCACAATTTCCCTCAGAAATTTCCCTATGAGAAATAACCTTCTTTATAAAAACAGGTTGCGTATTTTGCTATATGAACTTATTGCATTACTACCAGCAGTGGTTAGGAAATTTGAGGAATTCCAGTTATGCATTTTGTACTACCATTTCCATATTCGAAATTTCTATTTCATGGATTTTCCAAAAGTCATCTATAAAACCACTTTTAGGGTAAAAAAAAATATTTTTGTAAAACTTAAAATATTAAAATACAAAAACGTTATCTATAAAAAAAAATTGCAAAACGGGAAAACAACTTAAAAGTTTACCCCTAAAATCAGTCGGCGGGTTGCTGTCTGAACACAATTGAACACCTGTAGAAGTTGTTTTTCCTTTAGATAACTCTATGAGCCGAGAAATGAAAATTCTGGGGGATACACATTTCACGTAAAGTGGTGGGTTTTGTGATAATAATTGCAAAATTCATTAAATGGGATACCAACTGTAATTTCATATTGTAATTACCGTATATTAAATTTAGTGTTAATTAAATACAAATTGTCATTTTTAACGTGCACGCTGCGTTTGAGACATACTTGAGTGACACTACATTTAGGTTCGGAGTCGTTACATTCTCGCTTGCGTAACCTATAACATCTGAAACCTTTATAAAGTTGGTATAGTATAATGCTTAGGTTTAGTGGGGAAACTAAAACTTTTTTAACGCACAAATGTGTTGTCTCCTCACCAAATCACGTGGGAAGATGTGTTAGTCAATCCAGCAAAACAAAATACATATTGAGTCTAAATTGCTTTTGGACTATATTGCTTATAGCAAGCCCACAGTTTTTCTTAAGTGTCCGATTATCAAGTTTCCTTTGCGCAAAATATAGCTGTCACCACACGTCCTGAAAACTCGGAACTTTTACAGTACACAGACCATTAAGTGCAGCCCACATCAGATATTTATTCTTAATTTCGAATTTGAGATTTTGACAAATAAGCACGTTGAAAGCGTACTGAATCTTATTCCAGCACTTTTAAAAATATATTAGTCTGTTTGTATATATGTGTGTGAGATATGGACACGATAAATCAAGAACAAATGGACCTGCGGTAATGAAATTGTGTGCGTGGACACTTTATGTAAATTATTAGAAACAGACAAAATGTTTAATAATATCCTTGATTAGAACTCGAATAATTCGAAATTTAAGATTTTCGTAGCATTGCATTTTATATAAAAACAGGATAATTCCGTAAGCAATGTGGTCCGTGTTGGAAAATGATATTTTATTTATACTATGGATGTAAAAAGTATTAAAATAACTTATATTAACGCAGATAAACCAAATAATTATAATTTGTCAATGTAACAGGCTTGTTTACTACTTAAAAAATATTTTTAAGAAGTTTAGAAAATAAACAATAAATTTATGAAGGAGCCTTCATATGATGGCAAATGGTGTGCACACTTCAATTTTGACGGAACTTGTGGTGATAGAAATTAAAGTGGGGGGGCGTAACGTTTACATATAAATGGTTAGTCGTTGTGCCGCATTAACCCACCAATTTTTCCAAGTGCTAATCCACTTACTATATCTAAAAATAAATACATTAATCATGAAATAACCAGTCTTAATTTAAGAAATGAATATTTATTAAACACCCAATTTATGATCAGTAATAAAATTATATAAATAACTTCATAGTTACTATTTAACAAAGTGCTCAAGAAGGTAAGGATTCAGTGTGAGACTATTTTAAATTAAAATTTACTTGAAAAAATACAAAGACTCGACCTGAGTTCAATAAAATTGGCACATACTTTCGTATTGTTGCACTGGAATACTTCGTAATCACTTATGAATACCATATTGTTTGTTATCACTGCGCTGCAGTTACATCATCTCTAAAAGACCGTACCTCATCTTGGTACTTAAGACTCCTTTATCTCGTCTTAAATTGCACCATACCTCTGTTCCAAATCATAACTAATCTCCTCATCTCATCTGAATCTTACTTCTCCTACTCTCTGATATACTGATCTGACTTCTCAGCGTACTTATTTCGTCTTGCTAAGCAAAAGCATCTTTTTGCTTCAGGTCAACATGTCCTCGCTGACGTCCATTGGCTTATTAATTTTGCCTCCTGCAGTGCCTCTTGACTGGCCCGTCTGATTCCTCTAATGGAAATTGTATAAGTCATGGCCGGAAGCACTATTTACGCCCAAGTCGCCCTCGTCATTTTGATAACGCGAATTCATGTGTCTTAAGCTTCTTCAGGCTAAGACTGTGAAACGTGGCGTGTCCCGTCTAAGTTTTTGTTAAAAAAATATACCAAATTACGCAAAACGATGCCTAATGGTCTCACAGCACTGTAAAGAATTCTTATTCTTTATGCATACTTATTTTTTACAGTCATGCGAATTTAAAAAAAAAACAGGAAGTGTTTCAGAACCAGAAGTGGAAATTCTTAATTAATCCTTCTAAATCCTCCGGAATTCGATGCTGAATCCATATCAGTCATCAGTTAAGCTTTATATATAGTCAATCCTGAGAAATACATGTCGTAAGAAAAATTTTGAACAAGAAGTAAAAAAAAAAAAAAAATAACGAAAGTGGAAATGCTTAGTTAACCCCTACCTCCTCTAAAATTTGTTACAGGATTCATATCAGTCATAATTTAAGCTCTGTTAATTGTCAATCTTAAAAATTAGATGTTTTAAGAACAAATTTTTAACCGGAAACACAAATCCTTAGTAAACCTCTCTCTTCTAATCCTTAGTAACTCTGCCCTTCAGAAATTGATTCATGTCAGTTATCATCTAAGCTCTATCTATAGCCAATCATGGGAAACAGATGTTTCGAGTAAACTGAAAGATTTTAAACGGAAATGGAAAAGAATCGGAAGGGAAAATCCTTACTGAACCCCCTACGTCCTCTGGAACTTGATGTTGAATGTGTATGTCAAACATCCTCTGATCTTTATCTATAGAATATCCTGAGAAAGAAATGCTTTAATTATTTTTTTAAGGAAAACCAATAGTATGTTAACATTTTTGCCACCAATGACTTAAGAAGAAAGGCTAATAAAAAAAATTTTTTGTATTCTGGTGCTGATTATGATAGAAATGTGCCTAAACAATAAGGAATATAAATGTATGACAATGTCTGACTCATACTTCATATATATTCTCTATAAAAAGACAGTTGCAATAAAATGTGGTATTTAAGTTTCCGAAAATGCGTTGATGGCAAGATCAATACATAAGTACTTCCTGTGAATCATCCACCTGAAGACAAGTGCGGAGCGGGACTCTTAATAACGTATGGAAAATTTCTTTCCGATATCGAAATTTGCAAGCAAGGGGCGAGGGCTAGAAAAATCGTAAATTAGTGCTATACTCGCATCGAACGAAATGGGTAGTTAAAGGAAAGAGGAACATGATATCACCAGAACGAATAAAAGAGCTCAACAAAACTTGGTAACATTAAAAGTAATAACATTACAAAACCCTTAAAAGATTGTTTTCATGTAACGTCACGCCTTGCGTAGTCACTACACTAATTACAGGAATAATTATACAACAAATCTGATCTGACCCGCACAAAGTTTCCGTACAGTGACCCCAAAAAGTAATAAAAAAAATTAAAAAACGCCATCAATTAAGCGGTTTTTGCTGGGTGTACGATAGTTCGATTATATTTGTGAGAGACTGGACAGACTCCAATTCCTTTTCTCTTTCTTTCATAGTGTAATGTCGATATTGAAATCGCATTACCTTTTATGTAAAATGTATAAATTTATGTATTATATTTCTTTATATGCAGCTCTTTTACAGATTTTAATTCTGCCTTGAAAACCCCCTTTTGTCATTTTTATGAAAGTGATATTTATTATTCTTAAATCGAAATCAAAAGCATTTTTGGTATATTATTTAATATGTCCGAGCGCTTTGAGAGTTATTTCTTCTGTTGAGTTCAAGGTCTTTTTGGCAGTCGAAAATGGAAGTGCCAATGTAAACGATTTCATAGTTTAATACATTTGTGCTGCAGACGATATTGAAGTTTTGCAACGGTTGTTTATAGCAGGTGGTTCTCGAGACATTCTGTCGAGACATGTTGGCGTTTGGCCGTGAGAACCTTTTCTCGGCGGGAAATATCATGAATGTTTTCTATTGGTTGTGACGGACTGGAAGCTCTCGTCCAGGTCCGTGGCTGAGAAAGTATAAAAGCCGTGCGCACCTTTTTCTCGCTCTCTTATGCTCTTTTGCTCTTACGACTGACTAACTCTCTGTAGGCAGTGCCCGATAGCAACGCTCACTCCGAATCTCGGCAGTCTGACCTCCAGGCAGATTCCTAGAGATTCGTGAGCTGAAGAGTCCTGCCGTTCTAACGTCCAATCTATGGTACGGTCCCGAGGCTCATACCGGGAATAGAATAACATCGAGACTGCGTATGGAATGAACCCGATGCTCATACCGGGAATATAACAGCGAGTCAGCTAGTGGAATGCTCCCGAGGCTCATACCGGGAATGTAAATCGCAACGTCGTTACCTGGGTTATCTTGAGACTCAAGTCAAGTTTGCCTTCGAGTCGATTCCTATTGGAGTTCCAGTGAATGAAGCCATGAGTCCAGGTTGGGCCATTCTGGAGAATGCCAGGATGTGTGTGTCAACCTTTCCAGGTGAAACACCGATATATCGCCGTGTGGGTGATTGGCTGATGTTGGGAGCTACGACGACTTGATGACCGAGGTAAGCGACCTTTATGTTTAAACCAAGACATGCCAGGAGTACCAATATTGCCGAGAGAGAGACATTGTAATGGAGAGCACAACCATCCATCGTAATCTGTAGCTCCAGTTTAATACGTATTCTAAATATATAATTTTAGATTTAATTAATATCAAAAATAAGTTTTACTCTCAGAGTGCTCATCCCAATGATTTGACCATACCAATGTTTGATACATTTATAATATGTGGTTTACCACCTTTTATTACATTATGGAAGTTTTAAAGCCAGTGGCGCTCTGATGAAATCTGCGCATGTGTCCAGTGGTGTGCTGAGAGATTCAGCTGTTGTATTTGAATGCATTGAGAATTTAACATCTTGAATAAATGAAAATTCATTTTAACTTCTAAATTCTGCTTATTTATTTGTGTATTACTATTCCTTTGTCTTTTGTGAAGAAGACGTTCCTTTAGGTAAGGTTTTGATTTTAAATGTTTTTAGGTTCTTCTGGGCTGTAGGTCATCGCGGAGATTTACTTCTCCCGACAGGAGTGTGTGGACCTGTGGATTATTTTTGCGGCATTTATTTGATCATGGCTTTGTAGTGGTGCTGGTGCTGGTGTGGCTAAATTCTAAATTAAGAGGTCACGTTTCTTCTTATCCGGCGCCATTACAAGTTGGCGCCGTGACCTTTCCTCCTGAGTACCTGCCCTGTTCAAAATTTTAAAAGATGTTGATGAAATTTTCTTGTTTGAAGTTTTCGAAATTTAAATTTTAAAGAATTTTTGCGCTGGACACAGAGTGGTATGTGGTATGGAATTTTTTTTTAAAAGCAGTTTCGATTTCGGGAGGGCACTCATATTTACGTAAATATTTAAAGAAAAATTGTCTAATGTGTTGATATTTGAAAATAATAATGTATTGAAATTTGAGAAGTATTGTTATTTTGTTACAAATTGAAAATAGAGTAAAATGAAATGTTGTCACTGGAATTACGTCTTATCATGTCAACGAGAAACGTATTGAAAAAGAAATGTATTGAAATTGTGCGAAGAGGCACATAGAAATTTATTTACAGTAAGTTGTGCGAGGTGACACATTAACGGAGTGATATATGTGACAATATTGAAAAATGTGTTTTAATGAAAAGTATTTGAATTTGCAAAAGTTTCGTTTTTGATAGTGTTGGTATCTGGTAAAGATACGTTGTAAATTTAAAAATTGAAATTTGATTATATAAATATTAAGAATTTTAGATGAGTGTTATTATTTAAGAATTTTATAGGTGTATTGAATTTGGGAATTTAAACTTAATTGAAATGATATTTTAGTTATAACATCTGTAAAAAAAAGGAGAGAAAAAAAACTTTCGATTTGATTTTTCTTGAGAACACTTTGTTTTCGGTTATGATTTTTGGTTCTGTGTTTAATGTGTGGGAGGCGATTCCTGCTGTAATTCTGATTTCGACGAGCTCTTCTGAGCATTTTTTCCCAAATTTGGGTTTGCAGATTCGAATCTCCGGTGTGTTGACTTGTTTAAATTTGAAATGAAATTTTGGCCGGAAGCGGAGGTCGTTTTCGAAAAAATTTTTCGAAATGGAAAATTTTAACTGTAAATATCTGAAATTTAATTATAAATACTTGAATACTCGAGTTTAAAATTATTTGAAAATGCACCTTAATTTTGAGAACATAGAGATAAAAAAAAGTAGAATGAAATGATATACGATTTTTTTTTTGAACACCGGAACACCGGATATAAATATCACATATTCTATTTTTAACAACAAGGTATGGTCAAGGAGAGAATGCACACTCGAGGAACGCTTAAGGCTTAAATATTAACTGTAATTTAATTCAATTATATTTTACTTTAGAAGATCAATTTAATAACAATTAGCTCAGAAGATCTTGAGGATACATCAGGAGGACCAGTCCAAAGACACTAAGTCAGACGAGACATCGCAGCCTCCATTTACCGAAAAGGACGCTTACCTCCATATCTGGAAGGACACAAGAAATGACGAAGTCGTACATCCACCAGAATACCCTCGGGGAGAATCTTCCCCGACCAAAGAAAGGCGACAGGCACGCAGCAAGCAGAATACGATCAACGGCCCGCACAGGGCCCAAGCTTCATCAAGGACGTAGTCAGGAACAGTCTGAAGTCATCAGGAACAGGAGGTTCCCGGAGCAAGGATCCGGTCAGGCAGTGGCGACGGTAGCGGCAGTGGCGTCTCTCCCGATCCCCACAGCTACGGTAACCCAACCTGAGGGTTAAGTCCCGAGCCGACGTGAGTTCGAAGCTGTTTTCCAGGGAGATAGCCCAGAATTACATTTCACACCGCTTTTAAGCATTCCAGGTGGATCCAGAACCCGGCCAATGGAAATTTACAAGGGCCTCACATCATCTCTTTTCCGCCAATCCAAAATTACTTGTATTCAAATTCATCCAGGGATCCGTCCCTTCAAACGACAAATCGCAAGGCACGTGCATCAGCCACGTGAAGTCAAGAAGAACGAAGACATCTGTCTCCACCAGCAAACAAGTGCGACCTTGAGCAACGGACGCTGTTCCTCGAGTGTGAAAGAATTATTTAACGAAATAAAAATGGCCACAATTCAGCACAGATTTAGATACATTGATATGATAAAATATATACAATGACATGAGGGTTTCAGGACACAAATTAAATAAATATTAATATGAAGGTTTAAAAAGTAATGTAATTTTATAATTTACATAAAGGTGACGAACTCCGTCACGACAGATTATACACATAGGCAGATACACACACAGACGTCACGCTAAAAATAGTTTTATCATGTTCTGGAATGCTCGAAACATGTAGATTCATCATAAACGCGACTAGCTATTTTCGACATGAATCCAATACTCTCTCAATACGAATATACCATCATGTATTGTAGGAAAAGTAAAAATTAATTAATTCCACATAGTGTAATGAAATTTACACTATAACAACGTGATCATAATTGAGTACTTTTGACGACTTTCAAATGACATATCACTACCATTGTTGGCAACTTAATTTTCCTTCGGGTATTAATAGATAGTCTTGATATGGATGCCATGTGACTTTCATGAATAACTTAATTAGTATTGCTTGTTATTCGGCGATTATTTTTTTAAGCAATGTAAGAGTTAGTTCTTTTTCTTAGGCAAGAAATAATTCTTGCCTGAAAAACCATCGAATTGTTATAATTCAGAAGAAAATTGTGTGAGTTTTATAACGGTGGTCGGAACCATTCTAAAAATATTGTAGAAATTTGTGGAAAGAATTTATTTCAAATGTAAATATTTTAAATATATTTAATTTTAGTGAGTTGAGTTTTCATACGAAATATTACTCTAAAAATCAATTGATATCACTAACATAAAATTATCTAACGTGTTTAGCATGTTTTTGTTCCCAATTTTCAGTTGAGGCAATTATTTTCGACTTCCATACATTCTTATGTCCATATATTTCATACATTCCTAGACAAAAGCAGAATAAGAAGTTGCAGCTTAATGTTTTAAAAGTGTTAGTTTCATTGTCTTTAACAGGCTTACATACTAGTGTTACAACAATTGACGCAAGCTTTCACCAAAAAATGACTTTGTATAAAAATTTTCATTAGTAGAACAGCAAAAAATAAAGGTATTATCCAGTTTCGGATTCGAAACGAGATTTATTCTTCAGCGATACAAATGAGAGCAGTCACTCCACCGAAGCAGCTCAATTTTATGTGACAAATGTTTTTCTGGATTGACTGTTGTGCTTCTAGTATCCTGAAAAATTAATCTTCTTTTTTCTAAGACATTTGTTGATACTCTTATTTATTTTATGCACTCTTTAAATCCATACATTAATAATATAAAAAATATTAACAGGATTCCCTGGCGGCCATCGCTGATCGTCCTCGAATTAAAACTTATTGTAATTAAAACTTATTGAATTAAAACTTATTGGAAAATCAACAAACTTCAATCTAACTGATATTGATTCAATACAAATACCATTATGCTGTGAATTTCGCATGTAGCCGATACATGATTGCTTTTCTGGGTGAATATATAAGAGTATTAAAAATAAAATTCATCACAGTGCAGTGTTACATCTTAATTGAATTACACAGTTCCAATGTGTCTTTGATTCAAAAATTACGATTGCAGAAAACTATGCTGTTGCAGTTACGTGATACCGCTTTTTCAGTTGTAATACTCTCCATACAAAAAAACAACATGTACAGTAACCAATTACCTTTACTGTGATGTCCGAGTCATTTGAACAAATTGGACGACAAATTTAGCAATTTTGGCTACAAAGTTGGTGAAATCTCGTCAATTTGGATAATTTACTATGTTCAAAAAACTAAGCGATTGGTCAAGAATTTCCGAATTAAATAGGTTCTTTTAGATCTTTCCACAGAGTGTATATAATAATGTTCATTATACAGAAAAAATGCTACGTGATACGAAAAAATATAATTGCGGGTGCGTCAGTATTTTCAGAATACGATCTTCTGGTTTATCAATTTGTTGAACATTTCATTACTGTTATTACATCTTAAGGCTGTTTCATAACTTTTTCTAGATAGCTGGAAAGTCTTCAAACTCATTCTTGCATCCTGAAAATACACCCACGAATCCAAAGGCTACGTCATAAAAATATCCTCTCACAATAGCATTCCAAACTAAACACACTATGTATGTAAAGAGAAGTTTATACGCTTGTGAAATAGCGCAGCTCTTTACTGCACTACCTATTATCGTTACATCATGCCTGTGAACTGCTACATTTCCATTTCTTGAATCGCCCGCATCAGATCTAATCGTATTCCAAGAGAATGCAAAACTTATTTAAGTGTTACAATAGTTTGTAAAATGTGGTATAAAAATATTTCTACCGCTGTTTCTACCTGTAACATGAAGTTGTTTTTTACTTTCTCTATATGCATAGTATAATGTATAAAGAAAGTATTGTGACGGGGTGGAAATTCGAGTCGAATTCTGTCGAATTCGAGTTTTCGACAGAAGAGCACGTTTTAAACTTCCCTGAACTCGAATCAAACGTTTCTGAGATAATGTGTATATGTGCGTGTGTCGAACAAATATTACAAAATGTTGAAACAATGGGGCGTTTCGAAAAAATATTACAAAATGTTGAAAAAATTTGGGTTTGTATTTGTTTTTTTAGAGATTTTTGTAAACAATTAAAATTCTATTTTATGTTTCTAATTTTTGGATTGCACTTAGCTAATTTTCAGAACATTAAAAACCTCACTCTAAAAACAAACACGATTTTCTAGTCTTAGCTTTGTAAATAGGGGTACACTAATGTTTGTGAAAATTGCAACACCATAAGGACTGATCATAGTAGTCTGAAACTTGCAGGATATCAGGTTTGTACATGCAAATGATTATAATATCAGTAAAAGTGCATATGCAGTTTCGCAGCATCACACTCTGAACTCGTGTCTTATTATGTCCCGTCATTGAAAAAGGTTGCATTATGAACACCTGACAAATTTTAGGCGAAAAGGGATTATTGGGACGAGAGGAGCTGGATACCGCGAAATGATCACTCGTACCGAATGAAATACCCATACAATGATGCGTCAACTGACAGACAAGACTTGGACGCACAGAAATCCGGTAACTGGACTGCAAAATTGCACAATTGCATGGAATGACAGACAGACGCCTTTGCCGCATTGTAGTGACCTATCTTATAATGACATACATGATGTTAGCGTAGCTATGGAGCACTATCACCGATCAAGCTTTGTCTCCAAAATAGTTCAGCATCATCTTCTTAACAAAAGACTAGTCACTCACAGTTCATTGCTTCGAATTTCTTTGGCCTTATACCACGGAAGCCTTAGGCTGCAATGGGATCTCGAACGTATGCATTAACGTACAGCTTGGCAACAGGTCAAATTTTCTAACGAATCGCAATTCAAGTTACTGAACCATTATCGTCGCATTACGTGTTCAAAGACATCGTTGTGAACGGTAGTTAACATCATACATTTTCAGTGTCATATCGGCTGAACTCCAACAGGAATCGTTTCAAATGCAATTGGATTCTCTTCACAATGTGACTTCATATGAATTCAGGTAACCAATAGCCAGTAATACATCGGAGATGCTTAAAAGTCAGAGCAAAAGTCAGAGCATTCCAGCAAGATAATGCTTGCCCACCTATAGCCTGGAATGTCCAAGACATCTATCATGATCTGAAGATACCGCTTCTTCCCTAGCCTGTATGTGCGCGAGACATGTTCATAATCGAACATATCTGGGACATAGTAGCTAAGCAACTGACCCCCAAGCGCTTTATCCATCCACCACAAATGTTCTCATGTAGAAGCATCCCATTAGTTTATTCACCACTAAAATATCAAAAGCTTCTTCCTTTTAATTCCATGCCATGTAGAACCCATTATTGTTGCTCTAGGTCAGAGGTCGCCAAAGTGGTCTATATAGACCCCCAGGGGTCTATTTAACAAAAGCGGGGGTCGATCTGAGCCAGGGGGTCGATTGGGGGTCGAAGAAAAAACAGTTCTTAATACGAAAAACACCCATCTCATTGATTAAGAAGCAATAAATCTGTAGTTACTTTACTTATTATTTCTACTTATTTATAATTACTCATTATTTAATAAATATTAAGGTTTTTTAAATTATATAGGGGTCGATGATCAAAAAAGTTTGGTTTTTTAAATTATATAGGGGTCGATGATCAAAAAAGTTTGGCGACCCCTGCTCTAGGTGGTTTCACACGATACTGAAATTTGAAGCGAAATCTGCTTCAAGAATTCTGCAAAAGTAATCAATTATCTATTATAACATGAATAAACCTGCAAATTAAATTTAAATTGAAAATCGTAATTCCTTCTTGATTTAAAAATTTCCAGAAACAGCAGTATATATACCCACCCATTAACAAGATCTGGTTACTGTTAATAGCATATATTGGCCAATAAATTAGGATCTTATATCATTTATGCAATATGAAAAGTAGGTAGTTACAGCTTTTATTCCTTTTTAAGGAACTGCCTGTCTTACAGCAAATTTAATTAAAACTGCTACGAGCGACAGGAAATTTATCGCGCATGATATTTTCTTTGAAACTCTATTTCTTTTTAAAGTAAAACTTTATGGAAAAATATTGGAATCTCTTAGAAAACTTAAATATCGTCTGCATTTCATGTGCTCGTGTTATGTTTCGAAATTTTCTTCTAAGTACTTAATTTACGAGAAAGTTTAATGGAATAATCGTGTACTTCAAAAACACTCTTTTGTATACTCCCATTCAAAATATATTTCAAAACCGAATAAAAAAGGTTTATTCGTGCTCAAGTAATTTATATCATAAACCATGGCATTTAAATTTTGACAATATTTTTCTAGAAATATCTATTCTGTCACTTAAACAAGTTTTTCTTTTCATTGAATAAGCTGAACTTTAAATATCCTCTTATCGATTCCGTTACGATACTTTACTTTTCATAACATACATATTAATGTATAGAAAACGTATTAGAATGAGGTCCAAAATTGGAATTCGAGTTTTTGATAAATTTACACATTTCGAGCATTCCAGTGTACGAAAAAACTGTTTTTAACATAACATATGTGTATATATATATATATATATATATATATATATATATATGCATGTATGTATGTATATCCAGCTGTGCAATACATGTATCCATTCTAATTTGAAATCTATTCGGCAAAAAATTTAGGAGTTATATACACAACTTCTAAATTTCATGAAGCTTTATCCTAGTACTGACTAGATTTTGATACGAAGACATAAACCGGTAGTCAAGTAGGCATTTGCTTCATTGTAAGTTGCAGCCAAGGTAATGGGACTCACCACACCAGTAATGAAAACAAATCTAAAAATCTGGAAATTACGAGCGCAACTACATTACCCAATACTTTACATGTAAAGGGATTCTCTTTTGAAGGCGTTGCCCTGTATAAATATCTAGATGCTCTTGTTGCTAGTAACAATAACTTTAAAACAGAAGTTACTAACAGATCGATGATGGTAAACAGATACTACTACGGTCTAAACGAATAACGCAGATAGCATCAAATCAGTCTTAAAATCAAGTTAAAAGTATATTAAACTCTCCACTAACCTAATATTTTATATATCAGTGAATTCTGGACATTCAGCGAAATAAAAAAGAACAAACTTAATATATTTGAGAGAAAAATACTTCAAAAGATCTAATGTGGAAAATAATGTGTGGTATGATATGTAAAAATGGAAAATGACGTATGCATTTCAACCATGAATTATACAAGTTTATAGAGGGTCATTTATTAAAGACTGGAAGAATAAAATGGCTAGAACCATTGGGGAAATCCTAACGCGCAATACCCATTGAAAAATTGACTTTTCTTAAATCAGGGGGATCTGAGAGGAGAGAAAAACCTCACAAAATGATTGAACAGTGTTGTAGAAAACCTTCACATCCCTGAAATCCGGAGCTAGTTGATATCCTTTGGATAAAAGACGCATTACTGGGCCCATCGGAACCTGCAGCAAGCTGTTGCACCGTAAGTAAGAGAAGACTAACATATTTCCAATTTCAAAAATTATATCTTTAATAATCTTAAGAGATGATTGTTAAAAAGAATAGCTTGCAAGCAAAAACTCATCAAACTAATTTTTATGAAAAATTGTTTATACTCGTATTCATATGACTCTGCTATAATTTAAGTGGGCCAGCATTTAAAATGGTCGAGTGGAATCTCATATTCCCGATATTTTCATATAAATGTATTAAATATTGAAGGGGGAGCAACACTTGTTAAATGTATTATTAATTGTTTCATATTTAAAACTATATTTGGGAAATAGTAGCAGAATTAAGCAGGCAGAGTTTTGTATTTTTTTATTTTTAATTCTTTCATTGGAAGTCTACTCATCTCAATCCCTTTTTTTTTAAATCAGTCTCTCCTTTCTTTTTATATTGATAATTTCCTTTCATTTATTTAGGATTTTAAAATAATTACCGAATTGAATTCCAATATACACTCTTTTGCAAAAAAAAAAACGAAGCACCATAAAGAATGTGACTGTTTCTATTAAAATTAAATATGCGTACAGCTCATACACAGGAAATAAAATACTTACAAAATCAAGGCCTCGGAACCCATCAATGGTTAACAATTGCACATTGAATTTTCAAATCAGTAATTGGTGAAACCCTCCTTGGCGGCAATGCATGCTTGTATACGTCTAGGTAAAGAGTGATAAAGTTTCCTAATGTAATCCTGCGATACATTCTGCCAGGCATTCCTCAATTGTTGCTCCAGATCTGCTACATTTCGGGATGCCCGAATCTGGCTGCCTAGCATGTCCCATACATGCTCGATTGGCGAAAGGTCTGGTGACCTTGCTAGCCAAGGAACAGTATCAACAGCACGGAGACAGTCCACAGATGTGTGAGCCGTATGTGGCGTGGCATTATCTTCTTGTAAAATGGCCCCAAAATGACGTTCCATGAAGGGTAACGCAAACGACTGCAGGATTTCATCAACATACGTTGAGCTGTTAAAGTTGTACGCAAGATAACTAGGAGCGACTTGCTGTAGTAAGAGATAGCACCCCACACCATCGCATCAGGGGTAATGGTTGTGTGCTTGTGTAAAGCAAAGGCTGATTGGGGCCGCTGGCCCTGACGCCTCCACACAGGTACCCGGTGGTCATCTGCTGAGAGACTGACTCATGATTCATCGCTGAACACTATGCGATGCCAGTCTGCTGGCAGTCATGATGCTCGGCTACGACAGCACTTCAAACCACTCTGTCGATGTTGTGGGGTTATTAGCAGACGTCTTAAAGGCCACCGTGAGCGTAACCCCAACTCAGCTAAGCGCCGTGAGATGGTGGAAATTCCACGGGTGGTATGGGAGAGGCTGAATGAGTTCCTTGCAGCAACCATTGCTGGCAGCACCTTAGTACAGCAGTGTCCGTTCGGTGCAGGTGGCGACCTATTGCTTGGTATGACCAGCCAGCTTCACACATCCCGACTATACGACCACGTTCGAACTCGTCTAATTGCTTATAAAGTCTTCGGCAACATTGCAATGGCATTTTTGGTTGTGTCTCTAGGGAACTGCAGCGCCGATAAAGAGCAAAGATAAACCGTCCACATTTTTAACTTGTTTAATAGGATGCTAGTTGCGCAGTAGAGACGCGCGCTATGACAGAAGTTAACACTCGTTGGCCTAGCAAATTTAATCATTTGCATGCTTTGTATAAAGGAATTTGCATGCGAAATTGCGAGATGATCGGATTATTTTTTTTAGGGGGTGCTTCGGTTTTTTTTTTTTTTTTTTTTTTTTTTTTTTTTGTAAAAGAGTGTAGTATGTAAAATTCCTGATACCAATCGAAATTTCACTGAATATTGAAAACTATATCTCTTTACCTTATTCATATTTTTCAATTCAACATAAATGTTTTCCGTGCAATGTACATCCATTATTACACCCCCTCCTCCTTTCCAAATTTTCCGATTCCTTTGTAAAATCTCATTTCGAATTCTTTAACTTAATCGCGAAAATTGAGCTGACGATTGTGGAATTAGATTACAAGCGCATCATTAACGATCGTGGCAGAGGGACCGCGCAGAAGCGAGTTTACTTCGTACTTCGTTCCTGGCAAGTTCGACAATTAATAAAATAATCGTGGACACAGATAGTTCTACTGAGGATTGTATGCGACCTCAGATTACACGTTACTCAATAAAACCGTAATTTCATGTTACTCAATAAAACCATAAATTTAATTTAGAAATTTTTTTATCTTTCTCTTAAATATATATATATATATATATATATATATATATATATATATATATATATATATATATATATATATGCATAATATGCTCATGTATAGATATTTAGATGATATACACTCTTTTGCAAAAAAAACGAAGCACCCCTAAAAAATAATCCGATCAACTCGAAATATCTCATGCAAATTCCTTTATACCAAGTATGCAAATGATTAAATTTGCAAGGCCAATGAGTGTTAACTTCAGTCATAGCGCGCTTTTCTACTACGCAACTAGCATCCTATAAAACAAGTTAAAAATGTGGGCGGTTTATATTTGCTCGTTATCGGCGTTGAGGTTCCGTAGAGACACAACCAATAATACCGTTACGATGTTGCCGAAGACTTTGTAAGCAATTAGTCGAATTCGAACGTGGGCGTATAGTCGGGATGCCTGAAGCTGACTGGTCATACCAAGCAATAGGTCGCCACCTGCACAGAACGGACCCTGCTGTGCAAAGGTGCTAGCAGCATTGGTTGCTGCAAGAAAATCATCAGCGGAATAAAGACTCTAGAAGGCCATGGTGCACAAATGCGAGGCAAGATCGGATGATTGTGCGACTGGCACGAACTAGCCCAACGGCATCATCATCCTGCGTCCAACTTTAACAGCTCAACAATATGTTGATGAAATACTGCGACCGTTTGCGTTACCCTTCATGGCACGTCATTCTGGGGCCTTTTTCCAACAATATAATGCCACGCCCCATACGGCTCGCATATCTGTGGATTGTCTCCGTGCTGCTGATACTGTTCCTTGGCTATCAAGGTCACCAGACCCTTCGCCAATCGAGCATGTATGAGACATGCTAGACCGCCAGATTCGGACACCCCGAAATGTAGCAAATCTGGAGCAACAATTGAAGAATACCTGGCAGAATGTATCGCAGGATGACATTGAGAAATTTTATCACTCCTTACCTAGACGTATACAAGCATGTATTGCCGCCAAGGGAGGTTTCACCAATTACTGATTTGAAAATTCAATGTGCAATTGCTAACCATTGATGAGTTCTGCGGCCTTGATTTTGTAAGCATTTTATTATCTGTGTATGAACTGTACGCATATTTAATTTCAATAAAAACAGTAACTTTCTTCATGGTGCTTCGTTTTTTTTTCTGCAAAAGAGTGTATTGTGTGTACCCCATAAAAACAATCCTACTGTATTTAACTTTTATCCTAATAATTTACAATTAAGTGCAAGTGACAATAATTATAATGTTGCAAATATTTTAGTTTTAAATTAAGATGAACCAAATTATGTTGTTTACCAATGCTGTCGTTTGGCCGCTAGGCCAATAGACAGCGATCTCTCCAGTATTTCTCAATGATTGAGTTAAAAATCAGTAGGGTAGGGCACTCGTCCAAATATTTTTCAGACATAGGCTGTCCAAGGTCATATAAAATACAATCCGGAGAAGCAGCAAGTTCAGTTCAATGGAGATGAACCCTTAGAGAGTCATGAACAGTCAGAAGCCTGAGCCTGTCAACGGCTTCTGGTCGAGGAGCCTCTGGAATGACTGAAAGGTTCTTGCTGAGGACGCTCCATGACTTTCCCTGAAATACCTCCAGAGATGCTGCCTCAATTTCTTTTTTGTGTAGCATTTTAATGTACAGTTATGCTAAATGAAAAGTCATAATCTTTGAGAATCTCTGCTCGACCATAGCACCCTATTTAGCCAAAAAGTCAGCTTTTTCATTTTCTGGTACTCCGCAATGCGCAGGCACCTACTGTAAAGTGATTCTGTGCATTAGGTCTTTTAAAGCGCCTTGATCTCTTGAATGCGGGTACCATTGTTTCTTTGGTTGCTGGAAATTGCCTGGAAAGCCGAACTAGAGTGCCCGAGAGGATAACCGCCCTGTTCCATGAAGAAGGACGAAGTGCGAGTTGTTGCAATGCCACATAAATTGCCTTGATCTCCCCATTAAAGTCAGTTGTAGAAGCTCCAACGGGTAAGTAAAAATCAAATAGTGTGCAAGAGATTCCAGCTTCGGCCCTCCGAGTTCTGTCAAGTAAAGATACATGGGTATAAACATGCAACCATTTGTCTTGAGGAAATCTATTCCATCTGAGTCTATTGTATCCAATGCAATAACCCGAATTTCTTCAAGAATAATTTTCCTTTTGTTCACCTTCGTCTCAAGATCCAATCGAACTTCAATGTCCAGGAATTCTAAGGGATACGCTGGTGGTAGGAAAATGTCAACCTTAAAGTCAATATTATGGCATTGGCAGATTATATTAACTGACTGCATGAAACCAGCTTGAGTTTTTAGATTTTTGGGAGTAGGACAATTATAACTTCTCAAATAATCATTGTTTGGCAATCTAATTAACTTTTGATAGAGGATTAGAGCATTTTTCTGAATTATTTTTGTTATAGTCTGGGTCTCAGTTAGTAACTGCATAGCCAAAATGGGAGTAGTTTTAACAGCTCAAGTTATTGCCCTCAAAGCCTGATTTTGCGAGGTTTCTATTGGTTTTACAACACTTTCTGATGCTGAAACCAATATTTCACTACAGTAATCCAGAACCAGATGTATATAAAATTTATAGGTGGTAAAATAAAAAAACTACGTATGCACAAATATATCAATTAAATGCTTGTTTTATACGTAATTTTTAACGATAAAAAGAATAGGATCAGCCCCATTACACTAAGATTAACCGTTCTCGAGATATTTTAGTTTTTTGCATTTTCGCTACGACACCGTTGAAAAAAATCTGATGTGGGCAGCACAATACTTTTCCCGCAGACTCAAATTCATTTTTTCTTTATTTCTATAATAATTCATTAAATTGAGTTTTATTGCACAAAAATAACACTAAATTTGCATTTTTAATTCAATTATTGTTTTTATTTGCTAATTGGACATTTTCCCGAAAGCAGCGTAACAAAAATGCAAAAAATCTCAAATATCTTGAGAACGGTTAGTCTCAAGATATTTGGAGTTGTTCTTATTCTTTTCCTCGTCAGTATTGTCGTATTCTAGAGATCTCGAAACGTGCAGATCCGTCGAAAACTCGAGTTGCGATTTTCGACATAATTCCAATACTTTCTCTATACATTACCATATATTGCAGGGAAAGTAATAAGTCCAGTTACATAATGAGAACGAAGATTGAATTAACAGTAATTATAAATAAGTATGAGTGCTATTTTGTGCACTTATAATCAATTTAATGAATTATTGATGGAATAAAGAGAACGTGAATTTGAGTCTGCAAGGAAAGTCATGTACTGCCCACATCAGATTTTTTACTTTCCCTGCAATACATGGTAATGTATAGGGGAAGTATTGGAATCATGTCGATAATCGCAACTCCAGTTTTCGACGGATCTACACGTTTTGGGACCTCTAGAATACGAAAAAGCTATTTTTAGCGTGACGTCTGTCTGTCTGTCTGTGTGTCTGTCTGTGCAATGTATGCATCCGCTTTAACTCAAAAACTAATGGACCAAATTTCATAAAATTTGCTAGGTAAGTCAGTTGTATGTGACTCTGTAGGTGATTCGTTTATGGTATGATTGGAGATAAAAGAACCCGCCTTTTTTGCGAAATGGCCAGCAAAAATTGCCTGTATCCACTCTAGCTGGAAAACTAATGGGTCAAATTTTACAAAATTTGGCAGATAAGTCACTTGTGGGTTACCCTGGTGCTTATTAGATTTTGGTACGATTCGGAAGACAATAACCTGCCTTTTTTTGCGAAATGGCCCGCAAAATTCGTCAAAATCTAAAATAAAAAACACTTATGCCCAAACGCATCAATTAAATGCTTGTTTTATACGTAATTTTTAACGATGAAAAGAATAGGACCAACCCCATTACACCAGAACTAGTCGTTCTTGGGATATTTTAGTTTTTCGTATTTTCTCTACGTCACCATTGAAAATAAGTCCAGTTACCAAATGAAAACGAAAATTTAATTAAAAGTGCTAATTCAGTATAATTTTAAATAATTATGGGTGTTATTTTGTACAGTTAAACTCAATATAATGAATTATTGAAGAAATAAGGAAAACGTGAATATGAGTCTATAGCGAAAGTTATGTGTTGCCCACATCAGAATTTTACTTTCCCTGCAATGCACGATAACGTACAGAGAAAGTATTGGAATCATACCAAAAATCGCAACTCGAATTTTTGATGGATCTACTCGTTTTCGGACCTCTAGAACACGAAAAAACTATTTTTAGCGTGACGTCTGTGTGTGTGTCTACTTGTCAGTCTGTCCGTCTGTCTGTCTGTATTTCTGTGCGTCTGTCTTTGTAATGTATGTATCCACTCTAACTAAAACACTAATGGGCCGAATTGCATAAAATTTGATAGATAATTCCCTTGTGGATGACCCTGGTGCTGATTAGATTTTGATACATTTCGGAATAAAAGAACCTGCTTATTTTTGCGAAATGGCCCACAAAAATTGCCTGTATCCAAACTGAAAAACTAATTGACAAAATTTCACCAAATTCGGTAAATAAGTTGCTTGTGGGTTACCCTAGTGCTGATTAGATTTGGGTATGATCCAGAAAAAATAGCCAGCTTTTCTTGAGAAATAGTCCGCTAAAATTGTCTGTATCCGCTCTATCTTAAAAACTAATAGACCAAGTTTAAAAAAATTTAGTAGATAAACCACTTGTAAGTTAACCTGGTGCTGATTAGATTGTGCTTTTCGAAAAAAAAGAACGTGCCCATTTTTGCGAAATGGCCCGCAAAAATCGTTAAATTTAATATAAAAAGACTACGTATACTCAAATATATCAATTAAATGCTCAATTTATACGTAATGTTTGACGACAAAATGAGTAAGACCAAACTCCATTACTATAGGTGTAGCCGTTCTCAAGATATATATATATATATATATATATATATTTTTTTTTTCATTTTCGCTACACTACCTTTGAAAATAAGTCCAGTTACGAAATGACAATGAAAATTGAATTAAAAATGCAAATTCAGTGTCATTTAAAATATGTATGGGTGCTATTTTGTGCAATTAAACTCAATATAATAAATTATTGAAGAAATAAAGAGAACGTGAATATAAGTCTGCAGCGAAAGTCATGTGCTGGCTACATCAGATTTTTACTTTCCCTGCAATACATATCAGTATATAGGGAAAGTATTGGAATCATGCCGAAAATCGCAACTCGAGTTTTCGACGGATCTATGCGTTTCGGGACCTCTAAAATACGACAAAACTATTTTTAGCATGACGTCTGCTTGTGTTTCTGTCTGTCTGTGTGTCCGTCTGTGCAATGTATGTTTCCACTCTAACTCAAAACTAATGGACCAAATTTCACAAAATTTGGTATGTAATTCAATTGTGTTTGACCCTGATGCTGATTAATTTTTGGTACGATTCAGGGTAAAAGAACCCGCCTGTTTTTGCGAAATAGCCCGCAAAAATTGCCTTTATCCACTCTAAATGAAAAACTAAATGATCAAATTTTACAAAATTTTATAAATAAGTTACTTGTGGGTTACCATTGTGTTGATTAGATTTTGGTACGATTCGGAAAAAATAACCTGCAACGTCACCGTTGAAAATAAGTCCACTTACCAAATGAGAACGAAAATTAATTTAAAAGTGTAAATTCAGTGTCATTTAAAATAAGTATGTGTGTTATTTTGTGCAATTAAACTCAATATTATGAATTATTGAAGAAATAAAGAAAACGTGAATATGAGTCTGCAGGGAAAGTCATGTGCTGCCCACATTAGATTTTTCCTTTTCTTGCAATACATGGTAATATATAGGAAATGTATTGGAATCATACCAAAAATCGCAACTCGAGTTTTCGCCGGATGTACACGTTTCGAGACCTCTGGAATACGAAAAAATTATTTTTAGCGTGACGTCTGTGTGTGTGTCTGTGTGTTATTAAATTATCACTTAATGGCACCCTTCATATAAGTTATGCTACCCAAACATCTTTATTATTATAGATAAACGCATTTATAGTTTCTTAAACTTTTTTAACAAATTTGGAAATAATGTTTATTCAATTACCTATGGATGGTAAAAATGTAAGTAAAACTAATGAAGCTTTAAAAGAGAAGAAAGAAAATGTCAAAATTTTCGAATATTTTCACTTACGAAAATAGCCACCAAAACTAAAAGCACTTCCATAGCCCTTTAGTGACTATCACCCCCTCCTCCCATACATGTATATGTTTTCTATGCTTTTACACCGTCTGTCCCGAATGAATTAAATGCTTATATTTTGGTACCCATATTTTAGCTTTTGGAAATGTACATTTGGAGGACACAAAATTTTTGGGAGCTGCCTTTTTTTTCAAATAAAAGCATTTTCTTATATGCTTTTAATTTTGTAGGTCTGTTTTGTGCATTTTGCTTAAGCGACTAAACTTCTTTGTTATGCCGAAGACTCTGTCCCTCAATTTATGCGTCACAGAATACGTTTATCTGCTCTGTTTTAGAATTTTTTTGTTTATCTCATATATCTTCTTGTGTTGAGAAATGGGGATCTACTGCCGGACTACTTTTCGATAAGATAAAAACAGAAATAAACTTGTTGAAATTCGAAATGGAATCAGAGCCAACATGCAACAGGTGTCAGAAATCGACCGAATTAATCGATTCAAATCCTTCTCCACCTTCTTTTCATTTTAACAAAACCTCTTAAATCGCGTTTTCGAAATCTGATCAATACGCCCTAGAAGTGTTTTTGACAAGATAAAAATTCACGCCCTTCTGATTTTCCCGCGAGTCCTTCTTTGCACAATAATGGAGAAAGAGACCCCGATTTTTCAAAGGGAAATTTTTCAAAGTGTTCAGACTCATTTCGATTTGGCGCCGCAAACGACAGATGAGAAATATTAATTCATTAATTACCTGAACGCAGAGAGGAACGGAACAGACATAATGGCATGCATTTGATAGCAAATTAATTTAAGACAGCTTCCGAAGTTTAAAGAGCATGGCACTATCGAAATAATCCGTTTAAGATGTCAAAAGGGTTATTAAGAAATTAAAAATAATACATTTATGAAAGTACGGACTTCGAAAGAACTCATAGAACTAAACTATTTAACATAACAGTAAATCTTACTATATGCTCAGCAATAAAACAGACTACGACATTGAGAACAATATTGGCAAAATGTATATTTTGCCTACATTGCTATAATAGTTTAATATTTTAATATGCAGCAATTTCAATATGTTCCGTAAGCAATATTTCTAATATTTATTCATTATTTAATAAATTTTGGCAACATTGTGAATGAAATTTTGGTTTGGTTGCTACATCTGTGTATGCGTAATTATTTAACTAGGGAAAATAATAGTATCCATATTTCGGAAGATAATTGCGGTAGTTTTCTCTTCTCCTGCGCTTTATTTATTCGCTTTGTAGTAATGGAGTTAGGATTTTCAGTTTATTCAGTTTCAATAGAAGGCACCATCACAACCGTTTCTGAACTCCAGAGCTAATTTAAGGTTGCAAAATTGAGAGATATGAAGTTGAACGATTGATTTTTTTTTATTATTATCAACTTTATTTACTAGGCCGAACGAATCACACATGAATGAGAAAACATTCTACATTAAACGTAATTCACATAAACAATTTATATCAGCATCTTTAGTAAATATTATATAAATTAAGTTTACAGAGAAAAATATCAAAATTAGAATGAAGTTGGCAGGGAATAAACATTCGGCATTTACCATTAAAACTTTGAAAACGATAACTTCTATTCCATCTTATTTTCCAAAACAGATTAAACGCCATTTTCGGTAGAAATATATAATAATAGTAATATCCATAGCAATATCCAAATAAAATTGCAGTTAAGTCCATGTTGCTGCACATTATCAAAATATTTGGCAGAATATTGCGAGTTTAGGAAATTCGAAAACTTAATCAATTAGCTAAGAATTTCCCATCTATGTTTTTTTAACATTCGATTGAAAGAACATAAACATGCTCATTGAAAGCAATATTATGTGATAATAAAAATGCTCTGAGTTGTAAATATACAGACAGTGTTTTGAAAATTCGACTTCTTTATTTGTAATTAATTGGGCATTTAGTTACTGGCTTAATGTATCTGACAATTATTTTGTGACTTAGCTAGGCAACAAGAAACTTAAGGACAACTTAAGTAACATCGAAAACCCGGACCACCCGACTCACCCTAGGGCACGAGTAGCAATTTGAGTGGCCGGAACTTAAGTAACGTGCATAAGCACAAATAGTACAATAATACATCATACAGCTGTTTCGAGGATACGCTGGATCCTCTTCGTCAGTTCAAGAGAACCAACAAACCCGAAGTCCAAAAAAGGAATAGGCGCAAATAGAAAAAACAGAGGGGGGTGGGGTAATACCCAAGAGTGACTGGATCAAGAACTCACTTGAAAGAGCCAATAAGGAAGCAGCATGAAGAATGATCTCGTCTCGCATCAGGATCTCGTCTCTGATTGGCTGGAATGTCCAGATAATCAGAAAGGAGAAGTAACACACAAGATTAGAGTGCTCCAAAACACAACAGGAATATCTCGACAAAGCGAGTCAAGTCCGAACAAGAATAAAAGAGACCCATCAAGACGAAAAATAGGTTAAAACGATACATAAAAGCCCCAAAGATTAAGAAATGGAACGAAGAAAGTGGAAATATATACAGAGAGTTCCACCAGATCGTGGACAAAAATGGAGTACTGGACAAGTCATTAACTAAATTGCTAGAATTTTTCTGGATATGGAAGGCTTCAAAAAAGTGAATATCGTAGATCGACTTGTATTTTTGTATGATCCTTACTGAAGAAAACTCAAAACGGTGGTCAAATTGATAGTTATGTTGAGCAATTGAAGAAATGACAAGAATTTAATAAATCTTTTAATTAACTTGAATGCAAAGATTAAATATAATTAATAGACTGTGAGATCAAATCTTGATCGTTGCCATGATAAACTATATTAATATGCACTAATTATTTATTCTATTTGTCCATGTATTTAGACGTTCTTATCATAATAATTAGATAAGACATTTCTTCATTCCAAATTTCTTGAAAAATGTACCTTCGTTCGTACGTCATAGCATTCCTCCTATTACGTATCTTTTGGTAATACCCGGTATAAGCCGTCTCTTTCCCTCAAACTTTTTCTTCAACCGTGTGATTAATAACCAAACTGCTCTCAAACTAATCCGGACTTTTCATCCTCTGGCAGTTAGAGCGCTGGCGAAGAAAGTGATGGACGACCCCCTATTCCCATGAAAGAGCTATTTATTAACTGAAATATGCCTAGCCAAATTCAAAACAGAAAACGATTTCCATTAAGCTGTTGTCGTTGAGAACTTTTAAGAAAAATTAAGAATTTTCCTGTAACACTCTTAAACGTTATCATTAATATCACTTTCAAACCATTCAGTACAATTCAAAAACTGCGCTATGCGTTGTTTTCGAAAGAAGAAAAATTAAAATCGATGAACCAATAATATTGTGATACTTTTTTGAAATACTTTTTAATTCTGTTTCTAATTTGTTCCTTTCAATTATTTCCATAATTTCCACACATCAATTTCAATTACGATTTTTAATGTTTTATCCTTGTAAAATAGCTTAATAGGGAATCGAAACACGGATCTCCCGCGGGCCAGATGACTCTAAAAGCTTTTCAGTATAAAGTTGACTGTAGGAAATTTCAACTTTTCCTACAACACATGTGGATAGGAGAAAATATTGAAAGGGGGCGAAAATTGGTTTTCCGTACATTTACACATTTCAGATACTCCAAAACACGAGTTTATTAGTTTATTTTTTAGAGTAACCTGTGTGTGTGTGTGTGTGTGTGTGTGCGTGTGCGTGTGTATGTGTGTGTGTGTGAATTTATCCACTCTGACTTTGAAAACAACTGATCCAAATTTTAAAAAAAAACTGCTGAAAGCTACATTATTAGTGAAAAAATAGAATGTGTAAAAATTGGATGTAGACAAAAAATTCGCATAATTAGAACTCGAATTATTGAAAATTCTAGATTTTAATACTATTATTTTTCTGGAGAACGATAACACGGGCCAATACACATTGCATACCTTAAAAGATAACCCAATTTTCGAATATATTTATATCACTGATTTTAAAAGTAACTTCAGTTTTGCCCTATCAGCTATAGTTTTACAGATAACGCATGTGGCGCTAAAATTTGTATAAGCCACTGAAATGCGGTGCAATATTATATTAAAAATGAAGTGGTAATCTTATTATTTGTGTTGTATGACATAACTTACGTATATTGGGATTATATATGTGAAGAACTGTAAAAGACTCTCTTCGTTCTTATTACTTACTTTTACCGCAAGATAAAATATTATTTGTCTTGTCATTAAAGACACTTTAGTAGTTTTTAAATTTCGCCCTTCATTTATGTATGTTGAAATTTACGTTATTAATTACAATATTACCGTTATCAATTACAACATTATTTCATTAACTCGTAGCAATCCTTATAATTGTGAGATTAGTATTGCGAGACCAGATTGGCATGGTGATACCAACGTGAAGATCAGCCTTGTTTTGCCAAATATCAAAATATTTCTACCCCTCGACTTATGAAACTATAGATGCTAGTACATACCTCCAAATGCATGGGACACCTGTTAAACACCTTACAATGGTCGTACCGCCATGGCGTTGGCTTGGTCCTTTTAGTCACACACGGATGCTCATTTTCAGCACTTTTCTGTCCATTTGTTTCGAACTTTCAACGCAGTCTTGCTGTTTTTTATCGACTTGACTGTCCTGATTTTTTCTTTAGTTAAGAAACAATTCAATTCCAAACATGACTTCAAGGAAGTGCTCCTTGATTTTGTGTGGTTCTCATTGGATGTAGCTTCACCCCCCACTCCACCCATATCAGATCCAAAGCTGATTTTCGTCATTCTGTCTCCATTCCGTAATTGTGGTTCAGTCTTAATTTTATATATTTATTTAACATAAACCAATGCCCAACTTACTGTAAATGTTGACTCCGTTCCGTCTAGTCTAGTACAATTCAACTCAATTCACCACTGTCCTTTTAATGTTATAATGTATTGATATATCTGGTTTTTAGTCTCACAATTAAGGTCTTTGATCACGCTTTTATACGGCTTAAAAATAGTGTAGCTTCCTTAGTAGTCTGCCTAAATTTTCCTTAGTAATCTGCCTAAATGTGGGCACCCGCCATCCCTGGTAATTCTATTCCATAAGTTTTTATATTCTGGTTATGTATTTTACCTTGCTGAAAACTTGATTTTTCGAAGAGCAATTTAAGTGACTGTGTAAGTAGTAGACCTTGATGCCCATATTGGGGCCATACTTATTAAAATTCAAGAGCATGTCGCTACTAATTCAAAGTCGTTGTATGCCTTGTGTTTTCTAAGAAAGTTTTTAACAACTAGAACAAACAGAAACCAAACACAAAACTCAGTCTTGCCCATTGAACCTATGAAATGGGAATTATTTATAAGATGTCTTATTTGGGAATGAACTATAAAAAATTATTTCTTTTACTTTATCATGCTCCATCCAGGAAATGTGCTCATAGTAACCAAAGCACAAACTTTCTTTACTCAAAGTCTTCACAAATTGCATTATCAGGTCTATATTTATATATAATCGTGTCAGAATGATTTCGTCTCTGTCAATTAAAAGTTCATTGACTACGTTTTGTTCTCCAACTACCAAATAGGTTCTAAAAAGCCACTCGTTTCTTATCCAGCGGCCATCTTTCCCTCAGTTTTCAATTTTTGTCTTTAAAACTAGAGCCAATACGACCAAACCGATGCCAGTTTTAGAATCAGTGACCTTTATATACCAAAATATAGACAAAACAAAAATTTGGCTGTGTTTATATATATAATTGAAAGCATGTTTGTTTATTTGTTTGTCTGTTTCGTGTAGAAATCCACAGTTTTCGATGATTCCTTTTTCAATTTTTGTAAAGTTATTTTCTACTTCACTATAGGTAACCTCGTTCATTTTTCAAGTTTCTAGGCCCATGGGTGGCCGAGATAGTTAATAAAAAGCCCAAAATTAAACCTTCCATAGAAATAGCATCATACGAACGATATTTTCTGAAAATTTATTAGAATAAACTTATTTATTTCATATAAGTAACATAATTTAATCCAAGGTATTTATACGGCAGACGATTTTTATTTAATTTACTAGGGGGCCCAGCCTCTTTCTCCGCCAACCCCTTAACTCGCTTCGTGAGTCAGGAGGCTTTGTCTCCCATTTTCTGGTGCTCGTAGAGCTCGCTTCGTAAGTTACTTCAAGCCAAACTTAAGTTTAAATCAAAAAACCGTTTATTTCACCGTTTTTTTCCAATCATTTTCCTACAAATGTACCTAATTTCTAATATAGTTTTTGTGGTATGCGACAAAAAAACTCGAAGGACGCGCCTATCTTTGCCTCTTACTCGCTAGTGCTCGTAGAACTGGCTTCGTGAATTATTTCAGGCCATATTAAATTTTAATCAAAATATAGTTTATTTCACCGTATTTCCCAATTATTTCTTTACCAATCCACCAAATTTTCAATATAGTTTTTGTGATACGAGACAGAGAAACTCGAAGAACGCACCAATCTTTGCCTCCTACTTGCTGGCGTTCGATGAGCTCGATTCGCAAGCTGTTGCAAACCAAACAAAAGTTTAAATTGAAAAGCGGTTTATTTCATCAGGTATCTATCATTTCTCTACAAATATACCAAATTTCATATTTTTGTATGCTATCATATTTGAGGTACGAGACAGAGAAACTCGAGATAACACGCCAATACGGAAGAACATCTTTCACTTCAGAAATGCATAAAAAGTCGAATAACTCGTAAACTGCATTGAAATTAAAAGAAAGGGCTCCGTCCTGTAAAAATTCAACTATGTAGATACGCGCTCGTAAACATTCGTAACCTTGCTATTGTTAGTCCGTCCAGGACGCGAAATCGTATCTTGCATATTTTATCTTTCACTTTGACTATAAATATTTCTTAAACTGAAGTTTAACTCAAAAAACATTATATTTCAGCGTGTTCCCCAAACAATTTTTTTACAAGTGTACGAAATTTTATATTTTTGTATGCTATAGTTTTTGCTATACAAAGCAGAGAAATTCGAGAAACGAGAAATTTGTCAAACAGCGGTAGCGGCGTCATCTACTTTATTTAATATAGAAATATAGAGATATATAATCTAAATAACAAAGACATTTATAAAAAGATATAATTTTACAAATAAACGGTATTCCATTTTTAATTGGATTATATCAGTTACGGCCTTGGGATATGAGATTACCTCGTCCATGTTTAATAAAAAACGCAAAATTAAACTTTCCGTATACTTGCGGCAAACAACAAAGTATAAGAAAATCCGTTAACATCCAGTAAGTTATATAGTTATTCAATGTATGAATAATGAGCTTATAAACACGAAACTGAGTGATTAATACTCAGCATATTAGCTTTGCCATGTGTATAGAACTAGTATAATGCAGACAATTATTTTATAAAATTTTATTTGAAGAAAATGATATCACATTGCTGAGCAATGTAATATAATCAAATGTGTTTATACCACATCCTATTTTTATTCTATTAATACGATTAAAATAATAGAGACATCGGTATAAATATACATTTTATAAATATATGGTATTATATTTTCGATTGGGTTGCATCAATTACGACCTTGAGGTATAAAATTACAGGAATGATCAATATTAATTTCATGAGTCGTTTATTTTATTTCTGTTGTTTTAGTTTTCTATTTATCACTGTTGAAACAATATAAAAATGGCACAGGCCATTCTACTACCAATTTAGCATCTTCATTTTGGTGTATATTGACCAAACTTTAAGATCTACATGTTAAAATAACTTTGTATAGCAAGAAAATAAATTCTTATATTTACTTTTAGGGGAATTAAATTAAATATTTTAATTTAATTTCTTGAAAAACAGTATCATTTAGAATACGACTGGAATTTGCACATATTTGAATTCACGAGCAAGGACGGGTATATCTGCTAATTTAGATGAATGTAGACAACACAGGAAACTGGTAGCTTTAAATTAGTTATGCATATGAAAGGTATTTCAATAATATATATTAACACAAATCAAGTGAATGTATCTATTTCATCAACTTGACTGACCTGTTGTCTAATCTGACCTGTTGTTGCCAACCTAAATTCCCAGAACAAAATTGAAAATATGTTCAAAAGAACAATTTACAAACAAACACCCATAAAACTATTTTTTCACTCTGATACTAATGGACGTAAAATAATGAATATGAATATATTAGAAATCCGATTGGAGCTTCTCTCTCCATATTTTTGCTATTGTTTTCTTTCAAAGTCAAAAATTCGATTGGTCAACACAACCGATGTTCAAACGACACAACACAACTGTTCGACACAACCGATTTCTTAAGTTACGACACGATTTTGAAATCTCCATTCTCTATCTTCCACATGTTCCCAACGAAATTAAAACCATAAGTTGTATTTTGAGTAAAATATATAAAACTCTGACAAGTATTTTAATTAAATTCTTGACATTTCGGGAAAATATAGTATTTTATTTCACATTCCTTGACTTTTTTTTTTCTTTTCTTACATTCCTACTGTCGTCACGGAATAAAATAACTAGGAAAGTTGACTTTTCTATTTCTTATAGCATTTAAATATATATATATTTCTGAAGGTAACCAGAGGTCTGATTCAAATTTATTATGCACAAAAATGTTGTTAAAAACTTTCATAATAGTGATTAAAAATGTAATCAACATTCTGGAGTAAAATTGGTAAATCAATTTGTTAGAACTAGTTTTTTCTGTAAAAAAAAATATAAAATACCATATACGTAAGCCAGATGATTTCGAAAGGTGAAAGAAGTGTTTTTTCATTGAATAGTTTACTTTTTTATTATTAATAATCTAATCTTGCTATCATGCAATAAACAGCAAAGTAAATTATAGTGTTCGTGGGAAGTTCTCTTAGGAATAGAATGCTCCCAAGTGAACACGTTCGGTTCAACTTACATATAAAATAAGATGTTTGCGCTTTATCTGGCTATCTGTGGACGGTGTAGCAGAAAAACTCATTCGGTACAGTGATAGCTTCGATCAAGTCATGAGATACCTCGGAGAATTTTTTTTTTTTAATTCGAATTAATTTATTAGGCATTTTATGTTGCAGCACAATTTCGAGCGAATTTCACACAAATCGGTTTCTCAGCAAATTTCATTAAATTACAATAGCATGGATTGCAATGCTTCTGGGATTTTATTCCGTTGAAAAGTAATAGGCTTTTTGTAATTTATAATTAAAATCATCGCATCCAATTTCATTCCAACGAATAGATTCTAACGAGAGATATTGTGGTAAGTTATTAGATAAACTTTGCAACATCTTGAAAACAACTCTTGATAACTCCTAAGCTATGGTGTCTAATTATTTCCCGGAAAAAGTATATTAAACACACCAGTTAACTTGAATAACTAATCAACAACTAGTATTTAAGCCTGTCAAAGACAGGAAAACTAACACTTCTAAAAAAATAAGTGAAACTTATTTTCCTTTTTGTGTGTGTGTGTATGTGTGTGTATGTTTAACAATGCACGACACTTATTATCGAAAGTAGTCATCTTAATCAAAAATTGCCCCAATTAGGTTCGGTTTCGTTGTCGATGCTATGAAACTTATATGTCGATCTAATGCCAGAAATCAAAAAATATTAGGTGATTAATCAAACACGGGGGATAGCCGAATCGCGCAGACAAGAAGTCTGCATTCCTAGCCAAAAACTGTATTATGAAGAGGATTATGGATTTAGTGGAGACGAGAAATCTACGTTCCAGAGAGGAGTAGCACGTGGACTGTCTGGAGGAGAAAAATGGGATATATATAACCACGGTAAGGGGCAGAAAGAATATATATTGATAGTGATGGAGATGAGAGAGGTTTAAGAGCAAGCAGCAGTTAGTTGGATTTTGTATGAGTGCCTTGTAAGGTGAACTGCTAGGAGGAGAACTTCAAAATTACATTTTCAAGGTTTCAAGGGATAACCAATTGCGGAGTACTCAAGCAGCCGAAGGCTGCCTCTAAACTCCAATCTAAGGATCGGCTGGTAAATAGTAATATAGTTTACGGAAAAGAAGTTTCAAAAGGAAACAAGCTATGCTCTTCGATCCCGATTGTGACGAATCATAATCGAGATCTGTCGAGTCGCATAATTTGGAATAAGAGGAACAATTTTCCTCGAAAAGAAAAGGAAGAAGGGTCTAGTTGTGCTCCGTGGAGCACTGACCTTGAAAGGATGAAGACTGCGTTTTTAACAAACGCAGGGATTCTTAGCTCATCTGAGCTGGCCAATTACAGGAGATATAAGGGGAGTCCGTTAGAACTTCCGTACAGAATTTGAATTTTGTCTAAGTCGTGCTCTGCTAATTTCATTTTAGGGAAGACTTTGGTAAAACATTCAAAAATGTGTTTCTTACTGTAATGGCTTTCAAAGGACAGCAGCATTCCAATAAAAGTTTGGTTGAGTTCATTTACTTTCTCAAATTCGGCACTTTTGGCAAGTTTAGGATTTTGAGTCTTATTAGCGGGAGAGAGGAGCTCGGGAAAATCTTCGAGGTTGTTTTCGAGAAGTTTTGCATAAAAAATATTTTTGGTAACATATTTAGATTTAAATTTGTCAGTGTTATAATTAAATGTTTTAGTGGGTCTAGGTTTGGGAAATTTGGGGCAGCTTATATAACTGGCGGGATGCCCGCCACCGCAGTTGACACAAGTACAGGGTGTTGATTTAATTTTAAGGCATTCAATTGTTTTGTGGGGGCCTGCGCATTTGACACATTTAGTGGGGAGGTAACATGATCTGGCCGAATGATGGAATTTTTGGCATGAAAAACATTGGCTCGCTTGAGCTCTGCCACGGTATCGTTCGATTTTTATTTCGATTCCTAGCATTGATTTGATTTGGTAGATGGCTATGTTTTCGGGAGTTTTAGAACACTGAACATAAAAAAAGGGCATTAGAATTTTGTTACTTTTTGGACCTTTATAAAATTGGGTAATGCTGATTATTTTGATTTTATGGGTTTCAGAGTTCACTTTTAATTAAGTATATTTCAGTTGGGAAAGGGTGTTCCCGAATCACTACCTTTAAGGATTTTTCTTCATTAAGGAGGAGTCATGTAATGAATTTTGGCTTCGTTGAGCTTACGTTGAATATCCATGTATTCCTCACGGGAATTTGCCTGAAGTTTCACTAGCTCTCCTCTCAGGTTAGCCTAGAGGGAGGGGGAGATACATTTTAGCTCAGCTATGTAGCTGTGCCAGTTGGTACTAGGGACAATAAAAAAGGGAGCGACGGTTTTTCTTTTTTGGGAGCTTCAGCTACATTTTGTGCATCTGGTGCAGGAGTCTCATAGTCAAGCACTTACCTGACCGTGCTAACAGTAGGGGGGATCAGTTTTCTTAATACGGGGAGCGTGCCTCTTCTGCACAATTTAGAAACCATCACTGTCTACTAAGGGATGCTTTTTTGCGTTGAAATTAAAATGAGTTTGCATAGAAGCTAAAGGGCATAGAAGGAGGAGGGTTACTATTTGCAACAACAGAGGGCGCCACTTGTGTGGCGGTGCTAGAAGAGGGCTGGCTGACAAGATTTGCGGTCGAAGCAACAGGAAAAAATACTCCCGTGAGAAGAACTCACGGGAGACTCCCCATCCTCAGGAACTGAAGAAGTATCCATCTTCTTATTGTTTAGGTCCAGAAGAGCCAATCGTGCTCGCATCACGGTCCTGTCATCTTCGTTGAGATCCTCCGGGAAGTCCTGGCAAAACGCATACAAATCGTCGTATTCCATGTCCAAAATCCACTTATTTCCAGTCTCTTTTTCTTCTCGTACAACACGAGGAGAAGAGCTCATAACAGTCGAAGCGAATAATTAATTGCTCCTTGTATCTGTTGTAATCTGATACAGTCTTGTCGTTAACAAACATTCTCGTGAACTCGTAGAGTTTCATTACTCCACGTGGTGGCTGAGACATAACACACAATCAAAGAAGCACGTTGAGTCAAAAGTAATCTCAAAAGTAATTTCAAAATTACATCTTGTGGTCCAGATGTGGAAATATGTATGGAGATTCTTTATACATTTGACTCAGCATGGGTGAAAAAGACTTCATCAGATACTGAACTCTTAATGACTATGTGAGGATAGTATAATTGTCCGAAATTTACAAATAATGGTTAATTGTCCCACCAAGTGTTCCAACCAATTATTACAAAGTCTAGCATTACTTCTCACTAATTACTTTTAATATGTGTTAGACGAAGAATAATAGTCATTATATTGTTAGATATAATGATGTAAATTGATATTGTGTAATTGAATAAAATTGAAGACCTTTATATTAATCTTTAGATCTAACTTTGCATTTCTGTAAGATTATTACATTAGTTAATTATCCCGATATGCTGATATTAGGTGGGTTTTGCGGCCACCAAAGCAATGTACTAAACCAACCTACAAATGGATGTAGTTTATAAGCTAAATACACTTTAGAGCATTTTAAGATTAAGAGTTGTTAATCAAATAAATAACTAAATCAATTAAGTAAATAAAATCTATCGGCGCATTTGTTGCAGTGACGTTAAGCATTAACGGAATTAAAATTAAAAGTAGAATTTATGAAATCTAATAAAAATAATGATAATGATAAGAGTTGGACAACTTCTGGCGACATAAATTGTTATGAAAAAAAATATTATGCAGAATTCTCATTTTTCCTTATGTGTTATGTATTGTCAATGTGTAAAAATAAAAATGAAATTTCATAATGAGATAGAATACCTAGTTAGAAAAATGACAAAAAGGAAGAAACCGATCACCCAATAATAAGGTATACTATATTGATAGCCAAAGTAAACTGTTAATTGTAAAGAAGGAAAATA
This sequence comes from Amaurobius ferox, assembly GCA_951213105.1. Lineage (NCBI taxonomy): Eukaryota > Metazoa > Arthropoda > Arachnida > Araneae > Amaurobiidae > Amaurobius > Amaurobius ferox. The sequence goes on from OX578149.1 coordinate 23,289,169, forward strand.
AGAGACAAGCATATAGGAAAATAAATGAAAATAAGATTGTAATACCGCACTCATTAAAGGTGAAAGTAAATGAAATCGCACATTTCCCTCATTTTGGAGTTAAAAAGACATACAGGTATCAATTACTATCAAAAAAAATATTTTTGGATAAGGGCTTTCCAAGATGTAGAAAATTTTTGTGAGTCACGTAATCAATGTTTGTTAATAAAACACAAGCATATTCCACCAGCCAGACTTCAGGCTAGGCCAGAGATTTTAAAACCAGGTATGTATTTACAACTGGATTGCTTAGGAAAACTATCATGCAGTAGTAAAGGTAATAATTTTGTAATCACAATTGTAGACATGTTTTCAAGATACCTTGAGGCGTATGCAGTCAGAGACATTACTGCTGAAACAATAGTGAATAAATTAACAAGCTTCGTGACAACTTATGGAGTTCCAAATATAATTCAAAGCGATAATGCTCAATTCTTTAATAATAAAGAATACATTGATTTTACAAATGCCCTAAATATTCAAGGACGATACAGTTCAGTTTATTTCCCAAGTTCTTTAGGTCTTTGCCGAAAAGTACATACAGACATAAAACAATGTATAATGTATTTATCAAAGACTACGTTTGAATGGGATGAATCATTACAATGGTTTAAATTTTATGTAAATAACACTATTAACAGTAATACAGGATTTGAGCCTTCATTCCTGTTCTATCTCAGAGATTTATCATTGCCATTTAAGAATATTAAACGAACAAACATGCCAAGTAAAGAAGAAATTGATATAATATATGATGATATAAATAATTATAAAAATTATGTGGCACTACATTTAAAAAATATAGACAAAATTGTAAAAGACGCATCCGAACAGAAAAAGATAATAAATGACAAGTTAATTAAGAAATATAAAATAGTGAGAAAAGATGATATATTCATAGGAGCGACAGTCTACCTAAAAAAGTTCTTAAAACCAAAGGTATTAGAGGATCGATATGAAGGACCATTTAGAATTACGAAATTGGTCAGAAATAATAATGTTATAATATGTCTTAAAAGTGATGAAAATAAAACTTAATAACGATATAAGTACACGTAAATAAACTATACATGGCAGCAGAGAGAAAACAACATTTAAAAAATAGTGACGAAAGCTATTCAAACCAGGACAAAAAAATAAATTAAAATGAGAAAGCGATTAGAAATCTATATAAATAAAAATGAAAATCTGTCTGTCTGTCTGTTTGTCCCGTCATCACGGGAGAACGGCTGAACCGAATTTGATGAAATTTTGTGGGTAGCCTAGAAATAGCCCCACTTAAAATTTAGTCTATAGTTGGAATTTCTACGACCAGTGGTTCTCGAGATATTAGTAAAAAACGAAACTTTCGTTTGTCTCATCATCACGAGAGAACGGCTGAACCGAATTTAATGAAATTTTGTGGGTGGCCTTCAAATATCCCCCCATAAATTTTGCCCAAGTTTCGAGTTTCTAAGACCAGGGGTTGTCGAGATATTAATGAAAAACGGAACTTTTTTTATAGGAGTTCTACTCTCCAACTCCGTGGTTTATCCAAACGGAAAGGATAAAAATCGTTTGTTTAAAATGTCAAAGGGAATTAAAACTTTATTTTTGAGTTTGATGCAGGATTTTTGCATTAAATAGTCACTATCTGAAAGCATAAATTGTATGACACATGAATTTAAATGGAAAAATCTACCTCCATGTTTTATATTTCACACGCTTTTACTCAACGATTAGAAGTATAAAGAAATTAAAATGGTTATTTAATTTCGCATTTTATGAGGAAGATTCTATCTAATATAATGTTGCTCGACAAAGGAATGGAATTAAATGTGTTTGTTAATGATTATTATTATTTTTTCGATTTGAATAATAAATAAATGGATATTAAAATATCTATATAAATAAAAATGAAAATCTGTCTGTCTGTCTGTCTGTTTGTCCCGTCATCACGGGAGAACGGCTGAACCGAATTTGATGAAATTTTGTGGGTAGCCTAGAAATAGCCCCACTTAAAATTTAGTCTATAGTTGGAATTTCTACGACCAGTGGTTCTCGAGATATTAGTAAAAAACGAAACTTTCGTTTGTCTCATCATCACGAGAGAACGGCTGAACCGAATTTAATGAAATTTTGTGGGTGGCCTTCAAATATCCCCCCATAAATTTTGCCCAAGTTTCGAGTTTCTAAGACCAGGGGTTGTCGAGATATTAATGAAAAACGGAACTTTTTTTATAGGAGTTCTACTCTCCAACTCCGTGGTTTATCCAAACGGAAAGGATAAAAATCGTTTGTTTAAAATGTCAAAGGGAATTAAAACTTTATTTTTGAGTTTGATGCAGGATTTTTGCATTAAATAGTCACTATCTGAAAGCATAAATTGTATGACACATGAATTTAAATGGAAAAATCTACCTCCATGTTTTATATTTCACACGCTTTTACTCAACGATTAGAAGTATAAAGAAATTAAAATGGTTATTTAATTTCGCATTTTATGAGGAAGATTCTATCTAATATAATGTTGCTCGACAAAGGAATGGAATTAAATGTGTTTGTTAATGATTATTATTATTTTTTCGATTTGAATAATAAATAAATGGATATTAAAATATCTATATAAATAAAAATGAAAATCTGTCTGTCTGTCTGTCTGTTTGTCCCGTCATCACGGGAGAACGGCTGAACCGAATTTGATGAAATTTTGTGGGTAGCCTAGAAATAGCCCCACTTAAAATTTAGTCTATAGTTGGAATTTCTACGACCAGTGGTTCTCGAGATATTAGTAAAAAACGAAACTTTCGTTTGTCTCATCATCACGAGAGAACGGCTGAACCGAATTTAATGAAATTTTGTGGGTGGCCTTCAAATATCCCCCCATAAATTTTGCCCAAGTTTCGAGTTTCTAAGACCAGGGGTTGTCGAGATATTAATGAAAAACGGAACTTTTTTTATAGGAGTTCTACTCTCCAACTCCGTGGTTTATCCAAACGGAAAGGATAAAAATCGTTTGTTTAAAATGTCAAAGGGAATTAAAACTTTATTTTTGAGTTTGATGCAGGATTTTTGCATTAAATAGTCACTATCTGAAAGCATAAATTGTATGACACATGAATTTAAATGGAAAAATCTACCTCCATGTTTTATATTTCACACGCTTTTACTCAACGATTAGAAGTATAAAGAAATTAAAATGGTTATTTAATTTCGCATTTTATGAGGAAGATTCTATCTAATATAATGTTGCTCGACAAAGGAATGGAATTAAATGTGTTTGTTAATGATTATTATTATTTTTTCGATTTGAATAATAAATAAATGGATATTAAAATATATCTTATAAATGATCGGTTTGATTTTTTTTTAATTATATTAATTGCGAACTGCATACATCACTTTCATGTATTTTAGCAAAGAGGTTTTAAGCTTATATATTGTGTTTAGCTAATAAACTTATATACTGTTTACCCAATAAATTCATTTATCCAATTGTTTAAACAGAAAAAGAGTAGAATGTGTATATCTTCTAATAATATTTTTGTGTTTTCATTTAGTATATACAAACTGGATCACGATATTTTATTCAGATCTGCGAATTTAGAGCTACGAATTCGGCTGAATATCGCTAACTTGGTAACTTTTCTTAAACTTTACCAAATTAGTGGAAATGTCTCCAAATTGATAAAAGTGACGCAAATCAATGAAATTAAATTTGTTTTGTTAAAAGTACTGAAATGGTGTTTCGTTAGCATTTGTCTGTCAGTCCAACCGCCCTACTTAGTAACCCATTTAGCGAATTTTTAAAATGTCACCAAATTGATAAAAATATTTATAAATCCATAAAAATATTTTGAAATTGATAAATTGCCCTAAATAAACGAAATTGTGTTTTTTTTAGGGGATAATATTTTGATGATGGTTCGCCAATTTATCGCCAAGTGGGACTGTCAGTTCTACAGTCCCACTTGGCGATAAATTTGGCGATTTTTTAAAATGTCGCCAAACCTTCATTAGAGATATTCAGACGATATTTTGACCACCAATTTATTTGAAGCAAATCATAACATGTCGCTTAACAACGGATTTAAATTTAACGTGTTTATGAGGATGAAGATTTTTATTAAATCTTTTCCGATTTTAATGATGAAGATATGTATATAAAATAAATTTCATTGCCATCGTATTTTTGACTGGATAATATCAATTACGATCTTCATGTTTAAACATAATTATTATTGATGTTTTCGAGGATTATTGATTCAGAGATTATTGATATGTTCAATTTCTTATGGCATTGTTTTATTGCGGCAAAAATTGTTGAAACTCATATATTGTACGTTGTATGAGTAATCTTCTACAAATGCACGGGTATATCTTCTAATGTAAGAGAATATAAGTAGTACATGTATATTGGCATATATTGGAATCAAGCCTTCCGGTGTGAAGATCACGGTGATTATTGATATTTTTAATTTATTAAGTAATCTGTTATATATTGGCAAACATTTTTCAAGCTAAATATTATAATACGGGTAATCTTTTACTAACACTAGGACATATCTTCTAATCTATGACATTATAAGTAGTACGGGTTTATCTTTCCATATAATTTTAGCACTTTCACTTGGGCACATATTGGAATTAATTACTGCCTACTGGTTTAAAGATTACGGATTTATTGATATTTTCAATGTATACATGTAATGTCATCATAATACAGGTTATATCTTCTAATATTCGCGTATATAAGTAGTACGGGTCCCATACAATACGCTATTATTTTGCATACATTGATTCAATTCCATACTTTTTATAAATTTGCTTGCAAAAAAGGCCAGGATATTTTATTCTTCAGATCTACCCGTGAAGATAATTTTGTATAGTGAGAACAGAGATCCTGAGGTTTCTTTTTAGGAGCATTGTATTAAATATTTTAACAGAATATTTTGATTAAGCATGTCATTTAGTATACTATAGGAATTTGCACATGATTATGAATTTTAAGTTTATTTATATTATATACTCCGTACGAAGAACGGGTATGCTGCTAGTAAGTACTAAAATTAGGATATGGAAGGGAATGTAACTAAAGGAAAACAATTGTACTAGGAAGATGATAGAAATGACGAGGAAACTGAGTATAATACCAGAGGGTATAATTTTTGCCCTCGAATTGTTGTAAATAATAATTTCATAAAACAAAGAATATGAAAAATATGTAAAAAAAAAATTAGTAATTGATGTCATAAATAGAAATTAATAATTGAATGTATATGAATATAATTTAAAAATGTATGTATAAGTAAGTTTTCAAAGTGTATGTTTATGTGTTTCTAAGATTTACATATATGTCAAGTTTTGAAAAAATTGAGAACTGTAGTGTAAGTAATTGATATAAATATTAAATAAAAATGTAGCAAGGTTATGAATAAAAATAAGGATGTTGCAAGATATATAGCAGCATGATAATCAAAAATTAAATTAAGCAAAGTAAGATATAGATTTTTTTTAACAAATAAACAAAAAAATTTAAAAAACATTATAATTAAGTGTTTTTTCGAAAATTTCAAAAGAAAAGAAGATAATTGAATCTTGAAAGATTGTCCAGATTGCCCACATTGGAAAATCTTATCTATGTAAGAAGACAATTAAATCTTAATATCTGCAGGCAGATAATAAGCAATTCTATTGTAAACTTATAAAAGATAGTTTTTAATTTTTAATTAAATGTTAAATAAACGAAATAACAAGATTAAGAAAAATGAAGACATTAATAAATAATATGAGTGATATATTTAATTCAAACATAACAAAAAAAATATCAGAAGTTGTAATTGCACTACAGTATGTATAAGGTGAAATGATAAAGACGAAAATGTATGATAATAATAAAATAATGAATGCTGTTATGTAATTATGTTTTGTTTAAATAATTTTGTGAAAGGAGAAATGAAAATTATGCATTACTAATGATAAATCAAAAATTTACAATTTTAATATTAGTTAAAATACGATGTTGATAATCCTCATATAGTTTACGGTACAGTATTGGTCTAAAGGACAATCACATACACAGTATGTCAAGCATGAAAGGTGGAGTAACTTGACAATGAACTAGCTGTCAGCCGTACTTTTATTAATGTGAAAGAGTAACTTTCGGTTTCCTTATCAATGTTGATGAACTTGTATATTTCATATCAACCATGATGAACTCAATGTCTTAGAACTGTGATGCACTTTTTAAAGAGTAACTTTCGTTTACCTTATCAATGATGATGAACTTGTGGGGTATTTCATATCAACCGTGATGAACTCAATTCTTTAGCATTGTGAAAAACTTTTGGAAGAATAACTTTCGAGTTTTTTTCGCAGCGGAGTGAGAATGTAATGCCAGAAATCAAAAATTATTAAGTGATTAGTCAAACACAGATAGTCGAATCGCGCAGACAAGAAGTCTGCATTCCTACCCAAAAGCCGGATTGTGAAGAGAATTATGGATCGAGTGGAAACGAAAAATCTGCATTCCAGAGAAGAGTGGCACGTGGACTGTCTGGAGAAGAAAAAAGGGATATACATAACCACTGTAAGGGGCAGAAAGAATATATATTGATAGTGATGAAGATGAGAGAGGTTTAAGAACAAGCATTAGTTAGTTAAATTTTGTATGAGTGCCTTGTACGGTGAACAGCTTGGAGGAGAACTTCAAAATTACATCTTGTGATTCAGATGTGGAAATATGTATGGAGATTCTTTATGCATTTGACTTGGCGTGGGTGAAAATACCTCATCAGGTACTGTACTCTTAATGACTATGTGAGGATAGTATAATTATACGAAATTTACAAATAATAGTTAATTGTCCCACCAAGTGTTCCAACCAATTATTACAAAGTCTGGCATTACTTCTTCTAATTACGTTTAATATGTGTTAGAAGAAGAATTATAATCTTTATATTGTTAGATATAATGATGTAAATTGATATTGTGTAATTGAATAAAATTGAAGGCCTTTATATTAACCTTTAGATCTAACATTGGATTTCTGTAAGATTATTACATTAGTTAATTATCCCGATATGCTGATATTAGGGGGGGGGGGGTTGCGGCCACCAAAGCAATGTACTAAACCAAACTACAAATGGATGTAGTTTATAAGTTAAATACACTTTAGAGCATTTTAAGGTTAAGAGTTGTTATTCAAATAAGTAATTAAATCAATTAATTAAGTAAATAAAAGTCGATACTATAAGTGTGCAAAGATTCAGTCTTATGAGTCACAGGTGGTTTTGTTAAGGGTCTAGAAAGAAAAAACGTGTGAAAAATTTTAATATTTACATTGTTTGTTTGTTTTTAGCTCTGATGTTTTAAGCTAAATTTCATATAAATTACTTCCCACTTACTATTAATTGTCATAATTATATTCTCATTTTTTTTCTCATGTTTGGATAAAAAATATTTTAAAAAATGGCCGCAGCCGATTTACATTTTTTTACTAGTTTACTGGTTTTACAAGTTTAATAAGGAGCACAGTCATGGAGAAAATACTTCAGTTTTTGCACCAGTTGATATTATACCAGTCAACGCTGGGTATTACTGTCTATACAGATCTTTGAACTTCAAATTATTTTGACGCAATAAAATAAAATTTACTTTACCCCAGACTTTCACTGTTGATAAAAATTTTTGAAACAGTCTTGTGGACTGTAACTCGATGAAAGAAAAAATGTTCTATGTATGGAAATATTGTTTTGCAACTCAGCTTTTCTGGATCGCATTTTACAAAAAGTATCGAAAATATTGAATTTCCATAAAAATATATTAAGCGGCAAAGTAAAACATACTCAAAAGGAAAATTTTAAAAAATGTGAATGGTCGCTATCAACATAAAAAAGAATTTTCGGGAACTGCTTTTCTTCTTGTTGCCACTCTTGGAAATTGAAATATATTCTTTATTGGAGTAAAGATATTGAAACAGTTTTGGAGCACGTATCCAGTAAATTTTCAAAGCGTCTTTTTGAAGATTATAAAGATCTGTTAGCAAGAAAGATGTTGTTTTCATATTTTTCTGTGAATATACGTGATATTATTTTACTCGAAGAATTTTTCTAACGAGCGCAGCATCAAAGTATTGGCCGCAATTTAATTAAATCACACTGGTTCGAGGTGCTTTCAATTTACAATAAAATGGCTGATTCAATTAATTAATGGGGAATAATCCTCTCACATTTGCAGTTTAAATGACTTTATTTTAGGCTGTTATTCTATTTAAATTAATTAATTAATTATTCTATTTATTCTCTTAATATATATTTAAAAGGAAATGCGTAATGCTCTTCGTGTTTCTCATACCAGCATTAAAAGTAATGAAATTATTTTGATTTAGAACTTTTAATAATATTGATTACGATATTCTGAATTCAGCTCTACTTCTCTTTTATTAGGTAGGTTTGGAAAATACTTGAAATGTCTGCAAAATTTAGATTTTCTGATAAATTAAAATCCATGCAACCTCACATTTTAATTAGCAATAACATTACAAAAAAGTTTTTGATAAATGAAAGCTTGATCATGTAACACACTCTTTTCATCTTGTGCACCCATGTCAAATAATAATAGGATACCATTGATTTCGGTTTAAAAGTATTATAAAGACATAACTCATTTAATAATGGTGAGCGTATTTAATTTATGAATATGTTTCGTTTTAAATCAAAAAGGAAAATATCTCGAGAACGGCATATGTTAGCGTTTTATGAACTATATCATTCTCTTTTAAACAAAAAATACATATAAAATAGCTTTTCCAGAATATTTCAAACGTAATTACATTTTTATAATTTTTTTCTAATTTCGAAAATATAATTTCAAAAAAATGGAGGGCATTTTTCTCTGTCCGTTCACCTCGAAATTCTTTAACGTTTATTGATGATAACAATCGTGCTAAATTTAATTCGGCTTGTTTACTATTTTCCACAGATATTTTGCTCACAGACAGACGCGGATATTGAAATAATAGTTGATTCGAATTAATGGGTGTTCAATACATGTATAGATCCATTAAAATCAGAGTGTTGGATTTTTGAACCCTCCACAATACTTTCCCTTTACTTACACCATATAAGGAAAATAATTGCAATTTTCTTATGAGTCGACCTCGCTGAAAATCCTTAATTATATTGCTACCGATTCAAATACTAAATTTCATAGAAAATGCGTAGCTTGATTTATTTCAAAAGATATCACGCTCTCTGTGGAAAAATGAAATTTTAATATCTCACAAACGTCGCGTGATAACGTTTAAAAACAGTTTCAATTTTCTTATAACTAAAAGTACTAACAAAACATGGTTATTTTTAAATGTTTTGTTCGGATCTAAAGTTCTATTTTAGGATTATTTTTAAATCTTTTGTAAATATATATGTATATTTTATGCGCTGTGCATCTCAAGTGCATATTAAAATAAGTCGCATTGCTCAGCGTTAAATGATTATGAACAATACACAATTCTTAAAAATCTTAACCTTCTAAAAAGCTGGCAACTGTTTCAGTAACTCATTGGATAACTTTCCTCAGATTTAGTTAGATTACCATTGAAAAGAGAAATTGCGGTTAGCCATTAGTCAATACGTAATCACTGGCTGGAAGATATTTTTTATTTAAGTGTAAAAGAAATCTTTATGGCGCTACACGATGAGACAATTTTCGAGTTGCTGATCCCCGTTTTTAATAGATTACGGGGGGGAGGGGTATCTCGCTTCCGTTGAGAGATAGGGAAAAAAGTCAATTACAAAATGTAGAGTATTACAGAATTAGTGCTTAGCATTCTCGTCTCCCGGTAAAAAATGGAAATAAACCCCGAAAGTCAGTGTATATAATCTAACTCTCCCACCCCTACCCACTAAAAAAGAAAGACACATCAACCATTTTAGCAATGCAGCAGAATAACATTAACTTTATTATACACAAAATACACATTGTTCTCCTTCAGCAACGAGGCTTGCCTGCGCACGCGTAATAGAATGTCTCAGCGTGTTTGCCAGTGTCTCCATTTTTAGACTGTTACATGTACATTAATAAAATTGTCTTTTTTTAAATCGTTATTAAATTAAATTTAAAATAGTCGTTTTCTATCTTTTTGCAGGCAGACAAAATACTTGGTACTAATTTTGAAACGTTCTACAACTTTATTACTTTTTTCCTATCTCTAAATATAGATATCTCCGTACCCCGTTAAAAATTGGGGTCAGTGTCTGGGTCCATGACTTTTCTTGACACCCTGTGTATATATATGTAGAAATGGAATTAGTGTGGGCATATAAATAACACAGAAACGAATGAACGTGTAAAATGAAATTTTATATTTAGGTATATAATGTAAAATCTATTTAAAAAATATAATCACTTTATAAAAACCATATTGAGAAATAATTTTAGATTTGGATATCATTATTCTGTATGGAGAAACAATGACAGTTTCTTGAAAAATTTATAGTTTTTATTATTACGTTTGAGAGAAATGCATAGTTTAGTTTACTAGAAATTGTATTAAGACTCATCCGCTTGAATGCATCTCATTTATATGTTTAATTAACACGTTGCCAAATTTGAAAATAAAATTTTAAAGCGTCTTTATAAATGAATTACTTGAGAAAGGAAGTTTCATTCTAATGCTCATTTTGACGCAAGTACACCGTAATAATAGGAAAAAATCCAGTGGGGCCTATTTCCAAAACTTTTAATCAGTCACGGTGATGATTATGCCATGGTGTTTCCTATCGCAATTTTTAGCATCAGTATTATATTTATTTTATCGGAATTGACTATATCGTATAAAGCTGGCAAACCAAATAAGTTTTTCTCTCTTAAATTTATTAAACTGGTATGGAACACATTTGGAAATTAGTTTGGGGGATCTACTTGCACAGAATTGCTATTTCCTTTTGCTACAGAATCTGCATACTGAATTCCCAACTTCTGCATTTCATTTTGTTATTTCTGAAAATGCCAATTTTCAACTAACATACAGTGGAATACGAAAATAACGAAATCTATAGAGACAGAAAATAATGATTCGCAATAGTCAAAATGAAAATGTTATATAAATAATAAATCGCTTTTCTTGATGATTCATTGAAAAAGTTGAAATGCGTTTAAAAACTGAAAAAGGGTCTCAGCCTTTAACCACAATTCAGGTTTATTTCTTCAAAGGAAAAATGTATGTCGCTTTTGAACTGTGGAATTTATGACGCATGCGCATCATTAGCTGACACGTATTTTAAAAAATAATTGCAGTCAGTATTGAAAACTTCAAAAAATGAACTTAAATTTTAAAACCTTTTATAGCAGTTTTAAAAATCGCTAAACGTCTGTTTTCTGTTCATTCCTTTGTCTTCATCTGCTCAGGATAAAAATCTTCGCACATTCTACAAAATTAAATATTTTACAATAAATAAATATAATAATTTGAATTAGAGTTTTATATAAATTTTGGTTCATTTTCGATAGTTCATTTATTTTATTTTCGTTCTTTCAATATATTTGTACTTTTTCAATTGATTTGTACGTTTTCAACACGAATAATCTATTCTTAGTATGATTTTATCTGTCTGTCTATGTGATATATTTGTATATATTCACTCTAACTCAATAACTACTAAACCCAATTTCATAAAATTTGGTACATGAATTACTTATGCATTAATCTCATGCCGACTAGATTTTGGTACATTGTGAAAACTATATCTGCCTCATAATTGGTAAAAATCAAAATCAAGCTTTATTATATTAATTAAATGCTTGTTATATTCGTTAATTTTTTATTACAACGATTAAAACTAACCGCATTTACCTATAATTAAACATTTTCCTCGAGCGCTATTTCAGTTTTTTCTATCATTTTGGTAGCAAAAATCCATTTTTAAATGGACCAAATCGCCAAATGAAAAGTGATTTTAAAACTGCGAATGCGTTGTAATTTCAAAATGGTATCCATGTATTATTTTGTACTATAAAATTCTTGTTGATATATTATAGAAAAAATAAAGATGAATTTGAGTCTAGGAAACTTTATGTGCTGCCCACATCAAATTTTCTTGAGTTACACAAAGTCATAATTCCTTCATTATCAATATTACATAACTGTTGGCATTTAAGAAATATAAATTTTAAACCACACTAACATGATAGATTTCTGCATATTTTTTTAAAACAATTGGATTACCATGTATTTAAAAAAGAAATGCTTAGATAAATATATTTTAGACGATGGGTCGCAGACCCATGATTCCAATTTGAGAAATACTTCATATAAAATAAACTTTCAGGCTACGACTGTTTTGGTCACGTGGAACGTTTTAGGGAGAAACTATAAAATTTAACTTTTTGTACGGCCCCTCCACAAAGGAAGTCTCCATTAGCAAATTGTTCCTTATTTATTTAAAGGTCTTTAAAAAAATACCCGATCTAATACGCAAAATAGACTGTGAATTTTTTTTTTAAATTATAGGACTTAAATCTCTTTTATACAATCGAAAGAAACAGCAGAAAATAGATATCAGGCAACGTGCAAAAAAACAAATTGAATTAGATTAAATTACTTTTCGAAAAATTTGCATGCCTATCTTTAGTAAACATTTTGTACGTCCATAATTATCCTTCGAAAATTTTAATGAATGATATCTCGGGTAATTTTGAGAGTATGTTAATGGAAATTTTTTGTTTGACTAGTTATATGTACTATGGAAACATTTTGTATAATTGAAAAAAAATCCCGTATAAAAAGTTACATTTTGTACTTTTGCACTAAAATATACCGCATGATCCAAATTGCATACGATGACGAAAACCTATTTGTCTATGACCTATCATTTAAAAGATATCTAGTAGTGAAATATATTTGAAACAGCCTGTATATCGGTGGGGAAATAAAAAAAAGTTCAATTCTGGTGTTCTTGTTCTCGAGGAACCCATGTGGTACTACTCAAAGCAGATTCAGAAGTGTATTTAGCTCCAAAACAGAAACTGCAGCATTCAAATAGCAGTATAGAGCATCGATCGCTTTAGTTTTTAGTTTACTTAGCAGATGGCACTACATGACAATTTGATTTTACCACGTGGAAAATGTTACAACATCCTTGCCCCTTCGTCTGAGGACATATAAAAGTCATAACGACGTCTAAAGAAGGGAGTATACTACCGTTCCCGCTAAAAGTTCCCCCTATTCTTTTAATTTCGTTTTCACATTTTATATTTTGTGTATTTTTTTAATTTTGATATTAATATATTTTGGTACAGAAAGAAATTTAGAATTTCTTACGACATATCTAATTGTTCAATATTTCAGTCTTCACATTGAAAACTATCATTCTTGAATTGTAGTTTTACTTTCCCTACAATACATAGTTATACATAATTTTTTATGATAAAAAGAATAAGACTAACCTCATTACTCTAGAACAGTGATATTCAAACTGGGTTCCGCTAAACGTTTTCAGGGGTTCCGCGACTTTTTTAATAAAATTTTAGATTTTTGTTATGTTATAAAATTTTATAACACTTTTATTAAATTTTTTGTTATACAAAAATTTAGATAATTAAATTTTATTTTTTTTTTAAAACTGCTTGTATGTTTAAAATATGCTTGTATGTTTCACTGCAGTGGCGGCTTTTTAGAGCCAGCAAATTCATCTCAGCTGTATTCAATAAAAAATATGAATAACATGTTTTTAATAATTTATTTTTGTATTTAGTATTTGGTTTTATGATTATAATGGTCCAAATTAACTTGCAGTCTTCGGTAATTAATTTTTGTAAATGTAGCCTCAAAACTTTTTTGCGGAGGGAGAGGGGGCACCGATATTTTCTGTTACGTCACTATGCTTACGGGGCATATTTTTTGTACTAGGGTTCCAAAAAAAAATTTTTTTAAGCGTAGGGTTCCGAAGGCGTCAGAAGTTTGAAGACCACTGCTCTAGAACTGCCGATCCGGTGGTCGAGCGGCCAGGGACATGCGTTTCCGTCTGATCGCTGGATTGCCGGGTTGTAGGTTCGAATCCCGCCAGTAGGCATGGATGTTGTCATGTCGAGGTCAAGTCAGACTTCCGCCCTTCAGGGAGCTTCTATAAAAGTGAAGCTGCAATTCTCCTCCCCTTCGCCATGGGATACCCTGGGGGCTTTGTGGACGTGGTGCGTAGGCGCTCCTTCACCACGGGGGAATTAGTAACGAACGAATGAACTCTAGAACTAATTTTTCGCGATATGTTTTAATCTTTTGTATTTTACCACGTCGCCTTTAAACGTTCTTGAGATATTTCAGTTTTTTCGTATTTTGGTAATGTCGCCTTTGAAAATATGTCCAGTCGCCAAATGAAAATGAAAATTGTATTAAAACTGCAATGTCAGTGTCATTTTAAATAATTATCCGTGTAATTTTGTGCAATTAAACTCTGGATTATGCAAGAAAGAAAGAGAAAATGAATTTAAGTCTATGGGAAAAGTTATATGCTGCCCACATCAGATTTTTCACTTTTCCTTCAATGAATGCATTGAAAAAAGCAGAATGCATGAAAAATGCGTCTGATCGAAAAGTTGCGCATATCAAATTTAAAAATCTAAGGAGCAAAAAATTGAAATAGTAAAATGTTTTTCAGCTAGGTGGTACTAATGTACCCTAAAAATAATGTATCAAAAATATCGTCTGCTATTTTTAATACGTCAAGCAAAAAATAAACAGATCTTTTTTATCAATCAAGAACGTGACATATTTCCATAATGAAAGATTTTGTTTCACTTTATTTTGGAGCAATATTTCTCTAGTCGTTTTCATAAGAATGTCATTCAAGAGTTGTAAAAGAAATACCCATGCTCTGAAACCCCACACAATTCAACAATTAACGAAGTTAGTAGAACATATTCAAGAAACTGAACGTGTTGTAGATAAAGCGAGAAAAATCAGGTCAACCATTTTAACACAGATAAAGTGTCTGAAATAAAGGCTATGTTACTGAAGCTCTTCAATAAACTCTTCAGAAACTCTTCAATAGCACTCTCATATGGGTTGAAACCCAGACCGTCCGACCTACCAGAAAGGTGTAAGGTAACAGTTTGGACGGTCGGGACTCTCATATGGGTGGAGAAATATTACTCTAAAGAACATTATATCACTCTGGAAAACACCATATTATTCGATTAATAAAAGAGAGGTTTATAATAATCGTCTGGCGAATGTATTAAAAACAGCAGACGATATTTCTGATATATTTTTGAAAGTATGTGAGTGCCACCTAACTGAAAAACATTCTTTTATTTCAATTTTGCGGTACATTATATGAATGTAAAATGTGATTTATGAGACTTTTAAATCGCCCTGTATATTGAAAGTGATGGGATCAAAACTCTGGCAATCGATTTTTGATGGATCGACACGTTTGCATCAACCATTTCTTCAACGATGACTCTGATTGCCAAATGTGCTGATATACAGACTATGCTATGGCATAGGGTCCCGAAAGTGAAAAAGTTCCACAGGACTCTTTACAGTATATAAAAAACTTCAAATAAGTGTCTATTTATTATGAGGCTGCTTAACGCCTGTCATTATGATGTCCGTCTCTGATACTCCGTTTATTGCGATGTATTTTATTGCAATGAGCAGTAAATTTTACAAATTGTATCGAAAACAATATATAGTAATAAAAATAATATTTGTCTAGATTTAGGAATCAGTTGAAAACGTTCAAGACTCGTTGCTCTAGGTTAGAACCTGTGTCCTTCATTTCATTAAAAGGTTAGACCAAACAGCATCTTCACCGTCGTAGAATGTCCTTTGGTAGATCGCAAGTTGGAATGATGCATGAGCTAGTCACTACAGCCCTGGTTGTATATTTATGTATTTTCGATTGTTTCGATTCGATTTTAGCAATCTTGGTTTATATCATTAAGGGTGACATGCCAAGATATTTACCTC
The DNA here is from genome assembly GCA_951213105.1 of Amaurobius ferox. NCBI lineage: Eukaryota > Metazoa > Arthropoda > Arachnida > Araneae > Amaurobiidae > Amaurobius > Amaurobius ferox. The sequence continues at coordinate 23,305,157 of OX578149.1, forward strand.
TCATTAAAAAGAAAAAAATCCTCGCCAATGTACGCTATGCATACGTAATAAGAATACGTAGTAAAACGTTGAACATTATACATACGACTTTGTACGTTTAGAGCTTATACGCTACGCGTGTGCACACAATCCGCATACGGTACATGCTATAAGAATTACTGCAAGCCATACAATAACTATATGCCTGTTGCGCGGGTCTGCCGTTTGAATTAAGCAGCTTGCCTACTATTGTGGTTGTTATTCCGAGAATTATCATTCTTTTCCATAGGAAATAATGCTATAAAATTTTTTAAATTCGAATTCTTCGGGTTCTATTCATAATTACTAAATTTTATCTTGTACTAATTTTTATATAACCTGCAGTTATAACATTTTATTTACACATAATATGTTATAACTGTAGGTGAATCTGTTCTTGAAATATCATGCCCACACCTCACTCATCCGCGCGCACACGCACACACACGTATTCACGCGGAGTACGCGGGATCACGTTAAACATGTGGGTCCGTAAGTCCTTCCGAGAGGTTGGTGGTAGGGGAAGGAGGGTACGGTCCCTATGAATGACTCCCCCACTGGGTTCCGGTCTGAATTGGGTGACTCTTCCCCGCCGTCCAAACAGTTACCTTACAACTTTCTGGTAGGTCGGACGGTCTGGGTCTCAACAGCAATACACACACACACACATATATATATATATATATATATATATTTATATATAGATGCATATTTCCAAAATTGCTTGATGTAGAATCAGGGGATTTTATTATAGCATGCTTATCCGTCCGAATCTCGAATTCGAAAATTTTCGAGAAAGCAATTACTTTGCTCTATACAAAACGTGCACCTAAACAATTCTATACGTACAGCTGAGTAATTGAGGGACACGTGTACAACCCAAAACTACTGAAGATAGAGACGTGAAACTTTGTATATACGTGAACCTATAAATAATGAGAAAAATTTAATATTTTCTAAATTTTTTTGATAAATTTATAAATCCCGAAATTCTTTATTTTAACATTCTTTCAATTATAATTCACGAATGGCTAGACATGCCAAATTCGTGTTTATGCCATACTGCGTAGAGAAAAATATCTTGCATTTTCTTAATAAACTGTCAACCACTCTTGAGATATTTTAATTTATAGTTACAGGTAACGAGTATTTCTTTTCCTATTTTATCACTGAATTTAATTATAGTTTTTGATTCCACTGTGGTAACTTTGTAACTGAAAATTAAATGAAATGTTTCAAATGCCGAAATCGTTTGTTGGCCAATTTTTAAATCAAAAAATGGAACATTAATGCTATAATTGATTTGTCTCAAAACGTTGGGCAAAAATGGCAACACACAGTGATCGTATATGAAATAGTGTTTCACATATCATAATTACCATGTTAGCAGAACAATAAAATGTGCGCCCTTTTTATGATAAAATTTGGGCCTGTTTTTATTAAGTATGTCCCATTGAGTGGCCACTAACCATTTCGTACGCACGGCTGGGGGCGAATAGCTAGTATGTAGGATGAATAAATGAGAAACTCAAACGGAGCTTCCCATCGCACTCGAGATATCTGAATCTATTTCAGTATTAATCTCAGCACGATAGTTGTTTTAAAAACAATTATCTACTTTGCAGTTAAACTGAAATCTGACAACGGCCTATAGTAGACAAACACGTCTCGTCAAACCTGTTGGAATTCAATCCATTTCTCCATTATACATATCTTCCAATGCGTGCATCGCATTGCAAGATATTTTTTAACCGAAAAGTCCATTCATCACTCTGAAGTTCGATACGTAAGGCTAACTCTTAAGAGATTCTCTTCAAAAAGTTCAATCTGCAGAAGTCTGGTTACTATGGCAATCTTGCAAAAACATTCTAATATGAATATCTATTGCAAATAGATCATTTAGGTACGTAAATAGCTGCTGTTTCCAAGGCGATATTGAACTTTTTCCGACGGGCCTCATGTGTTTCGGTTCATAAATCGTAAATCATTGCATAGTGTCTTGAATAATTAAATTCATAAATATTAACTTTTCGTGTTTGCCACAAATGTGGAATCGAAGTATTGGCCCTGCAGTCCTACAGCACACTGCTTTTCCAGTCATTTTTTGCAACGTGGCAAAGCGATGAACATGTCATAAGCATGGCCAGGATTTTGCAAATAGTGAGTCGGCAATCGAAATTGAAAGTTACAGTAATTTCATTTTCCAATATGGACCTTATGTAGAACTAAGATATAATTGTTCGACCAATGGGGAATTATACCCACAAAAACCTTTCCTGTCATGCACAGTCAATATTGGCTTCTCGAGAGATTGAATCTAGACTCATGTTGTTTATACTTTATTTCATTATTTATATTCATTAAATTGCGTTTTATCGTTCGAAATAACAAAAGAAGATAATACTTATTTAAAATCAGACATTTTTAAATGACTCCAACTCGCAAATATTAATATATATTGATGTTCTTAGGTGCGCATAATTGCCTTTTTGTACATCTGTACAAGGTAACCTATGTACTAAACCACCAAATCATGTGCAAAACCACCAAAATCTCGAAATGTGCATGCGCAGTCTGTTGAGATTGTACATTTCCGACTTTCCTTTTTCATTTTTATTCCATTTACCCCACATTCGCTCTCCTGACCCCTATTTTTTTCCATACCTTGTACATTTTTGCCCTATACAATTAGCTTTTCTGATTCTATTAACTGTAACATTCCTTCATTTGTTCTTCTTAAGCATCTTGGTTCTCCGAAATCTTAATGTTTCACAGCATACGATGTGTAAATCCAATTTCCAGTCACATTTTTTGTTGTATATATATATACAACAGAACCCTGTATATATATATATATATATATATATATATATATATATACAGGGTGTCCCAAACACATTGACCTCGGCTTTTATACCTTAAAAATTGATCTTAGACATATATAATAATTTACAAAGTTGCGTAGAAAATGGTACAGAATTTTATGAATTCCATTAAAATTTTCAAGGGAATTAAATTTTAAGAAATACAAAATTTAAATTTTTATACGACCCCGTACAAAAACATTTCCAATGAGTAAAATATACCCCATACACTAATAAGATGATGTACAAAATTTCAGCATTTTATCATAAAAAGTCCCAGAGATATTAAAAGACAAAAATGCTGACTTAAACCACTTTTCGATGCATTGACATGGGTTCTCAAAGGGAAAAAATCATGTCGGCAGATCGCGTTTCAAGGGTCATACACAAATTGCGAAAGAAAACAATGAGTACATAAATGAATAATAACTTTGCTATTTATAGGTACAAAAGTATGTACTTTGTGTAGAAATAATAACTTTACACAAAGATTACAAAGCTTGTTCAAAATGTTTTCCATCCATGCCAATAAAGAGCTGCATTCGCCTGATAACACTTCTGTGCACTCTATCAAGTTCTTGTTCGGTGATGTCACGACAACCATCTTGAATGCGTTGGTACAACTCTGCTTTATTTAAAGTGTTAAGTCAGACGATCTAGGAGGAAATTCGACTGACCCATGCAAGTCAATCCACTTGTCTGGAAACACGTTATTAACACAGTGTTCACCCAACTGTAGTATGGTGAGCTGGAGATCCGTCCTGTTGAAGCCATACATGTGGAAGTTCTGTTACGGGCAGTTCATCCATAAAATCAGGCATAACCGTATTCAGAATCTCATTAACATATGTCACCCGTCAACATACCATCATACAGTATGGATCCAAGCAAACGGTTTCTGAAAATACTACACCATACATTCACAGAAAATTGCTTCTGATGATGAATATCACGTACCACGAATGGATTTGTGTCGGACCAGAAGTGCCCATTTTGAGGATTTATGCATCCATTTTGTTTTAAACGGTATTCGTCAGTTCAAATTACGTTTCTCAGGAAAGAAGGATTTGCATCTTTCTGATTTAGAGCCCAATTACAAAAATCTGGACGACGTTGATAATCTGTTGTCTCCTGTCCTTGCACACCATGAATGTTAAACGGATGCCATTTATTCAGGCTCAGTATTCTCCACACTGTTGCACGTGGTACGTTCATTTTTGAAGCAGCAGTACGAACACTACTATGTGGATAACTGCATAAGTAAGCCAAAATATCAATTTCTACATCAGTTGAGTGAAGTCTAGGCCTACTTAGTCCACCTACACGATGTACGCTTCCTCTTTCACGCTCTCGTTGCACCCATCGGGAAGTAAATCTCCCAGAAGGATGTCAAAAATTGGAAAAAGTACGTTGATATTCCCGTGAGTTTCGTTAGTATTGAGATTGCATAAACTGTACAGCATGAGCATTTCAAAAAGTTCTTCGTTGCTGTATTGCGACATATATCGGTACAGGCTAACTACAGTCTCAAAATGTAGCAGAAATGTGAAATATACTTATGGATCGCTCAGACTGCCTATTTGCGCGCGCTACGCTTGCGTAAGTCAGGCGATTGATCAATGGCATAGCAAAAACAACTTAATCATATGATGAAGCGTCTGTTGCGATTGTGTGACGCACCGATCACAGGCAGATATTTGCATATGCATACATTTCTAAGCTGTTTTAATGTTTATTTTGATTGTGCCATTTCCAACTTTTATTCTGTAATTAATCATAAACCTTTACAGGTTAGCTGGGCCCGCAGGTATGTACTCTGTAATTAATCATGTAAAATTTTAAGGTATTTTTCAGGAAACATATTTTTGAAAAATTGTAAATAAATCTAAAGATAAGAGGCAGCTATTATTTGATTATAATGCATTTCTGCGTTGCGTCATTTGCACTCTTACTGTAAACATTTACATTTTAATTTGTGATTAATCCCTCACCAACTTTGTTTAAATATATCTCTAGGGCTTTTTATAATAAAATGCTGAAATTTTGTACATCACCTTATTAGTGTATGGGGCACATTTACTCATTGGAAATGTTTTTGTACAGGGGCCGTATAAAATTTTAAATTTTGTATTTCTTCAAATTTAATCTCCTGAAATTTTTTATCGATTTAATTTTTATTGTATAGAGTTTAAACAAAGTTGATGAGGGATTAATCACGAATTAAAATGTAAATGCTTACAACAAGAGTGCAAGTGACGCAATGCAGAAATGCATCATAGGCAAATAATATCTGCCTCTTATCTTTAATAGATCTTTGGAATAGAAAACATTTTGAACAAGCTTTGTAATCTTTGTGTAACGTTATTATTTCTACACATTGTAGATACTTTTGTACCAATAAATAGCAAAATTAATATTTATTTTTGTAATCATCGTTTCCTTTCGTAATATGTGTATGACCCCTGAAACGCGATCTGCCGACATGATTCTTTCCCTCTGAGAACCCATGTCGATTCATCAAAAAGTGGTTTAAGTCAGCATTTTTGTCTTTTCATATCTCTGGGACTTTTTATGATAAAATGCTGAAATTTTATACACCATCTTATTAGTGTATAGAGCACATTTTACTCATTGAAAATATTTTTGTACGGAGGCTGTATTAAAATTAAAATTTTGTATTTCTTAAAATTTAATTCCCTTGAAAATTTTAATCGATTTCATAAAATTCTCTACCTTTTTTTCTGTACCTTTCTGCAACTTTGTAATTTATTATATACGTCTAATATCAATATCTATCTATCTATTATCTATCTATCTATTATCTATATATACTAATTGCCAAGTGTCCGTCTGTCTGTCTGTCCGTCTGTCTGTCACGCTTTTTTTAGGCACTTCCCGAATAGATAGAGACTTGCAATTTGGTACACGGCTCGGTCGTTCGATAAAACCCCCTGGAAAAATCGAATTTTTCGAAAACGTTCTATATAGGGGGTGCCCCACACCAAAACGTTCGAAAAGTGAAATGACGGGAAAGCATGCTTTGCGATGAGGTAGAGACTTCAAATTTGGTATAAGGGTAAATCGTTTGAAACAAAGAAAGTGTGGAATTTCAGATTTCCAATATTTTCTACTTAAGGGGGTGCCGCACACTAAAACGTTCGAAAAGTGAAATGATAGGAAAGAATGCTTTGCGATGAGGTAGAGACTTCAAATTTGGTGTATGGGTAAATCGTTCAAAAGGAAGAAAGTGTGCAATTTCAGATTTCCAATATTTTCCACTTAAGGGGGTGCCGCACACCAAAACGTTCGAAAAGTGAAATGATAGGAAAGCATGCTTTGCGAAGAGATACAGACTTCAAATTCGGTGTATGAGAAAATCGTTCGAAAGGAAGAAAATGTGCAATTTCAGATTTCCAATATTTTCTACTTAAGGGGGTGTCGCACACCAAAGCGTTCGATTTACCGAATAAATAGGAAAAGGCGCCTTTAAAATTTGATAGAGGCTTAAAATTTGGTGTATGGGCTAATAATTTGACGAAAACACCCAAGACGAATACAGTTTTTCAAAAATGTTCGGTTAAGGGGGTGCTCCAGAGTAAAACGTTCGAAAAGTCAATGGATAAGAAAACCTTGCTTTGGAATGAGATAGAGATATCAAATTTGGTGTAAGGGTAGATAGTTTGAAAGGAAGAAAGTGTACAATTTCAGTTTACCAATATTTTCTACTTTAGGAGGTGCCGCACACCAAAATGTTCGATTTTCGGAATAAAGAAGAAACGCTCCTTTAAAAACGTGTAGAGACTTTATATTTGGTATATGGGCGAATCATCTCTTAGAAATCACAAAAAGAATAGAGTTTTTAAAAAATGTATAGTTAAGGGGGTGGGTACTCCACACAAAAGCATTCGAAAGATGAAATGCTAGAAAAGCATGCTTCACGATGAGATAGAGACTTTAAATTCGGTGTACGGGTAAAAAGTTGGAAAGGAAGAAAGTGTGCAATTTCAGTCTTCCAACATTTGCTATTGTAGGGTTTGCCGATCACTAAAATTTTCGATTTGCCGAACAAATGAAAAACACCTCCTTTACAATGTGATAGAAGCTTGAAATTTAGTATATGGGCTAACGATTTGACAAAAAAACCAAACATGAATACAGTTTGACAAAAATGTTCATTATCGGGGTGCTACACAGAAAAACGTTCGAAAGGTGAAGTGATAGAAAAAAACATGCTTCTCGATAGGATAGAGACTTCAAATTTGGTGTACGGGTAAATAGTTTGAAAGGAAGAAAGCGTGAAATTTCATATTTCCAATATTTGCTACATTAAGGGGTGCTGCACACTACTATGTTCGATTTTTCGAATAAATGAGGCAAGCTTCTTTTTAAATGTGATAGAGGCTTGATATTCGGTATATGGGCCAATCATCTGATAAAAAACACAAGACAAAGATAGTTTTTCAAAAATGTTCATTTATGGGTGTGCTTCACAGAAAAAAGTTCCAAAGGAGAAAAACTAAAATAGGGGTGCCTCGGGATGAGATAGACTTTAATGTGGTGTACGGGTAAATAAGTCGAAAGGAAGAAAGGCGGAAATTTAGTTTCCCAATATTTTCTTCTTTAGGGGGTTCTGCACACCAAAATATTCGATTTGTAGAATAAATGTGAAACGCGAATTATTAAAAAATTTACATTATTCAGGGGTTGCTTATTGCAAGACCGTTGATTTTCAACGGGTATTCGGCTAGTATATATACTAATTGCCAAGTGTCCGTCTGTCTGTCTGTCTGTCTGTCTGACTGTCACACTTTTTTCAGGCACTTCCCGAATAGATAGAGACTTGCAATTTGGTACACGGCTCATTTTCCGAATAAATGTTTTCTCGATTTTCCGAATAAATGTGAAACACAAATTATTCAAAAATTTACATTATTCAGGGGTTGCTTATTGCGAGACCGTTGATTTTCAACGGATATTCGGCTAGTTATATATACTAATTGCCACGTGTCCGTCTGTCCATCTGTCTGTCTGTCACACTTATTTTAGGCACTTCCAGAATAAATAGAGACTTGCAATTTGGTACACGGCTCGGTTGTTCGATAAAAAACCCTGGAAAAATCGAATTTTTCGAAAACGTTCTATAGAGGGGGTGCCCCACACCAAAACGTTCGAAAAGTGAAATGATGGGAAAGCATGCTTTGCGATGAGATAGAATCTTCAGATTCGGTGTATCGGTAAATCATTCGAAAAGAAAAAAGCGTGCAATTTCAGATTTCCAATATTTTGTACTTAAGGGGGTGCCGCACACCAAAACGTTCGAAAAGTGAAATGATAGGAAAGCATGCTTTACGATGAGACAAAGACTTCAAATTTGGTGTATGGGTAAATCATTCGAAAGAAAGAAAGTGTACAATTTCTGATTTCCAATATTTTCTACTGAAGGGGGGTGCCCCACACCAAAACGTTCGAAAAGTGAAATGATGGAAAAGCATGCTTTGCGATGAGATAGAGACTTCAAATTCGGTGTATGGGTAAATCGTTCGAAAAGAAGAAAGCGTGCAATTTCAGATTTCCAATATTTTCTACTTAAGGGGGTGCCGCACATCAAAACGTTTGAAAAGTGAAGTGATAGGAAAGCATGCTTTGCGATGAGATAGAAACTTCAAATTTGGTGCATGAGTAAATCGTTTGAAAAGGAGAAAGTGTGCAATTTCTGATATCCAATATTTTCTACTTAAGGGGGCACCACACACTAAAATGTTCGATTTACAGAATAAATGCGAAAACGCTCCTTTAAAATTTAATAGAGGCTTGAAATTTGGTATATGAGCCAATCATTTGATGGAAACAACAAGACGAATGTAGTTTTTCAAAAATGTTCGTTTATGGGGTGCTTCAGAGTAAAACGTTCGAAACGTGAATTGATAAAAAAAAACTATGCTTCGGAATGAAATACAGATATCAAATTTGGTGTAGTAGATAGTTTGAAAGGAAGAAAGTGTGAAATTTCAGATTTCCAATATTTTCTTCTTTAAGGAGTGCAGACACTAATATGTTCGATTTTCCTAATAAATGAAGCACGCTTCCTTTTAAATGTGATAGAGGCTTGATATTTGGTATATGGGCCAATCATCTGATAAAACACACAAGACAAACAGAGTTCAAAAATGTTCATTTATGAATGTGCTTCAGAGAAAAAAGTTCCAAAGGAGAAATAATAATATAGGGGTGCCTCGGGATAAGATGGACTTTAATGTGGTGTACGGGTAGATAATTCGAAAGTAAGAAATGCGGAAATTTAGTTTCCCAATATTTTCTTCTTTAAGGAATTTTGCACACCAAAATACTCAATGTGTCGAATAAATGTGAAACGCGAATTATTAAAAAATTTGCATTATTCAGGGGTTGCTTATTGTCAGACCGTTGATTTTCAACGAGTATTCGGCTAGTATATACTAATTGCCAAGTATCCGTCTGTCTGTATGTATGTCACGCTTTTTTCAGGCACTTCCCGAATAGATAGAGACTTGAAATTTGGTACACGTCTCGGTCGTTCGATAAAAAAACCCTGGAAAAATCGAATTTTTCGAAAACGTTCTATAGAGGGGGTGCCCCACACCGAAATGTTCGAAAAGTGATGGGAAAGCATACTTTGCGATGAGATAGAGACTTCAAATTTTGTGTATAGGTAAATCATTCGAAAGTAAGAAAGTGTGCAATTTCAGATTTCCAATATTTTCAACTTTAGGGGGTGCCGCACACCAAAACGTTCGAAAAGTTAAATGATAAGAAAGCATGCTTTGCGATGAGATAAAGACTTCAAATTTGGTGTATGGGTAAATCGTTCGAAAGGAAGAAAGTGTGCCATTTCACATTTCTAGTATTTTCTACTTAAGGGGGTGCCGTACATCAAAATGTTCGAAAAGTGAAATGATGAGAAAGCATGCTTTGAGATGAGATAGAGACTTCAAATTTAGTGTATGGGTAAATCGTTTGAAAGGAAGACAGTGTGCAATTTCAGATTTCCAATATTTTCTACTTAAGGGGGTGGTGCACACCAAAATGTTCGAAAAGTGAAATGATAGGAAAGCATGCTTTGCGATGATATAGAGACTTCAAATTTGGTGTATGGGTAAATCGTTCGAAAGGAAGAAAGTGTGCAATATCAGATAACCAATATTTTCTATACTTAAGGAGATGCCGCACACCAAAATGTTCCATATACTGAATAAATGAGAAACGTCTCCTTTAAAATTTGATAGAGGCTTGAAATTAGGTATATGGACTAATCATTTGATAAAAACACCCAAGACGAATATAGTTTTTCAAAAACGTTCGTTTAAAGGGGTGCTCTAGAGGAAAACTTTCGAAAGGTGAATTGGTAAGAAAACATACTGCGGGATGAGATAGAGAATTCAAATTTGGTGTACGGGTAGATAGTTTGCAGGGAAGAAAGTATACAATTTCAGTTTGCCAATATTTTATACTTTAGGGGGTGTTGCACACAAAAATGTTCAATTTTCGGAATGAAGTAGAAATATCCCTTTTAGAACGAGATAGAAGCTTGATATTTGGTATATGGGCGAATCATTTGATAGAAAACCCAAGAAGAATGGAGTTTTTCAAAAATATATATTTAAGGGGGCTGGGTACTCCACAGAAAAACATTCGAAGGGTGAAATGATAGAAAAAGTATACTTCGCGATGAGTTAGAGACTTCAAATTTGGTATACGGGTATATAGTTTGAAAGGAAGAAAGTGTGCAATTTCAGTTTACAAACATTTGCTATTGTAGGGGGTGGCGCACACTAAAATGTTCGATTTCACGAACAACTGAGAAACGCCTTCTTTAGAGTGTGATAGAAGCTTGAAATTTAGTAAATGGGCTAATCATTTGATAAAAAGAAACCCTAAGATTATTACGGTTTTCCAAATATGATCATTTAAGAGGGTAAAGAAAAACGTAAAAACGTTTGAAATATGAAGTGATAGAAAAACATGCTCCACAATAGGATAGAGACATCAAATTTGGTGTACTGGTAGATTCTTTGAAAGGAAGAAAGTGTGCAAATTTCAGATTTCCAATATTTGCTACTTTAGGGGGTGTCGCACGCTAATATGTTCGATTTTCGGAATAAATGAGACACACTTGCTTTTAAATGTGATAGAGGCTTGATATTTGGTATATTGGTCAATCATCTGATAAAAAACACAACACGAACAGAGTTTTTCAAAAATGTTCATTTATGGGGGTGCTTCAAAGAAAAGCGTTCGAAAGGGGAGATGATAAAATAGTATATTTCGGGATGAGATAGAGACTTTAATTTGGTGTACTGGTATATAATTCGAAAGGACGACGTGCGCAATTTGAACTTTGCAATATTTTCTTTAAGGGCTTCTGCACACAAAAATATTCGATTTGCCGAATAAATGTGAAACAACGAATTATTCAAAAATTTACATTATTCAGGGGTTGCTTATTGCGAGACCGTTGACTTTCAACAGGTATTTGGCTAGTATATACTAATTGCCAAGTGTCCGTCTGTCCATCTGTCTGTCTGTCTGTCTGTCTGTCACGCTTTTTTAAGGCACTTCCCGAATAGATAGAGACTTGCAATTTGGTACACGGCTCGGTCGTTCGATAAAACTCCCTGGAAAAATCGAATTTTCCGAAAACGTTCTATAGAGGGGGGTGCCCCACACCAAAACGTTCGAAAAGTGAAAAGATGGGAAAGCATACTTTGCGATGAGATAGAGACTTCAAATTTGGTGTATAGGTAAATCATTCGAAAGGAAGAAAGTGCGCAATTTCAGATTTCCAATATTTTCTACTTAAGGGGGTGCCGCACACCAAAACGTTCGAAAAGTGAAATGATAGGAAAGCATGCTTTGCGATAAGATAGAGATTCCAAATTTGACGTATGGGTAAATCGCTCGAAAGGAAGAAAGTATCCAATTTCAGATTACCAATATTTTTTACACTTAAGGGAGTGCCGCGCACCAAAATGTTCGATGTACCGAATAAATGAGAAACGGCTCCTTTAAAATTTGATAGAGGCTTGAAATTAGGTATATGGACTAATCATTTGATGAAAACACCCAAGACGAATATAGGTTTTTCAAAAACGTTCGTTTAAGGGGGTGCTCTAGAGTGAACGTTCGAAAGGTGAATTGATAAGAAAACATACTGCGGGATGAGATAGAGGTTTGAAATTTGGTGTACGGGTAGATAGTTTGGAAGGAAGAAAGTGTATAAGTTCAGTTTTCCAATATTTTATACTTTAGGGGGTGTCGTACACAAAAATATTCGATTTTCGGTGTGAAGTAGAAATATTCATTTTAGAACGTGATAGAGGCTTGCTATTTGGTATATGGGCGAATCATTTGATAGAAAACCCAAGAAGAATGGAGTTTTTCAAAAATATATATTTAAGGGCGTGGGTACTCCACAGAAAAACATTCGAAGAAATGATCGAAAAAGTATACTTCGCGATGAGATAGAGACTTCAAATTTGGTATACGGTTAGATAGTTTGAAAAGAAGAAAGTGTGCAATTTCAGTTTTCAAATATTTGCTATTGTAAGGTGTGCCGCACACTAAAATGTTCGATTTCACGAACAGCTGAAAAACGTCTCCTTCATAGTGTGATAGAAGATTGAAATTTAGTATATGGGCTAATCATTTGATAAAAAAAAAACCTAAGATTCATACGGTTTTATAAAAATGATCTTTTAAGGGGGTGCAACACAGAAAAACGTTCGAAATATGAAGTGATAGAAAAAAATGCTCCACAATAGGATAGAGACATCAAATTTGGTATACTGGTAGATTGTTTGAAAGGAAGAAAGTGTGCAAATTTTAGATTTCCAATATTTACTTCTTTAGGGAGTGCCGAGCGCCAGTATGTGCGATTTTCGGAATAAATGAGACATTCTTGATTTTAAATGTGATAGAGGTTTGATATTTGGTATATGGGCCAATCATCTGATAAACAACACAACACGCACAGAGTTTTCCAAAAATGTTCATTTATGGGGGTGCTCCAAAAAAAACGTTGGAAAGGGGAGATGATAAAATAGTATGCTTCGGGATGAGATAGAGACTTTGTGTACTGGTAGATAATTCGAAAGGACGACGTGCGCAATTAAAATTTTCCAATATTTTCTTCTTTAGGGGGTTCTGCACACTAAAATATTCGATTTTCGGAATAAATGTGAAACACAAATTATTCAAAAATTTACATTATTCAGGGGTTGCTTATTGCGAGACCGTTGATTTTCAGCGGATATTCGGCTAGTTATATATACTAATTGCCACGTGTCCGTCTGTCCATCTGTCTGTCTGTCACGCTTATTTTAGGCACTTCCCGAATAAATAGAGACTTGCAATTTGGTACACGGCTCGGTTGTTCGATAAAACCCCTGGAAAAATCGAATTTTTCGAAAACGTTCTCTAGAAGGGATGCTCCACACCAAGACGTTCGAAAAGTGAAATGATAGGAAAACATGCTTTGCGATAAGATAGGGACTTCAAATTTTGTATATGGATAAACCGTTCGACAAGAAGAACGTGTGCAATTTCAGATTTCCAATATTTCCTACTTAAGGGGGTGCCGCACACCAAAATGTTCGATTTTCCGAATAAATGAGAAACGGCTCCGTTAAAATTTGATACAGGCTTGAAATTTGGTATATGGACTAATCATTTGATGAAGACGATTTCCTCTAAAGTACCCTCTTAAACGAATATAACGAATATAGTTTTTCAAATATATTCGTTTAAGAGGGTGCTCTAGAGGGAAACGTTTGAAAGGTGAATTGATAAAAAAACATGCTTCGGAATGCGATATAGATTTCAATCTTTTGGTGTACGGGTATAGTTTGGAAGGAAGAAAATATACAATTTCAGATTTCCAATATTGTTCACTTAAGCGGATGCCGCACACAAAAATGTTCGATTTTCCGAATAAATGAGAAACAGCCCCTTTAAAATTTGATATATGGACTAATCATTTGATGAAAACACCCAAAACGAATATAGTTTTTCAAAAATTTTCGTTTAAGGGGGTACTCTAGAGGAAAACGTTCGAAAGGTGAATTGATAAAAAAAAACATGCTTCGGAATGAGATACAGATTTCAAATTCGGTGTACGGGTAGATAGTTCGAAAGGAAGAACATGAGCATTTTCAGTTTTCCAATATTTTCAACTTTTGGGGGTGCCTCAAAACCAAATGTTCGATTTTTCGAATAAATAAGAAACAGGAATTATTTAAAAATTTGCCGTATTCGGTGGTTGCTTAATGTGGGACCGTTGATTTTCAACGGGTATTTGGCTATATATACTAATTGCCAAGTGTCCGTCTGTCTGTCTGTCTGTCTGTCTGTCTGTCACGCTTTGTTTAGGCACTTCCCGAATAGGTAGAGACTTGGAATTTGGTACACAGCTTGGTCGTTCGATAAAATAACCCTAGAAAAATCGAATTTTTGGAAAACCTTCTCTAGAGGGGGTGCTCCACACCAAAACGTTCGAAAAATGAAATGATAGGAAAGTATGTTTTGCGAAAAGACAGAGACTTCAAATTTGGTGTATGGGTAAACCGTTTTAAAGGAAGAAAGTGTACAATTTCAGATTTCGAATATTTTCTACTTAAGGGGGTGTTGCACACCAAAATGTTCGATTTACCGAATAAATGAAAAACGGCTACTTTAAAATTTGATAGAGGCTTGAAATTTGGTATATGGTCTAATCATTTGATAAAAACACCCAAAACGATTATAGTTTTCTAAAATTTTCGTTTAGAGGGTGCTCCACACCAAAACATTCCCCCCACTGGGTTCCGGTCTAAATTGGGTAGCACTTCCCGGCCGTCCATACAGTTACCTTACACCTTTCTGGTAGGTCGGACGGTCTGGGTCTCAACAACAACACCAAAACATTCGAAAAGTGGAATGACAGGAATGTATGATTTGCGATAAGAACGAGACTTCAAATTTGGTGTATGGGTAAACCATTTGAAAGGAAGAAAGTGTACAATTTCAAATTTCAAATATTTTGTACTTAAGGGGATGCCACACACCAAAATGTTCGATTTACCGGATAAATGAGAAACGACTACTTTAAAATTTGATAGAAGCTTGATATTTGGTATATGGGCGGATAATGTCATAGTAAACCCAATGAAAATGGATTTTTTCAAAAATGTATATTTAAAGGAGTGGGTACTGCTCACAAAAACATTCGAAAGGTGAATTGATAGAAAAAGCATGCTTCGCAATGAGATAGAGACTTCAAATATGGTGTAGGGGTAAATAGTTAGAAAGGTAGAAAGTATGCAATTTCAGTTCAGTTCTTTCAAAATTCTTCTAAAAGGAATATGATTGAAAGTTTTGTTTTGAAACAGGATATTAAGATTTGCTGTATATTTAAATTGATCCACTTCATCATTCTTCAAATTAAGATTTAGAAATTTTGATCGTTTTTTTAACCAATCACTGAGGGTGGCAAAATTAAGTTTTTGGAATATAGTGGATTCTTTAGTTTGCCAAATGTTAATTTGTTTGGACCAAATTGTCCAAAGGGTTTGCATAAATTTTTTACGTATACACAGAACATAAATACGTATGATATCAACTCTGTGTGTATCAAATCTATAAACATCCTGTAAAAAACTTTTAAAATATTCAATGCAATTATTTATATTTTGCTTTTTTCTTTTTGTACTGCGGAACCATCTTTTACGTCCTGTAACATTGCTGTAGTTTATACGAAAGTTTTGGGACGAAAAATAATAATCGTTGTTATAAAGTTTGTTGAACATAACAGAATTGAGTCCTTAGGGGTATACGGTGTTACGCTGTAGAATATGCACGTTCTCCCACCAAATGCGATTTTCTTGTTTGATCACGAAGTCCAATATTGAAACAGTGATATTACTGAATGAATGATCTTGAAAGTGTGAGTAAAGTAAATGGCATTCTTGATTATTGCTTGAATTTTTCTTGATGTGATTTCTATGTAAGTTGATTTGTATATTCAGAGGGTTTTTGGTTTGACCGATATAGGACAGAGCACAAGTATTGCATTTGATAAGACATATGCAATGATATATCTAGTTTCAGACCTGTTACAGTCGGTTATAATACTTATCTTACAAAAGCTAATTCAATTCTACTCAAGCTTTTAAAACCTCTGTTGCATCAAATTAATAATAAAGGTAGTTACATCATCAAGAACAGTCAAGAAGTTATAAAGTCTTTAAAATATCACAAGAATCCATTATACTTTAAAACCTATGACTTTCAGGAACTCTTCAACAATATTGATCTTGAAGACCTATCTCATATCCTAAACCTTTTATATGAAGAATATGACTTGAAGAAAACAATAGATTTCATTAAATATAAGTCTTTAATTAATATTGCCATCAAAGAAAACTACCTTTTTAATGGAATTTCTTTCCATCAGCAAATTAAAGGCATCCCCATGGGAGGGGGGTGCTCATCTATACTTGCAGATTTGTACCTCGACTTTTATGAAAGCCAATCACATCTTAATAATGAAATCATATACCTACTTTATGTGGATGATTTGATAGTCGGATATGAAGATGAGAATTATAGAATGAATTTTGATTTCTACCCACCAAACTTAATTTTGAAAGAAAATCCAGCTGCACTTAAAAATGGAGTGGAATTTTTAGATTTAAGTATCGATTTCAGTAAAATACCTATAAATTTTACTATCTATGATAAAAGAAAAAGTTTTAATATACCTATCAACGGTCTGATCAATTGGAATTCCAATCTTCACTTGAATATATTTAGGAATGTATTCTTGGGGGGATTGGCTAGAATACAGAGAATTATCAACAATGAAGACATCCGTATTGATTTTGATAGGACATTTCTACAACAAGCATATCTACAGCAATACCCCATTCCTTTTATGCTACATTATATTGATAATTTACATGGTAATAATAATGCATATTGTTCAAAGTTAAAATCAATTTTATATCAATTTAGTAGATGAAGGTTCGCATACTATGAATAACAGGACCGCAGAACGATAACACGCAGATATATACAGGTCATTGTAGTCTGAAGGACTAGTTAGCCATCCAGTAATGGTCTTCATCTTATCATTGGACTTTTCTTTTTCAACGGTCTTGTGATAATTGTTATTGTCACTCCGGAGGTTGGCTTCAGCCAGGGCTGGCGTCCAAGAGTGCAATGCCGCGGCATTTATGACATGCATGTTGACAACTGGGGTGTATGGTCACAACCCCTTACCGCCATTAAGTAAGCTTCTCGCTAAGCCTTCCTTCTTTTTTCAAATTTTAAATTCTTTTTATACTTTTTATATTTATATCGTGTATAGTATTTGTAGCTGCTTTGCGCATAAATGCTATAACACTTCAATATCTTTAATAACTTCCAATTTCCATCTTATATATATATATATATATATATATATATATATAAATTACATAGAATACGTCGTTTTTAAAATATTTTATTTTCAATTGGCGACTTAGCGCAGTTTAAACAATTGCCTAAATTTCCAAAAATCTAGAATATCTCATAAGCGGTTTATCCTAGAATAGTGGAGTTGGTGTTACTTGTTTTATCATCAAAAATTGCGTATGAGACAAGTATTTAATTAATAAATGTATCTATATTGTGGGGATTGTTTATTTATTATTTATGCTAATCTTTAAAATTCAGTTCAGAAGAAGCCCGCACTCGTGATTGGCCAAATCTATTTAACGGCGGACTTTGAAATTTGACAAAGAAAAAATGAAAAGTTCGGCAATGATTCGGCAAGTGTCCTGTTAGTTCATCTTATTCGGCCAAGTGCCAGGGAATCCACCTATTTGCTGCATTACAGAATGCATATGGATCAAATAGGATGTTCGTCGTCGTTAGTTTCATGTTCTATTGAGATTCAGTAATGTACGAATAATTATGTTTCGAATGCTAAAATATTGCAAAGTGCGCGTGGGCAATTTATGTTCAATGGGTAGATTTCAATACTGAGAATACAGCTAGATTTGTAATTATATCGTATATAGATTTGGCATGTTGTGTAGTGGATCTATATTTTGGGTTTACAGCGAAGTGATGTGAATAAAGATTTTAATCTTTTAATTGTCGTGATCATTTCGTCAAATCTTAGTGGTTAGGTAAATTGATGTTTGTTTCAGATTCAAGTAGTTTAGTTTCAATTTCATATCCAGATTTAATCAAAAGTCAGAACTCAAGTAGATTATAACTTTACGATATTTATTGCCATCTTTTATTTAAGATTTTGGCGATTCTTGTTAGCGATTTCGGAAAAAAAGGACGTTATATTTTTCAAAATCTAATTCTCACGTTAGTAATACTTAAATATCAAATTTAGTGAAATTTCGTCAAATATTTTATAACTATAGTTTTATAACTCCTATAGGAGTGGATGTATACATACATTGCATAGACAGACTAGCTAGCACGCACGCGCTCACATACACATACACATACCCACACGTACACATACATACATCGCGCTAAAATAGTATTTTTGTGTTCTATAATGTAGAAAATATGTATATCGATCGAAAATCTGAATTCCACTTTTCAACACTATTCTATAATACTTTCTATATACATTGCCATATATTGTAGGGAAGGTAAAATGGAATTTGCGAGGTTAAAAAATTTGAGATTAGCCTTTTAGTCTTTAATCAATCGCTAATACAATCTTTAAGGAGAAAATAAATTTTCTTAAGGAGAAAATAAAAGAAATGAGTGCATCATTATTGTAATACAGTTTTTATCGACTCTGCAATATTCAAATAATATTCACTGATTTTCGTTCAAAACCGCTTTGGATACGTATTTATATTTCTCTCCAATCTTCTCTTTCTTTGAAATATTGATTTTTGAAGGAGAAATAGAGCGAACGATTTTCAATATGAGAAAATATCTTGAAGCAGTTTAAATATTTATACAAACTGCATTTTTGTATTTTTGAAACGATTTTAAGCCAGGATGTTTTTATTTTTTTATATCATTATGTATGTCAAGTTCGAAACTTTCTTTATAGTATTACTCAATTTAACTTTGTTCCAACATGATTTATGAATGTTAAGTCATACCATAGCTTCGAGTTTATATGTGATGATTTAAAAATACTGATGTGGGTAGCACATGACTTTTTCTACAGACATTATTTTTTATTCATTTTGTTGTTTATATTTATTAAACTGGGTTTTATTGCACAAAAATTGTTATTATATCACAACTTCAAATTTGATAGAATTTGCCATTTTTAAATAATGTATCACTTTATCTACGGTATAGGGGAGAAGTATTGGGACCGTGTTGAAAATCGCAACTCAAGTTTTCGACGGATCTACACCTTTCGAGCACTTTAGAGCCCCAAAAATCTATTTTTAACGCTCCGTCTGTATGTATGTCTGAATATGTGCCTGTCTGTAGAATGCATGTATCCATTATAGCTGAAAATCTAATTGATCAAATTTTACAAAATTTGGTATATAAGTCACTTGTAGGTTACCCCAGTACTTAGATTTTGGTACAATTCCGAAAGATGAACCAACCTTTTCTTGATAAACACCCTGCAAAAATCAATGTATTTACTCTAGATGAAAGCTAATTGACTAAATTTTATAAAATTTTGTAAATACGTTACTTGTGGGTTACCCTGGTGCTGATTAGATTTTAGTATGATTAAAAAAGAAAAATAATCTGCCTTATTTTACGAAATGGCCATCAAAATTCGTCAAACTTTAAAGTAAATGAATACGTATGCTCAAATGTATTAATTAAATGCTTGTTTTATGCGTATTTTTTGACGATAGAAAGAATAAGTTAAACCCCATTACTCTGCGATTAGTCGTTCTTGAGATATTTTTATTTTTCGTATTTTTGTCATGCCGGCCGTCTTTGAAAATTCGTACAGTTACCAAATGAAAAGAAAAATTGAATTAAAACTAAAAATTCAGTATAATTTCAAATTATTATACGTGTTATTTTGTGTATCGTACAGTTACCAAATGAAAAGAAAAATTGAATTAAAACTAAAATTCAGTATAATTTCAAATTATTATACGTGTTATTTTGTGTATCGTACAGTTACCAAATGAAAAGAAAAATTGAATTAAAACTAAAAATTCAGTATAATTTCAAATTATTATATGTGTTATTTTGTGTATCGTACAGTTACCAAATGAAAAGAAAAATTGAATTAAAACTAAAAATTCAGTATAATTTCAAATTATTATACGTGTTATTTTGTGTAATTAAACTCAATTTAATGAATTATGAAAGAAAGAAAAAAATAAATTTGAGTCTGCATTGAAAGTCATATGCTGCCCGCATCTAATTTTTCCTTTAGATAGCCCGTAGAAAACGATAAAACTAAACTGAAAAAAAAATGCGTTAACTGTATTAATTTAATGTTTGTTTTATACATAACTTTTGATGGCATAGATAATGAAACGAATGGCATCTCTCTATGTCAAACCGATCACAAGCTTTTTCGAATTTTGGCAATTTAGCACCATTTTAAAAAAATCTGATGTGGTCAACACATCAGTCAAATCATATGCTGCCCGCATCTAATTTTTCCTTTAGATAGCCCGTAGAAATCGATAAAACTAAACTGAAAAAAAAATGCGTTAACTGTATTAATTTAATGTTTGTTTTATACATAACTTTTGATGGCATAGATAATGAAACGAATGGCATCTCTCTATGTCAAACCGATCACAAGCTTTTTCGAATTTTGGCGATTTAGCACCATTTTAAAAAAATCTGATGTGGGCAACACATGACTCTCCTTATATAATGTAATGAATTTACTACTTTTACAGTAAAAAAATAGGGTTTTTTTTAGTAGATACTAATATTCTTTCCAAGATATTGAATTTTCGACAATTAGTAGTCATTTTCATTGATTTAGCGTCATTTTTATCCATTTGGCGAGATTTTCATTAATTTGGCAACATTTCAAAAAGTCGCCAAGTTGGCGACATTCCCCCAAATTTGTCGCCAAAATCTCTCCAAGCGTTATGGACGAAGAAATAAGTTGTTCTTACAGCAGATAAATGAATATTGGCGTTCAAATACAAAAGTATTACTCAAAGTATCTTTTTTCATGAACGGAACGAGCTAGATCCGCGAGAATAATGTCACCCAATTTATCGCATGGTATTACATATGAAAAGTGAACATGTTTCTCAATAGGAAATATTTCTTTTTTCATTTTATGACTTTTTGATAATTTTTTTGAAAAATGTACAATATCTCGAGAACGGTTCATGTTAGCGTTCTAAAATTTATGTCAATCGTTTTCTAATGAAATATTACATAATAAATGTCTATTTGCGTAACTTTATTACTGGTTTTGATTTTTTGACGATTTTTTCAAAATTTTATTCGAAAATTTAGGTTGGTTCTGGACATTCGATTACATATAAAAACAATAGGCTTCCAGTGTTTATGGATTGTGATTTTTATACCAAATTTCGTTTGAATCGGTCCATTCGTTCGTCAGTTATCGTCTTCACAGACTCACTGACACACACACACATACTTTCACACACACATACTTTCACACACACACACAGACATCACTTCAAAAAAGTTTGATTCGTGTTCAGGAATGCAAAACGTCTGATTCTTGTCCCGGGATGCTTAAAACGTGCTCTCCCATCGAAAACTCGAATTCGAATTTTCGACCCCGTCACAATACTTTCCTTATACATTATGTATATAAGGAAAGTAATAGGAGTTAAATAAAAAAATCTTTCTTTTAACCTGCTTATTCATTGTAATTATAAATGAGTTATTTTACGATATATCCTCCGTTATTTTGTGATTTTAACCTCAAATTAATATATATATATATATATATATATATATATATATATATATATATATATATATATATATATATATATATATATAATATGAAAAATCTTTTACTTCAACAGATTATAAAATTTACAGATATGTTGATGATCTGATTTGTTTGATCTTTACAGACAACTGTGTCATAGATATAGATTTCTATCCGGATGATTTGGAGCTAATTCCTAATGAAGCCACTATTAGTAATAACATTATTACTTTCCTTATATACATAATGTATAAGGAAAGTATTGTGACGGGGTCGAAAATTCGAATTCGAGTTTTCGACGGGAGAGCACGTTTCAAGCGTCCCTGATCACGAATCAAACATTTTTGAAGTGATGTCTGTCTGTGTGTGTGTGTGTGTGTGTGTGTGTGTGTGTGTGTGTGTGTGTGGAGACGATAACTGACGAACGAATGGACCGATTCGAACCAAATTTGGTACAAAAATCACAATCCGTAAACACTGGAAGCCTATTGTTTTTATACGTAATCGAATGTTCAGAACCCCCCTAAATTTTCGAATGAAATTTTGAAAAAAATTGTCAAAAAATCAAAACCGCTAATAAAGTTACGCAAAGTGTGTGTGTGTGTGGAGACGATAACTGACGAACGAATGGACCGATTCGAACCAAATTTGGTACAAAAATCACAATCCGTAAACACTGGAAGCCTATTGTTTTTATACGTAATCGAATGTTCAGAACCCCCCTAAATTTTCGAATGAAATTTTGAAAAAATTGTCAAAAAATCAAAACCGCTAATAAAGTTACGCAAATAGACATTTCTTATGTAATTTTTCATTAAAAAACGATTGGCATAAATTTTAGAACGCTAACATGAACCGTTCTCGAGATATTGTACATTTTTCAAAAAAATTATGAAAAAGTCACATAAAAAAAAAATTCCTATTGAGAAACATGTTCACTTTTCATATGTAATACCATGCGATAAATTGAGTGTCATCATTCTCGTGGATCTAGCTCGTTCCATTCATGAAAAATATACTTTGAATAATACTTTTGTATTTGAACGCCAATAGTCATTTATCTGCTGTAAGAATAACTTTTTTCTTAGTGCATAACGCTTGGCGAGATTTTGGCGACGAATTTGGCGGAATGTCGCCAACTTGGCGACTTTTTTGAAATGTTGCCAAAATAATGAAAATCTCGCCAAATGGATAAAAATGATGCTAAATCAATGAAAATGACGACTCATTGTCGAAAATTCAATATCTTGGAAAGAATATTAGTATCTACTATAAGAAAAACCTATTTTTTTACTGTAAAAGTAGTAAATTCATTACATTATATAAGGAAAGTCATGTGTTGCCCACATCAGATTTTTTTTTTTGGATTTAAATCTTATTATTGAATCTACTAATGGGATAGTTACTAATTTATATGATAAAAAAGACTATTTTAACTTTAACATTAATAAAATATTACCATTTAATTCATGTAACTCGATTCAATTGTTTAGAAATATTATACTTAATCAGATTTTTAGAATTTATAGATTATCCGATAAAAAATGTCATGCTGCATATTAATAAGCTAAAAATTACTGGAAAATTATATAAATATCCAGCATATTTAGTAAACAGTATAGTTAAAAGTTTGAAATGGTTGAATATACTTAAATTCTCTTCTTAGTATCTTATAGTGGCCAGACATCCACTTTCTCTTGAATAAGCATTACCATGTATTTACATCCCCTTATAATTTACCCTCTATGTTTTCTATTATTATCTTCCCCATTATTTTGTAGTTCTTACTGTTGAATATCACCTTTTATCGTCTTTTCGCATTACTGTTATTTATTTCTCACGATTGGCAATAGCAGTTCTCAACGTTTTATTTTTTTTTTTTTTTTTTTTGTGATTGGCAACATCGGTCTCTTTATTCAAGGCTCGAATGGATCAGACATATGCAGTGTTTTTTCAGATATTCTTGTTTACCATAATTTTTCAATTTTATGCATGTTGTCCACGTTATTAGTGTTTATAGATATAATCTATGACTGATATCAGAAACATGAATCTTGTGTTCTTTTTGATAAAATACTTGGACTTGACGACGAGTTTTATCGAAATGAACAATTCATTTGTTTAGGCCTAGGGCTTGTCCATGTGTAAAGTTTTAATGCTTGGATTTTATTTGATTTTCTATTATCGATTCCTTTCCATTGATGTTTGTTGTTCATCTTCAGCTTCATGACTAGAAGGTTTGCATTTTATTTTCCACTTGGTTTATAATTCTCTGTTTGATACTTTTTTATTTATTAGGCATTTTTTAATGTTGGGGTTTTCTGAGTTGCAACTTTTCTCTACTGTATCACTGGATTTTCAAACTATTATTATATATATATCACACCAGAAAAGTAGACAAGGAAATGGAAGCAATATGCAAAAGATTGGCCGGGGGGTTGTGACCCCTACTCCCCGGTTAAGCAAGCTTCTTGTCTAGAAAACACTCCCGGAAGCCGATATATTGCATAAGATATGAATACCGAAGTATCAAAAATGTAAAAAGAGTGTACCAGATAACATGAAATAGTGGAATAACCCACAAGACTCGAAACCAAAAACCTGCATTAAAGTGTCGTAATTCTACAATTTAAAGGTCAATAAGAATTAAAAACTAACTTTAAAAGTTCTTTTTAATTCTTATTGACTTTTAAATTGTAGAATTACGACACTTTAATGCAGATTTTTGATTTCGAGTCTTGTGGGTTATTCCACTATTTCATGTTATCCGGTATACTCTTTTTACATTTTTGATACTTCGGTATTCATATCTTATGCAATATATCGGCTTCCGGGAGTGTTGTCTAGACAAAAAGCTTGCTTAACCGGGGAGTGGGGGTCACCCCCCCCCCGACCAATCTTTGGTATATTGCTTCCATTTCCTTGTCTACTTTTCTGGTGTGATATTTGAATCCTCATTGTAGTGCAGCTTCACGCCTTATTCGTGTGATTTCTGGTATTTTATAACTTTCACACTGTAATTACTTATTTATTTATAAATATATATATATATATATAATATAATAATAATAATAATAGTAGTTTTATATATATATATATATATATATATATATATATAAAGCTTCTTATATATATATATATATATATATAATAATAGTAGTTTGAAAATACAATGAACGAAAAGTAAGAAGCTGCAACACGATAAACCTAACTTTCTAAAACACCCGCAGAATAAAATATAAAACAGCAAATCATAATCAAATGGAAAAAAATACAAAAGACATACATATATATATATATATATATATATATATACGAGTATATATAAGGAAGAAAGAAAAAAATTGAATTTGAGTCTGTGAGGAAACTTATGGGCTTCCCATATTAATTTTTTTTTTATTCAGTTAATTTTAAAAAGACCACTCGCCAACTATCCAAATAACGAACGGAATGTCTTGAGACTTCATTTTAACTTAGTGTTGTTGTTGAGACCCAGACCGTCCGACCTACCAGAAAGGTGTAAGGTAACTGCTTGGACAGCCGGGAAGTGCCCCCCAATTTAGACAGGAACCCAGTGGGGGATCTTAACTTAGTGTGAATAATTTCATTCGTTTTGTTATCAAAAATCGCATATAATATAATCTTTTATATTATACGACTAAACGTATTTACAATATTTATTCTTTTATTTCTAATGGATTTTATTTTTATTTTTAAGGATCACTTCTGCATCGAAATTTTCAAAATTCTAAATTTTTGCATAAAAACACATTTTGAGACTGTTTTGAATTATTTCTAAAAGATTTCCGTCTGTGTGAATGTGTACAGACTTCTTGAAAATAAGTCCTTAAATACCCCAATCACTTTATAAAGAACAGTCCATAAGTGTACAAATTAGGTCTATTTATAAAAGTATTAACTACAACTAAAAATAACGTGAATACTAAAATTTCCAAAAATAAAATGGGTCTGCCACCAAAATATTTGAAACGTAAAATAACTTCAAAACGCACTTCACGTTGAGATAGACTTTTAATTCGGTGCATAACAATCGGATTCGAAGTTTCAAATATACTTTATTTTAAAGAGGATCTCAATAAAATTTTTAATTTACATAATGTTTGTAAAACGCATTCTTTTTTAAGCCACGTAGGTCGTAAAAGCTTTAAATTTTTTAACGACTAGATAGATCTTTCATCATTTCTGCTTTATATAGTGAAAACTTTTGTGCCTAGAACCACCTAGCTCTATTTTTATAATATTTATTTTACATCATTATTACTGTTTGAGGTAAGTGGCATATTTTGAAATATTAGCAAACATTTTGAATGAAAGGGGGAATAATGAGGGTGAAACACCTAATAACTCCTCCCTTCCTTTTCCATCTAAAACTGCAATTTTTAAGGAGCGCCCTGAAAAGGTGTATTTTTAAAATTCAATGGTTAATGTATGATTTTTCGAAAAAGTTGAGTAAAAAATAATGCCCCAAAATAACTGTATAGAAATTAAATAAGGTCAGATTGAAATGATATGCATTCATTTCTAATTTATTTTTCATCTTAATCGATAGCTCATAAAATTATAAGTAATTGTTTTTCAAAATTTCTTTCGGAAATTGGAGGGAGGGGGGGGGGGTTCAATTCGGTTATGTCCACGGTGCCATAAGTGTGCAAAGTTTCACTCTACTAGAATTACTTAAAAACTTTACATATTTTCGCAGCTGAATACAGAAGCAAAAATATTTTAGCTAAATGCGTATTTTTTAACCCCAACGAAAAAAGACGCCAAAGGAAAATAAATCTGTGCCATACGGTCATTAAACAAACAACCCTTCAACCGCAAGACACCCCGCAGACCGTCCAAATATCAAGCAGAACCAAGGAAAAAGTTTCGCGTCAGCTCATTTCCACACCCGCTCGTCCACTTAACGCTCGTCCTTTGATAAATCCCGCTGTCTGGAAATTAAACTCTAGGTGTGTGGGGGCGTAGTGCCTCATAGCAAAGTTAGTTCATTGCAAAGTTAATGGGGGTACTTAAGGAGTTTTCCAAGAATCATGCATATGTATTCGTGAAGTATAATCACGAAACTTATGAATGTTATAACTTATTGATGTAATAATTGAATTTCTGAAATTTGTTTTCTTTCAAAATGTCACTCTTTTTCACATACAAAAGTGCTACAAATATGCTGAAAATAACGGTGTTCTGTGATTATGTTTAAAATAAATTTACCATATTTAATGCTTTAGAAGGATTGTGATACAATTTATAAAAAATCCTTGCAGAAAACTGTTGAGAAATAAGTTTAAGTTTTGAAAGTTTTACAATTCCCCATATGACTGCAAAAACCATTTCAAGTTGTGTTACAAAGTAAAAGTTCGCTTTTCTTCTTGAAAAAATTACATAAAAACTTTACTGTTTTATATTATTAGTATTATCGATAATACTTTTTACTAAATAACAGTAAAAACTTATCTAATATTATGCTTTATATTTTGTTGAATGTATTAATGTTATTTTGCGAAAATCGTTTTAAAATATAAAAGTTGAAATGAAATTGCCTGAACAGTGTGTTTAAAACATTTCGATAATTCAGAGATAATTATTGCCACAAATAATTTCACTTGTACTTTTAAATTAATGTAAGTATAATCTTATTATGAGAAGTGAGAGAAGGATGATTTAGAAATGAATCATATAAAAATTTTAACCTTTAATTAGCGTATATTTCAAAATAACCTTAAAAGACAAAAATCTATTGACAGCACCCCTATTGCCTATGAAATCGGATTATATACTTTTAATTTTAATCAACTGTTCATGTAACTTCATTTGACACTTTCTGTGTATGCCAATAAGTATCATAGGAAAAGTAAAAGAATTCAACCAAGCAAATCCCTAAATATAGCAATCAAGGTCTCAAATACAGTATCTAATTTCTAATTGAATTTAGTAATTTTCCTGTTTTCAGATTGTTTGTCTCGTTATCAGATTCCTATTAATTCTTGGTATAAACAGAGTTCCTAAGAAAGTCCCTTAAACACCCCAATAAATTTGAATGGAAAGGTCTATGAGCGTACGCCTTAAGTCTATCTTTAGTAAAGTGACTATACCCCAGCGAATAAAAGTAATTGCAGCGACCCTAGCAACAAAGCGAGATAGAATAAAAATGGCAATTGCAAAGTTGTATACAAAACATATGAAAGGCAAGAAATACATTTCATATTTGCTATCTGTAATACGGTGACACCTTTGCTGCATTAAATCACCTGATTAAAGAGATGAAACATGGATGTGTTTGTGTCCAAGTTAAGTGAGATGAAATCCCATATTAAGGCTTGTTTGGCCTATTTGTATAGCATACAATTTTTTTTCTCAATTTTCGAAGTATGAGGTAAGCACTTAAAGAGTAAACAAAAAGGATCAATCATGCATAAGCATTGATTATGAAACACTTTCCAACTGAAATGCAATTTCATTTAAAAATCTCTAAAATGTGATACATTCAGTGGTAATATCTTTTACATTATCACAGTACTACAGTAATTTATTATACTTAAATATTTAAAACTTCGCGAAATATAAATCGTCTGATTCTCTATGCAAAATTAATGAATATTTCATTCATATAACTTGTATTCCAGACTCCAGAACTAAATAATTTTGCGTGAAAAAAATTCAGCAATTCTTATATAACTTACCTTACAATCGCTTGAGATATTTGCATTCTGCATAAGTTAGGCTTCGTTGTAGAAATAATAAAAGTTTAGGGATCATTTAAAATCACAACTATTGTAATTGCATAGGCACGGAATTTAGATACATAGATAATACACAGATACACAGATAATACACAGATACATAGATAATACACAGATACGCAGATAATATATGTACGTGTGTATTCAAAGTATTGGAATCGTGCCGAAGATCGGAACTCGAGTTTTCGAAGGATCTACACATTTTGGGACTTCTAGAACACGAAAAAACTATTTTTAGGGAGACGTCTGTAAGGATGTATCTGTGTATGTTTCTGTGTGTCTGTGAGGATATTGTATCCAATCTAACTGAAAAACTAATGGACCGAATTTCATAAAATTTGGTAGGTAAGTTTTTTGTGGGAAACTCTGATGTTCATTAGATTTTAATACGATTCGTAATAAAAGAATCTGCCTTCTTTGCGAAAGGGTCGGCAAAAATTGCCTTTATCCACTCTAGCTAGAAACTAATGAACTAAATTTAACAAAATTTGATATAAATAACTTCTAGGTTATTCTGGTACGATTCGGGAAAGGGAACGGGCTGTTTTTGCGAAATGGCCCGGTAAAATCGTTAAATCTAAAAATAAAAGACTACGTGTGCTCAATTATATCAATTAAATGCTTATTTTATACGTGATTTTTGACAACAAAAAGAATAAGACTAACCCTATTACTCTAGACTAGCCATTCTTGAGATATTTTAATTTTTCGCATTTTCGCTACTCCACCTTTGACAATAAGTCCAGCTGTCAAATGAGAACCAAATTTAAGTTTAGCGTGCAAATTTAGTGTCATTTAAAATACTTATGGGTGTTACTTTGTGCAGATAAACTCAAATTATTATTGAAGAAATGAAAAGAACGTGAATATAAGTCTGCAGAGAAAGTAATGTGCTGCCTACATCAGAATTTTTAACAATCTTACAGCAATGATTCATAGAAGTGAACGGGGATTATTTGCAGGCCATTTCGAAAAAAATCTAGGATCTATATTTAAGGATCCACCAAATTTTTGTAGAATAAAATGTTCTACAAATTTAAGCTGCGTACCAAATTTCAACTCTCTAGGACGTAGAAAAGTGCATTAAAAGTGCCATCAAATAAGTATAAAATGACAGACAGACAGACGACTATCAATCATGAAGAGTTTTATAAAATTTAAAAAATTGTTATCTGTCATATTTATTTTAAAATGTGAAACCTCTCTTATATATAAAATAATTAAACTCTTGGAAAGAAATTTATTCTAAAATATATCTCTTTTTTCTTTCTGGGGGATATAGCAAGAGTCAGAATTTAATTGAATTTGTTTTTCTCCCTCTATTAAATAATTTTTATTTAAAAAACTACTTAACATATTTTACTGAAATTGTTTTTATATATTTTATGGGATAATTTGAATATTTCCTAAAACTTTCAAAGCAATTTGTGAATTTTTAATTCGCTTAAAATATGTTTGAAAAATTAGGTCCCATAGGATTCAATGTATTTCATGTTTACAACCCGAGTTCAATCCAAAACTAATTGGGTGGTATTATTCATTTATATTCCCATAGGTCCCACAGACCGTCTGAAAAACACACTAAAATTTCATCTTGATAAAGTCATTTTTACGGCAGTTATCGTGCTAACGGAAACGGACAGCCAGACAGAATGAACCAAGTCACAAACACTTTTCAGCTGTGTTGTAAAGTGTTAAAAATGTACCTAAATGTATTTTCTTTCATTTTATTATTATATTCACGAATGTACTGCTCAATTGATTACCTCCTTAAGAAATTTGGATTCAATCAAAGTAGAACTTTTTAGTTATGTCGGATCAAATGTAGGAAGGCAGTGTACGTCTCATTGGAGTTAAAAAAGGAGAGCGGAAATGACTAGTCTCGTTGATAAATGAATGGTTCAATTCAGAGCAAAATAAAGTAACTTAATTTTCAATCTAAACTCGACATAACGGAAGTACTATTGTGACAGCAAATGATATGTAGTTTTGCTGCCGCTTCCATCTGAAGTTGCTGAGAGTGCAAGCAGAAGTAAAAGGTGTTTTCCTCGAATGCGAGTCCCCCAAACCTTTACATTTCACTATTTCATTTCTTAAACATTTTTAGATGGAGGCCGAATATTTTGAGCATTGAATTTTGGATCTGTGGGAAGTTTAACAAATACGTCACCTTCAAGAACTTGCTCACAATGAAGAAGCTTAGGAGGCATAAATGGCATTTTTGTTACAAAGCAAAGAAAAAAAATCTCATCTATCCAAGACATGACTTTCTCTACAAATCTAGATGTTATGGGAAAACAGTAACGCAAATTGACGTTTTATTGTAACCCGATAAATAGGTATTCGGTTGTTACTGATTGAAATAAGCATGTCAAATTTTAAATAAATCGCTTGTGATAAATTTTACATATATATGTGTGTATGTGTGTGTGTACGTGTGTGTGTCACAAAAACTAATGGAAGGTAAGACAGTACGACACTTGTGGTACTGATGAGATTTTGGTACGATTCGAGATAAAAAAGAACATGATTTTTGTTTGTTTTGTTTTATTTGCGAAATGGCCCATAGACATTGTAAAAATCTGAAATGAAAGACATATACTCAAATGTAGCGATTAAATGTTCGTATTATGCGAAATTTTTTATGGAAAAAAAAATAAGACCAAACCCATTACTCTAGGACTAGCTGTTCTCGAGATTTTTACTCCCACATTTTTGC
Source organism: Amaurobius ferox (assembly GCA_951213105.1). Taxonomy (NCBI): domain Eukaryota; kingdom Metazoa; phylum Arthropoda; class Arachnida; order Araneae; family Amaurobiidae; genus Amaurobius; species Amaurobius ferox. Next base: position 23,336,426 of record OX578149.1, read on the forward strand.
AATGCCGCCCTTGAAAATCCATCCAATTGCCAAATGAAAACGAAAATTGAAGTGGAACGACCAATTCAGTATAATTTCATAAACAATTATCCGTGTCATTTCGTACAATTATACTTAATTTAATTAATTATAAATGAAAGAAAGAGAAAATAAATTTGAGTCTAAAGTTAAAAATTTAAGTTTTAAGTTAAAAAGAAATGTAAACAATGCATGCTAACGTTCTGCAAATTATGTCAGTCGCTTTTAACTTACACACAAATGACTATTCTGTAAAAAAATATTAAATTTCATTACAGAAAAATAACTATTATTATATTAAGTCATTGTTTATTTATTCTTAAATATGTCCATAAAATTGAAGACTATCTACTGAGCCGAGCTGTCCGAATATCAAGTGTCCTCAAAAATGTATTAATTAAAATACCCAGGACATATTCAGGGTACTTGTATACAAGTGAAATACAAGGGTATTTGTATTCACTTGTATACAAGTGAATAAGAATTTCCAAAGGGACGTAACTCTGTATAAATATCCCGAGTGACGTCGCTTTGGACCTGCGGACATTTTGAATTGTCACTATTCTCTGAAATTGTAACACTTGCTTCAGGGCGTTAATAATTTTTAGTTTGACTAGGCTGAGTCCCAACCGACTCCTGAACGGAAGCGCAGGTGCTAAATGCACACAAATAAATTATAAAATGTTTCTAAATTGAATAGCATTTTGTCGATTGCTTAATATTTGAGAACAGGGTTATGAGAAAAATTTTAAGTTGGTAATTGCAATGCTTCAAATCAATTTAATTTTTCAAGATAATGAATTTTTATAAATTTAGCAACACTTTTTGTAAATTTGGCGACATTTTTGTCAATTTCACGATATTTTACAAAAAGACACTAAATTTATTGTCAATCATTACAAACAGACATATATAGAGAAAGGATTTTCATATATACGTAGAATGATATATTCCAGAACCATGAATGTTAGACATAACTCTCTGCCCTTCATGATCAAAACTTAATGCATCACAATGAAAGAAAACGAAAAAATACTATTGCGAATGCATAAAATGCTTTTTCGACATATTCACTCCATGCAAGGAGAAAACACTTCTACAGGCAACCGTTGCTATTACGTGAAGGTAGGGTTTCCAGTAGGATTTCGTGAAAGTAGCGCGAATTTTCGGGTCAGTGTTGCCAGATTTATCTAAATATCGCCAACTTGACAACTTTTGGTGAGTTTCCGAATCTACTAGAACTTTCTCGAATTATCGGCTGGTTTCCAAAATTCAAGCACTTTCTAGAAATTTTTAAATTGAAATAAGTATAAAGTTATCCCTCAGTTGGAAAGGTTAGATGTAATAAGAGTCAAATAGAATTTTGAGAAATGTCAGTGTTTGGGGAATAGTATTGGCTATTTTATGAATGAACTGAGCATTTAATTACTGTTCTATTTCATCTGACACTTGTTTGGTGATCTTGTAAGATAGTTATAAAGCTATTTTTCGCTTTCATTTAAAAGCAGTAATAAACGCAAATACTTGTTCCAGTTTGCATTTATTACTGCTTTTAAATAAAAGCGTTAGTATTCCAGAAATTTGACTCAATTTCGTATCCTGAGAGCATGCTCACGATTCGAGATAATAATACTAATTTTAACAAATACATGACGTTGGAGAATTGCATTTAATTCTTGATTGAGCGAGCGCGGGGCGCAGGATACACTTAAGCCTCGGTTGGACATAGCCGCATTTGTTTGACAAGAGTTTATTTCTCAACGTTGATACCAATTAATAAGTTTTATCATATGTTGCGTGATGTCCTTATATACATAATGTCCTTATATACATAATGTATATAAGGTATATACATAATGTATATACTTTCCTTATATACATAATGTATAAGGAAAGTATTGTGCCGGGGTCGAAAATTCGAATTCGAGTTTTCGACGGAAGAGCACGTTTCAAGCATCCCTGTGTGTGTGAAAGTATGTGTGTGTGTGTGTGTGAAAGTGTGTATGTGTGTGTGTGTGTGTGAAAGTATGTGTGTGTGTGTGACAGTGAGCCTGTGGAGACGATAACTGACGAACGAATGGACCGATTCGAACGAAATTCGGTACAAAAATCACAATCCGTGAACACTGGAAGCCTGTTGTTTTTAAACGTAATCGAATGTTCAGAGCCCCCCTAAATTCTCGAGTGAAATTTTGAAAAAATCGTCAAAAAATCAAAACCGCTAATAAAGTTACGCAAATAGACATTTCTTATGTAATTTTTCATTAGAAAACGATTAACATAAATTTTAGAACGCTAACATTAACCGTTCTCGAGATATTGTACATTTTTCAAAGAAATTTTCAAAAAGTCATGTAAAATAAAAAAAAATATTTCCTATTGAGAAACATGTTCACTTTTCATATGTAATACAATGCGATAAATTTAGTGACATCATTCTCGTGGATCTAGCTCGTTCCATTCATGAGAAAGCTACTTCGAGTAATACTTTTGTATTTGAATGCCAATAGTCATTTATCTGCTATAAGAATAACTTATTTCTCCGTCAGTAAAGCTTGGCGAGATTTTGGCGACGAATTTGGCGGAATGTCGCCAGCTTGGCGACTTTTTGAAAAATTGTCAAATTAACAAAAATCTCGCCAAATGGATTAAAATGACGCTAAATCAATGAAAATGACGACTAATTGTCGAAAATTCAATATCTTGGAAAGAATATAAGTATCTACTATAAGAAAACCTTTTTTTTTACTATAAAAGAAGTAAATTCATTGCACTATATAAGGAAAGTCATGTGTTGCCCACATCAGATTTTTTTTAAATATTTTTAGAGCGCGAAAGTTTCAAAAATCGTCTTGCAAAAATCATTTCTAAATATCATAAAAAATACATGAGGACCTATGACTTAAATTATCTGAGTTTCATCAACACAATTTGATCATCACATTTTAAAATGAGCTTCGTCATGACCTGTAACTTGGTGAATTTTATAAATGTTCAAAATTTTGAGCAAATCGGTCGCTGTAAACTGGCGTCAGTAACAGATGCGTATTTAAGTCGATGCCAAGTTAGTTGAAGTGTAGCAAGGTACTTGGAAAGCTCCGTTTGTACCTTGCTACACTTCAATTAACTAATTTTCTAATTACTTTCCTTATATACATAATGTATAAGGAAAGTATTGTGACGGAGTCGATAACTCGAATTCGAGTTTTCGACGAGGGAACACGTTTCAAGCATCCCTGATCACGAATCAAACATTTTTGAAGTGATGTCTGTGTGTGTGTGTGTGTGAAAATTTGTGTGTGTGTGTGTGTGTTTGTGTGTGAAAATATGTGTGTGTGTGTTTGTGTGTGAAAATATGTGTGTGTGTGTGTGTGTGTGTGTGTGCCAGTGAGTCTGTGGAGACGATAATTGACGAACGAATGGACCGATTCGAACGAAATTTCGTACAAAAATCACAATCCGTAAACACTGGAAGTCTATTGTTTTTATACACAATCGAATGTTCAGAACCCCCCTAAATTTTCGAGTGAAATTTTGAAAAAATCGTCAAATAATTAAAACCGCTAATAGAGTTACGCAAATAGACATTTTTTATGTAATTTTTCATTAGAAAACGATTGACATAAATTTTAGAACGCTAACATGAACCGTTCTCAAGATATTGCACATTTTTCAAAAAAATTATCAAAAAGTCATATAAAATAAAAAAAAATATTTCCTATTGAGAAACATGTTCACTTTTCATACGTAATACCATTCAATAAATTGGGTGACATCATTCTCGTCGATTTAACTCATTCCATTCATGAAAAAAGATACTTTGAGTAATACTTTTGTATTTGACTGCTAATAGTCATTTATCTGCTGTAAGAATAACTTATTTCTTCGTCCATAACGCTTGGCGAGATTTTGGCGACGAAGTTGGTGGAATGTCGCCAGCTTGGCGACTTTTCTAAATGTTTCTAAATTAACGAAAAACTCGTCAAATGGATAAAAATGACTCTAAATCAATGACGACTCATTGATGATGATGACTTGGGAAATGACGACTCAATGACGAAAATTCAATATCTTGGAAAGACTATAAATAACTACTATAAGAATAATCTATTTTTTTACTGTAAAAGTAGTAAATTCATTGCTTTGTATAAGGGAAGTAATGTGCTGTCCACATCAGATTTTTTTTTATTATTTTCATAAAAGTTTTTATCACTCCCCAGGTCAAAATGTTTCCAAGATCTCAATTTTACTACTCATTAATACAGTCTAATAATACATTTGTTATCAAACTGTTCCAGAAAATAAATTACATTATTCGGGAAAATATTTTCCGGAAGGCACAATCACAGTTAATTACTTGACCCGAAGCAGTCGATTTTTTTTCCTTAATTATAAATGTGATTTATCTTAAAAGCTCAAATATATATTTATTTTATCGCTAAGGATTTGGTGCTTCTATACTTTTCAAATATGATTGATTTAACTATTAAGACAACTTTGTAATGGATCACATATAAATTTCGCTATAAAACCTGAAACTTTAAATTAAAAATACCTCTGCAAAAATATTATAAACTTGAAAATACTTCAAATTTCTTACATTAAGGTAAAAATAAATTGAAACAGTAAATCAAAACTTTGATAAATATGCGAAGAAAAGGTTTCACTCTTTAGACTTTATCAAACACTGAAATGCTTTTTGAAATGTATCATTACGAGTTTCTGAAGTTCCCTGTCGAATCCCGGTAGTTCAGTTGGTAGGGCACTAGTCTTGAAATCCGAGTCACTACGAGAGCAATAAATCATATGGCGCTCGAGTAATGTTTAGTAACCTTCCATATTAAATAAATAGTGTATGCATAAATATAAATTACAGTTAAAATGGGAATTTATTGAGATCAAAGCATGTCCCAAATTAGAAAATTGGAAGAAGGGAAGGACAAACTAGGAGAAGAAAAATATGAATTTATGGAGTGACATTCTTAAGAAAATATTAAGCTTCGTGAGCCAAATATTTCTTTTGCTTATCTATTGCTAATGTATGCTTACCACACGGTGGCCCCACGTTTGATCCCCGGTGACGTCACATTGATGACCTGCAACATGCAAAAATGCAGAAGTTCGAAAAACGAAATTATACCTTCTGAAACATTTAGTTTCCTGACTCCTAGATGGCGCTAATTCAAACAAGAAAGATCAATCATACATAAAGCATTGATTATGAAACACTTTCCAACTGCAATGCAATTTTATTTAAATATCTCTAAAATGCGATACTTCCAGCGGTGAAATTTTTAAATTATCAGAATACTACAATAATTTATTATATTGGGAAACTTCATCGAAAAAAATGAACTTTATTCAAATGACGTCATCGAAATATAAATCGCCTGTCTCTCTATATCAAAGAAGTGAATATTTCATTCCTTTCATTCAGCGGTGATATTTTTAAAATTATCACAATACTACAATAATTTATTTTACTAAAACCATGGAGATAAAAGTACTTTCTAACTCCATACTTAAAACTTCATCGAAAAAGGCAATACTATAAAATCGTATGCTTCTCTATGCAAAATCAATAAATGTTTCATTCATATCAGCTATATTCAGACTCTAGAGCTAAATAATTTTGCGTTAAAAAATTCAGCAATTCTTATACAATTCATCTTTACAATCACTTGTTTAGATTCTGCATCCTAAAATGAGGCTTCGTTGTAGAAATGATCAAAGTTTGATGATCATTTAAACTCAAAAATATTGTAATTGCGTTGGCGCACTATATAGATGCACAGAAATTGCGCAAAAATAAAGCAGTTTTAAGACGGATGCAACACTAAATAGAAATTAAAAAGAACTTTAAAAATCACGATTTTAACACTTGGAAAAAAAGATGGATGGCATATTTTGAAGTGATCTTCTCATATAATATGGGTATAATTATTATTTTAATTTTTATTTAAAAAATTACCGAACATATTTTGCTGGAATTTTTTTTATATTTTTTATGAGATAATTTGTATATTTCTTAAAATTTTCGAAGCAATTTGTGAATTTTAAATTTACTTAAAAAATATTTGAAAAATGAGGTCACATACGATTCAATGTATTTCATTTTTTCAACCCGGGTTCAATCTAAAAGTAATTGGGTGATATTATTCATTTACATTCCCATATATCCCACAGACTGTCTCAACAACATACTAAAATTTCATATTGATAAAGTCATTTTTACGGAAGTTATCGTGCGAACAGATGGACAGACAGATAGACAGACAGAATGAACAAAGTCATAAACACTTTTCAACTATGTTGTAAAGTGTTAAAAACGAGTTACTTGATCTTTCAGGGTTCTTCGACGTCGACTCACCACAAGGTTTATAGATATTATATATAGTATTTATAAATCGTGGACTAATCGTACATTATCTCGCTTTGTAACCTAGGCTCCTATTCAGGGATCTGGCGTATCAGCCATTTTGAATCTCACTTGCACATTGGTTTATCATTAAACAGTGACTTGATATCGTGCATTGTGTTATAAATTTCCAATAAAATGGGAGAATGTTCGACCGTCTAAAAAATTCTCGCAAAGGGATTTGAATGTTTAGATTTCCAAAGAAATAAAAAAAATTAATAAATTGCAAAAGAGATTAATACAAAAATATTGATTTTCGCCACTATCGCAATACGTGCTCCAAAACATGTACGTTTCACTAAGATCAGCAAGGAGATTTTGGAAATCAGTGATGCTTATTCTCAATTTGGACGTGTGAATATACTCATTTTCCCAACACAGTTATTTGACTCCTTTTCTCCCTCCACGTGTGACTCCTTTTCTCCCTCCACGAGTGACTCCTTTTCTCCCTCCACGCGTGACTCCTTTTCTCCCTCCACAAGGGGCTCCTTTTTTCCCTCCACGAGGGACTCCTTTTCTCCATTCACAGGTTCTCACTCCTTGTCGTCAAGGCGTTTATCACTGTGATTCAACATAATGGCCATAGGTCAGCCTGTGTTATAGGAGCTCTATTGTGACCCACTACAAAACTTGTCAACAATTTTCCCTTCGATTGTGATATACGCTAGCCATCTGCACTGCATTTCTTGAACATCCCTTTCCTAAAAAGCTAAGAGGAATGTAATAGAGTCGATTTCTTAAAGCAGTATTAAGCGTTATAAGCTGGGGAATTGTTTTGCTCTTCCGATAATGTATGCCTACCATGTCTTGGCTCCTGGTTCGATCCCATGTGAAGCCACTAATTTTTCTCTCAATCACGAGTAAATTTTAGGGTCCACTTCAGAGAAAGAAGTATAGATAATTGTTTTTGCAGCTCAATGCATTTGGGGTCGCCTCCAGCCGTTTATTTAATTCTTTTCTCGAGCAGCTTTTGCTAGTATCCAAACACAATGATCCTGCAGGCTCTATATAGTGGATGGCTGTGGTCTAAATAAGACCGTATGATAAATGTTTTTTGAAACTAAGTTTCACCTTAAGTCTTTGTACAATTGTACAATATCATGTTTTTGTCACTTTCGTATAAACATTATTTCGGGCCGAACTGGACAGACACTCAAAGGTCTTTGGGGCGGTCGGGCTTGGGTTCTACATTTAGGAATTTCTTCGGGTTCGAGTACTGATACCCTCGGGCTGAGCCTGGTAAAAGTCAGAAATTTCAGCCCTACAACTACCAGCTAATAATTATTTAAATATTAAGAAAATTCATTAAGTCCCTTCTAAACTTTAACTAGACGAAAGAATCCAAGTTAAAACTTATTTCATGAAATCTTCCCTATTTCACTGAAATTGGCAGCTGAAAGATAATTTTAGTCCCCATTTCGGGTAAAACGATTTATTACTGCAGTATTCTTTTCTCGAAAACGCAAACTTTAAATGGGTCCCAAGCAAACTGGATCACCTTTCTAATGAAACACAGAAAAGCGAGGTCTTTCCAAAACAAGAAAAGGAAAGTTCATCCTTCGCTTACGCTTTCAGTTGAGGAATGGTGAAACCAAGAATAATCCTTCTTGCGAAATGTGTTTGTTCCTCGGATTACGAATGGACATTGCTTTGCCACCTCGTTTATCTTTTTCTCCTAGAAAAACAAGACCGTTTTTGGCGTTTCCATCAGCAATTTAAATCCTATTTTACTTTCCTACCAATCTATATACTTACTGAAAAGCTATCATAACAGTTCAGATGTATGAAGCTGTAAGTCTCCCTTAAGTTATAGAGTACATATATCAAACACTATTGATAATTAAAAACTAAAATTTTACTCTATTAATGCAACTATTGAAACCCACGAGAATTCTTTCCTGTAAGTAATCTTAAAAACCGGTTTATTTATGAGATGACCCATATAATCGTTATAATAGAATCGGGGTTTTATTTTCAGAAAGTGGCTGACTGGTAATCGCTCAATTTTGATCTGATTGTTCAGGTTAATAAAATATCATCCTGCTTTTGCTCATAAAAATTAAAACAATAATAAACATTTGAATCCGTGACAATATCTTTTGATAATAAGTTACATAAAATTACATTTTAACTCGTGTAATAAATATGTTACATAAGAGATCAATTAATCATCACGACTCGTGCTAACTTCCGTTTATGAAAAGTGAAAATGAAAATAAATTAACAGGAATGTAGCTTATCTCGATTTCCTCATAACAAAGGCCATTTTTAAGTAGTTTGTAATTTTATTACCACTTTACAACATAGTCGAAAGTGTTTATGACTTTGTTCATTCTGTTTGTCTGTCCGTTAGCACGATAACTGCTGTAAAAATGGATTTATCAAAATGAAATTTTAGTATGTTTTTCAGACGGTCTGTGGGACCTATGGGAATATAAATGAATAATATCACCCAATTAGTTTTTTATTGAACCCGGGTTGAAAAAATGAAATACATTGAACCCTATGGGACCTAATTTTTCAAACATTTTTTAAGCGAATTTAAAATTCACAAATTGCTTCGAAACTTTTAGGAAATATTCAAATTACCCCATAAAATATATAAAAAAAAATTCAGTAAAATATGATAGATAGTTTTTTAAATAAAAATTATTTAATAGAGGGAGAAAAACAAATTCAAGTAAATTCTGACTCCCGTTATATCCTTCAGAAAGAAAAAAGAGATATATTATATAATAAATATCTTTCCAAGAATTTAATTATTTTACATATGAGAAAGGTTTCACATTTTAAAATAAATATAGTAGATAGCAATTTTTCAAATTTTTAAATAAAATTAGTTATTATAGTATTGTGATGAATGAAACGATTAGAAAAATGTTTATGAATGAAATGCTACTTTTATATAGAAGCGTTATGAATGAAATGCTACTTTTATATAGAAGCGATTTTATATTTCGATGACGTCATTTGAATAAAGTTCATTTGTTTTCGATGAAGTTTTCAAATATAATAAATTATTGTAGTATTATGATAATTTTAAAAATATTACCGAAAAATGTATCGCATTTTAGAGCTGTTTAAACCAGGCAATTTATATTTCAATGCCGTCATTCAAATGACGTTCAATTTCTTCGAAGAAGTTTTCAAATATAATAAATTAATGTAGTATTGTAATAATTTTAAAAATATTACCGAAGAATGCATCGCATTTTAGAAATAGTTGTATAAAATTGCATTGAAGTTGGAAAGTGTTTCATAATCAATGCTTTATGCATGATTGAACTTTCTTGTTTTATTATATATATATATGACGATATTTCGGCCATATGGCTGTATCATTGAGCGAAACACATTTGGAACCTCTGTGGATGCAAAGATCCTTGAAAAGCTGGATCTACTGAGGTTCTATTCAATTTCATATTTTCGGATTGCATCTTTTCTCTTATTTTTATTTTTATCATTTTAATATTTTGAGCCTCCAGATTTTGATAATCCTTTGATGTTTGAACTTGATTTGTATGTATCGCTCTTGAATGTTGATAAATTCATGTGTATTATTGATATTTTAAAATTAAGATCATTTTGCCTTATATGGTAGCATTGTTTCCCTTATGTCTGATATTTCTTTTCATATCCTCTTTACTTTATTTTCCTCCGTATTGTTTTTGAACCAGGGTCATGTTTTAGTTAGTCTTATCACTTTTTTTATATTTTTTATTATATATATATATATATATATATATATATATATATAATTGAAGATTTTTATGATTACTTGTAATATATAGATACCCGAGAAATACCAAAGAAAATTGCTTGTAAACTGTAGGTAAAGGTAAAAAAATGCAAATCAGAAGCCTAGTGTAGCACGATGAACTATGCAAGAAGTTTGGAAATTGAATAAATGGAATCTAGTGAATATAAAAGGAATAAAATGAATATGAAAAGCATTTCTGAAACCATGTACGTTATCAAGGGCCATACATGTTTCATTAATGCTGATTCTACGTTTCTGTTTACACAACTGTAAAATGTATTACAGAAATAATGTAAATGGCACGACGTAGAAGAAAAGACAAAGTGGATCAAATACACAAAAAAATCAAACATGAATATAAAATATTCTGTTACACCAGCTTGTGGCTAATTATTGTAATGAGGATGCAAAGTATTATAAAGTAATATCAAAAGAATATAATGAAAATAAAATGAAAATATATCTACCCCTAGTACTGTGGTACTTCTGGAAAAGCATGTGTATTACCAATCATCTCAGAACAGGTTACAGTGAATTTTTTGTTACTGACTAAGCAGTTTTCTCAAAGCAGGTTAAAGTGAATTATACGAATTGTTTAACTGTTAGAAGAAGACATGGAGATTATGAATATATGATTATATATATATATATTCAAATTTTGCAAGAGAAAATTTGAAAATTCTGTATCGTTGCCCCAAATGATTAGAGTAATAGCATGTTACCCTTCTTTTCAAAGGGATTGAAAAAATCTTTCGATTGATGCCAAGTTTGGCAATGTGGCCTCCCCTCCCCTCCAAGGGGGCTAATTATGTCACTAACACAAAAATTATATTGCGGCTATTTTTCACTATAATGATTGAAATTGTGAAGTTTCATTGAGTCATACATAACCCATTTTCTGCATAGTTATGTCAAGTTTTTATCCTATGCTGCTTTGATAAGAAGATATAAAATTTCGAATACATTTCGATATTTTCCCACGAATTTAAAAAAATGTATCTAGTTCTAGATTTTTTATTAACAATGCTGGATAAAAAGCTTCATAAAAATCCATTAATATTTATAGCATCTATCCTGCACACAAAAAATCGACCACAGACAGACGTACATTACTCTAAAGATAATCAAAACGTGTTCAGAAGGTCCTAAAGCATATATTGGCGTCAAAATCTCGAAATCGAAAATTTTCATGAAAATAATGCTTTCTCTATACTAGAAAGCATTATTTAGAACTCAATAAGATGAGAAAGTTTAAACTAAACAACAAAGATCAATCATGCTTAAAGCATTGATTATGAAACACTTTCCAACTTCAATGCAATTTTATTTAAACATCTCTAAAATGCAATACATTCCTCGGTAATATTTTAAAACTTATCACAATACTACATTAATTTATTATATTTGAAAACTTAAACCTTCATCGAAAAAAATGAACTTCATTCAAATAACGGCATTGAAATATAAATTGCCTGGTTTAAACATCTCTGAAATACGATACATTCCTCGGTAATATTTTTAAAATTATCATAACACTACAATAATTTATTATATTTGAAAACTTCATCTCGAAAACAAATGAACTTTGTTCAAATGACGTCATCGAAATAAAAATCGCCTCTATATAAAAGCAGCATTTCATTCATAATCATTTTTCCAATCGTTTAATTCATCACAATACTATAATAATTCATTTTATTTAAAAATTAAGACCATGGAGCTACAAGTAATTAAACTCTATGCTTAAAACTTCATCGAAAAAATTCGTCCTTCTCTGTGTATAATCAATGAATATTTCATTCATATCCGCTATGCAGACTCCATGAGCTAAATAATTTTGCGTTAAAGAAATACAGCAATTCTTATATAACTCATTCTACATATTTTGCTGTTTACATTTTACATAAGTGAAAAATAGGCTTCGTTGTAGAAATAATCAAATTTGGATGATCATTTAAACTCAAATATATTGTAATTGAGTTGTTTCAGTATTCTGTGCATCTACATATTGCGTTGTTTCAGTATGTAGATGCACAGAATTTAAGTAAAAATAAAGCGGTTTTAGGACGGATACAACACTCAATAGGAATTAAAAAGAACTTTAAAAATCACGATTTTGAGACAAGATGGATGCCATATTTCATTTTGAATTGGGTCACGTGATCTTTTCATATCATGGTCACGTGATCGCTTCATATAAGAGGTGTAATTATTATTTTAATTTATATTTAAAAAACTACTGAATATATTTTGCTGAATTTTTTATATATATTTTATAGTACAATTTGAATATTATCTAAAATTTTCGAAGCGATTTGTGAATTTTAAATCCTCTTAAAAAATGTTTGAAAAATTAGGTCCCATAGGGTTCACTGTATTTCTTTTTTTCAACCCGGGTTCAATCCAAAACTAATTGGGTGGTATTATTTATTTATATCCCCATAGACAGTGGGAATGCCTTGGAGTGACAGTGGGACTTCTTTTTAATTCCTATTGAGTGTTGTACAGACCATCTGAACAACATACTAAAATTTCATTTTGATTAAGTCATTTTTACGGCAGTTATCGTGCTAACGGACAGACAGACAGATAGAAAGAATGAACAAAATCATAAACACTTTTCAACTTTGTTGTAAAGTGTTAATAAAATAATGAAACTCTATAAGTTTAAACTAAAAGCTAAAAGTTTAAACTTATAAATCCATGACAATGCATGTTATAGTGAGATTCATTGGTGGACGCACCATTTTTAACACTTTACATCAAAGTTGAAAAGTGTTTATGACTTTGTCCATTCTGTCTGTTTGTCTGTCTGTCTGTCTGTCTGTCTCTGTCTGTCTGTCTCTGTCTGTCTGTCTGTCCGTTAGCATGATATCTGCCGTAAAAATGACTTAATCAAAATGAAATTTTACTATGTTGTTCAGACAGTCTGTAGGACCTATGGGAATATAAATGAATAATATCACCCAATTAGTTTTGGATTGAACCCGGGTTGAAAAAATGAATTGCATTGAACCCTATGGGACCTAATTTTTCAAACATTTTGTAAGCGGATTTAAAATTCACAAATTGCTTCGAAAATTTTAGGTAATATTCAAATTATTCTATAAAATATATAAAAAAAATTTCAGTAAAATATATTCAGTAGTTTTTTAAATAAAAATTAAAATAATAATTACACCTCTTATATGAAGCGATCACGTGACCATCATATGAAAAGATCACGTGACCCACTTCAAAATGAAATATGGCATCCATCTTGTCTCAAAATCGTGATTTTTAAAGTTCTCTTTAATTCATATTGAGTGTTGTATTCGTCCTAAAACCACTTTATTTTTGCTTAAATTCTGTGCATCTACATACTGAAACAACGCAATGACAATATATATGAGTTTAAATGATCCTCCAAATTTGATTATTTCTGCAACGAAGCCATTTTTCACTTATGTAAAATGTAAACAACAAAATATGTAGGATGAGTTGTATAGGAATTGCTGTATTTTTTTAACACAAAAGTATTGAGCTCATGGAGTCTGCATAGCTGATGTGAATGAAATATTCATTGATTTTACAGAGAGAAGGACGATTTTTTTCGATGAAGTTTTAAGCATAGAGTTTAATTACTTGTAGCTCCATGGTCTTAAGTTTTGAAATAAAATAAATTATTTTAGTACTGTGATGAATGAAATGATTGGGAAAATGTTATGAATGAAATGCTGCTTTTATAGAGAGAGCCAGGCGTGTTATTTTTTCTATGACGTCATTTGAATGAATGTCAGTTGTTTTCGATGAAGTTTTCAAATATAATAAATTATTGTAGTATTATGATGATTTTAAAAATATTACCGAGGAATGTATCGCATTTTAATGTTTAAACCAGGCAATTTATATTTCAAGGCCGTCATTTGAAAGAAGTTCAGTTTTTTCTATGAAGGTTTAAGTTTTCAAATATAATAAATTAATGTAGTATTGTGATAAGTTTTAAAATATTACTTAGGAATGTATTGCATTTTAGAGATGTTTAAATAAAATTGCATTGAAGTTGTAAAGTGTTTCATAATCAATGTTTTAAGCAGGATTGATCTTTCATATATATATGCTTTATGTTTCCCCACTCGCTCATTGACGTCACATTATTTCTCGAAATCAAATTAGCTCAGCGACCTATATTTTTGAAAAGTTAGTTTTTTTTTTTTTTTTACCTAAATTATAAAGCTCCGAAAAGTAACTTTTCATTAGCATTATGAAATTTTTAAAAGTGGCTTCAAAATGGCCTTGATCCATTTTCTTGAAATTCTATATTAATAGTCAATACAGATTTTGATTCTATTTACAGGGATATGCTCGGAATTTGAGCTACGCCTTGCGGTTCAACTGTTTTTAGTGTAGATGTTTCGGTCTGTATACATAGATTTTTTTAGCTTAAATTATATATTTTAATTTTTATAATTAAAATTCATATTTATATGTATATTTTATCATATTTCAATAAACAATAATTCCTATTTGATTCAAAAGTTAAGTTCGTTTCCAATTGTTATTTAAAAGCAAATAAAATTTTATGACAAAACAAATAAAAACAATTCCATTCTGTTAGAATAAAACATTCTCAAGATATTTAAGGGGTTTTTTTATAACTTTTGCGAGCTGGCGACATTTTAAAATGTGTTACTTTGACAAGTGAAAACTGAAATGTTTTATAATTACACATTTAATATAATTTCAAAGAACTATCCATTTTACATATAATTAAAACTTAAAGGAATATATTATGGAATATATGAACAAAAATAAATATGAGTCTGTGGGAAAAGTAATGTCAGATTGTTTTTAATTAAGTTACAAACATTCAATATGAGCAGCATAAATAATTTGCATGTCATTCAAGCCATAATTGAAATACTTCTATGTAAGCTGCAACAGATCCATACCAATGTTTATAATTGCAGCTGGGATAATGATTGCACCTTCTGATGAAGGTTATCTTCAAATAATGATTGTATGTCTCTGATTGTACGTCTGATTGCCGATCTTTGACAAAATAAATTACCCCAAACAGAAATCAAGGGCTGTGTTACAATCGTCTGTATTACGATCTGTGTTAAGATATCTTATGATAATTAAACAAGTCAAAACTTGATATTCAGAAAAACTTGTGTGTGTATCGCTTTGAAATAGAACGAAAGCTATTATTTATTCACCTCTTGCACTGTGAAACTCTTCCTCTTGCACTATAAGCCACAAATTTCTTCATTGAAGATTTCGCGCCAAAAAAATACTTTAACTAGACATTTCCCAAAGTCGTGAAATGTGCTATTCAGAAGCCTTTCCGCAAGCTGCAAGACAAACCTGTGTTCAAACGGTTCAGTTTCTAGCCTCCAAGTCCACATAAATCATATTTGAATTCCAGGTATAGAAAATAGACTTCAAACTTTAGGTCCCTATCAAATTAGTTCTTGTGAGTATAAAAAAAAAACGGTAGAGTATCGAAGTAATCACATCTAAGCTCTGCCAGGATAGGTGGAAATTAATTTTTTTATTAAATACTTTAGGTAACATTCGAACTTTTTGTTTCCTACTGGGAAGCTGAGTTTCTTATTCTTATAGGACATCTGAATGCCTATTCTTTTCAGTGTGATTGACATTTTATATTTGATAAAATTTGTAAAGAAAATTTTCGTGCACACTGCATATTATTTCTATAAGTTTTTTTCTGTACATCAAATATATTGGCTAATTCACGAAGCAATAGTACAGACCACCCATCAAATCAACTCAAAGATCGCAGATGGACGTAAAAGATATGGAATATGACCGTATGAGAAAATGAAGTTACTACTCACAATACATATGGATGTAAGAAATAATGGAATATGATTCTATGAGAAAGTGAAGTTAATACTCACACTATATATATTTTAGCCGAAATATCTGGCCAATTTAATTCCATTGCTGTCCCATTCTTTTCTTTAAAACATAAGCTTTAAATCGTTCCAACCAAACACATTTCATCACTTCTCTAATGAAAAATGATCTTCTAAAACAAGAAACAGAAGGTGTATCCCACGGTTGCGGTTGGAAATGGCGAAACCAACAAAAATATTGTTTTTTCTAAATATGTTTGTCCCTTGGATTACGGGTGGTCTATGCTTAATCGCTGCGTTTCTATTTTTTGTACTTTCCTCACAATATGGTATATATATTGTAAAGAAAATATTTTAATAGAAATTACTTTTTAAATTTTCTATAGATTTGGGCTCTCCAGGACGCGAATCAACCATTTTTAGCATAACGAGTGTGCTTCTTGTGTTTATGAAGGCACGTGCATAAATTTCCATCTACCATACCTTAAAACCATATCTGTTCAATTATTCTATAAAAATCTGATGCGGGCAGCACATGACTTTCCCTACATAATGCAATGACTTGACTTCTTTCACATAATGGCGTACAAAATCCACAACACAATGTTTTTGACATTGAATTTACACCACTGAAATTTAAATTCGACGCTTTTGACAAGTTATTAGTAAACAGTAGCACTTATTCATGCTCCCGTGTAAATTCCTCTTCAAAATTCATTTATTTGATTACTAAAAAAAAGCCGGACTTTGAATGGACTCGCACGTATGAAGTATGCGAGCTGTGAAAGATTTCAAATTAAAACTTTATTTTATAAATAATTTTGAAATAGAAGTACAAAAAATTAATTTCCATACTTGACAATCCTAATAAAAAGAGTCTATAAGTTTTTAGAATTTGAATATCAAGTTAAACAAATTAGAATACGGGAAAACAATGAATCAAAATAACACATTTCAATCACAAAAGCATTTCCATTGATTTGCTTTTTATTGTTGTATGTATCATAGAGGTAAATGGTAGCTCTCTAATTCTATGGTATGTATTTTGTTTCGTCGCGTCCATCTAATAACGGTGTAAAAAAATCTGATGTGGGCAGCACATGGCTTTCCTTATATAATGCAATGAATTTACTAGTTTTACAGTCAAAATATAATGCATAAGATACACGGCGCTGTGTTTTTATCGTTGAATTGTACATTTGACGTTTTTCCAGATGTAAAACTATTTCAAAATACTCAATTAACTTATACTTCGCGGAACTCAAATAAACAATCATCCATATTGATAGCATTCTCAATAAGCGATATAGTCCATATATTAAAATACCTTAATAATTACGTCATCAATTAGGCGCAATTTTCATTAATTTAACGTCATTTTTGCAAGTTTGACGATATTTTTGTCAATATGGGGCGAAATATCGCCAAGGAAATACTTTGCTAAATTATTCGCTAAGTTTGCCAAATGCATCACCAAGTATTACAGACAAACGGAGAGAAGAGCATTTCTTATATGCTAGAAGGTATGCCAGTCATATGAGGGAAATCAGAATTTGCGAGACATTACTTTCCATTTAGCATCATTTTATCAATTTGGCGACATTTTTGTCACTTTAGCAACATTTAAAATTGTCGTTAAGTTGGCGACGTCCCGCTAAATCTCTCGCCAAACGTTATGAACGGACAGACGGAGAAATGTGTTATTCTTATAGCCTACGCATATGTTTTTTCTAAGATATGGAACGTTCATCATCTAGTCGTCATATTCATTGATTTAGCATCATTTTTTATTAATTTGGCGACATTTTCTTCAATTTGACAACATTTAAAAAAGTGGCCAAGTTGGCAACATTCCGCCAAAATCTCATCAAGCGTTATGAACGGAGAAATAAGTTATTCTTGTAGCAGATAAATGACTATTAGCGTCCAAATACAAAAGTATTACCTAAAGTACCTTTCCACATGAATGGAACTAGCTAGATCCATCAGAATGATGACACCAAATTTATCGCATGATATTACTTATGTAAAGTGAACATATTTCTCAATAGGAAATATATTTTTTTTATTTTATATGATTTTTTGATAATTTTTTGAAAAATGTGCAATATCTCAAGAACGGTTCGTATTAGCGTTCTAACATTTATGTCACTCGTTTTCTAATGAAAATTTACATAATAAATGACTAATTACGTAACTTTATTAAACGTTTCAATTTTTTAATGATTTTTTCAAAATTTCACTCGAAAATTTAGGGGGATTCTGAACATTCGATTGCGTATAAAAACAACAAACTACCACTATTCATGGATTGTAATTTTTGTACCAAATTTTGTTCGAATCGGTACATTTGTTCGTTAGTTATCATTTCCACAAACTCACTGGCACATACACACACACACACACATCATCTCAAAAAACGTCTGATTCGTGTTCAGGCATGCAAAAAGTCTGATTCTTGTCCAGGGATGCTTGAAACGTGCTCTCCCGTCGGAAACTCGAATTCGGATTTTCGACCCCATCACAATACTTTCCTTATACATTATATGTATATAAGGAAAGTAATATAGGATAGTGAAGCTTAATTATAGTCTCCTTTTTATTTAACTTTTGTATAACAATGGCTATATTTTTTACACGCTATTTGTAGAAAGCGTAATGAGTATGCACAATTTAGAAATGGGCGTTTCTCCCTGTTACAGTTCGTTTTAATAATTAAAGTTGTGATTTTGCAAATCTAAGTACAATTTCAAGTATGTATCCGAAATGTCATCTTCCTACCTATTGCAGTTTCCGAGTAACAGGGATAACAAGATTCAGGTAAACGCTGATTTCGCTTCGTTAGGAATGGAGAATGGACTTCGCTTCGCTCGTTCATAAATATAACACGAAGTAAATAAATATTAGCGAATTCTTTGGCGTCAAAACACAAATATATTACAAGAAGTAACTTCTCTCGTGAATGGAAAAATCTAGATCTACGGGATTGATAGATTTGTTACATAATATTGTGTAAGAAAAGTGAAAATACCTGATACTGTAGTTACTACTTTATTATTTGTTTTTGTAACTTTATTAGAAAATATGCAATATCTCGAGAACGGTTTATTCTAGCGTTCAAAGATTTATGTCATTCATTTTCTTGAACAATTACGTATGCAATGATTATTTATTTAACAACATATGAATTTTGATTATTTACTGATTTATTTATTTATTTTTTCTTATAATTCATTTGAGAATACAATATTTTCATTAAAGAAGTGATAAAATGTGTACAGTATTTCGAAAACGATTCATGCGTTCTGAAATTTGTATTATCCGTTTTTTAATGACAAATTACATATGAAATGATTATTTATTTATCGCAATAAAAGGTTCTTATTTTTAATGACTTTTTCAAAAACTCATTCGAAAATTGAGGGGTCTTCCGAATATTCGAAAAATGAATAGGGGTTTCAGTATTAAGTGTATTTCAGTATTGTAACAGTCATACTGAATTATTTTCGAAACCGTCCATTTGTTCGTTAGATATTGTATCCACAGACTGTTCGTTAGATACTGTATCCACAGACTTGCGGACGCACACTAACATACATACACACACACATCACGTCACCAACAAACATTGCATCCAAACATAAAATTTCCGGTAACTCTCGTTTATAGTCCTATCCAGACGAAATAAACTGCATTCTTTTAATCTCTCAACATTGTATAATTTAAAAAACTCTTAAAATATAAAAATAATTTTAAAAAATCTGATGTGGGCAACACATTACTTTCCTTATATAATGCAATGAATTTACTACTTTTACAGTTTAAAAAAATGTTATTCTTACAGTAGATACTTATATTCTTTCCAAAATATTGAATTTTCTTCAATTAGTCGTCATTTTCATTGATTTAGCGTTATTTTTATCCATTTGACGAGATTTTTGTTAATTTGGCAACAATTGAAAATGTCGCCAAGTTGGCGACATTCCCCCAAATTCGTCGCCCAAATATCGCCAAGTGGGCGATAAATAAGTTATTCTTATAGCAGATAAATGACTATTGGCGTTCAAATACAAAAGTATTACTAAAAGTATCTTTTTTCATGAATGGAACGAGCTAGTTCCACGAAAATGATGTCATCCAATTTATCGCATGATATTACATATGAAAAGTGAACATGTTTCTCAATAGGAAATATATATTCTTTTATTTTATATGACTTTTTGATAATTTTTTTGAAAAATGTACAATATCTCGAGAACGGTTCATGTTAGCGTTCTAAAATTTATGTCAATCGTTTTTTAATGAAAAATTACATAATGTCTATTTGCGTAACTTTGTTAGTAGTTTTGTTTTTTTGACGATTTTTTCAAAATTTCACTCGAAAATTTAGGGGGGGGGGGGGGTTCTGTACATTCGATTGCGTATAAAAACAATAGGCTTCCAGTGTTTACCGATTGTGATTTTTGTACCAAATTTCGTTCGAATCGGTCCATTCGTTCGTCAGTTATCGTCTCCACAGACTCACTTACACACACACACACACACACACACACACACACACACACACACACACACACACATACTTTCACACACACACACACACGCCGGTCGTCCACTTTGTTACTCAAGTCCTCTGGACGAGTCGGACGGCCTGGGGTTTCCACACACACACACACAGACAGACATCACTTCAAAAATGTTTGATTCGTGATCAGGTATGCTTGAAACGTGCTCTCCCGTCGAAAACTCGAATTCGAATTTTCGACCCCGTCACAATACTTTCCTTATACATTATGTATATAAGGAAAGTAATACCATAAAATATTGAAACATTTGGGCACCTTATATTATAGTCGCATACAACACACATCTACCACTCAAAATATGCAAAAAGAGTAAAGTTTCAGATCAATATGTAACCAGTAACAGTGGACTAACTTATCAATAATCATAAAAATAAATCTTTAGGCACGATGTGTGTATGACTGTGTGTGGGGGAATAGGTGAATGGACATAGTAACTCAAGAACAAATTCAGCAAATAGCTTTCATCTGTAACACCAATTTGAGCTATAAGTATTTTTCACACTATAGATGTTTATGTTATCATCACTAAGCCAGCGTGAAAAAAATTTTAAATAATTTATACGAAATATTTAAAATAAATAGCTGGGTTGCTGAATTTAAAAAGATGACATTTTTCTTTATTCTGATAATAATTCTGATCCAGGAAGAATTAAACACTGGGGAATATGAATGTATAAGAAAATCGAGGGAAGACTCGCACTTCAGTTTTTACTTTCCTTATATACATAATGTATAAGGAAAGTATTGTGACGGGGTCGAAAATTCGAATTCGAGTTTTTGACGGGAGAGCACGTTTCAAGCATCCCTGATCACGAATCAAACATTTTTGAAGTCATGTCTGTGTGTGTGTGTGTGTGTGTGTGTGTGTGTGTGTGTGTGTGTGTGTGTGTGTGTGTGTGTGTGTCAGTGAGTCTGTGTGTGTCAGTGAGTCTGTGGATACAATAACTGACAAACGAATGGACCGATTCTAACGAAATTTGGTACAAAAATCACAATCCGTAAACACTGGAAGCCTATTGTTTTTATGCGCAATCGAATGTTCAGAACCCCCTAAATTTTCGAATGAAATTTTAAAAAATCGTCAAAAAATCAAAACCACTAATACAGTTACGCAAATAGACATTTCTTATGTAATTTTTCATTAAAAAACGATTGGCATAAATTTTAGAACGCTAACATGAACCGTTCTCGAGATATTGCATATTTTTCAAAAGAATTATCAAAAAGTCATATAAAATGAAAAAAAATATTTCCTATTGAGAAACATGTTCACTTTTCATATGTAATATCATGCGATAAATTGGGTGACATCATTTTCGTGGATCTAGCTCGCTCCATTCATGAAAAAATATACTTTGAGTAATACTTTTGTATTTGAACGCCAATAGTCATGTATCTGTTGTAAAAATAACTTATTTCTTCGTCCATAACGCTTGGCGAGATTTTGGCGACGAATTTGGCGGAATGTCGCCAACTTGGTGACTTTTTTAAATGTTGCCAAATTAACGAACATCTCGCCAAATGGATAAAAATGACGCTAAAGCAATGAAAATGACGACTTATTGTCGAAAATTCAATATCTTGGAAAGAATATTAGTATCTACTATAAGAAAAACCTATTTTTTTTACTCTAAAAGTAGTAAATACATTACATTATATAAGGAAAATCATGTGTTGCCCACATCAGATTTGTTGTTGTTGTTCGTTTGTTTTTCTGCGAGATACTGCATAATAGTATCATGTAAACCAGATATATTACTTTCCTTATATATATAATGTATAAGGAAAGTACTGTAACGGGGTCGAAAATTCGAATTTGAGTCTTCGACTGGAGAGCATGTTTCAAGCATCCCTGATTGCGAATCAAACATTTTTGAGGTGATGTCTGTGTGTGTGTGTGTATGTGTGTGTGAAAGTATGTGGTTGGGTGTGTGGATGTGTGTGTCAGTGAGTCTGTGGCGACGATATCTCACGAAGAATGGAGCGATTCGAATAAAATTTGGTACAAAAATCACAATCCGTGAATACTGGAAGCCTATTGTTTTAAAACACAATCGAATGTTTAGAACCCCCCTAAATTTTTGAGTGACATTTTGAAAAAATCATCAAAAAATCAAAACCTTTAATAAAGTTATGCAAATATATATTTCTTATCTAATTTTTCCTTAGAAAATGATTGACATAAACTGTAGAATGCTAGCATGAACCGTTCACGAGATATTGCACATTTTTAAAATAAATTTATCAAAAAATCCCATAAATAAAAAAAAAATATTAACTGTTAAGAAACATGTTCACTTTGTAATATCATGCGATAAATTTGGTGACGTCATTCTCATGGATCTAATTCGTTCCATTCACGAGAAAAGATACTTTGAGTAATAATTTTGCATTTGAATGCCAATAGTCATTTATCTGCTATAAGAATAGCTTATTTCTCAGTTCTTAACGTTTGTCGAAATTTTGGCGACGAATTTGACAGAATGTCGCTAACTTAGCGACTTCTTTAAATATTGCCAAATTAACGAAAATCTTGCCAAATAGATAAAAATGACGCTAAATCAATAAACATGACGACTAATTGAAGAAAATTCAATATCTTGGAAAGAATATAAGTATGTACTATAAAAATAACATTTTCTTTAACTGTAAAAGTAGTAAATTCATTGCATTATATAAGGAAAGTCATGTGTTGCCCACATCAGATTTTTTTTAAATAATGTCGTAAATATATTTCATTAAATAAATCCATGTAATCTTATTTTTATTATTTATTTATTAATAGATAATTTAATAAGTATTTCGTTCATAAATCACAATGTTGACTGGGCATTTGAGTAGCTTTTACTGAATCATTGCTTTCACTTTCAGCGCGTTTCATTTTCCTGTATTTAAAGTACCCTCACCAAAAAAGCATATTTACAGGCGCAACTGAGAAGTGAAACGAACTACCTACCTATCGTTATTCGAGCAGAGTTCATAATAAAATAAATTCAAATATACAATTCAATATGGAATAATATCCTCTGCAGATCTGTGTGCTTAAAATTTGCGTAAGGAACAATATGTAAATGTACACCAACTTCAAAAGTTCTAAGGGCAACACCCAATTTTGAGGTCAAATTTAAAATTTATATCAAAATTTAAGTTTATGTTTATAGATATTAAGTTTTAAGTCATTTGGTACAGCCGTTTCTGGATTATGAGTGAAGTTTTATGCTTTTAATCTTAACTTTGGTTCTTAGATTTTTATTCACAACTTTCGAAATAATCTGTTTATCACGCTGATTTTTTATTATTATCATTATTACGTTATTATAAAATGATCTAAATAAAATATATGTAATTTTTCGCTCTCCTTAAACGTTTTTTGGTTTAAAATATGAATTATGAAATTAATATGAAACAATATGAATTATGAAATTAATGTGAAATAATATGAAATATGAAATTAATATGAAACAATATGAATTATGGAATTAATTTTAAAAATATATGACTAGTAGACTTGCAACATGTTTTTATGGAAATCGATGCAGAAGGACATTTTAGACGATTACATATAATTTTAGTTCCTATCGATAGTTTTTTTGGTTTTTTTCCTTTCTTTAAGTATTGTTTTTAATATTTATTATTACGATGATTTTGAGAGGCATCAAGTTGCACAAAGAAATAATTAATTTGAAAAATTACGTTTCAGAGGAAATTTTAATAATTTTTCTTTTTTATGCAAGCTAAAATCTAGTAGCACGTAATTTATTAATGTCAATAACATCTATGGTTTGCATTTCTCTGACAGAAAGACGGAGCGCTACGAAAAATGTAAACGCTTTGAACGTTTATATTCCCGAACCTAATAAATAAAAATGCAAATAATTTTTCTTGGTTTGTCGGAAATAGGGCCCAGATTATGAATATATAAAAATAATTTTAATATTTGAAACTTAATAATACTCCTAATAAATTTTAAAAAGTAGCTCCCTAAGCGAGTGTTTTTCCCCCTTTTTTCATTTTTCTAACTTTCACTCGAAATATATAGTGAACTGTAAAAGATAAATATAAATAGCAAACGACAAAAATGTGTACTAGAAAATTTAGTATTAAAATCTATATTTATTATTAAAAAAAACCTCTTTTAGTTTTCGAGTAATCGCTTTGTCAAGTTGAAGAACATTGAAAATTCCTGAATATGCTCGAGTATGAACGATGGCAGAATTTAAAAAAATCGTAAACATTTATTAATGCATAAATTTTTGTAAAATTAATTTCATAATTTATTTATTAATAAATTTTACTAATATTTCATTGCTCTGCTACAAAAGTTTCATAAATTATAATGTGTTTTATTGTGACGGCTGAGCATTTGAGTAGCCTTTTCAGAATCATTTGCGGTATGTTTTGTTTCCTGCATTGAAAGTACCATCATCAAAAAGACACATTTACAGGTACATTTTTAATTCAGAGATAATATGTATTAATAAAGATTTTTATTAAGATAGATATTTAAAATTTTATCGTGCACATCGTTTTTATTGTTATTATTTTGATCATGACGTTTTTATTTCATATACTAGGGTCATCCAAATCTCCCGGATGGCGGTGTGAACACGCGAATCCTTGGCATTTGAATCTCCATACCGGTTCTCCAAGAATTGAATGACTCGATCTTGAGGAGCAGGAACATCACAAATTAAAATTTCAAATTTATTCAGTAAGAAAAATATTTCATTTTATGTTCTTCTATTTTTCATTTGTGTGTTGTATTAAGAAAGTATTGTTTTACCGAAATTTTTTTAATTCAAGAATTTAAAAGATAAACACTTTTCAAAACATCCTGAACCGATTTCGAACAGTTTAGGAAAACAGTTTGGTTTGCTTGCTGTGTGTGTGTGTGTGTGTGTGTGTGTATGTGTGTGTGTGTGTGTGTGTGTGTGTGAGAGAGAGAAAGAGAGGATTGTCATTGTTTTCCCATGGGAAATAATGGTATGAGAATCTTAAAATTTGAATAACTAGAATTCTAATCCTGAGAAATACCAACAGTTCTATTTAGTTACAGTTTTTCACTAAATGTATCCACACACAGAAATTGAGATCGGTAAATACATTCATTTTTGAGATATCGTGTCCTTCACACACAAAATTTGGCATCTTTCCAAAAGTATTTTAAATGGGGACGGGTTTAAAACATCCTTATTCGTAAAAATCTAGAATTAAAATATTTTCGGCAAACGATACTTTAATTATACAATAATATGAGAAAATAAACATTTGTAAAATTCAAAAATCGCATTTTTATGATTATTTTATTTCCCTGAAGGAAGATTTTCAAACTTAAAATATCAATTTACGCTTTTTCGTTGGAAATATTTGATCAAATTTTCCCCACTCTACATATAATTAACTCGTTTCTTCCCCTGCACAGTACTTAAAATTTAAGACATTAATTTTACTCGCGAAATGCGTTATAATTTCTACCGAAAGTTTCAGGAATACTTTTCGAAGAAAAAACTTTCAGTACGGTATCTGGCATTGAATAAATTACGATTCTTTTCGCTGATGAATCGATTCTCAACCTCCCGTGGAATCACGTTGCCCATTTCTCATCGCTATTACGGCGTTCCGATTTTCACTGTTTACAAAGTCATAGGGGCGCGAACGCACGCACATTCGCTTACTCATACCTCAAAGCATAGGATAGACAACCGCACACACATGGTTTGTGCGCACACCGCTTGCGCTGTTTCATTCAGTGCATGCTAAAGAATAAAAATCAAGTAATTTTACCTTTTGGGCTTTGGTTCGTCTTTAAGGACAGTGAATCTACATCTGGGAAGCGATTAGAGGATAGAGAAGACCTTTTGGACCTTCTATCAGGCGAGGAGGTGCGACCGCGGTCCTCCATTTTGCATTTCCCTTCCCCCCCTACTTATCCTCCTCTGCATCGATCTGAAATCTTTCGGTTCGGCGCATGCGCGGAACGAACATATGCCGGGTTTTGTTTCGTTTTATCTTTTTATTTATCACGTAGACGGGAGCCCGCAGAGCAGAGAGGTGAATTCTCTGAAAAAGTAAAAACTACATGAAAGTTGTTCTTAAAAGAAAGAGTGTGTGTATATCGTGTATCGTTATCTGTCTCTGGCATAATTGACTAAAGAAAACTATTTAAAATTTCGTTTTAACCTTTTGCTTATGAGTGGGACAGCGGCAATCCCAAACAAAGAGCCTCTGAAAAAGACAAGTATTTGACGTACCCTATCCCAAACAGTTCGATCCCCCTTTGCAGGCATTGGCGTCCTAAGTTACTTAACTTTCTGCATGGAGTTGATAAAAGAATTCCTTATGGCCGAAATGGTGTACTGTGTAGCATAACTGGGTCAAATTCAGGAAGTCCTGGTATTTCCAATTCCTGATGATTTGTATTTAGCAGTAAAATTTAATTTAATACTGTAAAATTGGAACTTGAGCCAAACTTAAAATACAGTGTAGTGCTGTTATAAGTCGGTAGGTGTCGAACCCCTAGCCTGGTTTCAAAGGAATAGAAGTGGGGTAATAGGTAATTCAAGAGAATTCCTTACATGAGTGAATAGCATAACTGAGAGCAATACAGGAAAACCGTGTTCGATTACTATTTCCGATCCATTTTTATTATGGAGTGACAGTCTAATAAATTTCCTTTTGATTTTAGAACAAATATCATGAATGTATCTAAGATGAGCCATTTTTTCATATCACTTCTTAAAATTTACTTTTGTTATTTGTTACTTTGTTGTTTGTTTGATTTTATTTTTACAAACAGACATGTATACAAATTATTTTTAGTTTAAAAATGACAATGAAACTATCAAAGTTTTAAGCTGTTCTAATACATTCAATCTTTCATATTTAAATTTTTGGAAGAATTATTGAATTTAAATAATAATCTTTCTCATATTAAGGTGCATATCAAAAAATATATCATCATTTAAACTTACGCTCCCATTGCAAATATCAAAATATATAGGCCGGTTTTAAGCTTAATCTCATGGAATAGCCATTACATACAATAGCAGCAAGAAAACTTGTTATATCTCAGAATTTTGCGAACTTCTATCCACTTATTTCTAGTTAAAAGTATAAAAGTACTTAAAAGTATGCACCCATTTAATAAGGAGCTCACTATATTAATCATGTCATTTGTCTTTAATAACATATCATATCCGTTATAAGAATAATCCATTTCTCCGTCTGTCCGTCCACTTGGCAAAAGATTTGACGACACATTTAAGCAATATATCACCAGCATGGCGACTTTCTTTTTAATATTTCCAAATTAACAAAAATGTCGCCAAATTAATAGAAACATAACGCTCAATCAATGAAAATGACGCGTAATTGATGAAAACTTTGGAAAGAATATAAGAATAACCCATTTTTCCATCTGTTCATCCGTAACGCTTGACGAAAAATTTATCAACGAATTTGTCGGTTATCGCCAACTTAGCAACTTTATATGTTGCCAAATCGGTAAAAATGTAGCCGAATCGATAAAAATAAGGCTAAATCAATAAAAATGACATCTAATTGAAGATTTAGTATTTTGGAAAGAACATAAGAATAACCAATTTCACTGTTTGGCTCTCCATAACGCTTGGCGAAAAATTTAGTGACGAATTTTGCAGGATATTGCCAACTTGTCGACATTTTTAAATGTTGCGAAATTGACGACAATATCACAAAATTGATGAACATGCAATATCTTTGGGAGCTAATCTCAATTTCTTTGATAAGCTTAGTCGGTTTGCGTTTCGTTACAGGATGATATAGCATGTCATCCTGTAACGAAACGTTTCGAAAGGAGTCGTATAGAAAATAATAATGTTGCATGCCTTGCATGTGTCCGTGGGTAGCTGGAGCTCAAGTGCTGCCAGAAGTAAGGCTGTGCAACTTTTTGCTTTCCGTCATAACCTTCTAGTATAAAATAGTTAATTATATACATATTTTAACTTCATTATTTTTATAACGTTTTTTCAATTTTCAAAAAAAAAAAGTTCAAAAATTTCAGGACCATGCCTATTTACAGTCACACCGAGAATAAAACAACCTCAAGCGTTGTTTCATTAGCATAATTAGACAAAACGTCATTCAATTTGCTCAATTTTTTTACGAAATATGTAAATAAAAATGTAAATTTCCCGATATCTTGAAAATAACTCATGACAACTCTTAATTTTAGGTTCATTATTTTCTAGTTAAGAGTATGACATAAAATTTTCTCATTGCATAATAAGATTTAAAATTTTATGTTTCCTATTTTAAAGCCAAAATGTAGTTAGAGAGAAGGAAATATAACTCCTTGGAAAGAAAAGATTGAAAATGTCATAGTGTTTTGAGAATTATATCTAGGTGTCGCTAGTGTTAGTAAAGTACACTTTGTTTTTATTTGACACAATAGGAAGGCCTTGTATTTAGTATATGTATTTTTGGTCATTTTTAAATTAAATTTCCTTAATTAGGAGTGTTGAAGACCCAGACCGACCGACTCGTCAACAAGGACATGAGCAGCCTTAATTAGGAGTGTAATAATTCAGTATATTTTCATAGTTGTAGAACTGGATACAGAATATATGGAGATAAAAATATATTGAAAGGTAAAATAATTTTGAATACGTAAAAATATTCTTTATTGTTTCAGTTCCAATTTTTATTTGATAATAATTTATTTCTACAAAATTAACAGTTTAAATAAATATTTTAGGCATTTCGCCATGAAAATACATACAATGTAGGACTACTTATTTTATCTCATCGCAGCGCCACCTGAATTATTGTCTCAAATGGCATTGGTGTAACCTTAAGGTTAAAAAGAAGGAGATAAAACTCCTATGGGTGAAACGCTTTAATGCTTTGAGAATTTTATCTAGGTGTCGCTAATGTTGGTAAAGTAGCCGCTATCGTTAGTTGACTCACAAGAAAGGGCTAGTATGTAATATATGTATTTTTGATTATATTTATATTAGGGAATTCCCCATTTATGAGTATAATTAACCAGTATTTTTTAACAGTTGTAGGATAGAATGCTGAATATATGGACATAAAAATTAATTGAAAGGTAAAATAATTTTGAACACGTAGGAATATTCTTTATTGCTTCAGTTCTACTTTGCATTGCGCTGATAGTTTATTTTACAAAATTGACAGCTTAAATAAATATTTTAGACCTTTCGCCATAGAAATGCATACAATGCCGAGATACTTATGTTATCCCAGCGCCACCTGAATTATTATCTAAAACGATATTGGCGTTTTTAAAGTGTACAAAAATTGTAAGGCTTCCCCTAAATTGTTCACTTCGGAAATAAATAGGTATCTGTAGTTTATCGTCTATAAAATAGTAAAAACTCAATCAATTTTTTAAATAAAAAATAAATATATTGTGCTTAAAAGTAAAGGTGACTTTTATATTGCTACAAAATGTTAAACTACGGATTTAAATAGCATAAGAAATATAGACATTCCGTGCAATGTTGACACTCAGCAAATTACTTTTTACTTTTCCTACAGTACTAGTATATGTAAAGGTGAAGTATTGTGATGTACACAAAAAACCAAATCTAATTTTAATACTTTACATTATTAAACCATTCATGGACAGGAATCAACTATTTTTAAACCATTCATGGACAGGAATCAACTATTTTTAAACCATTCATGGACAGGAATCAACTATTTTTAAATAATTCATGTATGTGTGTGAGTCTGGTCCAGATATCACCTCTCTAAAAGCGCAGTGTCAGTATGTCTGTGTAACGATTGCAACTCCGACAGCTGAAAAACCTCATATACTAATTCGACCAGGCTTTATTCAAATCTGAAATCTGTTTTTTTAATTACCCCTTGGATCTGGAGAAATATCCTCTAAGAGTTTGGCCTTTTTTGCTACTTTTGTGCTTATATCTTACATCCTAGACCGAAGACGTTTTCACAACATGATGCAGTTGCATGGTCGTGAGATTTTAATACCTATAGTAACTAAAGGGAAAACTGGATTCAGCTCATGGAGTTCAAGATGAGACCATCCCTTTATCTCCATGATTCAGCTGAATAGGAAAGTTAATGCATAGCCCCCTTTATCTAAAATACCCGTTCATTTCCCCCTTTTCTATTGTTAAAAAGTGGAAACCACGATACACCCACAAAAGATGTTATGTATCGCCATCTAGCGGTAACAGCTAGAACAAAATCAATATTTAAAAGACCGTAGACGATGTGAATATGCTATCTTGACCTTTATACATTGCTAAATAAAAATTCCAGTTTCACTCAGAGTTCTTATAAAATTAAATCTGATTCGAATTTGCATACAATAAGCTGTAAACAAACATAAAAAAATTCTTTATAGATATCAATATGAAATTTTTAATGAAAACATATGAAAATTTTAAATTTATAGTGCTATATACAAATTATATAAAGCACAGCTAATATTTGCCATGTTTAATTGTGTCAACTAGCAGTGATGGTTCTTTTTTGATCAATTGCTCAGAGTTTAATAGCTTAATTTGTGCCGAAATTATAAAAATATACAAACTTTCTTTGAAAAATCAACAACTTCTTAATTACTAAGAACAAGATAGATTTAAAATGTTCACACTTCAAGCTAGATATGTTGATAGTTTAATTTGTGTCTAAATTATAAACGTATACAAACTTTCTCTGAAAAGTCTCTGTTTTAATCCATTTCTCCCGACAATTGACTTCCAAGGGAAATTCAAAAAGACTTATGCAGTCTTTCATGCTGTTTGGTGTACAAAAGGGCACTACACAATAAACCATAGTAAAAGCTATATATTACAATTTAAAAATAAAATCAAGTCAAAAAATTTGAAAACAAGATCAAAATTAAATAAATATAGCAAATCCTACAAGGTAAAACGTGTAGTCAAATGGAAAAACAATAACGTTATTTTAGATGATAACTAGCACCACCTAGCGGCCATTTTAAGCTGGAATTGTTACCTATTTTTACGGATGAAAAAGAACAAGTATTTTAGATAAAGGTAACTATGGTTAATATTAAAAGGTCATCCCAATTTAAAATTTCTGAATATAAATATTTAAACCATGGAGTTAGAGAGACTTACTTTTTAACACTTTACACATAGTTGAAAAGTGTTTATGACTTTGTTCATTCTGTCTGTCTGTCTGTATGTATGTATGTATGTTCGTTAGCACAACTGCCGTAAAAATGACTTTATCAAAATGAAATTTTTGTTGTTCAGAGGGTCTGTGGAACCTATGGGAATATAAATGAATAATATCACCCAATTAGTTTTGGATTGAACCCGGGTTGAAAAAATGAAATATATTTAACTCTATGGGACCTAATTTTTCAAACATTTTTCAAGCAAATTTAAAATTCTCAAATTGCTTCGAAAGTTTTAGAAAATATTCAAATTATTCCATAAAATAAATAAAAACATTTCAGTAAAATATATTCAGTAGTTTTTCAAATTAAAATTATAATTACACCCTTTATATGAAAAGATCACGTGACCATTATATGATAAAATCACGTGACCCGCTTCAAAATAAAATATGGCATCCATCTTGTGTCAAAATCGTGATTTTTAAAGTTTTTTTTAATTCATATTTAGTATTACATCCATCCTAAAACCGCTTTATTTTTGCTTAAATTCTGTGCATCTACATACTGAAACAATTCAATTACAATATATTTGAGTTTAAATGATCATCCAACTTTGATTATTTCTACAACAAAGCCTAATTTTCACTTATGGGGAATGTAAGCACCAAAATATGTAGAATGAGTTGTATAAGAATTGCTGCATTTCTTTAACGCAAAATTATTTAGCTTATGAAGTCTGCAATATAGCTGATATGAATGAAACATTCATTGATTTTACATAGAGAAGCATACGTTTTTCGATGAACTTTTAAGCATAGAGTTAAATTATTTGTACCTCCATGGTTTTAAGTTTTTAAATAAAATAAATTATTATAGTATTGTAATAAATGAAATGCTGCTTTTATATTGAGAGCCAGACAATTTATATTTCGATGACGTCATTTGAATAAAGTTCATTTGTTTTCAATGAAGTTTTCAAATATAATAAATTATTGAAGTATTATGATAATTTTAAAAGTATTACCGAGGAATGTATCTCATTTTAAAGATGTTTAAACTAGGCAATTTATATTTCAATGCCGTCATTTCAATGAAGGTCATTTTTTTCGATGATGTTTTAAGTTTTCAAATATAATAATATAATAAATTAATGTAGTATTGTGATAATTTTAAAAATATTACCGAGGAATGTATCGCATTTTAAAAATATTTAAATAAAATTGCAATGAAGTTGGAAAGTGTTTCATAACCAATGCTTTATGCATGATTGAATTTTCTTGTTCTTTTATCTGCAAATTCATGTATTAAACAATGCAATTAATGAAAACTTTGTTTATAGTAGATAGATTGGTTGAAGCTAAATTTTATGACCCAGGAAGTTAGAAAGAGTTAGTCCCTTTACCTCCATGGTATGACCAGAAAATGACCTTCTGATGCTGAATCCAATGCAAAAAATATTTTATAAATAATCCCACCCCCTAAATTGGATTATTGCCCGTAGAAACCAATAACTTTTCGTAAAATTCGAAAAAAAGCGTTGAAATTTTCTCAAAGCAAAACGAAGTTTGCATTAATTACATTGTTTAAAACATGAATTTGAAGATAAAGGAGGAACCAAGTCTCTCTAACACTATGATTTGAATATTCATATTCGGAATTTTTAAATTAGGATGACCTCTCAATGTTAACTTTCCTATTCAGTTCAATTGTGAAGGTAAATGGATGGTCTCATTTTAAACTCCATGAGCTGAATACAGTTTTCCTTTTAATTTCTTCAGGCATTAAAATCTCATTGCATCATGTTATGGCAACGCCTTCGGCCTGAGATACCGGAGATATAAGCACAAAAATAGTAAAAAAAAAACAAAGTTTGAGAGGCTATTTCTCGAGATCTAATGGGTAATTTGAAAAGCAGATTTCGGATTTGGATTCAGCTTGATCGAATTAGTATGAGTTTTTTCAGCCCTCGGGCTTGCAATCAATACTGTAACATACTGACATTGCACTTTTAGAGAGATGATATAGGGACCAGACTCACACACATACATGCAGCATTATATATATATATATATATATATATATATATATATATATATATATATATATATATATATAAGCCGTGCTATATAAACCTTTTTAAATGGCACAGCTTTAGTAAAATTCACTAAAAAAACATAAAACAATTTTTAGCTATCACAACATTTTTAGTCGCATGTGACTAAAAATAAAATCGTGGGGCGTCCATAAAAGGATTAATAACGTATATAAGAATGATTACATTCAATTCACTTAAATTTCTCTTTGACTGTTTGGATTTAAAAATCCACCATTCTTATATATGTTATTTCTGTTCTATTATTACTTAAAATTCTGTTAGTGTCCAAATACAATTCTTTTAGGGTCGTAGTAGGGAATGTTGAGATAGTTAAAAATTATTCTTTTTTTATTTTTAGTACATTTTATTAAAACCGTGTTACTTAAAATATTTTTATATATTACATTATATAAAAAGCAACAGAAAAAAC
This sequence comes from Amaurobius ferox, assembly GCA_951213105.1. Taxonomy (NCBI): domain Eukaryota; kingdom Metazoa; phylum Arthropoda; class Arachnida; order Araneae; family Amaurobiidae; genus Amaurobius; species Amaurobius ferox. The sequence goes on from OX578149.1 coordinate 23,370,722, forward strand.
AAAGCAGAAATGGAGCAAATGATTATGTATCCGAAATTTTTACTTCCACAGTACATCCATATTTGTATTTACAGGTATATCTTAAACTTATGTTACTGGAACGGCCTAAAATCTTCCAATAGTTTCGCTTCATGCTTGCTCCAGCGAAATTCAAGACAGGAGCCGTAGCCTGTTTGAATTACTTCCGGCATAATTTCACTTTGACACGCAAGGAAGCGGTTTAAACTACTCTCCTAATGAATAAGTTGGAGATATTTAGTTTTTTTAATTAAAAGCATGGGCATAAAATGCGTTTTTAGTTGTTGCGTGATCTACATGTTTCAAATATCATCATTTGCAGAATGTTCATTTATTATTCTTATTACTTTCTTAAATTCCAAGCTTTAAAATTTGAAAGATATTTTATCAAAATGTAATTGTTTCCCTTCTAATGCATACTGAAATCTGCATAGCCAATTGCAAGTAGTATATAAATGAATTCACATTGTTTGGAGGATAAAATACGAGACATTTCTACACATATAGCTTGTTTGAGAGAAGTAGAGAGGAAAAATATTTATGTTACAAAGCGTATTAATTTTTACTTTCTCGTACTATAGAATACAGTATAGAAAAAGTCTTGTTTCCACGAAAATTTTCAATTTCGAAATTTGAATGCCAATATATGCTTTAGGACCTCCTGAACACGTTTTGACCATTTTTCAAGTGATATCAGTTTACTATCTGCCTGTGGTTGATTTCCTGTGTACATAATAGCGGCTGCAATATCAATGGATTTTTACGAAACTTTATATCTGACTTTATTATTGGAAAATCAAGAATTAAATCTAGTTCTTGATTTTTCGAATTTTTTTTAATTCGATCGAAAACTTCGAAATTCTATATTTTCTTAACATGACAGCATATGACAATATTTGACATAGTTAGGCATAAAAGGGATTATTTATGGCTCAAAGATCATGAAACTTAACAGTTTTAATTATTATAGTGAAAAATAGCCACGATACAATTGTTGAGTTCGTGACGTCTGTCATGATGCATGACATTGTATTACATATTTTTATACTTAATGTAGGGATATTTCATGCCCCGGGTAACCCAGAAATAAAAAGGGCAGGTGTAGCAATTACTCGAAATGTATATATATATATGTGTATGTGTTATATAGCAATGCCTCTTCACAGACGAGATGGGACTTTGTGGCGCCTTGGTGAATGCACATTTGACATGGGTTGTAAATGTTCATAAAAGAGTTTTGTAACAAAATGTCAAAGTTCAAGCTACAAGTCTCTAGAAATTTATAGCCCCTGTCGGGTGTAGCTCTCTCTTCGTGACCAGGCCTGGGACCACATGGTCTGTAGGAACCCTCCGGTTCTAAAATTTTAGTGGAACGCATAAAAAATTAGCGTCACTTCGCAGACCAATAGTGTGAGTCGAATTTGAACCGCCCTTTTTATTGCACTTCGGAAACATCGTATGGAAAGACGGGAAGATTTCCTCACTAAAATTTTGTTCCCCTCATTTCAAAAATCTGAAGGGACTTTGAAAAAAGGTGAAATTTAGACGCAATCCTGTTTTTCATGGAGAAAGGTTTCCTGGTGTGGCTGCGCACTTGCTTGAGTCAATGCATCAGTGTCACGCATTTAAGCATTATTAGTCGACACTTGTCGAACGGCAGCACATGCCAGTTTTCACGGAACCGGAGCCTTATACCTGACAAGGAGTACTATACTCTAGGCAGGGTAGCGTATAACCTCCATAAGCAACCATCCATCTATTGGAGTCTATGATCGTTCGTAGCAAAATCAACTAGGACGGGCTGTTTTAGAGACAGCGAGAAAGTCGCCACTTTGTTTCGCAGTGCCACACATTAGCCCCCTCAGGAGGCAAGTTAAATTCCTCACCCAGAGAGTATATTATTAAATTTGGTATAAATCAAACGATTTTTTTCAAGCCCTTTAAAATGAAGATGCAGACAACAATGCAGAATTTAAAAAAAAAATTCCTTGCAAAATTTTCAAAAAAAAGAATCAGCTATTTAAAAATGGATTCTGACATAAAGTGAAGTTGAGCCATGCTCTAGTTATTTTTTTTTTTATATATGAAACATCTTAGGGCGCAGTGTAGAGTAAATCTTGAAAAAAATGTGAAAGTATATAACGGAAGAGACATTATATTGTTACGAATGCGTAACACAAAACCATTGTTGTAATTTACAGATCTGGTTCAATTGACCTTGGCGACAAAATGGGTATTCTTGGTTTCAAATTGCATTCGGCATTTGCGAAGTCTGGAAACCTCTCGAATTTTGTTGATTGGTTAATAATCTCACAAGTTACGTGCTTTTCCAGAACCCAGAGAGCATATGAACTCGTCATTGTTCAGTTGGGTTGTTGACGTGATATGACTAAAAGTATCTGCCGATGCGTATCGTATCTTCTGATTTCATATACCCTTTAAGCTGTATTTAAAACAATTCTGATAGAAATGTGTGAAAAAAATTAACATTTGTATTAAAAATATTGGAACCTTTCCCTAGGTAGCTGATCAGATATTCCCTAGGTAGTACTGTCACAGACAACACATCAACCCTTTCCCGTTTGAAATATTCAAAAAATATGATGTTTTGCATCAATCTATGACGAGTAATAGTGTTACTCGCTATTTTTTTTTTCAATACTCCTTAACCCAAATTGCACGATTTCGATTTTGCTCGACCGAAGAAATGTTGTTCTATACATTAGGATTTTGGTTGAATATTGGTTTAAAAATCTATATAAATGAAATGAAAATCTGTATGCATGTGTGTTTGTCTCATTATCACGGGAGAACGGTTGCTTCGAATTTCATGAAATTTCGTGAGTAGCCATAGAGTAAATAGCCCCACTTAAAATTTGGTCTATATTTCAAGTTTCTAGGACAAGGAGTTGTTGAGATATTAATAAACAAGAAAGATCAATCATGCATAAAGCATTGATTGTGAAACACTTTCCAACTTCAATGCAATTTTATTTAAACATCTCTAAAATTCAATACATTCCTCGGTAATATTTTCAAAATTATCATAATACTACAATAATTTATTATATGTGAAGACGTCATCGAAAACAAATGAACTTTATTCAAATGAAGTCATACGATATATATTAAATATTTTCAAATTTAAGTTTATAATAATAAAGGAAGATGGTCTATCTGTAGCAGAAAATCTAAACGTCGTATGGACATAAAATTTGATATGCACGACCCAGGACGATACGCCTCGACGAGATTTTTTAAATTCAAATTATTTTTTTAGCTATTTAAACTCGATAAAACTTCTTGTTCACGGCACAAATTTGCCGTGAACGGGAAGTTCTATTGTACGGTTGCTGATGGCGCCATCTAGTGCTGCCAGATGTTTTCACATGATTTAAGTGCAGAGCATATGGAATTTTCAGCAATCAGTGAAGTATTTATATAGGTATTATCAAATTGCATTATACAATTGGCTTATTTGAAAATTAAAAAAAAATTGACTTCGGGAACGATTTTTGTTCAAAACTGGCATTTCGGAAATTCATTTGTGTCTTTTTTATCCTCAAATAGTATTTTCCATAACAGGTGAAGTATTTACATAGCCATTATAAAATTGAGCTATGCAAATGACTTGATTGCGAATGGAAAAAATTGAATGCGGGAATGAACTCTGTTCAAAACAGGCATCTCGGAAATTGATTTCTGTTATTCCCATCCTCATTTGTATTATTTGCTAGAAAATGTACCCGGCCTTGCACGGAATTCAAAATGCTAACTGATAAATACTACACCGGAACTCACAGCGAATTCCTGTGAACCGAATAACGTTTTAACAATACGCTCTCTTATAACAAAAATAAAATTGTGTTGTCACGGCTACACCACGACCGCTAATTTCAAACTTCGGACAACGCTGGGTACATTTTATAGTAATAAGTAAATATATATATATATAAATGAATTTTATCAGAAAGCATTTTCGGCTAGATTGTATCAATTATGAGCGTCATGTTTAGTGATTACGGGAATTTATATTTTCAATTTCTTACATCATCTGTTTTATTTTAGCAAAGACTTTTCAAGCTCATATATAGTGTTTGGGTAATTAACTCATTTATTATGTTTAGCTAATTAACTCATGTATTGCGTTTAGCCACTTGAAACAGAATTATAGTAGTAAGGGTATATATATCTTCTAATTCCATTTCATTTCGGCATAATCGATCAAATTTCATGGCGCTTTCATTTTTACATATATTGACATGCTCTTATATTTCTGTAAATATATTTATAAACGGGACCAGGATGTTTTATTCTTAAAATCTGCCAGTGAAAATAATCTCGTAAGTGAGAATAGACATTCTTATACTTATTTTTAAAAAAATTAAATTGAATATTTTAATAAAATATTTTAAATAGCAATACCATTTAGAATACCATAGGAATTTGCACATCATTGTGAATTTCAAGTTTCTTTATATATTCCGTACGAAGAACAGGTGTACTGTAAGTACCAAAATATATGTTTTGTTGTCTATACTTGTTTCTGTCTGTCTGTCCTCACCACTTATAACTCGAAAACAGTTCAACCAATATGCGTACTTTTTTGAACGATTTGCTAAGCTTAATATGGAGCATATTTAAAGCTCAAAATATTTCCTATTTTATTCCATCTTAAAATGTAAAAGTAAAACTTCTGCTTAAAATTTCAAAAACGGTCTAACCGATCCATATACTTTCTTGACTAGTTTTCTAGGGAGCACATTTATGGTAAAATATTCAAATTTTGTACCGTGTTAATCTTATTTCTATAATAAAATATTATAAATTATTTTCGATTTTCTGTAATTGTTTTAATAATAATATTTTGATGTCTTCCATTAAGAATGATCAGTTTCTGGTGAATGATGTTTGTACCAAGGTTAATAGAATATTAACCTTGGTATTATTATATATAAGATATTATATATAAGATATTGGACAGACCTTGGTTTGTAATGCGTATGATTCTAATATGTAAATGCTTATTATACATAATCGACTATCGCTCCTATTTTGCAATACGCTAAACGGCTCCGAGCGAACCCTCGAAAAAAGGTTTTAATTTTCAGAAAAAATAGAATAATCCAGTTGGTAACACATCTATTTAAACTTGAATAAAACTCAAGGACACAACACAAATTAAAATATGAAGGTCATTTATTGAACTTCCTAAAAGACGTACAAAATAGTTACAAAAGCCAGAGCGCTTTCAAGCGTATAAACGATCTTCATGAGTGACAACATAAGATGTAAAACATTCAATCGTTCATATATAGCGACCAGAAATACGGCAAAATTTGCATAAATAAAATGGTAATGCACAAGGCCATAAATTAATAATAAATCTCTAAAATCCAAATAAACAAACATGCACCGATTATTTAAAGCAGGCCAATTACAAGCAAAATACAAATACGACAAAACTACAAGCGCGAAAATTCAAAAAATTTTAAAAAGAAGTTAAAGATAACTGTGAAGGCTTGAAGAGTCGAGAATGAGTCGCCAGGCAAAACTTAAAGTTTGAACGGGATCAAAATTACAAATCGAGGAACGGTAAATATAAACGGAAAGGGATTCGTAAAGAAGAATATTACGAGGGTTATTGCAACGGATTAAAAGAAAAGTTTTTTCAAAAACAGGCAGAAAATTATCATTTGCGACATACTGAGCAAAAGCAGTGGAAAGTTTACCATTAGCATCCCGGGCGTGTTCCGCTAAACGGATGCCAATAGTACGTTTAGTACTGCCAATGTAAAAATTATTGCTATTAGAAATCCTTTGGCCTATAAATCTAGTTTTTTCTTACCATCCTAAGATATTTCGTCCTTTTATCCATTTTTGTCAGTCACGAATTTGGTTTTAAACCTGCTCATTCTAATATTACTACTCTCTTTAATCGTACTCGTTCCGATAAACTTGGGTATATTCATGATTTTAAAAGTCACGCTGGGGTGTACGTTGTCCCCCTGTTGTCTCCTGGTGGTAATTATAATTTTTACATTGGCAGTACTAAACATACTATTTGCATCCGTTTAGCGAAACACGCCCAAGATGACAAGAACAGTAAACTTTCCACTGACCTTGCTCAGTATGTCGCAAATGATAATTTTCTGCCTGATTTGAAAAACTTTTCTTTTAATCCGTTGCAATAACCCTCGTTATATTCTTCTTTACGAATCCGTTTTCATTTATATTTACCGTTCCTCGATTTGAAATTTTGATCCCGTTCAAACTTTAAGTTTTGCCTGGCGACTCATTCTCGACTCTATGCAATTCAAGCCTTCACAGTTACCTTTAACTTATTTTTAAAATTTTTTGAATTTTCGCTGTTGTAGTTTTGTCGTATTTGTATTTTGCTTGTAATTGGCCTGCTTTAAATAATGGTTGCATGTTTGTTTATTTGGGTTTTAGAGATTTATTATTAATTAACAGCCTCGTACATTACCATTTTATTTATGCACATTTTGCCGTGTTTCTGGTCGCTATATATGAACAATTGAATGTTTTACATCTTATGTTGCCCCTGATGAAGGGCATTTATACGCTTGAAAGCGCTCTGGCTTTTGTAACTATTTTGTACGTCTTTTAGGAAGTTCAATAAATGACCTTCATATTATTATTTATGTTGTGTCCTTGAGTTTTATTCAAGAATAGAATAACCCATAAATAAAAACCCTTTAGAATGGCAATCAGTGCCTCACATTGCAAACTAAAAAATAAATAAGTCAACCCCCCAAAAAAACTATTACATTTTTTTACCTCCAGTTATTGTCCAAAGTGTATGAAATTGCTATGTATAAACAATCAAATAATATTTAATTATTTCAATGAGTGTTGCGTTTTTCAAAATGCGTTTTTAAAAATTTACGTGCACAATGATTTTAAAAAAAAATTATATGCATCCTGAGATTGTTATTTAAAATCATCATATCAATTTCATACCAAATATTTTCAGACATAGAGATGTGTATCAATAAATTTTCCATTTCTCTTTCATTTTAATAGATTTGAAAAGTAATTCTTTTTATACTGCTTTTTAAAAAGCAACTAACTTTTCAAGTCTTTGATTATTTAGTTTTTTAATTTTGAGGAAGATGGTTCATGTAAAAATAATTTGCGGAGACTGGAAAACGAAGTCCAAAATGTGCAAATATGAAGTTTCATGATATATATTTGAGCTAGGTTACATTTAAGATTGCCGGATTATCAGGTGTCGAAATGAGGTAAGAAATAAAAATATTAATTTTAAACAAAATATTGGGCAATAAATATATTTTTTTCTAAAAGCATTAGACAGAATGGTCACTGTACAGCACGTTGAAGACCCAGACCACACGACTAACCCTAAGGCTTGTGGTAGCTTAATGTGTGGTCGGACTGTACAGCACGTGAGAAACTGTGCAACTGTACAGCACGTGAAAAGCTGTACAACTATACAGCACGTTGTTGTTGTTACCCAGACCGTCCGACCTACCAGAAAGGTGTAAGGTAACTGTTTGGACGGCCGGGAAATGCCACCCAATTTAGACCGGAACCCAGTGGGGGAGGCATCCACAGGGACCGTACCCTCCTTCCCCTACCACCAACCTCTCGGAAGGACTTACGGACCCACATGTTTAACGTGATCATACTCCGCGTGAACACGGCGGCAGTTTTGGCAGTGGCTGGAATCGAACCCGGGCCTACCGAGTGCAACTCCAGCGCGCTAACCAATGGGCTACCGCGCCCCAACTATACAGCACGTGTGAAAAACATTTAAATTAATTTATATATTATAAAGTAAACTTCTATAAACAGGAATTAGCATACAAAAGCATTTAGTCTATTACAATAAATATACCTCAGTACAGCTGAATAGACCTAAACATAGCCACCATTAGATATTTTGGGCATATACAACAAATGTGCACCTCTCCATATTTTACAAGTTATTGATCTATTTTTACAAAAGGTTTAGACAAAAAGGGGTCCGGTTTGTGGAACAGTCCAGTTGTTAGTGCACGAGGATTGCACTCGGATCACCCAAGTTTGATTCCCAGCTCTGCCCAAACTATGTGTTCATGCGGAGTACAGGTATGGTAAATATCTGGGCTTGTAAGTTCTTCCGAAAGATACAGTCCCTGTAGATGCTGCCCCTGTGGTTTCTCGTCTAAATTGGATGATATTTCCCGGTTATTTAAACAGATACCTTACACCTTCGTGTAGGTCAAATGGTGTAGGTAAAAAAATGAAGCCTCCCGAGCCCCTATGCAAAGAATTCTTATGCGTTACCTATCAGTACCTCTTTACTAGGCTGCGGTTTGAGAGGTATGGAATACTATTTTAAGTAATGTTTTAGTAATAACTGAATTTCAATTAAAATAAGTTAATGTCATTAACAAATTTATTGAAGTGAAACCACGGTTTTGTAACACAAACATTATATGCGGGAAAACTCCATTTTAATTAGAATATTTTTTTTCAAATGGCCAGACACTAGACTCTTCGTCATTCGCCCTATATTCGGCCGGAATCGTGAACCATTTTGCCGTCCTAGGACGTTGCCCCAGGCACACCAGAGAGGCAGAACATATTGCGCCCACATCACACAACATCCATGTCTTACGTGGGACTCGAACCCACAACGCGGCGGCCGATCGATCGCTTGCAAACGCTCGCCTTGACCGTTCGGCCACCGCGCCGACTTTCATTAGAATATAAAAATCAAGGAAAATATATAAGAAAATAAATAGACCACTTATCAAGTTTTACTTTTTCATTTGATAAAAATTTATTTAAGAAGAATTCCAAATATATATTCGTATATTTCATTCAAGATTGATTTCATTTCCTTAAGAATTTTAAGAAGAAGAATCCTCAGAACATTTCTTAAAATATTATTTTTACTGTCAATTACTTATTATATACTATTACTTTATATCACTTTATTATACACCCCTCAATCATCAAATAAATAAATATAGAATTTTTATTTCATTTCTGTGCAATTTTTGCACCACCTTTTCAAATCTGGCTATGTGCCACTCTGCACATAACAACAACAAAATACTTTTTTTTTTTTTTCACTTCACATTATTTTTCAACACTTATTTTACTCAAATTATTCTATATTTCTCTTGAATCTCATGTATTTTATTTTATTTTTCTACTAGTATTCAAATTATTTTGTTCAATAACACACATCATAGCCATGTAGTCACAATCGGGTATTGTCACAAATAGGTATTGTCATGCATACAAAGGTGTACTTTCAATTTAGATTTAACTTAAGCAATTAATATTTCAAATTACACAAATTTTATTTCGAATCGATTTCCAGAAGACGGCCTCCATTCTCTGCCCAATATTTCAATCTCACATTTTAAAAAACATGATTGAAAACAGAAGAATTCCTCAGAATTCCAAATCGAAACAAGTTCTCACATTAGAATTTTATATTATTTAAGTTCAATTTTTAAAAAATAATTCCTTAATCAAATTTTCAATTTTATCAGTTATACTATAGTTTTATAATTTTCAAATATCATAATATAATTTTCAAATTTTTAAACAATTTTTCAAAAATGTATTCTTGTTAATAATTTTTATCGTACACCAAGCATTTTTCATTTGAAACCGTGCCACTCTTTCACCAAGATCTCACACTTTCTTTAAATTATTTTTCTGCACAAATACTTTTTACAATAATTTCATAAATAATTTATACAATTTTCAACAAGAAAAGAGTGCAGCTCCCAAAACCAAAATTTCAAACCATACCATCGGTCCAGTTTCCACTTAAATTTCTCAGAATTCTCAACATTTTCAAATAAAAGCCAATTTAAATTTCAAAAACAGGTGCTTGAGAGGGAAGGTCAAAGGCACCAATTGTCGCAACGGTTTTCCGTTGGACACGGCTGACCGAGAAAGTCTAACTTTCTCCAATTTTTATAACCCACGTTCGAAACACACATCCCGTCAGTGGGTAAAACCCAACTGATGACCTGCGAACAAACCCAAACAAATTCCAAAATAAACAGATTAAACCCTTACCTTGAAGGTCTCACCATCAGCTGAAAACACTTTAAACAAGTTCAAGAACACAATAAACTCCTAAATAAATACTCAAATTTAAATTAAATTTCTATTTATTAAAACTGAAGTTATATGGTGCCACAAATTTCCCAGCATTCCTGTTGACATTGCTATTAGAATTATTATTAAAAAATTGCAAAATCATAATTTTATTACCCCTACTATCGACGCAATCACTTCTGCTTTGAACATTGTTGAGGAGACCAATTATTTTGGATTTTGTGATAATATTTATCTACAAACTTGTGGTGTCTCTATGGGTAGCCCATTATCTGGTATTTTGGCAGAGGCGGTTTTGCAAGAGCTCGAGAATGAAATTTTGCCTTTTTTGCCCATCCTCTCTCTCTTTGGTGCCGGTTTGTTGATGATGTTTTTATTTTTTGGGATAGTGATTTAAATGATCTCCTTCTTTTTTTGTCCAAGGTTAATGATTTTTACCCTTCGATTAATTTTACTGTTGAGCACGAAAATAAGTGTTCCTTGCCTTTTCTTGATGTTTTGGTTACCCGTCCTACTGTTGGTTTTCACACTTCTGTTTACCGTAAACAGTCTTTTACTAATTCCTGTATTCCTGCTAATTCTTTCCATCCTATTTCCTCTAAAAAAGCTTCTTTTAATGCTTATTTTAATCGCACTTTTAACGTTGGTTCTTCTGTTTCTACTTTAATTGACGAAATAGATTTTATTTTCAATCTTGGCCATGAAGCTGCCTATTCCTTTGAATTTATACATAAGGTTTTTTCCCATGTTTGCCGTAAATTTTCTAAAATTGATACTAAACTTATTCCTTTAAAAGATCGTTTGAATCATAAATCTAGTTTCCCGTACCATCCTAGGATTTTCCGCCCCTTTATTCAATTCTGCTCTGAGTTTGGTTTCAGGCCTGATCACTCTATTGTTTCTTCTTTAAGCTGGGTGCTAAGGATGACTTTAAAAGCTTTGCTGGGATGTATGTGGTTCCCCTGTTGTCCACCGATGGTAACTTTGAATTTTATATTGGCAGTACAAAACGTACTATTGGTATCCGTTTGGCAGAACATGTTAGGGATGTCAAAGGTGGTAAACTTTCTACGGCACTTGCTTATTTTGTTGTTAAAGAAAATGTCCGGCCCATTTTTGAAAGGACTTTCTTTCTTATGCGTTGTAATAACCCTCGTAATATTCTCCTTTTTGAGTCCCTCTTTATTTATATTTACCGTGAGTCGATTTGTAATTTTGACCCCGTTCAGATTTTAAGTTATGCTTGGCGACATATTCTCGACTCCATGCAATTCCAGTCTCTTCAGAGTTATCTTTGACGTCATCCTCTCGGGAATTGGGCCTGACTCCCCCCGCCCCTTTTTTTAAAAAAAAGTTTGAATTTGAAATTTCTGTAATAAAATGGTAATATTTTACTGTACTTTTCGTGATTTCTGCTCGATTTTGAATCCGTTCAAAATATTTTGTATTTTTGGAGTCTCCTTAGATAAACGTAAGTTTATTGATAATTGTATTTATGCAAATTTGTCACCTTTTCTGGTCTATACATGAACGATCATTTCTATTTCCATGTAGCCACTGATGAAGAGCGTATTTATGCTCGAAAGCTCTCTGGCCTTTTTTAAATTTTGTACGTCTTATAGGAAGTGAAATAAAGACCTTCTATTATAGTTGTTGTTGTTGTTGAGACCCAGACCGTCCAACCTACCAGAAAGGTGTAAGGTAACTGATTGGACGGCCGGGAAGTGCCACCCAATTTAGACCGGAACCCAGTGGGGGAGGCAACCACAGGGACCGCACCCTCCTTCCCCTACTACCAACCTCTCGGAAGGACTTACGGACCCACATGTTAGCGTGATCGCACTCCGCATGAACACGGCGGCAGTTGTGGCAGCGTGCAAATCCAGCGCGCAAACCACTGGGCTACCGCGTCCGAAATGTGCCAACAGCATGCGGTGTTCCCAGGTGGTCACCCACCCAAGTTATTATCCATCTATTATAGTTGTGTGTTATTAGTTACCCATCTATTATAGCTGTGTGCTTGTTGTTTCTGCAGAATAAAATATTTAATATTTATGTTTGCAAGCAATTAAATATGTTGTAGAAAACTTGAAAGTAAGAGGAACTCGATTTCAACACAAAATAATACTGATAATTAAAATGATTTTAAAAATGCGAGCAAGATAAATTTACAATGAATCAGATGTTTTAAAATCCACCTAATCCAAAGAAAAATACCCAGCTCACTGAAATATTTCAAAAATTACATTATGTGCTCAAATACGAATCATAGTTTGAAGGAATTTCGATAATTATACATACGTAAATAGAAAAAGGTATCCATCCGTAATACGATGAAGACTAAAAAATTAAATCTCCATGTTTTTAGAACATAAATGGCAATTAATGAAAATCCTCTTTCTGAAATACATCAAATAACTTTAAATTGTTTAAAACATTATATCCAGCTTATATAACTTGAATCTCTTATTGATTGAAATATCTCGCCACGTACATGTGTTACGTCACATCAGCTACAGTCCGGCCACACAAAAAGCTACCATTAGCCTATGGGTTGGTCGTGTGGTCTGGGTTTTCTACATCAGCTACAGCTTTAGACGTGCCCAATATATGGGCGGGACGCATATATTGAAAGGGAGTATAGAAATAACTACTTTCTACGACTCCTCCTCCGTCCCACTCATACTGGGAGAAGGGTATTGGGACGTAGACCCCAACGTCACTTCGCTTCCAGTTCCTATTTTCTTTCTTTACGCTATAATGCTATTATGGTTATTATGATGTTGGATATAATATTTTAACGAAGTATCAAGTGTTATATTTTATTATGTATAACAGCGCAGATTTCCTTTTAACAATAATCTAACATCATTTCAAGATTGTTTTATATCAAATTCAAGTATTATTTACAAAAATATCAAACTCTTATCAATCGTGTATAAAAGTACACACTAAAAGACTCCGGCCACACAATAAACTGCCATAAGCCTCAGGGTTGGCTGTGTGGTTTGGGCCTTCAACACCAAAAGACTGCACTTGGTGGGTGACCACCTAGGAACACCGCGTGCTTTTGGCACATTTCGGACGCGGCAGCCCGGTGGTTTGCGCGCTGCTACAACTGCCGCCGTGTTCATGCGGAGTACGATCACGTTAAACATGTGGATCCGTAAGTCCATCTGAGAGGTTGATGGTAGGGGAAGGAGCGTACGGTCCCTGTGGATGCCTCCTCCATTGGATTCCGGTCTAAATTGGGTAGCACCTCCCGGACGTCCAAGCGGTTACTTTACACCTTTCTGGTAGGTCGGACGGTCTGGGTCTCAACAACAACAACACTAAAAGACTGCATATTTTGTTAAACCTCGGAAAGGCTAGATGAACACAATGAAGTTTTTGCTGTTTATAAAATATCAGCAAGCTTTCCACTGTTTTTCTAGCCATGAATTTATAAAGATATCTATATGTAAAAATTATATTGCATGTGTAACTGATCTATTATTTGCCAATGTATAACAATTCACACTAGCATCTTTTTACACAAACCATCCAATGCCTGGTAATAAATAGTTACACAATGCAGGCATACACATATGTAGAAATATATTTTAACTAATTTTGTATGTACTTTTGGACAAACATTCATTCAACAAGCTTTCTTTTGTAGATGTAAGTAATTTTGTTGCGGTATTCAGTTTCTGTTATCATTTATGTTAAACAAGACTTGATACAGCTTTGAAACAATCAATGAGTTGTGCATTGCTTTTATTGTATAGCTTTTGCACATGTCAAGGGTGTGTTTGAAAAGTTAACTGAATTGCCATCTCCGTTAACAATTGTTTATCAGTTATTAGGTCACTCACCAGAGAAAAACAGCATGGTTATGCTGCACGATTCTAGACAGCATTTCAAGCGAAACACGTGTTCTGTGTATCATGTGACCACATAACATCGATTGAGAAAATCCTTGGTCATTCTGGTTATAACTACACTGTGACCGAAACAAGTTTTTAAATGGCAGTGGTTATGAAAAAGTTTTCAAACTCTTTGGTCATGACCTATGGTCACCTTTCATAATTGTAGAAACTCTTCAACTGTTTCCCAAATATTATCAGTTTTAGTTAGATTTTGTCCAGTAGTATGTAGTCCATATAAACAATGCAAGCATTGTTTACCTAACATCAGTTTAAAAAAAATTTACTATAATATTTCAGCAGAATTTGTGAAACGGTGATTGATGATAGATCATTGGTGACCAAACTCAAATTAATCTTAATTAATTTGAGTTAGCAAAGATACACTTTTTTGTTGTATCTTAAAAAGTTTTTCTTCACGAAAATGTCATTAATGCATTTAATAAAGTAGAAGATTGAAATTTATGTACAAAGAAGTTCAACAGTACAGTCAACAATCCTATAATGCGATTAACACTAGAATGACTGATATTTTGAACTACCTAGAACGACCGGTAGCGGTCAATTTGAGCGCCATAGAAAAAGTACAACATACCTTTAATTCAAAACCAAAATATCATAGTTACAGCATTTAGGATGCTTCTTCGACACATTTTTTGCAAAGAAAATAAGAAAAGACATAAATTTTCAATGGGCTGGGATTAGTCGTTTTGGAGGAATCGTTTCTCGAAGTAGTTATGCGGTTAAAATGACCACTTCTGTCGTTCTAGTGTTAATTCATACCGCTTTATATTATGAAACTCAGATTAGTGCACATCAGATTAATTCGTACCATGTTATATGGAAACCGCATACCGCGTTATAAGAAACTCGGACAATTCGTACTGCATTATACAGAAACCGCATTAAGTGGAACTCAGAACATATAAATCAGACTGATTCATTCTACATCATATAAAATTGTATTTTCAGAGTACCATGTTATGGTGAATATGGTTATGAAATATAAGTTTATAGATACAAAAATAAGGCAAAAATATTTTACATATTTCGAATTATTTTTATTAAGACTTTATAAGAAAATTAAATAACAATGTGAAATATAAACTTAATAACTTTTTTCGGTACTTATCGGTTATAGGGACCATGGGGCACCGACTACTTTTCCGAGTTATCGCCAATACGAATGTTGGCGATATAATGCGTTACAAAAAATTCACTACAAACACAAGGATTACAATTTAATATATAATGGGGTTTGATCAACTTTACTTAAGAGAACAATATTGTGTTACATTGAAATTTGTGGCGGCCCAAACTCAGCTATTGCTGATAAAATGTCATTAAATTTATCACTACCGGTAACGCTTTGTCACAGAAATTCTGTGAGATATGAGTCCAAGTGCTGTCTCGCAGTTGCTTTTTGTTACGCCATTTCGTGGATCCCCAGAGTCTCTATGGTCTGCGTATGAGCCCTGGTTTCAAGATCCACGAAGTTATGCGCATGGTTTACTTTCAAATATTGAAAGCCGGTGTAAGCCACGAAATATGAATATTTATAATATCATTAACCGGTATAAACCAGAATTTGGCATGATCGCTATGTGTTGCCTTGTTTGACTTCATCTTAGCTGAGTTTGGGCCGCCACAAATTTCAATGTAACACAATATTTTGTTGCTAAGTAAAGTTGATCAAACCCCATTATATATTAAAATTGTAATCAATGTGTTTGTAGTGAATTTCTCGTATCGGATTATATCGCCAACGTTCGTGTTGGCTATAACTCGGAAAAGTAGTCAGTAACCCATGGTCCCTATAACCGATAAGTACCTTTTTTCCAACAAAAATTCTATTAATATTCAAATTAGACCATCCAATTTAGACCAGAACCCAGTGGTGGCAGTATCCACAGGGACTGTATCTTTCGGAAGAACTATAAGATCTATGGTACTGTGTTTTTAACGTTGAATTGTACATTTGGCGATTTTCCGGATGACAACATGCAATACTATTTCAAAGTGCCTAATTAACTTATACTTCACACTACTCTAAATTAACAATTATCAATATTGATAGCATCCTCAATAAACGATATTGTCCATGTATTAAAATATTTTAATAATTAATTCATCAATTAGTTGTCATTTTCACTAATTTTGCGTCATTTTTAGAATTTTGAAGAAATTTTCATCAACCTGGGGCGAAATATCGCCAAGTAGGCGATACTTTACTACAATACATTATCCGCCAAGTTTGCCATATACATCACCAATTGTTACAGACAAACCGAGAGAAGAGCATTTCTTATATATTAGAATGTATGCCCATCATATGACGAAAGTCAGAATTTGCTAAACATTATTATCAATTGGCGATATTTTCCTTAATTTTGCACTATAGTTGCCAAGTTGGCGATGTCCTACTAAATTTATCGTCAAGCGTTACAGACGGACAGGTCGAGAAATGGGTTATTCCTATAGTGTATTCTTATGTTTTTTCCAAGATATTGAACTTTTATCAATTAATTATTATTTCATTGATTCAACATCAGTTTCATCAATTTGACGAATAATTTATATCAATTGGGTGAAATTTTCATCAATTTGGCAACATTTAAAAAGTCACCAAGTTAGAGATATTTCAAAAAATTCGCCACCAAAATCTTATCCAAACGTTACGGACGAAAATATAGTTTATTCTTATAGTACTCGTAGTTTCTTATATTATTTCCAAGATATTGAATATTCGCCAATTAGTCATCATTTTCATTGATTAAGCATTTTAGCAGCAATTTAGCAACATTTTCTTTAATCTGGCAATATTTTAAAAAGTCATCAAGTTGGTGACATTCCGCAGATTCATTGCCAAAATCTTGTCAAGCATTATGGACGGAGAAATAATTTATTCTTATAGCAGATAAATGACTATTGGCATCCAACTGCAAAAGTTTTCCACAAAGAATCTTTTCTCATGAATGGAACGAGCTAGGTCCATGAGAATGTCAACAAATTTATCGAATGATATTACATGAAAAGTGAACATATTTTACAATAGTTAATATTTTTTTTACTTTACTTGATTTTTTGATAAATATATTTGAAAAATGTGCAATATCTCGAGAACGGTTCATACTAGCATTCTAAAGTTTGTATCAATCGTTTTCTAATGAAAAGTACATAAGACATGACTATTTACGTAACTTTATTAAAGGGTTTGATTTTTTCAAAATTTCATTCGAATGTTTAGGAGTGTTCTGAACATTTGATTGCGTTTAAAAACAATATGCTGCCAGTATTCACGGATTGCAATTTTTGTACCAAATTTTTTTTGAATCGCTTCATTGGTTCGTGAGATATCATCTCCGCACACACACAAACACTGAGGGAGAGAGATACACCTCAAAAATGTCTGATTCGTGTTCAAGGATGCTTGAAACTTGCTCTCCCGTTGAAAATTCAAATTCGAATTTTTGCCCCCTTCACAATACTTTTCTCATACATTGTACTATGTACTATATAAGGAAAGTAATAAATAAATGTATGGGAGAACACATTTTATATAACAGACAAAGATGTAATAATAAACAAGAAATTTATGAAGAAATAGTCATATGGTGACAAATGGTTTGTATAGTTCATTTTTGAAGTAACTATTAAGCATTTTAATTCTCTTTTTCATACATATTTCTTACTGTCATACGAATTTTCAGGAAAACTGGTAGTGACATCTCCAAAATTGGAAATCAAAACTCTTAGTGAATCCCCCCTCCCCCGATGTTGAATCAATATCAGTCATCATCTAAGCTCTATCTATAGCCAGTCCTTAGAAATAGATGTTTCACGGAAATTTTTTTGAATCGAAAGTGAAAAAAAATAAAACTAAAAAGAAATGAAAACAAAAACAGAAATGGAGATCTTTAGTATATCCCCAACCATCTCCCGAATTTAATGCTGAATTCATATCAGTCACCACAGTTCTATCTATAACCAAGCTTAAGAAATAAAGTGTCAAAAAACCTTTTTTTAACCGGAAGTGGAAAAGGAACTGGAGGTGGATATCCTTAGTAAACCCCGTTCTGCTCCGGAATTTGATGCTGAATCCATATCAGTTGTTATCCCTACTTATAACCAATTTTGAAAACTAGATGTTTTATGGAGAATTTTTAAACCAGATGTGGAAATGAAACCGGAAGTGCAACTTCTTAGTGAATCACCCTACACCCTCTAGAATTTGATGCAGAATCCATATATCATCAGTTATCATCTAAGCTTTATCTATAGCCAATTTTGAGATATAGACATTTCAAGCAAAATGATAATTTTTGAATCGGAAATGAAAAAGGAACTGGAAGGAGGGGGTAGAAATCCATAGTGAACCTCCAACCCCTTCGAAATATGATTCTAACTTCAAATCAGTCATCATCTGAGCTTTCTATAGCAGATCCCAAGAAAGAGATGTTTCAAGGAAGCATTTTTCTGAAAAAATATAGTATAGCAAATGTTTGCCAGCAATAAAACTTATTACATAATATAGCACTACCTCAGTTAAACAAATGCCAAGGGCCTAGCATACATACTCGTTAAATCGA
This sequence comes from Amaurobius ferox, assembly GCA_951213105.1. Taxonomy (NCBI): domain Eukaryota; kingdom Metazoa; phylum Arthropoda; class Arachnida; order Araneae; family Amaurobiidae; genus Amaurobius; species Amaurobius ferox. The sequence goes on from OX578149.1 coordinate 23,389,353, forward strand.
GGGACTCCTACATAAAACTAAAATCTTACCTTTAGTTTAAAATTTGCTGTGGCTTCGAAAGTCCTATTTATAACTGCACATTTTGGTTTGCATAATTGGCATTCCGCCTTACTACTTCATTATCATGATATAAGTTTGAAAAATTTTTCATCTAATACTTCCCAAAATCCATTTGCATCACGTGCGGCAGTATTTTCCATCTTTTCTCACATTTTTGCAATAACTAACTGCATTACATCTCTTTAATTTATTTAAAAAATATATACAATGCATAGCAGAGCTGGGATTGCCTGTGTTTCCGTTTTCACAAAGAATGCCCCTTTTCTTTATATAGACAGGAAAGAGACATCTACCAAACAACATCATTATATGATTCCTATATGAACGCAAAGTTTATTGCAGAAACTATATTTTTCAGAGTCCACCACAGATACTAAACATTTCATTAATTCGGCAACAGATTGCAAAAGGCTGTTTAGATTGACTCCTAGAAATGCATTCAATGACTAGACAAAATACAAAATACACATTAGCCGTTTCCTCTTTTGCGAATCATTCATCTGCGGTTTAAACACAATAGTTTGAAACCTGCAGAAACGTATTTTGAGTATTTTGAAAATACAAAGTACTCTGAAAATGTATTTTCGATACATCACCAAAATACTTTTCAGTTTTTATCAATAAGTTTTTCAGTTCAATCAGCTCAATAAGTTTTCAGCTCATAAGTTATCAGCTCAATAAGTTTTTCAGTTTAAAATACAAAATACAAATGTATTTTGAAAATGTATTTCAAATACACGTATTTTCGATACTGCCAAACTCTGGTGAAATATTAGGCAGTTGTGAAATATTGTAACTACATACATGAATCATTCATTAGTATTTACTAATTGTCATTTGTAATTGCAGCAAGAAAGCATTAAAAACAGAATAAAAATATTTGATATTCATGTTTGTAAGCTTTAAATATGTTGTAGAAAACTTGAAAGTAATAGGAACTCGAACTCAACACAAAATAATACTGATGATTAAAACGATTTTAAAAATGCGAGCAAGATAAATTTACAATGAATCAGATGTTTTAAAATCCACCTAATCCAAAGAAAAATACCCAGTTCGCTGAAATATTTCAAAAATTACATTATGTGCTCAAACCGTATTATGTGCTACGAACCGTAGTTTGAATGAGTTTCGATAATTATACATACGTAAATAGAAAAAAGATATTCATCCGTAATACGATGAAGACAAAAAAGAATTAAATCTCTGTTTTAGTACACATAAATGGGAATTTATGAAAATCCTCTTTCTGAAATACATAACATAACTTTACATTGTTTGAAAAATTGACAATAAAAAAAATAGGATATATGAGAAGCGAAGTGACGTTTGACTCTACGTCACAATGGCCCACCCCCAGTATGGGTGTGACGAAGGCGGAGCCGTAGAAAGTAGTCATTTCTATACTCCCTTTCAATATATGCGGGCGGGACGGAGATGGAGCTGTAGGAAGTAGTAATTTTGACACTTCGTTTCAATATATGTGACCGGGACGGAGGTGGAGCCTACATTAAATCAATCTATGCGTCTATAGTAGAGTGAATATATGTATTTAATATAGTATTAATTTATTACTTTCCTTATATACATAATGTATAAGGAAAGTATTGTGACGGGGTCGAAAATTCGAATTCGAGTTTTCGACGGGAGAGCACGTTTCAAGCATCCCTGATCACGAATCAAACATTTTTGAAGTGATGTCTGTGTGTGTGTGTGTGTGTGTGAAAGTATGTGTGTATGTGTGTGTGTGTGTCAGTGAGTCTGTGGAGACGATAACTGACGAACGAATGGACCGATTCGAACCAAATTTGGTACAAAAATCACAATCCGTAAACACTGGAAGCCTATTGTTTTTATACGCAATCGAATGTTCAGAACCCCCCCTAAATTTTCGAATGAAATTTTGAAAAAATCGTCAAAAAATTAAAACCACTAATAAAGTTACGCAAATAGACATTTCTTATGTAATTTTTCATTAGAAAACGATTGACATAAATTTTAGAACGCTAACGTGAACCGTCCTCGAGATATTGTACATTTTTTAAAAAAATTATCAAAAAGTCATATAAAATAAAAAGAAAAATATTTCCTATTGAGAAACATGTTTACTTTTCATATGTAATACCATGCGATAAATTGAGTGACATCCTTCTCGTGGATCTAGCTCGTTCCATTCTTGAAAAAAGATACTTTGAATAATACTTTTGTATTTGAACGCCAATAGTCATTTATCTGCTTTAAGAAAAACTTATTTCTTAGTGCATAACGCTTGGCGAGATTTTGGCGACGAATTTGGCGGAATGTCGCCAACTTAGCGACTTTTTTGAAATGTTGCCAAATTAACGAAAATCTCGCCAAATGGATAAAAATGACGCTAAATCAATGAAAATGACGACTAATTGTCGAAAATTCAATATCTTGGAAAGAATATTAGTATCTACTACAAGAAAATCCTATTTTTTTACTGTAAAAGTAGTAAATTCATTACATTATATAAGGAAAGTCATGTGTTGCCCACATCAGATTTTTTAATAAACACATCAAAACAAAGAGGCAAGTTGATTCTTTATTTTCAATTCATAGCGAAAGCTGACGTGACAACATTTTACATAGCTTGACGCGTGGTAGAAGTATTAAATATGCTATAAATGTGGAGAAAAACATGGAGTTGCAGAGTGCTTAGCGGAACACCCAAAATGCTTTCGGTGCGGGGGAAAGAATACGGCTACAAGTAAACAATGTCAGGAAATAAAAAAACAAACAGAAATACAAGCAGCTATAAAAGCAAATAACATCTCCTATGGTGAAGCAAAAAAAATAATAAATCAAAGATTAGAATACGCTACAGTGTGCAGAATACAACAAAAAACAGAGAAAGCAGTGACGGATGAAAGTGAAAAGAGTCAAAAGCAACCGGAACTCACGGAAATCATCAACAAGATAAATGCAGTAGTGAATGACTTGGAAAAGCGCAAGACTGTAGATGTCCGGGACGGGTGGATTCGTGAATGCTTGGAAAAAAACATCACAGAGAAACTTGAAGACTTGGCTAAGGCTATAAAAAACAAAAAAGAAACTGAGAGGTATATGGAAGTAAGCAGTGAAGATGAGTCAGCAAATATTAGCGATGGAAGTGATAAGAATGGAAAACCAACCAGCCAAAGCACAATCGCAAGTGACATGGAACAAAACAGCTCTGATGAAGATGAATCATCAAACATTAAGGAAGTGAGTGATAAGAAGGGGAAAATAAATAACCAAAGCACAGTCGACATAAAGAACTGTAAAAAAGAAAAACCGTTCACCTTCCAGTGGGAAGGTGCAGCTGAGAGAGTTCAAGCCTTCCAGTGGGGAGGTGCTGCTGAGAGTGTCAAAACCAATCCTCGTGCTGAGCACAGAAAGAAGAAAGATACACAACCTAAATAATTTCCTGTTCACCTAGCTTCTGATACTGTGTTTAAATGAATTAAAATACAATAAAAAGTGGACTTAAGTAATTCTACGAAACTGTAATATTGGTCCTTACGTTCCCCTGCGGGAGGAATGCGACCACCTGATTAAAAACTTTGTTGAAGTTTTGGTCCCTCAATAGTTAGAGGGAAGGTTTTTGCATTTTTAGTTAGGGGCTGCCATATGCCTTTTTGAGCGGAGCGGCCGTAAAAACCACGAGCGCTTATACCCTGCAAAGTCACTCCCGGGAAATTCACCACGTGATAATACCTCAGGCGCGAATTTTCATGACCTTGTGCCGGCTGTTGAATGATGAGAAGTCTGTTTTCTGCATGCGGAAATTTGCAGTTCAATTAGTCTATGCGCGATTTTGATATTGAAAACACACACAGATATATATATATATATATATATATATATATATATATATATATATATATATATAATTTAAATTTTGTTTAATTATTAATAATTTTTATTACTTTTTTCTATTATATTATTTATTTATTATCTATTTAAAGTATTTTCAAGGCTATCAAACTACTAGTATTACGAGTTACTTCTGCTTTTATTAGATGAGAGAATGTCAAAAATATTTCACTATCAAGAAAAAAAACTTAAACTTAAACTTTAACTTTAAACTTAAACGTACTTCTTGCTGCACTTGTGGCACTTACGGTGATGCGGACCACTATGTTTTTTCTTGTCCGCACACCTCTGCACATCATTTAATTAAGCCGTCCCCCGCTCACTCTGCAACCTGGTTCTCCAATGTTAGATCCAACCCTATACTTTTGAATAAATTAAAAAACTGTGTTCTCGTTGCTAGAGAAATTTCAAATGGCATTACATAACTCTTGCGGCGTCCTCCTTCCTGCTTTCAACTTCTGATCAGTGAGGCTTCACACTGTTCCCCGGAGGCTCTTGCCTCTTGCCTTTTATATTTACTGTTCCTGCACTGGGTGTGCGTTCTACTCGTTCTCTTACAATCGATGAAAATTACTCTTCCTATACCTTTGGAAGCTTCGTTTTTGCTTTTACGTTAACTCGGTCGCACGCGCACCCATTGCACATTTGCTCTTTGTACATTTTTAAAAATTTTTACACTTTTTAGCATTTATTGTATAACTTTTATATACTGTTTCTTTTGAAACAATTTAATTGTGGTTTCTCCTGTCCCCGCAGCTTTACTGTTGCGGGTCAGATTAACCTGTTATTCCCCCGTAGTGTCCTGTGTGACACTTTCTACTGTTGGTGTCGCTTGTGACACGCTTTGTTCTCTCTCTGTTGTTTGCTGTGTTATTGTACTCCGTCCTGTGTCCTGCGTGATACATCAGATTGTTTGTGTCTCTTGTGACACGCTTTGTCTACTCTTCGTTGCTTGCTGGTGTGACTGTTCTGTCCTGCTGCCGTGTCCTTCGAGGCACTCAACTTAATGTAATTCTGTAACCTTTTTTGGATTTTTAATAAATGACTGGTATACTCCGGCAGCTCGTGGGTGCCTGTGGAAGTCGGTCACCGTATCTAAATTTTCTCCCGGCCATACGCTCAATTGCCGCAAACCCCTGGGTTGGCTGTATGGTCTGGGCCTTTAACTATCAAGAACATAGTGTGGTAATTGTAGGAAGGAGTCGACCTTGTGGTCAAACTAAAGTATGAGACGGAAAAAATTGACATGCTTAATGTTTACATTTGTGACTTTAAACGTCCAGGGGAGGGTAAACAAACCCCTTACACTCCCCTATGGGCGGGGGCGCGGTAGCCCATTGGTTAGCGCGCTGGAGTTGCACTCGGTAGGCCCGGGTTCGATTCCGACCACTGCCAAAACTGCCGCCGTGTTCATGCGGAGTACGATCACGTTAAACATGTGGGTTCGAAAGTCCTTCCGAGAGGTTGGTGGTAGGGGAAGGAGGGTACGGTCCCTGTGGATGCCTCCCCCACTGGGTTCCGGTCTAAATTGGGTGGCACTTCCCGACCGTCCAAACAGTTACCTTACACCTTTCTGGTAGGTCGGACGGTCTGGGTTTCAACATCAACAACTCCCCTATGGGCGCCCATGGCAGTCCTCTATGAGCTCCCATTGCATGAGCTCCCTGCTTAATGCTATTGCCCTCAGGACAGAACCTAACGGAGCCGAAGTTTCAATTTCCTCGGGGGTAGTAAACAGTCTTTCCAGACCTCCAAAAGTATATGTGATATAAGAGATTGAAACATTGCACACTTGCCATGGGATTGGGCGCGACAGCCCAGTGGTTAGCGCGCCGGAATTGCTATGGGAGCTCATGGCAAGAACGCGCATAGAACTAATTCCAGGGGTGACAAACTCAAGGATGAGGCGTCCTATATTGACTTGCTTGTAATTTACATTTATATCTTTAAATGTACACGGTATGATAAGTTCCATATCAAGCGTTCTCTTATGAGCGCCCATAGCAAGGACACCCGTAGAACTAATTTCATCGGCGATAAACTCAAGGATGAGGCGTTCAATATCGACTAGATTGAGACTTACATGTCTAACCTTGAACGTCTATGGAAAGGCAAGTGTCATCCTTTCCCTCCACTATGGGCGCCCATGTAACACTTTCCAGAAGGGAACTCAAGGATGAAGCGTTCAATATCGCAAGCATGTAACCTACATTTGTAACCTTGAATATCCAGTTCAGCTTAAGTGATTTCTTGCAGTCCTCTATGGGCTCCCAGCGCATGAGATCCCAGCTTATATATTATTGCCCTCAGGGCAAAACCTAACGGAACCAAAGTTTCGATTTCCTCAGGGGTAGTAAACAGTCTTTCCAGACCCTCCAAAAGACTGTGTGACTTAAAAAGCTGAAACATTGCACACTTGCCACGGAGTGGGGCACGACAGCTCAGTGGTTAGCGAGCGGGAATTGATTGTACTCAGTAGGCCCGGGTTCGATTCCTACCACTGCCAAGACTGCTGCCGTGTTCACGTGGAGTACGATCACGTTAAGCATGTGAGTCTGTAAATCCTTCCGAGAGGTTGGTGATAGGGGAAGGAGGGTACGGTCCCTGTGGATGCCTCCTCCTGGGTTCCGGATTAAATTGGGGGGCACTGCTCGGTCGTCCTAACAGATACCTTACATCTTTCTGGTAGATCGGACAGTCTGGGTCTCAACAACAACACTTGCCATGGGCGCCCAAAGGGATGTTGAACGTCACGAATATCAAACTAATGAATACTTACTGTACGTCTCGTCCGTGAGATTGTCCCCGCTGGAAAAAGTTCTATTGACTTCCTTACCATGGGCGCCCATAGGGGAGCATAAGGAAGCACTTGCCTTCCCGTGAACATCAAGGTCCCAAATGTTGGCGTCAAGCTAGTATATATCGTGCGTCTCATCCTTGTTATGCTCTTGGAAGAAACTCTATGGACGTCCTTGCCATGGGAGCCCATACAAATTTTAAAAGCCACAAACGTAGGCATCAAGGTAATCGATATTGTACATTTCGTTCTTGAGTTCATCCCGTTTTAATAAGTTCTATGGCCACCTTTGCTATGGGCGCTCATAGCAAGAGCACCCATATAACTTTTACAGGCGGAAAACTGAAGGGTGAGACATACATCGCCTTGCTTGATATCTACATCTGTGAACTTGAACGTCGACGGGATAGCAAATTCCCCCTCAAGACCACCTATGGGCGCCCATACCAATAGCGTTTATAGAACTTATTCCAGCGGGGCACATTCAAAGGCGACAATATCGATTAGTTTGACACCTTGTGGGCAACACCTTATTATCAGCATCTCGTATGGGCGCACATGGCAAAGGCGTCAATAGAAATTTTTCAAGGAGGGTATACTGAAAGATAAGTAGTACAATGCATACTAATTTGCTACCTACATTTGTGACCTTGAACGTTCACAGTAGAGCAAGTGACCCCTTGCGCTCCCCTACGGGCGCCAATAGAACTTTTACCAGCGGGATAAACATAAGGATGTGAAGTACAGTATTGATTATATTGACATACAGTATTGATATCTATATTCGAGTATTGTTAATATTATTGTATAAATATTGATAAATGTTATTGTCCCCTATGGGCGCCCATAGGAGAGCGTGAGGGGGAACTTACCATCTCGTGGATGTTCAAAGGTAGGTATCAAGCTAGTCGATATTGTACGTCTCATCCTTCAGTTTACCCCCTGAAAAAGTTCTGTAGGTGCTCTTGTCATGGGCGCCCATAGGGGAGCGCGAGGGACACTTGTCCTCCCGTGGACGTTCAAGATCTCAAATATAGGTATCAAGATACTAGATATATTTACCTCTCATCCTTGAATTTGGACATTCCAGGAAAAGTTTTATGAACGCCCTTGAATCCCACTCCTTTTGAACAAGGCGGACCCCCCTCCTGCAATTACAACACTATATTTTGACATTATTTCTCTCATCCGAGTTCTAATCACGTTAATTACAAAATGTTCTACCTAATTCCATTTTATTACAGAATGCATATGCATATAGAATTTCATGGCTGTACGTACTCTCTTTCTTAAAATATCTAATTCCAAATTATTCGTGTTTTAATTAACTGTTTCTAATTTCCTACAAAATGGTAGAATATTTTGAAATCAATGTGATTAAAACACAGATTATTCAAAATTAGAGATTTTACAAAAGAGAGAGAGAGAGTACGTATAGTCATGAAAATCTATATGTAGATGCATTCTGAAAAAAAAAAATCAGAATTAGGTATAACATTTTATAATTAACGTGATTAGAGCACGAATAAGAGAGAGAGTGTGTGTGTGTGTCAAAAATATAGTGCGCTCAAAATATAGTGTTGTAACTGCAGAAAGGGGTCAACCTTGTTTCGAAAGAGTAGGATTCAAGGGCAAATATAAAACTTTTTCCCGGGATGGCCAAACTCAAGACTGAAACATAATGATGTACTAGCTTGATATCTGCATTTGCGACCTTGACCGTCCACGGGAGAGCAAGTGCCCCTCCCGCTCCTCTATGGGCGCCCATGGCAAGGACACACATAGAATTTTTTTAAAGAGGAAAACTCAAACTCAAGGATGAGACTTATAATATCGACTAGCTGGATACTTACTTTGGGACCTTGAACGTCCAAGGGAGAGCAAGCGCCCCCTAGCTCTCCCCTATGGGCGCCCATGGCAAATGTGACCATAGAACTTATTAAAGCTGGGGCAAACTCAAGGACAAGACGTACAATATCGATTAGCTTGATACCGACATTTGTGGCTTTCAAAATTTTTATGGGCTCCCATGGCGAAGGTGTCCATAGCGCTTTTTCTAAGAAGAGCGTACTCAAAGATGAGACGTACAATATCTACTAGTTTGACACCTACATTTGTGACCTTGAATGTTTACGGGAAGACAAGTGCTCCCTTACATCTATGGACGCCCCCTTACGTCTCTCTTTCGTATGGATGATCCCTTACGTCTATGGACGCCCATGGCAAGGACGTCAATAGAACTTTTTCCAGCGGGGACAATCTCAAGGACGAGACTTACAGTATTCATTAGTTCGATATTCGTGACTTTCAACATCCCCTATGGGCGCCCTTGGCAAGTGTGCAATGTTTCAATATGTGACAGAGACATTTGGAGGGTCTGGAAAGACCGTCCATGTTTACCGTCCATGAGGAAATCGAAATTTGGCTCCGTTAGGTTCTGTCCTGAGGGCAATAGTATAAACAGGGAGCCCATAGAGCACGGCAAGGGAGCACTTAATCCCAACAGGATATTCAAAGTTACAAATGTAGGTTACCAGCTAGTCGATATTGAATGCGTCGCCCTTGAGTTCCCTCCTGGAAAATGTTACATGGGCGCCCATAGTGAAAGGAAAGGATGACACTTGCCGTCCCATAGACGTTCAAGGTTAGACATGCAAGTCTCAATTTTGTCGATGGTGGAACGCCTCATCCTTGAGTTTGTCGCCGATAGAATTCGTTCTATGGGTGTCCTTGCCATGGGCGCCCATAAGGGAAAACAATGTGAAACTTGCCCTACTGTGTACGCTTAAGGTTACAAATGTAGATTACAAGCAAGTCGATATGAAACGCCTCATCCTTGAAATTGTCATCGATGGAATTAATTCTACGAGTGTCCTTGCCATGGGCGCCCATAAGGGAATGCAAGGGAAAACTTGCCCTACTGTGGACGTTTAATGTTGCAAATGTAGTCTTGAAGCTAGTAGATATTGAATTCCTCATCCGTGATTTTGCCCTATTGCAAAATGTTACATGGGCGCCCATAGTGGAGGGCAAGTAGGACACTTGCCCTCTCATAGATGACTCATTATACTTGTTAGCTAATCGATGTTGAACGCCTCAACCTTCAGTTTGTCACCATGAAAAAAAGCTCTATGCGCGCCCATAGGAGAGGGCAAGGGGTGCACTTGTTCTTCAGATTTCAAGTTAGTCAATATTGTAGGTATGATCATATAGTTTGCACCCCTAGAAAAATTATATTTGCGCTTTGCCATGGGCGTCCATAGGGGAGCGCAAGGGGGCATTTACCCTCCCTTGGAAGTTTAAAGGTCACAAATGTAAACATCAAGCTAGTCAATTTTTTACGTTTCATACTTTAGTTTGACCACCGCAGGAAAAAGTATTTTTAGCATTCTTTAATCCTACTTCTTTTAATCAAGGTCGACTCCGTCCTGCAATTACCACACTATGTTTTTGATCTTACAATATTTTTGACATATATATTTTATGATATATATATTTTTGACATTATATATATATATATTATAAATATTTTTTACATTAATATATATATATATATACATATATATGGCTATATATATATGTGTGTTGAAGACCCAGACCGTCCGACTCGTCCAAAGGACTAAGAGCAACTATTTGGACGTATTTTCAATATCAAAATCACGTACAAACTAATTGAACTGTACATTTCCTCATGAAGAAAACAAAGAACTATATTCATTCACCGCGGCCACATATCTACGGGCGTCACACAAAAAGACAAAAAGAAAAAAGAAACAATCGGAAGAGAAACAAACGAACAATCTGAGTCTGCTAGTCTACTGAATTCGCGCCTGACGTATGTATCACGTGATATTCTGGCGGGAGTGACTTTGCAGGGTCTAAGCGCTCGTGTAAAAACCCGATTCCAATTGGAATCCTGAAGAAGAAGAAGAATAAGTATTAACTGCAACCATTATATTTGATATTAACTCTAACTGTAACTGTCCTGTTTTATTTGTAAATAAATTAAAAATATGTGAGTATTCATTTGTTTTTGCGGTATTATATTTAATTTTTCATTTCGTTTTGTGTTTAAATGTCGAATTTATTCTCTCTGAAATTTTTTTCGCTATATTATTAAGTTATATATTTGTCTTTATTACCAAGTCACCGGTTCCTAACCTTATTCAGGTCCTGACTCATGCACGACACCTTAAAGGATAAATTTGTCACCACAGATTATCAATTACAAATATTTGCTTCATTCATTTGTAATCACTGAAACATTATTCATCATAATAAAACTACGCACTGATTTAAGGATTTTATTTAACGTTGGAAAAATACAAATATATAACTCCATTTTAACGAACTTCAATAAAATAAACATTTTTGCTCAGATTATAAAATATTTAAAAGCTAATGAACACTTATAAAATGATATCTCTCTATAATAAAAAAAAAAAAAAGTAACTGACGTGGACGCTATTTGACAAATTTCTCGTTTCTCGAGATTCTTTGCTTCGTACCGCAAAAACTATTGCATATAAAAATATGAAATTTAGTACACTTGTAGAAAAAGCTTTGGGAAAATACACTGAAATAAACCGTTTATATATATATATATATTGTAGTTTAAGAAATATTTAATGTTAAGGATAAAGTATTTGAGCTGCGAGTTCGCGTCCTGAATAGAATAACAATAACAAAACCATGAATTTTTGCAGGCAGGTACCTACATAGGTGAATTTTTACATGACGGAGCCCCTTTTTTAAATTTTGATGTAGTTCTTTTAAATATTTTACTTTTCATACACTTCTGAAATGAACTTTTTTTTATGTATTGGCATGTTGAGCAATTTCTCTGTCTTGTACCGTAAAAACTGTACCATACAAAAATATGAAATTTGGTACATTTATAGGGAAATAATAGGGTAACACAATGAAAGAAACTGTTTATTGATTTAAACTTTAGTTTGGCATGAAATAGCTCATGATCAAGGAATTCAGTTTTTAAATTCCCTGGCTTAAGAAAAATCTCTGCTTTTCCCTCCTGCAGAAAATAGGCAGGGATAGAAAAGATATTTTTGAAAGTAGAATTTTTAGGAAAGATAGATATGAAGCTAGCACAGCGAGTAGGAAGCGAAGGCTCCCGAAGCGGACGGAGCAAGCAGGGGGCAGAGCCCCCTAGTTATAGAATATTTAAATATTCGTTTTAACATATTTGTGCAATATTGTAGCCAGAATTTAACAGGGGGGGGGGGGGTGCTGATTGAATGGAAGACATTTAGAGTACTGTGTTTTGTTTTTGCTATAGGAATTCTACTGATAACTAATGTCAATGCACAGCAAATGGGGGTGGAGTCATGACCCCCAAACACCCCTACCTATACCACTGTTTGCCGAAAAGTGGTTACAATGAATACTTTGGATAGAAATAAAAGGACCCATGGTTTGAATGGAAAACTTGTATATAAATATAAGATATTGAAATATTTTTAAATATCTGTACAGTTCATAGGCATAGCCAGAATTTCAGAGAAGGGGGAGGCCAATTACTGAATGGAGAACATTTACATTGCTGATTATGGCATTGGAATGGGACTGCCCATAAGGGGGAACAGACATCACTCGAGTGTTAGGACCCTTTCCCTAATGAGTACTTTGGAAAGGAATAAAAGGACCATGGATTGAATGTAAGCTTGTAGTAAGATATTGAAACATTCTTTTAAATATATAGGTGTAGCCAGAATTTCAGAGAAGGATATGGGTGACGATCGAATGAAGGACATTTACAGTACCAAATTTTGTTTTCCAGTATGCGGATCTATGAATGTTGATTGTTATATTGGGACATAGCTGCCCATTAAGCAGAATGGACATCACTGGAATGGGAGGTCCATAGCACCAATGAATATTTTGAAAAGTAATAAAAGGTCCATGGATTGAACGGAACACTTGTAGTAAAATATTAAAATATTCTTTTAAATATCTACAAGTTTTCTGCTCAACCTGTGGTCCTTTGATACCTTCTCAAAATATTCATTGCCAAATTTATGGTGAACAATGGGGGAGGGGCTGAAATGATGGACTTCATACCCAGAGCCAGTCCTCAACATATGAAGGTGGAGCTTCCCCAAAACCAATCTGCTGCTAATGCTTGAGGCTTCATTCAGTAGTCAAGTGCCCTGACCAACTAGGAATAAGAAGCAAAGCCATGATTTCACCTCCTCGTAACATGGATCAGAACTGTCATCATCAAGAACCCATTGGACTTTCAGTATGGCTGTTATGAAGTGTTCATAGTATTTAGTCAGTCCAAAATAGGACTTATATCATCGATAACAAAGGTTGTCAAGTCCATGATGTTGTGACATTAGCGCTGCTGGGCTGATAGTTCCCTGAATCTAGAGAGTACCCATAAGTAATGGTCAGCTTCACTTCATTATCTGTCCCTATTCATGTTATTATGCTATGTCCCCTGCCATACCCCTCTGGGAAAAATAAAAGTAATTAAATATGATTGATATTTGAAACTACTACTATAAAATTAATAAATAGCTAAGGCAAAGAGTGCCCACCTTTTGGACAATTTAAAAATGCCTAATTATAATAACTGTGTAGATAAAATGTACATATATGTATTTTACATGTAAATAAAATGATTAATTTAACCCAGAATATAATACTGAACTGAGTCATGTGTGTGTTGTAATTCTACACCTCTTATATTTGGAATGATTGTGTATACAGGATGTCCAGTGCCATCTGTGCCCAGTGACTATTTCCTCAACCTAGTCACAGAGATATACTTCCAATTGCAAAAATGTTTTAAATTTTAAAATCTATTATCTTAGAAACAGTTTAAATCAATAAATACATTTCTGAAAGAATATATTTGAATGATCGTATATACAGGATGTCCAGTGCTATCGGTGCCCAGTGACTATTTCCTCAACCGTTAGTCACAGAGATATACTTCCAATTGCAAAAATGTTTTAAATTATAAAATCTATTATCTTAGAAATAGTTTAAACCAATAAATACATTTCTGAAAGAAATACGAAATATAAATTTTTATACAGTCCCCCAGTCCTACCAATTATATTTAGAAAAATCATCCTAATACAATTTCATGCAAAATAAAAAAAATCTTCCTTTTACAACCAAAATTCACCGAGTTATGAAGCATTAAACTTTATGACTTAAGTCACTTTTCCATGCATAAAAATGTCCCATTTTAGGCAACTAACTAATCAGAGACCGTATTGACCATTTCTCCAGGCAACCAACCAATCAGGGAACGTATTGACCGTTTCTCAGCACAAAAAGTGCTCCAACTTTAAAATAGCTATAAGTCGGTCAGTTTTGGTCGTAAAAGGATGATTTTTTTTTTTTTTTTTTTTGCATAAAATTGTATGAGGATGATTTTCCTAAATAATTAGTAGGACCGGAGGACTGTATAAAAATTTATATTTCGTATTTCTTTCAGAAATGCATTTATTGATTTAAACTGTTTCTAAGATAATAGATTTTAAAATTTGAAACATTTTTGCAATTGAAAGTGTATCTCTGTGACTAACGGTTGAGGAAATAGCCATTGGGCGCCGATAGCACTGAACACCCTGTATATGTTTTTCAGCAGCCAGCAGGTAAGTGACTTACTAAAGGGCATTGAGTAGAAGAACTTAAAATTGATAGCAATTAAAAAAAATATACTAATAAAAGGTAGTGAAATAATGATAAATAATAATGAAGTTAAATAAAATATATGTGAGAAGATAATGTAATGTAATAGATCTATTAAAAATACATACACAAAGGTATCATATTAAACATAAAAGAACATATATATATGAGATATTAGATGAAATCGCTCTCATATGTAAATTATCATTTGTTTAGTCAACTTTGAATTTCATAAAACTAATGTATATATATATATATATATGGTACTTACGTATTATCGCAACCATGCCAACCCCCGGGATAACTTGCCAAATTGGCAACCTCGGCAACCCCAATGTCGCACGCATCTAAGGCGCTGAATTGGCAACCATGTGCTTCTTTTCAAATTTCCCCGCTTGCCACTTTTGTCAGCCTAACCGTTCGTTGAAGATTGCGAGCTCGAATTCTAAAATGCGAATCTGGGATTTACCGAATTCTGAAAAAGATGCCGTTACACTTTTACAGAAATATAACATTTTACCAGACGTTAGGAAATGTACCAACTCTCACCCGATGAAGCTTTATTTTGGAAAACAGATTTTTTGGAAGTGCAACGTTGCAACCTGTAATCAACACGCGGGAATAAGAAGTGGTAATTGGTTTGAGGGAAGCCATATCCCGTTATTAACAGCAGTAAGATTCATGTATTGCTGGTGCAAAGAATTAACAACAATCAAATTTTGTGACGAAGAACTTAATTTAGCTGACAAAACAGTCATAGACTGGAATAATTATATGAGAGAGATTTGTGTTCTCCTCATAGAAAGCAAAGAAAGAACGAAAATAGGTGGAACTGGCCGCATTGTGGAAATAGATGAAAGCTTGTTCACGAAAAGGAAAAATAATTCGGGTCGAATTTTGCCACAGCAGTGGATTTTTGGTGGCGTCTGTCGAGAGACCAAACAAGCATTTTTAACAACCGTTCCTGATAGAACTGCAGCCACGCTTTTCCAGAAAATTGTCGAAAACATTGAGGAAGGGAGTACACTTTATTCTGACAGTTGGAGAGCGTATCAGACTGATCAATTGGCAATCGTTGGATTTAATCATTTCAAAGTAAATCACAAATATAATTTTGTCGACCCCGAAACGGGTGTGCATACTCAAACAATCGAAAGAATGTAGGGTTCCGCGAAATGGAGGAACAAGAGACAACGGGGTACAGCAAGACACCATCTTGAGTCTTACTTTGCAGAATTCATATGGCGACAAGACCAAGAAAAGGATAAAAGAAATTGTTTTGATTCTATTCTAAAAACCATTTCACAATATTTTCCACCAAAACGTAATTGATTTATCATCAAATAAAGGTAAGAATTACACAGATAAAAATTACTTATTATTTTTCTTCCGTCAGCGTATTCCGTCGGTCTTATATAATGCCGCCAATATGGTTGCGATAATACGTAAGTACCATATATATATATATATATATATATATATATATATATATAAATAAGAAATTTCATGTGTTTAGTCAATATTGAATTGCATAAAACCAATGAATATAGAAAATAGATTTTATCGATGTAAATATATCTATTTACATTGATTAAATATTATATATAGAGAGTTTTTTAAGTAAATATATCTATTGTAGAAGAATTGTTTACAAGCACTTTACTTCAGATCAACAAATGAATAATGAAAATATTTTCTAATTAAAAATAGTATAGTGGGTTATATATATATATATATATATATATAGGAAGTAGTGTTAATATTTTCATAAGTGTATAATATGTTTACATTTTGTCAATGCAATTGATATATACCATATGGCTCATCTAAGAGGGAGAGCAGCCAGACTAAAGTGTGGCTAGATAATAACAAATAATTGGTGGTGTCATAAAGTCGCAAGTTACAATGACTCAGTACATTGTGAACAGTAATATTACTTGATATGCAACTGCACAATCCACCTAATTTGAATAGGAAACTCTTCTCTTTCCAATCTGGAACAGGGAATGAATCAATGTAGCATGAAATTGCAAACTTTGATTGAAATTAGGAACATTTATTGAAATTGTGAACTTTCATAATCAATGAACAGAATGATTGGGGACAAACTATGGTGATAGTGAGTCAGGAGAAGTGGCATTACTTATCACAAAAATAAATAACTTTATTGCCAAATTTATGGTAGGCAATGGGGACTGAAATTGTGGACTTCATGCATGAGTCAGAATTCTTATCAAGAATCCATTGGACTTGAATATATTGGACATGTGTTAGTGATTACATGGCTCAATTTTTATTCTGATCATGACTGGAAGTAAAAAATTTGACCCTATGTAAGGTGACCAATCGTCCTTCTTTAGGAAGGACAGTCCTTCTTTTGTAGGTTCTGTCCTTCCTCGAAAAGTGTCCTCCTACCTGTCCTCCTTTTCGATATTTTAAAACTAATCTGTTAATCTCTGTATTCAGAGATGCCGCGCCAAACTGTTATGCGTCATATGACGGTACAGTTCGGAAAGACGCGATTATGAAACGCATGCGCAGTGTATAGGAGAACTTCACGTGTCTCGCACCATTGCGCACTTCACTTTGTTTACTTTATATTATACTTCGTGTTTACTTCTAACGGAAATACGAAATTATTTCAATTCTTTTTCAATTGGTAACGATTTTTGGACAAGTGAGAAATCAAGATTGAATGTTGATACTCTAGCTACAGCACTTACGGCAAAATTCAATATGAAGGATATTTCTTGCTCCGAAATTTCCAATATATTGTTACTGTTAGAAAATGATATATTGACAAAAAATATTCATTCAATGGAAAAATACTCGTTTAAGTAAATAATTAAAAGGGATGTAAGCATAATTAGGGTATTTTTGTTTGAATTAATAAAATGTTTCATTTATTTACGTTGTACTTTTTTCTTAAATTTTTTCGTCCTCCTTTTCATTGTAAAAAAATTGGTCACCTTACCCTATGAGAACATGTGCTCTAATAACTCTGCAAATATACATTTTTGCAAACCAAAATTTTGAAAATGGTTATAATCTAGTCAAAATTTCTAGGCACCAAAACCAGATTTGTAGGGAACATGGAGTCCAGAATTTGTTCAACCCTTGTTTAAATGATATAAAAGAAACATTTCCAAATTAGAATGTTTATTCAGGTTATAGTGTATGTACTCGTACTACTACAAATGTAAACATTTATATATGTAGCGGTAGCCTCAATATCGAAAGTGACCATAACCATTCACATTCTATAATTTATCAATATGCTTTTAAGTTAAAGTAATATCAGAATATGTTTTATATAATGTAAGTATGAAATTTTAATTGAATGTATTTTTTCCAATATATATACTATTCTTATTTTTCAGATTATATTCAAAATGCGATTTACACAAGTGTTGTTTTATGCCACTAAACTACCAAAAAATTTCTCAAACTTTCCTCAGCGCTATATAGATAGAGCTAAAGAGCAAATTGAGTTTAAAACAGAAAAAGCTCCCCAGTTCCAAGACAAAGTTATCAAACGAGAGACTTTCACATATGGTATGCATAGGCCATGGACTAAAGAGTTTTATGAGGCAAATATGCCAGGGAAGCATATAAAAAGAGATATTGTAGAACCAATTAAAGAATGGACTATATATAGAGGTGACACTGTAAGTATGAATATATCCTACTTGGGAAGCCAGAAGCCCTCCACATGTATCCCACTATCTGATTTTTCAGGACCGAATTCCAAACAATATCAAATCAGGTGGATGTTTGCATGTGAAGGCCCTCAGGCAGACTCTAGAACTAATACTGCTCTTATAAATTTTTAATTTATGTATTTAAACAGTTTTACAGTTTTTCTACCTAGATAATATATTTATACCTACTTAACTAGAGTATATTCATCATTTAAATCACAATTTTAAGTTGTTTTAAGTATGTACACTTTCAAACATGTATTCTATTATTAAAAAATTACATTGTGGTATAAATGATTGTTTGCCATACTTTATACTTGAATTACATAGTTTGCCTAGCATCGCACATTGATAGTACATCACTTGAGGAAATAAAATAGCTTAAATCTGTTGCTGGAAGGAATTGAAAATCTTAACCTCTGTAAGATTACATTTATTTGGGAATACATAGGAATAAAAATCTTTGTAAAACATAAAACAAATATTTAATGGTATCATCTGACTTCAAAGACAAAAAGAGCCTCCTTCAAGATAAGTGAAACAGAGCATTGCTTAAGTATGAAAATATCTATCAACAGAAAACTGTTCAAATGATTCAAGAGGAATATTGTTAACAAACTAAAGGCGATAAAAATGAAATGAAATACCAATATGGTATAAAATAATAAGAATGAACAGCAGAGGAATGCAAAAAAATCGCTCAAATTGCAATAAAAATAAGTGGGTAATCAAGATTAAAAAATTAAAAGGATATCTTCTCTGCAGCCGCTTGTTTAAATTTCTCCATGTTAATCTATGGAAAATAATTCCCAACATTTACATATCTTAGGGGGTGTTTGGGTGTGTATGTACACCCATTTGAAAAATTTCCACCTATTATTCTGCTTAATATTCTGATTTTCAGGGAAAAACAAAGTGCTTATGTATCTAGATTATAAATTTTGCCCAATGGAGAATTGCAACATTTTTTAAAAATCATTTAAATCGATTCAAAATGTCGGAAAACTAGCAGAAAACACAATTTTGCTTTTTCCTGATAGATATTAATTTTTATATTCACACTTAAAATTCAGCTTCTATCAAAGCGTGCAAAAACAGGGAGTCACGTGATAATCCAAGTTGTAACGTAGTAAGTGCCATCCGGCGCCATCGGAGTACAAGAAAACAAACTGAGGTAGCCAGTGCATTTAGCGATTTTTGCTGCTTTCACAAATAGATTGCAATGTCGCTAAGATACAAGTATTGTATCGTTCCAAAATGCACCAATACTTCGTCTACGATGCCCAATAAATTATTTCTGAATGTGCCAAGAAATGGTAATGAAAGAAAGTTGTGGTGCATTGCTATGAAATGAGATGCGAAAAAAACCTCTAAACTTTCTGCAAACTCTGTGCGTTATATCTGTGAAGATCATTTCGATGCAAGTATTTCGTTTATAAATATGAGTTATTATAATATTCGACCAAAGCCATGCATTGGAGGGGGGGGGATTAAAACCCCCATTTAAAAAAAATTTCAAAAAAAATATTTTATCATAAAGTTTCTAATTGGAGAAAATACTTTGAAATATGGTGTGACTAAATTGGAGAAAAAATATTTAATTAGGACATTAAAAATATCCCCCAAAATAATGTTGCCTACATGCAACGTTGGTCCAAAATGGATTAATTAATTACTTTTAATGTGGAATACAGCTAAAATATTATCCCATAAATATATTTTGAAATAACTATTTATATTGTCTTAAAATGTGTTTGTATATATTATGTATAGAAATATGTTTTGTATTGGCTATACTAGTAAAGGTTTCTAATATTTTGGTGATAACATAATCAGTGATGTGGGTGGGAAAATTTTCCATCCCTATATATTTTCATTAAAAATTTTCATTTCATGAAAATCTTAAAAATGAATTTTTCTTTTCGAAAAAGTGTTATCAATTTTCACTCTCCCTCTCTCCTTTTATATATGTATCAAATCAGTGTACAATACAAGAGGGGGGCTTAACCCCCATTAGAAGAAAAAATTCAACTCTCTCCTTCTATATATGTATCAAATCAGTGTACAATACAAGAGGGGGGGTTTAACCCCCATTAGAAGAAAAAATTCAAGCAAAAATTATGCTGTTCTTACTAAGGGAAAAACCCTCTCATGAGATCCCCCCCCCCCCATTTTGAATTCCTGTGCTTGGACCTGATACACGTATGTTACTGGGGTGTAGTGATAACTCTTGCAACCCCTGCAGTGCAGGAGGGGGGGGGGAGCGAGGGCAAAGGCTGTAGCCCATCAGCCCACCCCCTGGGTATGCCCTAACATATATATATATATATATAAATAAATTTGACCGCCATTTTAGCCGCTGTCTAAGTTACTGTTTTCATGGCTAATTTATTTGATATTTACAGTAGAACCTCGATTATCTGACATAATTGGGACTGAACCTACATCGGATAATCGAAATTTCCGGATAATAGAGAATTTTTCAATAATCGTCTAGTTTAATATGTAACATCGTCATCGAACTGCTATTATGACTATTTAAACTGATAAATAAATATCTAAATTCAAATTGCAGTACAGTATAGTAGTACATGAAAGTTTATTTTGAAACAGAAAACTTACAATGATTTAATTGGAAGCTTCATCTGGCATAAATTGGTCATCCTTTGTCGTGCAGCTCTGTCACAAAATTTTTTTAAAAGCATTAGTTCAGAGGAATCACACTGTTCTTGGTTCAACCAAGCAAGGCCTTTTGAAAAACACTCAAAAGCATCATTGTTACTAATCTTTACTTGGGAATCATTCTCGTCTTCATCATCATCATCTTCATCTTCTTTTGGAGAATATCGGACTTCTGCGATAATTTCCTCATCATTAAGCAACTGGAAGCCTGCATCTTCCATGTCACAAATCAACCAATCTGTAATTTCTTTGATCCCACAGTTTTCAAAACCTGGCATCATGCTAAAAATGTTTGAAAATTCAGTAACACCATCTTTCGCAATGTCTGTAGCATTTTCATCTGCGCCAGTTGAAAAATTCGGCAAAAGTTTTCTCCAACTATGTCTTAGTGTCAATTGCGGCATACATTCCCATGCTTCACTGATCATATAAATGCAGTCTTTAATGTTGACAGATTTCCAAAACTCTAGTATTAAAACTGTAGATGCAGATTCTCCTTCAAAAAGTAATTTTCTTATTAATTTCTTTCGGAAACAGCATTTTAAAAGCTGCGAAATGCCGTTAAAAAAAAAGTCAGGAAACCGGTGTCGGTTAACGGAGCGTTCTATTTAAATGAGGGTCGGATAATTGAGGTTTTACTGTACTAGGAAAACATTTAAAAGTTTTAAAAGAAATTATTCTTTACTAGCCGCCTATGGCGACCAGCCTTCGTCTGGTACAGCTACCAGAAAATGTGCAAATATCGATTTTTTACCAAAGTTGTGGGGGTGCCTAATGGGATACTGGTTGTTTAAAAACTATCTCTCAGCATGATAATGGAAATGGTTGGGTCCTGCAGGTCAAACAGGTGGCTGTTAGGTGAGAATCGATAGCTGTATCAGACTATGGTTGGTCGGCGTAGTTAGGCGAAATGAGTGCAGTCAAATAAAAAAAAACATCAAAAATCTTTAATGAACATAAAAACATAATTGGGCAAGAAATAAAATATGAAAAAGAAAAATGCAATTAAACATTTATATCATCTGTTTAAATCTTGTAATTGTGATCACATGCTTTGAAGTGTAAAAATAAAGAAAATGCTACTCCTTTGTACTCATTTCCACATCCCCCTTTTTTGAGGTAGAGTACATGGATGCGTTACCCCTTTTGTTACACACTACTAAATGAGATGGGTTCCGCTATAAGCATATTTCCTCATTCAGTGTTTTTTTCCCCAAAAAATACATAGTTTTTTGTAGCCAAAATTTATAAATTATATCAAGTATACAATTTATAATATGGGCTTTTTTGACAAAATATTTGTGGAAATAGCTAAATTAAAATTAGAAAGCTTGTAAAAAATGTATGTACAGTAAGAGAAGAGTAACTTCTGTAAAATATTAAATAAATTATGTTAAAAATCATTTATGTTAAGTATAATTTATGTTATCATATAATACCCGTTATTAATATTAATATTGAAGAGCTTCTGAATACACAATATTAGCTGTTCTACCATTTTGAGCTAAGATTACCCTTACTTCTAGCCCATGAACACACGACGTAATTAAATCAATTCTGTTTGTCTTTATCTTAATATATAAGAATATCAAAAAATGTTACTATAAAGAATTGTTACTGTTAAAGAAACGTTACCTAAAAAATAATTAAAAAAACTGCTTAAAAACGAAAATACAAACTATTGTTGCCAATTGCCAACAGCAAAATCAAACATTTTCTAAACTCATATCTTTTTTAGTATTGAGTATTTTATTTTTGATGCAGATATTTAAATATATGAAAATAAATTATATTTAAATATACGAAAATAAATAAACATTATAATTAAATTAATTCTGTGTGTCTTAATATATAAGAATATCAAAAGACATTACTGTAAAGAATCTCCAATTAACACTGTGAATGAATCCTGGCAAAAGAATGGGTTTGTTTAAGAACCTCTCTCCTCTCTGGTAGGGCAATTATCTGTGAGGATGAACTTGGAAAAAAAATAAAGCTACTTCAATTGCTTCAAAGAGCATCACAAATCAAAAAGAAGCTTTTTTGAGAATATTATTGAGGCAGTTTCTAATTGATTCAACTTGCGAGAACTTTAGTTATATTTTTGGCCGATAGATGGCGGCAAATGTAAAACGTTTCTGTTTTGATTCTCAGGAGTGGATTGTCCCAGAAGCGTTCCCCATCAAACACACACTCTGCTTAAGCCAAACTTACACAGAAAACTAAAGGAATATTCTAAAAATCAGTTTAGCAATTATTTCCACAAGAGTTTGGTTTCACTTGATTACAGAAAATGAGAAACTTGTTTTCTTCTTTCTTTATGAAATATACTGGTTGCTATATATGTAGTATATATACAGTGGCGGCTCGTGAGTTATTTCAGAGGTGAGACCAGCACGGAAGGAAAAAAAGGAAACTTACTATAAACAGATAAGGTATTTTAAAATGCAGTAAAGCTATTTTTTTTTCTAGTACTCAATAATCATAAAGCATGTTCAATATTACTTTTAAACCAAAAATAATTTATTGCTTTAATAATGTCATAGTTTCTATTGCCATATGTTATGAATATATTTATTTTATAATTTAATGCATTGTTAATATGAACTGTCCTTGATTCATGCTTTTTAATCTTCCTGGATAAATGCTTTATTTACAACCAAACTTCGTCTACAGTGAATTTACTCTGAAAAGTAAACAATAAAACCAGAATACTGATTTCTTTTTATAACTTAATGTTAGCCAAGCTGTTCTTTTAAACTTTTCTGTGTGAAAAGATCCGTAGCAAAGTGCGCATTCGGCACTTGTGACGTTACAACCAATAACAGGGCATTTTCGATTGTATGATGTAACTGGTCATTTTAGCACATTTTATTTCTGCAATAATTAAATAAATACATTTTTCTCGACGACATCATTTGGATATTCAAAATTAGGATGATTTTTTTTATAATATATGACCAATATATATATATATTTTAAATCTGATAATTCTTCATTAAATAAATTTATACACAAATTTTTTTATGCACTATATTACCAAAGGTGCTATATAAAAAATATTCAAAATAAGGTTTCTGTAGAGTGATAATAGTGAAACGACTACAGAATGATGTTCACTGGTATTTTACTGTTAAAGATGGTCTTTATTTATTATATTTAAGTTTCCAGTATTTAAAAATCCAATATTATAAGTAATTTGTATATGATATTCTAATTTAAACTCATTTCAGGTACAAATCATGAAAGGAAAAGATAAGGGAAAACAAGGCATTGTCAACTATATTGTGACTGAAAGGAACTGGGTTACTGTAGAAGGACTCAATTGTGTAAGTTATTGTTTTCACAAAAATGTTTTTATTATGATGATAAGTTATCTATAGTAATAAAAGATGTATGTCTGTTTGTCTGTAATGGAAAATCTAAACAACATACTGCCATGAAATTAGATTTATCTAATTAAGATGTGCGACGACATGTAAGCATAAGTGAAGGTACAATGTAATAACCTTGCAATGTCCCATCTGAGTCTTGAACTAATCTCTCTAGGTAGGACAAAGTACATGGGAATGTCCGATCGTGCCCGAGCTGGAATGAGGGGTCAAGGTAGGTATTCCACTACATGACCTCTACATGAAATATGTAGTATAGAAGCTATCCCTAGGTCAAAGTCACGTTTTGATTGCTATGAACAATGAGGTTCCTTGGCTATAACTCTTTACAGAAAATATCGGTCCTGTTTACTGGTTGTCTAATTTGGGTTTGGCTCAGAAGGATTAGGCTAATATGTGCGGGTGTTTGTACAACTCGAAAGAGATTAGACATTTGATGTTCTGGTACAGAAACATGTAAATTTTGAAGGTCGCCATTTTTGGCGATAGACATACCATTTTATGGTCGGCAAGAATAATTCCATAGTCGCCACTGACAATGTGGCGACTGCTAATCTCAACCTTTAGGATGGACCATATAGCTTCATCTCGACAGTTGGCAGAATGTTGGGACTGCTACAGGTCATTGTCTACTACAATTCATCAGCATCTGCTGCACCTTGGACTGTGTGCAAGAATTACTTTGTACAGAATTCCCCTGCTGGTGCAAAACCATCGACGCATGCAGCTACAGTGGGCTTATCAACATAGACACTGGCATGCCGATTGGCAACAAGTCGTCTTTCCCAGTGAATCCCATTTTAATTTGGGGTGCAGTGGTAGCTGCATCCACGTTAGATGATACAGCAGTGAACACTACCTTGCAGAGTGTGTTATCCAATGTCATACTGGATGAATGCCAAGTGTGATAGTCTTGGGTACCATTAGATATCTTGGACAATCTCATCTGTTAGGAATTGTGAGTCATCTCAACAGCAACCGGTACATCAGAGAAGTTCTGGAGCGCAAAGTCATACGTTTTCTTCAATGCATTCCTGGAGCTGTATTTCAACAGGACCATGCCCATCCACCTGTTGATAGGAATGTTTAAAACTTCTTTTCAGCACAACAGATACAGCTTCTTACTTGGCCTGCCTATTCACCATATATGTTGCATATTGAACATGTTTGGGATTTTGTAGGTCGGCTTCTCGCTCATGACGCTCATCCCGTAGCTAATACAGCTGAACTTTGAGTCTGGATAGAAGCAATCTGGAATGTTCTTCCTCAGGTACAAATTCAAAATCTGTTTGATTCGTTGCTTTGCCGTATAGAAGTACTTATTGCAGCATGTGGTGGCTTCACCAAATACTGATTTTCGGCATGTGGTATTGTTTTTTGCTTTGTAAATTTAATCATTTATTTGTACCAATACAGATCATTTGTGGAATAAATTTCATTCAATTCTGATGATTCCTTCATGTTGTTGCAATTTTTACAAACAGGAGTATAGATATAAATAGTAAGCAACAAAAATATGTATTAGGAAATCTAGTTTCTAGATTTATAATTTGTTTTTACAAAGCTCTTATAGTTTCTAGTAATCTTGTTAAATTGAAGATTGAAAATTTTCAAATTTGTAATGCTTATACAGGGATGTATCTACAGCGGTCGGTGGTGGTCGGGGTTTCCACCACTCAGAATTTCCGACCACCACTCAATTGCCGACCACCACTCATCCCAAAAAATATACATATTACATTTAAAAAAAGTTATTAAATATACATTACTACATTTAAAAAAAGTTATATTCAATTTTATCAAATGTTTTTCTTTAATATAAAAGTATACAATACTAATACTGTTTGTATTTGCGCATTAACTTGAAGCTCGTTTCGAAATTTTATATTCTCAATTATAATTGTTCTTAAAAATCAACCACCACTCACATTTCTCTAGATACATCCCTGCTTATATATATCTCATAAACTAAAAGTACTATGCCAAAGTGTAAGCCAAAAAATGAAACTAATTTCATTGTTTAAACTTTTAATAGAGGAACAAACATTAAAAGCTCTTTTAAAAGTAGTTTGACTGAAAACTTTACTATTATTATTATTATTTTCATTTTTTGCCCCTAATAACATGCATAAGTCTATATAAATAAAATTGAAAATCTGTCTGTCTGTCTGTCCCATCATCACGGGAGAACGGCTGAACCGAATTTGATGAAATTTTGTGGGTAGCCTAGAAATAGCCCCACTTAAAATTTAATCCATATTTTGAGTTTCTACGACCAGTGGTTCTCGAGATATTAGTAAAAAATGAAAGTTTCGTTTGTCTCATCATCACGGAAAAATGGCTGAACCGAATTTAATGAAATTTTGTGGATAGCCTTGAAATAGCCCCCCATAAATTTAATCCAGTTTTGAGTTTCTAAGACCAGGGGTTGTCGAGATATTAATGAAAAACGGAACTTTTTCCTAGGACTTCTACTCTCCAACTCCGTGGTTTATCCAAACGGAAAGAATGAAAATCGTTTGTTTAAAACGTCAAAATGAAATAAAACTTTATTTCCGAGTTTGGTGCAGAATTTTTGCATTAATTAGTCACTATCGGAAAACATGAATTGTTTGAAACATGAATTTAAATGGAAAAATCTACCTCCATGGTTTATCTTTCACAAGCTTTTACTCAAAGATGAAAAGTATAAAGAAATCAAAATGGCTATTTAATTTCGCATTTTATGAGAAAGATTCTATCTTATATCATGTTACTCGGCAACAGAATGAAATTAAATGTGTTGTTAATATTTATTATTATTTTTTCTATTTAAATAATAAATAAATGGATGTAAAAATATATTTTATAAATGAACGGTTTGATTGTTCTTTTAATTATATAAATTGCGGACTGCGTACATCACTTTCATTTATTTTAGCAAAGCGGTTTCAAGCTCATATATTGTGTTTAGCTAATAAACTCATTGTGTTTACCCAATAAATTCATTTAGCCGATTATTGAAGCAGAAAAAGAGTAGAACGGGTGTATCTTCTAATACAAATTTAGTGTTTTCATTTAGTATATACAAACGGGATCAGGATATTTTATTCTTCAGATCTGCAAATTCAGAGCTACGAATTTAGTGGAATATCTCTAAATAACTTGGTAACTTTTCTTAAACTTTACCAAATTAGCGGAAATGTCTCCAAATTGATAAAAATAATGCAAATCAATGAAATTAAATTTGTTTTTTTAGAATAGAGTACTGAAATGATGTTTCGGTAGCATTTGTCAGTCAGTCCATCCATCCTACTTAGTAACACATTTAACGAATTTTTTTAATATCACCAAATTGATAAAAATATTTGTAAATCCATAAAAATATCATGGAATTGATAAAATTGCGCTTAATAAATGAAATTAATTGTGTTTTGTTAGGGGATAGTATTGTGATGATGTTTCGTCAATTCGTCGCAAAATGGGACTATCAGTTCTACAACCCCACTTGGCGATAAATTTGGCGATTTTTTAAGTTATCGCTAAATTGACAAAAATGTCGCCAAACCTTCCATGGAGATCGCATTATTCAGACGATATGATTTCCATCAATTTATTTGAAGCAAATGATATCATGTCGCTTAGCAAAGGATCCAATGTGTTATGCGGCATACGATTTTTATTAAATGTTTTCCGATTTGAATAATAAAGATATGTATATAAATTAAATTTCATTGACATTGCATTTTTGACTGGATAATATCAATTACGGTCTTCAGGTTTAAACATTCTTATAATTGATATTTTTCGGGGACTGTTGATTCAGGGATTATTGATATTTTCAAGTTATTATGCCATTGTTTTATTATGACGAAAATCATTGAAACTCATATATAGTACATTGTACGAGTAATCTTCTACAAATGCACGGGTATATCTTCTAATCAACGAGAATATAAGTAGTACAGGTATATTGGCATATATTTTGATATATATTGCCATATATTAGAATCAATTACGACCTTCTGGTATAAAGGTAACGGGGATTTTGATATTTTCAATTTATTACGTCATCTCTTATTTTGGCAAATATTTTTTAGACTCATATTGTAATACGGGTAATTTTCTACTAACATACTGGCATATTTTCTAATCTGCAACAATATAAGTAGTACGAGGTTGCGTATATTGATTCAATTCCTTTTTTTTTTTGTAAATTTGCTTACAAAAAGGGCCAGGATGTTTTATTCTTCAGATCTGCCCATGAAGATAATTTTGCATAGTGAGAACAGATATTCTTAAACTTCTCTTTATGTGCAATAAATTTTATATTTTAACAGAATTTGCACTTGATTGCAAATTATAAGTTTCTTTATATTATATACTCCATACGAAGAACGGGTATGCTGCTAGTTCTTAATAAGATTGTAAGAATTAATGTTACTCATTATTTCATTTTCATGTGAGAGTCAATCCATTTTTAAAATAAGTTAATCATTTAAATGAACTTATTAAAGAATTATATTTTCAGCTCTTTATATTTTGTGTTTGAGAACATAATATATTCACGAAAGCTTGAAAAGTCTTCAGATTGTACTGTACTTGATTCATTTTAAAATGCATTCCTGTTTTATTCATTTAAAGTCAATTTAGTTCAAGCTATTTAAACAAGTCGATTTAGTGTGTAATATATTGTACTAATATTTTATTGTAACTAATTTATTGTGTAATATATGGGGAATGTCTGGATCTACTATATTTTGTAAACAGTAAATATTTTTTAATCAACTGTCTAAAAATATTTAAGCTATGATTTTTTTTCTAGAAATATGTATATATTGGTGGTATACATGGTATGCCTAAATCTATGATAAAAGAAGAGCAGCCATTGCTTGTGACTAATGAAGTTGCACTTGTTGATCCTTCAGATAAGTAAGTTTCTCTGTGTATACTTAACACCCTTCAATTATTCAACAAGATTGCCAATTACCTGAAATATATTACATTTTGAAAAACAAAATATTTTACATGCTATTTTTTTTCTTTTCTTATATATATATATATATATATATATATATATATATATATATATATATATATTATATTATACAAAAGTTTCGACAAATTTAACCCAACTATTTTCAAGACATTTTACAACAGATAAAAACCGCTTATAAATATCATAAGGCGCATTGCAGCACTTGCAATCTAAGCTTCAATATGTGATCATATGAATAAGAAATGAGTAAAGAAATAATGAGGGAATGCTTACAGGGAAGTAGAACGGCCAAGGGAGATTGTGACCCCTTGTTCCCGGTTGAAGCATGCTTTGATTCCAAGGAAACACTCCCGGAACCAGTACTTGCCTGAAGCAATCCTCCATCCGTTGACATTGGAAAAAGCAAAATCCACACCAGGGAAATTGAACATGAAAACCAAGATCAATACAGTGGAACTATTCGAATAGGAAGCTAAAAAGAAAACTTGAATGTCCATTCAACGTAACATTCCTGAAGCAACATTGACTGTTCTGTTCATGCATGTCCATATATAACCTGTTACGGTTATGATTCGTGCATACATTTTGTCGTAATTATAATAGTTTGCATATAATGTGTTCCTGTTGGTTGTATTTAATCTTTTATATCTTTTTAGGTGATTGAGTATTAAGTTGCGTAATACTCCTGTGCTCAAATTGGTATTCCAGTTAATGATATAGTTTATGTTAATATCAAATGTCTTTCTTTTATCATATATTTTGAAACAAATTTTGTCTTTTTCATCGTAATATATGCTTATATCTAAAAACTCTACCATATCTTCCTTTTCTTGTTTTGTTTCGATCAAATCCAAATTTGCAGGATAAAAACTGAAGTTGAATTGATATTTACTTTCAGTATTTCCAATTAGTACATCATCCACAAATCTAAAAAACGGGATCTCATTTAGAAAATGTGTTCCGATCTCATATTTATTCAAATAGATATCAGCCAACATGGAGGAGCAGCCTCCTCCCATGGGGATTCCTTGTATTTGCTGATAGAATGAAATTCCATTATAAAGCAAATTTTCATATAAAACAAATTTAATTAGGTTTTTGTACTTGTTGATGTTGATTAATAAATGCAAATTATAATCATTGAAGGTTTCTATCATGATCTCAAATAGATCTCTTAAATTTGTTATTAAACAAGTCCTTGAAATCATAACTTTTAAGATGTAAACATTCTGGTATTCTACTCAATTTTTCTATAACTTCATTACTATTTGTTACCATTACAGTACCACATGATTTTGTCTTCACCATTGTAGGTCTTAAAATATTCAGTAAGACAGTATTTGCCTTAGTCAGGTAAGTTCCACAACCCACTGTTACCAGTCTAAATTTGATGGGTGACTTATGCATTTTCGGTATTAATACTAAGTAAGGAAATTTTACAGTATTAATTTCGATCCCAATTCATTTGTATAATGCCATAATCTTGTTTTCATTGGCTTTTTTAGATAAACAATTTTGTTTATACATAGTTTCGTTATTGTAACTACTTTTCAATTGATCTACATAGTATTTTTTGCATAGTTTGATGTGACTTTGCCCATATATGTGACTGCAAACTTATTTTGTAAGTCGTCCAACTGATTTTTGTCCAATTTGTAATTAGCATTTTCAGCCTGTTAGTCTTTGTAATAAAGTTTAAAATCCATTAAAACTGCATGTCTCCATTCTTGAAAGGTTTCCAATGGAAAGCTATACTTTATTGCCATTTTGTAAATAAAATCATCGAGATTCCTATTAAAAAGTTTGGCGTAATTGTGAAATTCTTGAAATCTGAACTTAGTGCCCAAATGTGAAAAGTTCATAAAATCCAAATCTATTGCAACATCTAATTTACCCATAACAATGTGACCATGATCTTTATTACAGAATTTACTTGTTTCACAATTGCATGTCAAGTTATCGTTTTTTTTCCAGATTTTTTCCGATCATATTATAATTGAAGATTTTACGGCCGTTAGTTTTTACGTGCCTATATGTTATACATACATCGGTATTTCTTATTGATAGGAGATAGTTATATGCTTTCATAATTGAATCATAATTTTTATTACAATAAGTTGTAATAAAATATTCCTTCTTATTTGTATTTTTATTATTTTGTTCTAACTTGATTTCCATTTTCTTAGCTTTTAATTTAAACAAATCGTAAAAAATGGCGATATTTGCAGTAATTGTATGATCCTCTTTATCTTGTATGATTGGATTTTTAATCCATTCCATCCATAAACAATGTAGATACTTTTTCTTAATTCCGAACACTATATTTTTAATCCAATTTGCCTTTATAGTTTTGTAGGTCTTGATTTCTTCGATAAAGTGTTTGAGTTTATTTAAAGCATCCTCATAACTTTCTTTTTTGTTCTTACCGCCTCTTTTTCCACGAGTTGTTTTCTTATGATTTTTATTTTCATAGACAGGAAATTGTTTTACATTGGTATAGTAATCCAAATTATGTGTGTTGTTAACCCTTTCGCGACGGCGGCATTCCGAACTGCCATGGCCGGAAGTACGGAGCGCTTCGCTTCCGAACTGTTCCCAGGAGACTGAAATTTTTTTGCGCTAAGCCTAACTCCCGAAATAAATTCACTAAAAATTACCTATTCAACACAGAAATCTACTATTTTCAGGAATAAAAGAAATATTTATTTTCTATTTGATGTATATTTTTCATATAAATCTGAATACAAAATACTCGTTAGTTGCTTCCATTCTTTTATCCGAAATAAACGAATAATTTCACTGCCTCTAAAACCCAAACAAAAAAAAAAACTCTTATATTCCTATGATTCACCAACGAAATCAAAAGCTGAAATAAAAAAAAACCCGAAACTCAATTATAAAATTGTTGATGCTGCAAGAATTGCTCTGTCTGTTTATATTACTAAATCATGTTTCACCGCTCCAAATGGAGAAATAACTCATTTGATCCTCCTTATGCCAAGGTCATGTATCTGCAAAATACGTTGAAGTTAGTTCCACGGACATTTAATGCCATCTAGTAGACAAATTAAAATGTTCTATGTGAAAGCATGCATGCGTGCCACTCGCCGTTTACGGTAAAGTTTCTTCCGTCACGAGTGTGTGCCGTCCGTCCTTGAATGCAAGTTCGCAGCTGATACGCGGGCGTGCCAACCGTCTCGAAAGGGTTAAAGTTGATTGAATTCAGTCCATAAGGATATGCAGTGTTGTATTATTGTATATGCTTATTTTCCCACCATAGTCTTTTGTCAATATCTTTGACTATATCTAGAATAGTTACTGTAACGTTTTCAAAACTGTGTTCAGAAAAATGGTTCAACTCCAAGTTGGTATCATTGGTTACATTATTTTTCACTTTATTAATCTGACTCCAATGCAAATTAATTCTTATAAAGATTATTCTTGGTTTGGCCAATATATTTCATTTCACAGACTCTGCATTTCAAGCAATATATACAATTATACACTTTGCAAAATATTTTATTTTTAGAGTTGTCACGGGTAATTTGTTTAGAGTCTGCGCATGGACACAATTTACAGCATTTAAATTTACAACATTGGAACTTAAAATCTTTCATGTTCTTATAACAAAATACTTTATCATTGAAGGCATTTGTTTTCAAAGTGTTATTTATGCAACACTTGTTGTTTACATATAAAGGTACATCACACACATTATTTTGTTTTTCCACTACATCAGTATTTGCAGGCTTGAAGTATCGTAGTATCGACAAAATATATGCACGAATCACAACCGTAACAGACTATATATGGACATGCATGAACGGAACAGTCAATGTTGATTCGGGAATGTTACGTTGAATAGACATTCAAGTTTCCTTTTTAGCTTCCTATTCGAATAGTTCCACTGTATTGATCTTGATTTTCATGTTCAATTTCCCTGGTGTGGATTTTGCTTTTTCCAATGTCGACGGATGGAGGATTGCTTTGGGCAAGTACCAGTTCTGAGAGTGTTTCCTTGGAATCAAAGCATGCTTCAACCGGGAACAAGAGGTCACAATCCCCCTTGGCCATTCTACTTCCCTGTAAGCATCCCCATTATTTCTTTTTTCATTTCTTATTCATATGATTACATATATATATATATGAGGCGTATTCGAAAAGTAAAGATACAATGGCTAGTATTCATTCAAAACATTTTTATTTGACAAAACATCCACTACAAATTATTTACTGGTACATGCATTATTTTTCGACGTAATTATCACCGTTGTCCAAACACTTGTTAAATTTGGGTACTAGCTTCTGTATCCCAGAGTCAGAATTCAACCGCCTGCTGCCGAAACCACATTTCAACTTCATTTTTGATCTCATCATCGTTGTGGAAGTGTTGTCCTGCAGGATGTTTCTTTAGGTAAAGAAACAAGTTGAAGTCGCTAAGTGCAAGGTCCAAGCTGTATGGCTGATAGCTGAAAACTTCTCACTTGAATCTTTCGATAAGCACTTTGACAATCGCCGTGTGAGCCCAAGCATTATCATGAAACAGGTGGATACCACTTGTCAACATTCCCTTCTATTTGCTTTGAATGGCCTATCGAATATACGTATTTTAACATATTTATTTAGTATTACAGTCAAACCCCTCTAAACGGTCACCCCGTTTTTACGGTCAGTTATAAATTCCCCGGCAGGAAACTCATTCATAATATGCACTTTGAACCCCTGATTAGCGGTCACCCTCAGATACGGACGCGGACACTATTTTAATGATTCATTCCATTAGACTAAAACCTCTGTACGGACACAATCAAAACTTGAAATTTCTATACCAAAGAAAATTCCCAGAAAAAATTGCAACTCACCTGAGTAAGAAAAACACCTGCGCCTACAACAATGGTCATTCTCTAGGGACATTAAGAGCAAGCAATTCAAAAGGGAGATAAGGAGTAACGGGAACTCCCCCATCCCTCAGTCACAAAGGAGTGAGATCCCACTTTAAGGGAAAAACTCGACAAAGAGCACGGACGTGGAGTGCGCATGGTCGTTAAATTAACATTTTATGCATTACTTTTCGAGAATTCGAAGTCACATCGACATTGAGGTCGTAGAGTTCATACGTGTATGTATAGTCACCCTTCTTTCGAAATGGCCAGCATTAGTAATCGTCGTGCTCTGTCTGAAAGATAAAATTAATGTTATTGAGTATAATGAAAAACATAAAGTCGGAGTTCGTACCCTCGCAACTAAATTTAATGTAGGAAGAACACAAATATGCTGTATTTTGAAAAAGAAAGAATATTAGCGAAACCAATGGTTGAAAAACGGAAATCAAGAAAGAAAAAATAAATTTCCTAAAACACCTGGACTTGCTGTAGATACAGTTGTTTACGATTGGTTTGTTTCTGCAAGAAACAAAAATCTCCCTATTTCCGGGCCAATTCTCCAAGAGAAAGCGAGAGAAGCCGCAGAAGAGTTAGGATACACAGACTTCAAAGCCTCGAATGGTTGGCTGGATCGATTTCGCGTTCGACATGAAATCACGTTCAGGAAACTGGTCGGCGAATCTGCTGATGTCGACAATGGTGTGTGTGAAGATTGGGTTGAAAAAATACCAAAAATTATTGAAGGATATTCAACAAGGGATATTTATGACATCGATGAAACTGGACTGTTCTATCGAGCTCTTCCTGATAAAACGCTTTGCTTAAAAAAAGAACGCTGCAATGGAGGAAAAATTTCTAAAGAGCGATTGACAATACTGCTGGGAGCAAACATGCAAGGTGAAAAGTTGACCCCTTTGGTGATTGGAAAAGCAGCAAAGCCTCGCTGCTTTAAGGGACTGAATATACGTGGCTTACCCGTCGAATGGCACTCTAATAGAAAAGCATGGATGACTTCTGATATCATGTTGAAATATTTGATAAACTTAAACAAGAACTTTATGAAGGAAAAAAGAAAAGTCCTGCTGTTTATGGATAATGCCACGTCCCATCCAACAGACGTTCGCCTGAAAAACATAAAGGTAATTTTCCTTCCCCCTAACATGACATCAAAGTGTCAACCACTGGATCTCGGTGTAATCAAATCTTTTAAAGTTCGATACCGCAAGCTACTTTTAAAGCATTTGATCTGCAAAATGGAAGAAGCTAAATCAGCCACAGAACTATCTAAGTCGATCAACGTTTTGGATGCAGTTGGATGGATAAAATCCGCATGGAATAGTGTAAAAGAAGAAACGATTTCTAACTGTTATCAAAAAGCTGGTTTTAGGGAGTTTGCAACATTTCCGACTGATTTAGATGAAGAATCTAAAAGTTTACAGAGCTTGATGGAAAAGGCCGGATTCTTGGGCATGTCGTCTGAAGAATATGCTCCTATGGATGCAGATGTGATGATAGAAGAAAGCAACAGAGAAATATCTGATATCGTCAGGGAATTTGCAACAGAATCATCTGAAGAGGAAGAAAGTGAGGAAGAAGAAGTCGAGTGTGAAGATCAAGGAGCCAGCATCAGAAATTACTCTGAAGTTTTTAAAGTGTTAGACGGACTAAAGACATTTTCCTGTAAGCATAATGATGGAAAGGCATTAAATTTAGTCTCACAACTTAAAATACACTTCGAAGGAGAAAGACTGGTGGCTAAAACCCACCAAACATCAATTGATCAGTTCTTTCCCCGAAGGTAAATAAATTCAATGTATACTACTGTACGTTTCTTGCATATGAACTTACATGTTGTGAATTTAATTGTTTTTATGAAACAAATGTGCACGTTTGTCACCAAGATCGCAGCCCCCCCCCCCCCCCCCCCCCCCCCCCCCCGAAATCAAATTTCGGTTACGGGTTTGTCCGTTACCTTAAAATTGTTTTATGTTCTCAAAAATAGGTATGTTTCAATATGAGGAATTTAAAACGATTAAAGTGTAATATTTGATCTAATTTAGAACGATCCCCTCTTTTACGGCCACCCCTTGTTTACGGACAAATTTTTCTGTCCAGAAAGTGACCGTAAATGAGAGGTTCGACTGTATTATTATTATTTGTATGAACTGTCAATAGCATGTTTGACAGTATGCTGTGAGTCTCTGGAATTCAATTCAGTTACTAATTGTATTTTAGGAACTTATTTAATTTACATAAAAGCAAAAAAAGGGGCATAACCCCTCAAGTTTAAAATGTAGCTTTTGTTTCTAATTTAAATACTTACTCTTATGAAAATTATTCTGGTCATCCACAAATCAAAGCATTGTTTTTATCTATTTTTAGTAGTAGATTTTATCAGGAACATATTCCGTAAAAGTAACAATATTATCAATACTGTGTCAAGTGTTAAATAAAGCCATTTCTAGTCTCCCATAAATCAATTTCAAAACCATTTCACTGCAAACTTGTTTATTGAACCAGTTCAACAAACATTTGCATGCAGCTCTTGCCTAAAGAACATTGTGATTCACTCCTGAGGATTAAGTGAGTCATTCAAATGAGTTTTTAATGTGAACTTCGCTCAGGAGAATTGTGACTTGCAATGTTTATGTTTTTTCAGCAATATAATCTTAAATTCAATATCTTATGCTATCTTATTCCAATAATATCTGTGTGGTTTCTTTGTTATATTGCTGTTAATGTATGATCTTGAACATGCTGCAATTTAACAAATAGAGGCAATTTTAAAAGACACTTCTGTAACTACATTAAACAGTGGGGATATGGAATAAAATTACAAACCCAAACTTGGTTAACCTTAAATGTAATATAATAATTCATGAGCCAAGTGAAAGTTATCTGTCACTAATTATCATTATCAAGCTTAAAAATAATAAAAAATTGATAAAATTATGACCAATTTCAAATGTTACAATGAAACTAAATTTCTTTTGATAACTTAAACTGAAAATTCAGTGATTAAACTTCACAAGCTGATAAGTTACAATACATCTCAATAGTCACAAGCTGACAATTAAGAGCCTGCAACCTTAATTGTATCGTAAAGTAGGCACTTCATACCATCCAGGAAAGCAAAGCAATTATTTGACCATTTCTCTTTTAGATACATGAGTAAATTAGAATCAAACATGAATTAAAATATGAGCTCTAATAGACAAGATGTGTGCTAGATTCTACTGTAAATTCCATGACATTTTACATTCACTGTAAAACTTCTAGTCTAAATAAATTTAGCCCATTATGTGCAAAGCAAATGTAGTACATCAAATCGATCCAAATTTAAACAATGTATTCAGATGAGTTTCACTTAAACATACCTGTATTTATATTAATTGCCACTTAGATCCCCTAATAATCATTTGTCTTATTTCTATTAAGTTATACATCTAAGATTGAAGATTTTTAAAATGTTTCAAATACGTTTTTGAATATGATAATGAATTTTACATTTCTTATTGCAGCAAACCAACTCAAGTTGTTTGGAGGTTTACTGATGATGGTGAAGAAGTCAGAGTTTCTGTGAGGACTGGCAGAATTATCCCTATGCCTGACATGGCACATGAAACATATGACTATAAAGAAAAGAAATTTTACACAGGTTTGTTGAATTTGTATCATATAGAAAGCAATATGTATATACATGTATGTGCAAAACATTATATTAATATTAATTTTATTTTGATAAAATTGACATATGTTTTACAGAACATAAAATCTGTCATTTTGAGAGTTGACTAGAAAGTAGATTTTTGTAATTTAGCATTAATAATTAAGTTCATGGAGAACTTTCTTCCATAAAAATATTTATTTTTCCTATTTTGAAAGTTTTCACCTTCACCAAAACTAAAAAGCAGTTTTGAGATTATTTTATTAGTATTAATCACTAAAGGTTTTCTTTTATGAAAAAATCATCTCTTTTATGAAAACTTCATTGTATTACTTATATCATGACAGATCATAACAATGACTGAACAATGTAATATTTGTATGGTTTTGACATGTAAATAAAATTAATAAAATATTTTGGTTTGTGAATTTAACATGTGACGAAAAAAAAATCTTGTTTCATATATATATATATAAAATTATTGATATGTATAGTGATTTAAATATTAAATATAAATTTCTTAAATTTCCATATATAGTGCTTATTCCAAAATTTCATAAATATCCTATTAAATTTTAAACTGTTACTAGTGGTCATAATACTTACTACTGCGAGTAAATTACTACTAAATTCTTTAAATCAAATAAATGATAGTTTACATCAGTCTAGCAATAATTACCTTATTCTAAATAATAGTAAATAATAAAAGAATAAATTATAATATCACTTAGAAAACTAATAGGATTTCAAACTTTCGATTTTAAAGATCTTTTTAATAATATCAAGATCTCAGACCTGTATGATGTAATTTTAGCTCTATACCATTTTTATATTACTAATCTATCAACTCAAACCAGTTTTAAAAATTTTCCTAAACTTCTTCACTTTGTTATTTTCAATAATTATATTTTTCAAGGAAATAAATTATACGTACAAGTCTCAGGAGTTCCACAGGGTGGATGCAGTAGCAGTATGTTAGCTAATTTATATATTTATCATTTTGAACAGTCTTTTACATCAATTAATTATACATTATACTGATGTGTTGATGATCTGATTTGCTTAGTATATACTGAAAATTGTGTCATTAATATAGCTTTCTATCCTGATAATTTGTAATTAATTCCTAATGAAGCCACTATTAGTAAAAATGTTAAATTTTTGGATTTAAATCTTTTTATTGAACCTTCTAATAGAATTGTTACTAATTTATATGATAAAAAAGACTTTTAATTTTAACATTAATAAAATCTTACCATTTAATTTCTGCAACTGTGTTTCTATTGTTTAGAAATATTATTCTTAATCAGCTTTTCAGAATATATAGATTATCTGATAAAATATTTCATGCTTTATATATTGATAATCTAAAAATTACCAGCAGTATATATAAATATCCTTCTTATTTTGTAAATGGTATAATTAAAAAATTTAGATTAGCTGGTTTCTCATGAATTCTTTTTATGGTGTTTTATATATTAGCCAGACATCTCCCTTCTCTTGTTTTAATAACATTTTATTTTTACATCCACTTACATATTAGCCTTTCTATTATTGCCCCTCTTGATTATATATTATCTCTTGTACATGTCTTTTCGCATTACAGTACAACCTCGAAAATCTGGACTTTGCCAATTCCGGATTTTCGATTTTTCCGGATTATAGAATTTGAATAAAATTCAGATTTAATATTAACTAAATACACTATAAAGCACTATTTTTAGTAAAAATAATGGAAAAAGTTAAGTTAATCAATTAAAACATATTATTTAATCTAAAAAATAGGGCAAAAGAAATTTCTAAGAAAAAATATACACATTAAAAATTTTGAATGTGTGAACGAAAAGAAATGATAAAATTCCATTTTATCATTTTGTTCAAATATTTGAATTAACATTTGTTATTTCATTAATTTTGGTTTATGGGAAAGCAGTTTTCTTTATCCTGTATATGGACATTATTTATGCTCGGTTATAATGCTTCTTAGTTTAAGACCTTTAATTGCATGATCGATTGTTTGCATAAGATTAGCAATGGGTATTTTTTCTTCTCCACATTTATAGTCGCTACTTCGATCTCTTTTTATTTAATATCATATCGTGAATTTCGCCAGCCATCATTCAATTTATTTACGATTGGCGCATCATCACAGTGCAGAACTTTCGTTATATCGGGTTTGTCGAGATTTAATGAAGCGCAGAGATTTAATAAAGATCAAGGATTAGCACTTTTGACGATATATTTAAAGGTGTAAATGTGTTTAAACCGTTTTCACTATTAACGAACGAAAAACAAAAAATAAGAACTTAAAAGTTTTATTTATTCTCTAGCATGTATATAATGTTATGTTTAAAAAGGCTGATGACTTGGAAAAAAGTAAAAACTTTATTAGTAATAGTCACATATGTAAAAAATATCGCAGTAGATAAAATAAATATATTTTCCAAAAAAGAAAAATATCTCTTTCAACGATTTTTCTAAATTACGATGAGTCATTACTAGGTTACAGCAGCACCCGGACGTGGTGGGGCAGGGAAAGCGAAGAAAGGAATTTACTTAGTTCCTAATCGTAAATGCAGCCGACTGTCACCGATGACGAGCCGACCCCTTTGAGAGGTTTGTGCCTTGGGTTTGTGTGTTAATGACCTTGTTGCTCGGTTCTGTGCGATACGATATTATTTAGTTATTTATTTGCCATTTATAGTATATAAATATGGCTTTCTAAACAAAAAAGGCAAAATATACAGTTTATTTCAAGCTGACACGTTCGACGAGAATGAAAAAATCGTCTCATATCGGGAGGGGGAGGAGATTCTGAAGACAAAACAAAATACATTGAAGAATGAAATTTGTACTATGAAGTGAACAAAATAAATTTCCGTGAGCGTTAATATGAATTCTCAGGATTTTTAGATTTAATTGATCAATCTGTGATAAAATATTACAATAATGTCCTAAAGTGTTTAATATTAAAAATTACATTTTTTCAGAAAAATGTCTTTTTCAATGAGAAAAGGAAATTTTCATAATAGAAATTCCGTATTTAAATAACGATGTATATTTTACGCGAAATAATTCATCGGGAGTTGTGACTTGAAGGGGGAGGAGGAATTAACGCTAACAAAGTAATTCACGCTCCAACCACGAACCCGATTTACGGCCGTCCATCTAAACTTTCGTTTCATTTCCGGGTTCAGAAAGTCGACCGGAAAATACGGTAAAATCTGACGTATAAAATAAATAATCTTACCCTGTTGTTTTTTAAACCCGCGACTTCATCAGTCCGGGGGGAACCCGAAAATTTGGAAAATGTCCGGATTTTCGAGGTTGTACTGTACTGTTATTTATTTCTTACGAATGGCAACACTAGTCACTTCTTTCTGTGTTCCCGTACTCGATAGGTTTGTATATTTCTTCAGTTAGATTCCAGGTATTCATTTTTCCTTTTATTTTTTTCTTTATGTATGTAGTCCAAGTAGAAATAGTTTATAGATATAATCTATCTATTTCTTCAGAAACATACATTTTTGTGTTTACTTCTACAAGATACTTGGGCTTGATAACGAGTTTTACAGAAGTGAACATATCCTGATTTAGGCCTAGAGCCTTGTCCATGTGTTTAGCGTTTGTGCTTGGATTTCATCTGTTTTTATTTCATCAATTCCATACCTTTGTTTTTTGATACTTTTCTTAGACTTGATGATTCGAAATTTACATTTTTTTCCATTTGCTTGAAAATTTGCTGTTTTACACTTTTGTTTTGTAAGCCTATTAGAGAGTTAGGTTTTTGAGTTACAGCTTCTCACTTTTCTGTCATTGGACCTTCAAACTTTTATTATATATATATATATATATATATATATGTTACCGTGAAAGACCGAAATTTGGAGAAAGTCGACTTTCACCAGTGAATGTCAACATTCACATAGTCACTTGGTGTATGTCCAAAATATTTGCCAAATATCCTTATATCTCACTTACACCGGCAAATGTCGACATTCACCATGCACTAATGGTGAATGTTGAATATGTCAGAGTTTTACATTTTCTTCTCCGTGTTTCAGGCGCGATAAAACGTCACAAGGGTGATGTAACTTTTTCGCCTCGCTTGCTGAGAGGAGTGACCAATCACGGTGAGGAGAGGGGTTCGTCACTCTGTAGAGGAGTTTTAACTGCGGGACTAACCCCGGAGAATTTAAATGCCGTGGTAGATTTAAAGGGCAGCCCAGGATTTGTTTTTTTGGACATGTAGCTTTAGATTCTAGCGAGAGAAGAAGAAGGGATGCTCGATATTACTTGCCTTCTTAATAATGATAGCAGTTGTACTTAAATAATGTTAGCATTAATGTTAAGCATTGTAATGTAATAAATGTTAAGCATTAAGATTTTAGTTTTAAGTTTAGTCAATAAAGAACTTTGCATTTATACCGTATATGTCAAAATAGGAGAAAGCTTAAGTAACAGCACATGTAAATAAACTGTTGAACTTAAAACAAACAGTACGTTCTAAATGAGAAAAGAAAATAATACCAATAAAAAACTTACTTAATTATGTGACTGAAATCTTATTTATTGCAACAACTTAAACTTTTATGACACTTTGAATTGCACAAGAGTCCCTTGCTTTTACAACTGCATTTAGTTGTGGAACACTTCCTTTTGCAATGACAGCGTGTATAGCCTTGCCCTCCACTTCTCGAATTAGCTGCAGCTGCTTCTCTCAGCGACATTTCTTGAGAAGAAATCTCATCTATGGAAAGTAACTTTTCTTTACAAATTACGAACTGATTACGGGTATAAAGCTGCTTGAGGGTACCATTTTTATTTGCTAGTTTATAAAAGTCAGAGTCTTCTATTCCAACAACAACTGCCAACACATTTCGGCCATCTGTACGACCACGGTCGACATCAAGGACCTGTATTCGTAAGGTATCACCAATTTAAGCAGGAGGAATTTTTTTTTTTTGAAGTTCGTAACATTTTCATTGCTTGAAGTAGGAGATTCTCTTTCGTGGCCGATCTTTTTATAGAAATAAACTCGTGTTGTTCAGTCAGGGCTTGATATGAAGACATGGTAGGTTGCAGGTCCTCTTCAATATTTCTCTTTGGAATATGGTTTTCGGTATGGCCATTGCTCAAATTTTCTTCAAAACTATTAACAGTTTCTTCAAGCAGTTCTTCGGTTTCAAAAGTATTAGCAATTTCTTCGAGTTGTTCTTCGGTTTCAATATTTGCAATTTGTTCGCCAGGCAAAAAAGACGATGCTATGCCTCTTTTTGGTTTAATGCCAAACATGGCTTCATAAGGACTTTGGCGTATTCCTTCGTGGTATGTAGTGTTCTTGGCAAACTGAACAAAGGGCAAACCATCTGACCAGTTATTTGTATCGTTATCGTTCATCCATGCAGTTAACATATTCTGTATATCCTGATTAGCCCTTTCAACTGAGCCTTGTGTTTGACTATGACGAGGCTTTCCATGAACTATCTTAACATCTTTCCACATAGCGCATAGTTTGGATATAACTTGATTACTGAATTCCCTACCATTATCTGAATGCAATATAGCTGGAGCACCAAATGTTAAAAATATTTGAAGAAGGTGATATGCTACTTCTTCAGCTGTCTTAGTTTTCAATGGTTGTAGCTGGACAAACTTAGTTACATGATCTTGATACACCATTATGAACTTATATTCACCATCCCTGTGTGACTGCAGGTCTATCAGATCAACTTGACATCTTGAGTTTCGAAGAAAAGTTCAGAACTGACCATTGGTTTCACAACAATACCTTTCTTAGGTGCACTATGTTTCATTTGACATTGTGTACATAAATTTAAATACAACATTACAACTTCATATGTAATATTTTTGTATTTAACTTGCAAATCTTTAAGCTTGCGTGTTTTTCCTCCGTGGCCTATTCTAGTGTGAGTTTCAAATAGAACAATTCATCATTGGTAACATAATACTGTATATTCGTTTCTCCTGGTTTTAATGGTACAAATAACTTCTCTTCATCATTAATTTTTAAAACGTCTTAATCGTCTGTAATCCAAAGGTGTGCTGCACTTAGTTTTAGCAGAAATCACTTCAGAAAGTATTTTAGAGTACTTTTCTTGAGAAAAATAAAAACAGTTGTCTTCTCGTTTACTCATAATTAATGCATTTAACTTTTCAAAAAAAAGATCACTATTCACTGCAGTATCCATTCAATATAAATTAGGGTATCAGATAAAAAAAATTAAAATTTTCCGAAAATGTTGCACGCACCATCAAACCTTGCATAAGACTGACAAACAGTAATGTTCCAGAGTATAACAAATACATACCGCATAACTTTAATCGTAGCAGAACAAAGGATTTGGCGACAGACTGTCGCCTCTCTGTTGACCTTGGCTTCTCTTTTCGACCTCCACCAGAGCATATCTGTGCTTGTCGACATACACCGGTGATGGTCCGAATGCACAGGAATATAATCAAATATTCGGTCTTTCACCGACGTATTTGGTATGTGTTGACATTCACCTGTGAAAGTCGACATTCTCCAATTTCGGTCTTTCACAGTAACATATATATATAAACTCACATGAGAGATAAGAATTGGAGAGGGAAGAAACATGTGGTTAGTAAATTTCTGGCCAGTTT
This sequence comes from Amaurobius ferox, assembly GCA_951213105.1. Lineage (NCBI taxonomy): Eukaryota > Metazoa > Arthropoda > Arachnida > Araneae > Amaurobiidae > Amaurobius > Amaurobius ferox. The sequence goes on from OX578149.1 coordinate 23,433,708, forward strand.
TCTGATTTAAACAGAATAGTGAAATGGAGTGGTGGCCTATTAGTTGTTTCATTTAATTGCCAAACTGGTGTTTAATTGATCTGTGATGAGTACCAATTTTCAAATCGAACTATATGGTTATTGTGTACTATTAAAATAGTATAATGTAACTTTTTGCAAAATGTATAACTATTACAATACTTAGTTATAAAAATAACAGTAACTTATCGATGATGTTATTAAGTAACTTTAGGTTCATTCTATGTCAAATCACACAATGATATTTTGAAATAACATCCACCACCTCAGATTTTTCCTGAAACTTTTTTTTACTTGTTACTACCACAAAGTTATTCATCTATATAAAATACTTCCTCTTTGGGTTAGTTTTTGAGATATAAAGTGTTAAAGTTTGGAAAACTGCATAAAAATGACTTATCCAAGACGCTACTTTTAAAGGTAGTACTTAAAAAAATTCATATCTCTGTATCTAATCTACATATCACTACCAAATTGTTAGGATCTGGTCTGAAACATATTCATTTCATACTTTTTGAAAAATATATGCACAGAGATAATTAAAATCAATTAATTGCTATACAAGCTTTATGCTGATGAACATAGTATATGATGGTTACCTAAAATTAAAATTATATTTCAGAATGGCAATATCATAAATTTAATCCCAACATAAATTACATTAATCCCTTTTTCCTTAAATAGCCTTTTAAACCATACTTTTAAATTTAATTTTAAAAAAAAGAGCTTTTGTAACTCTTGTGATAATGCTCACTTAATGAATATGTCTTTGCGATTCACATTTTGTTAATAAAAAATTGTAGTTTTAAATTTTAGTATCTCTCATATAAGTAATATTTATACTTTTTTCAGAATCTGCACACTTTTATGAATATGTGGTAAAAGTTTGGTAGTGATATGTAGATTAGACACAAGGATATAAATTTTTCCTTAATTATTGCCTCTAAAAGTTAAGTCTCGGGAAAAGTCATTTATGTGCAGTTTTTCAAAATGTTACACATTTGTCATTTTATATCTCAGAAACAATCAAATTTTTATTATGTTCCTGGGAAAAAAAGGAACCATTTTCAATTTAAAAAAGGACCAAAACGTGACAATTTTCAATTAAAAAAAAGGATAAAAATGAGACCATCCAAGGAAAAGAAAAAGAATTGATGATATCAAATATGGATGATTGCATCCTAGAAGTTTCCCAGAATTAAAAAAGGGCAGGGTACTTCTACCCAAGAAAGGGTACTTAAAAAAAAATTGAAGGCATGAAGTTACCAAGCACTGTTAAATTGAATTTTTTGCTGTGAAAAATTTATCATTGAAAAAAGCTAATTGTGCATAAAAAAAATGTTTATAGTCTTGAGCAATTGTGTTCATGATAATTTTGCTAGAAATATACGCAATCGGAGTAGGGATATTTTGATATTAAATAGCAATATTAGAAAAAAAAATTGGTAATATTTTCAGAAAAAATGATTAAGACAACTATAAAAATATATACAGAAATTTACATTACATTTAAAAGATCCATGGGTAGTACTGGTAGAATATAAAAATTCAGGACACAAATTTTACAAAATTTCAGGACAAGTAATTATAAAACAAAAAATATATAAAGTTTTTATCCTGTGAATGAAAAAATGAAAACAGACTTTATAATGAAAACAAATATTTATGTTTGGTAAAACACAAGTTTTCACTAAAGAGAATAAAAAATATTGATCTCAATCTAACAAACATATAGCAATGAATTATATCCCTGCCAAAATGGTTGCCTTTTTCCCTTAAACATTGCTTTACCACTTTTTGGAAAAATATCCCATCACAGGGTTCATACCCATTATTCAAAATAGAAAAATTTGTATTTTGCATATATAATTAAAAAAATTAACCTTAAAATTTGACCGGAATATGAAAATAAGCTAGTTTAGTCAATCTAATTTGCAACATTTAAAACATGGAGATGAATGGAAAAAGATACTAATGTACTATCTGCAATTCCTGAGAACAAACTGAATTGTGCAATCGCACTGTTTATGCAAAAATAATTAAGAAATTAACCATAATATGAAAAAATGCTAGTTCAGTTAATCTGATATATAATATTAAGAAGATGAAGATGGATAGAAAAAGATACTAATGTATTCTCGGCAATTCATGAGAAAAACTAAATTGAGGAACCGCACTGTTTACACGAAAATAATTAAAAAATTAACCAGAATACGGAGAAATGCTAGTTTAGTTAATCTAATATGCAATATTTAGAAGATGGAGATGGATGGAAAAAGATACAAAGTATTTTCAACAATTCACGAGAACAAACTGAATCAATCGCACTGTTCATGCGAAACTAATGAAAAACATAACATTTTAACGATTTATGCTGAATTTGAAGAACGATTTATGCTGAATTTGAAGAAGCATATTTATTACTTTCATAAAACATGCGATTGCGATCTTAATTTACATTAAATTGTGATCTTAATTTACATTACATGCGTCCGTAAATCCCCGTTAATTACCATGCATGCGGCAATAAATTTACATTGGCCTAGACAGAAGGCAATTTTCAATAGAAAATTATATGAATTCCATAACCTGTAGTATGAGATGAGGATGTTTTCCGTAGAAACTATGGAGAATCCATAGCAATCGGCATCTTTACTTTTGATAAGTAAAATTTCAGGAATTTCGAGAAGGTTCATAAAAAAATAAGGATACTTTAGGACACAAATATTTTAATGAAAAACATAACATTTTAGTGATTTATGTTGAATTTGAAGAAGCATATTTATTACTTTCATAAAACACGTGATCACGATCTTAATTTACATTAGCCTAGCCAGAAGGCAATTTTCCGTAGAACACTATGCAAATTCCGTAACCCGTAGTATGAGGTGAGGATGTTTCCCATAGAAACTACAGAGAATCCGTAGTAATTGGCATCTCTACTTTTGAGTTTAAAATTTGAGGAATTTCAGTATGGTATGTAAAAAATAAGGATATTTCAGGACAATTATTTTTTTCAGGAATTTTAAAACAATTATGACCCCTGAACATCAAAACATGCAACTAAGTCAATTCTAAATGTAAACAACATACTTCATTCATGTATCTAGAACTAGCGTTTGATAAAAAAAAAACCTGTTGTCTCTAGTCTGGTTTTTGGACGCTACGTGCTGGGAGTTAAAGAATGAATAGAGCTTGTCACAGGAGAATGCGGACGTTTTCGTGTGACAAGCTCTATTTATTCTATTACCCCCAGCACGCAGTGTCCAAAGATGGACGGTAGACAACGCTTGTCTACAATTCTAAAAGTTGGGAAAACATCTGCATCACAGAAAAGTAAACACATGCACTCCCCACAATAGCCATTCATCGGGGCATTTCAATGACACCAGAAATTTCCGAGAATTTCAGCTGTTAAAAAGAAATACATATTTTCAAAGCAAAAAAGGGACCTGATAATGAAAAAAGGGACTTTACGGGACTAATTACGAAAAAAAGGACGATTTGCGAGGCCTGTTTTCATGAAAATCTAAGTTGGTGGGTATCATGGCCTGCTGGGTGAATTGACATGGAATTTTACCCAATAAATAAGCTAACTCAACCCTGGAACTGTGTTGAAATCTAAAAGCAAGATAGCATAGCATGTTACAGCCATTCCTCGAGCTTCCTTCTAAGAGTTTATTGCTGTCCATACTTATTAAGAACCTTGTATTTGTAACCAGTATTTATTTTTTGCTTAACCTGTATAAGTGAAAATACTATTGTTTATCATATAATATGATTTTTGTATTTAATTTACAGCACAGTGGTCACAACAAGAACTATTTCTAAATTGTGTACAGCTATATAATGTTAACAAAATTTTGTAACTTTGAATACTATTCTGGTGCAGTCTGTTAAGTTATTTGTATCTTGTGCTAGCAATTTCATCAGAACTTAAAAACAATAAAATCTTTTTTTCCCCCATAAATTAAAATAACTGAAATTAAAGCCTTGGAATTTTTGTGATTATAACCCTCTGATATTAAGTAGGATCCTGGAATTATAACCTCTATAAGACAATAAAACATGTTAGTATATCATATTTCTATACAGCACATGACATGCTGCATTTATAAAATTTTGCTGATTTTCAAGCTATTTTGATTCTCTAGGCTCAATAAATAAAGCCATGTTGAAATCTTAAATTGCACATATTTTCCGAATTTTTATAGAAGTTTAATTTTTAGGTCTTCATCCTCATACCAAACTCAAAATTTCAAAAATATGCCAGAAGTAGTAAATCCAACCTTTAGCATACTATACTTAAAGTAAAGCAAGAGCTCTACAATCCTTGCATTTTATAATAGTGTACTTCAACATAAAATTTATTTTTTACTTTTGAGTTATTAAAATCTAACTGGATTTTAAATACATTATTTTGCAAGTTGAAACAACTTAATTTTATGTATTTTATTTAAAATAAATTCAATAGGTTAAAATTGTTATATTAAATATTTTTATTCAAAGAATGTTCTGTATGTTAATTTAATTTTCAGGGCTAACAATTTTAATTTCTATGTATGAAAAAATTTTAAATTTTTTATTTGTTCTTTTTTAGAACAACCAAAAGATACAGTGGCCAAAGATGTCCAAACAGTCACTTTTCGACCCAAGCTTATGACATTTGAACAAGAAATCATGCAAGAAATGGGCATTAACGAAGAAAGAATACCTAGTAAAACATACTGGTATTGATTATTTTTGTAGTTAAACAAAATTAAATGTATAATTGTTAACTCAGAAATATGTGATTTTTCTGCATTCAATTTATAAACATCTGAATAATGAAAAACAAGAGATTCCTCTCATTCAACATACTGAAATGTTTATAATATTTTATTTTTGTTGTGCAATTCATAAAGAATAGTTGGAAAATAGAAATTCTAATATATTTTTAACTATATAGGTTCTAATTTAGCTTTGTACTCAATAATAATTATGCATAATGTAATGCAAAGAGGCCCTTTAGATGCTTAAAGTAGTGTTTATCTGGATTTTTTTTTTTTTTTTTTGGGGGGGGGGGGGGGGGCAGGAGCTGGATGGTTAGATATTTGTTTAATTATAACTAGTGATTGGTAGACAAATTTAATCTTAATCTTATTAACTTTCTTACCTCATGTTAACTTCAAAAAACTCAACTATACTACTAGCAGTATGATACTCCCTATGGAAAATGGTCCATAACCTCTAGTTTCAGAAATTTTTCCTGCTGTTTTTTGCCGAACATAAAGCTAGGTTTGTGTTTTTTTAAAAAATCAAAATAATTAGAAGTATTTCTAATATTTTTGTAAAATGAATACATTACTTTTTGATACATATAGAAAATACTTCTGTTTTACAGATTTTTTTAAAAACTCATCAACTTTTCTCATTTTAGCATTTATATTTGACAAAAAACAGAAATGAAAAATATAGAAAAGATAAATGAGCTAGAGATTACGGACTATTTTCCATAGGTTAACATGGGGAAAATGAGCAAGAATATCTTCTCGAGTCTGTTTATTAAACTTGATTCATTACTTAAAAGTCTATTTTTCTTTAAAGTTTTAGAAAACTTGATTACTTGCTTAAAAATTAAATACAGTCAAAGTAGTAGTGATTCATGCATTTACCCTTACGAGGGCACAAAAATGTAAAATTTTCACCATCGAACTTCAATTTTAGCTATTTATGCTACCTTCATTTTAAATACATTTTTTAAAATTCAGCTAAAATAGATGCACGAGCTAGCTGTCAAAGCAAAGACCATTTTGCTTACAGAAGATAATCAGCTATAATAGAATAGATGATCTTAGTACTGCAATCTATACGTTAATTATTTATAGCAAAGTAGCAATATACTGAAGAAATTTGTTCCTTCAGATTTGTTGCAAGCAAGTTTGATTGTACTAGTATTTTCATATTAGTTATGGTCAGGGTTCAAAATTTTCAGTTGCCTGTTTGCCAGTGAAAAATTACTTTTTGGGGCACTTATGTGTTAGCCCAATCACGTTGATAAACTTTCGTGACGGAATCAATTGTTTACATAAAACAAACATGGCCACTTCTAGTTGCTTGAGAAAAGAATGTACTATAAGGATTTTAACACACAAGCTTATTCAGTACAGAATACTATGCATTTATATACCATACATTACATATATATTACATAGTAACTCAACCAGGAACCAAATTTTTCATACCTCACCAATATGGTTAGGTTAATGCATAAGCACAGATTTTTGTTCAGCAACTACTAAAACATAAGAAATATTTATTTTAGAGTGGAAGTCTGGATAGTTAACTTAAAACACATTTTCTGTTTCTTTCCCCCCCCCCCCCCCAATATGTATTTACATTTACCACTAAAGATTGAAAAAGTCAAATTAACCATGTGTCCATACAAGTATTGCAACTCATTGTAATTCTCCTATTTGTATTTAATTTTGGTTAGAAAAATGGGACACATTATTAGCAGCTCTTGTTTGATATCACTGGGGTCCGCAGGAAATAGAACTTGCAGTTTACATTGATTGGTTACTTTTCATTAATCATATAGCAAATAACTTCTAAATTTTGATGAAAACAATTAGTTTTGGAACAAAAAAATTATCTATAGAAGGCGATATTCCAGGAAATTATTTAACCGAGTACTTAGTTTTAATGTAATTATATTAGAATAAATAAGCCACTCGGGTCCTTTGAGAAAAACCAATGTTTTCGCCTTTAAAATATGAATATTTAAATACAATAACAAATTTGAATATTTTGTTATTACGCACAATAATACAATAATAGTTATTATAATCACTGTAGTTTTGCAAAGTTTGATTATACACCATATACTACAATACGAAATACTAGAATGAAACAATATGTCTAATCATTGTAGTTTTGCAAAGTTTTTTATTTTTTAGTATATTAAGAACTAACTTTTGGACTTTCTTTAATTAAAATAATTTAATTAAAAATATCAGATGTTTTATACAACGTGGGTGAGCAAAAGAATAATTTAATGAAAAATTAAGATATATTAAACATTAAGTAATAATAATTAAGTCTTTTTACAGCATAGGTGAGCAAAAGAATTAAGCATAAACTAAACTTTTGCATGAATTCTTAATCAAGAATATTTCAAATCAATAATGAAATAGAACAAATAATTCAAAGACAAGTTGGATGTGCAAGGATTTTATTAGCTATTTTAAGAAATTAAACTTTATCATGAAAAAAATTTAAAGGTATTTTCAACACAATACATTTTATTCTGTACTTAGTGCAACTTTTAAGATAACTAAATAATACTGCTAAAAACAACATAGAACTGCTAACATTTCTTTTAAAATCATTGAAACAAGCATCACAAAAAATTAGTCACAAACTATAACTGATATACAATCATAATCCTATTAAAACATGAAAAAGGATAACAAAAAATTAATAAAGTTACTATAAGGCCCAATTTCTTTCTATTTTGAGTGGTAAATATTTTGAATTTTATCGTACCATCTACAAAATAGAACAAATTATTTTGCCAAAAGTAAGTGATCTAAAAAAGTAGAGTATTCTGCAAGAGTTATTCTTGTAATACATATAGATGACATAACAATTATTTCAAATAAGTAATAAAATTCTAATATAACAAAAAACGAAATTGTGCAACTATAAACATAGTGTACATATATAGCATTTAAGTTTACAGACTGTCAATGAGGTTATCTAAAATATAAGAGAAAAATTAAATCCAGATTCTGAATCATATAGCATGCAATAGCAATTACACAAAATCATTAAAAATTAATCTTGATTTTAAAAAAACACAATTATCCCATGTGAAAAAGGAACTGCAAAATTTAAATGTTTTCTCCAAAAGCAAATTTAATGTTTAAAATTTTTGCATCATTTTTCTAATTCAATAACTACCATAAAAATACATAACAGGCATTCAACTGCCACTTTGAAATTGTGATAGGAGGTTGGAGTACAATGGAACACTTTTAGAAGAACGCAAAATATCTTGGCTACAGTTTATTAAAATTACAAAAACAAAGTATCCTCAGAATTGCAGATTCATTGGCTACAAGAATGTATAAAATAAATTAGGATTGGTAAAACCTATTTAATTAGAAAAATTATAATCTAAAGTTATGCAAATTGTTCCAACATGGGTTACAATGAAAATTTAAAATAAACATTTGATGTCTTTCACTAGGATTAATATGAACAGTTTACAAGTTAATGACCTGTTAGGTTTAACTTAAGCCTACATCATTAGGTTTAATAAGAAAGATGTAGGCCTAGTTAGTTTTTACCTACTTTATAACATGTCAGTTTGAAACATTTACGTATAAAAAGCAACAACAGATATGTATTAATTTTGTTATGTTATGGACTTTGCAAATCAATTGCATTTAATCATTGTACTAGAAAACAGTGTTCTATTGTGCCCCTAACATGCTGTTCTATTGTGTAAATAGTTTTTTTTTTTCTTTAGTAACTTTCAGAACAGTTTGTCAAAAATGTATTTTATTTGCCTACATTTAACGTTACATGGCTGCCTGCACATGGCACACTATATTAGAAACTTTGTGGAATATGTGTGTATGATAGAGCCGTATATTGGAGTCTAAAGTAGACATTAACTTCCAGCTTGTTGCATACAAGAAAGCTGTTTGTTGTTTATACTTTGATTTTCCTTTGTACCACAGCCTACTCTACAGCTGTATGTGAATCTTATAAAGCAAAATCAGAGGGTTTTATTTGGCATCTACTTTTTTGAGAAATCATTTAAATTTTGCTCTTTTATTTTTACCACAAAATTATGGCATGTCCATACATTTTAAAATTTTTTTGCAAAAATTGGCAATTCCAATCTTAAAGGTTTTCCTGTTTAGTTTGCAGAATAAATGTTCATGTTAGCCATGGTTATATTAAACACAAATTTTCAGAACATGAGAGAAGATTGCTCTTTATATAATTTATTTTAAAAGTAGATTTCTAATAGAATTAAACCAGAACTTATATCCCTTTTTCATGTTTGCACACTGATTTTGAAAATAACAAGAAAGTCAACAAAATTCCAATAAAAAATAAATACTTTTACACTAGGAATATCGATCAATTTACACTTATTTACAATTGTAATTATATATGTAACTTTTTAAATACATTTTTTTTTTTTTTTTTTTACTTTTTGATAAAATCAACAATGCTACTTTCTATAACAAGAAATGAATGAAATAAGATACTCTAAAAAAATAAGTGCAGAAGTTTTCTGATGAGTTAAAAAAAATGAATATCACTGCCTGCCTTAGCATGGACCTTAATTTATTTACAAACCTGGATGAAAACACTCTACAATATTTTTTTGGCTGATAGCAATGCAGAACATACAGCAAAATGAAGAAAATAAATCACAACTCCACTCATTTATCGAAATTCATATATTTGTATACTGTGTTCTGGGACATGTGTCAAAGTCAGAGACTGGTACCTAAAGTTAATAAAATAAATATTATAACTGAAGAACTGGAAGGCATAGATTTCAAAACATACAAATATGACCAAAATAAAAGCTAGTTAAAAGAGAAAGCATTATCTTGAAATATGAGATCCAATAAAAATAAACTTATAAAAATGTACCTAATAATGATATATAGAAATGCAGTATACAGAGTGTCTCACAAAATGTGAACAGTGGAAGATTTTTTAAACCATCAGTTGTAGACCCATAGTTCCAATTTCAAAAATGCTTTAAATAAGGCATGAAGTTATGAAATAGTAATTTAAATACTGGACTATACTTTTGGTAAAAAGTTAAAAAAATTAAATTTTATACAGCCCCTTTATTGAAACAAATGAAATAACAAAAACGTTACCTGTACCATATATAGTAAAACTGAAAAACATTTGGATATAATAAGATCCAATTTAACATATTTATCACAGATTAAAATTTTTATTTGAAATAAGGGGGCATCCACAAATTAACTTTGGTTACAAATAGTTACTAAAACTTTTACCACTTCTTCAAATTTATTTTATATCCAAATAACTTTGCTAGATAACTAGAGTTGAAATTATGGAGAAATAATGCCAAACAACTCCAAAATGAGATGATTTTGATTTATGGCGAATGTAACCAATCTAGTGTTACAGTAAGGGAATATTGTCATCATTTTCTGTACAGACGACATCCTTCTAATTTTTATTCTACAGTTGGTAAGTCGACTGTGCAATCAACAGGTTTATTTCATCATCGAGATGGCTCAGGAAAACAATGAGTACTAACAGAAAATGATAAAATAGATATTTTAACGTATTTCTCGTGCAATCCATATGCGAGAAGGTGCTGGACGCTTTCCTAGGTCTACCTGAATCCACCACAAGTGTACTGGCACCTGCTGTACCAAATGCAAGAACCCTTACCGATTCATCTACATGGGCTCTTATTCTGGTAAAAAAGGGCAGTAACAAAATTGCATTAGAAACTTATTGAGTCAACTGAAAATAGTTGTTTTAAATGATCTTAGTTAATTTCAAAAATTGAAAGGCGTGCTTACTTTTCCATAGACAGGGTGGCTACAGAAACTTAAAAACAAAATTCTCTCAATTTTCCCTGATTTCCAGAGTATTTTTCCTGAAATTCCCCGATTTTCTTCAATCATCTGTTTGTTCGCATAAGAATTTCCCAACCATACTCATAAACTTGACGGACTAAAATCTGATAGACGGATAAGTGAATATAAAAGATAAATATAAAACATTTATATATATTGTATAAGATAAGCAGCGTAAAAAATGTCAACTTTGAAGCAGAAAATATTGGATGAGTTTTTCACGTAAAGAGGCAAAGCGAGTAAAAATAATTTAATAATTTCAACGTGTTTTTACATTACATCATGCGATGGTTTTTTCAAGTTGCTTAATGTTATGCAAAATTAAATTGTAAGTATGTTTTAAAATAATTTAAAAATTTGCTCTTAGTACTTATTTATAATAGATTTATTGTGCAGTAGACATAAGTCAAACAACCAATCCTTCTCACCATGTCTTGAACTGATGAGTGAGTACTTTATCAAGGTATCACTATATGTCTGTTAGCAAGAAAACTCCTTAGCAGATCTACTTTCATAGAATCTATTATTTCGATGTTGAGGCGGAGGAGGATTTTAAAAATTGGGGAACATTTAAGAGATTGGCAAAATACAAATTTTATTATTTGACAGTAACAATGACAAATTCACAGAAATATTTTAATTTATTAATGAGTAATATTGTTAACATGCATTTATTATTGCTATCTTCTCATTTTTAACATTTAATAAATTTTCAAAACTTATTTTAAGTGTTTCTTTTTTCTAAAACTAATTCTTTTCTACAAGTTATTGTCACTATTACCCTTTTTTCCATTTCTTAAAGATTTGTCAAATTTAAATTTTTCATTTATCCATTGTCTAAATATTTTAAACATTTATATTCACTAATTTTTTTTTAATCTTACCAATGATTTTCATTATAGACCTTTTCAGGTGTTTTATAGTATTTGTTTTCCAATACATCATAAAAAAATTCATTTATCATGAAGCATTCAAATACATTTTGAGGCAATTTTAAATTCATTTAAGTTTTCTCATCTTGATCTTTTTATTTTTTTACTTTTCCAAGCTTATGAAGCATTCACTATTATTTATTCCTCTTTTAATTTTAAGAAACCCGTCCACTAATTTTTCTTTAATTTCGAGAGTGTTACAAATGATTTCGGCGAATTTTAATAAATTAATATTCTTGTTTTATATTTTGATCATTTACACTAATTTTTCAATTATCACGATCGCGATATTTCTGCCTTTTTTTCTGTTATATTAATGAATGTTATGAACTCTTATTTTAAAATTTCCCCAATATGTTTATTTCATAATAGATAAATTCTTTATCCTTTTGAAGATATTTGATTTTTTTTAATATTTCGACATTTTGAATTTAAAAAATGGCATCTTATATTGCTAGGAACATGCCGTTTTATTGCAATATCCGAATTTTCCGATCAACGGGAAAAGGGCCGTGAACTATCCTGGCCCCGCGGGTAAGTTGAAAATGAAACCGATTTAACTTTGAATTTTTAATAATTGTTAACAGTTAGCACTTCTGAAAATACAACTAAGCAAATATTTTAGGAAACCATACATCGTTGTTTTATACTTCATCGATGAAAGATTAATAACTTAAAACAGGGTATAATCTGAAATTTCCCCTAGCGAAAAACTGTCGTACATTGAGATTTTAAAAATTATGATGTTCTCGCGATCAAGCTTTAAAATTAATACGAAGTAAGTCCGGGATAGTATCCTTCAAACGCGCTATTTTAACCAATGCTACATACATTCATAATTTCCGTATGGTCGTTTATGGACCGTTCATATGTAGGTTAAAGTAGAACAATAATGCATAACACTGCAATATTGGCAATTCAGCTCGGAAAAGCATTCCCCTATCCCCAAGGTTGATATCCTGTATTCGTGTGGGGTGCCCAGATTTTATTTGCGCGCACTGGCACCGAGCGGCAGCGTATTCCTGAAACTCTTTCATATAGATTCTTTTAGTTTTTATTGTGAAAAATATGCTGTAATGAATATTTAACCAATAAATAAATTCACAAGCACGAAATAGCAGGGGAACGAGTTTCACGCACCATTTTTATTTTAGCTAGTGATTTTAATTCCTTTCATGCATCTGCTTTCGGGAACCCATTTAAGCCGCAATTTTTATTTGCCGTGCTCATTGTAGAGAGCACAGCAAAGACGCTATATCCCGGAATGTCGTAAATCACATCGGTGATTACGGGGAGGGGTAGGATAGGAATGTGGATTGCACTCATTCTCTGAAGCAAATGCAATAAATTACGATCGCCTCGTAGGGGGAAAACTATGGGAGAGCAGTAGCAGTATTGTAGCGGTTGTTGACAGATTTTTCTCACTCCACAGGTGGATTTGTTTAGGAAGAATAGCCATCCTACGCTATCACATAGTTTAGCCGGTAATCAGGATTTCGCTAATCGCCAGTTTTACAAGTTTAATCGCCACATGGTGAGTGGGAGTTTTAAGCCTTATGATGTCATCTGATCAATAGCCAGTCACAATAAAGTTTAACACTTCCACATAACTAGGGCAGTTTCGCGGAAGGACAAAGAGAAAGGAAAATTCCCGTTCAGATGTTTTCACTGGGATTTGAAGATCGGTGACTCGCGAAACAAAATTCCAAAATTTTCCCTGATTTTAAGCAAGATTTCCTGAGTTTTCCTTGATATTTCCAGAAAATCATTTTTCCCTCAGAATTCCCTGATTTCCCGGTTCTGTCGCCACCCTGAGAGATTTTATTTGAAAAATATCTAACAGACTGACAAAATCATAATAATCTGTTTTATTTACCTTATTTAAGGGTTAAAATAACTATTAACCAGTATTGTCTGTCTGTCTGTCTAATAGTTTCCAAGACAAATCATTGGAAAAAATTGTTTTAAAACCCTGCTAAATGATTTTTATGAATCACTTCAATTTGTGAACTGTCCTGGGATTTATGAATTTTGGTGATCACAAGAGTATCGAAAAGTCATGAGAAAGTGGTATAAGTCAGGCAGTTTGACAATTTATTTCAACTTAAATTTGAACTTTTAAGATCTAAACTATTTTTAGTTCGACTAAATGAAGTATTTATTAACAACATTTTTGTAATTTAACTTCCTTCAATTAAGGGGCTATATAAAGTTTTTCTTTACAAAAATATTGCACATCATTTAAACTACTATTTCATAACTTACCCTATTTAAAGCATTTTTACAATTGGAACTATGTATTTACAACCATGTGCTTGGTTGGAGACAAACCCATTAAAAAATATTATTTAATACAAAAAAAAATGGAACAAAAGAAATTTTAAGAAAAAATATACATATACAAGAAATAAAAAGAAAAGTTTACATTTTACCATTTTGTTTAAACATTTGAACATAATATAAATTGTTTAAATATTTGTTGTTTCATTAATTTTGGTTTGTGGGAAAGTAGTTTTTCTTTTATCCTGTAAGTAGATGGACATTATTTCCTGTTTCGTTTCAAGACCTTTAACTGCATGATTGACTGTTTGTACACAATTATCAATAGATATTTTTTTCTGCCCAAGGTTTGCATAAATAACTCAAAAGTCAAAACTAATACTTATGTTTTTGTATAAGGTAGTGGTTCTCTTTTCAGCATTACTTCCCAGCATGTTACTTTTTTATAAATACCCCTTAAAATTATAGCATAATAGAATAAGATTTAAAAAAAAATTAGTACAATAAAAAATTAAGACATACATCAGAGTTTCCCCCAGGCACTTTTGGAAGGGCGCAGCGCCCTGCCTGCCCTTTTTTTACCAGAACAGCGCCCTCCTTGCCCTTTGTACGAGAAAAGCGCCCTCCCTGCCCTTTTGTTAGCAGATCAGATCCCCTGCTTAGCCTTTTGTTAAGAGAGCAATGTATGTCCTCAAACGAAATTCAACCAGTTCAGATAAGTCCCAGAACCCTTTCTCTGCGTTCATTACCGTAAGTTTTGATCGTGTCTATCTCTCCCCCCCCCCCTTTCCTCCCTCCTCCTTCAAAGAAAGAAAAAGGGTGATCTAGTGCCAATAAAAAGAAGGTTGACAGCCCCATATCACTTCTTTCCTCCACTGAAAGAAACAAAACGGAAAGGGGAATATTAAGCACGTACATTCCTTCTTCCATCTAATGAAAACTTTCAAAACAGTTTTTTTTTTTAACTTAATTTTTTGTTAAATTATTTCATGTTTGATATGCATTTGAGTTATAAAATTCTGTAAATGTAAACCCCGTACGCATATTTGCTGTAAAACAAATATTTAAAAATATAGATTTCCGGACTAGGGTTCTTTGCGCCATTTGCGGGAAGATGTTTACGTTGATTCCGCCGATTCAGTCAAAACCCGAGGATGATAGAAAGGGTGTGGTGAAAAGTTGTTAGATTAGCGTGGTGATTTTAGCCGGCTTGAATGATATATGGGAGAGCTTATTTTCTTTATATTGTTTACTAATTGCCTTTAGCTACCAGCCTAGTGGCTTTTTGAAAATTCTCTTAATATGCTTTCTTCATGCTTAATATGCTTTTCTTATGCTGCAGACTGCGTATCTCCGCTACGCGCGAAAGTCACGGCTAAAAGTACTCCTATTTTTTGTTCGTGTAATAGCTATCGACTGTGTATTTGTCCACCGCCGCCCTTAGAGAGGATCGGACACCACTCAAGTGGTGGGACCCGGACTCCCCACCAATCTTTGAGGGAGGAGAAGACATAAAAAATGCACAAATGAGAAAAATGAAACGTGAAAAGGAACCCAGGAATTTGTATGGGCGGTCCTGATCTGACCACTATGCGTTATATACAATATAATGAAAACTCCGCTTCATGCAATAATGATACGCGGACATATATAATTCACGTAGCGGATTTACTCCCAATGCAGGTCATGCAATAGCTATTTGCTGTGTATCTGACCACGGCCGCCTTTAAGAAGGGTCGGGCCCCCAATAATTTTTTGAGGGAGGAGATGACATGAAGAATGCACAAAAGAGGAAAACGAAATATGAAGGCTAACCCAGAAATTTGTATGAGCGGCCCTGACCCCACTACTACGCAGACGGATGTAGTACGCGTTATATATAACATAACGATAACTCCGCTAAATGCAATAACGATTCGACATATTTAATTCGCGTAGCGCTTTCTTTTAACGAGTGTATGTAATCCGCATACAATAACGATATATACCTTGTGCAGACGCGTGCAAATCGTGTGACATTGTGTTATGAACACGTGCACTATGCGGGCTTATGGATTAACAGATTAGCCCGTTGACACGACATCCGCATAGCAGATTTGAAACACAAAATAACCCCCCTCATATTAGCGGACGCATGCAATAATAATAATAATAAAGGTCATTTAATAACGATGCGCCCGCTTTAGGGAGGTATGCAGTAGTTGTCGCTCGCGTACTCGCCCGCTACGGCCACACGAACGTACGTTGCTCGCACTATTAATAACTCTGCTCCATGGAATAATGATTCACTTAGCACCTAAACATTTGCTAATCCATTGTTCAATACTTTCTTTATAGTGATTTTACGGAGCTTTCTAGAATTTTATTTAGTTATTTAAATCAGGGGTTTTTTTTTTGTAATCAATGCATAACAAACAATTAATAAATATTTTCAACGGTTAAATATATATTATCCCTTAAAATCATCAAACCTCATTGACTAATGAGAAAATACTAAAAATCAAAATTTAATATCCTCCTTTTTAAATTTAATAAATTATATAAATTCAATAATTGTAATTGCTAATAAACCCAACTGCTCAAGACTATAATTGCATTGGATGTAAAAATAGCATTTATTCAATGATAAATTTGTTCTCCACAAAAGAAACCTTTTCATACCTTAGTGGTGGTGGCTCCAGTCCGATGAAGCCAAAATGGTTTGGAATGAATAACATTTTGTAAAATAAAACTTCAGTAAAGTTCAATAAAGCTATTCGATTTTTTCAGATTCATTTATATTGTTTACAGGATTCCAAAGTGCTACAAATGACTCGATAACTGTTTATAGCTAGTTAGTACTTTAGTTTTCACAACGATTTTATCTGGATGTTATAGACCATAGACTTCAGGTTAAAATATAAAATTATTTTACGAACTTGTTTTTCAGTATATAAATTAAACTTATCGGACCTGAAATCAACCTGACCTATAATCTATAGACTTACCTGGCGGCACATAAATATGTACTTGAATATGTTGTATATTTTCATTTCTTTTGTTCAAACCTAACCAATTATTACACATTTTTAGAATCTCCAAGTTCATTTAATGCCCTAATTTTTTAAACAAAGTAAGATTATCTCATACTTATGCACAAATATTTCACCAAGAAGTGACAGATTCAGCTGAAACAATAGTAACATTTTAAGTAAATTAAAGCTTTCCCACACATTGGAAAATCCATGTTAAAATATTAAAATATCGAAATTATAACCACTATACTTCGCAAACAAAGAGCTCATCCAAAATCCAATTATATACACTTGTAGGGATTTCAAAGAGCTATATTCTTGCATAATTGTTTACAGGTTTAGTTTTTGAGATAGCATTAAATTTGAAAAGGGGAAATTTTCACTCTTCTTCAACTCGACAAAACGATTATTCGAAAACTATAAGCACTTTTTTAAAATATTAATATAGATTTAGCAACTAAGTTTCCTAATACATATTTTTATCCCTTACTATTTATATCTGTCTTTTATGGTTTCAAAGATATTTCGAGTGAGAATAAGCAAAATGAAAAAAAAAACACTTGCTCGGACAGATACTTTATGTTTTTCAAAAAACAAGTTCAAAATATTAAAAAATTGAAATTAATTTTATATATTCACAATCTTGACGCATTTTCTACAAAACAAGAAAATATATTTACATTTTTGTCTATTAGACTTGGAAGTATACACGACAAAAGTGTTTACATTTTTTTGCAATGCTCTAATTTTCGTCATAAAAATCCCAAGCATAAATGTTATTCAAACATAAAAAAATATGTGCCCTTTTTTTCTAAGAAGTGCCCTTTTTCTGGTAACAGCACCCTGCCCTTTTTTAATCCTGGGGGAAACTCTGATACATATTACAAAATGTAAATATTTATAAAGCAATACTGTAACTTTATGAATATTTTTGCAATCTGGGTTATTCTATAAAATTCTAAAAAATAAAAATTTAATGAGATACCTGCATTGTAAATTAAATAAAAGATACAATTTTTTTAGATATAAACTAGATGTGCCCCTTGATACTTTACAATGTATCCCTTGGAGTACACTGTAAAGTGTCAGCCCCACCCCCCTTCCCTGTTTCAGAACTACTGGTATAAGAGATCAACTTTTATGAAAAAATACAACAAATCAACATAATTAACAATTTTAGATTTTAAAGTAACATGTGCAATTCAAAATATAAAATTAAAATGTTATCAATCATAGTTACCACTCAGAACTTCTGTGATAGTAATAACCTTCAATAGTAGATGTAGATTTTTGAAAACAGATATAATAAAAGCCAGCAAAAGATGCACCACTTATGTCTTTGATGGTATGATCGGGAACCAGAAAATGTTCCTACAGTTTAAATGATAAAAAGTTAAAAAAAATATTTCTGTGAGAAATAGTTATTTAAAATGAATATTAATGTAACAAACATACCTTCCAACGCATAAAAACATAGTCTGTATTCTTCAATTCATCATAATCAAAACTGTCTGAATTAAAACATTTGGCGTATTGGTAAAAAGAATGAAATTTATTCTGGAAGAAAGATACATTTTCTTAATGAAATAGAACACAATATTTTATCTAATCATCATTTTATAACAAATAATAAATATTCATCGATATTATCCAAAAAGCAACTATACACCTGAAATGCCTACTAATACTAACATACTAAAGAATAACTGTTAGTTAGTTATTCTTTAATTAAATAGAGCAGAAAATGTACATTACAAAAAAGCAAGTTAGTTTTGCATTTAAAAAATAGCTTGCAAACTTATGTTTCATTACCAAACTTAAAATAGTATTTACAACTGAATGCAACTATATGCTAAATACTACTTCTCATTGCATTTAGATTGCTATAGTTGTTTTTATACAGCTTACCAATTTTGCTCTAAATTCATAAATATTTAGATTTGAAAATCTAAATATGCATGTGCAACGTCATAAAGTATAACTTTAATTTCAACCCAATTTATCAGATCAAATTAATTTTACATAAAACATGATGCAAATCAGATAAAAGATTTTATAAAATGCTTGTGTGCAGTTTGAACATAATGCAGTCTCATTACACTATATCTAACTTTATTTTTAAACTGCTCATATTACGTTTTATCAATAATAAATTTGGCATCAATCAGAATGTTTTTATATTGTAAAATGGGCTTGCATATACTGTGCACAACATGGACCAATATTTAGAAAACTGTTATTTTCATATATATATATCTTTATATACTAATTGCCAAGTGTCCGTCTGTCTGTCACGCTTTTTTTAGGCACTTCCCGAATAGATAGAGACTTGCAATTTGGTACACGGCTCGGTCGTTCAATAAAACCCCCTGGAAAAATCAAATTTTCCGAAAACGTTCTATAGAAGGGGTGCCCCACACCAAAACGTTCGAAAAGTGAAATAATGGTAAAGTGTGCTTTGCGATAAGATAGAGACTTCAAATTTGGTGTATGGGTAAACCGTTTGAAAGGAAAAAAGTGTACAATTTCAGATTTCCAATATTTTCTACTTAAGGGGGTGCCGCACACCAAAATGTTCGATTTACAGAATAAATGAGAAAACGTTCCTTTAAAATTTGATAGAGGCTTGAAATTTGGTAGATGGGCAAATCATTTGACGGAAAAACCCAAAACGAATATAGTTTTTCAAAAATGTTCGTTTAGGGGGTGCTCCACACCAAAACGTTCGAAAAGTGAAATGATGGGAAAGTGTGCTTTCCGATAAGATAGAGACTTCAAATTTGGTGTATGGGTAAACCGTTTGAAAGGAAGAAAGTGTACAATTTCAGATTTTCAATATTTTCTACTTAAGGGGGTGCTGCACACCAAAATGTTCGATTTACCGAATAAATGAGAAACGACCACTTTAAAATTTGATAGAGGCTTGAAATTTGGTATATGGGCTAATCATTTGAAGAAAACACCTAAAACAAATATAGTTTTCTAAAATGTTCGTTTAGGGGGTGCTCCACACCAAAACGTTCGAAAAGTGAAATGATGGGAAAGTGTGCTTTCCGATAAGATAAAAACTTCAAATTTGGTGTATGGGTAAACCGTTTGAAAGGAAGAATCTTTATATACTAATTGCCAAGTGTCCGTCCGTCTGTCTGTCTGTCACGCTTTTTTTAGGCACTTCCCGAATAGATAGAGACTTGCAATTTGGTACACGGCTCGGTCGTTCAATAAAACCCCCTGGAAAAATCGAATTTTCCGAAAACGTTCTATAGAAGGGGTGCCCCACACCAAAACGTTCGAAAAATGAAATGATAGGAAAGTATGTTTTGCGAAAAGACAGAGACTTCAAATTTGGTGTATGGGTAAACCGTTTGAAAGGAAAAAAGTGTACAATTTCAGATTTCCAATATTTTCTACTTAAGGGGGTGCCGCACACCAAAATGTTCGATTTACCGAATAAATGAGAAAATGTTCCTTTAAAATTTGATAGAGGCTTGAAATTTGGTAGATGGGCAAATCATTTGACGGAAACACCCAAAACGAATATAGTTTTCTAAAATGTTCGTTTAGGGGGTGCTCCACACCAAAACGTTCGAAAAGTGAAATGATGGGAAAGTGTGCTTTCCGATAAGATAAAAACTTCAAATTTGGTGTATGGGTAAACCGTTTGAAAGGAAGAAAGTGTACAATTTCAGATTTTCAATATTTTCTACTTAAGGGGGTGCTGCACACCAAAATGTTCGATTTACCGAATAAATGAGAAACGGCCACTTTAAAATTTGATAGAGGCTTGAAATTTGGTATAATCATTTGAAGAAAACACCTAAAACAAATATAGTTTTCTAAAATGTTCGTTTAGGGGGTGCTCCACACCAAAACGTGCGAAAAGTGAAATGATGGGAAAGTGTGCTTTGCGATAAGATAAAGACTTCAAATTTGGTGTATGGGTAAACCGTTTGAAAGGAAGAAAGTGTACAATTTCAGATTTCCACTAAGGGGGTGCCGCACACCAAAATGTTCGATTTACAGAATAAATGAGAAAACGTTTCTTTAAAATTTGACAGAGGCTTGAAATTTGGTAGATGGGCAAATCATTTGACGGAAACACCCAAAACGAATATAGTTTTTCAAAAATGTTCGTTTAAGGGGGTGCTCCAGAGAAAAATGTTCGAAAAGTGAATTGATAAAAAACCATGCTGCGGAATGAGATATAGATATCAAATTTGGTGTAAGGGTAGATAGTTTGAAAGGAAGAAAGTGTACAATTTCAGTTTACCAATATTTTCTACTTTGGGGGGGGGGGGGGGGGGGGCTCACACCAAAATGTTCGATTTTCGGAATAAAGGAGAAACGCCCCTTTTAAAACGTGATAGGAACTTGATATTTGGCATATGGGCGAATCATCTGATAGAAATCACAAAAAGTATAGAGTTTTTCAAAAATGTGTATTTAAGGGGGTGGGTACTCCACACAAAAACATTTGAAAGATAAAATGCTAGAAAAGCATGCTTCGCGATGAGATAGATACTTCAAATTTGGTGTACGGGTAAAATGTTGGAAAGGAAGAAAGTGTGCAATTTCAGTTTTCCAACATTTGTTATTGTAGGGGGGGTGCCGCTCACTAAAATATTTGATTTGCCGAACAAATAAAAAATGCCTCCTCTACAATATGATAGAGGAATTTAGTATATGGGCTAACCATTGGACAAAAAAATCAAAGATGAATACAGTTTGACAAAAATGTTCTTTAACGGGGTGCTACACAGAAAACGGTCGAAAGGTGAAGTGATTGAAAAACATGCTTCTCTTCGCGATAGGATAAGGACTTCAAATTTGGCGTACGGGAAGATAGTTTGAAAGGAAGAAAGTATGAAATTTCTGATTTCCAATTTTTGTTACTTTAAGGGGTTCCGCACACTAATATGTTCGATTTTCCGAATAAATGGGGTACACTTCCTTTTAAATGTGATAGAGGCTTGATATCTGGTATTATGGGCCAATCATCTGATAAAAAAAAAAACAAGACAAACAGAGTTTTTCAAAAATGTTCATTTATGGATGTGCTTCACAAAAAAAAGTTCCAAAGGAGAAATAATAATATAGGGGTGCCTCGGGATGAGATAGACTTTAATGTGTTGTACGGGTAGATAATTCGAAAGGAAGAAATTCGCAAATTTAGTTTACCAATATTTTCTTTTTTAGGGGGTACTGAACACCAAAATATTCGATTTGTCGAATAAATGTGAAGCGCGAATTATTAAAAAATTTGCACTATTCAGGGGTTGCTTATTGCGAGACCGTTGATTTTCAACGGGTATTCGGCTAGTATATACTAATTGCCAAGTGTCCGTCTGTCTGTCACGCTTTTTTTAGGCACTTCCCGAATAGATAGAGACTTGCAATTTGGTACACGGCTCGGTCGTTCGATAAAACCCCCTGGAAAAATCGAATTTTTCGAAAACGGTCTATAGAGGGGGTGCCCCACACCAAAACGTTCGAAAAGTTAAATGACGGGAAAGCATGCTTTGCGATGAGATAGAGACTTCAAATTTGGTATATGGGTAAATCACTCGAAAGGAAGAAAGTGTGCAATTACAGATTTCCAATATTTTCTACTTAAGGGGGGGTGCAGCACACCAAAACGTTCGAAAAGTGAAATGATAGGAGAGCATGCTTTGCGATGAGGTAGAGACTTCAAATTTGGTGTATGGGTAAATCGTTCGAAAGGAAGAAAGTGTGCAATTTCAGATTTCCAATATTTTCTACTTAAGGGGGTGCCGTACACTAAAACGTTCGAAAAGTGAAATGATAGGAAAGAATACTTTGCGATGAGGTAGAGACTTCAAATTTGGTGTATGGGTAAATCGTTCGAAAGGAAGAAAGCGTGCAATTTCAGATTTCCAATATTTTCTACTTAAGGGGGGTGCAGCATACCAAAGCTTTCGAAAAGTGATATGATAGGAGAGCATGCTTTGCGATGAGATAGAGACTTCAAGTTTGGAGTATGGGTAAATCGTTTGAAACAAAGAAAGTGCGGAATTTCAGATTTCCAATATTTTCTACTTAAGGGCGTGCCACACACAAAAATGTTCGATTTTCCGTCTACAGGGTGTGCTCCACACCAAAACGTTCGAAAAGTTAAATGATACGAAAGCATGCTTTGCGATGAGATAGTGACTTCAGATTTGGTGTATGGGTAAATCGTTCGAAAGGCAGAAAGTGTGCATTTTCAGATTTCCAATATTTTCTACTCAAGGGGGTGCCGCACACCAAAACGCTCGAAAAGTGAAATGATAGGAAAGCCTGCTTTGCGATAAGATAGGGACTTCAAATTTGGTATATAGGTAAACCGTTCGAAAGGAAGAAAGTGTGTAATTTCAGATTTCCAATATTTCCTACTTAAGGGGGTGCCGCACACAAAAGTGTTCTATTTTCCGAATAAATGAGAAATGGTCCCTTTAAAATTTGATAGAGGCTCAAAATTTCATATATAGACTAATCATTTGATGAAAACACCCAAAACGAATATAATTTTTCAAAAATGTTCGTTTAAGGGGGTTCTCCAGATGAAAACGTACGAAATGTGAATAGAAAAAAAAACATGCTTCGAAATAAGATACAGACTTCAAATTTGGTGTACAGGTAGATAGTTCGAAAGGAAGAACATGTGCAATTTCAGTTTTCCGATATTTTGAACTTTTGGGGGTGCCTCAAAACTAAATGTTCGATTTGTCGAATAAATAACAAACGCGAATTATTAAAAAATTTACATTATTCAGGGGTTGCTTATTGCGAGACCGTTGATTTTCAACGGGTATTTGGCTAGTAACATTCTATATCGTGTGCTAGATTTAATTCCGGTCCCAGTAGCAGAATATTCCTAGTTGATCTGCGATGAAGATTGAGGGTTTAAAAATTATCTGCAGCTTGTACATTGTCTTGGGGTCATTCCATGTCAAATCAACACAGACCCTAACCTGACCGACACTGAATTTTTTAAAACTCGGCTATTTTGTAGTCCACTCATATATAAGACACTATGCAAAATTTTAAGCTCCAATTATCATTAGTTTTTTTATTTATAAAAAACTTCCATTTATAATATAAAATGAAAATCCAATGATAGAATAGAGAGAAGTTGCAACTCAAAAAACCCTAATTAAAAAGCTACAAATTAAAAAGAAGTATTAAATAGAGAATCATCAATCATGAGGAAAATAAAATGCATATTTCTAGTCATCAAGCTAAAGATAATCAAATATCAATAAAAATCAATGGTGTGAATTTGAAAATAGAAAAACAAAAAATATCCAAGCATTAAAGCTATACACGTGGATAAGCACTAGGCCTAAAAAAATGTTCATTTCAAAAAAATTATTTTACAAGGCCAAGTATTTAATCAAAATCAACAAAAAAAAATTTGACCACTCTAGATGAAGTGATGATTCATAGGGACCCCCTATACCAAGGTCAAGTATTAGCAAAATACATTGTAAATGTTAGAATGGACATTTAGCACTATCCAGTATTTAAATAAATTCAAACAAAAACGTTCCATATAAAAATGCACATTGGTGTCAGTTGTCCTTTAGGGTAAATTTCTCCTGGATGCAAATAAGTGACTATCGTCCTTGAATGCAGTTTCATAGTCAACACACGGATGCATCTGCCGTCCTCAAAGGGTTAATGATGTATATGAAATTAATTACACAACCAGAAAGCTTTTGGACATTATTATGTCCTTCATCAGTGGGAAAGTAAATTATAGGTAATGAATGTGAGCTCCAATATACAGGTCACAACCGTGAGACCAGATCTGCATATGGATCATATATTTAAAAAACAATTTAATTACAAAATACATAAATGATAAGAGATCATAAAATACAGCATGTGTCGTTAAAAGCAAAGAAAAAAGTACTATACAGAAAATTATACAATGGTTTAACGCACAGCGAGTCAAGAAGATGCCAAGCATAATTGAGGGTCTGAACAGGATCAAAATTACAAATAAAATCACGATAAATATAAATGAAGGGATTCATAAAATAATATTATGGGAGTTAGTGCAGCTAATTAAGAGAAAATATTTATTGAACATAGAGTGAAAATTAATAAAATGGGCAAGAACCGTGGAGTTTTTTTATTTTTAATATCGTGAGCATGCTCAGATAAATGAATACTGATGGTATGCTCAGTTTCCCCCAGGATTAAAAAAGGGCAGGGTGCTGTTACCAGAAAAAGGGCACATATTTTTTATGTTTGAATAACATTTATGCTTGGGATTTTTATGACAAAAATCAGAGCATTGTAAAAAAATGTAAACACTTTTGTCGCGTATGCTTCCAAGTCTAATAGACAAAAATGTAAATATATTTTCTTGTTTTATAGGAAACAGGGTCAAGATTGTGAATATATAAAATTAATTTCAATTTTTTAATATTTTGAACTTGTTTTTTGAAAACCATAAAGTATCTGTCCGAGCAAGTTTTTTTTTTTTTCATTTTGCTTATTTTCACTCGAAATATCTTCGAAACCATAAAAGACAGATATAAATAGTAAGGGATAAAAATATGTATTAGGAAACTTAGTTGCTAAATCTATATTAATATTTTAAAAAAGTGCTTATAGTTTTCGAGTAATCGTTTTGTCGAGTTGAAGAAGAGTGAAAATTTCCCCTTTTTTAAGTTTGTAATGCTATCTCAAAAACTAAACCTATAAACAATTATACAAGAATATAGCTCTTTGAAATCCCTACAAGTGTATATAATTGGATTTTGGATGAGCTCTTTGTTTGCGAAGTATAGTGGTTATAATTTCGATATTTTAGTATTTTAACCTGGGTTTTCCAATATGTGGGAAAGCTTAAATTTACTTAAAATGTTACTATTGTTTCAGCTGAATCTGTCACTTACTCCTTGGTGAAATATTTGTGCATAAGTATGAGATAATCTTATTTTGTTTAAAAAATTAGGGCATTAAATGAACTTGGAGATTCTAAAAATGTGTAATGATTGGTTAGGTTTGAACAAAAGAAATGAAAATATACATATTCAAGTACATATTTATGTGCCGCCAGGCAAGTCTATAGATTATAGGTCAGATAAGTTTAATTTATATACTGAAGAACAAGTTCGTAAAATAATTTTATATTTTAACCTGAAGTCTACGGTCTGTAACATCCAGATAAAATCGTTGTCAAAACTAAAGTACTAACTAGCTATAAACAGTTAGTGAGTCATTTGTAGCAAATTGGAATCCTGTAAACAATATAAATGAATCTGAAAAAATCGAATAGCTTTATTGAACTTTACTGAAGTTTTATTTTACAAAATGTTATTCATTCAAAACAATTTTGTCTTCATCGGACTGGAGCAACCACCACTAAGGTATGAAAATGTTTCTTTTGTTGAGAACAAATATATCATTGAATAAATGCTATTTTTACATCAAATGCAATTATAGTCTTGAGCAGTTGGTTTTATTAGCAGTTACAATTATTGAATTTATATAAATTTAGAGTTTATTAAATTTAAAAAGTAGAATATTAAATTTTGATTTTTGATATTTTCTCATTAGTCAATGAGGTTTGATGATTTTAAGGGATAAGATATATTTAAACGTTGAAAATATTTATTGTTTGTTGTTATATATTGATTACAAAATAAAAAATAAATAAATAAATAAATAAAAATTAAAAAAAACCTGATTTAAATAACTAAATAAAATTCTAGAAAGCTCCATAAAATCACTGTATAAAGAAAGTATTGAACAATGGATTGGCAAATGTTTAGCTGCTAAGTTAATCATTATTCCATGGAGGAGGGTCATTAATAGTGCAAGCAACGTACGTTCGTGTGTCTGCACAGCATCCGTATCTTTAGCCGTAAACTCGCGTAGCGGGCAAGTACGCGAACGACAACTACTGCATACCTCCCTAAAGCGGGCGTATCGTTATTAAATGAGCTTGATTATTATTATTATTATTATTGCATGCATCCGCGAAGCGGGTCAAAGACGAGTCCGCTAATGAGGGGGGTTATTTTGTATTTCAAATCTGCTATGCGGATGTCGTACAACGGGCTAATCTGTTAATCCATAAGCCCGCGTGTTCATAACACAATGTCACACGATTTGCACGCGTCTGCACAAGGTATATATCGTTATTGCATGCATTGTATGCAGATTACAAACACTCGTTAAAAGAAGGCGCTTAATTTTGTAAATCCGCTACGCGAATTAAATAGGTCGAATCGTTATTGCATTTAGCGGAGTTATCGTTATGTTATATATAACGTGTACTGCATCCGTCTGCGTAGTAGTCGGGTCAGGGCCACTTATACAAATTTCTGGGTTACCCTTCATATTTAGTTTTCCTCTTTTGTGCATTCTTCGTGTCTTCTCCTCCCTCAAAAAATTACTGGGCCCCGACCACTTGAGCGGTGCCCGACCCTCCTTATGGGCGGCCGTGGTTAGATACACAGCCAATAGCTATTGCATTACCTGCATTGGGAGTAAATCCGCTATGCGAATTATATATGTCCGCATATCATTATTGCATGAAGCAGAGATTTCTTTATATTGTATATAACGCGTAGTGGTCAGATCCCATACAAATTCCTGGGTTCCTGCATTGGGAGTAAATCCGCTACGTTGGGCTGATGATGAGTTGGGCTGATGACCTGCATTGGGAGTAAATCCGCTACGCGAATTATATATGTCCGCCTATCATTATTGCATGGAGCAGAGATTTCATTATATTGTATATAACGCGTAGTGGTCAGATCCCATACAAATTCCTGGGTTCCTTTTCATATTTAATTTTTCTCTTTTGTGCATTTTTCATGTCTTCTCCTCCTTCAAAAATTGTTAGGGAGTCTGGGTCCCACCACTTGAGTGGTGTCCGATCCTCTCTAAGGGCGGCGGTGTACAAATACACAGTCAATAGCTATTACAACAAATAGGAGTACTTTTAGCCGTGACTTTCACGCGTAGTGGAGATACGCAGTCTGCAACAAGAAAGCATATTAAGAGAATTGTATTCTCTCTCTAATTCGCTAATTTTATTTTCTATTTCTTCTGATGGAGGACAATACACTGATATAACAAAATATTCAGCTTTTCCAACTTCAACCTGAAGAGCCACAATGTCTCTTTCTATCACAACAGTTCTTATTTTATACTTTGTATTACAAATTATAATGTCTGCTCTAGGCTTACCTACTTGATAAAATATTTTAAATTTATTTGGGAATCCCACAATATTATCTTCCCAATAATAGGGTTCATTAATAATACAAATATCCACATTTCTTATTTACAAGATTCTGCACTAGTTAAAGATAGGCAGATTTGGCATGATTCAAATTAATCGATGCACAAAAAAATACCAGTAGAACTACTCTCCATAGTCCGTCTTAAGCCTTATAAAATCAATTTCCTTTTTAAAAATACTACAATTATTATCCGTATATTAGGTTTACTGTTAATATCATTTTCAATATCTAAATATTAGGATTCAATAAATTCCACTAGTACTTCATCCCTCGTATCCATATTCCAAGGTCACCAAGCTGGGGACTTCGTATTGAAATCTCCTGTTATACATTTCCACCTGTTATAAATTTCTTATCAATAAAACTATTGATTATTCTCTCTAATTCGCTAATTTTATTTTTTATTTCTTCTGATGGAGGACAATACACTGATATAACAAAATATTCAGCTTCTCCAACTTCAATCGGAAGAGCCACAATGTCTCTATCACAACAGTTCTTATTTTATACTTTGTATTACAAATTATAATTCCTGCTCTAGGCTGACCTACTTGATAAAATATTTTACATTTATTTGGGAATCCCACAATATTATCTTCCCAATAATAGGGTTCATTAATAATACAAATATCCAAATTTCTTATTTACAAGATCCTGCACTAGTTGAAGATTGGCAGATTTGGCATGATTCAAATTAATCGATGCACAAAAAAATACCAGTAGAACTACTCTCCATAGTCCGTCTGAAGCATTATGAAATCAATTCCTTTTTAAAAATACTACAATTATTATCCGTACTACTGTGTTCGGTATTGAACTTAGTACCAAATTTGTTATTATGCAAAGCACAATTTTTGCAATTTAACTTATTCTCACAGTCTGTTTCTTTGTTGTTGAGACCCAGACTATCTGACCTACCAGAAAAGTGTAAGGTAACTGTTTGGACGGCCGGGTAGTGCCACCCAATTTAGACCGGAACTCAGTAGGGGAGGAATCCACAGGGACCGTACCCTTCTTCCCCTACCACCAACCTCTCTGAAGGACTTACGGACCCACATGTTTAATGTGATCGTACTCTGCATGAACACAGCAGCAGTTTTGGCAGTGACGGGAATTGAACCCAGGCCTACAGAGTGCAATTCCTGTGCGCTAACCACTGGGTTACCGCGCCCTGTCCGTTTCTTTGTGGTTTAATTCACCACACTTTCTACAACAGCTATCAGTATCGCAGTATTTCGCACTATGTCCAAACTTTAAGCACTTGTAACAAATTGTTGGTCTCAGATATTCTCTGAGGTCAACTCTACTCCAACCTAAATACAACTTCTTTTTGTCAATTAAAGTCTTAAATGTCACAAGATCCAAAGCCACAATCTAATTTTCACCTCTCCTTCCTCTCTGAAGCACTGCTTCACTTCTATTTCTGATTCTGCTCTCAGTTCACATTCTGTTCCAGTATTGCTGTTTTCAAGGACTCTAGTGAAACCAACAGCCACGTTATACACTATAATTTGTGGTTTCTTTTTCACTGGCTTTTGGATCGTAAAATTTTTAAAAGTTAAAGATAAAGTGAATTTCAATAACTATGAGCCGAAATAGATGAACCAACATTAAAAGCATGATTAAAATAAGCAATGAAAGGGTGTTTTCTATGCAATTTTATAATGGCTGAGTAGTTTCCAAAATACTGCTATATAAAGCAAAAGAAAATAAACAATATTTTAATTGAACATTCTGACTAAATTTTGGTTTCAATCAGTTGAATAGTTTCAGAAGAAAGTTACATTTATTTTGCAGACATATGAAGAGAACACTATAGAAATTTTTTAGTTTTAGTATCCTCAAAAATGTCTAAATTTCCAATTTGACCAAAAAGTTTTTTGTTTTTTGTTTTTTACATGAATACAATACTTGCTTTTAGTGGAGAAGGTAAAAATTATATAGAAGAAGAAGTCTTAAGATTCAGTTTTTAAACAATCTCTTCAAAACATATTTTCTTTCATGACTATGGAAATTTTTATAGTTATTTATAAATACAGATTTGTACACAAATGTGAAAATATTTAATTAAAATTAACAAATATTTCACAACAAATACAAGAAAGGAAGAGAAAATGAAAAGTATTATAAAAGAATATTTTACATCTGCCATTAGATATTTGAACTACAGCCCTGTCAAATGGCGACTTCTTAAGTTTAAATATGATCAATATTTTATGCCTGAAATGTCAATGACTTTCTTTACTTAAAGTATTGTAATGGCATTAAAAACACCTTTTGAGCATCCTTTGTACAATTCACTTTTTTTTTTACTGATGTCCGTCTTCTATCTTTGGCTATATCTTTTGAACAAATTCAGCAAATCAAATTAAATTTAGTATAATTATTTCAATGAGTGAGCATCAGAGACCTATTGGTTTTCAAAAGTAAATAAAAAAGGGAAACACCCTCAATTTTTCTCTTCTTTTCTTTAAATTAGAAAAATCTCATACAAATAATTTTGTTTTAAAATATTCCATAAATAAGTATTTTAAATAATATTATTCATCTAAAATTGAAGGCCATCATTTATAGGATACAAATATGCACTATTCTCAAAATATTTTACATTTCTGATCAAAAATGGTAAACAAATTATAAAATTAAATATACTTGCTATTATTTAATAAGTAAATTCCTTATAAGTGCTTTTAACAAAAAATAATTTGATATTGTTTAGAAGTTATCACTAGTCCTTCTCGTGATACTGGAAATTTTACTTTCCCACATAAGGTGCTATAACTCTCAAACAACCAATAAACATCAAAGGCCTATTGATTTTGGGAAGACTCAAGTAGAATTATAATCAGAAATAAATAGTCAATGATCAAATTAAATGGAATCTAAAGTAAATCATTTACAAAATATGAACAATATGTCCAATAAGTTATAATGCGAAATTAGTGCATTTATAGAAGTATTTGGTTTGAGGTTTGACTTTTACATGATTAGAATCTTTTTTCATAAAACAAACCATGTAAAAATATTTTAGGCACTAATTTTACATGCAGTGATTAAAAATGAGATAAAAACACAGTTACCCAATGTTTCTTATCTACTTCTTCATCAGCATCCCACTTTCGGGTAAGAAATGGGTATTTTTTGCTAATAATTTCACCGTCAAAGAATGTTGTTAATGTAGGATATTCTTCTGTCAGACCTTTAATCTTCAAATATCCACAGAGATAAGCATTTTCTTCATCTACATGCTGAAACATTCAGATATATGAAAAATAATGAAAACATTCTTAAGTAAACAAATTGGATTTTTAAACTTTTGAAGTATAGCAAAAACAAAATGTTTAATTTTTAATAACAAAATAGCTTAAAACTACATGACAGTAGATTTACACTTCCTTTGCAGATACCAACAGTTGTGGAATGGCTTCCAGCTTTTCAGCTCTCTTTGGAATAAAATAGCAGATACTACCTGCAATGGCAGCAAGAAAATCTACTATGTGCCACAAGAGTAAATTAAATATTCAGAATTAACTGGAAACTTAATTTTGGCTTAGGTGAAGCGTGAAGTTGATTTTTTTATATTAACCCTTCACTGACGGCAGATGCATCTGCAAATCGACTGTGAAACTGCATTCAAAGACAATACTTACACATTCACGTCCAGGAGAAATTTACCCTAAAGGATGACAGACACCAAAGTGTGTTTTCATATATGGAATGTTTGGGTGATCGGTAGAATAGCCCACACCTCAATTTTCAAAGTACAAAATAGCACCAAGTTGGCACCATGCACCGAGTTACAATTGCATTCCGTTTACTTCGCCAAACTGGTAGCCGACAACTTTCCGGACATCCAATCAGCACGCAACTTTTATGGAATAGTATTTCAATAGTAATCTGTGTATTTCATCAAATCTTTTTGCAAACTTTTTTGGAATATATATTTGTTTCTACGAAAGTTGGTTTTGTGGATCTTTTTCGATCAATTTTATTAATTTGTTTTGCAACAACCTTTTTTCAAATATGTATTTGTTTATTTCCACGTAATTGTCGTACATAAAGATTTTCAATAGATTTCAGTATTAGTGATTGCAGATAAAGTTTCTAAATGGCATCTGGTAAGCGACAAATGGATTCGAGCAAATGTTCTAGAAAACGTGCTCGGGTGGATGTTGGTGAAAATGAGTCCAGTATAAAATTTTATTATTTGGTTGGAATAAGGTTAGTTCTTTTATTTGTTCATCCCGTGTTTTGAAATTGACTTTTATATTTTTCCGTGTTTTTAAAATGGGTTTGTTTCTTAATTTTAAAGTATCATTTTTTCTTGAATTTGTTAAAATACAATCTTTTTTCTCGTTTTTTCTTAAATTTAGTTAAAGTACAAACTTTTTTCAAAGTTCTGTTTTTTCTTAAATTTTGCTAAAGTACAAACGTTTTTTTTTTTTTAAATTTCGTATTTTCTCTAAGTATTGTTTTTTTTTTTTTTAAATTTTCGATGTTTCAAATTATAAGTTTTTGATATTGATTTAAAATAAAAAAATATTATAAGTATCGCATGTTTCAATATGGTTTCTACAATTTCAAGTTTTTATTTTGACATTACGCAATATTTTTATAATGCACAAAAATCTTATTTTGCAAGCTTTTTATTCACTTTTTATGAGTATTACTAACTTTTATTCAAATTGAATTGCACTATTATTTACATTCTAAATTCCAGTTTTTAAAACTGCAGAATACGTCGCTTTGGTAGGAGGATCCTATTTTAAAACACGGGAAACTACGTCACTTGAAATGGGAAGAGTCAATTTCAAAACACTGAGAAACGCGCCAACTTTGAGCAATTTTGTACTAAGAAAAATGAAGTGTGGGCTATTCTACCGATTTACCAGAATGTTTTTATTTGAATACTAGATGGCGCTAAATGTCCATTCTAACATTTACAACATATTTTGCCAATATTTCACCTTAGTATAGGTGGATCCCTATTAATCATCACTTCATCTTGAGTTGTAAAACATGATTTTATAATATAAACAGATCATTTCTCACAGACTCTACTATGTTATAATTGAATATGGGTTCTTGTTTTCATTTTAGTTTAATGATTGCGCTGGTGAATTTTTGGAATGTAAGAGCGTATTTTCTTTCAAGTTTGGGTTTTAGAGGAATAGGAGGTAGTGAATTTATTAGGTTATTTTGGATAAAGAATGGTTAGGTCAAGACAAGCTGTTCTGCGAATGTAATATACTCGCATGGACACATGGTAATCAAACTGGATAGTTTATCGGGTATGCGGAACTGTGAGTGTTTTCGGCCGTCGTTCAGTCATGCCTTTTTGAACAGCTGTCGAATGGAAAGTCTGAATAAAAGTAATGCAGATACTGAAAATTCAGGGAACTTTAGTATTTCTGACGAGTGCACAGACAGTTTTTATGAATGCAAAGATTGCAATGTTGATCTGTGCGTGAATCCATGTTTTGAAAAACATTATAAGTAAAAGGAATATTAGTTAGTAACAATGCTATTTTCTTCTTGAGAATTGTACATAATCTCTATTAGCTGCATAAAGTATTGAGTACAATCATTTGGATATTTTTTCTGCATAACAAATAACCATTTAATCAAGTTAATTATTTAAATGTTTAATATTTAAATAAAAGATAATTTGCGTGGAACGTATACATCTAATGGAGAATAAGTATTTCCTTTATTCCTAAAAGTAGAATGCTGTGTTGAATGGGTAATTTTTAGTGAATTTTTTTTTAGAGTTAGGCTTCAAAAAATGTGCCATCCTTTGGGAATAGTTTGGAAGCAAAATGCTCCGTCCTTTGGGCCACAGCAGTTCCGGAATGCCGTCGTCTGCAAAGGGTTAATATTGATAATCATAATGTAAACTAACTAGCCATTATACATAAATCTTGGCCAACTTATGACAATTAATTGGTTTCAGATTTGAGCAGAATTACCAATTACAGAATGTAGAAATAACACTTTATTCATTTTAAACCTTGACTTGCCACAGTGCCCACAGCTATTAGTCACTAAATATAGCAACATACCAATGTTTTAGCAATTAGTATATTAAGGAAGTAAAAGATAACAAAGAAACATGCCTGCTATGTGGGTATATTCCTTTGAGTATAGTGAGCGCAGTCAGAAGCAACAAAAGTTGGTTAAAAAGCTGAGAGGGACCAGTGGAATCAGGATTCAATTCATACATTCGACAAAACGTAATAGTAAATCTAAGTTCATACACATAAAGGAGTCAAATCTTACAAAACTATCAATAAATTTAACAGCAGCAGGCAATCAGAGGATTTCAAGTTCAGCATAAACAGGTCAATTGCAGCGTAGAAAATAAAACTTGTTGTAACAAATCAGCAAACATAAAAGACAATCATATAGGCTTGCCTGGCATGACAAACTGGCTATAAATAGTTGAGATATGAGACAAAAAACAGAGGGCTACATAAATGCAGTTTAAGCCCAAAAGATACGGTGCAAGTTGAGTTTTGTCTGAAAAATAATTAATTTTGATGGTAAAATGACAAATTTTCGAACTGAGGAATTTCTTTTTTTTTTTGTAAATTCCCAAAGTATAAATGCAATGTTAGCCACATATTTACATAAAATCTATCGATAATGAAAGTCTCAATAATTACTTTAGTATTAGTTTGTTTGTCAGTATTATTTGCAGATTAATGCTGCAAAAAATAAAATTATATAAAAAAAACTTTAAAAATTCATATAAAAAAAAATTGCCTTTTCTAACATTTTGGCCCATGGGGTTGAGTTTTTTGAAATATATTTTACTACAGTTTTTTTTTTTTTAATGGAGATCCTATCCCAAATATTGTACTTGGAGGACTTTCAAGATCTGTATCATTTTAGCTTTTTTTTTTCATCAGTCTGGAATTAAAAATTCTGTAACACAAAGAAACTATTGAATTTTTTTTTTAATTTTCGACACTTGAGCAACAAAACTGAAACCCTTAGCGCTTTAGTTTTTAAAAAAAACGGCTATAGATCACAATGCTAAAATTGAGGAGTGAGATTTTCAAATGGGTCTCCTTGTCACCCTTTACCAGAGATATTTTTTAATTTGTCCACCTTTAAAAATCTATTGACTTTTTCAAAATTCTGGCTCTATAGCTCCTTTAAAACACCTTTGGCTCCAATTTTAAAAAAATTAATCACAATCAAAAAATTGAGAAAAGAAATTTCTTGACAGGATCAATTGTTAGCCCTTTTTCAGATGTTTTTCAAAAATATTTAAAAAACTATTAAATATTTCAACATCTCTAATATTTCAAATGCATTCTCAAATTGAAAGATACATACATGGGTTTTCATGCCTTAATAAGATATACATATTTTAAGCAATTCTTTAACTATATCAAAGTCTTAAAATTTTCTTAAATAAGAGAAATCTCATTTGTGAAAATAAACTCAACTACCCCCCTTGAGTATGCAAGTAATTCAGATACAAAACTTGCAACAAATAATTTCCATTTTTTTTTCCAAATATCCACAGTGTGACAATAAGGTAAAACATGCAGGGGATAGTAGTAATGAATGGGACACGTTTGGTTTCTTATAATTTTTTCTACTTTTTTTTTAAATTCAAAATTACATGATATTTGCTTTACTCGTTTGGTTACATGAAACAAAAGTCAAAATTTAAATGGAAATCGTTTTCAATGAGTAATAATATCAAAACTGGAGCTGTACCAAACTGGATACATTTTAATAAAGGCATATTGTTATTTATTACCACTTTCATGTGTTGAAGACCCAGACCGTCCGAAAACATAGAGCATCCATTTGTACGGCCGGGACCACTAAAAATTTCTATGCCAGGGTACTTGTAAGCTGTTGGGATATCAAATTCTTATATAATGTATTTGAAACGTATAACTGTTTTAAAATCAGACTAGGCTGTTAGTCAATTAAACAAATATCAAGACGTTCATTACATCATGAATGTTCATTATCAAATGAATTACCGTTACTGCGACACAATGGGATGCAATGCAAATTAGCAATTTTGCATACAAATCTATTGTGAATTACTCAGGTAAAATATGTAGAATACATAAATCGATTTAGAGATAAGTATCTGTAAAGTTTTCCTTAACAAAACAAATGAGTTTACTTTACTTGAACAGGGCTTACTTACTTGAAGGACAACCTCGACATCATAACAATTTCCTTTACTTTTTTGATGACCCTGAAATTTTGAACCATTATATAATAAAGACCTTGCAACACCTGGTTGACATGAATTTGCTGGGGGTGGTGGAATAATTTTCGTTTTTCCAGGCATTTTATTAATAAAAACAGCGGTCACCACAAATAAATAGTAAGCCGAGTTGAGTAGAATTCGGCATTTACAAATTACGTACTCTGTGGAAAAATTGCTGACGTGTAAAGCTTTACAAATTATATGAAAAAGAGACTCATTTTAACTCCATATAAATTTTTATAATCAAACTAAAACAACCTATTACGAAATGTAATTCCAAAAACAAGAACTTTCATTACATTAATTTTTTAAACATTATAAATTCATCACTTTCATCAACAATTTCTATTTATTCATTATAAATTTGTTTTTAATTTTAAATTTCTATATAAAGAACACGGTGTTAATATTTATATGTTTCCAAAAATATTTATTTTGATTATTTTTTATTTCACCTGTCATTTCCTTTCTATTGTAAAATAGAACTGAAATGAAGTGGTATTTTATTTGTGTTTAGTAATCTGAAGTGCGAATTTGCGATACTGTAGAATACTATATTAAATATTTATGTAATTTCTTTAGTATTTTGTTTAATTTGCTTAATGCTGCATGTGTTATTAATATATTAAGTGTTTATCGAACTTTTACCATATAGGTTTGTATTAATATAGTAGAATTTGATAAAATTTTAAAGGTATAACAATATGGATCGATCGTTTTATGTTTAATAGGTTTTGTAATTATCTCTATTTATATTAATCAAATAGAAGATAAGAATAAATATATAATTCAGCCATTTGCAACATTATTTTTGCTTGTAAATCTTTGTCTTGTAATGTGGTATACTAGAATTCATTTAACATTCAAGATAGTTTCATTGAAATAGGGTGAGTGTTCTAGTTATGGCCACATTTAGAAAAGTATAAGTTTAAAAATGTATCCAGCTTAATGGAATAAACACTATGAATTGATATACATAACATTTAATAGTAAATTTAATTTCTTTCAGATACTAACAATAACTTACAAAATTTCTGTTTTCATTGAAATTTTTAAAAGTAAGCAAAATCTTCCACCTAACACCAGTTTTGGCCATGATAATTAAATGTATTTACATCTATAAAAACGTAGATAAATGAATATTCTGATGCCCATAGTTGGTATTTAATAACTGTATGCCTATCTAGTAGCTGTAAAATAATTAAATTAAAAAGTTATTAAGAAATATTAATCACAACATTTCATAATGAGGTAAATACAACACATATTTTGGATTGATAACGTGTTCTAAATTTACTATTATTCAAATTCTAGACATCAAAATATTCATTTAGATTGGCATAATTCATGCACAAGAAAACATATTCAACATCTGAGTCTCGCAAAAGTTGAAAAATGTGAGTTGCATTGCAACTAAGTTTGTTCTTTTTTCTGCTAAGGTGTAAAGTAATGTGGGATTTATGCCCATCTAAGGAAATTATTACTAAAAATAATGTTTATTTTTCGACTAAATAGTAGTAAAAACATTAGCAATGTACTCATAAAATGTCTATCCAGTTATCCATTCAGTCTGAAATAGTATCTACTCCCCAATGGCTAGGTGCTGATAAGCTTTTAAAACTGACCTACCATTCTTAATTGCTTTTATCACACAGTCTTTTTACCCGGCCGTCCATACAGTTACCTTACACCTTTCTGGTAGGTCGGACGGTCTGGGTCTCAACAGTCTTTTTACACCTAAGCCCACTTTCTGTCTTGCCATATGCAAATTTAGTGTAAAACCATGTAAACTACTAATTACATTATCTATGTAACATGAATTTACACTGCATCACTATTTGAAATAATTAAAATGCCAAATTAAAGTGCTTAATGTACATTGCTAAAACTGATGCACATGTCATTCCACTTTTGACCAACTTCATGGCCAAATGTGGAGTGTATATGGAATTTATTGTTCAGTTTGGGCCACCTTTAGAATAAAGCCAAATAATATTTCATTACTTACAGAATTAATTAATTAACACATGTTACCTTTTAATTGTTAAAATATAAACTTTTGTGAAATTGATAATTCAAAGATTGGAAACAATAGAAGAATAAAAATTTCAAAACCTTGTTGCTTAGATGTATGAGAAAAGAGAACACACATTCGTAGATTTATTTTTCCGATGAGTCCCATGGTATAGGTAATTAACCAACCATGGTACATATAATCAAAACAATGTATACAAAATGGAAGAACAAAATTCATTGGTTAAATAACACATTCAATTGTTAATTATTTGTAAAATTGTTACAATTTGGCCAAAACTCGAGCTCTTACCTACCCTAACTGTGGGTTACGTTTTTATTTTATTTGCATTTTGCATAACTGACTTCTTTTGTGCACATCTTTTCATGATAATTATATTCAAAGTAAGTGAAATATGCTTACTAAATATTTTTTATAGGGGTAGATTAGGAGTGTTCCGATATCCAATACCGATTATCGGTTTCTCCGATATATCGGTATTTTTCCGATACCAACAGAATAATGATATTTGAGAACTGATAGATCTGATATTTTTTTACTATTTTTTTTATTTTTCAGCATTGAGAAAATGATTTTTCTTTAACTACCTTTTCTTCCTGAAACAGAACGATATGCAGAAAAACGATAAAATACAGAAACACCTCACTCGCCTGAAAGGTAGACACTGAAAGCCAGGAATAACTCTGTCATATTCTGTACTACTGCATGAAAAGGAAACGCTAAATTCGAAGGTCTTCAATGCTACTTTTTAATGTTTATAGTCAATGATGCCACCCTTTCGTTATTTATTTATCTTTAGAATGTATAGAGATCTTTAACTATATTATGAAATCCTTTTTTAAAACTGGGCAAGTCACCCATAAGCAAACCACAACAGGGACTTGAACAGAATCACTTCTAGTATAGATATTGTGCTTTGTGTTTCCAGTTAAAGATAGTTGCTAGATTGGACAACATTCCTCATCAAACCACTTTTGAACACTAATCTCAACTTTTTGAAGCATAAAATAGCTAAAATAGTAATAAATAAATAAAGTAATAATATGGTGCACCTTTTTGGGTCCTACTGAATATATGTACCAATTTCATGGTCGTACGGTACTTAGATTTCTCGTTATTTTTACTATATGCCTGGAAATGTTTACTCACTTCTAAAAGTGACAATTTGATACACGGTTGATTCAAGTGGTGTGGTGTAGTAGTCAGAAAATTCAAAACTTCAGAATTAATCTATAGGAGAATTGGGGAGTGGAGGTTTTATCTCCATATCGGTTCATATTCGATTAGTCGCTATTGCAATGGATATGATTAACCATTGTTGTATGAAAGTTAAAATATAATTCAATATTCCGCCTCATTATCCTAACTCATTTTTTTACTTACATCTTTCCCCGTAAAATTCGCTTTGCATTAGTTGAATCAAATGTAGAAATGAAAAATATCTCCTATAACCAGGGGTGGGGAATTATTGGAAATTCTTACCAGCCAGAAAAAATATGTACCAACCAATTTGCTCTCACTGTTTGTTCAAGGTTCACAATTTCTATAAGCAAAAAGAAATAAAAACCTAAAATGCAATTTTTACATACACTTTAACACATTTCGCAAAAGTTTAAATACAATACCAAAAATAATAAAATTATGTATATTGCTAGACTTTCTTAGCTTTTTTTTTATTAAAATGTACAATGTGCACACAACTTAATTTTTGCTATAAATAATCATTTAAATTTGAACACATACCTAAGTATATATAGCACTGATAGCAACATTAATGGAACATATATAGAATAAGAAATTCATTTATTTTAAAATGCAGTACTTTATGATGTAGGAACATTAGATGTTATTTAAAGAAATTGGATATAGATGGCTTATTATTACTAGTCAGAGTCTTCCCCAGAATTGACACTGGCCAGGATGCTATTACACAAAAAGAGAACTTAAAATAATTGAAGGCACTAAGTTACAGAGCATAATTGCATGTACCCTCGCAACAGCCGCATCATTAGCGATGAGTCCGAGTAGCGGCCAGGTATGCTGTTAACAGATAGTTCATCAACTCACTATTAGCCATCACTTGCGTGCGTAATAGAAGTGCGTGATTGACAGCTACTTTATGAACTGCACCATTAACCGTGATTTTTGCGCATAGTGGAGGTGTGCGATCGACAGCTACTTCATGAACAATCTCATTGGCCACGACTTTCGCACTTAGCGGAGGCGTGCGATCAACACCTACTTCATGAACAATCCTGTTAAATGCGACTTTCGCTCTTAGCGGAGGTGTGCGACCAACACCTACTTCATG
Source organism: Amaurobius ferox (assembly GCA_951213105.1). Lineage (NCBI taxonomy): Eukaryota > Metazoa > Arthropoda > Arachnida > Araneae > Amaurobiidae > Amaurobius > Amaurobius ferox. Next base: position 23,474,456 of record OX578149.1, read on the forward strand.
AACAATCCCGTTAGCTGCGAAGTTTGAGCTTAGCGGAGGTGTATGGTCAACAGCTACTTCATGAACAATCCCGTTAGCTGCAACTTTCGTGCTTAGCGGAGGTGTGCTATCAACACCTACTTCATGAACAATCCCGTTGGAAAAATCAAATGTAAACATCGCGATTCACATTTCCCATGAATGAACGTTCATGCAAATTTCTTGTGAATGACTCTTTCATTTCACAGGTGTGAAACGTTTTCCAACATGAGGTATCATGCAAATCTGATTCTCAATGTGTATGCATATCATTTGTATATCCGGGGGCGTTTCCAGAACGATCCATTTTCAGGTATATAAGACACAACTTTCTTGAGGCATTATTCTATTATCATACTATCTGTTCTGATCTCTCTCTCAGTTCAGACCTGATCAATTAGCAGATGACCTCTGACATATGACGACGATAAGAGGGTGTAATTCTTAGACGATATGTTCAGTATGCGTTCTAAGTCGGATGTGTTTAGTTTATAACACAGACTTGTATTTCTGCTGTATGATAGCAATTTATAAAGTTTTCATGACGTTAAGTATTTAAGTTTACTTACGGTGAATTGTGTGAAGTCATAGTAAAGTGTATCGGTCCTTCATCTAATGAAACTTTGAAACTTTTCTGCCAAGTGTGATACCAACAATGATGGCTTCAAAAGCACCCAAGTTATTGATGTAGTATAAGTTTTTCTAAATACTACAAATGCTTCAGGAAAGTTCTGTGATTTACTTCAGTCTTTACGAGCTTTTTGTGCATAGAATTGTTTAGTATTGGCATAGTACCTATCGAGTTGTGTAAATTGCCTAATGTGCTTTATTTAGTCACTAAATAAAAGTGAACTGAGTTTTCTTAACCTGCTTTGTATATTTTTTCATTACATACGAACATTCATCTGAGGTTTTTGCTGCATTTAACTCTGTTTTTTTTCAAGCTGCTAGAATATTCTATCCTGGCGTATTGTGAACATCGGCATTAGATGATATGAATCTATGGATATACGATATGACATGGTAGCTGACAAGCCATGACTTTCATGCTTAGCGAAGGTGTGCGATCAACAGTTTTCCCGGCCCGAGATTTGGATGCTCGGCCATATTTTTAGCGAGCCCTCGGGTCTGAGCTGCGGTAACACCTACTTCAGGAACAATCCTGTTAGCCGCGACTTTCGATCTTAGCGGAAGTATGCGATCAACAGCTACTTCATGAAAAATTATATCAACCACGACTTTCATGCTTAGCGGAGGTGTACGATCAACACCTACTTCATGAACTATCCCGTTAGACTTGGTTTTCGCACGTAGCAAAGGTGTGTGATCAACATCTACTTTATGAACTATCCCGTTAACTGTGACTTTCGCCCGTAGTGGGGCGATTGATAGCTACTTCATGTGCTACCATGACTTACGCGCTTAACTGAGGAGTGTGACAAACAGCTGCTTCATGACTGCACTGTTAGCCGTGTCTTACATGCATAGCAGAGGTTAGTGGTCGAAATTTACATCATTACCTGCACCATTAGCTGTGATTTTCATGCGTAGCCGGGCTGCTTGATCAACACCTACTTTATGAACTGTGCTGTTAGGAAACTTAATGTAAACAAGCAATGCGTACATTGGTTGTCGTATGGTCAAAATCCCAAATGTTACTTTTTCCTGATTGGCTAATCACTTTAGGATAGCTTGTCCATAAGTTTTAACTCCATGTTCCATATTCCTGCAAATTGAGATCTCAGCATCCAGAATATGCTAATTTCTACTTCGTCCAATTAGAGATTGGCATACTCCAGAAACATTAACTTCTACTTCTATGACGCAGCACTTTAAACTTGTGGATGGGTCAGTAGAGGGTATCATGTGTTGTTATATTATACTGTGTATTACTAGTATATTGGTGTTGCTGAGAAGTTATCCCAATTGTACTTGCGTTATGCATGTCGTAATTTAAGCTTTGCCGGTAGGTGGCAAAGCACATGGCCAGTTTGTTTAGGCCTATTTATTGTGGGATGTTTAAATTTTCAAGACAATGTTGCTTTAAATTTGTGCAGATACCGTATCGAAGATATGGATACGCGTATCATTTATATTATATTTTGATATTTCTTTCGTGAAAATAAACCAGTTATTTCACATAAAGTCTCTTTACTTCAACAATGTACGACTTGATGGAAATCCACGGCGATCTCTGCTACAACAATTGGCTATGTGCAATACATTAATTTTTAAATTGCTCTTTTAATGTTTTAAAGCTAACAAATGGTTATGGGCCACTGAAACTCTGTTCCTATCAAGTGATTTTTGAAGTGTGAACGAGCTCCGAGACAGGAGTCGCAGCTGCATAGTAAGTGAGAAACATGGTGACGGCTGAAATGGAGAGGCTGGAAACAATTTATCTATGTGGAGCGTTGACATAAAGTTCGTGCTAATGAATGATGGCTTATATGGCTTCATGTCAGGAATGAATAGAGGAAACACTAGGAGAAGACACAACACGAAAAGAAAGGTTGGAATATCAGAGACGTAAAGAAAAGACTTTGTCAATATTATACTACAGTCTTGAAAATGAGTTCTGTGACCTGATTTCCTCAATAGACGACCATTGATGGCATGGGAAATTCTGAAAGAACAATTCGAACAACCTCATTAGTCCAGGGCTGGACTAATGAGGTTATTTGACAATTTCTTCAATGAAAAACCAATATTAGGGGAACCAATTGGACTCTTTGTTTCAAGGATAAAAAGTTAGTGTTCAAGCTGAAGGATGCTGCCCACCCAATGGCCGAGGTCTTAGTTTCATTCCAGACCATACGTCATCTTAGTGATGAATACAAAGAAACAGTACAGAATCTCTACAGACTGCCTGATGACCAGTTTACTCTGAAGCATATAGAGACTGAACTAATAGCAGAGGAGGACAGAATTGCCCAACAAAAACATGATGAGCAACAAACTGGAAGTAAGACTTTAGCTTACTGTATGGGTGATTCCACTGTCACGTGCGGGACATTCAGACTACATTTTCAACTATATTTTCTTGTAGACTTTTTTTGTAAGAATAAAGTTTTAGAATTTGTTATGGTCTGATGAAAGTACTTCAGTTGGGTGATATTATAAGCACAAGAAATTTTTCATAAACTTTTCAAATCCCAAGTCTTTTAATTAAACTTAACTGTCACGTGCGGGACACACTATTTGACAGGACTTTTTATTATATCTCCTAACAAAAAATTTTCTGAATCTGCAGTAGTCACATGACTTCAGCATTTTTTTTATATATCTCCTAGGTCCATATTAATTATTCATAAATGTTTATAAGAGGTAAGGTAATCATATACCCAGTTAAGTTTTTTAAATAAATGTCACGTGTGGGACATTGTGTGATTTGATTTGTCAATAAAAATACAATTGCTTTATTAATTCCAAGAAGTTTATTTTAATGTGAAAGTACTAAACTATTATTATAATATGAATTTTAATAAATTATTTCTAGGTAATAATATATTGATAGTAAAAATATATATAAAAAAGAGAAACACAATTTGAAACAAAAATTAAAGCAAAGCGTTTATGTACCAAACAGAAATATACAATATTTAAATCATAGTTCTTTGTAATGTTTAATTACAGTTTTACAGGTGAACAAATTTGTAAGAGCCTCTACTATTAGCAACAACTGGTGCTAAAATAACCTTCACTACCTCTTCACATTTGTAAGGAATTTCGTCACAATGTTTAGGCCACTTGAAGTAGCCCCTGATTTGTGACTCTTCCATCATGTTTACTACAAATGTACCATTTTTTTCTGTTTTGGTAATTTCCCCTGGATAGAGTTTGTTCTCATAATTTACAATGACCCATTTTCCACATGCCATGTCTTCACCAGAAATCAAACATGGTGAATTGCTGTTTCCAAAGGTGATATTTTCAGTCGAAAGAGAATGGTTTCGACAGTTGATGACGCCCTTTCCTTTTGATTGAATTACATGGAAATGTGATATACCAGTAATTGGAATTACACTGTTCCATGGGTTCTTCTCTCATATTTTTTCCTCTATGTGATCATTTCCAATACAGAAGATCCTTGTACTGTGTGTAAGTTGGCTTGCTAAGTTAGCAAAATCTTTGGCAGACTAGACTGTGTGTATCTCACCTTGGCTCATCATCTTTTGACATACAAGTCGCTTTATATTACCTCCACTCCATCAACTACTCCTTTACTGTGAGAAGTAGTAGAGTACTTCCACATGAAATTTGTTCCTGTGTACTTTTCCGACAACATGCATAGAAGTTTGGCCATATATTTGTTTTTAAATTTGGAGGATGGCCCATCACTCAAAATGACCTCTTCTTTTGGTTGTATTTTATTCGATTGAAAAATTTCTTCAAAAAGAAATTCTATGGAAACAGAAATAGTGTCTTTATTTGATGTATCTGAACATATGAGGTAAGTCATATGAGGAGAGATATGAGGTAAGTCATATGAGGTCGTAAGAACATATGAGGTAGCAAAAACAAGAAGAATTTTTTTTAAAGCCCTAGGAAGAATTAGATCTGATAAAACATTGGAACTAATCCATATGGATGTTTGTGGACCTATGCCAAAATCATTGCGTTGAAAACCCAGGCCGTTCGACTCATCCAAAGGACTTGAGCAACTACTTGAACGGCCGGGAAGGCAAAAATCATTGCGTGGAGGAGCTAGGTACTTTCTTAGCATAACCGATGATTTTTCACCTAAAGTAACTGTTTATCCTATGAAAAGAAAGTGAGAAGTTTTTGTTGGATTTAAACAATTTCAGCATAAAGCGGAAAGATTTTTGAATTCCAAAATTTTAAGCGTCAGGACTGAAAGGACTAACACATACACACCCAAACAAAACAGGGTTTTGGAAAAGTTTAATTTAACAGCTTTGGATTGTGTTAGGGCAATGTTAAATAACAGTAATTTAAAAGACGACTTTTGGGCAGAAGCTTTACTCTGTTTTGCATATGTTAAGAATCGGATCTGTCACAAATTCAAGAATCTGACACTGATCAAGTTATACAGCGGCAGAAAACCATCAGTTACCCACCTCAGAGCATTTGGATGCCAATCTTTTGTAGGCAAGCCTAAACAACTTAGGGGGAAGTTTGACATGAGGGCATTATGGTAGGGTATGCTTTAAAAACTCGAGGATATAAGATCTGGCTCTTGAATGAGGGGAAGATAGTCGAAACGAACACTGTAAAATTTAATGAAGAGTGCAATGCAGAGGAAGGCAATCTGGGACAGAGTATTAATGAGAAACCAAAACTAGTAGAAAAATTCACTTTTTCATCTCACAAGCCTACATACCTAGACTCGTCTGATGAGGAGTATGTGGAAAGAGAAAAAGACGATTCATCAAAGGAAGATCAAGACATTGCGGAAAGCAGTGAGGAAATGGGGTCCTTTGGTGATAATCGTCCAATCTCGATCCAGATAGTACTTGGATCAGAAAAGTCATTCCAAGGATGACAGGATCTAGAATGGATGTATATTATTATTACAAAGGAAAGGGACAAAGATTAAGGTCATTAAAAGAAGTAAAACAATTTTGTGAGAAAAAGCAAATAAAATTTGTAGAAAAGTTTTTCAATTTTAAGGGGGATCAAGGGAGATCAGGGAATCAGCCAGAAGCAAACATTGTAGAGATCCAAATCCCTAGGAACTACAAGGAAGCGGCTAATTCACCCCCAGTCCAAAGAATGGAATATAGCTATGGCAGACAAGTGTCATGAAGGAAAGAGGTGTCTGGGACTTAGTGCCTACACCTATTTCCGACAAAGTAATCGGTTGCCGTTGGGTATATACAGTCAAAAGAGATGAAAGGGGTGAAATTATCAGGTATAAGGCTAGACTTGTAGCACAGGGGTTTAACCAAGAAATGGGACTAACTTATGAAGAGGTGTTTAGCCCGGTGATTAACTTTATAATTGTTAGAATGTTCTACACTATTTTTGTATATTTATTAGGATGGTTCCATATACAACTTGATATCAAATGTGCATATTTAAATGCCAATCTAAGTGAGAAAATATTCATGAGTCAACCCCCGGATTTTTTTGAAAAAACAAAAGTAAATATGTGTCATTTAAATAAAGCAATCTATAGCCTGCACCAAAGTGGCAGAGAATGATATCTTGAGTTAGACCAGGTTCTCAGAAAACTAAATTTCATAAAGTTTAGGTGGTGCAATTGTGCATATAATTTTGACAATAAAGCTTTATTAATTGTTTATGTAATTGACAATATTATTTGCCAAAAATTAAAATGATCTAAATTCTATAACTTCTCTTCTAAAGTCTAAATTTGACATTAAAGTATTAGGTAAAACAAAAATGTTACTTGGTATTGAATTTGAGGGAAAACATCATAAACATTTTATAAATCAAAATCAATACGTTACTAAAAAATTTAAACATCCTGTTTCAAGTTTACCCATAACTAAAGATATAGTTTTAAGCAAAGGAGATTGCCCTGCAAATCATTCTGAAATTGAACAAATGAAAAATATACCTTACAGAAACTTATTAGGTTGTTTATCATTTCTTGCCAGCAGAACTAGACCCGATATAAGCTATGCTGTTAATATCTTATCCCAATTTCAGGAAAACCCAGGCATGAAACACTTGGATGTTCTACTTAAACTTCTAGGGTATGTAAATAAAACAAAGGGATTTTAAATTGAACTTATCTAATATTCAAACTATAAATTTAAATTGTTTTACTGATTCTGACTTTGCAGCAAATAGGAATGATAGAGTGTCAATGGGAGGAACGATATTTTTTGTAGATAGGGTACCTATTTCATGGAGGACATTTAAGCATAAATGTGTGAGTTTATCGACAATGGAAGCTGAATATATTTCATTGACTAAATCTACAAAGGAAATGGTGTGGGTACAAAACATACTACTGGAATGTAATAAGCTTGGCATTCAGTTAGGAAACAGTATAATATTCTGTGCCAAGCAGCCATTAACTTTTCCAATTCACCCATTGAGAATCATAGAACAAAACACATTGATGTTAAATATCATTTTTTGAGAAATCTAGTTGAAAAGAAACTTTTTGAGATTAAATTTGTAAACAGCAAAAATAACAAAGCTGATGGTTTTGCAAAACCAATTACCAAATTTGTGCAGATACCGTATCGAAGATATGGATACGTGTATCATTTATGTTATATTTTGATGTTGCTTTCGTGAAAATAGACCAGTTATTTCATGTAAAGTCTCTTTACTTCAACAATGTACGACTAGATGGAAATCCACGGCGATCTCTGCTACAACAATTGGCTATGTGCAATACATTAATTTCTAAATTGCTCTTTTAATTTTTTAAAGCCAACACGTTAGTCATGACTTGCTCACGATCGACAGCTACTGCAAAAAATAAGTTGAGTTTTTTCAAACAAGAAGAAGGCTGGCCGTCGGAAGCAGTTAGTAAATAACATGAGCCAAATACGTTCTTCCGTATTTCATCAAAACCACTGAAAAGGGCTAATCTACATAACTTTTGTTTCCCCCTTCAATCATCCTGTGTTTTGACAGACTTAACATTCGCACATATTACATATTTCGGCAAATGACGGCGCAAAAAAAAAAGTATTAGTTTTAGAGCAATAATGCTTACCATCAAATCTTTAGGACTTTTAAGTTGATAAATAATAAATGAAAACAACTTTGAAAGTTTTTATCTATTGGAAGAGGGAATGTATTTGTTTATTTTGTTTCTTTAAATGGAGAAATGGAGTAGATATTTATCCATTTTTCTTTGGCGGTAGATCACTGTTTTATCCTATTATTATTTTATTATTTGGGGTAAGGGGGAGGTGATAACATGCGGTCAAAAACTTCGCGGAAAGAGCTATCTCTGCATTCTCTGCGGGTGAAGGACAAAGGGCCCTTCTTATATACGATGACCAACGCACGGATCCAGATGATTATTGCATAAACCAATTTTCACACCCACGACGACCACTTGCAACCGATTCCAAACCTTAATTATAGTCGGAATTTGTGGTCTGCCACATGCTTCGAGCTTTTGGGAAGTCTTCATTATTTTGTACAATCGGGCTTGCTTTGAGGTAGAATTTTAAAATTTTGCAATTCAAATAAAACTGGACTTGCCAGTGGTGAGCTGGTGAGTAGGATTCCCCACCCCTGCCTATAACCTATTTTGAAAAAAAAAAAAGAGAGATGGATAGATCATGAATTATGGGCTCCCCTATCTGCCCAAAAAATTGCAAGTTCTGTTTTCTTCGCAAAAATTTTGTTCAATTATTCTTTGTTTGGTGTCGATTTGGGCTAAAATGTTCTGAAAATTTGAATGTTTTAGTAATTTTTGACTAAAACCAATATTTCCAAATATAATTATTCAGACTAAATTTCTCTGGCGTTCCTCATTTGCGAATACCTTGATTTCACAAAGTGTTTATGTTGAGTGATGGTCAAAACAAAGCAGAGCAGGAGCAAGTTGACGATTATGATGTCTAGTGTTAACAATTTCATTTTACGTTTGCGGTAATTAATGTTGGGTTCATAATATATTTTTACCTCAATGTAAAACTTATTTCCTAGTTATTTTTGCTTCCTTGTGCAAAATAATATAGTATAGAGAAGGTATTATTTTCGCGGAACTTTTCAATATCGAAATTTTAATGCCAATATAGGTTTTAGGGCCTTTCTGAACATGTTTTGACTATTTTTCACATGATGCCCATCTCTGTTTGTGGTTTATTACTTGTGTATGTGATAGCTACCACAAAAAGTAATGAATTCTCATTATACTTTATATTTGGCTATGTTAATGAAAAATCTGGAACATGATAGATTTTTTTTTATATCGAGCAAAAACTTTTATGTTCGTTATGTCATTAGCGCCCCTCTGGGGGGGGGGGAATAACCCCTCCTAGATACTAGTAAGAGTGTAATCCCTAGATGACCATGTGTTCCAGTATCAGCTGGTAAAGTGGCATATTTGCAGATAGGTGGTTTGTAGTTCGTATCCATGCCGGAACAGATTCGTTCCTTTAAAAAAATTTCTTAAATACTTCAGTGTGTAATAACTGATTTTTCAAATAGTATATCATACCTTGCAGTCTGCTACAGTATGTTTGGTTAATTGCATAATTACATCATTTTATTAGGATTGGATTGGAGACAGAGGCTCGTGACCAGTGCCACCTACAAAATTTTCTGGCCCCTATTCAGTAAATGCACGCCTCTGTTACTCCCTGTTTTAGAAGTTATTGACCCAGGTTCTCAAGCCTCCTAGGCCAGTATGCAAAGCATTCATTTGTCCCTACCTGTTGGCAACCCTACTAGCGATGGGTTTGCTTTTGGTTTATTCAGAAGTTATTACATACATAGCTTTTCTTTTCCATTTTCTGACTCCTCAGCAATTTTTCATTGAACTATTGCCTAACTAGCGCAGTACACAATAATTTTCTAAAAGGTTGCCATGAAAATATTTTCCGCTGCAAATGACTTCTGCCAAAAGTATAGAGAAGATTATTAAGTGATGTTTACTACAATTTGCCAGGATGTATATAACTAGCAATGCACAAAAACATCTCATTAGAAGTACAATCGATAGAAAAGCTTTGATTTACGATATGATTTTTTTATTTATGTATTTCTATACTCTTATATCCTTGATTACAGTCTGAAATTTTGTATTTTTTACAATTTTTTCTTGTTCCCTATAGAACAATTTTTTCACTCTGTTCAGATTAATGAAAATTATTTATTATTTTACTGTTATTCTTTTACTATGATTTTAAGAAGAGCGTATGAAGTTTTTATTAACATGTATTATAAATATTTTTGTTTTTACAAAAGTGTCTAGTTAATTATGGCTGAAATCAGTTTTATATGTAATTTTACAGCAATTATAAATTTGTGATATGTTATAATAGCAATATCAGTAAAGGATCATATCGGTTATTCAGTATCAGATCTTTTTGGGTTTTGTGACATCCTTAGGGAGATTAACTTCACTTTTTTCTTCATTCACTCGAGATATTTAGTTATCAATAATCAAGAATTTCTTTTTTAAATAATATCTTTAAAAATAGTTATGGGGCTAAAAACTATTAGCTTAACAACTACAAAATATATGAAATGTAGAACACACAAAAATAAAATTTCATTAAATTTTATAAAAAGGATTTGTTGACACATTCCAGAATGTATGTAAATTTATATTTTGTTAATGTATATTGCTAATTTTTGTATTCTTTATACAATTTTTCTTCAGTCTGTCCCAGTGGTAGCTTATGTTTCTGTTTTAGAAGGGAGTACATTAAGAAAAATAAGCAAAACAATTTTTTTGACAAACAACTGGTTTTTGAAGCTGTATGAGCTAACTTCACAAAGCAAGAAACACATCACTTATTATCACTTTTTTAGATTTTGTCACTTTTCTAGGTACCAATGTATTGAAAAGTTTGGTATACTATACTTTTTTACCGTAAGGAAAGAAAGCAATTTTTTTGCAACAAAATTCATGACGATGATGATCTGAGGGGATCACTAATGAAGATGATCTTGATGGGGAGATGCAATATGCTGTAGCCAGCTTTAACTTGGTTGTCCTAGCATTTTCTTTTTCAGCTTAACTGACAAGATGTTTAGTGTTCCACATTCTCTTCATCTTTTCATGTCCATTCAAATATTCATGTCTATTCAAAGCCAACTGCTGAAAGGTTGCTTTAACAGCAGACCGCAAAATGGAAGTACTATGTTGACTATGTTCCCAAAATGAAACTAAACATGATACAAAAGCAATGCTACACTAAAATTGAACTACTCAGAAGAGAAATCATAAAGGCTGAGATGAGATGGAAGATGTATGTTCTGAGAAACTGTTGCCTCTGACTGATATTATGATTAGGGATCAGATTTCTAAAGCATTACAGGATCTGAAAGAGATAGAAACGAAACTTTTTCATAACTCTTATGCACACCCTCTCACCCAATCCCAAAATATCCACTCTCCTAAACAAAATGAGCCTTGTCCATTTATTTGTACGTTTTGGCTTCCAGTGGGATCCGAAGCCTGCTAGATTCATTAAAAAAAATTAAAAGCATGCCTCAGATAAATAATTTATGATTAATCAACGAATAGGTAATTCATTAAAATTTTTCTATTCATTGTATGGACTCCATTCAATGTTTGTTTGAAAAAGAATTTTCCGATAGTGTCAAGATGGAAACTTTATGATAATATTTTACAAGGCCCACTCAATAAGTCTCCGGTCTAACTAAGAAAAACAATTTTTTTTTTAGAAATTCGACTTTATTCATCAACATACTCTCCTTCGAGAGTGATACATTCATTCCAACGTTCCTCTAACTTTTCGATGCCTTTTTTGTAGAACGATTTTTCTTTGCTCTCAAAATAGGCCTCAGTTTCGGCAATCACTTCTTCATTTGGGCCAAATTTCTTTACCTGGAGCATCTTTTTGATGTCTGCAAAAAGCCAGTAGTCGCTAGGAACCAGATCTGGAGAGTACGGTGGATGAGGAAGCAATTCGAAGCGTAATTCATATAATTTAACCATTGTTTTCATCGACTTGTGACACGGGGCATTGTCTTGGTGGAACAGCACATTTTTCTTTTGAATGTGAGGCCGTTTTTTCTTGATTTCTACACTCAATCGATCCAATAATGCCATGTAATATTTGCTATTGATAGTTTTACCTTTCTCAAGATAGTCCATGAACAAAATACCATGCGCATCCCAAAATACGGATGCCATAACCTTGCCAGCTGACTTGTGGGTTTTTGGTCGCTTTGGATGACTTTTACTGGCTGCTGTCCACTCAGCTGACGATCTTTTTTATTCGGGTGTGTAGTAATGGATCCATGTTTCATCCATTGTCACATACCGATGCAAGAAATCCTTCTTATCTCGCTTAAACAGCTCCAAACAGCTCTCTGAATCATCGACACATTGTTGTTTTTGGTCCGGTGTGAGCAAACTTGGCACCCACTTCGAAAGCAACTTACGCATGCTCAAATTTTCGTGTAAAATTGTAAACACACTACCTTCTAATATCTTTAAGGTGTCAGCTACCTCACGCAACTTCACTTTACGATCTTTCAAAATTATTTTGTGGACTTTGTATATGTTTTCCGGAACAACTGCCGATTTTGGCCGACCAGAGTGTCCAGCATCATCGCTATTTGTACGACCGCATTTAAATTCAGCACACCAGTCGATAATGATTTCCCTGGTGCAGAGTCTCCATAACACTTATCAAGCCACTGTTTGGCTTCAACAGTATTTTTCCCCCATCAAAAAACAGTGTTTAATCAACACATGAAATTCTTTTTTATCCATTGTTTTGAAAATTACAAAACTGGGGTCACTAAAATCACTATAACTTATAAACTAATTGTCAGAATGTCATGAAATTTTGACACGTGTCGTTTGAAGGTTGGTACTATCCATAAATGATATGGGTCTGTCAACAGTGTTGGCATATATGTGTCAGACCGGAGACTTATTGAGTGAAGTGTTAGGTCACTAATGAATTGATTTGTGGGAATATCTGCCTAAATCAGGGTAAAACATAAAATAACTAAAAACTAATTCGAAATTTGAAAAAAATTGAAAAAATAACATCGAAATTTGAAAAAATAACATCAAGGTGTACTTATTTGGGTTCTGAAGTACCTGTGTACCAAATTTCATGATCAGACAATGCTTAGATTTCCCTCTGCAGACTGAACACACACATACACAAACATCTTTCTTTATTATGTAGGTAAACTTTACATTAACTTTTAGTTAAATCTTTGTGATATTGCCTATTTCCTTCTTACTCTCCTGATTTTCTTTTATTCTTCTTATACACTATAGGTGCACTATTGTCCTAAAAAGTGTATTGTATTCTGTTACTCTTTACTTTCTGTACATAAAAAAATTATCACTTCTCGTCACTTTTTTTCTCTCAAAATAGTAACATTTTTTTGCTGGATTATTCTCTTTTGTCACTTTTTTAGAATGTAAAATCTGTTCCACCCTCTGATTTTGTCTGATAAAAAGGAAAATGAATAAACATTAAAAATATTGTAGAAAATAGGATGTAATAAAAGCTGTCGAAATTAGATAAAATAAATCAAGATATAAAGGAAAACAAAATGATTCAGAAGCTATATGAGATAACTGCATCAACTACATAAAAAGAAGCAAAAGAAATGCATCAATTGAATCATGCTTTAACTGAAAAAGTAAAAAGAGTTAACAAATATGAATAAAACAAACTTCCATGTAGAAGGGATGAAGGAAAAATTATCATTAGCAAGGCAATTCAATAAGAATGTCGAAAAGTCGAGAAACCATCAAGTAAGTTTAATTCAAAAATGAAATTAGAAAAAAATGTGATCTTAGCATCTGAAAAATTAAAAACATTAAAGTTCCATGTCTATACTCAGCAATTGAAGACTTGAATATTATTTGATTAGAAACAACTCCATACGTTTCCTAATACGAAATTTAAGAGGTCTTTTATTTAAAATTTTCTCAAATTTAAGTCTTCATTTGCTGAACAGTCTTTTGACTTTGATCATGTTTTTAATATTATGAATACGAAGATAATATTTTCATCTAATTCCAATTTTTAATTAGACTGTCTTGAAGATTTCTCAATTAAACTACCTTGTTAACAATAACTCTCCCACTATCGCTTTCACTTGGAAATTTTCTGTTTAATTCTTAATTGTTTCCCTTTCTTTTCTTTTAGCTCTTGTTTTTATTGACACGAGCTCATTTTGCTTAATTTTAATTTATATATATTAGGAGATCCACCCCCTACTCACGCTGGCCACTCAAGTTGCTGCTCATGCCCTAGGGCGAGTCAAGTGATCTGGGTTTTTGACCCTCTACTCACTATGCTCACCAACCCTGTAACTCACTGGCACTCAATGAGCTTGATTTGTGAGCACTTTCCTACCACCTGTTACATAGGCAGATATGACCTTTGTTTGCTGAAACCCCGGAGCTTGCTTCGAGAGCTGTTTCAACCCAGTCAGTGTACATGACTGCTGTCGTGCTCGTATCGACTCGATCAATTACATCTTTGCCCATACTGAAGAAACTTTTTCACTTCAGAACTGAAAAAAATAAAATATAACTCATAAACTAAACTGAAATTTAAAATAGGCAGTGATATTAATTCTGTTCCCATTGTTCCGAACTGCTCCAAGTCAGTATACCTTTTCCAAACTGCTCCGAAGCGTAAGATTTAGAATTAATTGTCAGTGACAGGTTTTTTTTTCTTACTTAACTTTAAAAAACATTTCTACAAGATGACATATTTTATGATTAACTTTTCTGTGCATTCCGAAGTTTTAATCTTTTGTAATTGTGTAAAAGTTTAGAAGCCATGACTGCTACTAAAGATACAAGAATTTGTTTTTGAAATTTATTTTAAAATTATTTTTTTTAAAATGAATATTTTTATTTATTCAGTTTATGTACATTTAAATAATGAATTTACACTACCACAATCGTAAAGCTCTTAAGAAATTATGCAACATCAGTATGGTCATCATACCTCCCAGTATGTAAATCCATCCCTGCATTAGATAATATAATTTGTATATTTTTTGTTGGTGAAAAATTAATGGATGCAAGACTGGAAACATAATATAGTTTGTTAAAATTTTCCTAATGTGCTGCTCCAAAACCTTGTAGATCTGCTCCCAAATAACATTTTAATATCTGCTCTTGAAGGTGTTCCAAATCCTTTTATGGTAGTTGACATTCCTGAAAAGAGCATCTTTCAAACATTCAACTATGTAGGTACATGCCTGTAAAAATTCCTTGCCCTGCTATTGCTAGTATATCCAGGGCACAAACTTGCAGCTCAAATACTTTTTTTTTTTACTTCAGTGTTTAAAACATTAAATATATTGTAATCTAAAGTTTAAATCAAAAAACGGTTTATTTCAACATATTCCCCTAACATTCCTCTACTGTGTTGCAAGGTGTGGCAAACTTGGCAAGAGAAAAAAAAAGATATACATAGGATACTGGGACAATCAGATCAAAGTCTGGAAAATCTGGTCCTTCTAGTAAAATCAGCATTAGATTTTTTAGTGTTCTGTTGTTGTTATTACTTCTTCCTCCTGGCGTAGGATATACTAGACCAAGTCCATTAAGTCGTACACCCTCATAAAATCCATCACCAGAACAGAAGCCCTAAAAAGATCTTGCTTATCTAGCCCAAGGCAAGAAAGAAGATGACTGGATAGGACCAGTTCCAAACTGCATTTTTGGCACAAAGAAAAATTCTTATCGCCCCGAACAAAGGAGAGTGATTTAATATAACCACTGATGAATCTTGACAGGGCAGTTTGCATAACCCTCTTACCCCTAAACTCCTGTGCTGTTCCTAGATGATCCCCATTGTACCACTGATGCGGAGGTGGGATTTTGCAAATTTTATTGATGGTGATTTTTCTCTTAGATGCAATTTCTTGGAATGTAAGTGCTCCCAAGGGATTCTCAGTGACTGTAGTTCCATCTTTTGTCAATCCATTAACAATGTCATTGCAATGCAGGTCCACATGAGAGAGTATCCACTGAATATAGATCTCATTACAGACGGATGTCTGATTCATTGGTAATAGGAGAAGTGAGCAGTTTCTGTCAGCACAAAACTCTGAGCGCACAAAGGTAGAAGATTGACTTTGCCCCATGTTTGCTAGCTTTAGAGATAAAGATAATGGATTTGTCTTCATTGTCTTCATGGCTTGGGTGACCCTACCAGGAGAATATATTCCTAACGTACTTCGCCCAGTGCCACCCTACTGCCATGTTGAGAGAGTATAGCTGAACTTAGGCCTGTCAGACCTGTTGGAGAGAAAAGATTGCTTTGCTGTGAAGCACCCATGGTTTTGCAATAACCATTCCATGTTAAAAATATGGTTTTATTACTGTTCAAAGTTTCTACTAGTACAATTGCAGGGTTGTTGTTTTTTTCTTTTTCGAAGTATACAATATTTATACATTGTTGTGCTCACAATATGCAGTACAATTTCTCAATATCCCTTTCTCAAAGTCATACAGTCATATTTTTTATTGTTATCTGATAATGATATCATGACTAGATCTATTACTATATCGGTGTTTAATCCGTCTGAATGGTCAATAGCTGATCATATCATAAGATACAAATTGTAATCTGGCAGCCAATACAATTAACCAGATAGTGCACCCATTAAAAATGGCCTGGTCAGAACACTGCTTTACAAATGTACTAAATTTCTTATTATTTTTTTATGCTATAGTTTTTATGGTATGAGAGAGAGAAACTCGATGAATGCAAAATTTGTCAAACAGCAGCAGCGTCAGCTACTTTCTTTTTAATATATGAAGATAGTTCATGCAATTGACTCATATAGCTTCTAAATCTGTTTGTTTTCCTTCATATTTTGTTTTATTCCATCTAATTTTGGTAGCTTAAATTTTATTTTTTATAGTATTTTTGAACATATGATTTTTATAAATAGTTAATGAAGATGGCTCATATAGCTTCTGAAACCAGTTATTTCCTATATTGTGTTTTTTCTGCTTATTTTTTTAACCTTTTTATTCATTGGTATATTTTCCAAGATATAATTCAATGTTTGTTTGTTTTTAAATTAATAAAGTCAGCCATACAATTTATATATAAAACTAAACATTTCTTTCATTTTTTTTTTGTTGCACTATGCATTTCCTTAGTGTATACCTATTTATTAATATTTTAAGTTTGTAGTCTCATTTGTAACTCATTATGATTTTATACTTTAACTAGCAGCATACCCGTTCTTCATACGGCGTATATAATATAAAGAAACTTATAATTCGCAATCATGTGCAAATTCTGTTAAAATATTAAATTTATTGCTCCTAAAGAGAAGTTTAAGAATATATGTTCTCACTATGCAAAATTATCTTCACGGGCATATCTGAAGATTTAAACATCCTGGCCCCTTTTGTAAGCAAATTTACCAAAAAAGAATTGAATCAATATATGCAACTCCGTACTACTTATATTGTCGCATATCAGAAAATATGGCAGTGTGTTAGTAGAAGATTACCCGTATTACAATATGAGTCTGAAAACTCTTTGCCAAAATAAAAGAGATGATGTAATAAATTGAAAATCAATAATCCCTGTACTCTTTATACCAGAAGGTCGTAATTGATTCCAATATATGTCAATATATATCAAAACATATGCCAATATACCTGTACTACTTATATTCTTGTAAATTAGAAGATATACCCGCGTATTTGTAGAAGATTACTCGTACAACGTGCAATATATGAGTTTAAACAAATTTTGTCATAATAAAACAATTGCATAATAACTTGAAAATATCAATAATCCCTGAATCAATAATCCCCGAAAATATCAATAATAATAACGTTTAAATCTGAAGACCGTAATTGATATTATCCAGTCAAAAATACTATAAGAAAAATCAAATCGTTCTTTTCTAAAATATTTTTTTATATACATTTATTTATTATTAAAATCAAAAAAAATAATAATTAAAATTAACAGATAGATTTAATTTAATTACGTTTCTGAGCAACATGATATAAGATAGAATCTTCCTCATAAACTGCAAAATTAAATAGCCATTTTGATTTCTTTATACTTTTCATTGTTCAGTAAAAGCTTGTGTAAAATAAACCATGGAGATAGATTTCCCATTTAAATCATGTTTCAAACAATTCATGTTCTCAGAAAGTGACTAATTAGCGCAAAACATCTCCCATCAAACTCAGAGATAAAGTTTTAATTCACTTTCAAACGATTTTCAAGCTTTACGTTTGGATAAACCACGGAGTTAGAGAGTAGAACTCCCAGGAAAAAGTTTCGTTTTTCATTAGTATCTCGACAACCCCTAGTCTTAGATACTCGAAACTTGGGCTAAATTTATGGAAGGCTATTTCAAGGCTATCCACAAAATTTCATTAAATTCGGTTCAGCCATTCTCCCATGATGATAAGACAAATGAAAATTTCATTTTTTACTAATATCTCGAGAACCACTGATCGTAGAAACTCCTCACATGGACTAAATTTTAAGTGGGACTATTTCCAGGCTACCCACAAAATTTCATTAAATTCGGTTCAGCCGTTCTCCTGTGATGACGGGACAAACAGACAGACAGATTTTCAATTTTATTTATATAGATTAAAATAACTTTTTATACTAATTTTCTTTTCAAATTCATTTTTGAAATTATATTTCCAATTTTGTACTGCAAGATTATGTACTATATTTCGAAATTTATGAATTTACGTAGCGGCAACATCAGTCTGTCCGACCCTATTTTTAACACCTTAATTTATCTTTAGAAAGGGTCTCTTTCGGGTTAGTTTTTGGGTTTTCAGTTAGATCTTCTGAATCTTTGAGTTTGTTGGTTGCTCCTTCGTTTTTCATTATTTATAGTTTCTTTTTATCAACATTTTCCTTTCTAAGTTATGTGTTTGACTCTAGTAATAGAAAACTCTCTTTATTTGGCTAGCTAATATATTTGAGGTAATATGACTGCACTATCTTTCTATCTGTACTACCGGAGACTGTTTTTTACTTCCAATACTGGTTAATAACCTCCAATGCCCTTAACCCCATGAGGACTAGCCGTGCATATATGCCACAATGAGCTTTCTTTTACCTCAGCCCACCATTGCATCCACGATATGAATGTGAGATGGCCACTGTGGCCCATTGATGTATAAACTACCAATTTCAGTGGTTGCTTATACATCATTTACCCATTGATGTATCCAGCATTGATTTATAAGCAACCAGATGCTGAAACATTTTGATCAAAATTTTTAATAACTCTAGATGTCGCTATTATCTCATAATTTTTACAAAGCTAGTTATTTGGAACTACTGTGGATCTACTGTTGGAACTACTTGGAACTACTTAGATCTACTGTGGATCAAATTCATACACTGAGACAAATTTTGGAGAAAGCTAAAGAGTATAACATCAAAACCTTCCATCTATTTATTGATTTTAAAGCTGCTTATGACAGCATAAAAAGAGATAAGTTGATTAAAGCTATGATTGAGATTAACATTCCTACTAAACTTGTTAACCTTACTAAAGCCACGCTTAGCAACGTTCGATGCAGGGTTAAAATTCAAAACCACCTTTCTGAGTCTTTTGCTACTGAAAGAGGACTGCGTCAGGGAGACTCGCTTGCCTGCCTGCTCTTCAATCTCACATTGGAGAAATGCATACGAGATAGTGGATTAGACCGAAGAGGCACTCTCTGGAATAGGTCGCAGTATTTATTAGTGTACGGAGACGACATTGACAATATTGGAAGATCTGAAAGGGCAGTGAAAGAGGCCTTTCGTGCCCTTGAAATCTCTGCTACAGACATGGGCCTCACTATCAATGAGGACAAGACAAAGTTTATGGAAGTCCCGTCCGCGTCTGGGAACTACAACCCTTTTTGCATAAATGGTCATATATTTGAAAGGGTTAGTGAATTCAAATACCTTGGAGCTACTATCAATGACCAAAACTTGTTGAAAGCCGAAATTAACTACTGAATAAAATCGGCCAATAAATGTTTCTTTGGACTAAAAAAACAATTAAGATCCAGGCTTGTTAGCCGAAGAACTAAAATGAGACTATACAAGACACTTATACTACCTGTGCTGCTGTATGCTAGCGAAACTTGGATTTTAAATTTAGACGTCCAGCATGCCCTGGAGACTTTTGAAAGAAAAGTGTTAAGAACTATATTCGAGCCTGTACAAGAACAAGGATGCTGGAGAACCAGATATAATTTTGAACTTTATAGACTCTACAAAGAGCCTCAAGTTACACAAATCATCCAAAGTAACAGATTGAGATGGCTCGGATATGTCTGGAGAACCCCTGAAAACAAACCCGACTAGATTGTACACTTTTAAGAACCCTGGGGTACACGCGCCCGGGGCAGACCGTCGACTAGATGGTTAGACGACATTAAGAATGACATCAACATTTTGAAAATTAAAAACTGGCAGAGAGTCGCTTTGGACCGACGGTGTTGGAAGAGGCGTGCTGTCGAGGCAGCTAAGACCTGTAACAGGTTGTTACGCTCTTAAAGAAGAAGAAGAATTTCAAGGCTATCCACAAAATTTCATTAAATTCGGTTCAGCCATTCTTCCATGATGATAAGACAAACAAAAATTTCATTTTTTACTAATATCTCGAGAACCACTGATCGTAGAAACTCCAAACATGGACTAAATTTTAAGTGGGACTATTTCCAGGCTACCCACAAAATTTCATTAAATTCGGTTCAGCCGTTCTCCTGTGATGATGGGACAAACAGACAGACAGATTTTTAATTTTATTTATATAGATTAAAATAACTTTTTATACTAATTTTCTTTTCAAATTCATTTTTGAAATTATATTTCCAATTTTGTACTGCAAGATTATGTACCACATTTCGAAATTTATGAATTTACGTAGCGGCAACATCAGTCTGTCCGACCCTATTTTTAACACCTTAATTTATCTTTAGAAAGGGTCTCTTTCGGGTTAGTTTTTGGGTTTTCAGTTAGATCTTCTGAATCTTTGAGTTTGTTGGTTGCTCCTTCGTTTTTCATTATTTATAGTTTCTTTTTATCAACATTTTCCTTTCTAAGTTATGTGCTTGACTCTAGTAATAGAAAACTCTCTTTATTTGGCTAGCTAATATATTTGAGGTAATATGACTGTACTACCTTTCTATCTGTACTACCTGAGGCTGTTTTTTACCTCCAATACTGATTAATAACCTCCAATGCCCTTAACCCCATGAGGACCAGCCGTGCATATATGCCACAATGAGCTTTCTCTTACCTCAGCCCACCATTGCATCCACGATATGAATGTGAGATGGCCACTGTGGCCCATTGATGTATAAACTATCAACTTCAGTGGTTGCTTATACATCATTTGCCCATTGATGTATCCACCATTGATTTATAAGCAACCAGATGCTGAAACATTTTGATCAAAATTTTTAATAACTCTAGATGTCGCTATAATCCCATAATTTTTACAAAGCTAGTTACTTGGAACATTGGCCTACATATTTCAGTTTTTGTTTTTCATTAGGCTGCTAACTAATTTGATAGTAATAAACAAATGCACGTGGAAGTTATTGCGGTCTGATTTAAAAGGCATGTCGACTAAGAAATTTAAATGAAGAGTTTCTTTCATGGCTGTTATTCTATGCTTATTTTAACAAAGGGGGTCATGGGTGGTATGACTAGAAGAGAATTAAGGCTTGGAATTCTTATCACTGGTATTCAGGGGGAGTGGATATGAGTTAGTAAGAATTTAGTCAGAAGAGTTATAATAGTTATGGTCGAATGCCCAGACCATCCGACTCATCCAAGGACTTAGAGCAACAAAATGGATGGCCGGATAATAGTTATGGTGGAAAAAGTGAAATATTTTTCCGAAAGTGAGATTTTACAATTGATGAATGAATCTCATAGTGATATAAGTAAATAAAATGAAATAGTTGGTTCTGCTTTAGTGTAAAAATTTATTTGAAACACGATGTGTGTGATGATGTTGTTAATATTTTTGTACAGAGCGTTCAAATGTCAAATATGTGTCATTTATTCAGTTTTCTGAACTCTAGACTAAATATAAATACAGTGAAACCCCGATTTTACGTTTCTCAAGGGACTGGATGAAAAAAACGTAAAATGCAGGAAAAACGTAAAATACAGGAAATACATAGAATGCAAAAATCAAATAGAAAAAAACTAAAGGTAGTAAAGATGACTCTTTCAAAAGGTATAATATGTATATTTTACGAAAAGAACATTATTATACATACCATTTTAAGATCATTTTAACACATTTAGTTACGAATCCTGGCGTTTATGTTGAAAATAGTCTGTAATAGTGCATTGTTTTTTATTCATTGAGTTCAAAGTGAATGCAGCATCTTCTAGGATTGAAATATTTTGCAAGTTTTTTTCCTGGTCTTTATAAGAAAGAAAATAGTCTTTCACTATTTGTAAGCTCTTCAATGCAATACTGAAAGAAGGGACGGGCTGTGTTTCCGGTTGTTCTTGTTCATATTCATCGGCGGACGAAAAGTTCATAAGGTTGTCTACGGATGGAGCAGTAGCTCTTTCAGCTTCGCATGTTGCTAAGTTTTCCGTGATGTAATCGCCGAAGTCATAGATAAGTGTTTCGTTGTCCTCCTCCGAGTCCACCGCAGCTGATTCTTCATCTGTTCTCGGTTCATTAGATGCTACGATTCCGCTTTCTTCAAAATAATGGGAAATGCACTGTTGTGTAATGTTTCTCCACAAAGCAGAAATAAAATGCATAGCATCTAGAACACTTAACTTTAGTTTGCAGGCGTCATTTAGGTTTCCATTTTCTAGTTCAGCTACAGCTTTCCGGACAAGTTGCTTTCTGTAATAAACCTTGAAAGATCGAATAATGCCGAGATCACAAGGCTGCAATTTGCTTGTACAATTTGCAGGAAAAAATACGACACGCACATTAGACAGCTGCAAATCCGGATGTGCAGTACATTGATCAATGAACAAAATTATTTTACGATTTTGCAACTTCATTTGCTTGTTTAGTTTGCGCAAAAAGTCTTCGAAAAGGGCTTGGGTTATCCACGCTTTTTTGTTTGCTTCGTACTTTGTCGGAAACTTCTAAAGTTTTTGAAGCATCGTAGTTTGCGCGGCTTTCCAACAACAAGAGGCATCAGCTTCTCACTTCCATCAGAATTACAGCACAGTAAAACCCTAAGGCGCAATTTAGACATCTTCCCTCCATGGCAGGAGTCTCCTTTAGCAACGTAACTTTTATCTGGTAGGAGGTTAAAGAAAAGTCCGGTCTCGTCCGCATTGAATACGTCCTTTGGCTTGTATCTTTTGGTCAAATTTGGTAGATTTTTCTTCCATTCTTCTATTGTAGCTTCATCTACACTTGATGATTCTCCTGAAAGCGATCTATACACAAGATTGTCTTTTTTTCATTCTGTCAATCCAGCCATTTGAAACTGTGAAGTCTTTCAAACCACCAAGCCTATCGGTGATTTCTAGAGTTTTTTCTCTTATTATCGTGCCATTTATAGGTACATTCGCAGCACGAGCTTTTTTCAACTACTTTACTAAGATACCTTCCAGCTTGTCGTACGGCGATTTTTTCAATGTTTTCCGTTTCTTGGAATTTTTTTCACCCACTTTCTCGATGTTTTTTTCAATGCATTCTTTTTTCTGTAGTATGGATTGCAGGGTTGTCATGGGAATTCCTTGCGATTGAGCGAACGCTAATTTGGTTCCGTGAAATTCATCAAATTGTTTAACAATTTCGGCTTTCTCAGCAACAGAAAAGTTTTTGCGTTTTTTACTCGTCATTTTGGCACAAAAAGGTTAGAAATGCGACCACCGCGTGCTAAACAGCAACTGAAAGGCTTATCTGAAAACGTGGAGAGGGGTAAGACCTGCCCCCCCTCCCTGACGAAAGAAAAGGAGCCACCCCATCTGATTGGTTAACTGGAGTGTTCTTTCCTGGGAAGGGAGCAGTCCGTGACAGCGGGTGTTCAACAAAGGAAGGGGGGGTGGAATCCAGGAAGACAAGAGTCTGGACAGGAAGACAGGAGTCTGTGGAATGTGTTTCTGTTTTCATGATTAACTTTCAACAATGTGGATTAGCTTTAAAATGCACAAAAGGAAAAAATAGTAGTATTGCTTTTTTTTTTTGCAAATTTTGTAAATTATTGCAAATTTTAATTTTTTTTTTACTTTCCAGTCCAGGGAAAAAACGTAAAATGTTAGAAAGTCCATAAATAACAAACTTACAATCCGGGTTAAATTAACATGTATTGGTATACGGAAAAATGGGACCTGATGAAAAAAACGTAAAATGCGGGGAAAACGTAGATTTGGGGGACGTGAAATCGGGGTTTCACTGTAGTTCAAAACCTCATTAAATGAAATTAATACTTTAATCTATATTTCAGTGATGATATTACACAAGTAGTAATGATAAACTAAACAAAGAAGTTTTCAAGACTCGCATTAGAAAAACAATGGTGAAGTTAAGTCCTTCAAATGCAATAACACCTGTGAATTTCTGTGATAATGGTAGATGTATTTTATTTTAACACAATTTATTTAATATATATATATATTTTTTTTTATGTGTTTGCATCCAAAAATGCCTGAGCCTGTAGTAGCAGACGATTCTCACTACATGCGGTCACATGGAAATGCTTCTTCCTTCATTCACCAGCCTAACAAGTATTTTAATTTTCGGATTATGTTTGACATTAGAGCAACAGCAACAGTGAATATTTTTCTACTAGCTGTAGTTACAGCTTTTGATGTGTCAGGGTTAAATTTACAGCTACTTGTATGAAATAAAAACCCAATCTACTCTGAAATATTGTTATGCCAAAAGTAATAGATTGAAAGGTTTGGGTGATGCTGAAGAATATATTAAACATTAAAAGTATAGGTGTATACATCCTCTGACTACAACATTGAATTTCTTAAAATTTATTCAAATCTATTTTTTATTATTATTATTTTCAACCTTATATTAATAAATTGTTTTGTTTACTCTAGTTATGGCTGGATTGTTGTCAAATTTAGGTGGGAATCCACTTAATACTCCAGTTGGTCAAAAAATTGGTAAGTTATTATTTTGACAATATTTTCAGAAAGTAATCATTTGAGTATAATGCCACTCATTACTCATAAATGGTGTAAACAATTCAACTTATGTGCAAAATGAGTTACCCAAACAGTTGTAATATAACATCAAGTAATCATGTTGGTAACACATATTAAAATTTAAGAACAAGACTTGCCCTGCTAGCACTGTAGTTGGCATCAAGCATGAGCACTGAAATATGAGCACTGTAGTTGGCATCAAGCATGAACACTGAAATATGGTATAAGATATGTATATGAGCTATTGAAGGAAAATTGCCTTCTATATATTATAATACATTCAATAGATGGCACTGACAAAAAAGACTAATTTGTCTCCATTCGTTTAGATTTTTAAGCAAAATTTTTAAGATTGCTATGTAAATAAAGACGCTACTATCTATAAATATTTGACCACATAATAAATTTAATATATTTGAGGATGTGAAAAATATAACGAATATAAGATAATATTTAAAACATATTTCAAAACACTTAAAAAACTTATAGGCTTTTAATAACACATTAAGCTAATTTTTTTTTCCTTTGGATTTTGACTAAGAATAACTGAAATTAATTTCGGGGATTGATTAACAAATGCAAAATTCAATATTTGGTAGCAAATTTTTTTAGCAAGCAGAATTTATATTTCATACATGCCGTGATACCTGGGATTTTTCTCTTTCTCTCTAAGAAATTTACATTAATTATGAGCAGCAGCGCAGATCTTGCATGGTACATTGCATGTCCACTTAAGCCATTGTGATTTCTTTTAGAATATGAAAAACCAAAAAATTATTTTCAACAAAAATCAGAGTCCTGGTACAAAGCATAATAAGATGGAATGAATTTGAGAAAATCTGAATGGTTAGCAGCACTGTGTATGGATTTTACCTTCAACATTACATATAAAATGCTGGTATCAGCACCATCTTTCCTGCTTTTGGAAAGCTGATTATTTAGCTAAAGCATTTGCAGATTGTACTCTACAACAGCCATAAAATTGACTTGAGCAGCTGTAAAGTGGCACCTTTTAGCATCCTTTGTTGTCTGCAGCAGGACGCTTTTCGCAAAATCCAGGAACATTCTTGCTGTTCACAAGATACATGCTTTACAATTTAAACAAATTGTACTAACACATTTTGATAAATTATGATTTTTGTCATTTTTATGTGTAGTATAAAAATACTGTAGGAAATTTGATATGTACATTTAAAAGAAAGTATGGAATCTATTTGAATGTCTTGTACCTGCAGCACATTTGCAATTTTTTAATTTAGATTTTGCAATTTGGTACAATTTAGATCACATTTTAGGATTATAATTTGATACAAAATAACTAAAGGCCCTATTACACGACAGTAATTTAGAACAACAAACCGTTCATAAAACAGCTTTGGAACGTTTGTGATATCACTCCACACAACACAGAACGAACGTGACGTCACTTCACTCAACAAATGGAGGAAGCTCTTTCCCCCTTGCATTCACTTCGTAATTTCCTCATAGGAATACCTTTTTAGAGTTCTCATACTGTAAAGATTGCTTTTAACATCCCAAAGGTTCCGTTTGGATTGAATAATAGTGTTATTATACAGGCCAATTTTTATTACCGAACTTTCGCAATTCCGCCCATCAACCATACTTTAGGCTCCTCCTCTTTAACAGGTCCATTCTCTCTAATGCCGGTGATTTCATTCCAGAAACCATTCTTCAGTGTGTTTTTCGTATAATATAAATCTTTTATATCTCAAAAGTGTCTGTAGTTTGGTAAAAATTATTTTTTTTTTTTTGCCATCTGCATTTCCAGACTTCAGCAATTCCGCCCGGCAATGATACTTTAGGTCACCGCCTCTTTAATGACGACGATTTCATTCCAAGAAACATTCTTTAGTGCTTTTTGCGTGTAATTGAATCCTTTATATTTCGCAGATGTCTGTAATTTGGTAAAAGTTCTATTATTTTTCCATCTCCAGACTTTAGCAATTCCGCCCGGCAATGATACTTTAGGTCCCTGCCTTTCTAACGCCCCCCCTCCTCTTTAATGTCGCCGATTTCATTCAAAGAAACATTCTTTAGTATTTTTTGCATATAATTTGGATCTTTTATATTTCACAGATGTCTGTAATTTGGTAAAAGTTCTATTATTATTTTTCCATCTCCAGACTTTAGTAATTCCACCCGGCAATGATACTATAGGTCCCCGCCTTTCTAACGCCCCCTCCTCTTTAATGCCGCTGATTTCATTCAAAGAAACATTCTTTAGTATTTTTTGCGTATAATTTGGATCTTTTATGTTTCACAGATCTCTGTAATTTGGTGAAAAGTTCTATTATTATTTTTCCATCCCCAAACTTCAGCATTTCCGCTCAGCAATGATACTTTAAGCCCCTCCTTTCTAACAGGTCCTTCCTGTGTAATGCCGCCAATTTCAGAAGCATTCTTTAGTGTTGAAGGCCCAAACCACACAACCAACCCTAGGGCTAATGGTAGCTAAGTGTGTGGCTGGGCATTCTTTAGTGTGTGTTTTTCATATATTTTGGCTCTTTTATATCCCATGGGTGTCTGTAATTTAGTAGAAGTTCTTTTATTTTTTGCATCTCGAGATTCTAACTCTTTCCAAAGCAGTCTATCGGCCATCTTGGTCGCCATTAAAATAAGAAATAAAATTACTAGAAAGCACGTCACCTGTGACGTTCGGATTTTCACACTTCTGATTGGTCGATTTTCGCACAACCGTTTCCTCAACAACATTTTAGGTTTAAACTTAAAATGTTGAGGTTAAATTTGTTGAATGATCTGCTTTGCGAACGGTTTTGCTGTCCCAAATTAGTGATGGGCACTATCGAACAATTTTAACTATCGAATAAATTGTAGTAGTAGTTTACAAACTATTGAATACTATCGAAACTATCGATAGTTTTCTGTTACGTAATTTTAGGGGTGGGAGAGGGGTTATGGGTCTGTATTGTATCTACTGTAGTGCAGGGACAAAGGGGGTAGAGCTAACGGCGGATAGTAAAATCATCTAAACAACAAATTTTAATTATTTATTCTCAGTCATTCTTTTAACTGCGTAAAAGAGCGGCTCATTCCCTCATTCACAATCTTCGCGTCACTTTATTTTTATTGTTTTTCGTTTCTAATTCGATTTTGCTTATTGATTTTTCTCGTTTTATTTATTTTTTATTTTTATACGGTATTTGCACCGTACTGCTACTTCTGTACCATCCGAACGTGTTTTTTCAAAAACTGAACAAGTAATTAATAATCGTCGAAATCGTTTATCATCGAAAAATTTGGATTAGATAATATTTTTAAATAGTAATTTGTAATATAAAATCAATCAATTGTAACATTTCTCTGTTTTTTTTTTGTTTATCTATACTTTCTGAAAATGTATTTGTGCAAGTGCAAGGAATGCATAATTATAATGCAAAGAAATATGCCCAGAAAGAAATATAATCCCAGTAGTATGAGCCATCGGTCCTCTTGAAGATTTTGCAAATAAAATGTGATTAAAAATATATTCCTGTATTTTATTGTCCATTTAAAACAACATATTGAATAGATTTAATAATAGATAATTTATTAATAAAATTAATACTCACCATAATTTAAAGCTTAGATCATTACAAAATTCAGAATGTTGGATTAATTAAAAATTGTATTTAATAATATAAAAATATTGTATTTTCGTTAATAGACGGCGCCACATGAC
Organism: Amaurobius ferox; assembly: GCA_951213105.1. Lineage (NCBI taxonomy): Eukaryota > Metazoa > Arthropoda > Arachnida > Araneae > Amaurobiidae > Amaurobius > Amaurobius ferox. The sequence goes on from OX578149.1 coordinate 23,502,947, forward strand.
TTAATTCATAAGCTTATTTTCAAGAATTTTAAATGTTTTATGCGTTAATCCTTTTACTATTAATAATAAATTTAATAAATGAATTGTTGAAAGACTGTGGAATTTTAAGAAGTGGGAATTGAGAAACATTGATGGGAAAAATAATTTTATACACTTTAGCATTTTGTATTGCTTCAAGTTTTTTGCAGAATGATTATACTTCCTAGTTTGAATCTGATATAAGTAAGGTAATCACTTTAAACAAATTCATTTTCAATTAATTAAAAATGAATTAAGATTCTTCATTTGTAAGAATTCACAAATAAAATTTTCCCTATTAATAATTTTTTTTTCTATTATTCGTAAAATAAAAATTGTAATTTAAATATTTTTTTTTTGCCTCTATCACACGTCATCTACCTTATTTATTCTATATAGTACCAGGTCGCCCATACAAAAATCTATTGTTGCCTTCTGCCATATTTTATTTCCCCTTTTTATGAATATTTTATCTTTTCTTTCAAAAATGATATTGTGAGTACGCACAGACCCTTCTAAAGCCTGTCCTAATAATGCAGACACCCCAAGACAAAAAGCTCATTTTTAGAATTTTCAAAATTAACATTCTAAAAATTGTTCATCCTAATAAAAGAGAAAACACATAATTTCTTGTTTTTTGGAACTCTAGTCATTTGCATAAATTTAATATATTATACGAGAGTCTCTATAAAAAGCGTAAATTAAAATAAACAATGATCCCAATACGAAGGGAATCGAACCCGGGAATAATGAATACTAGACGAACACTATCGCATTGAGCTACAAATACCAGTGTCCTAACAACTTTATTATTTCTTTAAAAAGATCACTTTACGACAAAATTAAATTAATACTAAATAATACGAGTAAAACATTTGCCCTTCCTTATCCATTTATTTGCTCATTCGATTTTTCTACATAAATATCTATTACTTCAAACAAAAATGTATTAAACATTATTAACTACACTATGTATTAAAATTAAATAGTAATGTTTAACAAACATGCTAATATTTCCTTAACAGAAACGTCAAAATTACTTTTGACGTAATTAAAATCAAAATGTTTGTTTTAAATTAATTTAATTGTCAGTTTTAACAATCATTCGCTATTTCCTCCTAAAAGGATTGTTTCACTTATTCAAAAAACTTCTTCACAATAACAAAACAATTTCAGTGATTTTGCTTCACCAAACATGATTTTATTTCACAATACAAAAAACACTTGTATAGCTTTCATAATTATGCAAATAAAACTATCCATCATCAATCAAACTATATTCCAAAACCATCTAATGAGTAATGACTACTATCATTTGAATACAAATTAGTAAAACTATCGCTTAATTCGAATGAATCCTATTGTCATGGCCGATATCATTACTATATTACAATTGCAATCGTCTAAATTCATTCAAATACTTTTAAAACACTACTATGGAAAACAGTAACTAGTTCCGAATGAATACTATCGCCATGGCCGATAGCATAGCCGATAGCATTACTACAATAAATAGTACAATCGTCCAAAATCATTCAAATACTTTTAAAATTATCGCCATGGCCGATAGCATGCATTACTACAATAAATAGTACAATCGCGTAAATTCATTCGAATAATTTTAAAACTATCGTACTGCTAAGAGCTCTTCGCTGCTATTGGCCAAAAAGCATTCGAATAGTTTTTGCAACTATCGAAACTATTGAATGATTTGAAACTATCGAGGTGTTAGATTGTTTCGTTCGAATGAATCCCATCACTATCCCAAATACTGTCGTGTAATAGGGCCTTAAGAGTGCTGATAACCATCCTGAGAATGGTAATCTCGTATATTCTGTTATCAAATCCTTATTACATTCTTACTATAATTAGAATATCTAGTGGTAATATGAATTTATTTAAAATTATTTGTTTATTTAGTATTTTTCTTTATAGAAGGGTTTCCATTTTGTCCTTGTATACCAAAATTTCCGTTTAGTGCTCAAATCCACTTTTATATTACTACCTTTAGCTGAATAATTAGCCCGGTATTCACATCCATAGGTATCAGAATCCAATAAAAAATCTTAATATGTATTATTTGGTGTTTTATAATTTCTATTATTTATTTTGACCAGTGTCAAATTATATTTAATTATTTTTATATATTTTTATTATGGGGAGGGATATTTGTCTCTTAGTTTGTACTAAATGGATATATCCTTAGTGCAAAATTACCATAAACTATTTTAATGGGAAATAAGTTCTAAATTAAAGTGGGATGCAGATCTTTCTCATCAAGCAATTATTTTATTTAAAAACATTTTATAACATTTTTGCATCATTACCAACCTTTCTAAATGTATTAATAGTTCAGTAATTTAGATAATTATCATTTAAAAATATATTTGTATTCCCAAATTGGGAATAATTTACATTCTATTCATTATATACATGTTTATATATTCTAGAACAAGCTACTGATGCTTCTCTTTCATCGGAAAATTGGACATTGAATATGGAAATATGCGATTTAATTAATGAAACAGATGAGGGGTGAGTTTATGATAAAAGTTACTGGATTTATTTTATTGCATAAAATTGATTATAATTTCAATTTGATATTATTTCTTATTTTTTTATCATGTGTAATATATATTTCAGACCTAAAGATGCAGTGAAAGCTATTAAAAAAAGACTGCAACAGAACACTGGCAAGAATTACACTGTAGTTTTATATGCTTTAACTGTAAGATGATGCTTTTTACTTAAAATATTCCTAATTTATAGTTAAAACATTAATGAAACTCTCAATCTTATTACTTATTTTCATCTTAATATCATAGTAATATACAATAATTTTCCTTCCTTGACATCGGAATTCATTATTTAAAAAATTCATTATAGTTTTTTACTATTTTTAGTTTTAGTGTTTCGACCCCTTCTCCCTCAATTGGTCATTTTTGCCATCATGTTTAAATTCTATAATTTTTCAGTATATTGTTATGGGGGGGGACGCTGTTTCCCAATGGTGGAGGATAGGTTCGAACTTAGAACCTTTTGATCGCTGATCCTCTGCTATACCATTAGGCCCAAAGGAATTCTTCGAGCCCAAAATATAATCAGGGATATCTTTCGTAGCAGTGAGGGATGCAATGCAGCCCCACCACATACTCTGCTCCTTGGTGAACCACTCGGAAAAACCCTACTGTGTCTCCAAGCTGAAACTCAGTCGTGCACTGAATAGCCGGGAAATGGGTCAAACTTTGCTTGCAGCTGTGTGACATCAGTCATAGTCATCCAGGATAGAAGAAATGGAAGTATGTGTCATCTGTAGTGCTGCCATCTTGTGAGAGAGGTGGGTTCGTTGGAGAGAGAGATAGTTGCATACTTGTTTTTGATCCATGGTCATCAACTGCAGGGGACTGCTGTTACCCAATGGTGGAGGATATGTTCAAACTCTTAACCTTTAGATTGCTGATCCTCCTCTATACCATTAGGTCCAAAAGAATTCTTCGGATCCGAAGGTATAATTGGGGATGTCTTTCATAGCAGTGAGGATGCAATGCAGCCCCTCCACATTCTTATTAAAAGTTCTATTTTCTGGTTTTTATAGAAAAAAAAGAATATTTGGCCAGTTGCTTTTACTTTTTTTAAAAACCTTTATTTTGACTAATGCATGAATTGCTATAAAACCAATCATAATCACTGGTATCCCTACACTTTTTTCTATTTAAAGCAAATGTCAAGAACACGAGATTTTATTAAAGATTAAGCTAGAAAAAAATTGAATGACATGAAAAAATTTTATAAATTGTGTATATAAATAAATTTCAAATATCAAAACTAATTTATACAACTTATTTTCTAAATTTGTAGTATTGTATTATTTTATAAAGTGTAAAGAACTATATTTTAAAGCAAACTGAGTGTTTTTCTACTAGGTTTTAGAAACTTGTGTTAAAAATTGTGGTCGGCGATTTCACCTACTGATAAGCCAAAAAGACTTCATCCTCGAGCTAGTCAAACTAATAGGCCCAAAGAATGATCCACCTGCAGCTGTGCAAGAAAAAGTTCTAAGTCTTATTCAGGTTATTATGTTAATATGCATTTAGTTTTTTCCTCACTTTACCCTGAATGAGTGTATTTAAATATATGTTCTTTCATTATCACTTATATGTACATACAATTGGATATTATTGTAGCGACGTGAATCACCTCACGTTCGATTTGAACGCTAAAATACTGAAAAATGTTCAAGGAACATTAAGACATTGCCGTATAAGATCGCAAGTGGTTTAAAACTGAAAATTAAGAAGTAATTAATAAGATTTGAAATGAGGACACGGATTAGATTTAAAACAACAAAATAATAAGTTTATTTACAAAATTAACATTTAAAATAAAAAGAAACATGAAAAAGCTTTGCTCAAAACACATGAGCTTGTAAGTTACTCCCTTAAAGTATGAGAACATAGTAAAATATGAAAACACCACAAAGTCTCTTAAAATAAATTCTACTCAAAAAATATCCCAAATACATCATCAATCTTTATCGAAAAACTATTAATCCTCATAAGACATTAATATATCAGCAATCCTCAAACAATATTTCTACTTGTAGAAAAACATTGATATGTTGCAAAAACGTTATACCCTCCAGGTAGCAATAATTTAAAAGAGAGGAGAGAGGACATTTCAAAAAGTGTTGTACGTAGCAAGTAGGCCTCACCTTATCTCTTGGGCCAAACGGCCATACGTGCTCTTCTGTAAACGGGGACCGGAGAGCATTTTCGCTCCGTCAACTATAGCACAACTTCCCTTCATCAGCTCGCAAGAGGCACTCCCGATTCCTCTTTTTGCAAAAAACTCTCTCCAAAAACTTGTAATTTGAAGTCTCCTCCCTCTCAAATATTATTTGCTGACAGGATTTAAGCCCCCTAAATATTACTGGTGGACACTTGGCTTCCACTCTCAGTGGCCAGTCCATGACAGCAGGGCTTGGTCAGTCGCCCCTGAATTATTGCTTGCAGGTGGCTGGGATCCCACGCTCCTGCGTGAACCCCCGGGCTTAACTGCGCCCCCAACGACCGCTTACCCCCCGGATGCGTCTTCCTTCATCTTGTGCTGGACCACCCACATGCAGTCCAAGCTCCACTGACCCTTCCCTTTGCGGGTGGCCAGGAGGGAACCTTATACCTATTGCGTGAAAAGCCAGGGGCCATCTTTTGTAGGTCGCCATCCTCTCCATTCTTTAGCAATGTTACATATTTTTGTAAAACACTATGTAACAATTATGGACTTACTAATTGATAGAAATTCACAGTCCAGTTCACAAATGCTCGAAATACCAAATTTAATAAGTGAATAGACTATCATTACAAGTTATAGAGAAAATCAGAAAGCACCCCATTTTTTAATTTTAGTGGGTTTAACCCTTTGCAGACGGCAAACGTACCTGTGCTTTGACTGCAAAATTGCATTCAAAGACGATACTCACTCATTCGTATCAATGAAATATTTACCCTAAAGAACAATGAGCACAAATGCGCATTTTCATATAGAACGTTTTTATTTGAATTTATTTGAATACTAGATAGCACTAAATATCCCTAAAGGATATTTTACCCTAAAGAGTGATGGATACCAATGCGCATTTTCATATGGAACATTTTTATTTGAAGTTATTTAAATACTAGATGGCTCTAAATGTCCATTCTAACATTTCCAATGTATTTTACCAATACTTGACATGAGAGGAGAGGGGGGTATCAATGATTCAACCAATGATTCATCATTTCATCTAGAGTAGTGAAACGTGATTTTGTAATATAAAGAAACAGAACATTTCTCACAGAAGTTATAATTGAGTATGGATTCTTGTTTTGAATTTAGCTTAATGATTGCTTAGGTGAATTAATAGAATGTAAGATAGTATTTACTTTCACATTTGAGTTTTAGAGGGATGTAGCGGTATTGAATTTATTAAATTATTTCAGTTAAAAGAATGGTTGGGTCAAGACATTTTCTTTCTGTGAAAGAATAAATTCACATGGTAATCGAATCATAGAGTAATAAAAATAGTTAAGATTCATGGAACTTTAGTATTTCTGATGAGCGCACAGACAGCTTATGAGTACAATCATTTGGATGTTTTTCCTGTGCAGCAAATAACTATTTTAATCAAGTAACCATTTTCACTAATTTAAATGTTTAATTTTTTGATAAAAGATAATTTGTGTGGAATACATACATCAAATAGAAAATAAGTATTTCCTTTGTTTCTGAAAAAAGTAAAATACTGCGTTGTGTGGGTGATTTCTAGTGAATTTTTCTTGGGAGTTAGGCTTAGTGCAAAAAATGTGCCATCCTTTGGGCCATGACAGTTCCGGAATGCCCCCTTCCGAAAAGAGTTAAGTCCCTGGTTAAATTATTTTTCATATAACTGCAATTAAATAATGAATAAATGATTGCAAGCAAATAGTGGCTAAGTGGTTATGTCTAAGGTGTTCAACGCATCAGTATTTTGTTTGATTCTTAGTAAACATTAACAATTTGAAAATATTACACAATAAATAAAAGCTATGTAAATACAGTCAGCATAAATACAGAAAACAAACAGATCTAGTTTCAAAGGCAAATATAGCCTTTATATTCAGCTGGTTTAAACTTCTCAGATTTCTTACACTACTATTTTTTAAGTCTTCTCCCTTTTCAATTATTTCTATTCATTCTGCTATCTTTTCTCATACCCCCCTATGTTCTTTCTTTTCTTTGTGGTTTTGTTTGTTGTTTACTGCCTGTCATTTTGGTATGTTTTCTCTTTCATTCCTTCTTGTAGCATTGTCAATTTCTTTTCTTCTAAACTTTAACCATGTATACCATCCTCAGTTACCGATTTGATTTGAGCAAGTGAGTTCATGCTTGTCAATCCCGAAGAAAAAGGTTGTTATTTGCCTTTGAAACTAGTTCAGTTTATTTTTGTATTTATGTTGTATTTACGAAGTTTATATTTATTGTGTTTTATTGCAGCAGGTTTTTTTCTTTCTCCCCTTAAATATTGGGCCTATATATTTGTTTCTTAGTAAATTAAGAAACATAAAAAAGAATTAAAATATAAATATACTTCCAAAATAAAGCTGAATTTACTCCTAATTCAACTCAAAATTATTTTGTACATAAAATATGTCAATTGTTGCATCCGTTAAATTTAATATAACTGGCTAACTAACTGATAAAAATTCACTACCCAATCCACAAATGTTAGAAATATAAAATTCAACATGAAGATAGACTTTTGTTTCAAACTAACAGAAAAATTAGGAAAACATTACTTTTCAAAAGTAAAGGAATTTTCTTCTTTCTTCCACAATGGAAAAGTTAATAAAAGTGAACCTGTGGTTAATATATTCAAGCAGCCCATAAAAACAATACTAAAATAAGCAAAAACTAAGCCAGGAAGCATTACTCCCTAGAAGAGGGATGTCAGGATTAGAAGTATGGCGAAATTTCTCCAGCAATTTGCATTAAAGACACTGATCAAGAAATTAGCATAAAACTTTCTTGCTCTCCACAGAGACTTTAGATTTGCATATGCCGCATGCGCAATGCTTCTACCCTGGTTCTTATAAGTGAGCCTCAGAACTTTATCAGCATCATTCTGACATTCGTATTTCAGATGCTACCTGCATGCATGTTATGATGTAGCTCTATTTTAATAATGTTCCTGTATATAATCTGTGTAATGTTCCTATAAATATAGTTAGTATGTTCTTGTACATAAATCTATGTTTTGTGCTTGCCGCTGTAATGGATACTCTTCAACATTGCACCTTTGCCTTATGTATGGCCTTACGCCATAGAAGAATTGAAATAGTATATATTTAGTAAGCTACAAATTACTCAAACAGTCCTTCTGTAATAATTCTAGCTCCTCTAACTACTCAATAGGGACTGAACAATTCAATCAAACAAAAGTTTAAAAAAGAGTACTCCAAGTCATGCCATTTTCAGCTATGATAAGGATAGCTTCAGTTGGATTGCGGTAATTAATTGTGTATGTTTAATAAACTGTTAATGTCTCTCTTGCATTTCTTTTATACTAGTTCTAGCTACCTAAAAACTCAAAGAAATTTCTGTGTTTTCCTGACTCCCTTTCCTGTGAGGGTTTATTTTCACCTGTTCCTCTCCCCGAAGGAAGGAGTTGAAGAGCAACAGTCTGTAGCTGTGCAGACTGAGGAATGTTTTTACAGTTATGTAGTTTCCTACATGAGGCTCTTGCATCACTAACTTTAGTTAACTCGATGTTAGTTTGACTATTATATTCTGACATTTCAATCTCTCACATTCCCAATGCACCACCTAAGCATGTGCAATGATGACATATTTACCTGATTGGTTGTTGATTTGACAATGTCATGGAGGAGCCAAACATTGAACTAATGACTACTTTAGCATTTTGCCAAGACTGTAAGTGAAATGTTAGATGATAGTCCATTACTGATGTTGTGTTTCAAATTATAAAGGAAGACATAATAATTAGTTTAAAGAAAATTAGTTTATTAAATTGAAACTTCAAATTAATTCAAAGAACAAATTACAAAAACTCTGCTCACAGGCAGGCAAATCAGGAAGAATTAACAAGTTTAAATTAAATTTATCACAGGCATTAGAATTTTAGAATTTATAAGCTTAGTTAAAATTAAAGAATCTGTATAAAAAAAACTTCACTCTAGAAAAATCTATTTAAATCCCATCATAAAATATTAACAATAAAATATTAAATTTAAAAAAAATTAAGAATTTTCCCAGGCTCTAATAAATTTAGGAAGGTTTAGAAAATTGCTCTCAGAAATAAAGCTTTAAAATTTTAAATTCAAAGAATAAAATTTAAATCATACATTTCAAATATTGAGAAATCATATATTCAGAATATAAGAAATTAAGAGCTTAAAACAATATTTATATTCACCCAACCGGGTTATCAGATAGAATTACAGGGTGGAGATAGCCGGTAAAGTAAATGGTGAAAAGTTCCAAATCCGGAGTTTCACTGGAAAGACACAGAATTACCCAGACTGGTTTTCTTGGGATCACCATACTTTATTCAGCAAAATAGCCTAACATCTTCAACGGAAACTCTTGGATCTTCTTAGACAGCCGGAGGGAAAATTCCTGAGATTCTTCTTCCGCATAGCACACTTAATAATCTCAAACACATTTTTCTATGGATCGTGTCATAATTAGGTCATATGAATAAATAAAACCTTCATTTAAAAAAAAAAAGTTTTAAAGAAAATATCGCTAGAAACTTAATGTTCCATAGGAAACATCGCGTGGAACATATTCCTTTAATTTATTAATTTAATTCCATATTAACAAGTTCCATTGAAAAGTGAATAGCACGCTTTTAGAGCAAATTAAAACGAGGGATTTCAACAAAAAACTGAAACTGAAAAATTCCACAAGCGTATTTATACGTGCGGAAATCGGGAGAGTTTAGAAAAACGTCAGCAATTAAAATCAGCTTACCGAAATTAAAGCTCAAAACTCTGGTAGCAGACGATCCAGAAAAACGTGAACCAATTAAAATAATTCACGAATTCTGAAGAGGTGCGATAATCACTTAGGCGTCGCATCAATTTCGGTAAAAAGTGCCAAAACCAAGATTCCAAAATGGCCGCAACTGAAATTTTTGAAACGCACTGAACATGGAAATAACTGGAAACTATTGAACAAACTGAATTTCTAACCAAAATGGGAAAATGATGCATCAAATTAAAGGGAATTTTAAGGGGGAATTAAATAAATAATCATTTTTATAAATTTGCAAATCAAAAGTAATATTAATTTAGGGAATGGAACATTTTTAATTAAGAATATTATAAAGAAAATTAATTTGGAAGATTAAAAATATTCTAATTAACGAATAAATGAAAAAACCAATAAATATTATTTAAATATTACTAAATTGAGAATATTGAGCCAGGAAAAAATAAATAAAAGTAAATTTCAAACCCCCAAATTACATAAATTCTAAAGCAACCCAACACCGAACAAAATAATTTAATCAATTAAAAGGTTAAATTATTAAATCAAAAGTGTTAGCAATTTAAACTGCATTTTTTATTTTATGAATTATACTACAGCAGTAATGAGTTATTTCCATATTATAAGTTGAATATTCTGCACATATTTAGTTACTACTTGAGTTAACAGTATTTATTTTTTTATTCGGAATTAAGATAAGCTGTAAATTTAACTAATATTTGCATTTGTTTTAACATAATTTCTGAAATTTTAGACTTTGTTAAAAAACTATATAATTTTATCCATAAAATGCATTTAAATCTTTTATTTCAAATTCAAATATAGCTTAAATGTGTAAAACATTACTTGACTGTTGTTTTACATTTATCAGTTTTAATTGTAACACCTAACCCTTTCGCGACGGTTGGCACGCCCGCGTGCCGGCTGTGAACTTGCATTCAAGGACGTACGGCACGCACTGGTGCCGGAGAGAACTTTACCCTAAACGCCAAGTGGCACGTATTGGTGTTTCTATGTGGAACGTTTTTATTTGAATTTAATTGTCTACTAGATGGCGTTAAATGCCCGTGGAAGCAACTTAAATGTATTTTATAGATGTTTGACCTTGGCACAAGGAGAATCCAATGAATTATTTCTCCATTTGGAGCGGGGTTGGGGGGGGGGGCATGGTTCTGTAAAGTAAACAGACAGCTCACTTCTCGCAGCATAAACAATTTTATAATTGAGTTCCGGGTCTCGTTCTGATTTTAGCTTTTATTGATTTCGTTGCTGAATTAGAAGAATATAAGAGAGTTTTTTGGGGGGAGAGGGGGGGTAAAGGAATGTGCGGCAATGAAATGATTAAGTTATTTCGGATAAAAGTATGGCTGGTTTGAAATGTTTTCTTTCTGTGGAAGAATATACGCGTATGGTAAACGAACCAGACAGTAATGAAAGCGCTGCATATAGTGAAGATTCGTGGATGATGAATCTGAAAATGCAATTGATTCTTCAGATTCTGAGCGTACTATTATTACAACGTCGCCAGCTTCAGTTGCTGTTTTTCCGAATGATGTTTGGACGTGTGATTTGAAAGATCTGAATTCTTTGGAGTTTCTGAACATACCTGGAATAAATCACAATATCATGCCGTCTAATTTAGATAAGGAACTTGATTTTTTTAGCATATTTTTTTATGATGAACTAGTAGAATTTATCGTAAAAGCAACTAATGAGTTTGCAAAGAAAAAATGGGAGAAAAATCTCCTCTCTCTTTCCACATCGAAGACTCCACCTAAATGCATTTACAACTGTGACAGGAAATGTATTTACACCTGTGACAGGAACTGAAATGTATTTTCACCTGTGACAATGTATTTACACCTGTGACAGGAAACGAATTTCGTGTGTTTCTCGCACTAGTAATTTTGACGAGCATTGTCAGAAAACCAAATCTTAAAATGTATTTTTCTAAGAATCCAATTATAAGTACTCCTTTTAATTCAGTTATGAGTCGCGATCGATTTATAGGAATATTACGTTACCTTCATTTTACTCTTGATAGTAATGCCAAAAACTAGATAAATTGAAACCCGTGTTAGATGCATTAGTTTCAAAATTTAAATCTATATACACTCCTAGAAGAAATGTGTTCATTGATGAAACTTTGTTCTCATGGAAAGGAAGGTTGGGATTTCATCAATATATCCCCTCGAAAAGGTCCAGATACGGAATAAAAATATGTAAATTGTCAGAATCGGAATCATGCTATAAATGGAATTTCCTTGTGTATACTGGAAAGGACAATGAATTATCAAGCTCTGATGGTGGGTATGGAGAACGCGTTGTGAAAACATTTCTAAATGAACTTTCAGGAAAAGGATATACTTTGTATTTGGATATATTTTTACCTCTCCTGTACTTGCAAAGTATTTGTTGTCTAAGAATACGCATATATGTGGTACAGTTTTAAAAAATCGGAAGGACATGCCAAAGAATAATCCATCTGTACCTAAAACATATATACACTAAAATTTTTAATATTTGGATAAAAGAAAATTTATATAAAAAGTATACATCAAATAGAAAATAAGTATTTCCTTTCTTCCTGAAAAAAAGTAGAATGCTGTGTTGAACGGGTGATTTTTAGTGAATTTTTTTCGAGAGTTAGGCTTAGCGCAAAAAATTAGCCGTCTTTTGGGAAAAGTTCGGAAACAAAGTGCTCCGTCCTTTGGGCCACAACGATTTCGGAATGCCGCTGTCCCGAAAGGGTTAAACAAAATGACTTGAAACTTTAAATCCAAGCATAAGCAGCTAGCACCAAAAGTTTCAGTATGTTTTGTTGTCAAATATTAGCCCTTCTCATAGACATAACCAAGATCTCAAAGAGAGGAGGGGGTACGATGAATGTAGGGGATGCCGTTGTGGATACCGTTTTACCAATATGACCCCAATAAGTAAAAATACCTTGTACAAAGGATAAGGAAAACTTTAGCATTGTATTCAAGAGCAAATAAAAAAATTAACTGGAGATAATATTTTGAAAAATAAGAAATATTTTGAAAAATCAGTATTGTGGTTCCAAATGATTACAATTATAGCGTGTTGCCCTTCACTTTAAAGGGCTTGAAAAAAATCATTCGATACCATACTGAACATTATACCCCCCATAGGGGGTGTAACTTGCCCCCGAGGGGAAACTAATGATGTCATAAACAAAAAACAATGTATCGTTACTACATTTCACAACAATGATTGAAACTATTAAATCTCATGATCATTGAGCCATGAGCAAACCCTTTTGTGCATAATTATGTCAAATTTTGTCCAGTGCTAAAAAAATATATCTATGTTAAAAAAAATATAACACTTTAAATACATTTCGAAGTTTTTGTAATAAATTTCGAATTTAAAAAAGTTCTATATAGTTCTAGACTTTTTTATAATAAATCTGGATGTAAAGTTTTGTGAAAATCCATTAATATTTCTGGTTTCTGGCCAGTATCGTGTACATAAGAAATTGATCACAAACAGACAGATGGAAATTACTCTAAAAGTAGTCAAAATGTATTCAGCAGACCCTAAAATATATATTGGCCTCAAAATCGAAATTTTTTTCAAAAATAATACTGTATTACATAGTATGAGAAAATAAAAGTGCAGCATACAGCTGTTTCGAGGATACTCTGATTCCCCTTTGTCAGTACTATTGAACCAGCAAACCCAAAGTCAAAAAGATAAAATAGGCACAAATAGAAGAAACAGTGGGGTAAATATACAGATGGTGGATTGAATAATGCTAAAACTTACATTAGAGAAACAGGGTGGCGACAGAACCGGAAAATCGGGATTCTCAGGGGAAAATGATTTTCTGGAAATATCAGCGAAAACTCAGGGAATTTTGCTTAAAATCAGGGAAAATTTTGGAATTTTGTTTCGCGAGTCACCGATCTTCAAATCCCAGTGAAAACATCTGAACGGGAATTTTCCTTTCTCTTTGTCCTTCCGTGAAACTGCTCTCGTTATGTGGAAGTGTTAAACTTTATTCTGACTGGCTGTTGATCAGATGACTTCATATGGCTTAAAACTCTCACTCACCACGTGGCGATTAAACTTGAAAAACCGGCGATTAGCGAAATCCTGATTACCGGCCAAACTATGTGATAGCGTAAGATGGCTATTCTTCCTAAACAAATCCACCTGTGGAGTGAGAAAAATCTGTCAACAACCGCTACAATACTGCTACTGCTCTCCCATAGTTTTCCCCCTACGAGGCGATCGTAATTTATTGCATTTGCTGCCGAGAATGAGTGCAATCCACATTCCTATCCTACCCCTCCCCGTAATCACCGATGTGATTTATGACATTCCGGGATGTAGCGTCTTTGCTGTGCTCTCTACAATGAGCACGGCAAATAAAAATTACGGCTTAAATGGGTTCCCTCATTTTTACATCTGACTCAATTTTAAAAGGGTTCCCGAAAGTGGATGCATGAAAGGAATTAAAATCACTGGCTAAAATAAAAATGGTGCGTGAAACTTGTTCCCCCGCTATTTCGTGCTTGTGAATTTATTTATTGGTTAAATATTCATTATAGCATATTTTTCACAATGAAAACTAAAAGAATCTATATGAAAGAGTTTCAGGAATACGCTGCCGCTCGGTGCCAGTGCGAGCGAATAAAATCTGGGCACCCCGCACGAATAAAGTATATCAACCTTGGGGATGGGGGAATGCTTTTCCGAGCTGAATTGTCAATATTGCAATGTTATGTATTATTGTTCTACTTTAACCTACATATGAACGGTCCATAAACGACCATACGGAAATTATGAATGTATGTAGCATTGGCTAAAATAGCGCGTTTGAAGGATACTATCCCGGACTTACTTCATATTAATTTTAAAGTTTGATCACGAGAACTTCATAATTTTTAAAATCTTGATATATGACAGTTTTTCGCTAGGAGAAATTTCAAATTTCCTTTTACAGATTATACCCTGTTTTAAGTTATTAATCTCTCATCGACGATGTATAAAACAATGATGTGTGGATTCCTAAAATGTTTGCTTAGTTGTATTTTCAAAAGTGCTAACTGTTAACAATTATTATAAATTCAAAGTTAAATCAGTTTCATTTTCGACTTCTTTCCCACGGGGCCAGGAGTAGTTAGTTCACGGCTCTTTTCTCGTTGATCCGAAAATTCGGGTATTGCATATAAAACACCATTTTTTAAATTCAAAATGTCGAAATATTAAAAAAAATCAAATTTCTTCAAAAAGATAAAGAATTTATCTGTTATGAAATAAACATATTGGGGAAATTTTAAAATAAAATAGTTCATAATGTTCTTTAATATAACGGGGAAAAGAGCCGAAATATCGCGATCGTAATAATTGAAAAATTAGAGTAAATGATCAAAATATAAAACAAGAATATTAATTTATTAAAATTCGCCGAAATCATTTGTAACTCCCTCGAAATTAAAGAAAATTAGTGGACGGGCTTCTTAAAATTAAAAGAGGAATAAATAATAGTGAATGCTTCATAAGCTTGGAAAAGTAAAAAATAAAAAGATCAAGATGAGAAAACTTAAATGAATTTAAAATTGCCTCAAAATGTATTTGAATGCTTCATGATAAATGAATTTTTTTATGATGCATTGGAAAACAAATATAAAACACCTGAAAAGGTCTATAATGAAAATTATTGGCAAGATTAAAAAAAATTACAAGGTTAAAAAAAATTAGTGAATATAAATGTTTAAAATATTTAAACAATGGTTAATGAAAATTTTTAATTTGACAAACCTTTAAGAAATGGAAAAAATGGTAATAGTGACAATAACTTTTAGAAAAGAATTAGTTTTAGAAAAAAGAAACACTTAAAATAAGTTTTGAAAATTTATTAAATGTTAAAAATGAGAAGATAGCAATAATAAATGCATGTTAACAATATTACTCATTAATAAATTAAAATATTTCTGTGAATTTGTCATTGTTACTGTCAAATAATAAAATTTGTATTTTGCCAATCTCTTAAATGTTCCCCAATTTTTAAAATCCTCCTCCGCCTCAACATCGAAATAATAGATTCTATGAAAGTAGATCCGCTAAGGAGTTTTCTAGCTAACAGACATATAGTGATACCTTGATAAAGTACTCATCAGTTCAAGACATGGTGAGAAGGATTGGTTGTTTGACTTATGTCTACTGCACAATAAATCTATTATAAATAAGTACTAAGAGCAAATTTCTAAATTATTTTAAAACATACTTGCAATTTAATTTTGCATAACATTAAGCAACTTGAAAAAACCATCGCATGATGTAATGTAAAAACACGTTGAAATTATTAAATTATTTTTACTCGCTTTGCCTCTTTATGTGAAAAACTCATCCAATGTTTTCTGCTTCAAAGTTGACACTCTGTTTTTTTTTTTATGCTGCTTATCTTATACAATATATATAAATGTTTTATATTTATCTTTTATATTCACTTATCTGTCTATCAGTTTTTAGTTACTCAAGTTTATGAGTATGGTTGGGAAATTCTTATGCTAACAGATAATTGAAGAAAATCAGGGAATTTCAGGAAAAATACTCTGGAAATCAAGGAAAGCTCAAGGAATTTTGTTTTTAAGTTTCTGTAGCCACTCTGTACAAAGTTGAATGTATATATATATATATATACACACGAGGGTAACACTGAAATTTTTGAGACAGGGGCAGACGATATGAACTAGGAAAAAAATTATTGGTCGGATATTTAAATTTGAACTCTTATGTCCGTAGACAATAATTTGTGGCAACAATTGCAATTTAGCTATCATAGAGTGAATTTTGAAAGAAAAGAAAATGGATTTGCATCGAGATCATTATCGAGCTATGATTTTCTATGATTTTAAAGTGGGGCTAAGTCAAGAAGAATGTCTTCATCGTCTACAATTAGCATATGGAAATGATGCTTCTTCTGTAATTTTAACATTATTTCCTCTCTGGGTAAATGTAGATAATGTTAAACTTTCTTACTTGTAGCAAAGTATGAGTGGAAAAAAGACAGAGTCCATTCATGAAAATGAAATCAGTGTTTTATTCAAAACATCAGAGTCTTGCCTATTAGTACAGGCTAGCTGCGGTAACAAGTAAGCAACCGTTAACATATGTACAGGTTTTGAAGTTAGAAAAGACTGGCTAAGAAATTCAACTTGGAAAAACATTAGTAGACATTACTAACTATGGTATGTCATTCTATTTCCACCACTTCGAAGGTCACATACTGAAACATGATTGAAACTTGGCACATTTTTGGAAATGCAGGGTTCGCATTCGTCCTAAAATACCTAAAATTCCTAAAAGTTTGAAGCTTCCCTTGAATTCCTAAAATTAACCTAAAATTTTTAAATCATCCTAAAATTTTGTAATGTTTTTGCTGCGGCGTCAAATTTACTCTACTATCGCCCGAATACATTCCATTCATACGGCAATCGATGTTAAAAAAGACTTCAGAAATTAAAACGTTGTTCAAAATAGTACTCATCTTTTACAACTACGACAAAAGTGTCAATCACGCCAAATCGCCGATTCTCTCCGTCCGCGGGCGGTTTTAGTGAAATACGATCGCAAGACGAATGGCGACCCACGTGATCATTTACAGACGGGAGTTTGGGGGAGATTCTTTTGTTTGTGCGAGTGGGAATCTCCAGCGCAAGCTAACAAACCTAGAAGCCTTTAACCTCTCAAAGAAATAAAATAGAAAAAGACGGGTTCGATTGTTGAATAGTTTGCTTCCTCATATTTACTAGATACATCACGAAGTTTCTCTTACTTTGCAAAGTTAAAATTTTGCTCAACTATTCTTTGTTGGGAATCAATTGTGTGCAAAAATTTTGAAGAATTTTAGGTCTAAATTCAATAATACAAATATAGTTTGTCGGATTATGATTCTCTTACGCCCCTCATTACGTAATATTTGATCAACATCATGTCAAAACAGGAGGGTAGAGAAGGAATTTTTATCTGCTGTTAGCAACCTCTCTAGGTATTGATGATATTAAAGGATATCTCTTCAAAAGGATGCATTGCGCAGGGGCCCGGACCACATAGCAGTTTATGAAGAAAAGCAATAGATAAAATAAAATACGGCATAGTAGGGAGGTCCCGCAATTGGATCGCCATGCTCCCCATAAAAAATAAATTAAAAATAATGAAAGAGCAGAAATGTGAAGAATGTTAAAATAAACACATTCCCGCTTCCAACAGATAAAACTTTTAAACAATTTTCATTTCTTTTTAAACTTAAAATTTTGTCAAAGTATTCCATGTTTAGTATGCATCTGGGATGAAAAGTACCAAAGATTTGAACTTTGTAAGAATTTTTGTTCAAAAACCAATATTTAAAAATATAGTTTTCTGGACTAGAGTTTTTTTGAGCCGCAGGAACTTGTGCGTGTGTTTTTGTTGATTCTATCAAAACAGAGGATGATTGAAGGGAAATAGCTGTGTCTAGATTAACGGGTTGCAGTAGCTTTGATGAAATATAGGATAACTTATTTCCCTCATATTTAATTACTGCCTTCGGCGACCAGCCCTATTGTTTTTCAAAAAAGTTTTTAAACTTGCAATACCTTTCTTGCAGTAACTGTCGATCGCACACCAACGTTACGTGCGCAAGTCACGGCTAAGTGTGCAGTTTATGAAGTGTTGATCTTGTACCTCAGCTACGCGCGCAAGTTACGGCTAACGATGTAGTTCATGAAGTAGCTGTCGATCGCACGTCTCCGTTACGCGCTCAAGTCATGACTAATGGTTCAGTTCATGAAGTAGCTGTCTATCGCACACCTCAGCTACACGCATAAATCGTGGCTAGCGGTGCATTTCATGGAATAGATGTCGATCGCACGCCTTCGTTACTCGCGCAAGTCATGTCTAACGGTGCAGTTGATGAAGTAGCTGTCATTTGCACACCTCAGCTACGCGGGCAAGTCACGGCTAACGGTACATTTAATGAAGTAGCTGTCTATCTCAGCTACGCGCGCAAATTACGGCTAACGATGTAATTCATGAAGTAGCTGTCGATCGCACGTCTCCGTTATGCGCTCAAGTCATAACTAATGGTTCAGTTCATTAAGTAGCTGTCTATCGCATACCTCAGCTACATGCATAAATCGTGGTTACCGGTGCAGTTCATGGAGTAGATGTCGATCGCACGCCTTCGTTACGCCCGCAAGTCATGGCTAACGGTGCAGTTGATATAGCAGTTGTCAATTGCACACCTCAGCTACGCGGCCAAATCACGGCTAACGGTACAGTTGATGAAGTAGCTATCTATCTCAGCTACGCGCGCAAGTTACGGCTAACGATATAGTTCATCAAGTGGCTGTTGATCGCACGTTTCCGTTACGCGCGCAAGTTATGACTAACGGTGCAGTTCATGAAGTAGCTGTCAATCGCACACCTCAGCTACACGCGCAAGTTATGGCTAACTCATTAAGTAGCTGTCAATCGCGTTTCCGTCCACAATGCTGGCACACGGGTACAGCTGCTGTGTATAAAAGGAATCGTCTTTTATTAGCGGGTGCATGCAATTCACGTACGATATATGCAATAACGGCAATTCTACTGCATGTAATAACGATATACACGCTGCGCGGGCACATGCAATCTGCATAGATTTGAGATAGCTGTCAATCGCGTTCCAGCCCACTACGAGGGTTCAAGGCTAACAGATAAACACTTTTCCCAAAATAAATTGGCTTTTATTAGCATTATTTACTTTAAGCCCGCCCGCTGCGCGGGTGCATGCAATCCTTGTACATTACATGCAATAACTACTAACTTACCAGCTAGATTTTTGCTCTTATGGCCGTATTTTATTTTACAATTCTTCAAAAATTTTAAATGTGATTTTGAGCTTTTTGGATTCTTTTTTTTTTTTTGTTAATTATATTAAGATTTTCTTTTTTTGTTTATATAAAGTTGTCTGAAAACTAAACTAACATTTTTCTAACATACATATATATAGTGTGTATGTATGTATATATTTACACAAAAAATACCTGTGATAAAGTGGCCACTGGATACTGAGTGATAATTTTAATTTTTAAGTCTACAGAGCATTAAAATGAAATAGGAAAAATATTCAAAAGATTACCTTTTTCTTTCAATGATGTTTGTTTTTTGTATCAATTCTTCTTTAATTAATGAAAGGAACGGTAATTAAACAGTACTAATAATAGAAATAATAAAAATTAGCTCCTAAAATTTACCTAAAATTTTGAAAAAAAATCCTTAAATTCCTACCTAAAATTTTTAGAAAATCTGCTATGATCCCTGGAAATGACTAGAATGACTTATTTTACATTACTGAATGACACATCAACAATTAAAACTGTAAAGCACCGGGTAAATTGAAAAGCTTTAACATCATGACTAGCATGATCAATAACAGATCAATAGCAAACACATTTGTAATACACTCGAATCTTTGTTAAACTTGAAAACTGTTAAAAATGCAATATCGATTAAATTTATTTTATATACATGTATTTATTATTTAAATCTGAAAAGATTTAATAAAAACCTTTGCTAAGCGACATGAATTAATAAATCCGTTGCTAAGCGACATGATATAATTTTCTTCAAATAAATTGGTGGAAAAATATAGTTTGCATACTGCTATCTCTATTCATTTTTAATTAGTATCTAGAAGACAGTCCCTGGTCCTAGAAACTTGAAACATGGACTAAATTTTAAATGGGCCTATTCCAAGTCTATCCCGAAAATTTCATCCAATTCAGTGCAACTGTTCTCCCGTGATGATAAGACAAATAAACAGACTGATTTTCAATTTCATTTATGTCGATTATCTACCAAAGAAGTGTATTATGATTTGGTCAGAATTCTAACTTTTAGATTTTTATAGGTTTACATGTCTTGAGCATCCTTGAATTCTAATCATTCAATTTGTTTTTATTTTAAAAGAATTTATTGTTTGATTCAAATTAAACCAGAGATGCTGAAGAGTTACTCTTAAAAAAAATCGATTACTATGTGATTAGATATTTCAAAAATAATTCCTTTAAGTAAAGATATAGACTGTTCCAGTAGTCGAAAATGTTTTTGCATTTGGAAGTAAACTTCTATTTACTTTCAAATGTATTCTTCTGGAGTGTCCTGACTTTTTCTTACAGAACCTGCTGTTAATCATAGCATGATATTCGAGGTATTTGAATTTCTTTTAGTGATATTATATTCATGGTCTTAAATCTTGACTACTTTCTAATATTTAAGTATTGTTGGATAGTATTCGCCCATCTGTACACTAAACTAAACTGAAACTAACAGTGTTATGCTTGATGCTCACCAAACAATGAAAAAGAATGCCAAGTTAATTAAATAATGACACTTTTATAATAATTAAGGTTTATTTTCAAATTGTAGGATGTTTACAAAAATACAGAAATTGCTTTAGCACTTTCTGGCATATGGTCCATCATCAGAGGCATTAACCATGTAATAGCACGGTAGAGTAATAAATACATCCAACTCACAATTTTAAAATTTTCATAAAATCAAGTGCCATGCGACCACAAATAAAAATTGACAAAAGACAAAAACATAAATTAACAAAGATAAGAAATTAAATGGCCAAGCAGGTAGACAGATATGCTAAGAATTTAATAATTACACATTTAAATATGCCTAGTTAAGCTTCTCACAAACAGATATGCCTGTTAGTTCAATTAATTTAGATTAAATAACATAGGTACTTTATAAAAATCCTATACTATTTTTTTTTTCATAGATTATATAAAAAAAATATTTTTAATTTCATAACAGCAGTTTTAATTTCTATGGTTTTTCCAGAGTTGGGCTGATGCATTTCAAAGTAATTCTGAAATGCAGGGTGTTGTGCAAGTCTACCATGACCTAAAGCAGAAAGGAATTGAATTCCCCATGACAGATCTAGATAGCCTAGCACCCATCCACACTCCTCAAAGAGTAAGTCTGTTCTTTATGTGTACATACTTGACTTCTATAAAATTGGAACCATCATATTTTTATATTTTGTGTAAAAATGATTAATGATTTTTCTTAAAAAGTGCAGTTATGCATTGTGGAATTCAGTTTATATTCTCCTATAAGTCCTACTTATGTTAAATTCTTATGTTTATGTTTTTTTTTTTTTTTTTTTTTTTTTTTTTTTTTTTTTTTTTTTTTTTTTTTTTTTAATATCAATTTTTTCCAAATACCTGTATCATAGTGATATAGAAATGGATATTTATATTTTACTAATTTTTTTCCATGTAATTATATTTTTACTTTCTCATGTTATTAAAAATTATTTTTTCAAAATTATGACTACTATGAAATGAGTGCTATAATGCATCATAAAAACTTTTCCATAATTTTCAATTAATGTTAATATCTGTAATACATTAGTGTCTACATTGCTATGTTTTGGGGTAAAATTAACTAAATATTGTAGTTTTACAATTTATTCTTAAACAAGAAATATCTGTGAGTTTTGTTGCAACAATCAAATTCATGTCATTCGAGCATGGTAACCCTGCGAAACTTTTACCTCTTTCAAATTAACTGGATTCTAGTGTACTTCTTTTGTACATGTAAAGTAGAATAGAATTAAGTTAGAACAGTTTCTTTTATCATGTGTCAGTAAAGTCTATTTCTGATGTTTATTTGTATTTGTATTCTTTTTGAAAAATTTTATGGAATTGATTTTGCTTATTTACCTAAAATAAAGATTTTTACATTTCTGTATAATTTGTATGTGTGGTTATGATATTACAGGAAACTATTTATTATTATTTTTTTATTTTATGTTTAACTCAATAATTTTCAACATTTAGAGTGTGCCCCCTAGTACATCTCCTGTGCCTCATCACCCAGAACCTATTTTACATGCAACACAGGTTAGAATTTTATCCTATTTTTTAATTAGTGTTCTTACATTTGTTTTCTAAGGAAATAGTTTGATCTATTAATTATTTTCCATTGGTTATCATGGAATTCCTTTTAACAAGAACTCACTTGCCTTTCTTATTATAATATACCATTGGTTACCAACTTAGGCAGTGCCACCCTCAAGAACATTTCATTTATAATTTAAAGGTGCAATGAGGGGGGAAGTATGTTATATTCAATAGGGGCAATAAAAAGGCATTAGAGTATATTCTAGATAATGAATTTCCATACCTCTATTAATATAACAACATCGTGCCCAGTATTTCAACTGCTCATTTCCACCAGATATTCTATTTATGGATTTCTTACCATTACCACCAGTAAACTTTCCTGCCTTCTGTCCATGGTGTATTTGTACCATACTGACACCAAATTTATTTTTAAATATTTTATTAAAATTCCAGCAATCACTCTCTCACTTTACAGACACTTATATCTTGCACAGTGTTAATCACTTTTCTCTGCTTACCAAACAGAAAGCCACACTCAAAAGCATACACGTAACATGCTCCAAACTTTACTGACCTGTTTTAAAAACAGACGTCACACACTTGACTCGAGAATTCCATTCTGTTTCATTGCCCCCAACTGGGTCTTTTCTCCACTCACTTGCAGCATTGCCAAGAAATGCTAAACACCACCCTCTGGTGATGTGATCCTTACACGTATGAATGATAATTTGTTTCTCATTGGCTATTTGTAGTACCATTTGAAAATTTAATATTTAGATTCCTTGACTCTGTGAAAGTTTTCTTAAAGACATTTTTTAATAAATTAATAGCTAATAAAAATCAGTATCAAATCCTCCACCTTTACTTTTTGCTTACACATTTAAAATAATGTCGCCATCTTTATTTTATACAATTTTTATTCATTGTTCTTACTTTTCTTATATGTTTATAATTTGTTAACTGAAGGCTTATTTCAAAATAGATATTGAGTTGTTAAATTCAGATAAAAATTATTTTATTTACCTTTACTATCCAGATCTTTTTTTTTTATATATTTTTAAACAGAGCGATTAGCCTGCAATGACAAGCTAAACAAAAGGGAGATATGCCATAAATGAAACAAAGCCAATCCCAATGCCAGCTGAACCAGCCTTTGCTTATAATACTCTGCAGAGCAGAACTTGCCCATATTAAAGCTTGTCCACCCCCACCCTCCATGGGCTATCCTACCTGTTTGAAACTCTGCCGTAGTGATAGTAACAATGTTTAATTTTCCTATGTTCTAGTGTTTAGGCTACAATGTTGTATTGTTGTGTGTTAAAGAATTTTTACCATTTCTTGTAAAATATTTTAGTTAATTTGTGGTGTAGTAAAATAAAAGTTATTTTTCAATGATTCAATGTGTGTTACATTATCATAATAATACCGATTAATTAGCCCTCTCATATAAACAGTCATTTCAGCAATGATGTGCCTAGTGACATGAATATTTTCCTGCATAAAAAAATATAATAAATTATTAGAATTCTAAGAAACTCTGAAAAGATCAACCTTAAATGCTGTGGTGATCACATCATTTAAGGATGAAATAAATTAAAAGAAAAAAAAATAACTAAAATTCATTTACAGAAAAGCTATGATGAAGGTATTTCTAAAAATTTACACCTAAAGTGGAATTCCATTAAAAAAATTATATTCTTGCAAAATAATTACCCAATATTTATGCATTATACATTAGAAATGATATGTTTACATTGTTTACTTTAATTGGTGAGCAAAAAAAAAAAAAAAATCTAGTTTTTAGATATTTTGCATATTTTTGACACAAATGAACATTTGCCACCTAAATTATGTTTGCATTCAGTTTACATTTAAAATATGCATTAAAATGCCATTAAATAATGCTAAACAGCTCAGTCATATATTGGAAATCTTTAAAAACATTACCAGGAATTTATTCCAAGCAAAATTTTAGAAACTAAAAAAAAAATTTTAACCTTAAAATTGATAATTATCAGAAATTCAGTCATATATAATGTTATAAAATTTCCGAACAATTACTGATTCTAACAAAATTTTAGACTAAGTTACAGAGGTGTGTTGTGTAATTAATGGATTTGTATGAGGTTTGATTTATTTGACAAATAATTCGTTGACTCAGAATCTGTCCGAAGTTAAAATTTCAAAAAACACTAAATTTTCTGGGGTAGTGAAAAGAGAGAAATTAAATTTTGTAAAAAAAATTTTATCTGACACCTTTCATAGCTTTTGTCTTCATTTTAAAAATATTTTGGATTGAAAATTACTTTCTACATTTGAAAAAATTATGAAAAAATATATTGTGCTAAGTACCATGACACAACCAAAATGGAGGTCCCAGAAGTGTATATAAGGGCTTTTTTTTATATATATATATATATATATATATATATATATATATATTGCTGCAGCTTCCTGGACAGCTGAATTATAGTCGGTTATCCTTGGAATATTTCTTTTCCCGTCACCTATCTGTCTTACCTGAACCTTACATCGTTATCCATCATGTCATCTTTGCCTGACCCACTAGGGGAATGTATTCTTGGATTTTTTTTTTCTTTATTATTGAACTAGAACGAATTACCTCACATTGCACTGATCCTACATAAGTGTCTGCTGCCTAAATAATACATTTGCAGAATCGCCTTTTCAAACTGCCTCAATATTTGCACTCCGCAACCGTGGAAAGCAAAAAAAAAAAGGAAAGAAAAGAAAAGAAACATAAAATGTAACTTAAAACTCGCCATGAGTTCCAAGGCAAGCATGTTGAAGACCCAGACCGTCCGACTCGTCCTAGGACGTCAGCAACCATTTGGACAGCCGGAAGGCAAGCATGTGTAAAAAAGTTCACTGCTTACTAGAGAAAGAAGCCCTTCCACAAGCAGTATCGAAAATCACTTTTCATGTGTTTACTTAAAAAATCCCAAAAATAAAATAGTAATTGGGGAAAAATTGTTTGTTAAAATTTGAAGAGAAACACACAACTTTTTGCCAAACTATAAAGTTCTTATCTCTTTTATATATATATTGTGAAATAAGTATTAGGTAACATAAAAATGCAATCAAATATTTTAAATGCTTAAATGCACTTTAGAAAATGCTTATTTTTTTTTCGAGAGTGGGGGGATAAAATGTCTTAAGCTGAGTTAATTTTATTCTAAGATCTGATGTCAACTTCTAAACTCTATTTATGTTTAAAATGAGTTGTTTATTTTTTCAAATTGCCTGCTTCTGTGCAGAGTTGTAATTGTTCTTTAGACTTAATAGATAAATAATTTAAATAAACTTATTTTTCTTTTAAATTTAAAATCTGTTTTTATTGCAATGTTACAACACAAGAAAGTGATGAAAAGAAATGCACTGGAATTTTTGGTATTTTAATGACGTATTTGTACCAGCATTTTGAAAAATCTATTTTAAGCATTCCTATTACTCAATACATAAAATTACTTTTTGAAAAGGTAATATACTTTCCAAAACTTTAAATATAGTTAATATTATAACATTATTACTTTGAAAAATGAAAAGTTTATTGGTGGGCTGCAGTTGAAAACCACTGATCTAAAATGTAATGTTTTATCATACATTTTATGTAATTATTACTGTGTACAAAATCATAATTTTTATTTTGGAATCAAAGTTAGTACATATCTTTTAATTTACTCTTCCCAAAATTGTTACCGACTCCAATTATGCAGACCTAGTTGCAAATATTTAACATTTTTACTCTTTCAATTACTCATTGTATAGCTCTATAATTTTCTTTGACTTTTTAAGTTTCATAACATTTTCTAAATAGTTGCATGCAGCTTCTGTAAAATAACGTAATTCAATTTCTTATGTAGAATATTGCTTTGGAGTCTACTTATTTAATATTTGATTTTTACTTTTACTACAGTTTCATAGTATATATAGAGAAAGTACTTGTATTTTAATTAGGTTGAAAATTCAACTATACAGTTTTGACAAATATACATGTTTCAGTCTACCATGAGTACAAATTATATTATTATAAGGTTATCTGTATGTCTCTAATACCATATTCCTACTGCAAATGTTATTTTTGATCAAAGTTAATTTAATTATAATTTACTTGAAAGCATTTGCACTTACTAAAGTACATGGCTGTGTGAATAGTCAGACTGAAACAAAATTTCATAGTTTTATCTTTTTTTTTACATATATATATATATTTTTTATATATACTATGCTGTTATCCAATCAGAAATTTTGACATTTAAAATATTATCCTCGAGGCGATTTACCACTAAATCGGTGATATCAAAACCCAATCCTAATTCAAAATTTTGATTATTTTTCACTGCTAACAATTGAACTCAATTCAGTTTTTCCAGATTTTAAAATGTAATATATATTATACTAGAATGAATTACCTGATATCCCCTGGTTCTAAATAAGTGCTTGCTACATAAATAGTACAGATAACATAATAAAATTGTAGGCAAAGCACATCAAATCATCAACACTTTAAAAAATAAAGGCAATCAAAAATTGGTTATTAAAAGTCTAATTAAAATCACCATCCATGGCATATAAAAATTCACAACCATGGCACTTTCGGGCATTATTATGCCCTTCATTGGTGGCAAAGTGAAAATAGATGGCAAACATTAGCTTAAATCCATGGGCCACAACCGCAAGACAAAATTTGCATATTAATTATTTCATATATTAAATGCGATACATTTAAAAAACATCATTTAATTATAGAATACAAAAAGAAAAAAGCTCATAAATTACAGGTTAACCGATAGACATGTCATCGAAAGCAACTACTAAATTTCCAAAAAATCATACAAAAATTTAACACGTGAATCAAGAATAAGCCGCCAAGCAAAACTGAAGATCTGAATGGGATCAAAATTGCAAATAAAATCATGGTAAATATAAATGAAAAGGAATTCATAAAATAAAATATTACGGGGGTTACTGCAACTAATTAAGAGTCTTATCCAACATAGGATGAAAAATATCGTTGATAATAAACAGGACAAGAGCCGTGGACAGTTTTCTATTTTTTACATCACGAGCCTGCTCAGCTAAATGAATGCCTACAGTACGTTTAATACTACCAATGTAGAACTTAAAATTATTTTTGGGAGATGAAAAGGGACAAAGTACACCCCGGCCTGACACATGAAGTTTTTTTATCCTTAAATTTATCAGAACAAATAAGATTAAATAACATAGTAACGGTAGAATGGGCGGGCTTAAGCTTACATTCGTGGCAAAAATGAATCACAGGACGAAAAATCACCGGGTGAAAAGGAAGACTAGATTGCCATGAATTTTAAGCCTTGCCCAGTTTGTTATCAACGATAAGTTTTATCCTATGTTTGATAAGACTTTTCTTTTAATTAGTTGCAATAACCCCTGTAATATTTTACTTTATGAATCTCTTTTCATTTATTTTTACCATGATTTTATTTGCAATTTTGATCACATTCGGACCCTCAGTTATGTTTCTCGACTCACTATGTGTTAAACTATTGTATGATTTTCTGGATATTTAGTAGCTGCTTCATTTTGCTTTTGATGACATGTCTATTGGTTACCCTGTAATGTATGAACTTTTTATTTTTGCATTTTATAATTAATTCAATAATGTTTTTTAAATGTATCGTATTTAATATGTAAAATGATTAATATGCAAATTTTGTCTCACTGATGAGGTCTCCACTAATGAAAGGTATAATAATGCCTAAAAGTGCTATAGTTGTGAATTTTTGTATGTCGTGGATGGTTATTTTAATTAAAGACTTTTAATAGCTAATTTTTGATTATCTTTATTTTTTTTAAATGTTAATGATTTGACGTGTTTTCCATACAATTTTATTGATTAATCCAGCTTTGCTGACTTTATCAGTATTGTGTGAAAAAGGTATTACTGTGTGTGTTACAAATAACCTTATTGTTTTTAAAATTAATTGTTATTGTCTATTAAAATTTTTTGCCACATATTTTTTTATTGTTATTACCCCCTTGTTTTTTTACACTTTTAGCTTCCTACCCAGCCAATTAATCCCAACCCAATGCCGGATGTACTCCCAAGGCAAACAGGCCCCATTAATCTAAATCCTGAGCAGTTAGCTAAGTTGCGCAGCGAGCTTGATATAGTGCAAGGAAATATGAAAGTCTTTGGAGAGATGCTTACTGAACTGACTCCTGGAAAAGAACACCCTCAAGATTTAGAGTTATTGCAAGTAAGGTTATTTTCTTTTCAAATAAATGCAACTAACTGAAAGTTATTAATTTGAAAATGCCATTCTTTTGAGATCATCTATTTTCTGTGTAATCTTAATTTTTAAAAGTTTTGTAAAATGGTGCAATTTGTTCTCTGTACAGTTCTATATTTTTGAAAGTTTATTTTAAAATTTGGATTGGCAATTCTTTACAATATTGTGGATAGCATGATGTTACTTGGAAATTGATAAAAACATAAATGCTTTTAACATTTGTTAAACATCTTATGTTAGGATGTCCTTATACATAGTAGAACAGTTGACTTAATGAATTGAAAATATCAATAATTCAATGACCATAAGCTTATTTTATGTCATTCCAAAACACAATAAAAATTTATTCAATTTTTTGTTTTTGTTTATGCAGACTTGAAGAATTTAATATATAAAGAGTTATGTGTGTCATTTTATGGATTTAGCTGTTTTTAACTATTTTGTTTCATATTACAAAAGTAATAATTCTAAATCAAATTTATTGTTCCATTTGGAACTCATGAAAAAAAGTTATTGAAAAATGTCATTTAAGCCAATTACCAAAATCAAGATTTTCCAGTTTAAGTATAGAAGGCTATGTTCTTAGATTATCTGAAAGACATTTACTCAAGTATATTCCACCAACTTTTAAATATCTAGAACGAACTAGAAAATGTGTTGTATGTTGTTCACAAAAAGATACATTTGGAAAAAACTAAAGTTTTATTGAAAGTACTGTGATACTGCTGTGTGTAGTATACCATGTTTGCAAATTTATCATGCATAAAGGAAGTACAGTACGCGACCTCTTATCCGGCGTTCCAATATCCGGACTCTCCCAAAACCGGAATACGGCAAAATAATGCCAAATTCTGCGCCAACAAGCGATTATTTGCTAAATATTGCACCAAATAGCGATTTTTTGTTTAAAATCCCGTCAAATGCTTTTTTGCTTTAATTAGCAATATCAATAAAAAAAAGTTTGCGCGTCCTATTTCAAACCCTCTAAAATTGAAACCTACTATTTTAGAGGGTTTGAAATAGGACGCGCAAACCGCGCACGAAATTCAAAATTCCCGCGCAAAAAAAAAATGCTGCGATTCTTCTTAAATTTCAAAAACGAACGCTAGGAATTCTCGCGATAGCGAATGAAAATATTCCGTGGATCATGTTTTTTCCGAGAAGTTCCACAATTCCTCTTTTCCGGAAAACATCGGAAGTAGCACCGTTTTTCCCAAAAATTTCCTAAGCTGTTGCATCCGACCGTCACCCCCCGATAGTAGCTCTCGGAGGTGACGATCTGGCACGGGCGAGACCGTCACATTGACGGCGAGACGCGTCATTCCCTTCTTCACTAGTTTTGATAGGAGCCGCGACTTGTCCGTAACTAACTCCTGTATAGTATAATACAGGAGTTAGTTACGGACAAGTCGCGGCAAGGTGCTTTTTTAATGGCGTTTCATTTTTTTCTGGGTGTATAGGGCAGAGCACACTAGGCACAAAGATTTCGATTTTTCCGAATTCGTTACATTTTCTTTTCTGCGTTTTGTTCTGGGACTTTGATTTTCGGTATAAGTATTCCAACTTTTTCGCTAGAAATATCCCGATATCGCTAAAGAAATCCTACGCTCTTCAAACGCGATGTGCCGCGCAGAATTCACACTATTTTGCACAATTTAATAAACATTTATTGGAAAAGATGAAAAAAAAAGAGAGTCATCAGCGCATTTACGAGATGATAGAAAGTACGTTTAAGTAAGGAATTCCCGAAATTAATGAGAGTTAACTTTTGCCGAAATGCAGAGAAAAGTATAGCAGCTATAAAATGTCATTCAATGCCTTCTGATTGATCTCTTTAAATACTTAACCTAAGCAATAAATTTGTCATTTTCTCAGGAAAATCCATTTTTTTTTTTTTCATTTCCGTGGAAATATACACATCTTCAATATTTTTAAAAACGTTGATGGAATTCCAAGATCAAAATCATTTTCAATTAAATCCTATTATTTGGATGAAAATGGCTATTTTGGACCGAAAATTGACACTAGCAAAAAGTTCCATTGCAGTATATTTATGGGGTTTTAACGTGTTACATTTATTAATTAGTAATTTATAGAAGACAGTTTAGCAATATCGCGAATTTTTTTTATTTAAACACGATTGCCGGTATATTGCGTTTTATTTTTAAATATTTTCCATTTTTTCAATCTGCTTCCATCCACTAATATTTTTATATTTTTTGTGCTTTTTATGCTGGGATATTATCTTTTAAACATATTGTTGGTAAAAATGAGATATATGTTTAGGATAATGAAATTAAATTTTTTTTATTTATTCAGGCATTTAGAATTATAAAGGCTTATTAGAAACACATTTGAAGAGCATAAATTAGAATTTGATATATTTGCACCCATAGTTGAATATCTCATTTCAATTAAAAATGAGCATCCTTCTCATCTTAATTTTATTAAAAGTACTTTAAAATGTTTTGAAACATATGAACAAAGGTGCTTCTGCCAAAATATTAGATGAATATGGTGAGGGCCCACTTTAATTGAAATGTTAAAAGAAAAAAAAGACTTCTAATAACTACCCTGAATAATCAACTTTTTTCAGACATTTTTTTCTTTCAAAATTTTTCTTAATCACTAAATTTAATACTATAATTACATGTAATTTGCATTTTAGTTAACCCATATAGATTGTAAAAAAGCTTTTTTTAATACTTTTATGTTTTTAAAATGAATTATAATTTTCTATAGCGACATTTGAGACCATTCCAGTAAGTTTTAGAAAAAGTGTTCCGAATTACGGAAAAACCCCTTATCCAGAATGCCTGAAGTCCCAAGCATTCCGGATAATAGATCCTGTACTGTACTAAATTAAAATTTTACAAAAGAAGAAAAATAGGGGTACTATATTTATTTGTTCCTTCAAAGTTCAAAATTTTTGTTTAAAAATGTAAATTTTGTATGTAATTTTTTTTTATTTTTTGGTTATCAATTTTGTTTAAAAGTACTTTTAAAAGTTTCTATCTTCTATCTATTTGTTGCACATTTCTCAGATTTAAGGCATATTCTCAAATTGAACTAAAGACTAACATTTTAGTTCAAAATGATATGTCCCTGACACCTGCATTCCAACCATCCTATTATTCTGTTTCTAGCCAGGGTCATTCTCCTTGCTCCAATAACCTAATCAGAAATAAAGAATGCAGGCCGTGCAATCACTTAAAGGGTTGAAATAGCATAATGTTTCATTAATGTAGCATAAAGTAGCAACAACCAACAAAATAATGCAATCAATGTGGTGATTCTATACCAACTAAACATTCTGTATGGTATATGTGTTCTATAACATATAGAATATTGATAAAGAATGTTGAGTAAAGTTTCAGACTCTGCTTACATTTATTTACTTTAGAGTTTAATTTTTTTAATAAATGTTTTATTAAATAAATTTTTAACAAAACTTGGAAAAAATATTTTTAAATAACAGTTTTATGTTTCAATTCACAATTTAAATTATAGAACACTTTTGTGTGCAGTAAATCATTAATTACTGAAATTGATATTCTCTAACATTCTATTGTGATACAAATTATTTATTATTCAATTTATTTCCCCCACTTATTTGCATTGCTATATAGTTGAAATATTATAGGAACTTCAAAAGACATGCAATGCCATGCAGAAGAGAATCGTGGATCTAATTGACAAAATAGGAATGGAAGAAGTCACAAGTATGTTTACATTATTTATTCGTTTAAATGATTTAACTCCTATAAAATAAAGTTCTTATTAAAAGTTCATATTTCATAACTCTCTTTTTAAATATTTAATTAATGTGTTGCTGCTTGTTCATTTTCATATGTTAGTTTATAAATTTACTATATGAGATGGAATCAAAAAGTATCCAGACAGGTTGTAAAAGTATGGTTGCACAGATTGACCGTGGAAGCTACTATGCTTGTGCTGTAATTTTTCCTCTGCTCTAACATTTTATTTCACAGTAGTTCTTTGTCAAGTGGATAAAGTCATTCATCACATTAGTCATTTCGGAAAAAATTAATGGATGTATTTGCAGATTTTGCCAAAAACTTGGTAAAACTTGCAAAGACACATACTTAAAGTTTGGAAAGTCTATGGAAAGGATTGCATGAGACGTGTTTATGACAAGTTTATGAGTAGTATAAACATTTTAAAAATGGTTGTGAAAGTGTTCAGAGTACTGAAGGCTCTGGATGACCCTCAACCAGAAAAGTGAAAACAATGTCGAACTTCTGCATACAACTATGCAAGAAAATTGCCAATTTGTTTTGATTCAGTTCAGTTGATTCAGAGATGATTTGAGTATGAGATGCATCTTATCCAAATTTGTGCCGAAATTGCTCTCAGATGAACAAAAAAGGTCTGTGTTTCAGCTGTTGCTGACCTTCTTGAATACAACAAAAATGATAAAAACTTATACAAAACTATAACTGGTGATAAATCATGATATGACACTGAAACTAAGGCCCAGTCTTCAGTAGAAGACCCCAAACTCTCTCTCCCAGACCCAAAAAAGCATGACAGAGCTGCAGCAATGTCAAGACAATGCTGACTATAATTTTGATCATGACGGGATTGTGCATTATAAATGTACTCCATCAAGCCAGACAATCAACAAAGAGTATTACTGTTGAAGTTTGTGTCATTTGAGGAATACAGTTTGACGCAAAAGGCCAGCATTGCAAGTGGAAATTGCACCATGACAATGCACCTACACATGCATTACAACTTGGGCAACAAGTTCTCAATAAGCACCACATTTCACAAGTCCAACAGCCACCCTATTCACCAGATATTTATTGCTCCCTGTGATTTTATTATATATATTTTTTTTCTGTTCCTAATAATCAAATGCTACTTGAAAAGAAAAAGATTTTAGGATATTGAGGAGATTCAACAGAATGCAAAGCAGTTGTTCGCTATTTCAAAAGCTGACTTCAAAAAATGTTTTAAACAGTGAAAATTGCACTGGACCAAGTGTGTGACTTCGGACGGGAACTACCTCGAAAGTGACTAAATTTCAAATTTGTAAGTCCTGTACTTTTTTTTTAGGAAATCCAGTCTGAATACATTTGATCACACCTTATAGTGTGAAATACATTAAAATTATGATTTTTAAATGCAAACATAATTACTAATTTTTAAACAATAATTTGAATTTAAACAGTGTTCTACACAAAAAATTTTGAAACTCAGTGGTCAAGTATAATTTCTGAGTGAGACAAATTTAGAATCCCCCTACATACACACACAGAAAAAAAAACCTTGGATGTTTCTTATTTTCTAAATATACAAAAGAACTTTACTTATGATCCTGCATTTGTAATTTTAGTATATTACATAATATGAAGCAGAATTATTTAAGTGAGTATTGCAAATTATTCTTACTTTAAACACAAACCTGTTGTGAATAAGAAAAAGCTTTATTTGTTTTTCATATTATTTTTAGATTTCCTTTTTTTTCTTTTTAAGATTTCCTTTTACTTTTGAAGTCATTATAAGTTAATTTTATTTTTACTCTTATTATAAGTTAATAAAGGTTTCTTTTTGTTGTATTAATATTCTTTGTTTCTATTTACTGTTAATTGTTACATTTCAATATCAAAGTTTCTAACTTATTTTAGTAATGTTTCATTTATTAATTGCTTTTCCTACAGTTTGGCCTGTGCATATTTCTTCATTGTTTACCTTTTATAATTATCATCACCAATCAACAAATTCTCTAAAACTTTACTTACCTTTAAACCAAAATCAAATGGAGCACAGCCAATTACTCAAGAACACAACCAATTTTATGTTAAACTAAAACTTGCTTTATTAACAACACTTTCAAAAACAAACAAAAGAAGTTACAAAAATTAAACACCTTCCAAACTGCTAAACTTAAAATATCGTATAGTGGCTAGATTTGTACATTGCATTTTATTTTATGATCAATTAAATTGAAATTCAGGACCCAGTTATCAAATTAAATCCCAGTTATTAATTTAATTCTCAGTTATTAATATAATTCCCAGGCTCAGATTCCACTCTGGTCTGAAGACCAGAGTTTGGTCTGCCTGAGCTGTCCACCACTAAAAATGTTAAATGAATAACTCCCAAAATAATAAAAACAAACACAAGTTGTGAATGATAAAATTACAAATGATTAAAATTCAGAATAATAAAAGCAAACACTAAATGGTAAAATGTAAACTCCTAATTGGTACATGTATCAAAATTATTATTCTCAAAGGTACAAAGGAAGGGAAAACGAAGCTGCCCGTATCAAAAAGAATTCACCACAGATAAAAAGATTAAAATGCTGAACAGATTCACAGTCACAGCTCCTTCTATAACAATAATTATCATTTGAGCAGCGAAGATTCTAGTTGGTGAATATAGATGGCAGCACCAAACCCGATAACAGCGTGGAAACAAGATGCATTTGCACAACACACACATTTAAAACCAAAGAAGACTGGTTGCATGGAAAAAGCACTTATGAAGGAGGCAAGGAAACACCTAGGTTCCAATCCCTTCAGGAACCTGAAAGCTGTACGTAAACACACTGATGAATTGTAGTTTGGCACATAGACGGCAGTCGAATACCACTTTTGATCAATGCCGGCAGAACGGAATTTCACTTCTGAGCAAGAATTTTACTTTTGGTACAATATATATTTATTTTTGAAAATCGAACACCATCTTTAATACCGGCAATATAACAGAATCGCCAGTTTGACGAAGATCACGGTTGGGAGGAAAAGGCCTGCTTTGAACAAGGCTACATTCTGATGAAAAATGAAGATATTCAAACTCAAAGGTAGCTGAATCTGCATCGACTTGGGCTTGGATAGTCACAACGTCATCATTGGAAGCTCATTTTAAGATCTTAGTCAAGGTTCATTCCCATCGAGGATTTCCGTTGCATCAGAATTTATTCAAACCATCACTTTGTAGATTCAAAGAAACTAAGCTTACGTGAGAATTTTCCGAGGTCTTCAAAACACCTTTCGGGCGAGCCCGGGCGCTCAGCATGAGCCCCGGCTCGGCACTCCAAATTTTTACCATCTCTCTGCTGCTAAGAATCGAACTCTCTTGCCAACCAAAAATTTTTGCTTCCCAGGAGACGCCAATCTTGGCGAGTGAAAAAACTTGCGCCGCACACAGAGCACCTCACATACCCCGGGGAATTAGAAAAAGGGACACTTCGCAACGAACCGCGTGGCACGAAAATGCCGCCAAGCTAGCTAACACGTTTTCCCGCCAAAGTTCATTGCTCCATTGCGCCAGCCCTACAGAATTTCTAGGCACCCCAAAGCATCTGGAAAAAGCATCAACTCAGCCGATAAGCAATGAAATGGTCAAAAAGGAGCGTTATTTTTCGCTTTCAGAGGAATATAATTGCTGTTCGAAAGAGAAGGCGTAAGGCTGAAAAGGAAAATTACAGGGGCACAGGCGAATAAGTAAAGGATTCTATGAATACATTTAGCGTTTTTAGATACTTCGCGTGCGTAATTTGGAATATAAAAATGTATGAAAGGGATAATAAATAAACGTTAATACGAGATAAATCGCCGAAATATTCAATAACCATAAATTAATTTTGAATTTTGAAGGGAAGGGGGAAAATTATGAATTTTGAACCTTAAACACCTTAGATAATGAAAATCTCTGAATCTAAGCACAACAAATACCCTTCTCTTTCGAACAGCAATTATATTCCTCTGAAAGCGAAAAATAACGCTCCTTTTTGACCATTTCATTGCTTATTGGCTGAGTTGATGCTTTTTCCAGATGTTTTGGGGTGCCTAGAAATTCTGTAGGGCTGGCGCAACGGAGCAATGAACTTTGGCGGGAAAACGTGGTAGCTAGCTTGGCGGCATTTTCGTGCCGCGCGGTTCGTTGCGAAGTGTCCCTTTTTCTAATTCCCCGGGGTATGTGAGGCGCTCTGTGTGCGGCGAAAGTTTTTTCACTCGCCAAGATTGGCGTCTCCTGGGAAGCGAAAATTACAGGGGCACAGGCGAATAAGTAAAGGATTCTATGAATACATTTAGCATTTTTAGATACTTCGTGTGCGTAATTTGGAATATAAAAATGTATGAAAGGGATAATAAATAAACGTTAATACGAGATAAATCGCCGAAATATTCAATAACCATAAATTAATTTTGAATTTTGAAGGGAAGGGGGAAAATTATGAATTTTGAACCTGAAACACCTTAGATAATGAAAATCTCTGAATCTAAGCACAACAAACCTACCTTTTGTACAGGGATCGCTCTGGGGCTGGATAAAAAGTAGATCCTCAAGATCCAGTAGTATTAAAATTTTGGGCCCATTTTATATTCTGTTCTTATTCCTGTTCTTATTTTTATTGTTAAAACTTCTTCATATTCTTATTTTCTTTTATTCACGTGGCTCTTAATTTTTATATAAATCAGGTTTTTAAAATAAAACAAATTAATTTTTATTTAAAATTATAAAAATGTAATTATAAATGCAAATACATCAAATTTAAATTTATGCTCATGAAATAGCTATTTTTCCAAGTGCCCAAATCATTATTTTAATAACTTTGTAGGGAATACAGTATTCCTCGAACTTATTTTTCGAACCATTGCCTAACGTCTTCGGAGGTCATACACCCTGCGACCACATGTGCTGCAGTTTTGGAAAACGGAACGATAAAACTCTGTCATCAGAGGCTGATTTCCAAGAAATGCATCCTTTCCAGCCATCATCAATGCAGGGAAGAGGTAATCCCGGATGGGGAGGCCAGGGTGGTCTCTGACATCCAGGGCATAAGAAAGATTCCACAGGCTTGGTACCGGGTGGTCCGGGGATAGAGCCAAAAAGATATATATGAAGGTGACACACTTTTTCGAGAGAGGCGAGACAATTTTCATAAAGACAGGTCGCACTTTTGGTGCTCCAGTCGTACATGTCTAGCCCTCACCAGAATGTTATTCTGTAACTTTTGATATTCCTCGTCATTCTGTAATAAAAACTTATTTTTCTATATCAACGATGCCTGTTTTATCCAGACTTGGAGAAATTCATTATTATTATTATCTTGTCACTGATTCACTCATGACTTTTGAAGGGAACGGGTACTTGCTTTTAGGTCGGCACATTTTACTTTATGTGTGCTGCTGACCGAACTAACGCTACTGAATCAACAATCATGCAGAGGTCTGAAAGAGAGCTGAAATGGAAAAACGAATTTATCACAAACTTTATTTAGAAAAAATTTTGCTTCATTAATAATATGGTTGAATATTTTTTCTTATATAAAATGTGAGAAAATTGTAAATTTCTCATTTATACAAGCAAATTACAAAATGGAAAAATATTTTCATTGTAAAACAAAATATACTAATTAATGATCAAGAAGAAATACAGATTTACAGTTATTTTATCAAACAGTTTTCAACAAATAAATGAAATACTGCATTTATACCCATACTAAAAAAGCTTTTTGACTTAAAATAGCGATTTTTCAGACGAATTTATAAATGTAAGTATTCAATTTTAATATTAGGTATTTTCCCTAAACCTTTAAAAAATTAGAAGATTTGCATATTTACATTGGAAAGTGACAAAAAATGCAAAAAGTATAGTTTTCTTAGAAAATGTAAAACATTGAGCATTGGCTGCTAGGGTTCAGTATTTGAGAAAGTCAATCAGAAAACAATTTTAAATCACATTTTGTAATCAAAGATTTTTTTCCCCTCATCATTTTGGAAAGAAATGCTGAAATGAATTTGGAGTATCAATTAAAACACTGTTGCAGTGTAGTGTTCGTTAACAAAATTTTAGCAAAATAGATTTATGTCTCACAAATACATATCTGATCCACTAAAATAACAGTAAACAAATGATACTTCAACTAGAGTAAGAATTTTAAGAAATTATTAAAAAGTCTGTTTTAAATCACGTTTTAAAAAGCTTCTAATTTTTTCTTGGTGTTTGGGTAAAAAATACATTAAATTAATTTTGGGGATTGATAAACATTGTTATTTCTAGTGTTTGATAACAATACTATTTGTGAATGAATGGTTTATCTGCTAGGGTTTAATATTAAAAAGTCAGTCACATAAATCGTTTTTAGATCGCCTTTATTAGCTCATTTTTTTATCTCTGAATTTTGCATATTATTTTTATATTCAGTAACTATTTTCTGAAAAGTATTTGCATTCTGGGGATGAGATGTCATGGAGAGTTTAATATTTAAAAAAATCAATCAGAAGTCTTTTTTTTATTATTATTAACTTAATTTTGACAACTTATAAAAGAAACTCTATTTTGACATTCAGTAAAGGAATTTTATTGAAATTAATTTGTTTCTCACAGATACAGAGATGTTACATTTTTTGCATCCTGTTGCAAATGTTTGTGTACATTATGCACCAGGGTCCGCGCTAGCCATTCGCCTACGCGCCAAATGCGAAAAGATCGCAAAACTGGCGACAGGGGTGTTGTTGTTGAAACCCAGACCGTCCGACCTACCAGAAAGGTGTAAGGTAACTGTTTGGACGGTCGGGAAGTGCCACCCAATTTAGACCGGAACCCAGTGGGGGAGGCATCCACAGGGACCGTACCCTCCTTCCCCTACCACCAACCTCTCGGAAGGACTTTCGGACCCACATGTTTAACGTGATCGTACTCCGCATGAACACGGCGGCAGTTTTGGCAGTGGCTGGAATCGAACCCGGGCCTACCGAGTGCAACTCCAGCGCGCTAACCAATGGGCTACCACGCCCGGCGACAGGGGTGTAGTCGAAGGGGGACGTGGGCGGACACAGACCCCCCACCTTTTCTCCTGATCTCAAGCGTACCCCCACTTTTTATTTTGTAAGGGGACGCTCTTTTTTTTTAAATTTATATATACATATACAACCCCTCTGCAGCTTGGCATAGTTGGAAGGTTCTTTGAGATAATTTCATTCCAAAATGCAAGAATCTTAATTGATTTTTCTTTCTTGGGCTGAGAATCATATGCTTTGGAGCACAATTTTTGGTTTTTAATAAATAACTAAATAAAATTAGAATAATTATTATTCTTTTGATTGTATCAACATGTTAAGAGTTCGAGTTGGAAAGTAAAAAAAGAAAAAAAAAACTGGATACAATTGAAAAAGTATCTCAATACAAAATCCACGATACATTTAGAGACTAGGGTCGTTACTCAAGACATTTTGTGTGGGTGATACTTGTATCGCGATACTTCCCAGCCCTATGTCAATCACAGAAATTATACAGTGTTGGCTAAAATTCTTCAAAAAAAAGAGCGTCCCCCCCCCCACCTTTTTTTTTTGCGACTACACCACTGACTGGCGATAAAAAAAATACTTTGGCGAAAAAAATGGCGAATGATGTTTTGGAAACTGTGAAAATTTTGTAAATATTTTTTTGGGAAGTAATATGGAATAAAAGTCCGATTTAATTTGGAATAAAAGTCCGATTTAATTTGGAATAAAAGTCCGATTTAATTTGGAATAAAAGTCCGATTCCAGACAAGTAGGCTTATGACATACGAGCGTTGTCTCCCGTCTGTTTTGGGGAGGCTCGTTCTCGTGTGACAAGCTCCAGGTATTCTTTAATTCCCAGCACGCTGCTCCTCAAAACGGACGGCAGACAGCGCATTCCTGTCTCTCAAGCGTTCTTAGCCCACCGCGGCAATCAAAACATTATCTGGATTCCGTCCGTTATGTGAGCCGATTTTTTTCGTTAACCCTGAATCGCACAACCGTTAACCCCCCAACACAGTTATTAGATACTCTCCAATAAACAAAACAAAAAAAAACACTTTCAACTTAAAATCCTGCATTATATTTTTAAACAATCCGTGTTACAGAATTATTTCTGAAAAGAGCCATTTTTTGTCGAAAACGATCAGCCGTAATCAGAGAAACAAGTGATAAACATCGAACGAAAATGTATGTATATTTTTTTATGACGCGTATACAATGGTAGTCCCGAGCATCTGGAGGGCAGAGAAATTAGGAGTGTGCGATTGTGTAGTTACTACCGCATCGTTTTAGGATCGATTGTCTTGCGGGAAAAATAACTTTTAGACTTACGATGTGTTTTTTTTTTTAGACTCCGCATATAAATCGAACCCCCCCCCCCCCCCACCACCACCACCACCACCACACACACACACTTTGAAGCGGTTTTTTTTGTCACAAATTTCTCGACTTACGCGAGTATATACGGTAAATAAAGAAGCATTTAATTTTAGTTAAAACCAACTGAAAAAAGGTGACTGCTGATTATTATCACAGATACCAACTTGCGGTTTGCTGTTTTTGTCATAAGTTAAATCGTAGTTTATCTTTTTGTTATGAATTTTTAAGCCTGCCTGGCTTGTTTTCGTTTCTTCTTCATCATCATCTTTGTGGTTTTTATACGATCCTTACGCCTGCCTGAATTTTAAAACCGACATAAAAATTTATCCCTTAGATAGTTTTGGTGCCTAATTTTAAAGAAATATAATGATGATACTGCATATAAAAATATTATGGATGTAGCAAGAATTGGTTTCACATTTCCTATGACAACAACTATCTTTGAAAGAGGCTTTAGTAAACAGAACATAAATTTCATTAAGTAGTAACATCAGATTAAAAAATCTCAGTGACTTGATTCTTATAAATAGTGAAGAGCCAGATATGAAAGATTTTAACTTTAAGGCAGATTTTGAAAATATGTGTATAGTACAAAAATTCGACGCTTGCCTGGTTTATATGATAATGAAACTATGTGAATTATAAAATAAATTTGTCATTTTTGTAACTCATTGTGATCTTTCACATGGGTAAATACAAGTTTAATTTACTAATAGCCTATTTAATGATTAAAAAAATGAAATCTACTTATCTTTATATCTTGTTTCGAATGAAATTAATATTATCAGCTGCATTATGGCTTAAAAGTAGAAATTTTTTCACCGATGGCGATGATAACTTTGACTAATAATCATGTAATTTGGCTAATGATTTTTCAATTTGGCTAATTTGTTGGCTAACAGTTTGAAATTCCTAGCGCGGGCCCTGTGCACTATAGCATGTAAACGCAATCCTTGCTTCTAAGTTAAAAAATCTTATGTGGGAAATACATGACTTTCCCTGCAGACTTACATCCACGTTCTCTTTATTTTAATTAAATTTTATTCACTTTTAATTCAATTTTCGTTCTTATTTAGTAACTGGATTTATTTTGAAAGGTGGTGTAGAGAAAATGCGAAAAAACTAAAAGTATCTCGAGAACGGCTAGTCCTAGTGTAATGGGGTTGATGTTATTCTTTCTTTATTAAAAGTTATGCATAAAATAAGCATTTATTGGATATATTTAAGCATGCGTAATTTTTATTTTAGATTTTGACGATTTTTGCAGGCCATTTCCCCAAAAAAGGCAGGTTATTTTTTTCTGAATCATACCAAAATCTAATCAGCACCAGGGTAACCTACACGCGACTTATCAACTGATTTTTGTGAAATTCTGTCCATTAGTTTTTCAGCTAGAGTGGATACAGACAATTTTTGCAGGCCATTTGGCAGGTTCTTTTATGCCGAATTGTACCCAAAACTAATCAGCATCAGAGTCGCCCGCAAGTGCCTACCAAATTTTATGAAATTCAGTCAATTAATTTTTTAGTTAGAGTGGATACAAAATCTGCACAGACAGATAGACACACACACACAGACTTCATGCTGAAAATGGTTTTTTCATATTCTAAAGGTGTCAAAACGTGTAGATCCGTCGAAAACTCGAGTTGTGATTTTCGGTATGATTCTAATACTTTCCCTATACATTACCATGTATTTCAGGGAAAGTAAAAAGGGTTATAACTTGCTATTTTATTGCTGGGCAACTAGAAAAATTTAAGGGGTGTCCCATAATACTAAGAGGGTATTGGAAGAACACAGTTTAAACATGAATTTATTATAATATTATTGCTTTCCTCACTAAGAGCAAGTATTATTTTCTATTTATTGAAGTTTAAATTTCTTATTTCTAAAATCAAAACAATACAAATATAGTTACACAGTTTTTATATGTGTTCCTATTTTAAAATTCGTATATTTTTTTCCAGGTGATTTATTGAGAATTAATGATGAACTTAATAATCTTTTTTTACGATATGAACGCTATGATAAAAAACGCACAACAATATTAGCAGCTCTAGAGCCCAAGCCACAAACTGTGCCTGTAGAGGTTTGTCTATATTCTAGTTACTTTGCATGTTTGATATTTTAGTTAATCTTTATGTATTTTGTATTTGATTCACATAAATTTATAAATGTGAAATGAAGTTCAATTTTAATGTGCAATCATATTTATAAATGCTACATCACTCAAGTATCCTTTTCACATACATAATCACCCTCGTGATCATAATTTACTTTACAAAAATTA
Source organism: Amaurobius ferox (assembly GCA_951213105.1). Classification (NCBI taxonomy): domain Eukaryota; kingdom Metazoa; phylum Arthropoda; class Arachnida; order Araneae; family Amaurobiidae; genus Amaurobius; species Amaurobius ferox. The sequence continues at coordinate 23,546,142 of OX578149.1, forward strand.
TATACCTGCTCTTATAGTACGTGGTTCTATAAGAAAATATATTCTGTAGCTCTTGATGCTATAAAAAAATATATTCTATAGCACATTGTGCTATAAAAAAATATATTCTATAGCACATTGTGCTCTAATAAAATATATTCTATAGCACATGGTGCTAATAAAAATTTAATAAAAATTGCTTTACCATATGTTTTATCACTTTCTTCTGATACAGTTTGGCACAACAATCTTCCTAATACAGTATAGCACAACAATTAGCACAATTTGAATTTTTTTTTTTAAATGTATAAATACCTTCCTGTTCAACACAAAGCATAAATAGGCTCATATCTTATTGCACACTCTTTATACAGCTTTTTGCTATAACAACCTTTTCTGATTATGGGAAAGTTTCTATTGTCTTTTTCAATGTACGACCATAAAAGTCGAGAAATCCCCTTATAATACAACTTATTCTGCACAAACCGCACTGCATCTAATAAATTTTCCTGAAGAATCAGTGTCAAATTTTCTCAAGGCATTAACACAGTTATTAACTGCAAAAGGAAGCAAAATAGTAGAGCTAAACATTGAATGTTAGATCAATCTTTTAAACCAGATCCTGCAACAGCAGAAAATAGTGACACTAACCACATGGTGTTGTGTGATTTTTCATGTTTCTTATCAGACTCTTATTAAAACTGTTCATTTGTTATTTGGATTTTTATTACATGTTAGTTTTATATTATATTTTTGTTTTCACTAATCACTAGGCTTGAGCGATGTATTGATACATTGTGAAAAACTGGTATGAAGTCGACATTGCCATACTGGTTTCATAATTTACAAGTCGGCGATATATCTTGATTTCCCTATGTTCATAGCCAGTGCTAAGCACCAATCTTGGGAGCGATGATTCCGGTTTAGGGATTTTCATAGTGCATGCACGAATTCTCCGGTGAAAACCGCCACTACTTAGCTGAGTTTTATAACGATTCTGATGTTTCTGCTTGATTTTTCAAATTTATAGTGTTGTCACCACCAGTATAACATGATTTCCCGGTATCACAGCACTCACTGACTTTGCTTTTCGATGCTGTGGCTTAAAAAATATTATACTAATTAATCATTGAATCTTTTAAGATACTTCGCTTTTTGATTTTCTCGGGATATAGATAATACATATAATCTGTGGAGTATCTCTTCTTGAAATTTTGTAATTAATGAAGTGCGAATCATCTCCCGATTTTTATCATATTCACTATGTTTTAATGTAAAAATAACTTAATATTATGTTTTTACAATGTATTCTAAAACCTGCAAAAACTGCAACAATCAAGTTCGTCTTGATTGTCCCAAGAAACTTTTTTTAGCGGCTTTCAACTTTAATAGTCTGCATTCCAAGCTCTTTCATATTTTATTTTGATTTTGATTGCGAAAGAGTGTAAATTATTGACTAGAATGTTTTTAATAGATGTGGCAGGGAGATTGCTGTTCCTTGAGGTAATGGCATTAGATAACTTTAATGGTTGTTTATAGGGAAAGGAGTGAGAGGGTGGGGCAGGGAATGGGACATAGTTTATGAATAATATAGTTGGAATTACATAAATGGAAACGTAAGATTATGGTGGCTACCCGGGAAATAGCTTGTCGTATCTAGATTTTTTTTCAGTAAGCTTTATATTGATTTTTTTTTACAATTTTTAATTTTTTTTTTTTGACAAGTTTTATATTGATTTTTTTTTTCTGTAAGTTTTATATTGATTTTTTTTTTAGTTGATAATAAGTTTCTTTTTATTTCAGTTTCTTTTTCTCTTTTGTTTGGTTAAGAAACACGAGTTCTTATGATCTTTAAAAATATTAAGAACTTATTTCCATAAAATGTGCTAATTTACAGGAACTGCTATATTTCATTATGAAATATGGTGATCACAGTATGTGGGAACAGCTGAAATACGAAGGTCACCCCATAAATTCATATATTTTTGGATTTGAAATGCTCGACTTTCACAATTCAGTTCCTTTCATTACTGTGAATCTAAAAGTATCACTTTGCATTGATTTTTATCTTCTAAATATCCCATATTAGAGCAATATATCATTTTTACAACTAAAAATAAGCAAATATTTTACTAAACCAAATTATTTCTCACATAAATTGTACGTTTGTACAATTCAGTTTTTTTTTATTCACCTGTGCCATATCGTTCAGTTTTTAGTCATGTGCATTGTTCACTTGATTAACATATATTGCAATGTTAGACTGCCAATATATCACGATGTTGAAATTGCCACATCTCCCAAGCCTACTAATCACTGATGTAAATGATATTTAACAAAAAACAGAAACAAAAAATATGCAGATACAATATATATATATATTTCCCCCATATAATTAATTATACTGAAAAGTTAATCGGGTTGCTCACACGGCCTTGAATATCCTGGAAAAAAAGGGGTATTTCTGAAAAGTGAGCCTAGAAAATCCTTGAATTTAATTTTCTAAGAATTTTTTAAGTTTAGAGTGGATAAAAAAAAATTATGCGAGTTAATTCAGCAGCTGTTTGCTTATATGCATCAATGGGTCACAGTAGTTGTCTCACGTTTGTGACGCATACACATCAGTGGACCAAAGAAGGAGAAAGCTCTCCATATCGTATAAGCATTGCTGGTCCTCAACTAGTTAAATATCAAATCGTAACAACCAACTCTGCATTTTATCACTGAAATTCCGATTTTTACATTTTCTGCCAATCTCCATGTAAAATATGCAAATCTCCTGTTTTTTGTTTTTTTTTAATTTTGAATAAAATTCCTTCCACAAACAGGTTTTAAAATAAAATTTTATACTTTACTGAAAATGGCCATACTAAAAAATATAGCCTTAATATAATAATAAAATGAAATTATATTTTCAATAAAATTATAATTTATTACAAAAAATTTATTTACAAAAAACATAAATGATTGTAGACCATAAAATACAGGGTAAAACTAATACATATGTCGTCAAAAATAAGCAAAATAATTATTTTATATCTAGAAAATTATATAATAGTTTAGCACGCAGTGAGTCAAGAACGAGATGTATGTATTGGTTTACCCTGTATTTTATGATCTACTGTCATTTATGTTTTTTGTAATTAAATTATACTTTTTAAATGTATCAATTTTAAAATGTTCTATATGCAAATCTTGTCTCTCTGTTGTGGCCTATATATATTAGTGCTTATATTTATCACCTACTATTTACTATGCCACTGATGAAGGACGTAAAAATGTCCTAAAGTGCTCTGGCTTGTGTGATTCTTAAGTATGTCATTAAAGGTGTTTTATTATAATTAACCAATTTTTGATTGACTTTATTTTATTTTGGAGATTTTGCTGAATTGACATGTTACCATACAATTGTAGTAACATTTTTTAATTGACCCCCAAAATTTATATGAGCTATTTTTTGCAAAATTCCAAGAAAAATTTGGAACACTAGCCCTAATATGATTCAAGGCTAATTTCTGATTGACTTCTTCAGAAACTAAATCCTAGCTGAAGCAGACTTCTGGCATTTGCTGGATATAAATCTGTTTTACTGAAGTTTTGTTATATTTTTGTATGTTGTGTACATAATTACGTTTTCTTACATTATGCAAATATTTATAAATTATAATTGGTTCATTAAAGCCAAAAATTTTGAATTCTCAGTTTTTCAAGTTAGTGGAAACCTTGTCTGTATCTGTATTATTTATATAGCAGCATGGGTGATGCCAGATAATTTGTTCTAATATTATATAAGTATTTTTGTACATTTGTTCCTGTGAAATCTTGTACAATCAGTAATGCAGTGCGATTCTATGCAAAAGATTTTCTATTCAATTTTTCTCCTGAAAAGCAAATATTTTAAGGATATATATGCATGTCTACAGTTTTCTACTTGACCACAGATATAAACATTCACTAATGGCTACAAGTTGTCGTGCAGTACTCTGTAAATTACATGGCACATTTTGTTACTATATATATGTGAATTAGCAATTTTCTAATGTACTTTTTCAAAATCTTTTAGGATGGACAGACACTCATTCTAAGATTGATTTTTGGAACTTTGGGGCCTAAGGGAAGGAGATGGCCATAAAGGGTTTTGTGTTTGCCCTTTAAGCAGAGTGCTTGTTGTTGTAATAAGTCATTCTGTTGGTGCCAGATTGGTATTCATGATTGCTTCTCTCTCAAATTCATGGTTCTTAAAGACTACTTTATTATTTACAAATTCCTGTATGTGAGATGTATTTCTCCTTTAAATTATGTTTTGCTTTTGCTGAATAATTAAGCAATGGTCATAGTGTACTAATGATGATGAAATAAAGTGCCTGACCTGTATTAAATATCGTAAATGGGATTTATGGTGATTTACTAAATTATTAAATTATTGACTAAATTTCTGAAATGAAGGAATGAATGAAATTTCACAACTACACATGAGGAACCTAAGACATCAATCCATACTTCCCGATACAAACTTTTGATTCTCCTGAAATGAGAATTTTATCTATTTCATTTTGAGTTACCAAGTTGTATTCATGTCTTTATCATCACTAGCTGTGATTACTCCCATTTTGTTGTTGTTGAAACCCAGACCGTCCGACCTACCAGAAAGGTGTAAGGTAACTGTTTGGACGGTCGGGAAGTGCCACCCAATTTAGACCGGAACCCAGTGGGGGAGGCATCCACAGGGACCGTACCCTCCTTCCCCTACCACCAACCTCTCGGAAGGACTTTCGGACCCACATGTTTAACGTGATCGTACTCCGCATGAACACGGCGGTAGTTTTGGCAGTGGCTGGAATCGAACCCGGGCCTACCGAGTGCAACTCCAGCGCGCTAACCAATGGGCTACCGCGCCCCTACTCCCATTTTGTGTAACAGTTCATTAATTTGGCATACTATTTTGTTCTTTATGTTTTTTTTTAATCAATGCACTCTGATTTTTACAAAATTTCTGTTGAACATAAAATTATATAAATTTTGAAATTGTCTATTTAATTAAATAATTTCCTAAATTTGATTTTGATTGGTATTTAAATTATTTTTGTCCTTGTCAAGTCCTTATTTTAAATTGTAGATATGTGTAAGTTTTATTTTTAGTGGAATCTTACCAATTCCTTGCTTCCTCAGACTTAGTTCTGAGAGGGCGTAGGTGAGCTGGGTTTGTTACTGAACACTTTCGATTATGAATTTTGTAATTAGGTATTTAAATTTTCATATTTCTAGCAGTACTTAAATTCATAATTGCAAGGTTATAAAAGTGACAATTATTCAGAAACTAGCATTGATTTAATGTCTCCTGTTACTAATTAATGGTCACAACTGATATTTGCAAATATATAACATTTATTACAACATTATTACAACATATATCAAGTTTTCTTACTGCTAGTGCAGTCAACAAATATGCTGATACTATAAGCTCTAAGGAGAGAAAAATAGGATACTTCATATTTTTAAACATTGCCAAATCTATCAAAATCAATTAAATATTTATGCTGCTTAACCTTAATAAATTATGAATTATGCACGTGATTCAAAATTTGTCATACAATTTGTTATATAACAGTAGACTATGCAAATATTTAAAAATTAATAATAAGACTTTTTAACAGTAGAACTACCAAACCTGTCATTTTAATGGAATTCAGATGTTTTGTTTTAAAATCGCAGAAATACTAAAGAAACCTTTGTTTGAGTTTATGACTTTTATTTACATAGAAATATGAGTCAATGAGTACACTCAGATTTTATGATACATAGTAAATTCAGTTATTATATATATAGTATACGTAGATATACCACAACTCATCAAAATGATGGAATAATTCATGTACGTAAATTAATAAAAATTTACATAATTTATACGTAAATTAATAAAAATAAGAATCATATTCACATTCAATGAGTTTTCTCGAAACGTTTCTCGGAAATATAACATAGTTCTGAGAAACTGTGCGAGCCAACACATAACAGCACAGCACAACATAACACAAGCAACCTGACAATCTATCCAACAATTGCACTCTGTGATTATTCCCTCAGTTTCTCAGTACATTTCAGTAAACAATGTGAAAATATAAAACAAATAAGTTCAATACGTAAGATTGTGAGTTTTTAGTTTGATAAATCTTCATAACATGAGTGCAGTGAGTGGATATATGTATCTTCACATGATAAGTGTCTATGTTACATTAGCTGAATATTGCTTTTTCAGTTGCAGTCGGTAAATTCAAAATTATTTTAGTGTTGTTGAAATGTTGAGTGTACAGCGTATTTTTATTTTTTCACCTCATCGATCCAAGTCCATTTGTTTCGGGTGCAAAAAATATCTTTGGGGAAAATGCACATTTGAGATTCAACCAATTTGCATGTAATGTGTTGTGTTTCTTCAAAAGAGATTTAAAATAAATTTTGCCATGTACTGTTACCTATATGTATGCATATCATATAATATATCTATATCTTATGAATAAGACATTTTTCTTTAACCTGTCAAACTGACAGATTTTGTAGAATTGGGTATATGCAAAATGTTGGTAGTTCTAGTGTTAATTAATCTAATGTTCTTAAATGTCTGTATGAGTAGACATATTATCTCAATAATGATAACTTGCTAGGGAATACAAATAGAGAATACAATAGAGAATACAAATAATTTGTACTTCTTCAATAGAAAGAGACAAAGTGGGTGAAAACTGATACAAATGTGTTAACCCTTCCCCATTTTAGAAGACACTGTTCTAAACTTCTTTTTTTTTTTTATGTACAGAAATATTTCCCTTGTAATATATAAAATTATCTTATATAGGAAAGTTTTTTAATATTGTTTGAATCATTATCTCCTTTTCTTCTTTCAGAATCCTTTAGATAAACCTTTAATTGATTTTGGTGACACAGGTGATGAAATAGAACAAAACAGCCCTGTATTAGCTAATACCAGTATGTTTTCTCTTTATTGAAAATGTTTACCAATATTTTTATTTCTAGATTTTAATTTTTGTGAATAAAGTTTAATTATGTTAAATGCTGTTTAAATTAAGGCTGTTAGTTTGCAAAGAAAGCTATGCCATACTCATGTGAGATTATTGATTTTCAACATTCAAGCGAACTCTGTATTGTATTGCTATTTATTCTAGTTTATTGTTTATGTTCAGATTAAAGTATAAAGTACATTTGTATATTGTATTTTGAAAATGGACCTAAGAATTTTGATGAAAGGAAATTAATCTATGATTATCGAATGTGAGAAAGCGATTTAACTAGGTCTTGATTTTGAAAAACTCCCTTTATCAATAAATAAGTAGTCAGCAATATTTGCAAGTTCAGTCATTATTATATAGTTAAAGAAGAGTCCAATATGCTACTTTACCTTATTTATGTAAGATGAAAGAGTTTAGTAATTGTTGTAAGATAGTTAAAAAAGAACATATTCTTATAAATATTTGTAAGATTTTATCTTGAAAACAGGCCTAACGATGCCTTGTGCACATTTTAGGAAATGTTGAAAATTCAAATTTAATGAGAAGACATTTGGCATATGCAACTTAATGACTAGCCAACAAAACCAATGAATGATGTGACCAATGCTTAGAAAAACAACGATGTTGAATGGCACAGTGAATTGTAACCCAAACCGCCAAATATGCCTATGGAATTCAAATATTAAGAATAAAAAACACATTCAAATATAAAGAATAAAAAACACACAAAAAAATAAACTTTATATTCAAAACTTTTAATATAATGCAAACAGAAAAAAACTGGTAATTCATCATTGTTTCAATGTTAATTCATAACTTGTTTCTGGTTCATCTTGCATTATTAATTTTGATAATTTTCTCTTCGGTGACTTTAGTATTATAATCTTTGAAAATAACATAGCAAATTATAAAAAATTTTATGCACAGCAAAATTATCACTCAACCTCCATCCTTACCAAGTGATGCTTAGTCTTCCAGCTAGTACTTCTGATAAGACACATTAATTATCAATCTAATTGAATTAAAGAGTCTTAAAAATAAAACTTTACTGCAATTAATAAAAGGCTTCATTTGGTTTTAGAGACAAAGTAGAGGAAAGAAGTTTCCATCACCAAAGATTTGCACACATTACCAGGGCCACATTCACTTCTTGGGAAGTGCCAGTGGAGAGCACTTCTTAGTAACTTCTTAAGAAGATCCAGAAAAAATGTAATTGGGAAAAAAAACAAAGAATTACCTTTCATTACCAAACCAAGCTAAGACACCCCTCAAACTCACAGAAATAACAAACACCCCTACAGGCAGGTTATGGGACTATACACTTAAACCAGTTGTTTAAGTCAGAGTGGATCTGTGACCTTTCATGTCTAAAGTGTAGTTTGAGTATCGATCTGATGCCAGATAGTTTGATAGAACTAGTCACATGGCGAGTTCATAACTATTCGCAGCATATAAGAACCTTGTACTTGAAAAAATCGTGTTTCAAAAATGGCTTGGACATAAGTTTCAAAACCAAGAAATGATTTTCAATGGATTTCATTTAATAGTTGGTAATTTTTGGAAAACCATTCAACAGTTTTCCAGAAATCTTACATAATTGTATAATCTTCCATTTCATTGTAAAAATATTTTCCATTATTGCAATCCCTGTATTGACTATGATTTTTCTATAACATCATTATTATTAAGGAAATGCTGACTTTCAAAGTAATTGAAAAATAATAAAGATCATAAAAAGCCGATTATGATCCTGTAAAATTCTGAACTTTGAATAGTTTTTGATTTGAATAAGGTTACTCAACTAAGCCTCTTAATCCTGAAAAATGTTTCTTATACTTTCTTGCTTTTACACATGTATTAAGTATTAAGTAACCTTAGGGTCGGTCATGTGGTCTGGGTCTTCAACATGTATTAAGTATTAGAAAAGTGGATTTTATTTCTTACTTTTGTGCAATCTAATAAAAAAATGTTCGTTATTTAAAAAATTACATCGCTATATGAGAATTAAAAATAAATGTACTTTTTATACTCTTTTACCACTTCTACCTTTTTTTCACACAGAAAAAGTGAAAATAGCTTGAAAATTTAATGTGTATGCCCTGGAAAATCCATGACATGCTGAATAAATTATTGGTTGAAAGATTGTTATGAAATTAATTTTGATTCAAAAAAGCAAGAACTTTTGACTTAGAAATTATCATGATCTATTTTTAGAGGTTCAAGAAAGGAATTTGCAATTTTTGTTTTCAGCCAACAAGAAAAAAACAAACAAAGAAAAGGATAGCAAGAGTAAATGGAGTATTAGAATATATATGAGATTAATTTCTCATTATATAGGAAAGTGAAAGTATGCAATTTTAAAGAATATAATATTAGGTTTAAATGTTCTGAATTCAAAAACCCGACATACCCTGTTGAAATTTTGTTAAATATTTCTTTCATTATAGATTGTGTCTCTGTGTGTTCAAATGTTTTCTTCCAACTATTTATATAATACTCTTTCAGATATACAAGATCAGGCTGCTTCCAAAAACTCTCTGGCTGATGAATTTGATATGTTTGCCCAGTCAAGGAATACAACATTTGAATCTAGTAAAGCACGGTATGTATAATTATTATACTTCATTAAATAACTTTCGATGTATGAGGAAAGATACTATAACTTCGTTATAGTTTCTTTCTTCATAATTATACTGTGAAAATTATATGTTGACTAACTACGTGGCTACCAAGTACTTTAAATTCACTATAACTAAGCTTTCTTTCTGATAATTGTCCGATCGCAACAGAATACTAATCTGATTTAAAACCTGCTCTAACTGCACATAAATAAAATATTAACCAAATGTCAAATGCCTCGCTTCATCTATACCCTTCCCTACTTCCCTATTCCTACATGTTAATAAAAGAAAATAGAAAGTTGCAAAACTTCAATATCCCAAAATTGAAGATAAACTGCTCGCCCGTCTCTTCAAATTACGGAAATCCATATTTTGCTATTAAAAATGACAAAATCTCCAACCCCTCCCCAGGGTGTCTAGCAGAACAGATCTTTCAAAAATGACAAATATCATAAATAATAGCTTAAAAAGTTTTAAGGCCTTTTTTTCAATGATGAAATGCATACAATTAAGAGATTTTATTTCAATTGCATGTTCATAATGAAATAACCTTCTTAGTTTTGTAAAGCCTGTGCAACTCTACAACACATATTTACCAGTGAAATGGAATGTTTTATTTCATTTTTTAATGATACGAGATGGTGTTATAATATTGCAAAATTTACAACAGTGTAATGTTTGGAATCAAACAAATTGTAACTTTTAGATAAAAGTTTCTGTTTGTATCCTTAAACCACAGGCTTCTAATCTACAAACTAATCTTGTAATTTAACTGGATATAACAATTTTATAATTGGCTGATTTAAATATTTTAGTGACTGACTGTAATCACTAAATTCTAACATTATAAATTCCTTTCAATATAATCCAAGTAAATATATATATATACCATAATTAAAATTCAGATTTTATGATTACTTTACAATGAGGGAAAGTTACTTTTAAAATTGTAAAAGTGCCCTTAAAAATAAAAACAATTACTATCTAAAACTAAAATTTAAAAACCAGGCAACAAAAATAGTTTTAATAATCTTTGTAAAAATTAACTAAATTATTATTATCTTTAGGAAATTGAAAAATTGTATTTTTAGTGTAAAATAAACAATGAAAGCCAAATATGTATAAATAACTTTTTAAAAATCAGTACATATAAATTTTATTTACTTGTACACTGATATTTGCATTGGATGCGAGTGGATAAGAATGATATTTGAATAATTAAATGAATCTTTAATGCTTTAAAATATAAGTGTTCATCTATTGTCTAAATGTAAGTCTATAGATGTGTTGCAAATTGTAAAAAGTAAAAGTATATACTCACAAAACACACCTGCAGGTAACCATGCACAATCAATTCTAGATTATTGCCATGTATATTAATTTGTACATACCATTCTGGATGAACAGGTATGAGGTGCTATCCAAAATTTCACGGATTGGCGTTGTGAAAATTTGGAAACTAACCATATCAGTTAATGTTCACTGTCACCCAGGAGTCCCATTTCAGCGCGAACCCGTGAGATTCTCGCGAAATCCATAAAAAATCTCGTGTAAAAATTTAGACTGCGCGAGAATTTCTCTCTCTCCAGTTCCGGCCTAAAATTATTTTTTCCTTCAAATTGGATACCGAGAAATCCGATGCCCGATGACTAGAGATGCAGATTCGTGGTGGCCAGGTCGCCATTAGCGACTAAAATTATTACAGTAAGTCGCCATTTCTGGTGATCGAAATTTCTCCAGAATCCTTTCAGTCTCACGGCGTCCGCGGCCAGTAGATCGGGCCGATTGCTTCTCGACCGAAAATCGCGATCAGTCGCCTCGTTGTTGCAAATTGCGGACCGCGATTTCGTGGCTACGTGTGAATCGCAGTCAATCGTGATTTGGACACACTAAAAGTGCTACGTGCTTCTAATTAGCGAGATATTTTATAAAAAAACTATAAGTGTCTCCCCCGCTTGCACGGGTTTCAAATTCGATCAAATAAAATTTTCCCTTTTTTTTTTATAGGATTCTTTCACGAATTTGAATTTTCTCTTTCCAAGTACTTCGCACATTTTTCATGTTTTGCTCGAGAAATTTTCTTCTTTCCCCTATACACAGTTTGTCTACAGGTTACAAAAATCCCGAAAATGTCAGTGAAATTGGCCATATATGCCCCAAACATGTCGTAAAATTTGAACAAAGCAACGAATTTTTTGTCAGAGACATTCCTTTCTTACATCTGAAAATCTGTTTTTCCACGATTGCTAAAACGGCGTTCGCATATGGCGATTCCCACAGTTTCTGAGGAGAAATGACCAATGAATATCTTTTTGTCATTTTTACAATATATTTGCATCGACTAAATTTTTTTATAATTATTTCGTTTAATATACAAAAAACAAAAAACAAACCATTTCTCTACCGTATTATTAATAAAATGAAGGGTTATTTTGCAGCAGCATCGCGAAAATCTGCATTTGTACACGATCCTCGGCATACCTCGTTTAATTTGAAAAATATTTCTCACTTTTCCAATCTGTTTGCATCGACTACAGTGTTTGTAATTGTTTTGCGTTTTATACAGAAAAATTATTTTACAAACGTATTATTTATGAAATAAAGGGCTATTTTGAAAACAAAAAGAAAAAAGTCGACACTTTTCAAACAAAATAGCTAAAATCACATAACTGGCTTGAGATTCAACAAAAGGACAATGCAACCCTTATATTCTGCAAGTTATATAAAAAATACAAAAAAAAGAATCCATTTTCAAACATCAAGTCAAAATTATAACCTAATTATATTTGCCTAGTGAAATAGTTTTCGTCGATATTTGCCTTCGGCGATCAAAAATCATTAAAGTTTTTAATTGATATTGCGACATGAAAATTGATCATAAAATGATTTTAAAAATTAAAATATAAAGTAAATACAGGCAGTCCTCGACTTTTGCAGTTTGCAGACAAAAAAATCGCAAATTCGCATGTGAGTCATTTTACATAAAATAACCCATGTAGACTATTTTATATCAGCAAATAAAATCATAATGTAAGCATGGAGGAAGTCGGGAATTTTAGTATTTTTGCTAACAAGTGTGTGGGGGAGGGGGGAGGTATAAAATTAACCAAAAATGTGTTTACTTAATACTTAAATGACTCCTAATTAATTTTTAAAAAGAATGTTAAAAGAATGTTAGTTTTAAGAATTAAAAAATTTAAATGTGGAAGAATATAAGCTATAGTTAATACTTCCTTTTTTATTACTTTCTAAATTAGCATGGTAAAAAAAAAATTTTTTTTTAAGTTTCTCTCCTTATGACAGAAAATCTCTCCCAAAATTTTCTGGATGGAGAGAAATTCTCCCCCTCTTTTCCTGACTTAGTGCGAACCCTGCTGTCACCTTCAAAATAGCTTCCTCCTGCAGCTATACATCAGTCCCAGCGCTTTTGCCATTGCTGGAAGGCTTTCTTGAAGTCTGTTTCGGTAAACATATCAAGCACCGCCTACGATTCCGTTTGAACTTTTCAATGGTATCAAAACGTCAGCCTTTTAACTTAAATTTCATTTTTGGGAATAAAAAGAAGTCGCAGAGGGCTAAGTCTGGTGAGTAAGATGGGTGGGGGATGATGGTCATTGAATTCTTGGTCAAAAACTGTTGTATGTTGAATGAACGGTGGGCAGGCGTGTTATCATGATGAAAAACCCAGTGTTTTGCTCGCCACAATTCTGGCCATTTCCTTCTGACATCTTCATGAAGGCGTCTCAGAACATCACAGTAGAACTCTGAATTGACAGTGTGACCCACCAGAGGCATGAATTCTTTATGCACAATTCCCTTAATGTCAAAAGCACAATCAACATGTTCTTCACATTGCTCTTCACTTGTCTGCATTTTTTTGGCCTTGGTGAACTTGGGCTTTTCCATTGTGAAAATTGTTGCTTAGTTTCGGGACCATACCCATAAATTCAACTCTTATCGCCAGTAATTACTCTGGACATGAAGGCTTCATCATCCAAAACGAGCTACTGAAGCTCCATGCAAACATCAATTCTGTTAGAAAAACTTCGGTTGTAAACAAGCTCGTACGTGAATCGGTCGATGTACGGTCTAAATCCTAAAGTAAACTTCGTTCTGATTGGCTAATCGCTTTTGGATCGCTTCTTTAGAAGTTTTACCCCCATGGTCTGTGATCCTGCAATTGAGACGTCACCTTCCGGTTTATACTAATTTCTACTTCAACCGATTAGGGATTAGCATACTCCGGAAGGAAAACATTAAGTTCAACTTTCAATGATACTTCACTATTTAAGCTAGTACTTGTATCAGTTGATTATCTCGGTTATCTCACCAAGACTTGAATTTGAAATAAAAGGAAAATATTCCAAATCACATTTCTTCATTACATTACAGAAATACAACAAAGGGGTGTCTTTGATTGCCGTAAGCCCTAGGGTTGGCTGTGTGGTCTGGGTTTTCAACAAAGGGGTATCAACAGAATGTGAAAAGGTGGTCTGGATCTGTGACCAGCGGACTACTCTCACCGGGAAGAGCTCGTAGTTGCGCTGGCAGTATCAATTGCTCTATCATCTACCTCAATATCACCGTTCTATGGTCATCACAGGTTATCACCTATTTTCGTGCCATCGATTGTGAGTGTTCAAGCCTTGGGGGCCCTGAGTGAACAGGGCTAGTGTTCAAAGATCAGTGTGCAAGCCCTCAGTGATCGGGTGCATGCAAGCAGTGCCTTTAATTTTAAGAGTGAATAAATAATATCAATGAAAACAAAGGTTACATCATGCAAGGAAGTAGAAGGCATCTAATTTTGAATTTCATTTTTAAGAGTTGTGATCTACCATCTTAGTACTATCGATCTGTGAGTGTTCAAGTCTTGGGGGCCCTGAGTGAACAGGGCTAGTGTTCAAAGATCGGTGTGCAAGCCCTCAGTGATCGGGGTGCGTGCAAGCAGTGTCATTTAATTTTTAAAGTGATTAAATTCGATGAAGAAAAAAAGGGGGGAGGAGTTATAATATGTTTAAGTGTTCTGTTGTATTGCTGTAATGTAATGAAGAAATGTGATTTTGAATATTTTCCTTTTATCTCAAATTCAAGTCTTGGTGGACAGCACCTTTTCACATTCTGTTGATACCCCATTGAAGTTGACCAAATATGAGGCACGCCCCTGAGATGTCAGGCAATTCTACACAAATTTAAAACATACTCCTGGCGACCGCGGGATATGGGCACCCTTGCATGGGGCCCGTTTCACGAATCTCAGCAGCCGTCGAAAAAGAACCAGCTAGTCTACCGCCGGTCAGGAATCCAATGTTTTTTAGCAACCACTTGCCTCCTAGGAGATGCCAAACTTGGCGAGTGAAAACCTGCACTTTGTACCGAGCGCTCACGCATATACTGCGAAATAAAAACAATGTTATGCCAAGAACTGCGAGACGTGAAATTTCCGCCAAGCGGCAACCACGAACCCACGCGGTGACGCATGGTCACTGGATGTCGTGAGGCAACCATACTCGCAGGTGTTCAAGAAAACCCAAGGAGGGCCAAATTTTGCTCTAAAAAATGCGCCTTTTTCCTCCAACTCGTGAATGAAGTGAAGCAAACTTAAAATCGAAACGAAGAGCCGAAAGATTAACAAAGGATATTTTAACGTTTTAAGATGCATTGCGCATAATTTTGAATAATAAAACAAAGAAAGGGATAACAAATTACGTTAAGAGGGGGAATAATTCGCAAGACAAAGGGGAAAGACAAAGATAAACACAAAGATAAGACAAAGGGGAAAATAATGAATTTTGAGCTATTATCAAATTTTGAACCATTAATTAAATTTAGAATCAAAAATCTTGGCATAACATAATTCCTCTCGACCACCGGTAAAAAAATTTTAGAATAAAATTTTTCAAAACAAAGAGCAGAAAATGACCAAAAGTGAACACCATCCTGGTGGCAGAGAAATTGTAAACACACGAGAACACACGCTTCATGTAACAACTCCTGGGATTACACATCTGAAAAATGTTTATAATAAATGTATTACATACAGGGAAGGCACACTGATCATGACCATAAAAATTAAAACTTGCACTTCTCTTAGTCTTTCATTAAAAAAAAATTTTGTATCTGCCCTTTAAGAGAGGAGAAAACCCTCCAAAAAGAAAACATTCATTACAACTCTAAAAATTTTAAATTTTCAAAAACTCGAACTGAACCTCAAGAAGTAAAAAAAATCATCTGAATTCTCACCAAATTTAATAAAAGTTGAAATTCAAAAAAGGGAAAAATACACTGCTCACAAAACAAAAACAAAAAAAAAACGAATCCCTCCCAATCAAAACAAAAGCCAAAGAACCCCAGTAGTGTGTAGCAGAGCCTGGGCAATGTGACATATAAAAATACACTTTCCTCATGGCGCTTCCAAGCATTCCTCGCTTTTTGGGTCCGCCTCCCCTATATACAAGATGAGTGTAGCCTGTCTCATGCTTACACCACCCTCAGCTCTGCTATGCAATCAATACTCACCTAAAGGCAAATGGTCACCAGAATTTAGAATTTAAATTTTCACTGCACCAAGGTGACAAATCTCAAAACACTTAAAAACAGTCTGTCAAACCACAGTTCTACACCCCTCAGTCATCAAAAGTGATATAAAACTGAACCCTGCCAGACTTCCTCAATAAACAAAATTCCCCAGTTTCAGCAAAAATCCCAAAGGGCCAATGGCAAAAAAAAAACAAGTGTTTCCGACAGGTGAGAGACTGTCGACCTGAGTCCCTCTAAAAACTAAATTTAATAAATAGTACCGAAAATTTCAAAATTTTCACAATGAAAAAGTTGAATACAAATTTTGAAAAGAAATAATGTGAAATAAAAATTTTGCAAACAGAACTGCCAGAGCTATGTACTTCCAAGACGGGTAAAAGAAGAAAATTATTAACTTGAACTTGAAGGAGTCGAACAATCGAGATCCCTAAAAAATAAAACTATTGTAGGCCCAATGTAGCACACAACCCTACAAGTCCCATTAAATCTCCTAAAGCAAATCCTGTTGAACGAGAAATTCTACCCAAAAAACATCTTCTGTGCAGCAGTGACTTTCATAAACAAGTGTACTTTCACTAAAAATTCCACTAACTCAAAAGTCCACAAAAATTTGAAAAATTCGCTGAATTCCCACAAAAGGTAAAATTCTAAAAATTCAAATCCCTGCACAAAATCTGAAGTACAAATTTCAACAAAAAGGGAGTCCCAAAAATATAAATTTCAAGCAAACCAAAGTTTTAACTCAACCTCCCCAAAAATTCAAATTCTGACAAACCAAAAAAAAAATTTTTTTCAAAACATAATTTTAAACAAAAGCAAAATTTAACTCAACCTCCCAGTCCATCAATTTAATCTTAACACTCCCGATTATCACAAGTAAAAAAAAATTCAATTACCTATACAACAAAAATTTTCAATTTTAAAAAACATTTCAAAACAAAAAAAAAAATCTGCTTTTGTAGAGTGCATCACCCAAGCAGTCGGAAAGAAGAAAAACAAAAAACAAAACAGAGTTCCCAATTACTTGTCATTACAAAAAAAAACATAAATTTTGATGAAGACTTTGCACCAGCCGAAGAATTCAAAGGGTCGAAACATAAAATTTTTTAGGATAACCAAGTTTAACAACTAAACAACTGAAACCCAATCTCATACTTCCCTCTCCCACATTTGAAGAAATACACAATCTCCCAGCAACAAACCCTTAAGAGGCAAAACACTTTTAAACAAAAATAAAAAAAAATTTCACAAAACTACCTTAAATTAAAAAAAAATTCTCAGGGAATATTTCAAAGAACAATCTCCATTCCCCCCCCCCTCTCCCCCCCCCCCCAAAAAAAACATTCTGAGACTGAACTTGCACAATTTAACCAAAAATTTTCACTACTCAAAGCCGATCGCGTGGCTGAAGGATCAATGACATATAAAAACACAATTTTTAGTGGGCAAGTAATTCTTTAGACGGAAAGGTGCATCTCCCAGCTGAGCGCCTTAAAGGCGGCTTCAAAGCACCAAAGTGACAGATAACATGACCTAATGAAAAAAAAAATTTTCAAACACATTTCTGTGGAGAAGAATTTCTGTAAAAACAAGGCTTCTCAGACCTAAAAATTCCCCCCGGTGACCATGAAAACCAATCCATTAGCCGTACCTTTAACTTCACCCAAAGTCAAGAGTTGTGACTAATTACTCAAAACAAAACAAAAGAAAACTTTTGATCACTGTTCTCCCCCTTTAAAAATTTTTAAAACCAAAATTTGAACTGCAACTGAAATCCAAAATACCATATTTCAAAAGAGGAAGAAAAAAAAATTTCTAACGTTTAAAACTAACACAGATCTTTTGACATTTTTGGCTATTTTTAACACAGTAAATATACAATACAATAAAAACATTATTACCAATCCCAACTACGCTATCTTTAGCACTAAAATTCTCTATCCAAATCATTTCTCATAAAAACTGTTGCAACATTTCTCTCAAATCTAAAAAATATCTGACAGTGGGCAAAAGGGGTTGTGAATCCCTTCCCAAAAAGAAAACACAATACACAAACAAATCATGGGCAAGTGATTTATTTCCCGAGGGGAAAAGGTGTATTCCCCAGTGAACACCTGAAAACTGTGTGTCATCAAAGCACTGAAGTAGCCATTATGGGCAGACTGAGAAAAAATTTTACCCACTTAAAAGGTTGAGAAGGAATGGCTTAGCTAAGCAAGGCTTCCTTTGAACCTGAATATCTCAGAACCCCCCCCCCCCCCCCATAACAGACACTGACTTATTCGCCACACCTCCTGCCAAATAGCCAAACGATCCTTAAAGGTGAAAAGAAAATTCTCAAAATCAAAAAAAAATGTACTCAAATCCAAAATTACACTGAGTCAAACTCCAAAGTTGTACTTTAAAACTTCTACAAACCCCAAAAAAAATTTCTTCAAAAACAAGCTATGATTAGCTTACCCAGGAGTGAAAGAAAAATTTCAACTGACTAAAGGCTCAAAAGAAACTCGTAAATCTTCCTAACTTTTTAAAAACTACAATATTATTTCTAAAACAAATTAAATTAATGAAATTATTTAATTAATTTGGTGCACTTCCCCATAGTAAACATATGAAACATATTATAATAACATCTTAATAAAACATTTTCTAATACTGATAACCTTTTAAAAAAAAATAATTATTATTATGGTGGACAGCCCATTATATTATTATATTTTATTCAGTGGACAAACAACCCAGGCAGAACCACAAAAAGGTGAACGACACCACGTGTTATGAAGGATTACCCTTCCTTTTTAAAATTTACTGATTAATTATTTACTTCTTTTTTTTTTATCTATTTTAAAGTTATGATATACCTTTTAATTACACTTATTAATTCTAAGTTATTATATTTATATTTTTTTCATTATGTTTATTTAATTATATTTACATTAGCCTGTGATCGGATAGTTTTAAATAAAGTTTTCTTTTATAATTATTATTTGTTTCTTTATTGCCTTTTTCTATTACCAATAGCTTGGTCTGTGCTCGACTTTGTTACACTTTTAAATACATTTCAACATCTTACATTTACTCCACTTACTTTTAAATAAATAAATAGCACAGCCAACAAACAGCTAAAGAATACACAACTCTTATTAATGTTAAATTAAAAATTTATTTTTATTGACAACAAATAAAAAAACTGATTAATTCAAGTTTCAATTTAGTGTGAAGTGGTAAAAATTAAATTTTAATAAAACAAAGAAAGGGATAACAAATTACGTTAAGGGGGGGGAATAAATCGCCGAAATATTCAAAAATGACAATAAATTTAGAATTTTGAAGGAAAAGGGGAAAATAACGAATTTTGAGCTATTATCAAATTTTGAACCATTAATTAAATTTAGAATCAAAAATCTCGGCATAACAGTGATCTCCGTCATTCTTCATGACATGTCTTTATAATCACGAATGTTCGTTATCTCCATGTACGCCTGTTAAATGGCGATTTAAAAGGCCGATACTGTTAGGCCTAACTGCTGCTAAGTCTCTTGATAAAATTGTAATATTGACAAGACTTAGTTTATAATGTTCTACTCAACAATGTTATCATTTCTCAGAAGTACGGAAATAGATATGTTTTCTCTGTGTTAACGTGGATGTTTTTAAGTTCGTGAAGAAATAAAACTTCGTTATTTTTCAAGTTGACTATTTTCAATTCACACCATTGTGATGCTCTGTTACTATGGTTTTTTTCCATGAATTTTTCACCAAGTAAAGAATACATTTCAACAAACGGGGTTATGGAGCCCTTGCAGCGTACTAGTCAACAGAGAAGTTGTGAAAACATCATCCCAAGGTATCAAAGCGGAAAGGACAAACACTTACACACCCTAGCAAAACGGGGTTTCTGAAAGATTTAACTTAACTGCTTTGGATTGCGTTAGAACTATGTTAAATGATATCAACTTAAAAGATATTTTTGGGGCAGAGGCCTTTGGCAGGTTTTGCATACGTCAAAAATCGAATTTGCCACAAATTCAAAAGTCTGACTCCGAACGAGTTATACAGCGGCAGAAAGCCATCAGTTGCCCACCTCAGAGCATTTGGATGTCAAACCTTTGTAGGCAAGCCTAAACAACTTAGGGGGAAATTTGATATGAGGGCACAAGAGGGCATTATGGTGAGATATGCATTGAAAACTCGGGGGTATAGGATATGGCTCTTAGATGAAGGGAAAATAATCCAAACTAAAAATGTTAAATTTAATGAAGAATGCAACACAGAGGAAGGCAGTCTGGAACCCAATGTAAATGATAAACCAAAAGAACAATTTACTCTCACATCTCAGGAACCCACCCATCCAGACTCGTCTGACGAGGAGTATGTGGAGAGAGTAAAAGACGATTCATCAGAGGAAGATCAAGACATTACAGAAAGTAATGAGGAAACAGAGTCCTCTGGTTATGAAAAATTCATATCGGATTCATAAAATTCATTCTGTATCAGGAATTTCGTCAAATTCCCGATCCAGGTACTACTTGGATCAGAAAGGTTATTCCCAAGAAGACAGGAACGAGAAAGGATGTTTATTACTATTACAAAGGAAAGGGACCTAGGTTGAAATCACTAAAAGATATAGAAAATTTTTGTGAGAAAAATAAAATATAATTTGATAAAAAGTTTTTCAATTTTAAGGGGATCAAGGGAGATCATGGAATCAGCCAGAAGCCAACATTGTAGAAATCCAAATTCCTAGGAACTACAAGGAAGAGGCTAATTCACCCCAATCCAAAGAATGGAATACAGCCATGGCAGACGAATTAGGTGTCATGAAGGAAAGAGGTGTCTGGGACTTAGTGCCTGCACCTGTTTCCGACTAAGTAATCGATTGCCGTTGGGTGTATACAGTCAAAAGTGACGAAAGGGGTGAAGTTAGCAGGTATAAAGCCAGACTTGTAGCTCAGGGATTTAACCAGGAAAAGGGACAAACTTACGAAGAAGTATTTAGCCCGGTAATTAACTTTACAATCATTAGGATGTTTTTTACTATCTTTGTATGTTTATTAGGGTGGTTCCATACTCAGCTTGACATCAAATGTGCATATTTATATGCCAATCTCAATGAAAAAGTATTCATGAAACAGCCCCCAGGATTTTTTGACAAAAATGAAAGTGAATATGTATGTCAGTTAAACAAAGCGATTTATGGCTTGCACCAAAGAGGTAGAGAATGGTATCTTGAGTTACACCAGGTTCTCAGAAAATTTAACTTCATAAAGTTTAAGTGATGCAATTGTGCATATAATTTTAATAATAAGGCTTTATTGACTGTTTACGTTGATGACATAATATTATTTGCCAAAAATCAAATGGATCTAAATTCTGTAACTTCATTACCAAAAACTAAATTTGACATTAAAATGTTAGGAAAAACAAAAATGTTACTGGGTATTGAATTTGAGGAAAAGCATGATAAACATTTCATCCATCAAAATCAATACATCGCAAAAATTTGTGACAAATTCTCAAAGTTTAAATATCCCATTTCAAGTTTACCCATAGCTAAAGGTGTAGTTTTAAGCAAAACAGATTGTCCAGAAAATAATGCAGAAATCGAGCAAATGAAGAATATACCTTACAGAAACTTATTGGGTTGTTTATCATTTCTTGCCAGCAGAACTAGACCTGATATTAGCTATGCCGTAAACATCTTATCCCAATTTCAGGAAAACCCAGGCATTAAACACTGGGATGTTTTACTTAAACTTCTAGGGTATGTAGATAAAACAAGAGATTTTAAACTTAACTTATCAAACGTTAAATCTGTAAATTTAAATTGTTCTACTGATTCTGACTTTGCAGTAATCGGGATGATAGAGTATCAATGGGAGGAATGATATTTTTTGTAGATAGGGTACCTATTCATGAAGGACATCTAAACACAAATGTGCAAGTTTATCTACAATGGAGGCTGAATATATATCATTAACTGAATTGGCAAAGGAAAATGGTGTGGGTACATAACATATTACTTGAATGTACTAAACTTAGCGTTAAGTTAGGAAATAGTGTAATATTCTGTGATAACCAGTGTTATGCCGAGATTTTTGATTCTAAATTTAATTAATGGTTCAAAATTTGATAATAGCTCAAAATTCGTTATTTTCCCCTTTCCCTTCAAAATTCTAAATTTATTTGTTGTTTTTGAATATTTCGGCGATTTATTCCTCCTCTTAACGTAATTTGTGATCTTTTTCCTTGTTTTCAATATTCAAAATTATGCGCAATGCGTCTTAAAACGTTAAAATATCTTTTGTTAATCTTTCGGCTTTCCGCTCTCCGGTTTTAACTTTACGTCACTTCATTCACGAGAGTGCAGAAAAAGGCGCATTTTTTAAGAGAAAAGTGGACTTCTTATCAGTTTTCCCCCTCGCAGCTGTGAAGAGGGTACCGAACAACCAGTCGGGTTGCTGTGCACTCGGCGGTGCGTTTGGCGGCGTAATCTTAACTTTCATGCCTGTCTCGCGGTTCTTAACATAACATCGTATATTTCTTCCGTAGTATATGCATGAGCGCTCGGCGCAGGTTTTCACTCGCCAAATTTGGCAGCTTTTGGGAGGTAAGCGTGTTGCCTGGGACATTGGAGTCTTGACCGGCATTGGAGGAGGTGGTTCCTTTTTTTGTTGCTGCTAAGATCCGTGGAACGGGGCCCCAATGCAAGGGTGCCCATATCCCGCAGTCGTCGCAAACTTTGCTCATCCTTATGTAAAATCTTTCACCAAGACTACAGCACAAGTTCAGCTGTCTTTGTCACCGGAGGTACCTTTAGATGTGGAATACCAATACCAAGTTGCAGAAATCGGCTAGTGTTTCATCATAAATCGTCATGATGGGCCAACAAAGATTGCCCAGCAACAGTGTTTTTGAGAAGCCTTTCGCGCTTCAGAATTCTTTCACGCTTCAGTATAAGGTCAGAAGACTTACTGACCTTATTCCCCGGCCAACTCATCAAGTGTTTGCAGACACATATTTCTAATAAATATGTCATTTCGAGCGATCCAGTGATAAAAGTGCATAGGGGATCCCTCTCCATATTTTTCAGTGCTCCCATGTATTTATCTGCGGAGTGTGTTTACCTTGCACATTTACATTTTTATACAATCTTTTTACAGAGGCTAAGGCCTATTTACAGCATGGCGATTCTGTTTCCTGGTAGTCTGGAGTGTTTAATTCAGTGAAGCCTTTGGCTTGAAATGTATTAAATCAGTGAAGCCTTTGGCTTGAAAGTTGGTTATGAAATCAGTGAAGCCTTTGGCTTGAAAGACCTTTCCTGCTGACTATTGTTGATTTATACTTTTAATTTTTAAACCTTGAAATTTCATACGCTAAATGGTGTTTGTTCTTATTATTTCTAAATTTTACATTGTTCCCTTTTTTTTTCTGTTGGTGGACAGCTCCTCAGGCAGACCAAACTCTGGTCTTCAGACCAGAGTGGGATCTGAGCCTGGGATTTAATTTGATAACTGGGTCTTGAATTTAAATTTAATTTCTTTTTTTATCATCGCAATGTACTTTTAATCATACACTATATGATCTTTTATTTAGTATTAACAATTTGGAAGCTGTTTTTGTTCGTAAATTAGTGTTAATAAAGAAAGTTTAAGTTTAATATATAATTGAGTGTTTCTTTTGTGTTTCTTTGTTGGCTGTGCTCTATTTAATTCTGAGTTAAAAGTAAGTGGAGTAAATTTAAGATGCTGAAATGTTTTTAAAATATAAACAAGGTCTAGCACAGACCAAACTGTAGTAATGGTTTAATAAAGGAAATAAATAAAGAAATAAAGAAGCAATTTTGATATTTAGTAAAGATAATAATTATAAAAAGTAAACTTTATATAAATCTATACGATCTCAGGCCAAATTGGAAATATATAAATAAATCAATAAAAATAATGAAAAAATATAAATATAATAACGAATTATTAAGTGTAATTAAAAGGGTATATCATAACTAAAATAGATAAATAGAAATAAAATAAATAATATGCATAAATTGTAAGCGGAAGGGTTTTTCCCCTACAACACCAGGCAGCCATAAACTTTTCCAATTCGCCCATTGAGAATCATAGAACCAAAAAACATTGATGTTAAATATCATTTCTTAAGAAATCTAGTGGAAAAGAAGCTCTTTGAGATTAAATTTGTAAATAGCAAAAATAACAAAGCTGACGGTTTTACGAAACCTATCACCAAAGAAGCAATCTCTAAATTATGTGAAATCTTTAAAACTT
Organism: Amaurobius ferox; assembly: GCA_951213105.1. Classification (NCBI taxonomy): domain Eukaryota; kingdom Metazoa; phylum Arthropoda; class Arachnida; order Araneae; family Amaurobiidae; genus Amaurobius; species Amaurobius ferox. The sequence continues at coordinate 23,570,583 of OX578149.1, forward strand.
CTTAAAATGTTTAAATTCTAATGTGAAATCTAATGTAAACAAGTTAAATTCATTCTAAATTGTATAGTTGTATTTTCAAAATTAACTTTTAACACTTTTTCAAAACCTGCATTGTGTAGTTTAGTTACCAATGTGTTTATACTGTGTGGCGAAGATTTTTAAAGTTTTTGATGCATATTAAAAATAACTTATACATATTTTTTCAATCTCTCAACATGTAGTTTAGTTACTGTTGAGTTTATACTGTGTGGCGATGTATTTAAGAGTTTTTTAAATTTAAAAATTTGTATCTCCTGTTTTTGGCACAGAGATATTTTAAATTTGTTTTCTCATGTAAATTGTATCATGATGTACTTTATACTTTTTTAAACTTTGTCTTGGATATATATGATTATACACTAAAATTTATACATGATATTTTGAAACTCTATAATGCAGTATATGTTAAACTGAAAATTTAAATTTGATTACAATTTTGTATTTTTGTGGTTGGACAACTCAATCTGCAGGAGGGGACAACTCAATCTGCTTGTTAGAAAAACTTCGGTTGTAAACAAGCTCGTATGTGAATCAGTCAATGTATGGTCTAAATCCTAAAGTAAACTTCGTTCTGATTGGCAATCGCTTTCGGATCACTTGTTTAGAAGTTTTACCCCCATGGTCTGTGATCCAGCAAATTGAGACGTCAACTTCCGGTTTATGCTAATTTCTACTTTAACCAATTAGGGATTAGCATACTCCGGAAGGAAAACATTAAGTTCAACTTTCAATGATACTTCACTATTTAAGCTAGTACTTGTATCAGTTGATTATCTCGGTTATCTCTGTGACCTCGGTTATCTTCGTGATCTCCGTCATTCTTCATGACATGTCTTTATAATCACGGATGATCATTATCTCCATGTACGCCAATTAAATGGCGATTTAAAAGGCTGATACTGTTAGGCCTAACTGCTACTAAGTCGCTTGATAATATTGTAATATTGACAAGACTTAGTTTATAATGTTCTACTCAACAATGTTACCATTTTTCAGAAGTACGGAAATGGATATGTTTTCTCTGTGTTAATGTTGATGTTTTTAAGTTAGTGAAGAAATAAAACTTCATTATTTTTCAAGTTGACTACTTTCAATTCACACCATTGTGATGCTCTGCTACTATGGTTTTTTTCTACGAATTTTTCACCAAATAAAGAATAAATTCCAAATTCAGTGTTGCTTTTGATCCGTTGTCAACAGTCTGGGAACAAATTTGGCGGCGATGCGATGCAATCCCAATTCTTCAGTGAGAATTCGCTAACATGTTCCATGTCCAATTCTAACTTTACCTCAGAGATCTAAAATGGTCTGACGTCAATCTTCATGAATGAACTGTCGAATTTTGTCAATGTTTTCCAGTGTTGTGCTCGTTGAAGGTCTTCTTGTGTGTTTGTCATCATCAACTGATGTTTGACCAGCTTTAAAACACTTATGCCATTCGAAAATTTGAGTTTGACTCAGTGATTGTTCACCAAACACTTGTTGAATCATTTCCACAGTTTCTGTTGCACTTTTAGCAAGATTCGCATCAAATTTAATGCAAGCACACTGTTCTTTTTTTGCATCCATCATAAAAATTGCAATGCAGTGTAAACAACTTCAAACAAAATGGCGTCTATACTAATGAGAACTGCTCCATTCACGATGAAATTTCGCACACTAGCTCACAAAACAAGTACCTACTACTATCTATCGGTGGCTCTTTGAAACTATTTAATGTTTCGGTTATACAGCACCAATCCAGGAAATTTTGGATGGCACCTCGTATTGGTTACACATGTGTAATGCCAAGAGCTTGGGCTGCTTGTTTCTGGTGTGAGCTCTTGCTGGGCGGTCATGTTGGTACAAAAAGAAGATAGACAAAATAATGTTCTGTTGTAAATCTCATCTCTTGCATGAACTTTTAGGTGAACGCAAAGAATGACTATAAATATTATTTGCGAATGTGCTTTAAGTTTTTTCAAAAATTTCTATCACTAGTTGGTCCTTTATAATATTCAACACCTTTTTCAATTCCATCCTAAGTCCTCTGATTCTAAAGATAAATCCTCTAATAGTGTATATCTAAACCATGTCCACACCTTCGTAGACCACAGTTTCAAGCTTAATTAATTTTTAATATGCCTCTTCCTTTTTAAATTTATTGCTGTAATCAACATTTTACTTTTCATAATGTTCATAATAACATATATAGGTTTAAAAGTTTGTAATTTTTGCATGGTACGTGTTATATTCAAATATGGGAAATAAAATATTTAACCCTACACGAAAGAAGTGATAGGTCCTTTCTCAATGATCAGAATGAGCATGTGCCTGTAAATACAAGATTAAAGTGAGCTCCTAAAAGATCAGATTTTTAGTGCTTATCCAGAAAGTACAACAGATTAGATTCATTATTACCTGAAATAGCATGATGACGCATCATGTTCGGCATGAAGTTAGTTTTGGAATGAACATTTAACTGACTTTTACAGCATAAGGCCGAGATTGAGTGGCAGAACAAAAACTTGCTATGAGTCACAATTTTGCGAGCCTTTATGCCGACTAAGAAATTCAGTCCTACTTGGAGTCCAATCCGAGAAACATTTTCTGATTTTTAGGAATCACATATATAAAAAAAAAGATCAGAAAAATTTCTGGTCACAAAAGAAATAAATGCCAAATATGCAAAATAATTTCTTACATTAATGTTGTATAAAAATTACTTTTAAACACATATAATAGCAACACTGTTATATCACTTTACCCTTTAATATATGTATATATATATATATTTTTTTTTTATTGCAGGGGTAGTAGTTATGCTGATAATACTAATCTGGACCAAATTGAAGGTGGGCTAGCAGCATTTACCGTAAGCAAAGCAAACTCAACTGGGGTAAGGTTATTTCAGTATACCATATGTGATAAACAATCCAAAAGTAAAGTGATGAAAGTTATTTTCATTTTTGCAGATTCAGCATAACATTATCTTCTTTAACCCTTTCGGGACGGCGGCATTTCGGAGCTACCGTGGCCCAAAAGACGGAGCGCTTCGCTTCTGAACTGTTCCCAAAGGATGGCTAACTTTTTGCGCTAAGCCTAACTCTCGAAATAAATTCACTAAAAATCACCTATTCAACACAGAAATTTACTTTTTTCAGGAATAAAAGAAATTTATTTTCTATTTGATGTATATTTTCCCTACGAATCTCAATACAAAATACTCGTCAATTGCTTGTACTATGAATTCTACTATTCATCATCGAAAAATATGCTAAAAAAATTAATTTCCTTATCTAAATTAGGCGGCATAATATTGTGATTGATTCCAAGTATGCTCAAAAGAATTCAGATCTGTCAAATATCCCGACCAAACATCATTCGCAGAAACAGCTACTGAAGCTTGCGGCGTTGTAATAATAGTACTCTCAGATTCTGAAGAATGACTTGCATTTTCATATTCATCTTCAGAAATACCACAGTTGCACGAATCTTCACTATCTGCATCACTTCATTACTGCCCGGTTCATTTATCATAAGAGTATATGCTTCTACAAAAAGAAAATGTCCTGATCCAACCATTCTTTTATCCGAAATAACCGAATAATTTCACTGTCACGCATTCCTCTAAAACCCAAACTTGAAAAAATACTCTCTTATATTCCTATGATTCACCACCGAAATCATAAAGCGAAAAACAAAACGAGAACCGAAACTCAATTATAAAACAGTAGACACTGCGAAAAGTGCTCTGTTTGTTTATATTACAAAATCACATTTCACTGCTCCAGATGGAGAATAAATTCATTGGATTCCCTCTATGCCAAGGTTAAATATCTGCAAAATACATTGGAGTTGTTCGTATGGACATTTAACGCCATCTTGTAGACAAATAAATTCAGATAAGAACATTTAATATGAAAACGCGAATACGTGACCGTCGTCTTTTAGGGTAAATTTTTCCTCAACGCGTATGCCTGACGGCCGTCCTTGAATGCAAGTTTGCAGCTGACACATGGGAGCATCGACTGTCCGGAAAGGGTTAAGAATTACAGTGTAAAAAATTAATCATTACAGGATCACTACACCCATCCATAAGAGTTCCCAGATTGTTCCATGTGAATTTAAAACTAAACTTTACAGATTAGATAAAGTTATTTTAGGCAAAACGAATAATCAATTAAGTGAGAGCATTCTAGATAGAACTTTTAATGGATCTTTGTAGTATATGTAAAAATAAATATTAGTATATGTGACTTCCCAATTTTGTTAGTCTGGTGCATCCCTGAACATGAATAATCTGGGAGCATAAATGGTGAATAAAATGAGCTATTCAAATGAAATTCGGTATATACTCATTTTTTCATTAAACATAAGAGGCTTAACAAAAGTATAAACACTATAAATAGATCGAACCAGGAAAAGGGCCATATATTTTCAAAAATTGAAAAAAACATAAAATATTTTTTGAATATAGATAACGAAAGACATACCCATTTTGTATTTTAAAGTAATTGCATCATTTATATTAACTAACAGACACCATTCTTGGGAAATTCAAATTTGCTTTTAAAAAGCCATATTTTCTTTTTAATCAGAAAAAAATAAATGTGTGCTCTGTTATATCAAATGAGTAGAAACTTTATTATAAATACTTTTAACCAGAAATGAATAGAAGTTATTTATAAGAGTTATATAAGCTGTTCTTATGATATTAGTTACTTCTTCACAGTGAATATATATCAAAAGAATTGAGTGATTAGTATGAAATTCGGAGTGATTATTTGAATTGTCAATTACAGGAAGCCATATGTGCCAACTCTACTGAATTTGGCGGGAAACTCCCGATTTTTGAGTGTTTTTCCCGATTTTTTAAAAAGATCCCTATGTTTAGGGATAATATCCCAAAAAATTCCCTATAAAAGGGATTTTTTAGCTAAGTAGGACATTTTTCTTTATTTGATCAAAAGTACGTCCATAAGATTACAGATTCAAACGTATCGACTCCGGATTTTTCCTTACTTCTCCAGCCTCCGGATTACTAACGAAATTCCCCGGCTTTTTTTGCTTGAAATTTATCAATTAACCAGACATGGTATAATTCCTCGGAAATACCGATTTTTCGCTTTTTTAGCACTGATTTCTACCATTCCCGGGATCGTAGTAAATCCATAATAAAATGCGTGGTAATGCCAATCAAATTAACGGAAATTTATGGCCGTGTGTAATGTAAATTAAGATCTCGATCGCTTATTTTATGAAAGTAATAAATATACTTCTTCAAAGGTTGTCTAATTCAGCATAAATCGCTAAAATGTTATTTTGTTCATTAATTTCGCATAAACACTGCAATTGCGCAATTCAATTTGTTCTCACGAATCGTCGAGAGTACAATAGTATCTTTTTCCATCCACCTCAATCTTCTACATATTGCATTTTTGATTGACTAAACTAGCGTATTTTCTTAATCTGATTAATTATTATGGTTATTTTCTTAATTATTTTCGCATAAACAGTGTGATTGCGCAATTTAGTTACATCGTTACTTCGCATGAATTACCAATTACCGAGAGTACCTTATTAGTATCTTTTTCCAGCCATCTCCATCATTTAAATGTTGTATATTAGATCGAGTTAAACTAGCTTATTTTCATATTCTGATTAATTATTACTGCTAATTTCTTAATTATTTTCACATAAACAGTGTGATTGCGCAATTTAGTTACATCGCGTGAATTGCCGAGAGTACGTTAGTATCTTTTTCCATCCATCTCCATCATTTAAATGTTGCATATTAGATTGACTAAACTCGTTTATTTTCATATTATGGCTAATTATTAAGGTTAATTTTTAAATTGTATTTGCATAATACAAATTTTTCTATTTTGAAAAATGTGTAGTATGAACTCTGTGAAGGGATATTTTCTAAAAAGTGGTATTAAAGCAATGATTTAGGCCATAGGTTCTCAACCTTTTTTTGCCCACCGCCCACTTTGAGAATATTTTTTTTCCTAATGCCCCCCCCCCCCCCCCCCCATTTTTTTTTACTTGCAAATCTAAAACAGCTATTGCCACGATTATATTTAAACGTGTAATATTATATACTATAGCCGTAAGATAGGATATGGCCCTATCCTTTTTCTGAGTTTAAAGAAGACTGTTTCAATGAGAACAATTAAAACGCATACTTAATTATATTGAAAAGTATTCTTATTAACATTCAAAAGACATTGAATTTATAACTTATCTAATGAGAAGATTGAATTTAATACATTTTAAGGAGTTTGTTAATATCAAGCTCGATCTTACTTAAAAGCAACCGTAATTTGCTGTGTCCAGTAACATGGAGCCGATTTCTCTTTTTAGTTACAAACGTTGCTACAGCACTAAATCCACGTTCAGCTAAATAGGAAGATGGGAATGCTATCAGAAATCGTTGAACAATCGACCATAATCCTGGGTACAGTTGCAAAATCGGCTTCTGCAGCCAAAATTCTTGGTAGCCATTCTTGAATTTAATTTTTAATTCCTCATTTGTCGTCAGTTCTATTAGTTCTTCTAACTGGGATAATCCTGCTGTGTTGACATTTGAAAAAGGATCCAAAACCCCGTCTGGTATGTCCATGTTTAAAATGTCCTAGAATCGTTCCTTGAAATTACTGTGGAGGCTTTCCAAGTGTTGACAGTAAACAAGCAAGTCGTCGTGCTTGAATGATACTGCTGATAAATTTGGGAAGTTATTGAATTCGCGTCTGCTGATATTTTTTTTATATAATAGCAGTTTGGACACGAAAGCAGCAACGCTATTTTTTGTCTTAATCAAGTTTAAGTCTTGAAGTTGGAGATTGACATCATTAAACAATTTATACAGGTCTGTCAAGTACGCAATATCGTTCTTTGATGAGATAAGGTTGTCGCGCAATTCCAGGTCTTTGTTTCCTAGGAACTCTATCACAGACCCAAACAGATTGTAAAATCGAGTCAAACAAGTACCTTTTGACAGACAGCGCACCTCTGTGTGAAGCAGCATCGGTTGAAATCTTCATCATTGGCAATGCAAAGCTGACTAAATAATCTGTCATTCAACGAGTTACTTCTGATTTTATTAACTGCTCTGATAACATATTGCAGTGATGTATGGAGGCGTTCACTCAAATTTTTCGCAACCAAATGCTAGCGATGAATTACGCAATGCACAGCAAGCATGTCAGGAACTTTATTTTTTAAGCACGCTATGAAGCCTTTGTGACGCCCTGTCATAGCCGGTGCGCCATCCGTAGCAACTGACAAAATATTGTTAAAAGGAATTTCCTTTTCGTCACAAAACTTTTCCAGTGTATTAAATATGGTTTCTCCTTTTGTATCTGTTTCCAAATTCGTAGCAAACAATAGTTCTTGACATATTTTCTCATCTTTAATAAACCTCACGTGACAATAACAATGCTTCATTGGTTGGTAAAGTGGACTCATCCAGCTGAATTGAAAATTGACAAGTCTGCAGATGATTGCACAATGATTCTCCAATGTTTTTAGCCATCTCATCAATTCGTCTTTGCACAGAACTATTGCTCAAAGGAATTTTTCGGATAATATCTGCAGCTGGTTTATGGATCACAGTGGTTATTACTTCATTTACTGTTGGTAAAATTAAATATTCCCCAATAGTATGTGGTTTGCATGTTTTAACAATCAACAATGAGATATTGTAAGAAGCTCGAAGTCCGTCATCGTCTTGCTTAGAAGCTGATGAAAAAAGTTTTGATACAGTTGTCTGAATTTCGTACTTCTTTTTCATGTCTTGATAATAGGTCACATCTTTGTCTTTCTTATCCGTTTGCATTTTATTAAAATGATCTTGAAGCCTAAAAGGCTTCATTTGAAAATGTTTTTTGACAAATAAGGCACATTGGCGATGATGGATTTGTGGGATTTTCGATAAATCCGTACTTAATATAATCCACACTATACTGTCGCTTTTTTGCTTCTGACATGGTTTTTACTTTACAGATACGTGAGTAGTATTAGTGTACTTTTAAAACCCTATCATCAATTGCGCGCGATAATGCTAATGAAAATAAAATGAACAATCACTGCCTTTATATAGGTTGAAGACATATAACACGCATCGACAGGAATAAGATAGACATGCAGTGACTCGTTTATAACACCCGGCGCCGAAGTAAAGCGCGGGGGCAAGGGTGATGTGGGAGCAGAGTGCGGATTAGAACAAGCACAGATAATACTGTCAATTCTTGCAGGATTGCAAAAATCACGTTCTTTAACGAAAACTTGTTATAACTGAATTGCTACAAGCATATTTTTTGCTATTTTTTATTAACAGGCTTTTGTTAACTTTACCTGTGTTATGCCGAGATTTGACAGTTCTAAATTTAATTAATAGTTCAAAATTATGTAATAGCTTAAAATTCATTATTTTCCCCTTTCCCTTCAAAATTCAAAATTTATTTGTTGTTTTTGAATATTTCGGCGATTTGTTTCCCCTTTAACGTAATTTGTTATCCTTTTTCTTTGTTTTATTATTCAAAATTATACGCAATGCATCCTCAAACGTTAAAATATATTTTGTTAATCTTTTGGCTTTTCGCTCTCGTGTTTTAACTTCAATTCACTTCATTCATGAGAGCAAGAAAAAAAGGATGCATTTTTAGGCAAAACTTGACCTTCAACCGCTTATCAGTTAAACACCTGCATTTGGGGTGCCATCGCATCCGGTGGGGCTGGCGGGTTGCCGTTTGGCGGAAGTGATCCTTTTATTGATTCTTGGCATAACAGCGTTTTTATTTCCGCAGTATATGCGTGGGCGCTCGGCGCGGGTTTTCACTCGCCAAGTTTGGCGTCTCCTGGGAGGCAGGCATGCTGCCTGGCGGCATTCGATTGCTGACCAGCATTAGGCTAGGTGGTGCTTTTTTCCGACGGCTGCTGAGATCTGTGGAACGGGCCCCATGCAAGGGCGCCCGTATCCCGCGGCTGCCAGGAGTATGTTTTAAATTTGTGCAGAATTGCCTGACATCGCAGGGGCGTGCCTCATATTTGGACAACTTCCACGGGATACCAACAGAATGTAAAAAGGTGGTCTGGATCTGTGACCCACGAACTTCCCTCCTCGGGAAACGCTCTTAATTGCGCTGGCAGTATCAATTGCTCTTATCATCTATCTACCTCAGTGTCACCGCTCTATGGTCATCACAGGTTATCACCTATTTTCATGCCATCTATTGTGAGTGTTCAAGTCTTGGGGGGCCCTGAGTGAACAGGGCTAGTGTTCAAAGATTAGTGTGCAAGCCCTCAGTGATCGAGTGCATGCAAGCAGTGCGTTTAATTTTAAGAGTGAATAAAATCAATGAAAACAAAGGTTACATCATGCAAGGTGTGCAAGCCCTCAGTGATCGGGGTGCATGCCAGCAGTGTCATTTAATTTAAGTGCTTTGATGCCACACAGTTTTCAGGTGTTCACTGGGGAATGCACCTTTTCCCCTCAGGAATTAAATCACTTGCCCATGATGTATTTGTGTATTGTGTTTTTTTTTTTTGGAAAAGGATTCACGACCCTTTGTCCACTGTCAGATTTTTTATTATTTGGAGAGAAATGTTGCAACAGTTTTTATGAGATTTGAGATAGAGAGTTATTGGAAATAAGAGTGCTAAGAATAGCGAAAAATGTATGTGTATTAGTAGTTGTGTTTTAAGTGTATTGAATTTAATGTGTGTTTAAAAGTAGCTAAATATGTCAAAAGATCTGGTTAGTCTTAAATGTTAAGAAATTTTTTTTGTTTTGACAGGTAAATTTATTTCTCTTTTGGAATATAGTTTGGATTTGAGTTTCAGTTCAAATTTTGGGTTTGAAAAATTATTAAAGAGGGAGAACAGTGATCAAAAGTTTTCTTTTGTTTTTGTTTTGAATAATTAGTCACAACTCTTGGCTTTGGGTGAAGTTAAAGGTACGGCTAAGGGGTTGGTTTTCATGGTCACCCGGAGAAATTTTGAGGTCTGGGAAGCCTTGTTTTCATAGAAATTCTTCTTCACAGAAATGTGTTTGAAAAAGAAAAAATGTTTTTTTGTTTTTCATTAGGCCATGCTAACTGCCAAGCCAAGACGAATCGTTTCGGGGAGCCTGTGCTGGAGCACTTATCCCCACATCTCAAATAGCAATATGTTGACTGGTGTTGAATCTAGCATGTATAGCAATATGCTTTGGCGTTCCCCTCCAATGAGGACGCTGAGGGTTCAGTTGCTGCAAGTTGCTTGAGATGAGGTAGAAAATTGTCTTGGACGGCTTCGACCTGCAAGACGGTACAAAGGAGGAAGGGGCGGGGCCAGTGCCTTAAGGGCAGCAAATAGAAAATGAGCAAGCTCAGAGGAAGCAAGAATTACATTTTTAGTTAAACTATTGAAAAGCTTTAAGTAACAATTAAATAAACAAGTTATTTTAAGATTAAACTGATGTAGTTAACATTTAAAAAGTAAGATTGCAAATAAAATGTATAAATGAGTTTTATGTTTAAGTTTAGAGCTGAGGCTGGAGTAAGAAGACTGCACTGCAGTCAGGGCACCATAGTTCTTGTGAGAAAAAAGAAGGCACTTTTCAGTGACACACACATTAAAAATTTTATAATTAACAAATCACAGTTTGCAACAGATTAAGGTTATGGAAACGTGGATTTGAGTACTGGTCTAGCAGGAGAAACGCGGGCAAAAGCAAGCAGATGGGTTGGCCAGTGGTTGGCCAGTAAAGTGAACGGGGCAGAGTGACAGCAAGTGCCGCCATCTGCCGACGTTCAGGTTTACGAGACTCCTGGTTGTGGGATGACAAATCGACGTTTCTTCCATTTAGTACCGTCGGTGCTAAACAGAAGATGCCTAGGCCTGCGCTTCCTGCAATAGGAAGGCGCGATAGGATTGTACGTCTGATCTACATCTCGCAAACAGGGTCTACTAGAATTAACTTTGTTAAATTTGAGTGAGTGTGCCGAGATTTGCTCGATTATTCCCGAGACTTTGAGGTCGTGATGGATTACTTCGTCTTGGACATACATAGGAGCCTTAACGATGCAACGTAAAACTTTATTTTGAAAAACCTGCAGTTTCTTGATGTGGACGTTTGCCGCCGACCCCCAAACTGGGCTGGCGTACAAAAATCCAGGTGCGATGATCTGTTTATAAATAATTAGCTTATTATTAAGGGAAAGGTGGGATTTACTACCGAGAATGGGCAGGAGGGCACGAAAAGTTTTATTTGCAGAGGCTACTTTATTGTCGATATGATCTCCGTAAGTCATATGGGCTTCCAAAGTGACGCCCAAATACTTAGCGGAGTGGCAGAAGGGGATAGGCTGATTGAAGATCTTTAAAACAAAGTTATGGTTTAATTCTCGGTAGTTAGGCTTAAAAATAACTACTGCACTCTTGGTAGCATTAATTTGGATTCTCCAGGTAACGAGCCAGTGCTCAAAGCTATGATTGATGTAACTTTGAAGTGTGTTAATGGAGTTGTGTGGAGAGCAGCTCCGTGCGATAAGCGCTGTGTCATCAGCAAAGATGGCCAGCTTGATTTGTGGTATGCTCGGTATATCGTTGATGAAGATGTTGAAGAGCAGTGGACTGAGGTTTCCTCCTTGGGGAACGCCGGCCTTGATTGGTCTGATAGTAGAGAGAGATTTATCAACTCGTACGTGGAAAAATCTATTAGTGAGATACGAGTTGATGATAGCCAAAAGTTGAGTCGAAATGCCAAGTCGCACCAACTTGGTAATAAGCCCGGGCAAGTACGTTTTATCAAAGGCTTTCGCCACGTCCAGAAAAACAATTGAAGTATACTGCCTGTTGGTAGAGTTTTTGTGAATAGTTTCTACAACCCGCATAAGCTGGGAATGCGTAGAATGCTCAGAACGAAAACCATGCTGATTGGCTGAAATTACGTTATTCGTCTGGCAGAAACTATTCAAACGTCTAAGCAACACTAATTCATAAATTTCACTTTGGTGCTGTTATGCCGAGATTCTACAGTTCTAAATTTAATTAATAGTTCAAAATTGATAATAGCTTAAAATTCGTTATTTTCCCCTTTCCCTTCAAAATTCTAAATTTATTTGTTGTTTTGGAATATTTCGGCGATTTATTTCCCCTTTAACGTAATTTGTTATCTTTTTAATGTTTTTATTATTCAAAATTGTGCGCAATGTGCCTTTAAACGTTAAATAATCTTTTGCTAATCTTTCGGTCTCTCGCTCGCGTTTTTTAACTTAACTTCAGTTCATTCACGAATCTGTGTAAAAAAGGCACTTTTTAAGACGAAACTTAGCCTTGAACCTCTTATCAGTAAAAACACCTGCAGAGGGGTGCCAGTAGGGTTGCCTCGCGGCGTCCGGTGACCATGCGTCACCACGGCTCGTGGTTGCCGCCTTGGCGGAAGTTATCCTTTTTTTTGATTCTTGGCATGGCAGCATTTTATTCCCGCAGTGTATGCATGAGCGCTCGGCGCGAAGCGCAGGGTTTCGCTCGCCAAGTTTGGCGTCTCCTGGGAAGGCAAGCGTGTTGCCGGACATTCGATTGCTGACCGGCACTGTGGTAGGTGGTGTGCTTTTCGCGGGAGAAGATCCGTGGAACGGGGCCCCAATGCAAGGGCGCCCGTATCCCGCGGTCGCCGGGAACATGTTTTATGTTATTAGTACTAAGCTTATAATGTACTACAAGTTATAGTGTTTGTTTTAAATAATTAATTTGGCACGTCATACAAGTTTGGATGTCTGGCGCAAACATCTGTCATCGGCATTTTTCAACAGTTTTCCCGGCTCTCTTCACGTCTGGTGCTGTCATCTAGCGATAGTGTTTTTTTAAATAATTAATTTGGCACGTCATACAAGTTTGGATGCCTGGCACAAACATCTCCATCATCGGCATTTTCCAACAGTTTTTCCCGGCTCTTATTGCGTCTGGTGCTGACATCTATGATAGTGTTTTTAAAGTAATTAATCTGGCATTCCATACAAGTTCTGATCTTTAGTACAAGCATCTCCCACATCGTCACTACTCATCAACAGTTTTGCTGGTTCTTATCGCATCTGCACCTGACATCTAGTGGTAGTGTTGAAAAGTGTTTCACTATGTTAAAAATTTCAAGCAGTAGATGAAAAAAAAAAAAGTGTTTTCTGTGCACTATTTAATGATTCAACATGAGACGTGTGAAGCCTTGAGCTTAATGTTTTTCAATATTCGAAGAAAGGAAAAGGGGTCCTTTAATTTGAAATGTGATCTAGTGTTTTTGCCAATAATACGTGTCTCGTATTGCCGAGTATTTATATTTTGTAACGTAAAGAATTCGTAGTTTTAATAATTTTTATTTCATATTGTTAGAGGTGGACAGCCAGCTCCAGGCAGACCAAACTCTGGTCTTCAGACCAGAGTGGATTCTGTTTCCTGGGTTATTGAAATTGAGTAATTTTAAAAGATTTTAATTTGGAGCACGAGCAATGTACTAACTTAACTTTATGCCACTATACAAATAATGAAATCTTATAAATGGATCAGATGTTGAATTTTTAATTGTTAATAAAAGTTAATTTTTAATTTAACAAATGAGTTGTGATTCTTTAGTTGGCTGTGCTATTTATTTATTTAAAAGGTAAGTGGATTTTTTAGAAATATTAAGAAGTTGGAATGTCTTTGAAAGTGTAACATGGTTCAGCACAGACCAAGCTGTAAGTAACAAAGTATATAAAGAAACTAAATAAATAATAATATTAAAAGTAAACTTTATTGATTGTTTGGTTAAATCTATACGATCAGGAATAAATAAAATATTAAAATAAATTAATGTCATAACTTAAAAAATAAATTAAGGTAAATATAAATAGTAAATTATATAATTAAGAAAATTAAAGAGGTTAATAATGTCAAAAGGAAAAAGCTATATAACATGTGGTGCCGTTCACCTTTTTTGGTTCTGCCTGAGTTGTCTGTCCACTGAATAGAATACAATAATATAAAATGGGCTGTCCACCCATATGATAAATTGCTATACAGTAACAATATTGAAATTTTTTTTTTATTGTAATAAATTTCCATGTGTATAGGGAAGTGCACAGTGTCTTGAAATTTAATTTCTTTTGGGAGTAAGGGAATGTCTTAAATTTTTTGGGAAGCAAAGTAAGTAGTAAGATGGTAATGTAAGAATTTTTTCATTTTTTTTTGTGTTTCATTTCAAAATGTTTAGGGTAGGCAAGTTTTGGGATTTTTTTTTTATATATGCTCTTGCCTGGTGCTGTTTTTGTTTTTATTTAGGAGTTTTTTTTCATTAAGCTTTGTTAGTTGAAATTTTTTTTTCTCTTTCACTCCTGTGTAAGCTAATCATAGCTTGTTGTTTTAAAGATATTTTTTTTTTTGTTTTGTAGAATTTTTTTTTATTTAAAAGTAAAACTTTGGAGTTTGACTCTGTGATTTTGGAATTTGAGTAGGATTTTTTATTGTGAGAAATTTTTTTTTAAGGATCTTTTGGCTATTTGTTTTGTAGGTAAGAGTGCGGCGGAGAAGTGGTTGTTTGTTGTGGGGATTCTGGGAGATTCAGGTTCAAAGGAGGCCTTGCTTGCTAAATCATTCCTTCTCAACTTTTTAAGTGGGTAAAAATTTTTTTCTCAGTCTGCCCATAATGGCTACTTCAGTGCTTTGATGCCACACAGTTTTCAGGTGTTCACTGGGGAATGCACCTTTTTCCCTCGGGAATTAAATCACTTGCCCATGATGTATGTGTGTATTGTGTTTTTTTTTGGGAAGGGATTCACGACCCCTTGCCCACTGTCAGAATTTTTTTTGAGATTTTTGAGAAATGTTGCAACAGTTTTTATTAAGATTTGAGATAGAGTTATTGGAAACAAGAATAGAAGAATAGCGAAAAATGTATGTGTATTAGTAGTTGTGTTTTAAGTGTATTGAATTTAATGTGTGTTTAAAAGTAGATAAATATGCCAAAGATCTGGGTTAAGTCTTAAATGTTGGGAATTTTTTTTATGATAGAAATTTTTTTTCTCTTTTGGAATATAGTTTTAGGGATTTGAGTTTCAGTTCAAATTTTGGGTTTAAAATTTTATTAAAGAGGGAGTACAGTGATCAAAAGTTTTCTTTTGTTTTTGTTTTGAAAAATTAGTCACAACTCTTGGCTTTGGGTGAAGTTAAAGGTACGGCTAATGGGTTAGTTTCATGGTCACCCGGAGGAATTTTGAGGTCTGGGAAGCCTTGTTTTCATTGAAATTCTTCTTCACAGAAATGTGTTTGAAAAAAAAAAAATTTTTTTTTCAGTAGGCCATGTTAACTGTCACTTTGGTGCTTTGAAGCCGCCTTTAAGGTGCTCAGCTGGGGAATGCACCTTTCCTTTTTAGGAGAATTACTTGCCCGCTAAAAATTGTTTTTTCTTGTGTCATTGATCCTTCAGCCAAGCGATCGACTTTGGGTAGTGTAAAAAATTTTTTTTTGTTAAATTGTGCAAGTTCAGTCTCAGAATGTTTGTTTTGGGGGGAATGGAGATTGTTCTTTGAGAAATATTCCTTGAAAAATTTTTTTTTTTTAATTTAAGTTAGCTTTGTGAAATTTTTTTTATTTAAAAGTGTTTTGGCTCTTAAAAGTTTGTTGCTGGGAGATTGTGTATTTTCTTCAAATGTGGGGGAGGAGATTTGAAATTGAGTTTTCAGTTGTTTAGTTATTAATCTTGGAGGCCTCAAAATTTTATGTTTCGACCCTTTGAATTCTTCGGCTGGTCCAAAGTCTTCATCAAAATTTATGTTTTTATTGTAATGACAAGTAATTGGGAACTCTGTTTTGTTTTTCTTCTTTCCGACTGTTTGGGTGATGCACTCTACAAATGCAGATTTTTTGTTTTGAAATTTTTTTTAAAATTGAAACCTTTTGTAGGTAATTGAAATTCTTTTTACTTATGATGATTGGGAGTGTTAAGATTGAATTGATGGACTGGGAGGTAGAATTAAATTTTGTTTTTGTTTAAAACTACATTTTGAAATTTTTTTTTGTTGTTTGTCAGAATTTTAATTTTCTGGGAGATGGAGCTAAAACTTTGGTTTGCTTGAAATTTACATTTTTGGGATTCCCTTTTTGTTGAGGTTTGTGATTCAAATTTTAGACAGGGGTTTGATTTTCAAAATCTTACCATTTGTGGGAGTTCTTCGAATTTGTTAGATTTCTGGGGACCTTTGAGTTAGTGAAATTCTAGTGGAAGTACACTTGTTTATGAAAGTCACTGCTGCAGAGATGTTTTTTATATTTTTTTTTTTGGGAGAATTTCTCGTTCGACAGGATTTGCTTTAGGAAATTAAATGGGACCTTCACGGTTATGTGCTACTTTGGGCCTACAATAGTTTTTTTGAGGGATTTCGATTGTTCGACTCCTTCGACTTCAAGTTAATTTCTTCTTTTACCCGTCTTGGAAGTACATAGCTCTGGCAGTCCTGTTTGCAAAATTTTTATTTCACATTATTTCTATTCTAAATTTGTATTCAACTTTTTTCATTGTGAAAATTTTGAAATTGTCGACTATTCATTAAATTTCAGTTTTTAGAGGGAGTACAGACGTGTACTCTCGCCTGTTGGAAACACTTGATTTTTTTTGTGTGTTGTGTCATTGGGAATTTTGTTTATTGAGGAAGTCTGGCAGGTTTTGGTTCTGTATCACTTTTGCAAACCCGAGGGATGTGGAACGGGGGTTTGACAGACTGTTTTTCAGTGTTTTGAGATTTTCTTTCACCTGGGTGCAGTACAGTTTAAATTTCAAATTTTTGTGATCATTTGCTTTTAAGTAGGTAGTGCAAGGCTAAGCTGAGGGTGGTGTAAGCATGAGGAGGCCAGGCTCATGTTGTATATAGGAAGGGAGGCGGACCCAAAGGCGAGGAATGCTTGGGGGCGCCATGAGAAGTGTATTTTTATGTCACATTGCCCAGGCTCTGCTACACACTACTGGGGTTCTTTGGCTTTTGTTTTGATTGGGAGGGATTTGATTTTTTTTTTTGTTTTATGAGCAGTGTATTTTTCCCTTGTTGAGTTTCAATTTTTTTTTAATTAAATTTGATGAGAATTCAGATTTTTTTTTCTCCGTTACGTTCAGTTCGAGTTTTTGAAAATTTTAAAATTTTTGAGTTGTAATGAATGTTTTCTTTTTGGAGGTTTTTCTCCTCTCTTAAAGGGGAGATACGAAATTTTTTTTTAATGAAAGTCTAGGAAAAGTGCAAGTTTTAAATTTTATGGTCATGATCAGTGTGCCTTCCCTGTATGTAAAATATGTATTGTAAACTTTTTTTTTTCTCTCAGATTGTAATCCCAGGAGTTGCTACATGAAGCGAGTGTTCTCGTAGGTTTACAATTTCTCTGCCACCAGGATGGTGTTCTCTTTTGGTCATTTTCGGCTCTTTGTTGTGAAAAATTTTATTCTAAAATTTTTTTCCGGTGGTCGAGAGGAATTATGTTATGCCGAGATTCTACAGTTCTAAATTTAATTAATAGTTCAAAATTGATAATAGCTTAAAATTCGTTATTTTCCCCTTTCCCTTCAAAATTCTAAATTTATTTGTTGTTTTGGAATATTTCGGCGATTTATTTCCCCTTTAACGTAATTTGTTATCTTTTTAATGTTTTTATTATTCAAAATTGTGCGCAATGTGCCTTTAAACGTTAAATAATCTTTTGCTAATCTTTCGGTCTCTCGCTCGCGTTTTTTAACTTAACTTCAGTTCATTCACGAATCTGTGTAAAAAAGGCACTTTTTAAGACGAAACTTAGCCTTGAACCTCTTATCAGTAAAAACACCTGCAGAGGGGTGCCAGTAGGGTTGCCTCGCGGCGTCCGGTGACCATGCGTCACCACGGCTCGTGGTTGCCGCCTTGGCGGAAGTTATCCTTTTTTTTTATTCTTGGCATGGCAGCATTTTATTCCCGCAGTGTATGCATGAGCGCTCGGCGCGAAGCGCAGGGTTTCGCTCGCCAAGTTTGGCGTCTCCTGGGAAGGCAAGCGTGTTGCCGGACATTCGATTGCTGACCGGCACTGTGGTAGGTGGTGTGCTTTTCGCGGGAGAAGATCCGTGGAACGGGGCCCCAATGCAAGGGCGCCCGTATCCCGCGGTCGCCGGGAACATGTTTTATGTTATTAGTACTAAGCTTATAATGTACTACAAGTTATAGTGTTTGTTTTAAATAATTAATTTGGCACGTCATACAAGTTTGGATGTCTGGCGCAAACATCTGTCATCGGCATTTTTCAACAGTTTTCCCGGCTCTCTTCACGTCTGGTGCTGTCATCTAGCGATAGTGTTTTTTTAAATAATTAATTTGGCACGTCATACAAGTTTGGATGCCTGGCACAAACATCTCCATCATCGGCATTTTCCAACAGTTTTTCCCGGCTCTTATTGCGTCTGGTGCTGACATCTATGATAGTGTTTTTAAAGTAATTAATCTGGCATTCCATACAAGTTCTGATCTTTAGTACAAGCATCTCCCACATCGTCACTACTCATCAACAGTTTTGCTGGTTCTTATCGCATCTGCACCTGACATCTAGTGGTAGTGTTGAAAAGTGTTTCACTATGTTAAAAATTTCAAGCAGTAGATGAAAAAAAAAAAAAAGTGTTTTCTGTGCACTATTTAATGATTCAACATGAGACGTGTGAAGCCTTGAGCTTAATGTTTTTCAATATTCGAAGAAAGGAAAAGGGGTCCTTTAATTTGAAATGTGATCTAGTGTTTTTGCCAATAATACGTGTCTCGTATTGCCGAGTATTTATATTTTGTAACGTAAAGAATTCGTAGTTTTAATAATTTTTATTTCATATTGTTAGAGGTGGACAGCCAGCTCCAGGCAGACCAAACTCTGGTCTTCAGACCAGAGTGGATTCTGTTTCCTGGGTTATTGAAATTGAGTAATTTTAAAAGATTTTAATTTGGAGCACGAGCAATGTACTAACTTAACTTTATGCCACTATACAAATAATGAAATCTTATAAATGGATCAGATGTTGAATTTTTAATTGTTAATAAAAGTTAATTTTTAATTTAACAAATGAGTTGTGATTCTTTAGTTGGCTGTGCTATTTATTTATTTAAAAGGTAAGTGGATTTTTTAGAAATATTAAGAAGTTGGAATGTCTTTGAAAGTGTAACATGGTTCAGCACAGACCAAGCTGTAAGTAACAAAGTATATAAAGAAACTAAATAAATAATAATATTAAAAGTAAACTTTATTGATTGTTTGGTTAAATCTATACGATCAGGAATAAATAAAATATTAAAATAAATTAATGTCATAACTTAAAAAATAAATTAAGGTAAATATAAATAGTAAATTATATAATTAAGAAAATTAAAGAGGTTAATAATGTCAAAAGGAAAAAGCTATATAACAGTGCTTTGAAGCCGCCTTTAAGGTGCTCAGCTGGGGAATGCACCTTTCCTTTTTAGGATTAATTACTTGCCCGCTAAAAATTGTTTTTTCTTGTGTCATTGATCCTTCAGCCAAGCGATCGACTTTGGGTAGTGTAAAATTTTTTGTTAAATTGTGCAAGTTCAGTCTCAGAATGTTTGTTTTGGGGGGAATGGAGATTGTTCTGTGAGATATTCCTAGAGAAAAAATTTTTAATTCGAGGTAGTTTTGTAAAAAAAATTTTTTCTTTTTGTTTAAAACTGTTTTTGGCTCTTAAAAGTTTGTTGTTGGAAGATTGTGTATTTTCTTCGAATGTGGGGGAGAGGATTTTGGAATTGGGTTTTCGGTTGGTTAGTTGTTACCCATAGAGCTCTTTTTAAAATTTTATGTTTCGACCCTTTGAATTCTTCGGCTGGTCCAAAGTCTTCATCAAAATTTATGTTTTTATTGTAATGACAAGTAATTGGGAATTCTGTTTTGTTTTTCTTCTTTCCGACTGCTTGGGTGATGCACTCTACAAAAGCAGATTTTTATTTGTTTTGAAAAAAAAAATTTTTTTTGTAGGTAATTGAAAATTTTTTTACTTGTGATGATTGGGAGTGTTAAGATTGAATTGATAGACTGGAAGGTTAGAATTAAATTTTGTTTTGGTTTAAAATTATATTTTGAAAATTTTTTTGTTGTTTGTCAGAATTTTAATTTTCTGGGAGGTGGAGCTAAAACTTTGGTTTGCTTGAAATTTATATTTTTGGGATTCCCTTTTTGTTGAAATTTGTACTTCGGATTTTAGTGCAGGGATTTGAAGTTCAAAATTTTACCATTTGTGGGAGTTCTTCGAATTTGAAAATTTTTTGTGGACCTTTGAGTTAGTGAAATTTTTAGTGGAAGTACACTTGTTTATGAAAGTCACTGCTGCAGAGAATTTTTTTTTGGGGGAGAATTTCTCGTTCGACAGGATTTGCTTTAGGAAATTTAATGGGACCTTCAGGGTTGTGTGTTACATTGGGCCTACAATAGTTTCAAATGATCTCGCTGGCTTGAGTTCAGTTCTTGTTCAAGTTAAATTTTTTTTCTTTCACCCGTCTTGGAAGTACATAGTCCTGGCAGTTCTGTTTGCAAAATTTTTATTTCAAATTATTTCTTTTCAAGGTTTGTATTCAACTTTTTCATTGTGAAAATTTTGAAACTTTAGGTACCATTTATTAAATTTTAAGTTTTTAGAGGGACTCAGGGCGTCAGTCTCTCTCCTGTCAGAAACACAGGTTTTTTTTTTTTTTGTGTTTTGTCATTGGGAATTTTGTTTTTGGGGAGGTCTGGCTTGGTTCAGTTCTATATCACTTGTGGAGACAGAGGGATGTGGAACTGTGGTTTGACAGACTTTTTAAGTGTTTTGAGATTTTCTTTCACCTTGGTGCAGTGCAATTTAAATTCTAAATTTTAGTGACCATTTGCCTTTAAGTGAGTAGTGCATGGCAAAGCTGAGGGTGATGTAAGCATGAGGAGGAATGGCTCATGTTGTATATAGGGGAGGCGGACCCAAAAGCGAGGAATGCTTGGGGGCGCCATGAGAAAAGAGGATTTTTTTGGGGGGGGAAATAGAGAAAAATCCACCCGGCCAGGATCATTCTATTTTTATATGTCACATTGCCCAGGCTCTGCTACACACTTCTGGGGTTGTTTGGCTTTTGTTATGATAGGGAAGGATTTGATTTTTTTTTGTTTATGAGCAGTGTATTTTCCCCTTGTTTCATTTTAATTTTTTTTATTAAATTTGGTGAGAATTCAGATACTTTTTTTTTTTTCGTCAGGTTTAGTTCCAGTTTTTGAAAATTTTAAAATTTTAGAGTTGTATTGAATGCTTTCTTTTGGAGGGTTTTCTCCTCTCTTAAAGGGGAGATACGAAATTTTTTTAAATGAAAGTCTGAGAGAAGTGCAGGTTTTAAATTTTATGGTCATGATCAGTGTGCCTTCCCTGTATGTAATATATCTATTGTAAACATTTTTCAGATTTGTAATCCCAGGAGTTGCTACATGAAGCGAGTGGTCTCGTCTTTTTACAATTTCTCTGCCACCAGGATGGTGTTCTCTTTTGGTCATTTTCGGCTCTTTGTTGTGAAAAATTTTATTCTAAAAAATTTTTCCGGTGGTCGAGAGGAATTATGTTATGCCGAGATTTGACAGTTCTAAATTTAATTAATAGTTCAAAATTATGTAATAGCTTAAAATTCATTATTTTCCCCTTTCCCTTACATATTCAAAATTTATTTGTTGTTTTTGAATATTTCGGTGATTTGTTTCCCCTTTAACATAATTTGTTATCCTTTTTCTTTGTTTTATTATTCAAAATTATACGCAATGCATCCTCAAACGTTAAAATATCTTTTGTTAATCTTTTGACTTTTCGCTCTCGTGTTTTAACTTCAATTCACTTCATTCATGAGAGCAAGAAAAAAAGGATGCATTTTTAGGCAAAACTTGACCTTCAACTTGACCTTGGCTTATCAGTTAAACACCTGCATTTGGGGTGCCATCGCATCCGGTGGGGCTGGCGGGTTGCTATTGCGCGGTGGCTTGCCGTTTGGCGGAAGTGATCCTTTTATTGATTCTTGGCATAACAGCGTTTTTATTTCCGCAGTATATGCGTGGGCGCTCGGCGCGGGTTTTCACTCGCCAAGTTTGGCGTCTCCTGGGAGGCAGGCGTGCTGCCTGGCGGCATTCGATTGCTGACCAGCATTAGGCTAGGTGGTGTTTTTTTCCGACGGCTGCTGAGATCCGTGGAACGGGCCCCATGCAAGGGTGCCCGTATCCCGCGGCCGCCAGGAGTATGTTTTAAATTTGTGCAGAATTGCCTGACATCGCAGGGGCGTGCCTCATATTTGGACAACTTCCACGGGATACCAACAGAATGCAAAAAGGTGGTCTGGATCTGTGACCCACGGACTACCCTCCTCGGGAAGCGCTCTTAATTGCGCTGGCAGTATCAATTGCTCTTATCATCCATCTACCTCAGTGTCACCGCTCTATGGTCATCACAGGTTATCACCTATTTTCATGCCATCTATTGTGAGTGTTCAAGTCTTGGGGGGGCCCTGAGTGAACAGGGCTAGTGTTCAAAGATTAGTGTGCAAGCCCTCAGTGATCGAGTGCATGCAAGCAGTGCGTTTAATTTTAAGATTGAATAAAATCAATGAAAACAAAGGTTACATCATGCAAGGTGTGCAAGCCCTCAGTGATCGGGGTGCATGCAAGCAGTGTCATTTAATTTTTAAAGTGATTAAATTCAAAGAAGAAAAAGAAAAGGGGAGTTATAAATAATTTGTTTAAGTGTTAGCACCGAGAAAGTTTGAGTATCTAGAAAGAAAAATGTTTGAGAATGAGTTTACTTGATTATTTTTAACAAAGCTATATTGCTGTAATGTAATAAAGAAATGTGATTTTTAATATTTTCCTTTTATTTCAAATTCAAGTTTTGGTGGACAGCTCCTCAGGCAGACCAAACTCTGGTCTTCAGACCAAAGTGGATTCTGTTTCCTGGGTTATTTTAATTGGTTATCTGGGTTTTTCTTTAATTGAATTCTAAATTTAATAGACTTAATTTTCGCAATGTACTAACTCAACTTTATGCCACTATACATGTAATGAAACCTTAAATGGATCAGATGTTAAAATTTTTAATTGTTGAAAAATAAAAGTTAATTTTTAATTTAACTATTAGTGTTTGTGATTCTTTAGTTGTTGTTGGCTGTGCTATTTATTTATTTAAAGGTAAGTGGAATTTTTAGAAGTTATATGATGTTGAAGTGTTTTTAAAGGTGTAACTTAGTTTAGCACAGACCAAGCTGTAGGTAATAAACAAAGTAAATAAAGAAACAAATAATAATTATAAAAGTAAACTTTATTATTTAAAATCTATACCATCACAGGCTAATAATAATAATGTAAGTAATATATAAATGTAAAATAGAATTAAATAAACTTATAAATAGTAAATAAGAAGTTTAATTGAAAGGGAGGGAAACCCTCCCAACACCTGTATTTACATATGAGATATTTCACGTGAAATTGGAAGATTTGAAAATTTTTAATTCAAATCTAAAATTAAAAATTTTTATATCATCCAATTTGATGTAGATCTGAATGTAATGGAATCTTTAAGTTCAATTTTCACCCACTTCCCGAACTACCGAAATATGTGAATTTTCGCACACGTGATAAAAATAATTAAAATACATAGAATAACAAAAATTAACCAATATTAAAGTTTACTTTAGTTAGTACGTGATTAGCGTGTTTTTTTTGTCTTTTTTAACCTATATTTTTTTAATCTGCCCACCGTCCTTCCGTACCATCTCAATGCCTCCTAATTTTCTCTGGGTCTTCTACTGCCCCCTGAAAGTCTCAAACGCCCACAAGGGGGCGTTATCGCCCACGTTGAGAACCTATGATTTAGGCAAATAAAAAGGAAACCATTTTAGCAGGAATATAATTCAGTGTTATATATATATATATATATATATATTTAGAATTTATATATATATATATTTAGAATTATATATATATATATATTTCTTTTTTATTAAAGATCAATATTTATTACTTTCTTTAGTGAAAACCTGTGTTTTATAAAACATAAATATTTTTTTTTCATAATAAAGTAATTTTCACTAGATAAAAAAGCATATTTTTTGTTTTATAATTTATTGTCCTGAAATTTTATAAAATTGGTGTCCTGAATTTTTATATTCTACCAGTACTATGCCTGATATTGATATATATATATATATATTTTTTTTTTTTTGAGTGGGGAGGGGGGGGGGGGAGGCATTAAGATTTAATAAATAATCGAGAATTAATATTATCAAGTTTTTTTTTTTTTTTGTAATTTGTTACAACACTGTTTTAATTCAAAAGATAGTTCATGATTTTTTTTTTTTTTTCCAGATAAGTTTAAAGCATAATGTACTTAAATGGTATACAGTATTTTAATGTTTTAAGCAAATATTAAGTGTCATAAGTAAACAATGCGACAAAATAAGTAAATTTGCGACAAAATAGTATCCTGCTTTTTCTGTTTGGAAAGTTGGCATGTCTTGTGTATTTATAAATATGTATATAATTCAAAATTTTTTTTTTTTTTTGGGGGGGGGGGGGGGGGGGGGGATGGAGATGAGAAAAATCCCTATTCTTCCCTAAATGTATGTTATTTTTATACTGCAACGTTTGTTATGACATTGAAACGTGTGCTTTAAGAAATCTAATGAATTTTCTTCAGTGAGGGTTGACAGGTATGCAGGAAGCCTTTTGATTTTTAGTGAGATCAAATCATCGAGAGAATCCAGTTTTTGTTTTTTCGATGCTAAAATTTGTTAAGAAAAAAAGGAATAAAATAAAATGCAAATTAATATATAAATCTTCTAAAATGCACTAAATATTTGTCAGTGCCTTATAAATGAGTCAAAAAGATGAAATAGACATGAATGGATAAAATAAAGGAGTATATACAGGGTGTCTGGAAAAGTCTGTATCAAGGGAAATTTCTCAAGAACAAAAAGACAATCCTTATTTTAGGAGTCAATCCTTATTAAAGATCCTTATTTTTTAATGCAGATGCATAGGAAACCCCTATGGCACTCCACAACAGGACAACTTTCAAGAGGCTGATCCCCCTTTTTATGAGATAGAGAAAAAAAGTTAATTGCAAAGTTGTAGAGCATTGCCAAAATACTTAAAATGTATTTGTCTGACAGAAAAAGCTGCACATAATTGTCCAAAAAAATATTTTTAAGAGCATGAGATCCTTTAAACTACAAAATCTTCGATAGTGATCTTCGTGATCTTAGTTCGATCTTCGATAGTAGTTCTGTTGATAGTGATAGTTGTATAACAAGCAATTTAATAAATTGAGTTTGAATGCTAACTGTTTTATTTGACAAACACTTTGTAGGGTAAACATCATCCCAATCAAAGCCAGAAAAACAAATAAACTAAGTTGAGGTTGAAAGATCATTCCATCTGCAATATTGTATCCTTATACTATGTGTTTGTCACTTTGTTCAATTTTTATTTTATTAACCATGTCCCCTATGTTTACTAATGAAGAATATTGCAAAATGATCTTTATTTCTAGAAAATTTAATCAGAGTGCCAGTGCAACTGAATGATTATATGCATAGCATTTCCAAATGTAGGGCGTCCCAATCGTCTGAGTATGCTAATGTTGTTTTATGTGGGGGGGGGGTAGGAATATTCTAGGCTAGACTAGTAATAGGAATAGGCTATATATTGCTCCAAACATCTATAGTATTAAAATAAAGAATAAACTTTCCAGCATTATTTCAAATAGCTGCAAAGATTCTAGAAAACTAACATAAATTTCTCTTTATTCATCTATATTAACTTTATTGTTTTTGATTTTCTTTGTAAAATTCTAATTTGTTTGGTATATGTGTATAAAATGATTTTAAATATAACATTTGTAATTCGAAATTTTGAAACTGATTTTATATGTATGTGTGTGCATGCATTTTTAAATAAATAAATAACATATACTGCATATTAATACTCATTGTGAATACAAATGAGTGATCCATGTGTCAACAACAGTTGTGAAGCAAAATTGCTTCACAGCTGTTGTTCTGGTGTATAATATGAAAATTTTCTGAAAATAATGTATATAAATTACAAAACCTAATATAATATTTACTGTTTTAGATTCCCAGTAATACAACATTTACAGATCAAAGTAATAGTGGTAAGATAAAAAATGTGTCTTATTAATATGTATTTAAGGTCTAAAAAGCTTGTATAAGATACTTAATACATTACATGTCTTAATACATTACATTAATATTTTAAAGGATCTAGTAATGTAAAAGAACCTTTGCTAATATTTTTAATAATAAATATTTGAGCAATGTATATATTATAAATATGTATATAAAAATACAGCATACATATTTGTAGTTACCATAAATATAAAAACAATTTCATCTATAGGCAAAATAAGAGTTAACTAGTTGAAACTATTCAATGGGAATGGTCTGTTTAATTTCTATTAAAAATAGCATATAAAAATGCATATAATTACAATTTTCATACCATGTGCGAACACTACAATTTATGCAAACACATTATTAAATATGTTACTAAATTTATCAACATATAGTAAGGAATTATCTTATATATATTTCTTAGAAATTGAAAAATGGGCTAAGCATTTTCTTTGATTATCGGCAACAGACCAGTCAAGCCAATAAATTATATGCACTTAAGCTAATTCTTATCGATCTATATTAATAAAAGGAAGAATTTGTCTGTCCTCAATGACATTCGATTTCTACCACACTTACAGATCTGAAATTTTTCACACAGCAACATTTATATCTGAACTAATGCAATACAAAGACGTTTTTCCAAATTTTTAATTACATTTTTTGTAATTAAATTTTAAAACTTTTTCAAACTACTGAATCAACCAACAAAATGGCAAATCTCAAAAAGCAGATTTAACACTATTAAAAAATCGTCCTACAGACGTAAAACAAATAAATAATTTGTTTATTGTGCATAATTATTTATTTGTTGTACGTCTGTAGGATGATTTTTTAATAAAGTTACCTTTAAATCTGGTTTTTGAGATTTGTCATTTTGTTGGTTGATTTAGTGATTTGAAGTTTGATGTGTCGCCACTAATGGTACTTTTTCTAAGTGTTTAAGCTTGCTATTGCATCAGATATGACTAACCATTGTTGTACAAAAGTTAAAAAAGAGTCCAATATTCAGCTTCACTTTCCTACTAACTTTTTTACTTACATTTTGAATCCTTCATAACATAGAAACGTTTAACTGTCCTCTTCCTGGTTAAATTTTAGGCATTTCAATAATTTGATCATATTACAACATCTAATTATGCTAGAGTCTAGCAGGACTATATAATCTGAACTAGCAAAAGCTGCATATCTAGATTACATGCACTCCGCATGCTTATTTAGGGCATATAATGCCCACTGCGTGGGCATTATGCAGATGTGTGTGTGTGGCCATGAAGATGTCAAAGGCGTGTTTAAGCATTTATTTAAAAGATTAAAAAAATTATTTCTTTCAGTATTTGATGCATGTGCTGATTTGTCAAATGTTTAGGATATCTAATTTTAATCAGGTATTTGCTGCTAGTACATTATATATTAATGTCATTTTTATTTGTAATGAAATGGAAACTATATACTTTTTAACAAAATCTTAAATTTTACAAGCTTACTTGAACTATATAAATTACAAGAAAAAATTATTCAGTTCCAGCTTTTTGCTTAATCTATTTAAATATAAGATTTAATGTTGATATTGTTATGATGTATCCTCTCAAATCGTGGGTTTATTCCAAGGATAGAAAAATGAGTCCGAATTTCTGGATAACTAACTCTTTTACTTAAAAGCACTAATAAGCATAAACAGGAATGACATACAACGAATTTTACTATAACTGTCTTACAAGATCACAAAACAACTGTCAGATATAATAAAATAGTTTACTCAACTAATTCACAGAACAGCAGAATCTGTTGTCAAAACATGGACATATCTCAAAATTCAATTTGACTCATTATATCAACTCTGTTCAGCTAAAAGATAACTTGCTTAAATACTCTATAAAAATCTCTAGAAAGAGGGTGTATCTTTGAAAGTTATCAAAATATTGAGAAAAATCCAGAGCCTTCCAAAACTTCTCAAGTTGGTGATATTTTAAATTTGCACAAGGTTATTAAAAATGTTCCAAAGATCAGGCAACTTGTTCCTTCACATAATAGCAATGGAGCCAACGGCCCTACCAGGCTGAAAACACCGGCTCTTGTTAGGTCACCGAAGTCAAGCAGCATCGGGCGCAGTTAGTACTTGGGTGAGTGAACACTTGGGAACACCGTGTGCTGTTGGAACATTTCGGGCGCGGTAGCCCGGTGGTTTACGTGCTGCCACAACTGACGCCGTGTTCATGCGGAGTACGATCACGTTAAACATGTGGGTCCGTAAGTCCTTCTGAGAGGTTGGTGATAGGGGAAGGAGGGTATGGTCCCTGTGGATGCCTCCCCCACTGGGTTCCGGTCTAAATTGGGTGGCACTTCCCGGCCTCAATGACAGTTACCTTACACCTTTCTGGTAGGTCGAACGGTCTGGGTCTCAACAATAATAGCAATGGTTGTCTCTAACTATGTTTTCACCTTGTTGAGAGATGGTATGCCAAAAAGCATTTTGGCCATTCATAACAAGATATTTGGAGTATCTGACCCCCCCCCCCTCCTCCTAACTTTGAAAATGAATTGACTTTTCTTGTCCATGCCTTACAAACACTCACAGTTTGATTTTTACATATTCTATTTAAATACACATTTTCATGCTAATACCCATATTTATTGAGTTATGATGTTCACTCACATACACATGGACAAACATTCTAAAAATAATCAACAGACATGTTTTTCATTTTGCTGGTGTGGTTGCTCTGTTTCTTAAAAAAGGAAAATGATTTTTGTATCCAAAACCAATTGATACCTTTAATTGACTTTTTATGATGTTATTAGCAAAATAAGTGTTTCATAGCCAATAAATGTTTCGAGCCAATTTTATATAATTTCTAAGCATTTCATTTGTTTATAAATAACTTTTTGGTAAACAAAAACTTTGTAATGTTTAATCATCCATTACGTTTTATTTAATTAATTTTCCAATCTAAATGTTCTTTACTAATGACACATATACCTTTAATTTGATAACTCATTTATTCTACATATTATGGTATAAAAAGTTTATATACAAATAATATACTTAAAAGGTTTAAAAATATATGGTTTTTTAAAAAACACATAATAATTATAAATCAATGTAGCTATGCAACCTTTTTGGAGTATTTGCTCTTGAGCTTTGTAAAAATTATAATCTGCCTCATAACCCACCTTTTTGTATAACTGACAATTTCATAATATGCAAATTTTTCTTGAAAGTATTGAGGTGTATTTAAACAAGTTGGCATCATTTCTAATTGTACTGCCACTGAGGATGAGGATGGACATGTAAAATGTCTGAAAGTGCTTTGGCTATTATTTTTACATCTGTAGGATGATTTTAAAATAAATAACTATTGGATCTGTGAGATTTGTCATTTGTTGGTAATTTGTATTTGAAACCGTGACGTGTCGCCACTCTTAGCATTATTTTCACAATTAAACGAGATATACGGAGGATTTCATATAAACACTGGTTTTGTGCAGCCATGTACTGCCAAGGAATATTGTACATTCAAGGAATTATTTTTGGTTGAACAGTATCACCAAAAATAATTCCTTTATTAGTTCTTTTTGTTTATGTAAACATTTTTTGAAGGGTAAATAAACTTTCCATACAAATATATAGCTTTCCCTACATTTTGACATTGTGAGAAAGCAATAACATACATTAAACCCGTAAAAATATATTTTATTAGTAATAATAATAGCATACAAGCTGATTTTGAGGGGGTAAATTTACATTCTCCATCAGGATAAAAAATACAAAGTACCTGTATCAACAAATGTAATTGTAAATGTAGACAGAAACATTCTGGCCTTTGTGAGTACTGGTGCTCTGTTTTCTTTTATCCTAATAAAAAAGGCTGTTATTTGCAGCTGAAATTAGTTGATACTTTTAATCAACTTTATATGCTCTTACTAACAAAGTATTCATTTTCGCAGATTAATTCAGACAGCAGTTTGAGCAATTTTTTATATAAATTAAAGATCTCTTATAAAAGCTGGACTTGGGCTAAACAATTAAAAATGTCATAAAGATTGGGCTGTTACTTATATTTCTGAATGTTCAGATGTTCTTATGTTTATGAGTGTTCAGAATTGGATTCTATTATGTTTTGATCTGAATGATCTGATTATTTGTATAAAAAATCATTGTCGGCATATTGTTAGCAAATATTAAGAAAATGAACTTTGATATCCATTACTTTTCCAGAATTTGATCGCTTTCATTCGGATCGACCTTCAGCTTCAGAAACATTAGCTAGCATGCCAACTGTTGCCGGCTCAACTGCCTCTGCCAATGCAATGAATAATCGACGACACATGGACAAAGATGATGACAATGCCCTCTTTGCTTTATAATACCAAAGTGAAACGATCAATTTAACTTAGCTTCTTCTGTATGTACAGCACTCTTTTGATATACATCTATATTAAGCTTTAAATCTTTGTAATTAAATATGAATTTTTTAATGTGACCACTTCAAATGTAACTTATTGATTTTCTATTTGTTGATCATTTTTAGATGTTTTTACAAATCACTGCACACATATATGCAAGTATGTGCTGCTTGGTGTTAAAACAAATTAGTCTATGAATATGTGTTTACATTGCTGTACAATATTTTCTTTTTTGCAAATAGAGGTATTGTATGCTAGCATTCATTCATGTTTAGGTTGCTTACAAAGTCCTGTTGCTTTTTCAAACTTTTATATCTTGACTTGCAATTTTTAATGAAAGTTAAGTGCAAAATGCATTTTTAAAAATAGCTTTAAGTTTAGCATGTTTTAAAGTCTGTTGTCCCTTCTGAGTGGTTAATTAAATAATAATTTCAAGTTGTGAGTTTAAATAACACTTGAAACTAAATTAGAGTTGTTTTGAATGCTTATTAATGCAAAATGAAAACTAAACAAGATATAAACTGTTAATTATTCAAGATTGAAATTATATATATATATATATATATATATATATCTGTGGATGATACCATCAAATTCTATGTTTTTATTATTTTATATCATTTTTGTATTGACCTAATGAGTCAAAATATATTTGACTGTTCATTTCAATATGTAGTATTCATCCAGGCTTTTTTCTGCCCCTTGTGTGTGGAAATTTACTTTTGCAAACAATCGCCCAATAGTTGAACAATAATTTATATTGGTTATTTGAAATTGCCTGGAGCTATTTGCTTTGAGATTGAACTTGAGAAAAGTTTAAAGCAAATAGTTATTTCCAATTCTTCTTTTAGATCTATATTGTACCATTTATTAACTTACACCTAAAGTATTACAGGTTAGGACTGTTCTTCGATAATTTTCCATTTTTATAAGTAACTGCTTTGAAAATTAGAATTTCAGTAATTATTAGGTACTCCTTTATCTTAATTACCCTTTATCTTTCCTACGTCATCCTTAAAGGTTGAAAATTCCCAGTTTCCTAACTTGATAAAATCAATGCATAAAAATGAAATTTTAAGAAATGTATTTGTACACTGTCCTGAAGGTTCTTGTAGATTGAATTTTCATATATCAATACAGTAGACTTGCTTTATAGGAGCCCTTGATTTAGCGAATTGCTGTAATATAACAACTGATTAAGATCCCGGCAATTTTCCATAGGTGTATGCTATTTTACTATGGATATAACAACTGGAAAAAGATAGAAATCTTATCACAGCGATGTTATGGGAACATTGATCAGCAAACTTGAAAGACAAAAAAACTAATTGATGTCCACAGTCCCCAAGCAACATAAGATAGTTCTATTCTTAGAAATTCCCATTGAAGTCAAGCTACAGCTTTATTTATGTTCAGAAATGTATCCTTCACCCCATGGGGGCTGTTAGATAATATTAGATTGTTTAATCTGCTTGAATAAGTGAGATTACGCTCATTTGTCCTAAAGACTTTTTCCATCGAAACAGGTTCGCTCCTAAACTTTATTGTACACGTCATTCGATGTAATTTCTAATAGCAGTTTTTTAATGTATTTTGAGGGTCAAATTGTTTTCTAGATGGCACATGCTGCTTGGCAAGAAACTTTTTTTTTAATTGCAAAATTGATATTCTATTGCCCCACCATTCCTGGAAAAATTGCAAGTATGTTCGATATAATATCCATGGAATAAGAATAGTCTCTTCAAGGTCTACACAAGTCTACTGTAGCATATTTGGCAAAGCTACCTAACAATTTATTGTAAAAAATAATTTATGCTTGCCACTGTTCCTTTCCACTTATAGTTGGAGGGAGGCTTATTTGTTTAGCTACCCTCAGTATTACCATAAAATTTAGCATTTTGAAGTAGTCATATATATAATTTGGTTTTACTTTTTTCCACAATCTCAAATTATGCAGTTTTACTTTTATACATGTGTTGTGCACTGTTCTGTAGCGCACATCTATTCAAGTGTTATTTTTAATTTGGCTTACTAACTCTAATATAACCAGCATGATTTAGTGACATTTTTTCTGTTACGGGTTTAGCATTTAGTTTTGTCAACTCTAAAATTTAACCCAATTTGTTGTTAAGTTGATGACAGATACTTATAACAGTTATATGTACCCGTTTTATTTGTGCAATAATCCAAAATTTCCATTCAAACCTATGGGAAGAACTGGTTACAATTGTTACCAAAACATTTATTCTGACATTTGCAATAGGGTCTTCATCTTTTACTCCAATCAAAACTCATCTCAGAATAAGGTAGGGTTAAGAGAATGATAGAGGACAGATTGGTGTGACAAAAATTGCTACATGTAATATGGACATTCCAGTAATCAAACTAAATGCAAGTGTTGATAATTAAATGCATACTGTTAATTAGCATATCTATAATGGCATTGGATTGCATATAAATTTTATGCTTGCAACTTCATGATGAAATTTTGTTTTTACTAAATGTTGTGTTAAATGATTTGTGCTATACTTATTCTTTAAAAGGAGTGCCAAGTTTTCATTCTAGTCAGCTGTTTGTTCCCTTTTATAAAAACACCTTTAATCATTGTCAGTAAAACTCAGTTTTGAATACTCAAGCAAAGAACAAAATTGATGTGTATCCATCAATTAGTATCTTTTGCAACTGTTAGTACCTAGCTAAGTTATTGATTTGAAATTACATCTGCCAATTAAAGGTGATATTTCTCTTAATTAAAAAATTAGTAAAATAAACATTAGTAAAATAACACAAAATTAGTAAAATAAACTGCTACTTGCAAGAATCTTTCTTTGAGCATAATGAAAATGTATTCTTCATAGTTAATATGGTGTTTAAAAAAATGCACCCAAAGCAGCATTATTGCAAGTTCAGTTTAGTGAAAGTTTTCAAGTGTAATACTTAGTTTTGTATTTTCTTTTATCATTATTAGCCTCTTTATCATTATTAGCATTTTACAAAGAACAATTTTCAACAATGAGTGCTTTATTACCTTTAGATATAACAATTCTTTGATGTTTTTTAAGATTCAATATATAAATGAAACTTGTTTTAATCTGCAGTCTAGTGAAGAATTGCTGAATGTGTACTCCAAATCTTAACTAAATTTGATAAGTATGAAAAAACAAAACTATGGAATACACAAAACTTGAAATGTTATTTAAAAATATATGCATTCTTTGGTTATATTGAGATTTGGATTTTTTTTTAATTGCTGTAATTTAGGTGTAACTTGATTTT
Organism: Amaurobius ferox; assembly: GCA_951213105.1. NCBI lineage: Eukaryota > Metazoa > Arthropoda > Arachnida > Araneae > Amaurobiidae > Amaurobius > Amaurobius ferox. Next base: position 23,604,485 of record OX578149.1, read on the forward strand.
TTACTCTTTGAAAGTAAGCGTATGACCATGTGTTAATTCTGTATGAGAGGACATATCAAGCATGTTTTTCATGACTGATTTCTACTGTGGAGTGAACAACATAAAAATCATGAGTTTATCACTTAATTGAGAGAAAAAGTTGCACATTGTATTAATTTGCTGTAAAATAAATAATTCAGTTTTCACCAACATCATCAGGTATCACAGCTGTACGGTGGTCCTGTATGAAATTGGTGCAATAGCATCAGACTTGGAACAGTTTTAGTTTTTGTTAAAGAGAGATAGATTCTAAAATCTTAATTGCTTTGAGTTATTGGAAGAGAGATTTTGCTCTACAAGTTTCATTCAAGATTACCATTTTTATAAATCCATTTTTTTTTTCATTAACAAGAAAATTGATCTAAACTTATGCAAACTTAATAACTGCTTTGCATTCACAATTTTAATTTGATATTGCATTGACAAATGAAGATAACAAACTTTTACAATATGAAAAAAAATGCCCAAATTGATAGTACCAAAAGGTTATTTAGCAAAGCAATGCAATACAAACTTGAAATGTATTGTAAACACAAAGGTTAAGTTTTGAGCTGGATCTTTTCAATGCAGCATATCAACTGCTAAATAATTCAAATATTATATTTGCTCATATTACTTTAAATAATTCAACATTTTTCATATTTCTGCATTGATCTGCATATGTCAGACAAGCATAACTTTAAACAAATTTAATACTGTACCCAACATTAAAAAGGCACTTGATTACTTGTCTTAAACCTGGAAGATAAAAATAATATTGTTTTTGGTGTTTCAATATGAAATGACCAAGATTGTGGTTATTATAGCCATAAAGATCAATGAAAATAACTTTTTTTTTTAATACAATTTTTTCTCTCTATTAAATAGCAAACATGCCATTTTTATTTATCTCACTCTACTTTACTGATTAACCAGGCTGGTGAACCAGATTTGGTGTTGTTTTGAAGTAAAATAATTTTATATAAATGTAATTGTAAATATATAAATGTAATATATTTATTTCTGTTGAATAAAAATTTATATCCCTAAATAGATTTGAACACAATTTATGTGTGGGGTTTGCCTTTCATTTTTTACTTATATTATAGATATTTTATTAAATGCAATATATTTTTTTATTGAATATTCAGTTTACAAAATTGGAAGAATGAAATGAAAGAATTTGGGAATTACCATTAATTTCAAAGAATTAACTCATTAAGAAACACACTCTGTAAGAAACATTGTGAGGAACCCTTCTGCTAAGGTTAAACAATACTGAATCTTGAAGAGTAGAGAGTAGGAAAGGAAATGCCATAAAGCCAAAATGATGCACTACAAGATAAGAAGAACTTGCCATTTAAACAGATGATAATTGATTTTTTTTCCCCCCCAACTGTCATTTGCTGTTATAAAATAAATGTTTTAGTTTGTTATAAAATATATTTTGAAGGAAAAAACACAGTTTTAATGTTCATAACTACCAACCTACAAAAAAGAAAAATAGGAATACATTACATAAGAAAAAAAATTTAAATTTCTGGCTGCACTAACAGTGTGCATTAATGCATTTAAAACCTTAAATTGTAAAGTAACTAATACTTGCATATATTATTAAGTGCTAGAATTGTAGCTGATTTAACTATTCTCAAAATGCTCTAACAATTCTGAACCTATATCTTTGTCAATTTTTATTTAAACGAAAAGATTGGAACACATGTTAATTTTTAAATAAAATTCTAAAGATGTAAATTGCAAATTAATCCAATTCTAATTTAAGTTTTTGAAATGGTTGCATTTCTAAGTACCCCAAATCTTTATTTTAATACAGTCGAACCTCCACTAACAGTCAATTTCTGCATCTCCAGTTTCTTGAAATAGAATGTTAATCTACTTTGCTTCCGGGTGGAACAACACATTTTGTCAGAATTTTGGCATGTTCTGAAATTTAAGATTGTTTAGAATAAACCTTGTAGATCTACATGAATCCTCATTTTTTAGTAACTTCCTTTAAAATGTGTACTTATTTCCTATTACACATCCAAATTTCAGTCGTCACCAAAACATTCTTGGTGTAGTGTGTGAGGTCAATAAAACAATGTGGATGACTGCTGGAATCATTGTTGGTTGACCAAATTGGACAGAATAATAAAAAAATCTTGTTCATGAAGAACATTTTTTCTCATCTAAATTCTAGAAAAACAAAATTGTTAGGATTATTTTTTTTACAGCCAAACATAATATGTTTGCCAACCGTTGTATCAAGATCTACAAAAAGCTTCTGTTGCACCGTATTTTGTCCAAATTGTCAATATGCTATAAAAGTGAGAACTTAGCAAAATCTGCCACAATATTAAATATCTGAAACAATCAATGTTACTCAAGCTGAGTGCTATCATGTGCTGAGTGCTAGCAATGCTGGCAAGCTGAGCGCTAGCAATGCTATCATGTTACTCAAGCTGAGTGTAGAAATATTTCAAGAAGGCCAGATTTGTTAAGAGTGACCAAACTGAAATTCACAATGAAGGAAATAGTGAGTAGTTTCTCATTTTAGCCAAAAGTTTTGACTCCTGTCAATGTAGAGCAATGATACATTGCTGTGGATGATGGGTTTATGCACTGAAGATAAAGAATGGACAATAATTTCATAACACAAAACCGATGATGAAGAATGTGATGGTAAAACTGACAAGAAAGACATGCGGAATATAGTAATGATGTGCTGAGGAGTACAGAGACACTACAAAAGTACTGGACATCTAAAAAAAAATGTTTTTGTTGGAAAGCACACGAAGCAAACGGTTTTAAGTGAGTGATTTCTATCAAGTGCAATCAACAACATTAAAACAACATTCTTCAATAAACAACATTAAAATTCATTTCTGTTTTATTCAATATTTAATGCAAGTATTTTAATTTAATTTAACTATTTCAGTATAAATGTATGTAACATGTAAAATTTTGGGTAACTGGTTTGAAATGGGAATAATACTGTACCGGAAGCAGTAAAAATGAGCATTTTTATTGTGCAATCCAGAACAAATGAATGACATTAACAAAATTTTGAAATTCAGAGGTGCTCAAGCTCTCTTTAAATGGAGATAATGCTATACCAGATACAGTAAAAATTAAAGTTTTTATAGTAAAATCCAGTATAAACAAATGACATTGGAGAAATAATGAAATTCTGAAACATCAAACTGCCATTTCTCCAGCACCCCACTCTTTGAAATGGATATAATACTGTACCGGAAGCAGTAATAATGAAAATTTTTATGGTACAAATATATAGCATCAGTGAAACTTTCAGACAAGGTACAGCCCTTCACCCCAAAAAGCTGAACTTTGTATGACATCAAGCGCAACAAGTTTGAATTTGCACAAACACACTGTATACTATAACAGTAAAAAACGATCATAGTAAAATTAATCTATACATACATGGAAGAAATTAATTTAAGAATTCGAATAATGGAATATTTAATGGAAATACAACAAATTATGGACTTGTTCATTCATTCGTTGCATTTAAAAAATAAGATTGAAAAATATTGTAAGACTTACTCTTCCAAAAAGCCTTTTAATAAATATTCTGTAAAAATCTATCTAGATCTTGATATTAATTGACTATTTTAATACATGTAAAATAACATGAAGATCAATTTGGTATTTCTCTTTTAGTAATTTGTTTTTCTTATATTTTAAAAATGAAAGGTAAAATATTGAGATGTCCAAAGTTTATATATGTTACAAAGGAGAACATTAACTTGTAGTGGAGCAACATTTAGTGATGATGAAGAAGATTGTTTGTAAAAGGAAAAGTGATGGTCTCACCTCACTCATCTTGCACATTGAACTTCCACTGCCCATCCCTGCCCAATCAGTGTCTGAAGTCCCCATATTTCTCTCCTCAATGCGTTACTAACAAAGAGCAAATGGCCTGCTGCCAACCACACATCCTCTTTTCTCCGAAATTCTCCTCTAGTTCTAATATGATCTCCAGTGCTGTTGCCTGAGGTGGTCAAGGTCAGTAATTGCCTCATTACTAGCACCCCCCCCCCCCCCAAAAAAAAAATGGAGAAATCTCACCTGATGATCAGAATGAAGAGATAATGAAATTTAAAAAATTTAGTTGTCCAGCTAACTCAGATTTCTTGACATTTGTGTGAATTATCTGAACAAAAAAAGGTGTGAAAAAAACCAAGTTCCAACTAGATTAAAGAACTGTGAACAGGGTGAGTACATTCTCCCTTAAAGACCTTCGAGTACCATATAATTGTTTTTCAAGGATGTCAATCAACCCCTCATTATGAAATTGTATGCATTTTTGGGAGGAAAAGCAAGCTAATATTATTGTATGGTGAAGCCATTGAGGAAATTTAAAAAAAAAATTGTTGCCTTTGAAATTTTCAGGAACAGCAGAACCATTAAGGAAATTTCCAGAGTAAGCAGAACTTCTTAGAAAAAAACCCAATGCTGTGTAACATTTTTATCCCTCCCTTTTTCAAAGACTTTTAAGTACTTTCAAAACTTTTCAAAGAAACTTTTAACTTTAAAAGAAACTTTTCAAAGTAACTTTTTTCAAAGAAAATTAGTATATTTAAGTACTTTCAAGGCCTTAAAAATGGTCATTTAAAACACAAGTACTTTCCCAATTTTTAAGCATCTGTATGCACCCTGTGTGAAGTTTCGAACTCACCTGATAGGCAAAAAAGTGACAAAGACTATATTTTAGTTGCATGTGTAATTATGATAAAATTTTAAGTGTGTATACAAAGGTAATTTTAACCAATTCCCGAAAAAAAATACAAATTAGTATCTCACATTTTTCATTTTTAGTAAAAGAAAAATAGGCCAAAGGCTAAATTTTTAATATTGAAAGAATCTCTTAATAAACTTCTGCATAAATTATTTGACTGGTAAGGCATGCAGTCTACTGAAAAAAAGAATGCCCCAAAATAAACATATAATAAATGCACTTTTTAAAAAAGAAGTTTTTCTCCAAGGACAATTTCAGGGAATTAGAGATTTTATACATTACATCTATTATAAAACATCTATTTTGCAGCTGCGTAGAGTTTAGCTTTAATTATTTGCTGTAATCAACAAACAGCAATATTAACAGTAAAGGCCATGTTGCAAAGAGGCATATTGTAAGTTGCACAGAAAAAATAGACACTGAGTATAAAACCTAGTAGAATTCGCTGTAGGATTAAGCCAGCATTTAAATACATTTATTTTATAAATGAATATGAAAATTGAAAAATTCAAATAAACGTAGAAATTAATAGGTCCATGTTTATTTTACATGCAGCCTTTCAAAGTCTGTACATTCCCTCAGCCTGAAATTGGTGTAATAAAAAAAACTTTCAGTCGAACCTTGTGCTGTAGCAAAATGAATGACATGGATATGTGAATTTTAATTTACAAATTTTAAAAGTCTTGCCTCAATCCTAAAAATTTGTTCACTTATGCTAATCCTCTTCTAAAAGAACCACTTCCTCTTTTACAAGAAATTCTACAACTTCCTCTTCAAGATTTCCAGTCTCTGCATCAAGTTCATCTGTATCAATACCTTTGAAATGAAACAGGATTATTACTATCCTTTGCAACTCAAAGACTAATATTTTGTCGATACAAAACATTACTTTGCACATAAGCAATTAACTGAAACAAAATGCAAACTACTGCACAAATAATTTGTAATATGCATACGATCATTTTGAAAGCATGTTGTGTGAGTAGGTCAAGAAGCAATCTATTTCATTTGGAAGATACTACTTGGCATGCTCATACCAATGAAGAAATTCAATCACATTATCAAAATAATTGTATGCATTTACTTACTGTGCGGTATTTTACACTGTGTTTTGGTTATTTAGTACAATATGCCAGTTATAACAGAAATAAAACTGAAGCATTTACCACTACGCAGCTCCAGACGAAGTTTCTTTCTGTTGTTAAATTCATCTATTCTTTTTTGCCTAATATTTCTAAATTCTTCAATCAAATTTCTTCTCTTCTCAACAATTTCCTAGAAACAGAAATATCAAACTTGTAGGGAAAATATACGAACATTTTTACAAATCAGAAATTAGTCAAGTTAACAAAAAAACATATTAAGCAGAGAATCTTAATAAATAAAGATGTCTGTCTGTAGTAAAGAAATTCAGGCATCATACAGCCAAATTCATCATTATTTTTTTTTAATTTCAAAATTAGTTTTTTAATTATTTTATGTTTTAGCATTTTCACACAAATAGGGTTTCAAAGCGACCAAAATATTATCACAGAGTTTCCATCTTGACATGGTCAGAAAGATCGAAAATTGTTCTTTCTAATGATGTTTAAACTGAAAATGTATTTTTAAAAAAAATAAATAAATTGTCCTACATCGAAATTTGCATATTTTACTTTATTTGATAGATGTATATATAAGGTAAAGTGACTCCACCCTTCAGGGGCTTCTATAAAAGTGAAGCTGCAAATCTCCTCCCCTTCGCCATGGGATACCCTGGGGAGTCTTGTGGACGTGGTGAGTAGGCGCTCCTTCACCACGGGGGAATTAGTACACACATAAGGCAGAAAAATTGAAGAGATTATAGTAAAGTATCTAATACAAACAAAAGAATTCAAGATTGCATACCGCACCTTCCTGCTAAATGAAGAGAAAAACCCTCAAGATTGTCATTAGAGGCCTGCCTCCCTGTTCCAACAGACATACAACTTATTAAACTTGAACTACATATACAGTTAAAACTTCGATTAACCGTCACTCATTTAACCGTCAGTTTCTGTTATGCGTCATGGTATTACGATATTATATTTATGGTATTACTATAAATTTCTGTACATTACTACTCTTATATTGATCGTTTTATAAAATTAAATACAATATGTATGTATTGTTCACTTTTAAAGGATTTTATTTTCATTTTCGTCCCAAGCCCGCAGTGAAATCACATTACTGTACATATGTATTAAGAGATTTCTGTTATCCGTCACAGCCCCAGTCCCGACGGTGACGGTTAATCGAAGTTTTACTGTAATGGTAAATAGTGTAACCCAGCTTTATAAAGGTCCCAAAACAAATAAAATATTGCCTCCTCTTTTACGTCCAGACCCCCTAAAATCCAAATAATCTTCAAATTTACCAAATTAAGAAACTCCTTGGAGTACAAATTAGAGTTGAACGATATAGGGCACAAAATCAAGTCACCCAATGCTTTTCATGTACCTGGCACAGTGTCCAAGCTTGCTTCCTCCCCTCCAAATATGTGAAATGTGCAGGCGGTGGGTGCACATCCTGCCAGCTACCGTGGTTTCCCCAAATATAACCCCCCCCCCCCTCGAGCTTTTAACTCAAAACTAACTGATAAAACGTGTACTTATACAAGTAACATAATATGGGAACTTTGGAAGCATGAAAAATTAACAAATTTGTAAAATCATATATCAGAAAATAAACATTTTTTTAAATGTTTATTTTTCAAAGCATTTTATTCATTAAGCATCTTTACTATTTGTGAAACACTATTAATTGTAATTTTGAAATAGGAAGACAAACTGCAAAATATGTAAGAATAAAAAAACAATCCTAAGATGTTTTCATGGGGTAGAAAATGATTTATAAGACAATTTTTTCTAGACATGCACAAAAGTGATGGAAAAATGGAAAGAAAGATCAAAGGAAAAATTGTATGAAAAGAATAAAATATAGGATTAAAGAAACAAATATTTTTAGATCCTAGATAAGCAACCAACCAAATGACAATGGGAATTCCCTCCTGTATGTGCAACATTAGTATAGCCATATTATATGCACCACTTTATTTGGGCAATTGCATTCAAATCTACAAAGAAACAAGTTCAAAATTGTCAGACCGTTTCGACAAATATTTCATGCGAACAGCAACTTTCGAATGTAGCAGCTAAATCTTGAAATGTAAGACTTGCAACACATGGTCTTCTCCATCCTGTGCCTAGTCACTTTTATTGCTCAAAAATGGTATACATAATGAATAATAGTTAAGGGAAGTGAAATTGAGGCAAAAATAGCTGCATGTAATATCTATTAAAATCATTAAAACTATGTTTACATCATCATTAAATACTATATTTACAAACACCCTTACAAAGCATGAAAGTCTTCTAATAAGAGTTAAATTAAATTACAAATTTGTGAAAAATAATGAATAAAAACACAAACAGATCATCCCTGAATTTTATATTATGTACTTAAAATCAGGGTTCCCGCAGACTGGGAAAGTCAGGGATTTTGTTTATAAATCAGGGAATTTTGTATAAGGTCAGTGAAAAAGGTATCGTGTATCAAATATTTTTGTAAAAAAATATGTGAAAAGAGACCTAGGTATTTCCTGCTTTATTTTTGTTTATGATTATTAGATAAGTTCCCCAATGGTAGTCTTTTGAGGGGACCAGTATAATGATCCAGTCTGCTGAAACACGGACTGCAGTAGCATTATCTTTCAGATGTTTGAATAGGAATTAATGTAGTGGTAACCTTTTTTTTTTCAGGTGTTCTAATGGTGATAGATCAGTGTTATTAACCCTGATTATCTATCCCTATTGGAATAATAATATAAAAACAGAAGAAAAAATTAGTCCTTGACTTAAGAACTATTTTTCTCTTTTTTTAATGTTAATTAAACGGTTCAATTTTTTACATTGTTATTCACATGACTTCAATTTGATTATGACTTCGATTTGATTTGGCATGTTATAAAATTATGTCTCTTATTTTCACATGGCAATGCCACAGTTGAGAGTGGTTTCTCGATAAATAAAAGTCTTCTTGCAGAAAACCTACATGAACAAAGTTTTATTTCACAGAGAAAGGTGTATGATGCAATCAGATACTATGGTTCTATACAGAAGGTCCCCATAACACAACAGATGTTGACATATGTCAGAAATTCTCGACGCTATGGAGACTATGTTGAAAATGCTAGACTAAAACCAAGCTGAAAAAGATAAGAAAAACAGCCAAAAAATGACAATTAAAAAAAGAAAAAAAGAAAATTCTAAAAATAGATAAGCAACAAGAAGAAGCTATTGAAGCTCATATTAAGTTCTTACAAAAGCAAGCAGTGGACTAAAAGGAGAATTTTTCGTATCAAATGTGGAATATGTTTAATGACGAAGTTGTCATACAAATATATTTGATGTTTTATTATGCTAAAACTGTATGATTTTTTCCCTTGTCATTTTTTTCTTGTTATTGTTATCATTTCAATCAGTATTATTTATGGTACGATTATACCAACTGTAATACTTATTATATTTTTGTAACTGTCGAAAGTAAAACAAAATTTGTTTCATTTCCTGTTTAAAAAATGTAAAACTATTTTAAAAAATAGAGGAGAGAGATGGACGGCTATGGGGATGGTGCAGGCCATTTAAACTTTCTTTAAATTGGAAAACAGTTGGTATAAGCGTATCTCGGGTGGTCAGGGAAATTTTAGAAAGTTGGTCAGGGAAAATTATTTACACACTCCTGTGCGAACCCTAGAAATGCATAGATAGCATGCAGATAGCATTTTTAACTGGAAGAATAGCTTAAGAACATTTTACTTACTTTTGAAGCTTTAGATAATGACATCCTGTCCTTTATGTCAAACTGTGCACTATATTTTTTCAAATTCTTTTTTATTTCCTGCAATAAAAGAAATTAAAATGTATTTAAAATAATAATCACTCATTTTTTTAATCAGTAGTAATCAATAACATTGCTTTAAAATAATTCAATAAATTACACAAAAATACATCACCTTAATTTTTTCTTCAGATAATAATGTGGGAGGCCTTGGTCGCCACAAAAGTTGGCAAAACCTTTCTAAATCATTTTTTCTAAGAAGTCTCCCTTGGAATGTCCACATCCAGAAAGCATTATCAACCTGAAATATTGAGTTATTCATGGTATCACTATTATAAAAATGCAGTGCCAGAGTCCTGATTGCAATCCTGGGGGCTGAAAAAGTCCATACTAACTCAACCATGCTGATTCCAAAAGCCTCTCAAAATTTGAGGGTTTTTTTTTTTTTCCAATTAAGAAAATGCTCTAGTAAATTGATTTTTGGGTCGTTCATACACAATGTAAAGTTGTTTACACAATGAATATTGCAGATTAAGATATTCTGATTTCTTTTTTTTTTTTCGAAGTATGTTCTTACAGGTATATTGCAATAAAATTTTAAATTATTAGTACGTGTAGGATTTTTAAATCTCTCAAACAGGTTGTATTTTATTATTTTTTATCTAAGATAAATACAGCAGGCACTGTGCTAATTAATTTTCATGAGAGGCATGAATTTTTTTTCCTATTTCTATCCCGTGTTTTCTCTAAAAATTATTTTAATTTAACGATTTTTTTTTTCTGTGGGATTGGCACTACTAGGCATCGGTAACTAGTAGTTTCTTGGGATTTTTCCTTTATTTGGCCACATTTTGCAGTTGGTCAGGATGTCAAGAAAAATTTAGCCGGACGGTGGAATTTGATGCACAGGAAGCAAATATGCATGGTCTCGCTGCACTATATGAAAATATGCATTAAAAATCGAAATTTGAAGTTTTCGCTAATTTAGTGAATTATAAAGTATTAAATAAGTTTATGAAAATACTTTCTGTAGTTGTCAATTATAATATGCTGTTGTTGTCAATTATATAGTCTCCGTTGAGCCTTTCCTACGCACCTCCTAACCACCTGCTAAGCGGGTGCATGCAATCCCCACTTATTTAGGGGGGTTAATTACACTTCACAAGTGTAATACACTCTAAATAGACATATTTGGCCTACTGTGTGGGCTTAATATACCTTAAATAAGAATATGTGAAGCATGTAAATGGTAATATAGTGCGTTTCGGATTCTAGAGAGAATAGTTTGCTAGAATAAATTAATTTGAAAGTGAAATTTCGAACTTTAAAACTAATTTGAATGTAAAATAAAATCTCACCAAGGCACATTTTCGCAAAACTGAGATATCGAATTTCGTGGCTACCGGTAGTGTTATGCTGGATTTTTGAGAAAAAGCAGAAATAATTTGCTTTGCTGCAAATAAATTAATTTAATCCTATTTAAACTCTTAACATATTAATATTTCAAACCTAATACATGTACTCTTGGTACTAAAATTTTTAGTGAGCATTAATTTAAAGGTAATTGAATTCAAAAAAGTAAAATACTATTCACATATATATGCTAATGATCTTTATCTTAAGGACTTTTAATCTTAATCACTTTTTATTTAATAAGAACTTAATCTTATGTTTACTTTAAAAGAAATTGAAGCTGAGCAATCAAATTAATAAGTAAATAGTCATAAATTTTGTTCTCAGTAAATTGCTCTGATTAATAATGTCATTCTAGCTTGAAAAGGTGAGAATAAACTTTAAACTTTAATTTAAATAATTGTTTACCTGCATAACAGGACTTTATAATAGTTTTAAATGCACTTTTTCTGAATATATATACTTGGTCAGACTGGAATTTTCCCCCTCCCAAACATGCAAATTGCTTTGAAAGCAAATGAGTCTAACTACGAAGTCATCTGTAAACAATTCCATGTAAAGAGAACATCACAGACTGTGTATTGCTTTATTGCACCCAGGATTAAGGAGAATTATTTGTTTTATATTATAACTGTATATGATGAAATATTATTAAGTATATATGTTGACAATCAAATCATAAACATCATTTTTCATTCACAACTTATATTTTTACGCCTTTTAGGAAGGGTTTTATAATTTTGGCAAAGTTCCTTTTTATAAATTTTCAAGTTTTTTCAAAATGGCTGCCCTGACGCTACTAATTTTAAGCGTTCCGGCATTGCAAACAAGCATATTAAGTTACTGATCGCTTTTGCACATGTGGCGTATGGTAGATACTTTTGGCGCGCTTAGCTTCATAAGAGGATTTTTTAGGCCTAGTGTGTGGACGTTTCGTCAGACGCTTGCGGACTCTTGGCGTGTTACGATTCGGAACTTCGTGCCAAGCGAGAGAGCGCTCCTCACTCCGGACGATGAGCTAGAAGGAGAAGGTCGAAGTTTTTAACGTTCCTTTCTACTTTGTGGGGGAATCCCACGAAAGATGCCCAAATTACCTTTTTCACCCGAGACATAGCACTCGTTTTTTTGTAGTCCAAAGTGGCTCACGTTTTTCCTGGAATGAAATAGTTCTCACACACCTTTCTCTTTGGAGAATCATGCTGTCATCAATCGACTGTATTTTTGAGTGAGGCCTACCTTTGAGTCGACGCACTTTTTGGCCTAGTCAACACACCAGATCCTCCTTTTTGGTACGGCAGAAGCCGCCAGGCGGAATGCCCATCGAGCCCGAGTTTGAGCCGAAAGTTTCCCCCCATCGACTCTTCAAAGCAGACGATCAGCTGATGCACTTTTTTTTAGGACTCGCCGCCATGTTTGACGCAGTCAGCCGTCCGGCCGCAGCAGGTGTGACCACCACGTCCTGCTACGCCACGATCCACCGGACTCTCCGTGTCGATCCTACAGCACTTCCAGGTGACGGATAGATCCCGATTATTTTTCTTGTGACATCCTGGGGTAAGTTATTACATACTTACGTCGACTTCGTCTCATCGCAGTTTCCACTTCAAGAATTAAAGTTTCGCTATGAATGCAAGCAGTTTCTAATTGGCATAACTTCTAAAATTATTGAAAGATGCCCAATAAACTTCCTGATGAAAGCAGTTTCATGCCTGAATCCCAAAATGATATGTATTAGTAGTGTATTGTGTGAACAAAGAATGACTGTGCTTTTAAGAAATCTACATGAAAAAGACTTGATTTCAGGGATAATAGCGGATAGAGCTGAGCAACAGTTTTCTGAGCTGTGCCAATTCTGCAAGATTCAGTGGAAGAATGCATTTCTTGCATTTTGTGAAAATAAAACTCGTTTGGATAATTTTTCATCATCATCATCACATTTGGCACGACAGCCCAGGATGAGCCATGGCCTTCCGCTGAAGATTCCTCCGGGACTGTCTATTTCTAGACCTGGTCTGCCAATCTCTTGCTCCAATCACTCTAAAATACAAATCAACTGAGTCAAGCCATCTCATCTTTGGTCTTCCTCTTTTTCTACTAGTAAAGGAACTTGCAGCAAACATCTTCTTTACCGGGTCCCTTTCATCCATTCTAGCAATATGAGAGGCCCAGTTCATTCACTTAATTTTAAAATATTTAATAATATCGGGTTCCTTAAAATATCTATAAATTTCATCGCCTCCGCCACAGGCCATTCTCCTTTACTCCACCAAGGATGCCTCTGAGAACCCGACGCTCAAAAACAGCAACTTGAAAAAGACTTGATTTCAGGGATAATAGCGGATAGAGCCGAGCAACAGTTTTCTGAGCTGTGCCAATTCTGCAAGATTCAGTAGAAGAATGAATTTCTTGCATTTTGTGAAAATAAAACTCATTTGGATAATTTTTACATGTCTTTAATTGGAAATGAAGACTTAAAAGACCTTTAGTTTGTAATTCAAATTGTGTTAATTTTATGTCATGGAAATGCCTCTGTTTAGAGTGGTTTTTCAATCAACAAAGATATGCTGGTCCTGAATCTCCATGAACGATCTCTCATAGCTTTATGTACTGTGTACGATTCCATAAAGGCATACAGTGGTGTTTTGAATGTTTCCATCACTAAAAGCATGTTACAGCATGTTAAATTGTCATGGTCAAAATATCGCCAAGCTTTAGATGCTGAAAAATCAAAAAGTGAAGAGAAATTGAAATCTGAACAACAGAAAAGAAAAACTAATGACCAGATTGCAATACTTCAGAAAAAAATGGCTAAACTTACTCAGGATATGGCTCTAGAATCAAATAATATTGATTTAGAAACTATCAAAAAATTTAAAGACATTGCATTTACAATGTCTTTAAATTTTTTGTTGTTTTGAGCAACGTTGTTTGAGTTTTAAATTTTAATGTTTGAGTTTTGAGTGACATTGTTAATGTACGATGTTAATTTAGATAACATATGCACATTAATTTCCTTTTCTGGTGCTCAGAAGATGCCTTGTAGAATCATTTCACATTTTCCTATATACCTTTTTATGCTTATAATATTTGTTTTTAAAAATTGAAGATATATATATATATAATATATATATATATATATGCAAACAAAATTGTATACAAATATAGAACATATGGAGTTATTTTGAATAGCTTTTATTCACTATTGTGTATTCATGGTAAAGATCATTAAGTCTAAAATTATATTTTGAAATTGGCGTTAAAATGGCAGTATGCAGTACCTAGAATTTTGATGAAATCAACAGGGAAAATCTGGAAAACTCAGGGAATTTCATTTTGGAAAATGGGCATGAACCGTGTTAAAAGTTGGAGAATTGTATTGTAATTTAGTTTAATTAAATAGATGGATATTAAAAAAAAGGCCTTTAGGACTCTATTGCTTAGAAATCAAGGTAATAAAAATTAAACTGCAAAATCACTCATTTTGAGTATATTTTAAATAAAATAATCCATTTTCATATAGATAGTACAGATATGAAAGTTATGTTTATGTAACACATGGCAAAGAAATTAATGTTATGCATAATTCACATAATTTGAAACTAAACATGGATGGAAAAGGATGTTTCATCATTATGTGAGAATGTAATCATGTAATCTATAACATAGCTGGCAACCTCCAAATATGAAAAACAGGGAGATTTTTGTGCGAAAATATGAAAAAACCGGGAGATTTTGATAAGCCCAATTTTAGACGATGCAGACAGATTGCAAAAGTGGAAATTATTTTCACAATTAAACGAAATATAAGGAGGATCGTGCACAAATGCCGTTTTTCGAGATACTACTGCAAAATAACCTTTCATTCCATTAATATTATGTTTGAACAATAGTTTTTCTGTATAAAATATGACATAATTATAAAAAAATTTGACGATTCTGACAGATTGCAAAAGTGGAAATTATTTTCACAATTAAACGAAATATATGGAGAATCGCGCACAAATGCCGTTTTTCGCAATACTGCTGTAAAATAGCCTTTCATTTCATTAATATTACGTTTGAACAATAGTTTTTCTGTATAAAATGCGACATAATTATAAAAAAAAATTGACGATGCTGACAGATTGCTAAAGTGGAAAAATAGTTTCATAATAAAACGAAATATAAGGAGGATCGCACACAAACGTCGTTTTTAGCGCTACTGCTGCAAAAAATACTTTCATTTCATTAATAATACGTTTGAATAATAGTTTTGTATATAAAGTTTTGTATATAAAACAAAATAATTTAATAAAATTTTAGTCGATGCAAATGCTTTTTTCCCACATTAATTAGATAATCATTGGTCATCTCTCTTGTGACACTGTGGGAATAATCGCTGTTTGCGAGCGCCGATTACGTGATAGCTGGGAAATGCATTTTTAGATGAAAGAACGGGAAAACTTCGATTTCAAAATTTGTGATTTCGTTTCTCATTTCGTAATATTTTCGGAAAATTCGTGATCTATTTCCGATTTTTTTACTTTTGTAACCTGTAGATACAAATACAAAAATACAAACGTCAATCGCGATCCATTCCTACACTGTGGTAGAAGAAAACTGCACAGCGTAAAATAACTGAAAGTCACGATTTGCATTCGCGTGGTTTCTGCCTAAAAAGGGGGAAAATAAGGGCAGCTGAGTGAAAACCGGGAGATTGAGCGACTTACCCGGGAGACCGGGAGATATAGTGAAAAACCGGGAGAGGTGGCAGCTATGCTATAAACACAAAATCCCACTTAAAAAAATAATCAATATTTTATGAAAATATTAATTAATAATGAAACATACTACCAAAGAAAACCAATGTTGTGTATCTTTTAATTCACATAGATGAAAAGGATGTGTCAACATTACACAGGAATGTAACCTATACACATGAAATCACACTCATTTGAAACAATATCTATCAATATGATGAAAATAATTAACTTAGTGCTTATGTTACGTTCCTGCATAAAAGAAAGAAAATGGCAGCAGCAAGTTCAATCAAAATTCCTTTTAACAGATAATTTTTATATAAAAATTCCTAACTTTAAATTCTAAAAAAAATGGTAAAAATAGGAAGATTCTCATAAAATAATCAGGAAACTAGGAGAAATCATCAAAAATCATGCATTTCCTAGAAAAACCAGTAGAGTTGGCAGCTATGCCTATCTAACTATAACCTGCCCATATAGCAGACAAGCACAAGGCATTTCAACTATTTCTTTAAAAGCTATCTGTGGTTGTTATTAATATTGTCTTACTGGTTGGGTTCACACTACCTGTATCTTCATAAACATTATGGGCCCCCAAATAGATTAAATTAAGACACAATCCCCTTCTGAAATTGCAATAAATTTATCTTTAAATTATATCCCTCCAAATAACTCCTTCAAATAAAAAATAACTTCTTCAAATAAAATTCTCTCAAAAAAAATCTTTTGAATTTTTCTGTTGGGAGTTTCCTTATAGTTGAGGGGAGAGGGGGGGACAATGTTATGGGAAACAGATTCTAAGCAGTGTTTAACATCTTTTTTGTTTATTATATTATTTTTTTTTAAATCCTTAATATTTGAATCCCTGACAGAACATTTTCTGTTCAGCAAGCTGAAAAAAAAATCTCTCTGGAGATTATTCGGAAGTCACACTGTTGCTTCTTCTGGGAGTTTCAAAAGGACGTCATAAAATTTGACTTGACCTGATTGGCAGCCCACTGGAAATTATGGGATATAAATACAATAAATTGCTGAATAAAAGAAGTGGGGATTAAACCTTAAAAAAGTGTTTTTTGTTATTTGAATGAAAAGAGAAAAAAATATAAAAACTATTCTAGCATTCTTTTATTCTCATTTTTAGGGGAGGGGGGGGGGGAGGGGAGCTCAAACAAATTTTTGCTCTAGATCCCTACTCATGTTAAGACGGCCCAACAAATGATACTATGACATATTTCTTGTATTAAGAATAGGACTAATCTGTTTGAAAAACAGTCTAACAAAAATGAATTAGACAAAAAACAAACCTTATGCATCCACCAACTGATACCAGAAACAACATATCGGCCTGTAGGGTCCCACTCAATGTCTGTAGCCATGAAGTGCTCATTCTGGGCCATTATAGTGAAGTCAGAAGTGTCAATGAACTCGAGACTACCACTCATGCTGAAAAAAGTATTGTACACTTTAGAAAGACACGCAGGAATATCACAGATAACTAAGCATCATTCACTCCATTATGCAAGTACATTAAATAAAAATAAAACAAAAATTATAACACAAAATTGGCTTGTACAAGTTTCATAAAAAACAATAATAATAAATATAGGTCATTTCTTTCTTTCAAATTTACAGTTAAATCTATCTCAGATGGAATCAACATGACCTAAAAATAATTCCATATTAATTATTTAATCCAGCTTTCAATCTTACATGGGTTTTGTTGCAACATATGCTAATTATTTAGAATTTCTATATTATGATGCATCTTCTCAAATCGTGGGTGCACTTTCAGGCTACAAAAATGAGTCTGAATCCCTGGATAACTAATGATTTTATTTAAAAGCACAAAATAAGCATAAACGGGAACAATACACAGTGAATAAATAGCTTGATAACTATCTTACAAGATCACTAAGCAACTGTCAAGTACAATAAAACAGCAATTAAATGCTCCACTAATTCACAAAACAGCATATTCTATTCTCAAAACACTGACATTTTTCACAATTCAGTTTGACTCATATCACATCTCCTCTGTCCAAATGAACAATAACTTCTTTATATACTCTCAATAAAAAATCTCTAGAAACAAGGTGGTATCATCGAAACTTGTGGATATTTAAAGTTCTGTATTTCTAGAAAATTCCACAGTTTCATACACTTACCAAGTTGGCGATATTTCACCAAATCTGGCATCCAGGTCACAATAAGTCACCTAAACGCCCACATCAATGGTTCATGCAGCAGGAATGGCTGAAAAAGTGTTTTCTCATTGTGGGAAAACAAAGTGCCATGAAACATTTTACACATTCATAACAATATTATGTCTTCGGTCAGTTTTTTTCCCCCACATATTTCACTGTATAGATACCAACTCTGGCTGAAAATCTGTAGATTTTATATCTGAGAAAAAGTTTTTGACTTTCTGAATAATCATCAAAATCAAAGTTCACACCATACTTAAGAAAAAAATAAGCTAAAAAAATGAATTATTTAATCAATGTACCTTCAATTTCTACCTTATGGATATTACTTATCTTTACAAATGCTGTTGAACAGGATTTTCTTTTTACAAGAATTCATTTTATCAAAACATTTCAAAACATTTAGCACTTTGTCGAAGTTTCATAAATGTTTCAACAGAATTAATCCTTATTTCTCTCTAATGACTAAAGACTCTTTTATATTCTGCATTACAGTGAGGAATAGTGACAAATGGCATTTACAGTGAAAGATTCAAGCATTTAGTTCAAGAGCCAGCAACAATTTTACTTACTTTACAAACGGTTTGAGCATTGCATATGGTAGAACTTAACTGTGTCAATGAAGATCCATGAGTTTGGCAATCTCCTCAAATGGCCTATGCTCTGGGTATACTTTTGAAATAGGCTAAAATTGTCATCTACTTACCCCATTAAGTACATGGATGTAATGGGTGTCAAATAATGAAGTTTTATGTTCCATTAATGGATTTAGAAGTCTGGCAGTCACTCCAGATGACAGGTTGCATGTTTGATGCCTCACAAGTTGAAATTTTGAAAATTTAAATATCTATACTTCAAAAACTAATGCTTATAATTCAATAAAATTATATATTTAGAAGTTCAAAAATATGTGCATTAAGATTATGTAAAACAGTTAAGTGCGTTATAATAATTCACTTTTTTCCCCCAACCAAAATTTTATTTAAATTAAAAATATTAAGATACAAATTTTTACATTACAACATTTTTTTCGGATTATTTTACTACATATTTTAAAGCAAAAATGAAGTATATATTTTAGCGAGATGTAGATGAAAATCTCTTAAGACAAATTAACATTAAAAAATCCAAGCTTCTGTTACCAATGGTTAAAAAAGTTTCCATCGTAAAATAATGAAACTTTTTATTCTGGGTGTTAGTTAATATAATAAATCGATTGGTGTACAAAAATATCATTTTTATTCAACTTATTTTGTATTTTATCCCAACTTAATCAAGTACATGGATACAGCTTATGTCATTCATTAGCATTTTGAAAAAGAAATATGAATTGACAAATCTTGCTTCCATCCGAGGCAACATATTTGATACCAAATGACAGAATGGTCCATTTTTCCAATGTACACATTACAATAGAAAATAGCATCTTTGGATGCATTAATCACATAGTAATGCCTTTTCATTTGTACTTTTTACTCATTAATTGACATCCACTTTAATTAAAAGAAATAATTTTACATATAAATGTCATTTGTGCTATTTCGTTTGTTTGAAAATCAAGTTCGTTTTCAAATTTATTTATTTATGAAGCATTTGCCGTTGTAATGATAATTACACACACACACATATATATATATATATATATATATATATATATATATATATATTTATTTATTACTAGTAGGAAAGAAATTCTTCATACCACTCCCATAAGGTAAAATTTTATTGCTTCTTTTCTATTGTTTAATTATCTATAAAATAAATTTTTATTCTTTTTTTTACCATTTATTAATATACAACACATTTTGCATCAGGTTTCGAATTGAAGGTTTTTATATAGTACAGAAAGAAAAGCAGCTCTTTGAGGTCAGGTTTTAGATCTGCACTTCAGCTATAAATTCTGGTACCCTTCTTATCCCAGTTGAGTATGTAGTACAAAGTATGCGGATGTGAAATACAGATAGTACAAGCAATTTTAGTCCTCCAAAAAGAAAGATCTTGTTCTATGATTTGAACCATGTCTATTTTATATAGTAATCGGGTCATGGTGACATTTTGATAATTTTACCAGGAAATTTACTTAAATTACAAAATAAAATTCAGTTGAAAGCAACATTCCGCAGCATTAACCTCAAAGCCTAAAATAAATACCAAGCAATTCCTAAGAGATTCTAGAAACTTCAAGCTATGTTTGAGAGTTTGATGGCAAAAGCTTATATGCATAAATCATGTATGCAGAATTTGAAATCAGTGTTATGCCATGTCTTAATGAAAAGCTTTGTATCTTGATAATTTTAAGAAAATTTTAATTTTGGTCGACAAAAAAAAGTTAATTGAAACACACTAACTTTTTATATATTCATAATGTACATATTTTTCATCCTCTAAATATCAAAATTTTGTTAACCCTTCCAGGATGGTTGACACGCTCGTGTGTCGACTGCAAACTTGCATTTAAGGGCAGTCATCACACATTCGCGTCGGAGAAAACTCTACCTTAAAAGATGGCGGTCACAGATGCACGTTTTCATATGGAATGTTTTTATTTGCCTACTAGATGGCATTAAATATCCATGCGGACAATACCAATGTATTCTGCAGATACTTCACCTTGGCATAGGAAGGATCCAATTAATCATTTCTCCATTTGGAGTGGTGAAACATGGTTTTGTAATATAAACAAATAGAGCACTTCTCAGAGCATCAGCTATTTTATAATTGAGTTCCAGTTCTTGTTTTGATTTTAGCTTAATGATTTCATTGGTGAATCATAGGAATATAAGAGAGTATTTTTTCTTAGTTTTAGAGGAATGTGTGGCAGTGAAATTATTCTTTTATTTCGGATAAAAAAAATGGAGAACTAACGAGTATTTTGTATTGAGATTTGTATGAAAAATATACATCAAATAGAAAATAAATATTTCTTTTATTCCTGAAAAAAGTAGATTTCTGTGTTGAATAGGTGATTTTTAGTGAATTTTTTTCACGGGTTAGGCTTAGCATAAAAAATTAGCAGTCCTTTGGGCCATGGCAGTTCCGGAATGCTGCCATCCGCAAAGGGTTAAATTTTAAGCATCAGTTTTGAAGTATAAATGTTTAAAGTTCCATAATTTCAACTTTTGGGTGGTCTGACATGCAACCTGCCATTTAGGACAACTTCCAGACTTATAATTATAAATATGTTAATGGGATATAAAACCCTATAATTTGACACTAATTTCATCCATGTGCTCGATGGGGTTTAATAGATATCAATTTTAAGCTATTTTAAAAATATGCCCACATTGAACAACTGAGGAGACTGCCAGACTCATAAATCTTCATCGCCACCAGGAAATTTTACTACAAGCAATGCTCAAACGATGGGGTAATTAAAATTTGTTCATGACTCTTGAACTAATATAGGTTTGTCCTTAAATTTGTGAGAAGTATTTTGTGTACTTTTTATCATAGGGATGAAATAGAATGATAATGAAGACTACTTCTTTTTCAATGTCTCTTCCTTTAAAAACTTGCTGGCATATACTAACATGCCTCAACACTTTCTTAATGTCCATCTCATGAAATTGCTCCAAAACTTTAAACCTGTTAAGCAGTTAGAAAACAGGGTATAGAGTCCCCTGTTTGCTGCCATTGTACAATCAGCTAAATTTCAAATTAAATATTTATCTGGTTATTAATACAACTCAGATTCGGTTTCTTATATTATTGTAAAATTCTACTAAAATGAAAATGATCTTATCGAAGAAAGAATAAAATCAAAAACTCTCTAGAGCTGATGGTAGACCAAGGTTTAGAGACGAGAAGTAACATATGAGCTCATAAAGTGCCAAAATAGGGGGAAAGCTTGTGAAGCGAGCTCTGGAGATTGGTGACCAGATTCAAAGCATGAAGAAGCTCCCTGGTCAAAAAAACATTCAGCTGAAAAGAATTCCTGAGCCCAAAACAGTTAAACCACTTGTTTAGAATATACAACTAAGATCTAAAACCTAGTACTTTCAATAAAGAAGCTATGGTTATTTAACAATGACAACATATATTCAGTACTTACGTTCTTAGCCCAGCAAGAACTATAAACTGTCCATTAGGTGACCAAAAGAGATGATTACACTGCTTTCTTTCAAATTTTTCTAAAGAAAATGCATAGTTGATTAGAATAAATTAAAAATGTTGAATGCATAATACAATCATAACTACATCTATTAAATACTATTCTAAAAATTTATTAAAATTTGAAGTTTTCAGGGGTTTTGTCCATTTGGCATTAAAAATTGGAGTGTCTTAAAGGACTATAGAAAAAAGAAACTATGAAAAACTGAATTACATTGATACATTACTAAAAAATGTACCCCGCATTACCTGGGTCCTAACTAAGCACCAGCTACTTAAGGGTGTACTTCGAAAGGGTTACCTCAATGGTATTACGGGAAAATTTGATTTTCAAGTACTTAAAATATAACTAAATTATCAAAATTCAGGTATAATGTATATAAAAGAATGATAAATTATATGGGTGTGAGGACTAGGGTAAATAGTTGTAATTATGTCAGAAATATTGAAATATTGATTTTGCGACAAAATTGAACTCTGCACAAATATTCAAATAAAAAACTAACTATCAAGTATTATCACTATCGGTTTCTCCAGCGTCGTGAAGACGATTTTGTGCTTGGTTAAATAAAAATTAGAAGTGTATAAATTGTTTTCTTCTATTTTTAAAGCTAAATGTTTAATATAATTTAAAATTTTCATATTTTTTTAGATTTGTTATTTCTATTTTTCGAATACAGGTGTCACTGCTAGTCATTTTTGGACTTTTTAAAGCAGGGGGTGGTTTCGGAGACTGCTTCTTTTCTGATTGACAGTTGTTTATCACCTTTCTAGGGAAAAGGGTGTTGTGGTTAACTTAAAACTGGTTTCCACATTCGAGACTGGTCAAAATACCCCTTGGGTGTTTGGGATACCTCCCGTTTGGGATATGTTTTAGGTTTGGGATCGTCACCTTCGAGATCTTATTCACGATGGTGACGGTCTACAGCTCAAGGATTTTCGATTTATCAAAAACGCTGCCCTCAGTTTTGTTTTTTATGCATGCACATGAACTTTCGATGATGTGGATTTCACAGGACTCTATATGTTTGCTCTTCTTGCAGTTTCTCTTTCTACGCCGGTTTATAAATAAATTTCTCGATTTAAAAGAATAAATTACACGATCTACGATTTCATGTAGGAATGAGGGCTCGATTGACAAAGATCATAGATAATTTTTTTACCAGTTTGTAACGAAAGTAGCTTAAATTCATATTTTGAAATTAAAATTAAATTCAACCCACATCTTATAGAATTGTGGATGAAATTTCTTTTTAACTTTGCAACATGTTTAAAAATCAAATATCTGTTATTTTCATTTTACTCATGAAAATTCTAATGCTAAATAATGCTTTCAATATTTTTGTATCAGCACACATATTTTAATATACTAGAGAGAGCTCCCCCTCCCCCTCCCCCACGTATCAAAATGGAAATGTGTATCTTTACTATTAGTATGTGTACACAGATCAGTTCAACTAAAACAGTAGATGTAACTTAAATATAAAATAAATTTTAAATAATCGGTTCAGATAAAAAAAAATATATTGTTTCTCGACAAAGGGAAAGTGAAGATTTTATCTGGATGCTAATGTGATTTTTTAGAATTTTTTTTTTAAAATATAAAACATATTCATTTTAACCCAGGACACCTCTTCCTGAAAAACCATGGTTCAAACCAATCAGCTCTGTTTTTAACTGCATGAAGTGTACTATTCCCAGGCTGAACTCGCTTATAATTAAACTATTAAAAGCAAAATATTTGCAAGTTACTTAATAATTTTAACTGTACAATACTCCCAAGATAAGTATCTTTATCATATTTTGTGACCATTCATACAAGTGATGTAGAATTGATATGGACCCCTTTTTTTATGGTTTGAATTCCTTTTCTATAAAAATAACCCTGGTGACATTTTAATATATATATACATATAAACACACACACACATACACATTGAGCAGACGAGAAGAGTTTTGCGGGGCGAAATTATCTAAAATGAATTAAAATGCAGGTTTACAATATCATCATGGAGAGATTTGCCAAAAATGTTTCAGTGGTTGGTGTGAACCCCCAATCCCTTATATATATATATTAAAATAAATAATACAAAAGTGCAGGAGTGTAAATCAGTAATCACAGTATCAAACCGCGGCCAATATAAAAGCGTGTATTGAATAGCAAAAAGCAACGAGGAAGGGCCGGAAAAGCAAAGCATGGAGAGGTCAGGACAAGGAAAATATATTAAAGAATAGTATATCTGCCAGAAACGTCTTCAGGGGCACATTCTAAACAGATATACTAAAATCCGTAGTTTCTATGATTGCATAAAAACACGTGGTTAAAATTTTATGCAATCTGTGCCCAACAACGGAATAACGAGAATAACAGAAAAAACCAAATTGGATAAAATTCAACTATAAAATATAAAATACCACATAAACATGAAATATATAAAAAATACCACATAAACATGAAATATATATATATATGTGTGTATATTGAGGAGATAATGTTAGTTTGACTGTGAAATAAAAATTTGGCTTTATAACAGCTTAGATGTAACCTCCTTAGTGTTTCATATCCTTTAGAAGGCGATGTTTAAAATTCAACCAGAAATTGAGAAAAATTTGAGCCTCTGTGTGTGAAAAATTGAGCGTCTATGTGAGAAAAATTAAGCGTCTGTGTGAGAAATAATGTTTAAATGTAAAGTTTAAACTTAAAATTATTTTTTATTTATGAAATTTAAAGACTAGTATCTAAAGAACAGCTCATGATAGCTCCTAAACAATACTGCTTATTAATTTCTTAATAAAAGTGAGTTACTTGTACTTACATACGATTAATTCATTGGATAAATTTAAGATCAATTAAGGCTTTATGATTTTTTTATATTTTATATACAAAACATGCAACATCTTGAGAAAAATGCATGTTAGAGTCCTATAAATGATGTCATTCGCCTATAAAAATCTTATGTAAAATAGCTCCGTAACATTTTTCTAACACAATCATATTTTTATATCGTTTCTCAATTAATAAAAAGAAATAATTGCGTCTTTCTTTAGTCCGTTCATCTTGAAAATCAATCCTGCTTTTCAAATTCTCTAAGTATGTGCTTACTGCCAAGAATGTACTTTGTGTACCTACCTATTGATAGTCCTGCCCTGCCATAAAGCATAGGGCTCCCTCGTACCATAAACGGGGTTGCAAATTTGACACAGCACTCATCTGCACCAAAGAAAAGTTCAGCGCCATGAAGGATTCCAATCTGGATGCCTTTACATATTTCGTGTTTACTGAAATTACTTTTATGCAAAATTCGGCAGTACTGTATTTGTCAAGACCCCTAAATTTATTAGTACGCCTTTAGATGTTTTATAGTGAGGATAGGGTTGAAATAATAACGTATGTACTAGTTGCGGTGCCTTGAGTGATCCATTGTGCAAAAATATTTTTACAAATAAAATGTTTTAGTTTGTGTGAATTTTTTGCACAGCTTCTTCAAAAGTCAAACATATTGCTCGGCATATTCCTCAGATCTATTATTCTGCAACAGGCAAAGTTCAAGTTTATGAATTTTTTTTGCGCATTGACTGTTACTTATGACGAATAGTATAATAATATGGGCTGAAAATATGGTCTTCTTCAAAGGGAAAAAAGGGGCGATTTGCCGCCATAGTATTAATTCTTTTCACATGTCACTATCAGCATTTCTACAATTTGCATGGAAATAGCATCAGCAATTTTTGCACATGTAATTATGGTCTTATGAATGTAATTACATAAAAAAATACTAAAGACTACTCTTCAGTTTGCATCTTAAATTTGAAAATTAAATGAAATACATAATTACATTTCGCATTTATTAAACTCGTTATTTATACATCTACTAAATCCCTCTGTTATTCAATTAATACTTCTAATGAAATTGACATAACAAGTTTATACAGACTTCATTCATTTGTATGACGTTGTGCACTTAAAATATATTATTGTTATAATGAAAACCGAATGGACCGGATAAATTAACTTAATTTAATTTCTGATAATTTCGAATTGGGTAAGCACATTCTTATATGAGACGCATAAAATTTCATTTGTGAAGCACTTTAAACTCTTTATTGATACTTTTAATCCATTTTAATTGAATTTATTTTTATGGTGTTAAATTAAAATTGATTGTACATTTTATTTTAGTACATTTATATAGTACATTTAAAACAGCCGCGAAGAATTTTTTTTTTTGTTCTCATCTTTCTGGTAGGTCGAACAGTCTGAGTTTCAATAACAGTAACCGCCGTAGACAACAACAGACATTATCTCAAAAATGATCAATTCGAGTTCAGGGATACTTGAAACGTGCTCTACCGTTGAAAAATCAAATCCAAATTTTTGACATTGTCACAATACTTTCCCTATGCATTATAGTATGTATATAGAGACAATAATTGATATTCCCCCATTTAACATATTCCGGTTATTTATTTATTTTTTATTTTTATTTTTAATGCAATTAGAGCGAAGGATAAGATAAGTTTGTTCAGACATAGATTTTAATTTTATATTTTGTGAAGTATTTTGTATTTTTGACAACGTCTTTATTTTAAAACAGGGCGGAATTATTACAGATAAGATGACATCAGAAAAGATTATCATTGGTTTTCATATTTATACATACTACGAACAGAAAATAACTTTCAAATAATGATTCTCACGGAACAAAAAAACATTTGCAAAGAATCAGAAGCAAAACAAAATACGAGGCATGTTTTTTATGTAAGTACCGTTTTGCGATTCCGCCGCCGCAGCGCTACGGTCGGCGTTCCGCGCATGCACGCTGGTTACCTACATCTCTTGTCTACGCACTGACGCCATTACAGTCTGATTCTTCATTGTATACGTTGTTTACTGAGTGTTTAAGATGCCTCCGACAATCGTGAGTCCCGCCGATTGTGAAGTACGGGCTGTTATACGATTTCTTAGTGCTAAAGGCGTAAAACCGATCGATATTCATCGTGAGATCTGTGAAGTTTACGGACAAAACATTATGAGTGATGAAATGGTAAGGAAATGGGTGAGAGCATTTAAAGATGGCCGCACAAATGTGCATGATGAAGAACGGAGTGGGCGTCCTTCGGTCTTTAATGAAGATTTGGTGCAGAAAGTGGAAGAAAAGGTGAGAGAAAACAGACGCTTTACAATTTCATCAATGTGCGACTGGTTTCCTCAATATTCTCGTAGTGTTTTGTATCGCATTGTGACCGAGAACTTGAATTACCGGAAATTGTGTTCACGTTGGGTTCCAAAAATGTTGACGGATTTGCACAAAACCCAACGTTTAGGCAGTGCATTGACTTTCCTTGAGCGGTACCACAATGAAGGTGAAGATTTTTTAGACCAAATTGTTACTGGTGACGAAACATGGGTGGCCTACGTCACACCAGAATCAAAACAACAATCCATGGAATGGCGACATTCATCATCACCCAAAAGAGTGAAGTTTAAGCAAACAATTTCTGCCCGGAAAATCATGTGCACAGTTTTTTGGGACAAAAAAGGAGTATTGCTAGTGGAGTTTCTGCCTCGTAATGAGACAATCAATGCAGCGTCTTATTGTGAGACATTGAACAATCTGCGTCGTGCAATCCAGAACAAAAGACGTGGCAAGTTGAGTAAGGGTATCGTTTTGCTGCATGACAATGCCCGTCCACATGTGGCTAATCGGACCAAAGATCTCATCAAATCTTTTAAATGGGAAACTCTAGATCATCCTCCATACAGCCCTGATCTGGCGCCCAGCGACTACCATTTGTTCCTGCACTTGAAGAAACACCTGGGTGGTCAGCGTCTTCAAGACGATAACGAAGTCAAAACAGTTGTGATACAGTGGTTAACAAGTCAGGCGGCAGAATTTTATGAGGAGGGTATTCAAAAACTGGTGCCACGTTATGACAAGTGCCTCAATATTCACGGAAATTATGTAGAAAAGTAGATTAAGGTACAGGCTTTCATGTAGAAATAAAATTATTGCGATATCTTTGCACGTCTTTTTTTAATTCCAAAACGGTACTTACTTAAAAAACATGCCTCGTAGTTCATTTAAACTACAAATAAATTATATATTTTCATAAAAATTTGAATGCAAAACAAGAAATTGAAATACACAAATTTGAAGCATATATAAGCTATTAGACAAAAGGGAAAAGTTTATGTATCAGACGTACAAAACTAAATTGTTCTTTTAGTGTTCAAGATGCAGAAGAGGACAATTAACACAAAATTATTATCCTAATGACATTGATAAGTGAACAGTTTGTTATGAAATGGTAGTACATATTGCTGTAAGTAAATATTATATACTCCAAGAAATCGGAATCTAAGAAAATCGAGTAAATTATAAGACATGCGGAATTATGTATTGCAGAACAATTGACATCAATACAAACCCATTACGTTCATTCACTTTTGAACCTCTATGGGCAGAGACGTTTAGAGCATCCTTGAATAGGAATCTAATTATATACTCAACATCTAGTTATATACACTTATAGTGCTTTCAAAGAGCTACAAATTCTTGGCTATTGTTTATAACTAGCACTTTTAGTTATAGAGAAAGGAAAATCTTCTTCATCTTGACAAGCCGATTACTCAAAAACTATATGAGCTTTTTAAATGCAAACTGTAGATCTAGAAACTATATTTTCCAATACACAGTTTTGTCCCTTACTATTTATATCAATCTTTTACAGTTTCAAAGATATTTTGAATGTAAATTTAATTAAAAAAAAAAAAATCGCTTGGACTGGATTTGGGGGGAAGATTGCTCATATTCTTCATTTTTGAGAAAGAGTGTGGTTTCATGACATTTAGAAAAGACACAATTTTTCAAAACAGAGCCAACATTTGCTATTTCATTTAAAAGTGCTAAAGTTTATGTATTTATTTAAAAAAGCTAAAATTCCCAATATAACTTATTAAAAAGTGCCAAAATCAGTAAGAATTATCTGAATCATAAATTGTAGTGCTTTACCATTTATAAAAATCCCTAATTTCCCCTCCTCTGTGTGATTGACCACCACAAAGTAAGGACCAGAGATTTTTCACATCTGTGCCTATTTGTAGAGATTTTTTACATCTATTTCCCTCTTACAGTAGAAGGGGGGAATTTCGTAAATAAAAGGAAGAATAAGAAAATTTCTCTAAAATCTTAGAAATTCGTAATTTTGAGGATAAGATTCATATTTTCATACTGAAAAATCCATACTATGAAAAATTTAGGATATTTGGCAGGTGTGGCAAGGCATAAAAGACAAATACAACAGAAAAAAGGAATTCTTACTTAATAAACTGACTGTGCCTCCATGCTTGATTCCATAGAAACTGACATTGATGTGAGGGCTGTCTCCATGGATAACGGCAAACTTGTTACCAACAGGCTCCCATGCAAAAGCTGTGATGTTTTCTGATCAAATTAAAAAATAATAATAATTTGCTACAATTGAAGTTTTTATTAACAAATAGAAAAAAAATCAATAAATATTAGTGCTCAGAGAAAAAAAAAGTTAAAGTTTTCAGAAATTATACCTTTAATTTCAGCACTGTCGACAGGAATCTGTTTTTCTCGCATGTGGAATATTTCAAAGTTGTAGTACATTCCCTGTATAAGATATTCAACTTATAGATAAAACATATAATTTCAACATGTAATTGATTGCAGAAAGATTACAATGCATCAAATTCTATTGTGTATATAATAATTAAATTTATCAAAATGGAAAAATCCATATTTAAATACACATTTTATGAAATATTAATTTTTCTATGATACATAATTAAAATATCTGATCTTCAATTCTTCCGAATAAATACAAAAATCTAGACAAATTACAAACATTAAGTCTTCTATACAACTGATCTGATGATTCTGCACATTTATTTTTGTTATAAACGAACATATCGTTAAAATGTTATTTGGTTTTCAAGAATCCGCTGTGAGTTCAGGTGTAATATTTATTACAGGTTTGCCTCTTAAATCCTGGGCAATGACGGTACATTTTCTATTAATAAATAATACAAATGAGGATTGAAATAACACAAATCAATTTAAGAAATATTTGTTTTGAACAAAAAATCATACAAATTTAATGCCAAGTTCCACCATTAAATAATGGAACATAATTTCACTCCTCCCACTTGTTATGCTATAAACGATGAGCTAAAAAAACCTCCCACCTGTCATTAAATTTATGCAATTTGTTTTTATACGTTTTCAAATCCTCATTACAAACATATCATTAAAATGTAGTTTTGTTTTTATATTATCGTGCAACCAATATTGTCACCCCCTTTTAATATCAGAACGTCTCTCTTAACACAAAGCTTAAGCAGCTCTGACCACCGTTAGAAGATGTGTGGGTGCCACAACTCCTTCCTTCCCAGGAAACTTGCTTTAAAATTAATTTTTTATTGATGTTACTAAAACTTAAAACATAGACAAATTTTTAACTACTTAGGTACAAGAAATCTGAAAAATATATGTCTTTTCTTCATTCTGATAATGATCATATAAGCAAATTATCTTTTCGATCAAAAAAAATAAAATTGTTTCCTGGAAACCAATGATCATTATTCCACAAATAAACTCCAACATAGAAAATAAAACATATTGATTCTATGTTGGAATAACAGTCTTCATTTTCAAGAAACAGTAGAAATCATAACGTGAGCAAGTACACTATTAAACTTTGTCTTAATTATTCCCCTATACCCTGAATAACAAAAAAATGAGCTTATTAAAAAAAATAATTCTTAAACAAACTGTAAATAAACTTAGTCTGATATCCTAAACTCTGTGAAAATCTGTTAGTAAAGTTTTATCTGTTACTATGTCTAAGACAATTCATTATGGGGACATAGTCAGGGATGAAATTGGCAAAAAAGCTGAAATCAAAAATTTGAGAAATTTTACACAACAGACACTGTGTTAAAATATTTGAGAATTTTGCATAACTGAAAAAAAAAAAAAAAAAACTACATTGGAAAAATGCCTTAATCCTATTATATTTAGGAAATGCAATTGGCAATTGCGTTTAAGAACAGGGTTGTTTACATACATGGGCAAATTTAATATTAACGCATTCCTTCATATTAATTCTGAACTATGCTTTTGTTATCTATAATAACTCATGCTTTTATTTTGTCAGTTTTGTTGAAATTAAATCATTACAACAATAGTCAGGATTTACGAACTTAATTTCACAAAATACAAATTTTTTACAATTGACAAGGCACATTTGTTCTTAAAGTGCAGTATATTTTTAAACACATTTATAAAATTATCATGTATTGTTAAAATGTGCATTGTCTAGTGTCTACACATAAATTAATATCTTTTCATAAAAATGTGACAGAAAAGGCTTTA
This sequence comes from Amaurobius ferox, assembly GCA_951213105.1. NCBI lineage: Eukaryota > Metazoa > Arthropoda > Arachnida > Araneae > Amaurobiidae > Amaurobius > Amaurobius ferox. Next base: position 23,635,989 of record OX578149.1, read on the forward strand.
GATATTTTAATGAGTTTACTTCAAAGAATATTAAAATATATTTCCACTGGGAGAGATGCCAACCTCTGAAAGGGGTCATCAGTAAAAAATGTATTCAGTAAAACCGCATCGACCATCAATAAGATTCTAAGTATATTGAAAATACATATTTTAAAATCTTAGAATAAATTCAAAATGTAGTTTTGCTAACTTAACTGAGTTAATTAAAACTGAATAGCACTATTTATGTGAAAATAATTAAGAAATTAACCTTTATAATTAACCAAAATATTTAAAATAGGCTAGTTTAGTCAAGTTAGTGTGCAACAATAGGTTGATGAAGATGGATGGAAAAGGATAATTACGTACTCTCGACAACACCCACGAAAAAAAAATTGAATTTCATGATCGTACTATTTATGTGAAAATAATTAAAAAAGTAACCATTATAATCAATCAAAATATGAAAATAAGCTAGTTTAGTCAGGTTAATATGCAACAATAGGAAGATTTAGATCAATGGAAAAGGATAATTGCGCACTCCCGGCATTGGCCGCAAAGGAAAAAAAACTTCACGATCGTACTATTTAATAATTAAAAAATTAACTTTTATAATCAACAAAAATATGAAAATATGCTAGTTTAGTCAAGTTAATGTGCAACATAAGGGAGATGGAGATCAATGGAAAAGGATAATAAATAGCGTTGTCTCGGCAACAGCCGCAAAAAAAAAAAAAGAAAGAAAGAAAGAAAAAAAAAAAAAAAAAATTTCACGATCGTACTATTTATATGAAAATAATTAAAAAGCTAACCTTTATAATCAACCAAAATATGAAAATAAGCTAGTTTAGTAAAGTTAATGTGCATGCAATAATAAGAGGATAGAGATGGATGGAAAAAGACAATTGTGTACTCTCAGCAAAGCCCGAAAAGAAAGACTGAATTGTGCAATCTTATAATTTAAGCGAAATATAATTTATAGATAATAATAAAAATAAATAGATTTATAGATAATTTATAAAAATAAATTAGGTCTATTGTTCTGATATGAAATCATTAGAAGAAGAAAATGGATGCAAATTGATAATTTTGGACTCTCAACAAAGCAGGGAATATGAATTGTATGGTGGGATGCATAGATTTCATGCGATTTTTCGTAGTTTTGGGATTAATGTCTGCAAAACCGTAAGTTGAAGTAAAAATCCGCACAAACACCTGAAAATCGGTAGAAGTTGGCATCTCTGCACTGGTCGTATCTATAAAAATAATATACTGTTATGAAAGGGGTAAAAGTAAAACAAGGATTTTTAAGTGCTGCACGAAGTTTTTTCCTGTTTCCCCTTTGAGTCGAATGACAACATATATATTAATGACATATATGATGACATACATCACGGTGATTATGGAGACAAAAATTTACGACTTTTTTTTTATTCTCCTTCTGTGGGGGATTTTATGCCTCCACTTGAAGGTTAGAAAGACGAGCTTTACCTGCCATCCGTATTTTGGACGCTGCATGCTGGGAGTACCAAAATAAAAAGAGCTTGTCACACGAGAATCCCTGCATTCTTGTGTAGTAAGCTATATTTATTCTTTCATCCCCAACACATAGCGTCTAAAAAACGGACTGCAGACAACACTCATCAGTCGTAGACCGAAGCTCAATTAAGATAATAGCTCTGGTTCAAACCTCTCAGTAATTTTCTTTGAAAAGCAAGCAGAACTTTGAGAAGAAAAATTTATTTAAAAAAAAAATGAATTTTTCAGTAAAAGCTGATTTTTTGGGATAAAAGCAAAACCAAAAAGTGAAAATTTTTGGGGAAAAGCAAAAAAGTGGAAGAATCTCATGCCTGCGTAGTTTAAGTAAAAAAAATTAATAAAAGACCCTAGCAAATGGAGATGGTACAATTGCTGGAACAAGTCAAAAAACTCAATTAGTATTACTCCACTCAAAATTTTAAGGGTTCTTTAAAAACGTATTAGGGTTATTGTGCAATCAGAAAGCGTTATGATTTAGAACAGTGTTTCTCAACCTTTGTGAAACTGCGACCTGGTAAATTATTTTTTTATAAGATGAGGGCTCGGTTCCAACAAATTTACTCATCCAACCTTTTCAATATTTCCGTTCATATATTAAACTAACATAAGTATTAGTAATTATCATGGCAATCATAAAGTGCATTAGTACATTTATGTATACAGTGTGGCATATTGATAAATATAAAATTACATTTAAATCAGTTATCAATCACTAAACTAATGAAATCGTGCAGCATATTGTAATTTCCTCAGACTAACATCATTAAATTATTCTCTGCTGAATTTCACTGACATATCCCATTCTGATCACCAAAAATGTCTAATATTATTTATTCAGTATAAAACGGATTATTGTATTATTTAATTGTATTTACTGATGTTGGTTTGAAAAAAAATGGTATTGAGAGAGATAAATATTTATCCATTGTAATTTACAATAGAAGTCAGCTGAGCAGTCTCTTATTCAGGTTAAAATTTAACCGCAGCTTAATCACTGACATTTTTTACACTGTTATTTAGGCATTCTGGTTCTGAGCTTTGCGATACATTCAGGAATATTATTCTCCTTAGAATATTCCCACTGTAAAATATTTATTCATAAAAATGCTTAGAAAACTAAATCGACACATTCCGAGAATCTCTCACAGCCCGGTATAATTGATGCCAGAGCCCTGTACCGGACCACAGACTGGCGGTTGAGAAACACTGATTTAGAGAGCGACAAAATCATGCATATACATTTTGACGGCAGAACATTTACAGCTTCAAGAATTCTTGTTGCAGAACATCGGACATAATTCTGCTCCTGGGAGATAAGGAAACTAGATTGTTATATGACTAGTTAATATTTTTTATGACTAGTTAATATTTTTTAGTTCAATTTTGATAAGGAACAAAATAGTAATAATCACAGACCTGCCAACCTCTCAGAGACAGAAAGCGTAACACAACGCACGCGATAATGTACGTGCGGTATATTATCAGCTATGTAAATTCTTGATAATCAGCTGTAGGGATTTTTTTCCCCTACATCAAAATTCTATTGAGAAACCAATTAAATTATTACAATCCACAGCAAACATTTTTTTGTTGTTAATTTTTAAATTGAACATTTAAAATTAAATAAAAATATTAATTCTTTAATAAAATGCATCAATATAAAACAATTAGAAAACTATAATGCACATCATGGATTTTTGATTTTTATTAAAAAGAAAGGTAAGGACACAATTTTCGCACATTACAACAACATTAATAAATCTAACTTTTATTTAAACCAACATATGTGGCTGACTTTGCCTTTTTTAAAAAAATAATAAGAGAAATCCCCCATTAAATCGAAACGGAAATTTTATAAGTTAATCAAGCTAAAGAAGCTTATAAATATTTCCTCAAAACTTTAATAAAATATTAAAAAATTCAGTAAACTTCCGTTAATACGGTGTGAAATTCCACGAATTTTCCTTGCTGTCTGTATCAAAATTCTAGGTACTGCATACTGCTATTTTTAATGCCAATTTTAAAAAATAACTTTAGATTTAATTGATACCGTGAATATATAACAGTGTAAAAAAGCCATTCAAAATAACTTGAAATGTTTTATACAATTTTGGTTACATAAACAGTACAACTTGGAAAGGCCAGTCCGGACTTTACCTATTCTGGAATTTTCCGAATTATTGAATTTGGTTTTTTTCTATTTTCAAATTTCATAAGAAAATTTTAAAAAATCTGTATCATTGTTCGAAATGATCCAAATTATAGCATGTTACCCTCCATTTTGAAGGGTTTGAAAACATATTTTGATTGATACCAAGTTTGATAATGTTCCCTTGTGGGGGGAAATGGGAAAGCCGAATGAGTCCGGAACAGAAAAGGAGACTGGATTGGTCTATTAGTTGCCGGTGTATTTTTGTTTATTTCCAATGGAAAACCAAAGACAGGGGAATTTGTTAGAAATCAAAAGCCTCTCGAAATTCCCTACTTCGGTCTGAAAAAGGGAAAAACGTATTTTTTTTTTTAAATCGTACTTTTGGTGGCAAAATCGTATTATCGTACTGCTCGGGATTTATCGTACTAAATACGATTAAATCGTAACAGTTGGCAGGTCTGTTAAAATCATATGAATTATGTGATTTTCTATGCATATTATCTTAATCAGGCAAAAGTAACAACCATTTCACAGAAATACATAAAACTTACACTGTATTTCCATTCATTTTTTTCTTTCTTAGCCTTTGTATATCTATCAACTTTGACACATAAGTAGCCACCTGATTTCTGCCAGTGCATCATACAATCAGCAACATTGAAAAGGTTTTTAGCTCTTAGCTCTGTACGGCTGGGGATTTCAAGTAATGTCACTCTAGCTGGAACATCTTTTTCTTCAGCAACCCAATAGGCAATTATATTCTGAGTAGGCGACCAGGAAAAATTCCTACAGAAAAGTTTTCATTCAGATAAGTCTCATTCATTTTCAATATCATATTTTATTTTAATACACTGATTATTCCTGCAGAACAAGCATATTGAATGGATTTTAAAGGCAATGTCTGTCTTATACACTATATGTTCAGCGACCACGCGTCGGAGAGCTACGAAATTTGGCAATCGGAGACGGGGGGGATTTTTTAAATTTTAATTATTTTTTTTTTGTTATTTAATGTTTTATGCAATTTTGACCGTTTTTTGCCTTTTTTCTCCTCAATCCACACGCCGTAAAAAAAAACAAATCACACCACCAGAAAGAGCAGTCAATGGCGAGTAAAAATATATAAATTTCAAATCTCAGGGACAAATTCAAGGATCATAGCAGATTTTCTAGAAATTTTAGGTACGAATTTAAGGAATTTTTTTCAAAATTTTAGGAAAATTTTAGGACCTAATTTTTATTATTTCTATTATTAGTACTGTTTAATTACCTACCGTTCTTTTCATTAATTAAAGGAGAATTGATACAAAAAACAAACATCATTGAAAGAAAAAGGTAATCTTTTGAATATTTTTCCTATTTCATTTTAATGCTCTGTAGACATGAAAATTCAAATTATCTCTCAGTATCCAGTGGCCACTTTATTACAGGTATTTTTTGTGTAAATACATATATACATACACAATATATATATATGTATGTTAGAAAAATGTTAGTTTAGTTTTCAAACAACTTTATATAAACAGAAAAATAAATTCTTAATATCATTAACAAAAAAAGAATCCAAAAAGCTCAAAATCACATTTAAAATTTTTAAAGAATTGTAAAATAAAATACGGCCATAAGAGCAAAAATCTAGCTGGTAAGTTAGTAGTTATTGCATGTAACGTACAAGGATAGCATGCACCCGCACAGCGGGCGGGCTTAAAGCAAATAATGCTAATAAAAGCCAATTTATTTTGGGAAAAGTGTTTATCTGTTAGCCTTGAACCCTCGTAGTGGGCTGGAACGCGATTGGCAGCTATTTCAAATCTATGCAGATTGCATGTGCCCGCACAAGGTATATGTAAATGCTTTGCTACTCTGTTGTAATTCTGTTTCGTTCGTCGTTGAAACCGATGCGTAATTATAATAAAATAACGTTGCCCGAGCAGATTTTACACATGAGTTGCGATCCGTGAGAATCAGCAAACTGAACCAGAAGACATATTTGGATTTTGACACGGCAGACTTATTTTAAACATAACAAGAATTTATTTAAATTTAACAGTTAAACAATTTTACAGACTAAAATATCATGGGCGAATGATCCAAGATGACACATCCTGACAATGGATGTTAAGTAAAATTACATTAACTCAGTCTTAACAGACATGTTGCGGAGACGAGAGGGATCATGATGAAACCCTCGGGGTATTCAAAATGCGACCGTTTGTCGTGGCTGCTCGCTGAGTGAATCATGACGAACAATATAGTCCGCCGTATATATCCTCCATCAAGTTCATTGGCCCCTGGCTGTGGCGTCTTCTCAGAAACAATGAATTTTGAGACTAAGCTCCACAAGTGACATTTTAATGTTTCTCATGCCCTGTATCGACATGTTTATTCCCCTCAAACTGCCGTTCTTTGGGCGTTAAGCCCTTGTGCTGACACATTCATGATGCAACCTCCGTGCAAAGTCTGGGAGATTTTTCGTTGGTGTGGGGTCCTTTCCCCGAACTTATACCGCACATAGAGTGCGGGGTCATTGGCATGTAGGCTCCAGCATATATTTCCCAGCAGAACCTTACACGCCCCCCCCCCCCCAAGAGCGAAACTTTCTGCCTACCCAATAGGCAAATTTCACCCAAACAAAGTTCTGTCTGGACAAAATAGTTACTGTCATCCACTCCTATGCACTATGAACTTGTTCATATTGAAAATCACATTGTATTGGAAGCACAATTGTCACTGGGTCCCGTTATGAGTCTCGAATCTGTGATGTAGGTGAACACACACACACAAAAAAAAAACACTTCTGTAGGCACACCCGAGCACTGATATCAGCCGTCGAATGTCCGTAACCCTCGAATAAGTAACCCTCACCCAATCAGTGCTTCTCACCCTCGCGTGAGAGACCCATGCACCTATGGTACATGCCACACTGACATTCATCTGCTCAATTTACCTACAGAGAATTTACATAAGCTCACCCAACCTCTACTCCCTATACAAAAATTTCTTAATACACTATAAAATACTATAAAACTTAGGATATCCAGGAACAAAACAATAACAAAAAGAGAAAGTTATTTCTCCTACCCCAGTCCTGTCGCTTAGAAGCAATAAACAAAAAAAATAAAGAAAACCTACTCCATGTCACCGCACTGCTTGTGGCAACAAAAAAAATCAAAACAAAACAAAAGTAAACAAACAAATGAACACTGTCTCAGCCGGTGTTCAGTCTAGCCTGCTCAGAAAAGAGAGAGCTATTTGACCCACATTTCTAGGATTACCCTACTCCAAATCGGTCCATAGCTATCCTTTCAGAGCCCCTTCGAATGTTTTCCTTCCTTGCCCGAGTCTCCTGCGCTCGCGATGACCTACGCTCTCTTCCTTCCCCCTCATCAGCTGTTCGTAACCCTTCACTACCGTGCCTCTCTTTCGAAGTAGCGAGATCTGGGGGGTCCGGGTTTCGTCCTATCGCATCCCCGTCCTCATGAAAATCCTCCACCTTAGAGGGGTGTAGGGGCGACCGTCTCTTGGCGAGATAAGCGGGAGAGAATGACCCAATTTCTCCGGCTGCATCCCTGGAAGTAACTTTCCTTGCTGGGTCCCAATGTTTTTCCTCCAGCGATTTTATCTGCTCGCTCTCCGTGGTATCGGTATTCGATACCTCGTCAACCCCCTGCTTTCCTATTAGTTCCTTTATCATCCCCGGTGGTAATATTAAATCGGTGGGAAGTGCCTTGACCACTACGCATCGAATTTCCTGTGGTACCTTTTCATTCCCCGTTTCATCGACTATGGCCATTGTCACGCTTGTCACTGGGCACCTTTCAGCGGCCCCAAAAGTTCCTTTCACAAAAACTTTTGGCTCACCCTCTAAAAATTTACCCTGCAGAATTTCCTCTCTGATGATGGCCATTTCACTGCCCGTATCGCTTACCGCATTCACTAGGGTCCCCTCGACCCTCACTTGAACCCTCTCTGCCTCAAAACGCTGTCCCCCTAATGCATTTTCTGGGTCCCATATCTGTACAAATTCGGCCCGAATTGTACAACCGCTCTCCTCCCTGAATATTTCTTCATGATCCGAATCCTCCAATTCCTTACTCACGGCCTCCGCGCTCACAATACGCGCAGTTTCTCTGGAGCACTGTCGCCCCTTTTGGCCCATTTATCTGAGTTCGCTTGAAACCCTGTCCCCTTAGGACCATACAGTGGGCAGTCTCGTCGTAAGTGCGACGCTGACCCACACCCATAGCAATCGGATCTCTGTTTTTGCTTTCCCGACCCTCCCGCAGAGGTGCGCTCCCTCACTGATCGGTACTCGCCCTTCTCCGGCGTAGCTCCCGGTTCCATTTCCTTCTTGCGGAAATCCCAAACTTCCTCGCACTCTTGCGGTCCATACGACTTTCCCTTGGCTGCGAAAAACATATCGCACTCTCTTGCCAACTCCTGGGGCTTGAACCACCCATTTCCTTGTCGTATCCTGACATGCGCCACTGCCTCCGCATCTAGCGTTTCGAAAATACGGTCAGACACAATCAATTGATTGATCGTTTCCGCATCTTCCGCGTTTCGGACCTCACAATAATGTCCCCACATAGCACTCAGTCTCGAGGCTAGCTGAACAAAGTTCTCGTCCGCATTACGCCGGGTTCTCTTAAAATCCTGTAAACATGCCTGCGGAGTCAGTTGAAAATGAGCCAGAACCAATTTCTTGATCTCCTCAAAATCCTTAAACTGCTCCGTCTCTAAGTGCGTTACAAAGTTCGCAGCTTTGTCTCCCAGTAAATTCAACAGAATTGATCCTCGGGCATCATCCGGGATCTCCTCGCTCTCAAACGACCGCTGTAAACTTTTAAAAAAGTATGCCCATCCCTCTGATTTGGATGGCACTTTCACCGTTAAAAGTTTCACCGGCCTCACCATTTCGTCCAGAGATTTTCATCTGGGCGAAATTTCCATATCCGCCCCTCCCGCGGGACTCGAACCACCGTTCTGCGGTGTATGCTGCAAACGGAGACGCTCCAGCTCCACTTCCGTTTCAGCCCTTAGCCTTTCCCGTTCTAGGGTCAGTCTAAAATCCCTCTCTCTCTCCTGAGCCTGAGCTGCGAGCTCTCGTTGCTCTACTTCCACTCTTTCCGCCGTAATACCGTTCAGCAGTTCTTTGATCTCACCCCTCTTCATCATTTTCACTTGCTAAGATGATGCTTTTAATCTCTATCATCTTAGCATTCTCTGGCACCGCCAAATCTAACTCGGAAGCGAGTTTACACAAATCTATTTTCCTTGCTCTCAGTAAAAACGTCATGTTGAAATAAATTAAATTTAGAGCACTAAGTTAAAAAAAAAAAAAATAATATATAAATACATTAATACAGTGAATTTAATTAACCTTTCGAAATAAATGAATAAACTAAAAATGAAAAATAAAACTCTTAAAATTGCTTCTAAAATTTCGTCCCGATATTTGCGATCCACATAAAAACAATTCCTAACCGGATCTCTCACACGCTTAGCAAAAAGAACACTGAGTAGTAGGGTTAAAGGGTCACTAACCTTTTGTCTTTCTGGGGGATACAGGATCAGCTCTGCCTTCTGTACTGACGGTGGGCCTTTCTGCCGGGTAGATTCCTTCTCCGTGCCGTTCCACTTTCCGTAGTTCGCTCGCTCGAATCCCACCGTACTGCCACCATTGTAAATGCTTTGCTACTCTGTTGTAATTCTGTTTCGTTCGTCATTGAAACAGATGCGTAATTATAATAAAATAACGTTGCCCGAGCGGATTTTGCACATGAGTTGCGATCCGTGAGAATCAGCAAACTGAACCAGGAGACATACTTGGATTTTGACAAGGCAGACTTATTTTAAACATAACAAGAATTTATTTAAATTTAACAGTTAAACAATTTTACAGACTAAAATATCATGGGCGAATGATCCAAGATGACACATCCTGACAATGGATGTTAAGTAAAATTACATTAGCTCAAAGTCTTAACAGACATGTTGCGGAGACGAGAGGGATCATGATGAAACCCTCGCGGCATTCAAAATGCGACGGTTTGTCGTGGCTGCTCGCCGAGTGAATCATGACGAACAATATAGTCCGCCGTATATATCCTCCATCAAGTTCATTGGTCCCTGGCTGTGGCGTCTTCTCAGAAACAATGAATTTTGAGACCACAAGTGACGTTTTGAGACCACAAGTCACAAGCTCCACAAGTGACATTTTAATGTTTCTCATGCCCTGTATCGACATGTTTATTCCCCTCAAACTGCCGTTCTTTGGGCGTTAAGCCCTTGTGCTGACACATTCATGATGCAACCTCCGTGCAAAGTCTGGGAGATTTTTCGTTGGTGTGGGGTCCTTTCCCCGAACTTATACCGCACATAGAGTGCGGGGTCATTGGCATGTAGGTCTCCAGGATATTTTTCCTAGCAGAACCTTACAGTGAATATCGTTATTACATGCAGTAGAATTGCCGTTATTGCATATATCGTACGTGGATTGCATGCACCCGCTAATAAAAGACGATTCATTTTATACGCAGCAGCTGTATCATTACCCGTCTGCCCGCATTTCGGTCGGAAACACGATTAACAGCTACTTAATGAGTTAAACGTAACTTCCGAGCGTAGCTGAGGTGTGTGATCGACAGTAACTTCATAAACTGCATCATTAGCCGTAAATTGCGCATGTTGCTACATCATTAGCCATAACTTGCACGCGTAGCTGAGGTGTGCGATTGACAGCTACTTCTTAAATTGCACCGTTAGTCATAACTTGCACGCGTAACGGAAACGTACAATCAACAGTCACTTGATGAACTATATCGTTAGCCGTAACTTGCGCGCGTAGCTGAGATAGATAGCTACTTCATCAACTGTACTGTTAGCCGTGACTTGGCCGCGTAGCTGAGGTGTGCAATTGACAACTGCTATATCAACAGCACCGTTAGCCATAACTTGTGCGCGTAACGAATGCGTGCGATCGACATCTACTCCATGAACTGAACCAGTAACCACGATTTATGCGTGTAGCTGAGGTATGCGATAGACAGCTACTTAATGAACTGAACTATTAGTTATGACTTGAGCGCATAACGGAGACCTGCGATCGACAGCTACTTCATTAACTACATCGTTAGCCGTAATTTGCACGCACAGCTGAGATAGACAGCTACTTCATTAAATGTACAGTTAGCCGTGACTTGCCTGCGTAGCTGAGGTGTGCGAGTGACAGCTACTTCATCAACTGCACCGTTAGCACATGACTTCCGAAAGTAACGATGGCGTGCGATCGACATCTATTCCATGAAATGCACCGCTAGCCACGATTTATGCGAGTGAACATGACTTCACGTCATGACTAATGTGCGATAGACAGAACTCCATTAGTCATGACGTGAGCGCGTAACGGAGATGTGCGATCGACAGCATCTTCATGAACTACATCATTAGCCGTAATTTGAATGCGTAGCTGAGATAGACATATTCTACTTCATTATATGTACCGTTAGCCGTGACTTGCCCGCGTAGCTGATGTGTGCGAATGACAGCTACTTCATCAACTGTGTTAGAAACTTGGTTTTGTTTACATCGCGATTCTCGTTTCGCGGGAGCGTGACGTCATTATTAAAATTATTATTCCGTTCTCGTGAACGAATCGCGATGTGGACAAAACTTGGCTGATCATGCAAATCACCTTTCTCACCGCTCACGCATCCTGTTTTGCATATCCAGAGGGCGTTGCCGGCAACGGTTATGTTCCGGAACGCACCCATCTTCGGATATAAAGGCTAGACACTTTTCTGGTTTTAAGTGAGATCGCTTTGTCAGTAGATCGCTCTGGTTTAAGGTAGATCGTTTTGATCGACGGATCGATCGCTTGGAAAGCTCGTTGGATAGCTTGCTTATACTGATCGATGGAAGGATCTAGAAGGATCTAGATCGGGCAGACGGATCTTCGTAAAGTCATGTTTCGATGTTGTCGAAAGTTACGATAAAGTGTTTATCGGTGAACGCGGATATTTAAACTAAACTTAGTAGTTTTGATGGTTCTCAGTTAAGGAGACCATGTTTCCCGTGTTGTGGACTTTATAGTGCTGATCCGGAAAGTTTAAAGTTTTAGCCATAGCGTGTGCCCAGCTAGTGGTGGCGTCGGAAAGTGCACGTGGTCACGTAAGTGTGAAATGCTCTTATTCCACTTACTTGTGTAAATAATACTTAAACCAGAAACGTGTCTAAGCATGGAACTTATACTGAAAACCTTCATATGAGCTGTAGTGCTCATGTTTTGTAAATAGTATGCTTTGGTTTTTGCTTACCTGTTCTCATGATATATATTGTAAGCAAATACAATGGATTCACTCTTCAATAAAAGTGATTTTGAATTAAACTGGAACTGTTCTCATTTAACACTTCTACTGCTACTTGTATTCCTACAACTACTATCTAACGTTTGTTATAGCTGCAACACTCTGTTTTAAATATTTCAACGAAGTTGTGTAACCAGAATTTCGTGGCTCATAGTTATTCTATCACCAGCTTCAGAAATTTAATTATACGTTAATTTTCAATATATAACTTATGGATATGATACATAATTCCGTCAAACTGCACCGTTAGCCATGACTTGTCCGAGTAATGAAGGCGTGCGTTCGACATCTATTCCATGAAATGCACTGTTAGCCACAATTTATGCATGTAGCTGAGGTGTGCGATCGACAGCTACTTCATGAACTGAACCATTAGTCATGACTTGAGCGCGAAACGGAGACGTGCGATCGACAGCTACTTCATGAACTACATCGTTAGCCGTAACTTGCGCGCGTAGCTGAGGTACAAGATCAACACTTCATAAACTGCACACTTAGCTGTAACTTGCGCACGTAACGTAGGTGTGCGATCGACAGTTACTTTATGAACTGCCACGTTATTTATGGCTTGCCTCACAGAGGTGCACGATCGCAGCTACTGCAAGAAAGGTATTGCAAGTTTTAAAACTTTTTCAAAAACAATAGGGCTGCTCGCCGAAGGCAGTAATTAAATAATATGAGGGAAATAAGTTATCCCATATTTCATCAAAGCAACTGCAATGCGTTAATCTAGACACAGCTATTCCCTTCAATCATCCTCTGTTTTGATAGAATCAACAAAAACACAAGTTCCTGCGGCTTAAAAGAACTCCAGACCAGAAAACTATATTTTTAAATATTGGTTTTTGAGCAAAAATTCTTACAGAGTTCAGATCTTTGGTACTTTTCATCCCAGATGCATACTAAACATGGAATAATTTGACAAAATTTTAAGTTTAAAAAAGAAATGAAAACTGTTTAAAAGTTTTATCCGTTGGAAGCGGGAATGTGTTTATTTAACATTCTTCACATTTCTGCTCTTTCATTGTTTTTAATCTATTTTTTATGGGGAGCGTGGCGATCCAATTGCGGAACCTCCCTACTATGCTGCATTTTATTTTATCCATTGCTTTTCTTCATAAACTGCTATGTGGTCCAGGCCCCTACGCAATGCATCCTTTTGAAGAGATATCCTTTAATATCATCAATGCCTGGAGAGGTTGTTAACAGCAGACAAAAAATCCTTCTCTACTCTCCTGTTTTGACATGATGTTGATCAAATATTACGTAATGAGGGGTGTAAGAGAATCATAATCCGACTAACTATATTTGTATTATTGGATTTAGATCTAAAATTCTTCAAAATTTTTGTACACAATTGATTCCCAACAAAGAATAGTTGAGCAAAATTTTAACTTTGCAAAGAAAGAGAAACTTCGTGATTTATCTAGTAAATGCTGGAGATTCCTAAGACATCCTGTAGAGATTCCCACTCCCACAAACAAAAGAATCTTCCCCAAACTCCGGTAGTAAATGATCACTTGGGTCGCCATTCGTCTTGCGATCGTATTTCACTAAAACCGCCCGCGGACGGAGAGGATTTAACCATTAAGAATCAGCGATTTTGTCGTGATTGACACTTTTGTCGTCTTTGACTTTATAAAAGATGAGTGCTATTTTGAACAACGTTTTAATATCTGAAGTCTTTTTTAACATCCATTGCCGTATGAATGGAATGTATTCGGGCAATAGTAGAGTAAATTTGACGCCGCAGCAAAACATTACAAAATTTTAGGATGATTTAAAAATTTTAGGTTAATTTTAGAAATTCAAGGGAAGCTTCAAACTTTTAGGAATTTTAGGACGAATGCGATCCCTGCAAATTCTAATATTTTTTAAAAATTTTAAAACAAAAGTCACTTTCAGTTTAAAAAAACCAACTTTCGTTTTTAAATCCTCCCATCGTAAAAACTACTCATTATTTCGACTAATAATTTACATTTTTAGAAAGGTCAAGAATCTGGCATTCTTACAAGTCCAATCTGGTCGATAAATAATAAAAATTGCCCGTAGAATCTCAATTTTAAAGGCGTCATGATTTTATATTTCTCGGCAATCCGCTAAATTCTTCAACAGCATTTTCCCCCCTCGGAAGTAGTTTCTAGCCTGTCTCCATGGAGACCGCGATTTCGGTTTTAAATGAAATAAGAGCTTAGCATATGTATTGGATACATCGGGTGAAATTATTACATTTATATGATATTTAAATGGATATTTTAATTTATGGATATTTTAAATAATTTTTTAAATTAATGGATTTTTAATTTAATGGATTTTTTAAATGGATATTTTAATTTATGGATATTTTAAATGGATATTTTAATTTATAGATATTTTAAATGGATATTTTAAATGGTGAAACGATGGAACGAGGATGATGGAATTAAGAGCTTAATTATAAAATTTAAATTAGCGCGCGAGAATTGCACTCGGTAGGCCCGGATTCGATTCCCACCACTGACGCGGAGTACGATCACATTAAACATATGGATCCATAAGTCCTTCCAAAAGGTTGGTGGTAGGGGAAGGAGGGTAAGGTCCCTGCGGATGCCTCCCCCACTGGGTTCCGGTCTAAATTGGGTGAATAAAAAGAAAATTATGGAGATTGGCGCGGAGGGCACAGTAGCCCAGTGGTTAGCGTGTGGGAATTTCACTCGGTAGGCCCGGGTTCGATTCCCGCCACTGCCAAAACTGCTGCTGCGTTCACATGGAGTACGATCACGTTAAACATGTGGGATCGTAAATCCTTCCAAGAGGTTGGTGATAGAGGAAGGAGGGTACGGTCCCTGTGGATGCCTTCCCCACTGGGTTCCAGTCAAAATTGGGTGGCACTTCCTAGCCGTCCAAACAGTTACCTTACATCTTTCTGGTAGGTCGCGCCAGCAAGTTTGCCACGGTCAAAATTTTCAAGGGTAGAGAACAGGCTGGTCGCCAAAGGCGGCTAGTATACCAATAAAATATTCTTAACATACCTGCCAACATTACAAATTTAAAAAAATGCAGTAGATAGTGTGGTAAGCTTAATGCTGTGTATTTTTTAATTCACATAATTTGAAACTAAATATAGTAGAAAAGGATGTTTAACATTACACAGAAATGTAATCTGTACATGCAAAATCGCCCTTAAAAAATAACCAATATTTTATGAAAATATTAATTAATAATGAAACATATAAATAAATACATGAGCATTTTTTAATTCACATAATTTAAATCTAAACATGGAAGGGAAAGAATGTTTTAAAATTACACGAGAATGTGATCTATGTACATGAAATAACATTTATTTGAAACGGTATCTATCAATAAAGTGAAAAAGATTCAGCGTAATGCTGGTGTTAGGTTTCTGCACAGAAGAAACAGAATGGCATTGGCAAGTTCAGTCGAAATTCCCTTTGACAGAGAATTTTTTTTTACAAAATCCCTAAATTTAGAAAATTCTAAAAAAAATTAGCAAAAAATTGAGCAGCAGGAATAAATCATCAAAAGCTGGGAGTTTTCTGGAAAACAGGAATAAAATTGCCAAAAAAGCTAAAAACAAAAATGAGTAAATTATACGTGACAGATGTTTTAAGTATTAAAATATTTCAGAATTTCACATAACTACAAAAAAAATACTACATTGGAAAAATAATGATTTAATTATTATATTTAGTATAATACAAACTTGGTAATTGCATTTAAAATCAAGGTTGTTTAAATACACGGGCAAATTTAATTTTGATACATTCTTTCATATTAATTATAAACTCTGCTTTTGTTATGTGATATGTATAATAACTCATGTTTTTATTTTGTCAGTTTTGTAGAAATTAAATCATTACAATTAGAGATGTGGATTGGAAAATTTTCCAGAAATGGGAAAATTTTCTGCTATGTTTTTCCGGAAAATTTTTCACTTTTATTTTTAATTAATTTAAAAATAGAATATAATACTTTTTCCAAATTGTTTTTCTGTAAAGTAAGTAGCTTTACAAGAAGTTTCTGATCATTGAGTTTTCTAATTCCAATCCATTTTCCTTTTCAATAAAAGGAAAATAGCGGGGGGCAAGTGTGTATATGAACTTTATTTTAAAGAAAAGGAATGGATGACAACCGAAAGGGTACAAGTGACATTTTACTCATTCTAAGAAAAATGCAACTAAAGTTTTAAGATGCCTATTCTTTTAGTATTAAGTTATCCAGACTTTATAAAAATGCTTAAAAAATGAAATATTTTCCAAAGTTCTGAAGAGGGGGAATGTTTTAATAGCACTAAATATATGGTTAACTATCTTGCATATTGTCTCTTCGTTCTTTTGATACTCGCTCATTAAATTACAAATATGTGCTTTTTAAACAATTTTTAATAATATATAAAATAATTTATTTTAAAAGTGCTTAATTACAAGCAGTTTTTAATTTTTTTTTGTCGTAAATAAATTTTATATTTATATCTAAATAAATAAATAAATAAAATGTTTATATATTAAATAATTTATCTTTATACATAGTAGGTTTTTATTTTAAACTAGTAGGTTATTTTGTCATTTTTTAAGATGGTAAAATGTTTTCCTTGAATTATCAGTAGGTATTGAAACAAATGGAATATAATATTTAATGTATTTTTTTTTTAATTATAATCAGTTTTTAATTTTTGTTTAGAATATTGTATTTTTTTATAGTTAACTTTTTATATCTATAATAAATAGTAAATTATTTATGATTCTGATATGGTTTAACAATTTTAAATTATTTCTCATGCTTTTTGTATGCCTATTTATTCCTTTTATGTAATGCTTTAAAATTGGAATTTTAAAAATAAAAAAACATTATTATAGATGAAGAATTTTTCAAGTTTTTAAAAGCAAGTGTATTTAAGGAAAATAATAAATTGTAGCTGCTAACTACAGTAGCAGTATACAGATATAAGAAATTTTTATGCATAGAATTTTTTATATATTTCCAGATTTATACCTTTTTATATAAAATATGTTTGACTGTAGCTGTAATATAAGAATAAATACATCACTGAAACTGAAATGTAATAGAGAATAATTTCAAAATTTTCTGGAAAATCCACATCTCTAATTAAAATAATAGTTCCGGATTTACAAACTTTAAGAAAAAAAAATCCATAATTCACAAAGCACATATTTTTCACAATTGACAAGACACAAATTTTTTTGTTCTGAAAGTATATTTTTAAACACGTTTATAAAATTATCATGTATTATTAAAATGTGTCTACTTATTATGTGTCTACACAAGAATAAAATTTGCTGGCGATATCTTATGTTTTAAATAAAATGTTTCCTTTGTTCAAAAATGTATTTTCGTAAAAATGTGGCAGGAAAGGCTTTAAATATTTTAATGACTTTACTTCAAAGAATATTAAAAAATACTTCTACTGGTCATATCTTTAAAAATAATATACTATTATAGAATTAAAAAAACACTTCTACTGGTCATATCTTTAAAAATAATATACTATTATAGAAAGGAGTAAAAGTAAAACAAAGATTTTAATTCAATAAAAACTTTTTTTTTTTTTGTCATTTCTTTACTCAGGATTCTTGTTGAAGTGTGAGACCAGGAGAATATTGCACAATAACAATTGCTGTATGGTAGGTTTTCTCAGGGTATGAAGTAAAATATTAACTTCATTCTCCCTCTATTTCCCTGTTGAATCTAGTAACATCAACATATATAATGACATATACTTGTTTAACCCTTTCGGGATGGCGGCATACCGGAGCTGTAGCGGCCCAAAGGACGACGCGCTTCGGTTCCGAACTGGTCGAAAAGGACGGCGCATTTTTTGCGCTAAACCTAACTCTCGAAAAAAATTCACTAAAAATCACCTATTCAACACAGAAATCTACTTTTTACAGGAATAAAAGAAATATTTATGTTCTATTTGATGTATAATTTTCATACAAATCTGAATACAAAATACTCGTTAGTTGCTCCCATTCTTTTATCCGAAATAAATGAATAATTTCACTGCCTCTAAAACCGGGCGCGGTAGCCCATTGGTTAGCGCGCTGGAGTTGCACTCGGTAGGCCCGGGTTCGATTCCAGCCACTGCCAAAACTGCCGCCGTGTTCATGCGGAGTACGATCACGTTAAACATGTGGGTCCGAAAGTCCTTCCGAGAGGTTGGTGGTAGGGGAAGGAGGGTACGGTCCCTGTGGATGCCTCCCCCACTGGGTTCCGGTCTAAATTGGGTGGCACTTCCCGACCGTCCAAACAGTTACCTTACACCTTTCTGGTAGGTCGGACGGTCTGGGTTTCAACAACAACAACTGCCTATAAAACCCAAACAAAAAAAATACTCTCTTATATTCCTATGATTCACCAACGAAATCATAACGCTGAAATAAAAATAAAAACCGAAACTCAATTATAAAATTGGTGATGCTACGAGAATTGCTCTGTTTGTTTATGTTACAAAATGATTTTCACCGCTCCAAATGGAGAAATAATTCATTCGATCCTCTTCTGCCAAGGTCATGCCTCTGCAAAATGCATTGAAGTTAGTTCCATGGACAAGTAACGCCATCTAGTTCACAAATTAAAACGTTCTGCGTAGTGGCACTTATACGTGCCACTACCGGCTTACGGTAAAATTTCCTCTGGCCCGAATGAATGCCGTTCGTCCTTGAATGCATGTTCGCATCTGGCACCTGGGCGTGCCATTCGTCGCGAAAAGGTTATAGCAGTGATTATGGACCAGGACAAAAATTTAGGACTTGCTTTTAATTCCCTTTCTGTGGGGTATTTTACACTTCTGAGTTACACTCATTGAAAAGCAATTAAGATAACAGCTCTATGATTAACCCTTTCGCGATGGTTGGCACGCCCACGTGCCGGCTGCGAACTTGCATTCAAGGACATACGGCACGCACTCGTGCCGGAGAGAACTTTACCCTAAATGCAGAGTGGCACGTATTGGTTTCTACCTGAAACGTTTTCATTTGAATTTATTTGTCTACTAGATAGCGTTAAATGCCCGTGGAAGCAACTTAAATGTATTTTATAGCTGTTTGACCTTGGCACAAGGAGAATCCAATGAATTATTTCTCCATTTGGAGCGGGGAAACATGGTTCTGTAAAATAAACAGAGCACTTCTCGCAGCATCAACAATTTTATAATTGAGTTCCAGGTTTCCTTTTGATTTTAGCTTTTAATGATTTCGTTGGTGAATTACAGGAATATAAGAGAGTATTTTTTTTTTTTTTTGGGGGGGGGGGGGGTTAAAGGAATGTGCGACAGTGAAATGATTAGGCTATTTCGGATAAAAATATGGGAGGTTTGAGACTTTTTCTTTCTGTGGAAGAATATACGTGTATGGTAAACGAACCAGACAGTAATGAAAGCAAAGCAGGTAGTGAAGATTCGTGGAACAGTGTTATTTCTGATGATGAATCTGAAAATGCAATTGATTCTTCAGATTCTAAGCATACTATTATTACAACACCGCCAGCTTCAGTTGCTGTTTTATCGAATGATGTTTGGACATGTGATTTGAAAGATCTGAATTCTTTGGAGTTTTTGAACATACCTGGAATAAATCACAATATCATGCCGCCTAATTTAGATAAGGAACTTGATTTTTTTAGCATATTTTTTGATGATGAACTAGTAGAATTTATCGTAAAAGCAACTAATGAGTTTATAAAGAAAAAAATGGGGTACAGATGGGAGAAAAATCTCCTCTCTCCTTCCACATCGAAGACTCCACCTAAATGTAATTACACCTGTGACAGGAAATGTATTTACACCTGTGACAGGAACTAAAATGTATTTTCACCTCTGACAATGTATTTACACCTGTGACAGGAAACGAATTTCGTGTGTTTCTCACACTAGTAATTTTGACGAGCATTGTCAGAAAACCAAATCTTAAAATGTATTTTTCTAAGAATCCAATTATCAGTACTCCTTTTTTTAATTCAGTTATGAGTCGCGATCGATTTATAGGAATATTACGTTACCTTCATTTTACTCTTGATAGTAATGCCCAAAAACTAGATAAATTGAAACCTGTGTTAGATGCATTAGTTTCAAAATTTAAATCTATATACACTCCTAGAAGAAATGTGTTCATTGATGAATCTTTGTTCTCATGGAAAGGAAGGCTGGGATTTCGTCAATATATCCCCTCGAAAAGGTCCAGATATGGAATAAAAATATATAAATTGTCAGAATCGGAATCAGGCTATAAATGGAATTTCCTTGTGTATACTGGAAAGGACACGGAATTATCAAGCTCTGATGGTGGTTATGGAGAACGCGTTGTGAAAACATTTCTAAATGAACTTTCAGGAAAAGGATATACTTTGTATTTGGATATATTTTTTACCTCTCCTGTACTTGCAAAGTATTTGTTGTCTAAGAATATGCATATATGTGGTACAGTTTTAAAAAATTGGAAGGACATGCCAAAGAATAATCCATCTGTACCTAAAACATATATACAGTAAAATTTTTAATATTTTGATAAAAAAAAATTTATATAAAAAATATACATAAAATAGAAAATAAGTATTTCCTTTCTTCCTGAAAAAAGTAGAATGCTGTGTTGAACGGGTGATTTTCAGTGAATTTTTTTCGAGAGTTAGGCTTAGTGCAAAAAATTAGCCGTCTTTTGGGAAAAGTTTGGAAACAAAGCGCTCCGTCCTTTGGGCCACAGCGGCTTCGGAATGCCGCCGTCCGGAAAGGGTTAAACCCCTTTTTCTTTCATACTCCCCCTTTCTTAAATCACCTTCCATTCACAGATAATTGCAATCCCAGGGGTTAACAGCCCTTGACCCCCACCCTGAATCTGTATTGTCATGGGCTTCCTTACTGCAGATGCTTCTTTATCCTCCTCCCTTTATAAATAATTTATCTGTGCCCCCTTTTAGTAAGCCCTACCCTACCAGTACAGGGGGATTGAGAGAAATTCCTTGAACTTTGATTGCAAAACTCCATCCTCCTTTGTCCCCTGTTTTGACCTTTCTTGACCACTCTGCAAAACCCATAGCCCAGGAGGTAAGGAAATGATTGAAAAGGAAAGGGATGAATGAGGTTGTTGCTTTTCTAGAAGCCCCCTTGTTGCCTGTATATTCTCTCTGAAAGGACTGCTGGCATTACAGAAGGTAAGAATAAAACAAGAATTCTATGTTCTCTGGTTGGGCAGCAAGTGTACAATTCATTTATCAATATAGTGTATCATAGTTAAATTTACAAATGTAGGACTTTGTAGACAGAAGGCGTGCACAGATTTCATGGAGATTTTCTTTGAAAAGTGGAACTTCGTCTGAAGAGAAAAATTTATTTAAAAAATACTGAATCTCATGTCTGAAAAAATCTAGTAAAATTGACAATAATTATATATACATCTAGAATTTACAAAAAATATTTTAAGTAGTAGTTTTTCACCACCACAAAAAATTTATTTCTAATATAAAAAAATTAAATTAAATAAAATAAAAGTACTCTGAGAAAACAAAAAAGCAATAATTCACGGATCCACAAAAGAATCTCCTGCATGTATCTATGCTTTTCAATCAGTGTTAATAGATGTACAACTTGTGGAAGTTTTCAAATTTATTGATATGGCTCTCGATCCTGAAAGACCCCTACATTAAAGCTTTTTTTATACTGAAATTGTATAAGGGAAGCTGGTGGCATGCACTGAAAAAAGCATAACAATTATACAATTGCAGACTTATGAGTTAATTCATAGAATGAATATTTAGAAAACTAAACTAATTCTTACTTGATTCCAGATATTTTTATACTTTTCTTCCCAAGTAAACCAAAAGACTGTAGAAAGAATAAAATGGCAATAAATAGTCTGCAAAGATATACACTGCAAATGCATCAATAAATAATTCAACTTATACTTACAGGTGTTTCATAAATACTTAATATGTCTTTCCCTATTTTTGCAAAATATTTATCATCATGGCTCCATCTAAAAAAAAATTATGATATAGAATCCTTGAATTCAAATGAAATTATATTAATCTAGCAATTCAAATTATTTGCATTACAGATTGATATTTAAACTCTGTTTCATAAAAGAACCTTATTTCAAAAATTATTTAAAATTTTCTCTGTAAAAGTTCATTTTTATATTTTTAATCCACTTAAAAAATTAGTACAAACTGAAAAACAATTAAGATTTGACTAAAAGTTTGGTTAAAAATCATCCATTGATAAACACATATCTCATATTTTTGTGAAAAATTAATTTCGTGCTCAAACTTTTACATATCCTTTACCTTATAATTCTCTATATATATTCAAGCCAATATTTTCATTTGTAAACCTTTATCAGATAGGAGGATATTAAGTAATTATCATTATTATTTGATGCATTATTTTTAGGAGTCAACTTGACACGAGCTAAAAAACTGAAGTCAAATATTAAAATATAAAATCAAATAAGGAATAATGAGGACAAATAGGGATTAAGACAACAATGTGAACAATGTGGATGAACAATGTGGATGAATGTCATTTTATAAACATATATATTTAAATTTCTAAAGAGGATAAGTAACTTACATTTTTTAAAATGTGGTAATGAAACTTAAAAAAGGGAGAGAATTTGAAATAGAAAACACTAGATATTGCAGAGTCAACTGTTGGATTTTAAAGTTTAAAAGAGGAATTTAAACTGCACAGAGAAGTACAATTAAAACATTGTTTTTTTTCACTGTTTCACTGCTATGTACTCGAAACAAGTGCCGGACAAGCATTAGAGGCTTCTTAAAAACAGTCCCATCCTCTTGCTCCACATTTTATCAAGCCATTCCAAGGTCCCTCTCATTTTCCTCCCGTTTCCACACTTACTTTTGGATCATCACAAAATGACAAGCAACCATCAAATTTCTGGACTTCTTAGTAAAAGCGATGACTTGCAGCTTAAAACTAGCAGCGTAAAAAGTCCTTTTCTGTCCTGGCATCTTTCTTCCAACATGTGCAAAAAATCAAAATGCCAAGAAAAATTAAAAGGCTAGAAATTGAAACTGGCAATTGCAAAAGCAGAGAGGAATCTAAAAAAAATTTCTCCTGCTTGCAGCAGAAAGGCTACCACAATTAAAACCCTCATTTAGTAGGCACTATTTTCTTAAGCAAATCAGGTCTGTGCTCGACTTTGTTTACATTTTTAGAAACATTTCAACACCTTACAACTTCTAAAAATTACCACTTACCTTTACACAATTACATAATTAAACAGCACAGCCAACAAGAAAAGAAAACTCAACCAATTTCATGTTAATGAAACTATCTTTATTTTCGAACAAAAAAAACATCTTCCAAGAAAATGTTCACAATTGGTTCACAAGAAATTGTTTTCCCAGTGAATAAAGATATCCTTTTATATAATTTTAAAAGATATTTTTCTAATTTTAAGGAGTATTGTCTAAAATCAAGGTATGTGTATTGCACAAAAGTGATACAAGTTAAAGGCATCTGCATAAACAATCGCCAAGATAAAAATATCTGAAAAACTACAAAGCAGAATTGAACAAAAACAAAAAGTATCTGCATAAAAAAATGTTAAAACTGCAAACTTTTGAAGTACTTAATAAAATTAGAAAAACAATTGTTGTGATGAAAAAAAGGTTATTTATTTTATTTTATTTAAGATTCATATTTATATTTTTGATTTGGCCTGATCCTATAGAATTTAATAAAGTTACTTTTATTATATATTAAAACTATCTCTTTATTTCTTTTACAAATCCCTACTGTTGTTTGGTCTGTGCTCGACTTTGTTTACATTTTTAGAAACATTTCAACACCTTACAACTTCTAAAAATTACCACTTACCTTTACACAATTACATAATTAAACAGCACAGCCAACAAGAAAAGAAAACTCAACCAATTTCATGTTAATGAAACTATCTTTATTTTCGAACAAAAAAAACATCTTCCAAATGGTCATAACTAAAAAAATCGTATAGTGGATAAATTACATTGCATAAATTCAAGACCCAGGATCCTTATCCACTCTGGTCTGAAGACCAGAGTTTGGTCTGCCTGAACTGTCCACCACTAAAAATGTTAATTCCCAAAATAATAACTCCAAACACAAATTGTGAATGATAAAATTACAAATGATCGAAATTCAAAATAATAAAAATACACACTAAATAGTAAATGAAAAAAATTACAAATGATCAAAATTCAAAGATATTCTCTCTAGTTTGAAGATTAACGTTGTATGTGTAAAAAAAACAAATTCACAAAAATGCTCTACAGGTACTACGTTACCGCTGTAGGAGAGAAAGTTGTCACAAAAACTTGACGAATCACTGTAGCACAATTTGTGCCAATGTCGACACCAAAATTTGATGAATCATTGTTATCACATTATGTCGAAAGCCCAGAACGACCGACTCATCTGAAGACTTGAGTAACAAAATGGACTTATCACATTATGTTGATGTTGAAACCCAGACCGTCCGACCTACCAGAAAGGTGTAAGGTAACTGTTTAGACGGTCGGGAAGTGCCACCCAATTTAGACCGGAACCCAGTGGGGGAGGCATCCACAGGGACCGTACCCTCCTTCCCCTACCACCAACCTCTCGGAAGGACTTTCGGACCCACATGTTTAACGTGATCGTACTCCGCATGAACACGGCGGCAGTTTTGGCAGTGGCTGGAATCGAACCCGGGCCTACCGAGTGCAACTCCAGCGCGCTAACCAATGGGCTACCGCGCCCTTATCACATTATGTTGAAACCCAGACCGTCCGACCTACCAGAAAGGTGTAAGGTAACTGTTTGGACGGTCGGAGTTTATCGGCGCCCTTATCACATTATGTGTCAATGTTGACACAAAAATTTGATAAAACACAATTTATACACTGGCTCGATTGTAAATTGAGTATGATGTAGATAATACCGTAAACTGCAGGTGAAGGAGAAAAATGTTGGCACAAAAACAAGCTGGACCATAGATATTGATATGTGTTGGAAATAATCAATACATCGCGATTCACGTTCCTGTGAACGGGCGTTTATGCAAATTTAATATGAACGACTCTTCCCGTTCACCGGCGTGAACCGTGACGTTTTTCAACATGAGGTTTCATGCAAATCAGTTCTCAATGCGTACGCATCTGATTTGCATATCCGGGGGCGTTTCCGGAACTGTCCATTCTCGGATATATAGGGCAGAGGTTTCTTGAAGCAAATGAGAAGGTCGAAAGAGGTCGATCGAGATCAGACGTCTGAAGTAGTCAGACGAGATAGACACTGATGGTCTGATGCAGGCAGACAGAAATGTTTTTGACTGAAGTACTGCGGAATATCGTTTGACGACGGTGAATAGTCGAAACGGATGCAGATGTGGTCAGTTTGGACCAGCATGTTTTGAACGTTAAATTTACTTACAAACGTTCGGAAGCCGCTTTAGATATTTTCCTGATGTTCTATCCTTTGGTTTCCCTTTGCCAAGTGATGGTGGCTGAAATACACGCAAGTGATAGAGGTAGTATAGTAACTTACTACCAAATGCTTCAAGGAATCTCTGTCTAGTCATTTACAACTAAAAATCTTTTGTACATAGTATATTTTTGATGTTTTACGGCATGGAAAATTACCAGGTACGTGTAATATGCCGAGTTGTGTTTTTCACCAAATAAAGTGAACGAAGTTTTTCTTTAAAACTGGACTTGTGTACTTTCATAACCCAGCCAACACTTATTGACTCTGACAGTGCGTGCTTTGCTATCTTCAAATTTTAAATTTTCCAATAGAAACGGTTACGGGGCCAGTTCAACGCCCAATAGAGTCATAAGTGCAAGTATCTTTAAAGAAATCGTTCCAGTGTTCAGATGGGGGCCGCACCTGGCACTATTTTGAAGTTCGTGTGAACAACGAAACGCAACAGTGTAAACGTAAACAGTGTACAAGAACTTTTACTTCTGCTTCTTCAAAACTACGAGTGGCCATGGAGGCAAGTAGAACGGAGTTGCTGATGCGGGACAACTACGTCACCTGGCGTACCGACATCTCATTCGTCCTCAAGGGAGAAGGATGTTTCGGACACGTAGATGGAAGTGCTAAGCCTATCGAGGAAGATGCAAGTCGCCGCGACTACGATGATTTTTATCGCCGGAAAGACCGAGCATTAGCCATCATTTATCAAAGTTTATCCTCGGAATACAAGGAGTTGATAAACGTCACCGACGAACCTAGTCAAGTATGGAATACCTTGAAAGAACATTTTCAAGCGCCTTCCAGAGCCAACCTGGTTAGATTACTAGATGAGTTCTTCGACGTTCGGCCGGAGCCAGACGAGCCTGTTGACATTTTTTGCTCAAGACTGCGGAAGGCCGTGACGAGGCTTAAAGACGCGAAACACCCCATTGAAGACCTATATGTAGCATTCCAGTCGATTCGGTACCTTCCGGAAGAATTCCGAGGTATCGTTCAACTTATATATCGATGGAATGACTCGGACTTCAAGCTCAGCAAAATACAAGCAGAGCTAGCAGCGGAGGAGAGCCGGCTGAGGCAGCAAGCAAGTGACTTTTCCAAAACTGTGAGTTCAAATTCTGCATATTTTACTTCTAAGAAATTTGTAAATAGAGTAAAAGTGTCTAAACTTAAATTTCCAAATGTATCTCATAATGTGTCTAATGTAAATACTTCTAGTCATAATGTAAATATTTCTAAAAGTAAAATTAAGTGTTTTAAGTGTAACAAACTAGGTCATACTAAATCTAATTGCAGTAGAAATAATGGATCTAGTATTGTGGAATTTCTTGGGTCTCCACAGATTGAGGCTAATACTGTAATCGATCCTAGCGATAGACTCAGCTGGGTAGTAGACACTGCTGCTACGCGACATTTCTGTAATAACATTAAGTTATTTTCAAAATTTAATGAGTGCAAAGGCACTTCAATGTCGCTAGCAGTAGGGGATGTCGAAAGTCCAGTTGAGGCTATCGGGACGGTGGAAATGTATGTCCAATTTAAGGATAAGCAAAGTATTATCAAATTGGAAAATGTTATGTATTCTCCTAAACTTAGGAGAAATTTATTAGCTGCATCTGTTCTTGAGGAACAAAATTTTAGTTTTAATGGAGCTAATGGGGTTCTATGGTTTTTTACACCTAAAGGGGAGAAATTCTTTTATGCAAAAAGAAAGGATGGGTTGTATTTTTTAAAACCTAAGTATAGTACCCAGGAACAACACAACGTAGAAAACCGTCAATCTAAAGATAGGGATCGAGATGGAGACAAGAAACACAAAAAGGATAAGAAATCCAAGGATAGGGATCCTAGTGCTTCCAGAAAAATAGACAAAGTAAAAATAGCACCTAATCTTAAAGAAACTAAATTTAAATCTGACAAAACAAAAACTAAGCAGAATGAAAATGTGAATAGTTCAATATCTAAGCCTAGCAGTTCAGTAACTGAACTTAATAGTACAAACTGTCTTTGGCATAAACGATATTGCCACATAAACGCTGAATATCTTCTCCAAACCAGCAAAGTTTATGCCGTAAACGGACTTCCTAGGCTTAAATACAAAAAGTTAAATTGTAAATCGTGTAAATTGGCTAAGTCTAGGAGAGTATCATATAAACCCACCGGTAGGATAAGGTCCACTAAACCATTGCAATTGTTACACATGGATGTGTGTGGTCCCTTACCCACAGCCTCATATGGTGGGAACAAGTATGTCTTAACTATAACAGATGATTATAGTAGAAAAGTTTTTGCTTACCTCATGAAACAGAAGTCAGAAGTATTTTCACATTTTAAAGAGTTTCAGGCCAGAGAAGAAAGGCAGTTACGTACTAAAATTCTATGTATCCGGACGGATAATGGGATGGAATTCTGCCATGATAAGTTCAAAAATTACCTGAAGGATATCGGTATTAAGGCTGAGAGGACTAACACATATACCCCACAGCAAAATGGAGTATCAGAGCGATTCAACTTAACCGCATTTGACTGTGTTAGAGCCATGTTGAACGACAGCAAATTACATGACAGATTCTGGGCGGAAGCAATATTGTGTTTTGCATACACTAAAAATCGAATATGTCACAAATTTAAGACTAAAACACCACATGAACTCTACAGTGGTAGAAAACCTTCAGTCAAACATCTTAGAACCTTTGGTTGTAGAGCATATGTAGGCAAACCCAGTCAGCTCAGAAAGAAGTTAGACATGAAAGCTACAGAAGGGGTGATGGTAGGCTATGCTACTAAAACTAAGGGCTATAGGATATTTTTGTCAGGAGAGAAACGAACAATTGAGACCTGCAATGTGAGGTTTGATGAGGGTGATGTAGTGGAAGGCATCCTGGACCCAATTTGTCCCAGAAATATCTCCTCAGGGATATCAAGAGATAACCTTTCAGAATACTCCGACGGGGAATATCCGAGAGAGCAGTCTGATTGGGGGCAGGAGAGAGTGAAGACACTGGTGACGATCCGTCTGAATCCAGTGAGGAAACGGACTCTCCTGCTGACTCCAGTATGACTCCTTGCTCGGATATTGCTTGGCAGCGAAAGACGGTTCCAAGACCCGATGGAAGTAGAACCGATGTGTATTATTACGCTCAAGGAGATAATAAAAGGCTGAGGTCACACAATGATGTTAAGAAATATTGTGATAAAAGGAATATACAATTTGATCAGCAACTGTTTAATTTTCGGGAAAATAAAGGTCTTAAAAGGGTCAGAGGCAGACCAGAAGCAAGCAATATTGAAATAAATATACCAAAAGGGTACAACGCTGCTATTAAATCTTCCCAGTCCGAGAAATGGTGTAATGCTATGGATGAAGAAATGGCCGTAATGCAAGAGAGGGGTGTCTGGGAACTAGTTCCTGCATCCACCTCACAAAAGCATATAGGCAGTAGATGGGTCTACACCATTAAGAAAGACAAGAATGGGAAAATCAAGAGGTTTAAAGCTCGTTTGGTAGCCCAGGGGTATGGTCAGAAAAAGGGAGAATCATACGATGAAGTTTTTAGCCCTGTTGTTAACTTCAACTTAATTAGAGCATTCTTCTCAATTTTCATATGCATGCTTGGCTGGATGCATTTCCAATTAGATATCAAATCTGCCTATCTCTATGCTAAATTGAGTCAAAAGGTATATATGAAACAGCCTCAAGGTTATGTCAATCAGGAACAGCCTGATTATGTTTGTTTGTTGAAGAAAGCCATTTACGGTCTTCATCAAAGTGGAAGAGAATGGTTTAATGAACTTGACACCAAATTAAAAGAATTAAATTTTTTAAAACTTCAATGGTGTAATTGTGCATATATTTACAATAGCAAAGTTCTTATGCTAGTCTATGTGGATGACATAATTCTCTTCTCAAAGTATCAAAGGGACATAGACCACATTGTTTCATTACTTAGCATAGAATTTGATATCAAGGTATTAGGAAAAATTAGAAAACTTTTAGGCGTGGAATTTAAAGAGTGTGACAATAAATTTTTTATACATCAAAGTCAGTATATAGATAAAGTATGTCAAATGTTTCAACAGTATAAATATCCAGTTACTTCACTTCCCATTTCTAAAGGGAATATTCTAAGTAAAATAGATTGTCCAAAGACAAGTGAAGAAATAAAGCAAATGCAGAGTTTTCCTTACAGGAGCTTAATTGGGTGTTTGGCTTTTATATCTAGTAGGACTAGACCTGATATTTGTTACGCCATCAATATATTATCTCAATTTCACGAAAACCCTGGAATTAAGCATTGGGATGCATTGTTAAGACTTTTAGGATATGTTGAAAAGACTAAAAACTATATGTTGAATTTATCTAACATTCAGGAGTTAAAATTGAATTGTTATTCAGATTCTGACTTTGCTGCAAACCGAGATGACCGTGTTTCACTTGGAGGCATGATACTCTTTATTGACAATGTACCTATTTCTTGGCGTACCTTTAAACATAAGTGTGTCAGCTTATCAACCATGGAAGCTGAATACGTATCACTAACTGAAGCCGCTAAGGAAATGGTATGGGTACAAAACATAATTGAAGAATGTCATTTACTTGGGTTAAACTTTAATAAAAGTAACAGTGTTATTTTTAGCGACAACCAAGCAGCCATTAATTTTTCTAACTCTCCAATTGAAAACAATAGAACTAAGCATATTGATGTTAGATATCATTTCCTAAGAAATTTAATAGTCAATGAATCTTTTAATGTTAAATTTGTAAATAGTAAAGATAACTTAGCAGATCACTTTACTAAACCAATGACTAAGGAAATAATACTTAAATTTTGTAATAAAATTTTTAAAAACTAAATCAAAACTTTTTGAGATTAAATGTTTAGTCTAAAGAAAATTTTAAATACTAAATTGAATTTACAACTTGGGAATTTTTTTAAAAAGATGTCATATATATACATTATTGTTTATCTTAAACCTCATTGATATAAGATAGTATATCTTGAGTATAAATTTTTGTGATATTGAATCTTTTTCACTTTACACCTTTGTATATACATCCATTTTCCATGACCCGCATGATGCTAAATAATAGCTTATGTGTATAAAATTTTGTATTTTTCAACTTGGTAAAAAGTATGTGTTGAAAGTTTTGCTAAAGGAATTTTATTATCTAATTACTTGCATCATGTATTTTTAAATATTTGGTATATCAATGCAGTCTAATAGTATTAATTATGTATACTTATATTGTGTTAATAGACTAAATTTTTTTAAGCTTTTTGAATTATAGTGTTTATACTCAAATTTAAAGTAAACTTAAATTCTATGCTTATACAAAATCTTAATCTTTTAAAGTTGACTTGTTTAATATGATAATGTGCTTATACTTAAATTTTGGATACTTATAATTAAATTTAAACTAAAATTTCAATTTTTGAATGCTGATACTTAAGCATTGAAGTTGTGTTGTATATAAATTTCTACTTGATGTGACATGTTGTTGTTACAATATTGTCGACAATACTTAACTATTTTTCAGATGCTATAAGTACTTATGCATTTTATTTTAAATTTAATAATGATATAATACTTTAAATTTTTTCCTTCATTATATGTTTGAT
The DNA here is from genome assembly GCA_951213105.1 of Amaurobius ferox. Lineage (NCBI taxonomy): Eukaryota > Metazoa > Arthropoda > Arachnida > Araneae > Amaurobiidae > Amaurobius > Amaurobius ferox. The sequence continues at coordinate 23,667,123 of OX578149.1, forward strand.
AGGATACTGGGGGCCTTGGTGTTTATTGATATACCTTGGTTTCTCAGAGTAAGTTTTCTTTTGCATATGCATTGAGACTTAAGGATTTGCATGAGGGGGCCGATTGTTGGAAATAATCAATACATCGCGATTCACGTTCCTGTGAACGGGCGTTTATGCAAATTTAATATGAACGACTCTTCCCGTTCACCGGCGTGAACCGTGACGTTTTTCAACATGAGGTTTCATGCAAATCAGTTCTCAATGCGTACGCATCTGATTTGTATATCCGGGGGCGTTTCCGGAACTGTCCATTCTCGGATATATAGGGCAGAGGTTTCTTGAAGCAAATGAGAAGGTCGAAAGAGGTCGATCGAGATCAGACGTCTGAAGAAGTCAGACGAGATAGACACTGATGGTCTGATGCAGGCAGACAGAAATGTTTTTGACTGAAGTACTGCGGAATATCGTTTGACGACGGTGAATAGTCGAAACGGATGCAGATGTGGTCAGTTTGGACCAGCATGTTTTGAACGTTAAATTTACTTACAAACGTTCGGAAGCCGCTTTAGATATTTTCCTGATGTTCTATCCTTTGGTTTCCCTTTGCCAAGTGATGGTGGCTGAAATACACGCAAGTGATAGAGGTAGTATAGTAACTTACTACCAAATGCTTCAAGGAATCTCTGTCTAGTCATTTACAACTAAAAATCTTTTGTACATAGTATATTTTTGATGTTTTACGGCATGGAAAATTACCAGGTACGTGTAATATGCCGAGTTGTGTTTTTCACCAAATAAAGTGAACGAAGTTTTTCTTTAAAACTGGACTTGTGTACTTTCATAACCCAGCCAACACTTATTGACTCTGACAGTGCGTGCTTTGCTATCTTCAAATTTTAAATTTTCCAATAATATGCACCTGGACAACACTCGCAGATGTCACACCCGCTCTGCTGATCAGACACTGCAAGGTCCGACAAAGGCCAAGTGATGATCGATGGCTACAGACACATTTTGGCCACCCGGTTCCATAGTGGTCACTGGCGCAAGTAGAGGGCATGTTTCACAACCCCGGCAATCCGAAATCCCAATTTTTTTTTTTTTTTTTTCCCCCGGGATTGGCCCATCATCACCACTTTCAATTATAGAACCTGAACTGGTATTGGGTTTTGAGCAACAGAAATATTGTAATATAATAAAACATCTATACACCACTCCAAAACACCTTTCCGGCGACCGCCCCGAGTGCTTAGCATAAGCCCTGGGCGCGGGCCTTAAAATTCTTTTAACCTCTCTGCTCTGATGCTGATTCGAACTAAAAACTTGCTAACCAAATTTCCACTTCCCAAGAGTCGCCAATCTTGGCGAGTGAAAAAAACTTGCGCCGCACACAAATTGCCTATACATACTCCAGGGAATTAAAAAAAATTATACTTAGCAACGAACCTTGCGGCACGAAAATGCCGCCAAGCTAACTACCACGTTTTCCCACCAAAGTTCATTGCTCCGTTGCGCCAATCCTACAGAATGCTCCTCGGCGCCCCAAACACATCTGGACTAAACATCGTTTTTACCGATAAGTCATGAAACGGCCAAATTCAAGCTTAAAAGGAGAGTTATTTTTCACTTTCAGATGAATATAATTGCTGCCCGAAAGTAAAGGCATAAGGCCGAAAAGGAAAATTGCAGGGGCACAGGTGAATTAGCAAAGGACTCTATGGATACATTTAGTGTTTGTAGAGACATAGAGTGCGTAATTTAGAATATAAAAATGTATGAAAGGTGTTGGAAACTTGGTTTTGTTTACATCGCGATTCTCGTTTCGCGGGAGCGTGACGTCATTATTAAAATAATTATTCCGTTCTCGTGAACGAATCGCGATGTGGACAAAACTTGGCTGATCATGCAAATCACCTTTCTCGCCGCTCACGCATCCTGTTTTGCATATCCAGAGGGCGTTGCCGGCAACGGTTATGTTCCGGAACGCACCCATCTTCGGATATAAAGGCTAGACACTTTTCTGGTTTTAAGTGAGATCGCTTTGTCAGTAGATCGCTTTGTTTTAAGGTAGATCGTTTTGATCGACGGATCGATCGCTTGGAAAGCTCGTTGGATAGCTTGCTTATACTGATCGATGGAAGGATCTAGAAGGATCTAGATCGGGCAGACGGATCTTCGTAAAGTCATGTTTCGATGTTGTCGAAAGTTACGATAAAGTGTTTATCGGTGAACGCGGATATTTAAACTAAACTTAGTAGTTTTGATGGTTCTCAGTTAAGGAGACCATGTTTCCCGTGTTGTGGACTTTATAGTGCTGATCCGGAAAGTTTAAAGTTTTAGCCATAGCGTGTGCCCAGCTAGTGGTGGCGTCGGAAAGTGCACGTGGTCACGTAAGTGTGAAATGCTCTTATTCCACTTACTTGTGTAAATAATACTTAAACCAGAAACGTGTCTAAGCATGGAACTTATACTGAAAACCTTCATATGAGCTGTAGTGCTCATGTTTTGTAAATAGTATGCTTTGGTTTTTGCTTACCTGTTCTCATGATATATATTGTAAGCAAATACAATGGATTCACTCTTCAATAAAAGTGATTTTGAATTAAACTGGAACTGTTCTCATTTAACACTTCTACTGCTACTTGTATTCCTACAACTACTATCTAACGTTTGTTATAGCTGCAACACTCTGTTTTAAATATTTCAACGAAGTTGTGTAACCAGAATTTCGTGGCTCATAGTTATTCTATCACCAGCTTCAGAAATTTAATTATACGTTAATTTTCAATATATAACTCATGGATATGATACATAATTCCGTCAAAGGTTATGGGCCGGTGCTCCCCATAACAACGTTAAAAATTTAGAAGTGTTAGAGTTCCAAAGAATCCTGTCGACGGGGGCCGCGGACGGCGCCATTTGCATGTCGACGAAAGCGTAAACAAAAGGTCTGTTCAGCTCAGTTCCAAAAGGCCACCTTGCCATGGAGGCAAATAAAATTACTGCATTAACTAGAGACAATTACGTCACTTGGAGGAATGAAGTTTTATTCGCTCTTAAAGGAGAGGGCTGTTTCGGATTTGTAGACCGAACAGCGTTACCGGTGGATGAAAAAACATCACGCCGTGATTATGAAGATCACATGCGCAGAAAGGACCGTGCGTTAGCGATCCTGTTCCAGAATGTTTCATCTGATTACCAAGAGTTAATTGACATTAACGACGATCCGGCAGATGCGTGGGATAAGTTAAATACGCACTTCGACGCGCGCCAACCTGGTGCGTTTACTGGATGAGTTCTTCAGCCTACGTCCGGAGCCAGATGAACCGGTGGATATCTTCTGTACGTGTTTGAAGAAGGCGGTCGCCAAATTGAAGGACGTCAAGCACCCGGTGGAAAGCGTCTATGTGGCATTCCAGGCCATAAGATACCTCTCTGATGACTTCCAGGGAATAGTTCAACTAATATATCGTTGGGAGGACAAAGATTTCACTTTGGAGAAAATCCAACATGAATTGTCTGCGGAAGAAGGACGTATCCGGCAACTCCGTAGTGATAGAAACAATGTAAGTCTAAATTCATCTGTATTCTTGTCTCAGAGTAATGTAAATGTAAAGTGTAAAAATAACAAAGTGTTTAAAAGTGTTAAACCAGTTAAAAGGGTCATAGGACCATGTTATTTTTGTAAGAAGGCTGGTCATTTAAAGAATAATTGCCCTATTCTTAAGTCTAGCTCAAATATAATTGAATTGTATTCATCTGCTAGAGTTGAAGCTAATACTGTGCAGGATCCTAGCGATAGACTCAGCTGGGTAATTGACACCGCTGCTACGCGGCACTTTTGCAATGATATTAATTTATTCTCAAAATTTAAGGAAAGCAAAGGTGCATCTATGTCGCTAGCAGTGGGTGATATTGAGAGCCCAGTTGAGGCTATCGGTACGGTCAAAATGTATGTTCAGTTTCAGAACATAAGAAGTAATATTGTTTTGTCTGATGTAATGTTTTCGCCTAAGTTAAGACGAAACTTATTAGCCGCATCTGTTCTTGAGGAACAGGGGTATACTTTTAAAGGGGCTAATGGGGTATTGTGGTTTTACACTCCAAAGGGAGAAAAATTCTTCTATGCTAAGCGAAAAGAAGGGTTATATTTTTTAAAACCTCAATACGAAGTTCAGACTGCAAATAACAATATTGAAGACCGTAAAACTAAAGGAAAGGTTCAGGGTAGGGATAAAAATTCTAAGAAAGATAGAAAACCCCTAAATAAGAAAAACAGTATTGACAAAATGAAAAATTTGCCTAGAATAAATAAAAGTAAACGTAACTCTGAGGTGAAGTCGAGGTCAAAAGAAAAGGTTAATGAGAAACCAAGTTGTGCGGTTTCTGAGGTTTTGAATAAAACGGAACTCTGGCATAGGAGATATTGCCACATTAACTCTGATTATTTATATCAGACAAGTAAAGTTTCCGCGGCTAATGGACTCCCTAGACTAAAATATGCAAAAATTAACTGTACACACTGTAAGTTAGCAAAGTCTAAGAGAATTTCTTTTAAGCCAATTGGTAGGATAAGGTCCACTAAACCTTTACAATTACTCCATATGGATGTGTGTGGTCCCTTACCTACAGCTTCAATGGGCGGAAACAGATACTTTTTGACAATCACTGACGACTTCAGCCGGAAAGTGTTTGTTTATATAATGAAACAAAAAGCAGAGGTGTTTAAAATATTTAAAGAATTCCAAGCTAAGGAAGAGAGGCAGCTAGGCAAAAAGATTTTGTGTATCCGTACGGACAATGGTATGGAGTTCTGTCACAACCAGTTCAAGGCATACTTAAATAAATTGGGGATTAAATCAGAAAGGTCAAATGCATATACACCCGAACAGAACGGGGTTTCTGAAAGATTTAATCTGACTGCACTAGATTGTGTGAAAGCTATGCTTGATCAAAGCAAGGTTGATAACAGAATGTGGGCAGAAGCGATTTTGTGTTTTACACACACCAAGAACAGAATATGTCATAAGTTCAAAACCAAAACTCCACACGAGTTATATTATGGAAGGAAGCCAGCCGTTGCTCACCTCAAAGTTTTCGGGTGCAAAGCCTATGTGGGCACAGCCAAACAAATTAGAAATAAGTTGGATATGAGAGCCCAAATAGGAATAATGGTCGGATATGCCGAAAGCACCAAAGGCTATAGGATTTATATAGCGGGTAAAAAGAAAGTTGAGGACACTTCTAATGTAAGGTTTGAGGAAGGAGTGGCAGCGGAAGGCGTCCTGGGCCCTAATTACCCTAAAGGAATCACCTTGAGGAAATCGAACGTTACTCAGTCGATTGACTCGGAATCAGAATGCTTAGGAGGAGTGTCAGAGGAAGAAGCAGGTGAGAGCCGTGACACTAGTAAATCTAGTGGGGATGAGGACTCTCCTGCTGATTCTGGTCTGACACCCTGCTCAGATATTGACTGGATACGGAAAGCAGTACCTAGGCCTGATGGGAGTAGGACGGATATTTACTACTCAGTAAAAGGTGACAATAAAAGGCTGAGATCTCATAATGATGTCAGAAAGTTTTGTGGAAAAGCTAACATTCATTATGATCAGCAAATGTTTAATTTTAGAGAGAAAAAGGGGGTAAGTGATATCAAAAGGAAACCAGAAGGAAGCAATGTTGAGATCTTGATACCCAAGAGCTATAAATCGGCAATAGAATCTCCCCAGTCCGATAAATGGCAAGAAGCCATGGATGATGAAATAGCTACAATGCAAGAGAGGGGTGTCTGGGACTTAGTGCCTGCACCCATCTCACAACAAAAAATTATAGGAAGTAGATGGGTTTATACCATTAAGAAGGATGAAAGGGGAAATGTGAAACGATTCAAAGCTCGCCTAGTAGCTCAAGGATATACCCAGATAAAAGGGGACTCATATGATGAAGTGTTTAGCCCTGTGATTAATTTTAGTTTAATCAGAGCTTTCTTCTCCATATTTGTTTGCATGCTTAAATGGAAACATTTTCAACTGGACATTAAGTCCGCATATCTTTATGCCAAGTTGAATGATAAAATTTTCTTGAAACAACCACATGGATATGTCGATCCAAATCAGCCTCAATATGTTTGTTTGCTTAAGAAAGCAATATATGGCCTTCACCAAAGCGGAAGGGAATGGTATACAGAGCTTGACACCACTTTGAAAAAATTAAACTTTTTAAAATTTAAATGGTGCAACTGTGCTTATACATATCAGAATAAAGTATTAATGCTGATTTACGTAGACGACATAATTTTGTTTGCTAAACAACAAAATGATATAGACCATACAGTTTCACTTTTGAGTAAAGAATTTGATATCAAAGAATTGGGAAAAGTCAAAAGACTTTTGGGTGTGGAATTTAAGGAACTTAGTTGTAAACGAGTCTTTTAAAATTAACTTTGCTAATACTAAAGATAATGTAGCAGATTACTTCACGAAGCCAATGACTAAAGATAGAGTTTTAAAATTTAGTAATGATATCTTTAAAATATAAAATTTAACTGTTCAAATAAAAATTTTACTTTAAATTTTTTTTTCACTTTTTCAAAGTATAAATGGTTAGGGTATTTTATAATTTATTCCTCTCTCATTGATAAAAATGAAATGTATCTTGAGTATATATTGTTATGTGACAATGAACTGTTACTTTTCTCACATTACACTTGAAAAATATATATCCATTTTTACTACACGCATAATGCATTTTCGCTTATGTGAATAAATATGTGTCTGACTGTACATTATTGATATAATTCACATGAAACATAAAATTTTTAATCTGTGTTTATCTCATATGTATATTTACCTTCTGTATCTTTTATTATCATTGCCATTGTATTGGGTATTTAGTGTGTATACTAGTCATGGGCTAAGATAATAAAACTTAAATTTTTAATCTTAAATGTTAAATTTCATAGTTATACATTAAATTTTCTACAAACTTGAATTTGATGTTTAGACTTAAATTTTTAATCTTAAATGTTAAATTTCATAGTTATACATTAAATTTTCTACAAACTTGAATTTGATGTTTAGACTTAAATTTTTAATCTTAAATGTTAAATTTCATAGTTATACATTAAATTTTCTACAAACTTGAATTTGATGTTTAGACTTAAATTTTTAATCTTAAATGTTAAATTTCATAGTTATACATTAAATTTTCTACAAACTTGAATTTGATGTTTAGATTTAAATTTTTAATCTTAAATGTTAAATTTCATAGTTATACACTAAATTTTCTACAACTTGATTTTGATGTTTAGATTTAAATTTTTAATCTTAAATATTAAAATTGATAACTATACCTAAAATTTTTCTAGAGCTTAAAATTTTTGATATCTTTAGACTTTTAAATTTTAAACTTAATGTTTGTTTTAATTTTCAAAATAGCAAAGAAAATAGCTTTCTTCAGTATGAGCTAGTACTTAAGAAAGGGCAATAGTATGGTTATACTGTTTTCTTTGACTATGTTATCCTTAAACATGTAATTTAAAGAATGCTTATGATCTGCATAATAGATAAGTGTACTCATTTGATTGTTGCCATTTTGAGAAAAGGCTATTCACTTTCTAAATGTTATAAGTGTTATAAATTTCTTTAATGTATAAAATTTTGTGTATGCATACATTATGTTTTTAGGATACTAAGAACTTTGATTCTTAGAATAACCTTTTGTTGGATGAAAGCATGGGCGCCGAGAGTTGGTGTTTTTGCATGAGGGGGCCGATTGTTGGAAACTTGGTTTTGTTTACATCGCGATTCTCGTTTCGCGGGAGCGTGACGTCATTATTAAAATGATTATTCCGTTCTCGTGAACGAATCGCGATGTGGACAAAACTTGGCTGATCATGCAAATCACCTTTCTCGCCGCTCACGCATCCTGTTTTGCATATCCAGAGGGCGTTGCCGGCAACGGTTATGTTCCGGAACGCACCCATCTTCGGATATAAAGGCTAGACACTTTTCTGGTTTTAAGTGAGATCGCTTTGTCAGTAGATCTCTTTGTTTTAAGGTAGATCGTTTTGATCGACGGATCAATCGCTTGGAAAGCTCGTTGGATAGCTTGCTTATACTGATCGATGGAAGGATCTAGAAGGATCTAGATCGGGCAGACGGATCTTCGTAAAGTCATGTTTCGATGTTGTCGAAAGTTACGATAAAGTGTTTATCGGTGAACGCGGATATTTAAACTAAATTTAGTAGTTTTGATGGTTCTCAGTTAAGGAGACCATGTTTCCCGTGTTGTGGACTTTATAGTGCTGATCCGGAAAGTTTAAAGTTTTAGCCATAGCGTGTGCCCAGCTAGTGGTGGCGTCGGAAAGTGCACGTGGTCACGTAAGTGTGAAATGCTTTTATTCCACTTACTTGTGTAAATAATACTTAAACCAGAAACGTGTCTAAGCATGGAACTTATACTGAAAACCTTCATATGAGCTGTAGTGCTCATGTTTTGTAAATAGTATGCTTTGGTTTTTGCTTACCTGTTCTCATGATATATATTGTAAGCAAATACAATGGATTCACTCTTCAATAAAAGTGATTTTGAATTAAACTGGAACTGTTCTCATTTAACACTTCTACTGCTACTTGTATTCCTACAACTACTATCTAACGTTTGTTATAGCTGCAACACTCTGTTTTAAATATTTCAACGAAGTTGTGTAACCAGAATTTCGTGGCTCATAGTTATTCTATCACCAGCTTCAGAAATTTAATTATACGTTAATTTTCAATATATAACTTATGGATATGATACATAATTCCGTCAAAAGGGATGATAAATAATCGTTAATACGAGATAAATCGCTGAAATACTCAATAACCATAACTTAATTTTGAATTTTGAAGGCAAGGGGGAAAATTATGAATTTTGAACATTAATAATCTTAGAAAATAAAAATCTCTGAATCTAAGCACAACACAATAACATAAAATTTGTCTAAATAAATAACTATTTGTGAATTATAGGTTCCAAATATGATACAATAAATATGTTATTGCTGCATATGCAGCAAATGAAAGAGAAAGATGCATATTATGTCTGATATGTATCTGTAAAATTAGCTACATATTTGCAAAATTAGAAAATATTTGCATACACTGTACACAACACATGCATTTTATAGCTCTGTTGTACAGTACAGTACTCTACAAAAGTTTTTAGAAAGTTTACATTAAAAGTTTGAAGACCACTGACTTTAAAATTTACAATAAAATAACTTACTTGAACATTGGCCATGTGGACATAGGGTGTGCATCAGCATGAAAACTTCTCTTTTTAATACCAGTTCGAATTTCCCATATCATAACACAGTGTGGATCATCCCTGGATTCTGGTATATGGCTAAATGTAACTAAATACCTAAAAAAAATAAAGAAACATTGGATTATATGAGATTGTGTAAAAATGGATGAATTCAATTTTCACTTGAAATAACCAATGATATAAACTTGAAATCCCAATAGATATAAACTTGTAGGGATTAAACTTTTGAATCTATATAAAATAGATTTTATAGTGTGGTTGGAATATTTTATTTTTTATAAAGCACTTGCACTGAAAGAATTATAGAGCTTCTGGATATAAAATGCAGCATTTTTAATTTTGAGCTGAATTTCAAAAGTAACAAAATGCACAGCATTTATTTTTCATAACATATGTGTTTTCTGGAAGATAAAATAATTTTTTTAAATGGGTATACACATATCATATCCCCAAAAATAAGTGGATCAGGTTAGATTATTCACAGATTTTATTTATTTACAAAATGATGAATAAATAATGTCCTCAATTACTCAAGTTAGTTCCTGAAGAACCCTAGCAATGCTGTAACATTTAATTATTGATCAAGATCATCAATATTCGGAACAGTAAATTTTTGACCACTTTTGGCCAAACATTTACTTTGAACATGTCTTCTACTTCCTCTATGACTTTTCTGATGAATTGCAATATGGATTTTTTGCCAGCATATTCCACAGCAACCAATATACCTGGCTTACATCTGCTGCTTGAACTGCTAACTTATCGTCTTTTTCCACATTCTTTTTGTTTGATGTAATGGTTGAGTCGAAAGCCCAGACCATTCGACTCGTCCAAGGATTAAGAGCAACTCAATGAATGGCCGGTGTAATGGTTGAGTGTAAAACCATTGTAAATTTTCGTGTGATTCTTCTTTTCTTCATCTGTCAAGCTTATTCTTCCATAGCAGTCACTATGCAACTATTTTTAATCAAGACTTTGCCTACTTTACTCTGAACTGTTACTTAATTCCTCTTTTTTTACATTTCATAAGGATAGTTTAGTGGTAGAAGATTGTGCTGGTGACAATATACAACAATACTACTTTCAAGTCATAAGTTTATATTAGAAAATTAATAGTAATCATTTTAAAATGTCGGCTATGAATGTTTTGAGGCATTCACATTCATTTCTCAAAAACATAATATAAAATTTATTAAATAAAATTAAACGAGTTTACTTAGCAAATGGAATATTATGCAATTAATTAGCATTATTCTCCTGCAGTTAGCATATGTCATTCTAGATATATACTAATTGTAGGAGAAAATACTTTAAATATTATTTATTTTGACATTAGCAATTCATGAAATCTCATTAATTTTACACTAGAAATATACCCAGCATCACCCAGGTTTTTTAAATGAGCAGTGGCATAACCATGTGTGCACCAATGTAACAGAATTTCATTTTATTTTTGTTATAAGCGAATGTATTGTTAAAACATTATTTGGTTTTAAGGAATTCACTGTGAGTTCCGGTGGTGTAGTGTTTATTAGATATTTGCCTCTTAAATACCAGGCAACAGCAGATACATTTTTCATTAATAAATAATACAAATAACACAAATCAATTTCCGAAAGGCTTATTTTGAACAAAAATTATACAAATTTAATGCCAAGTTTCACCAATAAATAATGGAACATAATTTCACTACTACAACTTGCTACGCCATACACAATAAGTAAGAAAACCTCCTACCAATCATTAAATTTATACAATTTATTTATATACATTTCGAAACCCTTATTACAAACTTATCATTTAAATATATTTTCGTTTTTATACTCCTACATGACCAATATGGTCATCCCCGTTTGATATTGTAACATATATATCTCTTAGCCCAAAACCTACGCACCTCTGACCATGGTTAGAATGTGGGTGGGTAGGTACAACAACTCCTTTCCCAAGAGACTTAATTTTTCACTGGAGTCAGTAGGATTTAAAAACTAGACAACTTAATCAAACTTAAAAAATAGAAATTTTTAAATACTTACGTACATGAAATCAGAAATATATACATAGTGTTTTTATTCTGATGATGGTTATGACGCAAATTCTCTTTTTGATCCAACAAAGAGAAATTGTTTCTTGAAAAACAAATTCAGTTATTTAATAAACAACGATTTGCATTCAAGATGGCAACACCAAATGGCTCCATCAGCTACTACGCCACAAAAGTTACACTATACATGATGAGCAAGAAAAAAACCCTACCATCATTAAATTTGTACAATTTATTTTTGTATATTTCCAAATCCTCATTACAAATTTATCATTTAAATATATTTATGTTTTGGATTCAGATATCACCAATATGGAAATATTAGTCACATGATATTGAAGCTTTTCTCATAACCCAAAGCCTAAGAAGCTTTGACCACAGTTAGAAGATGGGTGGTTGCCACGACATCTTCCTTCCCAGAAGACTTGCTTTAAAATTAATTTTTCATTCATTTCACTAAGACTTGAAAAATAAACAACTTAGTCAAACTTAAAAAATAGAAATTTTTAAATACTTAAGTACGTGAAATCTGAAAAATATACATGTGTTTGTCATTCTGATAGTAAGACTCCAACAAGTTATTTTTTTTCCACATCGCCAAATCAGCGATGAAGACTCTGCCGGCAAGCATTTTAAGTGTTGCCAGAGCAACAGAGCGAGAGCCAAGGAGAGCGAGAAGATAGATATAGGTGGTGAAGGCGAAAAGCAAGGCGCATCCTGGGTCGTGAACATTTTAAAGAGTTAACCAGTGAATTAAATGTTTAAGTGTTGTTATGTTATGTGCTTTCGTCTAAATAAATGTGGTTTGTGTTAAATGCGGATGTTTAATTAGAGTTGGCTTTTTGTCGAGTGTTCTATTCAAGTATAATAAAATGGAAGTTTGCGAGGTTAGTGTTCTAAAAAGAAATGGCGCACTAAAGAAGAACCTCGAAAGTTTACTGGCGTAGTCGGCAGGATTAGTTTATTACGGAAGTAATAATCGTTCCTGGAATGAAAAACAATTTGTATGTTTCTGGTGAATAGATGAAGATACGTCCGGTATCAATTAATTAATGCACCAGCATTATAATACGAGTGGATACGATATTGATTTTTGAAAAATTACGTTGTTATATTAACATGACATATGATGATTACAATTTTCATTTATATTGTATGATTAAGATACGTCCGGTATCAATTAATTAATGCACCAGCATTATAGTACGAGTGGATATGATATGTCAATTTTGAGTGTATTTGTTACAGAAAATTAGTACGTCAGTGCTATTGAATACGCCAGTGTTCATGATAAAGTGGTCTTCTGTTAATACTGTTATTTGATAATTGAATACGCCAGTGTTCATCATAAAGTGGTTTTCTGTTAATTGAATTGATAATTGAATACACCAGTGTTCATGATAAAGTGGTTTTCTGTTAATACTGTTAATTGATAATTGAATACGCCAGTGTTCATGATAAAGTTGTTTTCTGTTAATATTGTTATTTGATAATTGAATACGCCAGTGTTCATGATAAAGTAGTTTTCTGGTAATACTGTTTCTTTTAGTAAATTTAAACAATTTAGAGATAAATCAGTTAACTTCCCTCGTGATCAGGTATGGCATTTCTTGCGAAGGGTAGAAAAGAGGATTTGATGGTTTTGGCGGAAGAATTGGGGATAATTACTAAACCTGAATTTAAAATTTTGGATTTGCGTAGAGAAATTCTTGGAAGTGAAGACTACGACGAAGAATTTACGAAAGAACTCCTCTTTACTATTATTAAAGAAAGAAAAGATCAAATAGAAAAGGAGGAAAAAGAAAGAAAAGATCAATTAGAAAAGGAGGAAAAAGAAAGAAAAGATCAAATAGAAAAGGAGGAAAAAGAAAGAAAAGATCAAATTGAAAAGGAGGAAAAAGAAAGAAAAGATCAAATAGAATTTGAGTTAGAAAAACTCAGAATCGAAAGGGGTGTTACTCAAGATTCTACGTCCTTAAATTTAGGGAGTAGTGAAAGATCAAAAAGCAGTTTCGAATTGATAAAATTGATGCCAAAATTTGACTTGAAGAATGATGACATTATGTTATATCTCACACTTTTTGAGAGACAAGCTAAAAGAGCCCACGTAGACATGACGGATTGGGTGTCAAGTCTGTTGCCACTTTTGCCTTCTGAGATCATACAACTCATCACACGGGAGTCAGAGGAAAAGTTTGAAGATTATGAATACGTTAAGGGTATTCTATTAAAGAGATTCAAGATGAATCCAGAAAGTTTCCGAAAAAAGTTCGTGCAGCTACAGAAAGTTTCCGAGAAATCGTGGCGTGATTTCGTATTTGAATTAACCAAGTACTTTGAAGAGTGGATTGATGGTCTCGAAATTAGAGATTTTGATAGCCTAAAGAAATTGATGATTACTGATCAACTAAAGAAAAGGGTACCTGGGGAGGTACGAGAACATTTCTTAGATGAATGGTTAAAAATTGTAGCACCCAATATGTTGGCAGACAAGTTAGATGAATATGAAAGTATACGTGTAAACTATACGAAATCAACAGGTATAGTCCGGAAAGAGAAGGTTGAATATCACCAAAGCGAATTTAGGGAAAAGGAAAAATTTGGAGCACCACCAAACATCAGAGGGGTTGGCGAAAAAATTTGGAAAAATGGAAATGTTCCAGGAAGGGGACATCAAAGTTACAAGAGCCAACCAGGTTACAATTTGAGAAATGACACTTCTAAAATCAACTATAAACCTATTTGTTTTTCATGTGGAGCTGAGGGTCATATTGGAAAATTTTGTACGTTAAGGAATAATCAGAGAAAATCACCCAACACTAATGCTCAAAGCAATCATGTTCGAACTATACAGTCTAAGGATGAAAATAACTCTCAAGTTCTGACAGCACGAATTACCGTACCGGTGTCAGTGCAGGATAATACCAAGAATAATGTGGATACCCTCCATACCATACATATAAAATGTGGAGAAACTTCACTTGTAGGCATAGTAGATTCGGGGGCACAAATCTCAGTGATACGTGAAGATTTAGTAATGGACGTTCATAGTGAAGGAGAGGGCAGAATCAAAATTGTCTCAGCTTTTGGAGAAAGTGAGATCGCTCCTTTGAAGATGATTTCGATGAAAATTGATGACAAATTACATGGAATAGTCCCCATAATATGTGCAGTTTCTAAAAAACTAACAAGTGATATGTTAGTGTGCTCTACAGCTTATGAGTCGTTGCGGGAGAATATACATTTGCATAAATTGGATCAGAATATCATGATCGATAATGCTACCTATCTTGGCGAAAAGGAGGAGAAAGTAGGGTCTGACCAGGAAGTAATGAATGAAAATGGTCAAGAAGAAAATACGTGCAGTGACCATGGTACTGTGAATGCTACTCAGGTCGAGAGTGACGGGAAACAAGAGCAGAAGTCGAGTAAGGATAACGAAGTAAAGAGCTCGTTTATTCAATTGCAACATGAAGATGAGACGTTGAGAAAAGTCTGGGACTATGCAAGAAAGGGACAAAATGCATACGAGATAATTGACGAAGTCTTGGTCCATTCTGAATGGATTACGGGTGAGACAGTCAAACAAGTAGTTTTGCCGATCTGCAAACGCCAAGATGTTCTTAGAATGGCTCACGAGATTCCATTAGCTGGCCATTTGGGAGAACAAAAGACTAGACAGAGAATTAAATTTTCATTCTTTTGGCCTACCCTAAAACAAGATGTGGCCAAATTCTGTGAAAGCTGCAAGATTTGTCAGATGAGACGAGTTGTTACATACAGGGACAGAATTCCCATACAACCGATAGCGAGACCAGAAACGCCTTTCGAAGTTTGGAGTTTAGATTGCATTGGCCCGTTATAACCTCCTTCTGGGCGAGGACATAAGTATATTATATGTGCGATAGATCTGTGTACAAGATGGGCTGAAGCCATTCCGGTTAAAGAAATCGGTGCAAAAACAACATGCAATGCATTGATGAAAATTTTTACTCAGACCGGGTTTCCAAAATTGATCTGCACTGATCAAGGAACAAATTTTACAGCAAAATTAACTGAAGCATTTTTAGGTATATTAGGGATATCTCCCAGATTTTCTACACCTGGACATCCCGAAAGCATGGGTGCTGTGGAGAGATGGAATAGAAATTTGAAAAATATGATGAACAAAAATATTCAGGAATATGGGCGGAATTGGGATATACACCTTCCCTACCTTCTGTTTGCATATAGAGAAGTTCCCCATAGTACAACAGGTGTATCACCGTTTCAGCTAGTATATGGACGTCTACCCCCAGGACCACTTGCTCTACTAAAAGATGTATGGATAGGAGAAAGGAAAATTCCCACCAGGGCATCCCGAAATGTGGAGGAATATCTACATGATCTAATAGAGAAATTGAAAAAAGGACATGAGATCGCAACTGAGAAATCCGAAGTAACTCAGGGAAATTACGCTTCTAGATACAATTTGAGATCAAAAGAAAAACATTTTAAGATCGGGGATAAGGTTTTAATTTTATTGCCCTCATCCAGCCATAAGTTACAAAACACTTGGATGGGTCCAGTGACGGTTATTCAGCTTACAAGGCCAAATTCGGCTGTTGTCGAATACGATGACGGAACTCGAAGAGAATTACATGTAAACAAATTGAGACCCTACATCAATCGCATCGGACTTATTTTCGACGAAGACAAAGAATTTGGAGAACTGCATTGTGTGCCTACAAACCGAGTTGACATTACGCGAAAGGAAGTAAGAAAGTATATTGAGGGGAAAACAGCGACCTTGGAAACAGAACAACGCCTACAACTAAGTTCCTTACTATGCAATTATCATGACGTTTTTAGCACTATCCCTGGACGGGCGAAGATGGAAGGGCATTCCATCAAGGTTACCTCAGAGTGTAGCCCTAAAAAGTTACATCCATATCGTATTCCTATGTCATTGCAGAAAGAAGTGGATCGTCAAATACAAGAATTACTAAATCTAAAATTGATTGAACCAAGCGACAGCGATTGGGCGCATCCCCTTGTATGTGTAGCAAAAAAGGATGGTAGCGTCAGACTTTGCGTCGATTTTAGATTGCTGAACAGTTTTACAGTGCCCAATGCTTATCCAATGAAAGTTGCTGATGAACTCAAAATGCTCATAGGAGGCTCTCAATATATCACAGTTCTAGATATGACCAAGGGGTACTGGCAAATCCCTATGAAAGAGGATGACAAACCTTACACAGCATTTGTGACCCATGCCGGACATTTTCAGTGGAGAGTGTTACCTTTTGGTCTGAAGAATGCAGGAAGCACATTTCAGAAATCAATGGACCACGTGCTGGCATCTCACCAGGAGTATTGTCGGTCTTACATTGATGATGTTGCTATATTTTCAAAAACGTGGCTCGATCATTTGTCCCACATAAATGCTGTATTCAAAACGTTGCGTGAAGTTGGACTAACTGTAAATCTCAACAAATGTGATTTCGGAAAAAAAGAAGTGGAATTTTTGGGCCATATTATATGGTCGGGACGACATTCTCCTGACCCAGATAAAGTTGAAACGATGAAAAAATTAGCACGGCCTATTGATAAGAGGGAATTAAGGGGTATTTTAGGACTAGCTAACTATTACCGAGATTATATCCCAAATTTCGCTTCAGTAGTGATACCTTTAATTGATCTAACCAAGAAAAGAATTTATAATGTTTTACTGTATTGTGTTTTGATATATATATGTGACTATTGGTTAAGTTATAACATTTCTTATTGTAACACGGTAGGAAATATTATTGTTAAACTATTAGATTTTTTTTTCTTGAAAATATTAGGTGTTTTGAAATATACTGTAATATTGTGTTGTTAAATCAGATGTAAAATGGTGTTCTTAAACAGATGTAAAATTTAATGTATCAGTATGCGCTTTTTAAGTTGTTAGGACTGTATTTTCAATGTGTATATGCCCATAGAACTCTATTTTCAACAACATTGTCTTTAAAGAGACGAATGTGCTTTTTTTTAAGGGGGGAGTAGTAAGACTCCAACAAGTTATTTTTTTTCCACATCGCCAAATCAGCGATGAAGACTCTGCCGGCAAGCATTTTAAGTGTTGCCAGAGCAACAGAGCGAGAGCGAGAAGATAGATATAGGTGGTGAAGGCGAAAAGCAAGGCGCATCCTGGGTCGTGAACATTTTAAAGAGTTAACCAGTGAATTAAATGTTTAAGTGTTGTTATGTTATGTGCTTTCGTCTAAATAAATGTGGTTTGTGTTAAATGCGGATGTTTAATTAGAGTTGGCTTTTTGTCGAGTGTTCTATTCAAGTATAATAAAATGGAAGTTTGCGAGGTTAGTGTTCTAAAAAGAAATGGCGCACTAAAGAAGAACCTCGAAAGTTTACTCTGATAATAAGAGAATTCGCATATACATAGCTGCCAACCCAGAGAATAAAAAATTAGGAACACTGTACGCGAGAAAAATGACACGCAATAGTTGCACACAAAATATATATACATGGGTATCTCCAACATGGGAGTACTTGCTTCCCCCCCCCCATTGAATTGCATGTCAGTATTTCTTAGCCAATGTATTATGTATTGACAGTGATTTTGCACCCCCCCCCCCCCGGAAGGAAAGATGGTGAAACTCATATATATATATATATATACTATATAATTAATCTTAATAAAAAAAAATAAGACCTCATGAGATAAGAATTTTGAAACATACATGAAAACTATTTTCATATTTGAAAAAAAAATGTCATTACACAATTTAAATACACTATTACAAAGTAAGTAAAACAAAGACAAATTAAGAATCTTTTTGGTTTATTGATACATAGGTAGCAGATTTGGCCTTTTTCAAGAAAGTGGCAATATGTTTGTTCATACCAAGCACCATTTATCTGATTATTTGGCAATTAAAGTAGACTGTAAAGTCAAAATACTCATGGAACTTCTAAAATCAGTTTTGTTTCTTTTTACAAGACTAAAAATTCGCTCACATGCAGCATTACTATGGGGGAGTGTTAGTATCCCCAACATGATACTACTCAATTTACCATACAAAAGTTTATACACAGGATCTTTTTGCTTTCCTAACTTAGCCCACTGAACATCAAATTTGTATTTGTATTATGCAAATATAATTAAAAAATTAACCTTAATAATTAGCCATAATATGAAAATAACTAGTTTAGTCGATCTAATATGCAACATTTAAATGATGGAGATGGATGGAAAAAGATACTAACGTACTCTCGGCAATTCACGCGATGTAACTGAATTGCGCAATCGCACTGTTTATGCGAAAATAATTAAGAAATTAACAGTAATAATTAATCAGAATATGAAAATAAGCTAGTTTAGTCGATCTAATATGCAACATTTAAATGATGGAGATGGATGGGAAAAGATGCTAACATACTCTCGGCATTTCATGCGATGTAACTGAATTGCGCAATCGCACTGTTTATGCGAAAATAATTAAGAAATTAACACTAATAATTAATCAGAATATGAAAATAAGATAATTTAGTCGATCTAATATACAACATTTAAATGATGGAGATGGATGGGAAAAGATACTAACGTAATCTCGGCATTTCACGCGATGTAACTGAATTGCGCAATCGCACTGTTTATGCGAAAATAATTAAGAAATTAACCATAATAATTAATCAGAATATGAAAATAAGCTAGTTTGGTCAATCAAAAATGCAATATGTAGAAGATTGAGATGGATGGAAAAAGATATTATTGCACTCTCGGCGATTTATGAGAACAAACTGAATTGCGCAATCGCAGTTTTATGCAAAATTAATGAACAAAATAACATTTTAGCGATTTATGCTGAATTAGACAACCTTTGAAGAAGTATATTTATTACGTTCATAAAATAAGCGATCGAGATCTTAATTTACATTACACGCGGCCGTAAATCTACGTTAATTTTATTATAGAGTTGCTACGATCCCGGGAATGGTAGAAATCAATGCTAAAAAAGCGGAAAATTGGCGTTTCCGAGGAATTATACCATGTCTGGTTAATTGATAAATTTCAAACAAAAAAATCCGGAGAATTTCGTTAGTAATTCGGAGGCCGGAGAAGTAATGAAACATCCGGAGTTTCCGGCCCAAATCCAGAGAGTTTTTTACGTCTGATCTGTAATCTTATGAGCGTACTTTTGTTCAAATAGAGAAAAATTTCCCACTTAGCTAAAAAAATCCCTTTTATAGGGAAAATTTTGGGGATATTATCCCTAAACGTAGGGATTTTTTCAAAAAATCGTTAAAATCGGGAGATACGTCTTCAAAAGCGGGAAATCGGGATAAACACTCAAAAATCGGGAATCTCCCGCCAAATTCAGTAGAGTTGGTACATATGTAACTTTTATGGTTGCAGAGGGGGAAATATGGGGTAAAACCGGAATATTTTCAAAAATTCGGATTTTGTGGAAAAAATTCGGATTTTCGGAACAGACGTAAAAATTCGGAACGAATCCGGAAAATTCGGAACGGTTGGCAGCTATGCATATACGATCAAAATGATCGTATATGCGAATTCTCTTTTCGATCACACAAAATGTAATTGTTTCCAGAAAACAAAAATTATCAGTATTCCCCAAATTAATTCGCCAGAATTTTAAATTGAATGCCAAGTTTCACAAATAAATATTGCATCCATATTAAAATAAAAAATCTGCAAAAGCAATAATGTTTTAATGAACGACGATTTATGCTTAAAATTGCAGCAACAGATGGCGCGGTGCCATTAACTATGGAGTCATAAAAAATATGGTACAAATCAGCCATGAACAGAAGGCTTTTATGACATAAAATAACTAAAAATCTAATTTGAATTTTTAAAAAATCTCACCAGACATGCCAACTTTCCAATCAGAAAAAGCAGGAGACTATTTTGTCGCAAATATATTGTTTACGTATGACACTTAATATTTGCTTACAACATTAAAATACTGTATACCATTTAAGTACATTATGCTTTAAACTTATCTGAAAAAAAAAATTCATGAACTATCTTTTAAATTAAAACAGTGTTAGTAACAAATTATAAAAAAAAAATAACTTGATAATATTAATTCTTAATTATTTATTAAATCTTAATGCCCCCCCCCCCCCCCCCCAAAAAAAAAAAAAAAAAAATACTGCATTAAATGTCAGTCACAGTACTGGTAGAATATGAAAATTCAGGACACTAATTTTATAAAATTTCAGGACAATAAATTATAAAACAAAAAATATATAGAGGTTTTATCCGGTGAAAATTATTTTATAATGAAAACAAATATTTATGTTTGGTAAAACACAGGTTTTCTCTAAAGAAACTAATAAATATTGATCTTTAATAAAAAGGAAATATATATATATATATATATATATATATATATATATATATATATATATATGATTTAGGCAAATGAAAAGGAAACTATTTTGGCAGGAATATAAGTGCTATATATATATATATATAGCACTTATATTCCTGCCAAAATAGTTTCCTTTTCATTTGCCTAAATCATTGCTTTAATGCCATTTCTTAGAAAATATCCCTTCACAGAATTCATACTACCCATTTTTCAAAATATAAAAATTTGTATTATGCAAATATAATTAAAAAATTAACCTTAATAATTAGCTATTATATGGAAATAAACTAGTTTAGTCGATCTAATATGCAGCATTTAAATGATGGAGATGGTTGGAAAAAGATACTAATGTACTCTCGGCAATTCATGCGATGTAACTGAATTGCGCAATCGCACTGTTTATGTGAAAATAATTACGAAATTAACAGTAATAATTAATCAGAATATAATTAATCAGATAAACTAGTTTAGTCAATCAGAAATACAATATGTAGAAAATTGAGATGGATGGAAAAAGATACTATTGCACTCTCAGCGATTCATGAGAACAAACTGAATTGCGCAATCGCAGTGTTTATGTCAAATTAATGAACAAAATAACATTTTAGCGATTTATGCTGAATTAGACAATCTTTGAAGAAGTATATTTATTACTTTCATAAAATAAACGATTGAAATCTTAATTTACCTTACACGCGGCCATAAATCTCCGTTAATTTCATTGGCATTACCCTGCATTTTGTTATGGATTTACTACGATCCCGGGAATAGTAGAAATTAATGCTAAAAAAGCGGAAAATCGGTGTTTCCGAGGAATTATACCATGTCTGGTTAATTGATAAATTTCAAACAAAAAAAGCTAGAGAATTTAGTTAGTAATGCGGAGGCCGGAGAAGTAATGAAAAATCCGGAGAGTTGGCACGTCTGTCTCACCAAGGCATATCGTCCCGAATCCTGGAATTCATGTATACCAAATTTCATGTTTGTACAACGTTTAAATTTTTTTTGCTACAGACAACACAGACAGACATCTTCTTTTATTATTATAGATTAACTATATATTTAAGGTCTAACAGCATTTATGTCCCTTGCGAGTTTTCAGAACCTATTCAGTGGATTTTATATTTTTTAAACAAAAAGGCTTAACCTGCAGATTAACAACCCAATACTTTTTACAAATAGAAGAACTCATTCAAATTTATTACATTTATAGCTATCTTCAGACCATCTACTCTGCTCATTTTCACATTTATTGAATTAATTTGTCCGCATTGTGTTCTTGGAATTTACTCAGCTCATTTTAATTATCTTTTTCAAAGGGTCTTCACTAACTGATTAGCAAAACATCAGAGTTTCCACCAAACACGTTTGAAAGGGTGCAGTGCACTGCCTGCCCTTTTGTTACCAGAACAGCGCCCTAATTGCCTTTGTATGAGAAGAACGCCCTCTCTGCCCTTTTGTTAGCAGATCAGATCCCCTGCTTATCCTTTTGTTAAGAGAGCAATGTCTGTCCTCAAACGAAAATCAACCAATTCTTGTATGACCTCAGATAAGTCCCAGAGGACTTTCTCTGCATTCATTACCGTAAATTTTGATCATGTCATCAGATTCAGCTGAAACAATAGTAACATTTTAAGTAAATTAAAGCTTTCCCACACATTGGAAAACCCAGGTTAAAATACTAAAATATTGAAATTATAACCTCTATACTTCGCAAACAAAGAGCTCATATAAAATCCAATTATATACACTTGTAGGGATTTCAAAGAGCTATATTCTTGCATGATTGTTTACAGGTTCAGCTTTTGAGATATCATTACTTACTTGAAAAAGAGGAAATTTTCACTCTTCTTCAACTCGACAAAACAATTACTCAAAAACTATAAGCACATTTTTAAAATATAAATATAGAATTAGCAACTAAATTTCCTAATACATATATTTATCCCTTACTATTTATATCTGTCTTTTATGGTTTCGAAGATATTTCGAGTGAAAATAAGCAAAAAAAAAAAAAAACTTGTTCGGAGAAATACTTTTTTAAATTTTTCAAAAAACAAATTCAAAATATTAAAAAATTGAAATTAATTTTATATATTCACAATCTTGACCCTATTTCCTACAAAACAAGAAAATATATTTACATTTTTGTCTATTAGACTTGGAGGTATACGCGACAAAAGTACTTACATTTTTTTTCAATGCTCTGATTTTCGTCATAAAAATCCCAAGCATAAATGTTATTCAAACATAAAAAATATGTGCCCTTTTTTCTATGAAGTGCCCTTTTCTGGTAACAGAACCCTGTCCTTTTTTAATCCTGGGGGAAACTCTGAAAACATGTTTGCCTAAATCAATAATGTAAATTTGGAATTATCACCATTTATTGAATCTAGTACTTCTATCGCCTAGTGTCCCAGAATCTACTCAAACAATTATCATGATTTTATTTTTAAACAAAATGTCTCAGCCAGCAGATTAGCCTAAAATGTTTGCTTAACTGGAGAATGCAATCAAATTTGAATTATGACCATTTATTGAATGCATCTGTCTCCAGTGTGTTTGTTCTCAAAATCTACTTGGATGTCTTTCATGATTATATTTTTAAATTTAAAAAAAAAACTGTCATAAAGTAGGACAATATTACTAAATTGTTCATCCATTTAAAAACTTAAATTTATTGCACTGTTGTTTTCAGTATAAATGTGTGTGGTTTATATATAAGCAAAACATCAGCTTTTTTTTTTTTTCACAATTTTTAAATTAAAATTACAATTGTTAAAAGTAGTAAAATATGATTCACAAATTTGACTCATACTTTAGCAGTTGTAAGAGCCAAATTGACTTGCAATTTTACCAGCGAAAAGCAAGTTCTGGGGTTCAGCTAGTGTTAATTAAATACCAAAGATATTTTGATGTTGCAGCAATCAGTCACTAAATGCTAATTTTGTGGAGCGAGTTTTGAATAAAAGGTATAAATGTATGACTATAAATAATGGTTTTAAAATTTATCATCTGATCAGTATGTAGGAATACTCATGCATTTCCCACCAAAGATTTTTTTATGCAGTGTAAATGCAGAATAAGACTCCATCACACAAGCAAGAATGGTTTGATATTAAGAGATATCCACTAATGAAAAGTGTATAGAGCTTTTGAGGGCATTTTATTGGCTAGACTTCAATAATATATCACAATTAACTGAAAAATTTGCAACCTCAAAAACAATCTAAATTTCCCCAATACTATTTATAAATAAGGTGTAATGATTGACTCAATTCTATATAATTATGAGATTTATTTTATATAAACAAAACTTACTTTTCACAAGGGGAAAAACTTATACACTGCACATTATTGTGGCTAAATTTCATGAACTGGTCAAATTTCTCACCAACCCACAATGCTACACCACGAGGATGAAATGTTGCTAAATATGTTCCAAGAGGAGACCATTCTACATAGGTTTCAGTCCAAGACTACAAAAAATAAATAAATCATAAGACAAAATTCATATAGTTAAAAATACAAAGATTCATATAGTCAGATGCAAATGTAGCAATACTATTGGATGCAAATACATTCAATCCTCATCATGTTACTAATTTAATCAGCAGTTTTCAACTTTTATTTAAGTACACGCTATCTGTCTTATTTCTTTCGATTATACCCAACTGTCCATATCTTTCAATTGTACCCCCATGACTGTTCATATCTTTCAATTTTACCCCCATAACTGTCCATATCTTTCCCCATGACTGTTTATCTTTCGATTATATCCTCTTCCCTCAGTTTTCAATTAACAAAATATTGCAATTGTTACACATTTGTTTTAAGATACTTAAAATTACACTACAAAAATAGGCAACTTTGCAAAGAAAAAAAAGAGGGTTTCAATTTAAAAAGACATTTTATACAGGGATGTATCTACAGTGGTCGGTGGTGGTCGGGGTTTCCACCACTCAAAATTTCCGACCACCACTCAATTGCCGACCACCACTCATCCAAAAAAATATACATATTATAATTACATTTAAAAAAAGTTATATTCAATTTTATCAAATGTTTTTCTTTAATATAAAAGCATACAATACTAATACTGTTTGTGTGCGCGAATTAACGTGAAGCTCCTTTCGAAATTTTATATTCTCAATTATAATTGTTCTGGAAAATCAACCACCACTCACATTTCTCTAGATACATCCCTGTTTATATAAAGGGCCTATCTGTTCTTTACATTAAAACAGTACATATTTTGTGAAAATTGGGCTTGTTTCATGAATGAAAAAAACTATTAATTTGTAATAAAATTACAAGTATTTTATATATTATTTTAAGGGCTTGTCTTTTAAATGATGTTATCATTTTAATACCTACATTTCCATTTCTAAGTGGAAGCAGTTGAAGGAAATGCTCCTCAAACATTTCTAAAGAATAAAAACACCAAGCACTAAAGAGAATATATATAATTATAAATTAAACTAGCAAAAAGCCGGCTTTGAATAGACTTGTGCATATGAAGTTTGCAAGCTGTGAAAGATTTCAAATTAAACAAAATATCCATTTCAATATCTGAAAATCCTAATACAAGAGAGCATAAGTTTCTAGAATTTAAATATTAAATTAAACAAATTAGAATACAGGAAAACAATAAAATAAAAGTAACACATTTAAATCAGAAAAATGTATCTAATATACAGGAGCGCGTTTAAATCACAATGCATGCAAATGCACATGCTTTGATTTGTGGTTTTAAAGTTTTCTTATTTGTTAGAAGCATGGTAAGCATTCACAGTTTAAAAATAGGTGTTTTGCTCCATTATAGTTCATTTAAATAATTGAAATTATGATTCTATAAATATGAGTGCAATTTCACATACGTATGCAAAATTTAATCCTCCTACCTATTGTAGTTTTTGAGTAAAATGGATAACAAAATTCAGGCAAATATTTATTTTGCTTTGTTAGGAATGAAAAATGCACTTAGTTTTGAAAGTCCAAGTACAAGACTTTCTTACGGGGTGCCTGTCTCCAGGAGACTCATCTCCACATCGAAAATAAGCAAATCAGGACCAACGGTGTGTTTTGTATAGCAATTTACGATCAGCGTTTAGGCTCCACCAATGGGGGTGGGCTGGTGAGTGGTCAGCTTATTGACCACTCACCAGTCCACCCCCACTTAGTTTTGAATGTCCATAACAATCTAGTCCTTTTTGATAGCCAGTGTTTCACAGTTTTTTTATATGCCATTTTCCAATTGATTTTCACTTTATATTTAGGATTAATACCCCCCCCCCCTCTCCGGAATATACCCTTGATTGGCAGCATATTTAATTTTGTCTTTTGACTGTTAAAATAATTTTACTTGGGAATATTCCTTTAACTATAACTATTCACATAGACAGAACACTATTTCCATAATTTCTTAATTATAAAAAATTGTTCTGATTTTTCCTTTCTATTTATTTTGCTTTTTGGTGATGGGGAGAGGGAGATTTTTTTATCCAATATATTTTTTTTTTCTTACATTTTATAATTTATTTGGTTATTTTTTTACTATTTCTATCATTACTTCCATTTTTTTAAACAAAATTTTAGCAATATGCTGAAATGTATGATTAATACACCAATCTTTCCAATATTTTAAGCGATATCAAAATTATTACACTTTGCTACAAAATACATAAAACAATTTAAATATCAATAATTAACTATATTTTATATGAATTTGCTGATTATATAGTTACAATTTAAGCTAGCACCTTCTTTTGCGACTGCAGGCAAAGTAAAAATGAAAACATTTTGACTTGAATTAAATATGAAAAATTTTAACAGTTAATTTCTATGTTGACACTAATTTATGACTTGACATTACTTTCACTGTCTGTAGATTTCTTTTTGCTCACATTGTTAATCCCTGATTCTGATTAACAAGCAAAAGACAGTGAAGAAAAATCTGTGTTGACAAATAAGCCCAGTCTGTGTTGGGTTATACTTTTGGATATTTAATAAATATAACGTTTTTCTACCACTTACGACCGGCCATTCCATTTATTTAAATTATTTAAGATGTTTAATTTGATTTATTTAGTTAATGAGATGTTCAAAAGTTGTAAAATGTTTTGAAAATTCTATAAAAATGAAGTTTAAATTTTAATAAACGTTAGATTTTTGAAAACCTAAATTCTGTGTTCTCTCTTTTATTTTAATGTATTTTTATTTTTAGGAAAGTGTCATTTTAATATTTTACAGGATTAGTACATATTTGTACACTTAGGGTAACTGGTCAATAGATCCACTTCAGTTTATTTAAGAATTCAGTGTATTTTAGAAGTATTTCAGAAAGTTTTTAGGAACTTAGAATGGTTTATATTTTAGAGTGTTTTCAGATGATTTTTAGGTTTTAAGAACTTTAAGAACTTTACAGTGATAATTTAAGAAATTTGAGAACTTGGAATATTTTGAATCATTCAGAATGTTTTAGTATTTCATAATGCGTTTTTCCACCCGACATCTGTATATAATGGGGGTTCTGTCTACAGAATATTAAAAGTTTAAATTCATGACATTTTCGTGACCTCACCAGAAAATACACGTCTTAAAATAACACTTCTTTTAGCTATCTTGTTATAGATATCTATAGTAAATATTAGATATATTTCATAAAATGGTTAAACAATTCTGGCTGATTTCATATATTGAATGCTCTATATCATGAAAGCAAGCAATAAAATTTCAAAGAATAAACAAATTATCTACATTATAACTAACTTTAAAATTTATATAATATCTACCTCTCTTTCTTGCAAAAGTGAAGGTTCAGGAGTTGTATTTAAGTATATACCAGTCTTTGCTCCACCATCATACATTACACTGTACTGATCACATGCATCTGATTCTTGCAGCCAATACCTTAGGTTGCCCTACAAACAAACAAAAAAATTTTTTACAAAACTAAAATTTTATAAAATGGCAATACAGATTTAGTTTAAATTAGACAGTAGTTCTATAATAAAATTTTCAGAGCAGAATTCTTAGTAAATTATGGAGCATTTAACTAAAAAATTGTAAGATTTCAGGAGTTTATTGAGAAGAAATTTAAGTTTCATTTTTTGACTCTTCCATATACGAGGGACTATGTTTTAGAATGCAGCAATACCAAAAATAACAGCTTTCAGTGCACACAATTTTCTTTTAATTTGAACTTTCATATGAATATTGGCCAGTAAAGAATGAGAAATGCTATAAAATTCTTTTTATGGCATAGTTTTGAAGTTAATAAGGTAGTAACAAAACATGGATTTAAGTCGAAGGAATTCTCGAACTATAATTTATTATGACTTTCAACATGGGTAGACACAGCAGCAGTGTATGGCAATTGAATGAATTCATCTTTTGGTGATGAAGCACCATCTACAACAATAATTTACAATTGGTTTAAAGAATTCCATCTTGGACGTAGGAGTCTGAGTGATAAATTTCATAAAGGTTGACCAAGAACTGCTGTGATGCCAGCCATACAACAAATGATCACTTTAAATCGTCATGTCACATATAATAAAATTGGGGCATCTTTAACCATTTCAAGGATCCGAATGCAATCAATTTTACATGATCATTTAAAAGTCAAAAAGGTATGTATGTGTGTTGGATTCCATACAATTTAACTCAAGCTCAAAAAAGTGCATGCGTTAAATGGTGCAAGGAAAATCTCATTCAACTCTGGTGCCTCAAAACATGTCTGATATTGTAATAGGTGACAAAATGCAAATTTATTCCTATGAGCCCACAGCAAAACAAATCTACTGTTTGGGCATTTCAAAAGAAACCAAATCCTACAAAAGTTGTTTGTTTCAAAAGTGTTCCAAAGAAAATAATTGCTTCGTTTTCTGGTAAATTGAGCCATGTTGCAACCATTGCTTTGGAAGATCATAGAGCAGTATGAATGAATGACATGAAGGCGGGCGGCTCCAGCACAGCGACCAGAGGTCTATTGTACTATCTCCAAAGATTTAAAAAAAAATTAAAAAAGTCCCTAAAAAAAGAGACCAGTAGCCGAAGCAAAAATCAGCAGGCACTTGACAGGAATGTCTTGCAACTCCCAGGGCTCGATCGCATGTCAACCCAAGTGTTCGAACCTATGTGCGGAGAACACCTCACACTCACAGAGTATGTGTGTGGCGGTTTCTTCGCTATAATTGCAGCCTCTACATAGCGAATCCTTAATGACACCCATAATATTTAGGTGTCTTTTAAGGGTGCAATGCCCAGTAAGGAGCCCAACAGTCATTCTAATGCCAGTTCTACTGAGCTTGAATAATTCCTTTTGAAGCATACTAGGGCAATTACAGTTAAGTATTTTCGCCTGCCTTTGGCTCTTAGTATTACGCCAGTTCTTGCACTGAAGCTTTCTAAAGATGTCATAGACAGTTCTTCTAATCCAGGGGTGGGCAACACGAGGCCGATGGGCCACATGCGGTCCGCCGGGAGTCATGTTGCTGCCCATGGAGCTAGGTCAAATAAACATAAATGTTAACATATGTTGTACATATGGTCAAATAAACATAAATGTTAACATATAATGTACTATCACCAAAAGAACATTACACCATGAGTCGTTCGTATCATATATTTTTAAATTATAGCTAAGAGAAATTTGAAATATCTCACATTTTTGGAAAAATTCATTAGTTTTGAGCTATTTTAAATATCCCGCATTTTCGGGAAAAATCATAGATTTTAGCTATTTCAAATATCGCGCTATTTGACACTCAAGGTTACTTAGTTTTTTGTCCAATGCTAGGTGTTGATAAAATTTAATATGAGACTTCAACTTTTGATATATATTTTCTGCGGTCTTCAGCGTCTTCGAGAAGCTCGCAAAGCTATCGGGCTCATACTTATAACTACTTTCAGTCCAGCTTGACAAAGTTCCGTGTTATTCTGTAGTTTCATTCTATTATCGTCCCTGCATCGGGAGAGATTTTGCGATCGACGTTAAAATACATATTTATCATATTTATAATAAGAGTTCAAACTACTTTAACCAAGTATCCTGTCTACCATATTGATTCTATAGTAAGTAAACCCTGAAATGTTTTATTTATGTAATTTAAATTAATTAATTATTATTAATTAGTATTACCTGTGGTGTTTTATTTTTTTCAGTTAAAAACGAAGACCTACAATGGCATCAACTAGACGTTGGACCAAAGAAGAGAAGAATCACAGAAGAATTAAGAAGTTTTCAAGACAGGTGGACTATAAACTATTTTGTCGTGGAAATTAAAACAAAGCCCATATGCTTGATATGCAACGAACCTATTTCTGTTTTGAAAAGAGTATAACATCAAATGGCACTACGAGACTAAACATGCAAATAAGTTTGATAAGTACAAAGGGCAATTTTGACAAGACCAAGTAAATGACTTAAAAAAAAATTTCTGCACAACAAAAGATATTTACTAGAGTGAGTTCACAGTCAACATGCTATGTAAAAGCTAGTTATGCAGTAGCCATGATACTAGCAAAAAAATCGAAGCCATATTCAGATGGTGAAATGGTTAAGGAATGTTTGAAGAGTGTCGTTGAAATTCTGTGTTCAGAAAAGAAGAAGGATTTCTCAAAAATAAGTCTGTCTCATCAGACTGTTACTAGGCATGTGGACGACATTGGAAAACATACTGTAAATAATTTGAAGAGTCGAGCATCCGAGTTTATATTTTATGCTCTAGCATTGGATGAAAGCACAGATATGGCAGATACTGCCCAACTGGCAATTTTTATCAGGGGTGTTGATGTCCATTTTAAAAAGACAGAAGAATTAGTGGCACTGTATCCACTTAAGAAACTACTAAGTCACAAGATTTGTTAGAGGCAGTTACATCGACATTGAATCGCTTTTCATTACAACTTCACAACTTATTGGGCTTAACAACGGCTGGTACTCCAGCAATGGTTGGGAAACACGAAGGTTTAGTAAAATTGATTGAAAATGAGGCCTCCAAAGTCGGTAATACTTCAATGCTAAATTTTCATTGTGTCATTCATCAGAATTTATGTTCGAAGTCCCTCAAAATGGACCATGTCATGAAAGTGGTCATCAAAATAGTGATCTGTTCATTAAGTCAAACAGGTTGAATCACCGTCAGTTCCAAGAATTTCTAAAGTCTTTGGTCTCAGATTATAATGACGTTACATTTTATGCAGAAGTAAGATGGCTGACCCATGCCGAAATGTTGACAAGCGTGTTTGATTTGCAGAAAAAGAAATACAATCATTCTTTGAAAGCAAGTCAAAAAGTATCCTACAGTTTGAAGACAAAGAGTGGATTTGCGACTTTGCATTTCTGGTCGATATAACTAGCCACCTAAATGAAGTTAATACTCATCTACAAGGGAAACATAAATTAATTAATAAGATGCATGATCATATTTCTGCATTTCAAATGAAACTTGGTCTTTGGGAACAACAGTTGAGGACAAAAAACTTTACTCACTTTCCTACATTGTCATTGCAATCACACGTCACACAGGAAGGGGCGGATAAATATGTGTCTTTGATATCTGACTTAAACCTTGAATTTGAAAACCGATTTCAGGATTTTAAAAAACATCATGTGCTTTTTTGTGCATTTGCAACACCATTCATGGTAGACATGAATTTAGTAAAAAGGAAGATTACAAATGGAACATTGTGAAATGTGTTGTGATTTTGAACAAGGATAAATATCCTGCATTTTACTAACATGCTCTGTTGATGGTTTCGCTACTTGGAAACACTTTTGTGTGTGAACAGCTTTTTAGTCGCATGAAGCACATCAAATCACAAGTAAGAACACGAATTACTGATATTCATTTGGAAAACTGTTTGAGTGTAGCGACATCAGTCGAGATCAATTTTGATGCACTTAGTTCTGCAAAACAAAGTCAGATGTCTCACTTTTAAATATTTTTAAATTGTCTCATAAATATGTTTGATTCTTAGTTATGTTTTATTTTATTCAAAAAAATAAATATACCTATTTCTTGATTTTTTTTTACATTAAACGAGACAAGCGTTTGACCATGATCTAACCTACTGGGAAGCGACGATTTGCTTGTTTACTTTAATTAATAAAAAAAATTAGGTGCGTGGCCCGGCACGAAATACTATTTCTGAAATTTGGCCCCCCTGCTAAAAAGGTTGGCCACCCCTGTTCTAGTCAGTTCATTAGGAACACCCAAACTTGGCTCGGAACCAACAAAAGGTGTACTTGAATCTTTTCTAGTCAACTCATCAGCCATTTCATTACCTGGAATGCCTGAATATCCAGGCACCCAGTAAAGTATGACTTGATTGTTGCCAGCAATCTTACAAAGTGCAGTATAGCACAGCACTCCCAGACAAGAGATGATGTCATAGTAGACTTTCCTAAAGCCGTAAGAGCAGCCTGACTATCAGAGCAGATAAGGATTTGGTTTCTCCTGCAATTTCTGTCAGAGCAAATTCTACAACACATTAGAATAGCAAAGACCTCAGCCTGAAAGACAGCGTAGCTGCCAACAGGTTAAAATAATTTTGTACCATCATCCGAACAACATACACCAGCACCAGTACTAGTGCCTAGCTTACAGCCATAAGTATACCATACAATACATTTCTTCTTATTGTACGTAGGAGTCCTCTTCCAGTTATCCGGTGAAGAGACCTGAATTTCATAAGGCTTGTCAAACATATATCTGACAAGAATGCCATCAGATGGCATATGGAAATAAAGATGATTTATAACATTACTGTTCAGATTACTACAAGATAAATACTTTTGAGTAATTTTTTCAGTGTTTCAGATATTTAAGTCTGTTCATGCATATGAGAACCTCAGCTTCAATGTGCATGTAGAGTGGGTGCAATCCAGGCAAAAGTTCGAGAGTTGCAGTAGGAGTGGTTTTCACGCATCTAGAGATCGCATGCATTTTCAGTCAAGAAAGTATAGTCAAAAGTTCTTTTGAGCATTAAAACTGCACCAGTAAATAGTTCTAATTGCTGCATAAAATAATGCCTATAATAAACCAGTCATGTATATAGTTACCACGCTTTGGCAAGATTCATATGATTTACTAAATACAAAGGACTGTGAATTTTTTTAATTCCCTTCTGTATGTCTTCTTTATTTCTCGCATACATAATGCTATTGCATCTACGAGAATCATAGAATTTTACCAGTTTCTCAGAGTTAAACTCAAAATAGAAACCTAGACAAAAATCCATTTCCCACTTTCATCCAATATTAACAAAGGCCAAATAAAGCTGAAGAGCTCAATGAAGTTACATGTGGTATTTGATGCATCTACTTCCACTGAAAATTCTTTACAGTACAACGGAGGAGTCATACAAGATGACTTATTTTCAATCATGATTAGATTTCGAAAGCACTGTGTGGCCTTCGTAGCAGACATTAAAAAGTGATACCGTATGATCCTTATTGATCCACTCCAAAGAGACTTGCAAAGAATCGTATGAAAGGAAGGTGTTAATGATCCTGTAAAGATTTACAAACTTTGTACAATTACTTATGGAACTAAAAGCGCACCGTACTTGGCTACGAGGTCACTAAAGCAATTAGCTTTAGACGAAAGAAAAAACTTTCCCTTAGCTGCTTCAGTCACGAAGAGTGACTTTTACAGGGACAACGTGGTCACGGGATGTTCAGACTTAAACACTGCCAAAGACCTCCAACAACAATTGATGCTTTTGCTTAAGCGCGGAGGAATGAGTCTCCATAAGTGATCGGCAAATGAGCCAAAACTTTTGTGCGGTATTTCAGAAGGTTCCGAAGATTATTCATTTAGGTCTACAAGTGAAACTAAAGCTTTAGGAATCTTGTGGAAACCTCAGAGTGACTGCTTTTCTTTTAAGGTAACTGTGGAACAATAGAATGTTTACACCACACGTGCAGTGCTTTCAAACATTGCGAAAATATTCGATCCTCTTGGACTAATTGGACCAATCATCACAAGAGCTAAAATATTTATGCAACGGCTATGGATTCTACAAATAGATTGGGATGATTCACTCCCTGAAAAGGAAGCCCAAGAATGGCATAGTTTTTTAATTTCCTTGAGGATTGTAAATGGCGTCAACGTCAGCAGGTGCATTTCAACTGAGAATACAGGGCGTGTGGAGATTCACGGATTTTCAGATGCATCCGCAAATGGTTTTGGAGCTGCAATATACTTCAAATCCATTACAACTTCTGGTAAGATTACTGTACATTTTTATGCAGTAAATCAAGAGTTGCACCAATCAAATCAATCACCATTCCACATTTAGAAATGTGTACTGCCGTCCTGCTATCTCAACTTCAGCAACAAGTCGTTAAGTGCTTGCGACTGGACATTCCAGAAATTTATCTGTGGTCAGATTCCACGATTGTGCTTGTGTGGATAAAAACTGTACCTCATCAGTTAAAAACCTTTGTAGCCACCAGAGTTTTCTACAATACAGAGTCTGACAAATAATGATCAATGGCATCATGTGCGTTCAGAAGAAAATCCAGTAGACCTAATCTCCAAAGGAATAGATCCAGAGAAAATCCTGCATAATGAGCTTTGATGGCATGGACAACCTTTCTTGTGCCAACCTGATCTTCTCAGTAATTGTGTGAACTCTTCTGCAGACGATGAAGAGTATTCTTGTGAACTAAAGAAAAATGCCAAAGCTAATCCAAAGACTGATGAAACTCAGACAAACATTCCATTAACTATACATATCTCTTCCTTTCTAAATGATATTCTTTGTCTTAGCAACAATTATGTTAAAATCCTTTGAGTTTTAAGTTATATTTTCAGGTTTTGCTACAACATTGGAAACCCAAATGAGAAGGCAGTAGGTCATCTTACTGCTACAGAAATTGAAAGATCACAACAGTTTCTGATCAAGTGCATACAGAAGGAGACCTTTGGTAGGGAAATTTTAAATTTAGAGAAAGGTAAGTCTGTACCGAGTAACAGTAGACTCAAATCATTGAATCCATTTCTCGACAATAAACACATTTTAAGAGTAGGTGGTCGCCTGAGTAATTCAGATCTTAATTATGAGCAGAAACATCCAGCTATTTTGCCTAGTAAGCATAAACTTACAAAATTAATTACTGAACATTTTCATAAGAAATATTTTCATGTTGGCCCTCAATCCTTGTTGTCTTTCATAAGACAAGTGTTTTGGCCAATTAGCGGCAGAACGTTGTGCAGAAGGGTAGTTCATGAGTGTGTGACTTGTTTTAAGAGTAAGCCTGTCTTAACTGACCAAATCATGGGAAACTTGCCCCAAGAACGTGTTGCTCAAACATACCCTTTCAATCATAAGGGTGTCAAATTTTGTGGACCGTTTAGTGTCAAGTATAAAAATCAGAGAAAGGGTGTATTAAATAAAATTTATGTTGCCATATTTGTGTGCTTTGTGTCCAGAGCAGTCCATCTGGAAATTGCCTCGGATTTAACCCCGTGGTCTTTCATTGCCACTCTCAAAAGATTTTTTGGTAAACATGGTAAGAGTGCGAAAATTTTCTCAGATAACACTTTGAATTTTGTAGGTGCCCACTCAGAAATTAAAAGATTGCACAATTTAGGAAATATACCCAGGTGCAGACCAACAAGTACGAGTAGTACAGGTACAGACACCAAAGGGTATTTACAGACGCCCTATCTCCAAGATTTGCGTTCTTCCTTTAAATAATTAGTTAACTTTTTTTATTATTGTAATTCTTGTGTTTTGTTTTCTATGATAGCACATGCTTATCTATTAAGAACTGTTAAATTTTAGTTTGCTTCAATTAGCTATCTTCATCATGATTGTGTTCATTTTAAAATTCCTTTGTATATTGTTTCAATTTGTGTAAACAATAACTTGTGGGCATTTTCTTCTTATTACAATTTGTTGAATTTTTAAAAAACATTGCAATGCCGGGTGGTATGTTGAAGCCCATATGTATTAATTGAAATGAGCTGCGAGGGAGCGCTGCGGCATGAGTTTGTGTTGTGTTGAAAAAACAGTGTTGTGTTGGATGTAAATGGAGAGAGTTCGCATTCCATCTTCGTGTTTGTGAAATAAATAAGTAATTACAGTTCACTTGTGTGCTATTGATTTGCGTGAAACCCAAATTCATAATTTTCCCCCTATATTTCCAATATTACCTGCTCCCTTTGTTTTTATCTTTTAATCACTTATTCCATAAGCTTTTCAATCATTGCAATCGTGACTATTCCGATAATTTTTTCCGGGCCTTGTGAATATAGTTTTGTAAATTATTGTATTTCAAGCAGCAGTTTTATTTATTGTAATTTTAGCTAATGTCATTCTATTTTCCATATGATCGTTATAGACTGTACATATGTAGGTCAAAGTAAAACAACAATTAATGATATCAGCTCTTCAACTGGAAAAAGTTTGGTTTTCGAAACTCCTATTCCTTCTTCAAAGAAAGCGTGGCACTTCTCAAGGGCTCGTTTGTGTCATATCCGCATCGCATTTGGAACCATTAAAACCACTCACTTTCCAACAGGTGTTTGTGGTCTTTAGGGGGAGGAGGGGGCAGGAAAAGAAAGGAGTATAAGTGGACAAAAAGTCGAAAGAGGGGTCAAAACAAAAAGTCGCTCAAAAATACATTTATTTTCTTTCTGTTTTTGGCAAATCAAATTCGAAGACCGCTTTTTTTGTGTGTAAAATAATCTGCAGGCTGCTGAAAAATCTGCAACGTCCATCTCCCGTCTCGCAATTTCTGCTACCAGGCTCATGGTAAAGTTAAACACACTTAGGCCAAACGTGATGCATAAGTAAACAACATAAGCATAAATGTATTTGCCTAAAATAGCATGTACTTCCACGTGTATTCCGCCAACATGTTATGGTGACATGCCTTTGGGTAAATTTACAGTCATGTTTAATTTGCAGAAGAAACTGAAGTACTTTTAACACATACTAAAATAGTCACAAATTATACCTTCATTACTT
This sequence comes from Amaurobius ferox, assembly GCA_951213105.1. Taxonomy (NCBI): domain Eukaryota; kingdom Metazoa; phylum Arthropoda; class Arachnida; order Araneae; family Amaurobiidae; genus Amaurobius; species Amaurobius ferox. The sequence continues at coordinate 23,703,837 of OX578149.1, forward strand.
CAAGAAGAACCACTTGCTACACCACACTGATAAGATCAAAACTCGACATATAGATGAACACATCATGATGACAAACATCACAACCGGAACTCTTTTTCTGAAAATTAACTTCCAGCTATCAACTGTTACTGACCCAATTGAATACTGAATCCCAAAATAACCACTTTTGAGTGGAATACAATGGAATAACTACTGCATCAAGTTGTGTCCTATATATATCGGAAAATGGAACCTTTCTAGAATGTGGACATGACCAGAAACATCCTCGGATATGCAAATTACTTGCATAGACATCAAGGGCACTCAATTTGCATACACATGCTATGATTTACTACCAAGTATAAAGTGAGTCGCTCACATGAACTTATGGGTTGAACTTCATTTAGGGGAATCGTGAATCACAATTGTTTTTATCTACGTTTTTCTAACACAGAAGACATAGATGGTGCTGTAAGGGACTATGCTTGCTTTATGATGCTTTCATTCTTTTACTATGATTTGTGGAAGAGCAGATAATTTGATATTTTGTGTATCATAAATTGTTTCATTTTTGAATATTTAGGAAGGTAGCTAGTTATAAATAACACCTGCAGTAACTTTTATACATAATTTTACAACAGTTATAAATTTTTTGTACATGATATCAATCTAATTAGTATCGAATCTTCAGTAATCTGATATTGGATATTCGGTATCAGTTCTTTTTTTGGACCTGTGACATCCCTAATCTGAATATCTAATAAAGAAAATTACACATGTGTGTAGTAAAATATAACACTGCCTTTTTACATACATGATCAACATAAGGCTGTGGTGTAGGAGGTTCCCATTCATCAGGAATATTTTCATACCTAAAGAGAAACTTCATTAATAAAGCTAAATATAAGTTAAAATGTTCTTTCATGCATAAATTATTAAGAAAACATGCTTGCATTAAATTAAAATACAGGGTCTGTCCGGAAAGTAATGTCAATGATTTTATTCAGAAGTGACTGTACGTTCCAGCATGTTTGACCGCTGCGGGAATTGTGCTGGGGGATCTCGGGAACGAATGCAGCCGGTCGCCAGTAGTCTCCGAGCAGCCGGAGAGTTTGGACAGGTTTTTTCATGAGAGTCGTTTCAGTATCCCATACAAGTGGAAAATGCAACATTCGCTCGAGCAACGCATGGCGATCAAGTTTTGCGTTAAAGACATTTAACTTTGATTTTAATTTTGAGTCTTGGTTGTTCGAGTACGACCCCGAGACAAAGTGCCGAGTGGCACACGCCAGCATCCCCTCGTCCCAAGAAGGGCAAGATGTCCAAATCGAAAGACGATGCTGATTGTGTTTTTCGATATCCGGGGGCTCGTCCACCATGAGTTCTTACTGTCAGGCACAACGGTGACAGGAAAATTTTACGTCAAAGTGCTCCAGAGGCTCAAGCACAGGGTTCAACGGGCCCGGCGCAACATCGCCACGGTTTGGAAGTTCCAACACGACAATGCGCCTGCGCACACATCCTTTGTTGTGACGGACTACCTGGCCAAGGCAGGCGTGCCAACCATTCACCAGCCTCTACAGTCCCGACTTGGCTCTCCCATACTTCTTTTTGTTCCCGCGACTCAAAACTCTGATGAAAGGACTGCATTTCGGGACGGTCGACAACATCAAAGTGGCTTGTACCAGGACTTTAAAGGACATCCCGGAGAAGGATTACCGTACCACCTTCGATGCATGGAAATCCCACTGGACCCGCTGCATTGACGCAGGAGGAATGTATTTTGAAGAATATTGATGGGTTGTAATGATCGGAACAATAAATTCTTTGTTCTTGAGTCATTGACATTACTTTCCGGACAGACCTTGTACATGCAAAATCTATATAAGCTACTTAGTGTTTCAGATGTCAAAAGATTGTTGATGCACTGTGTGAATTTAAATTTAACCTTTCCTCTTGCTTACTAAGATATATAAAGTGTACATATATGCTACGCCACCCACTGAAACATTAAAAATCATTTACTATACATATAAATACATTTAAAAAAATTATTATAATGCATATAATTATGTGATTATTAACAAAATTTTCTTCTTCATCTTTACATATAATATGAATTCTGCTGCTCTTACACTCCAATTATTGGTTTCTTATGAAACTGTGTTCAATTTTGTTTGAAGCATATTAAAATTGCACTTTGAAATACTTTAATTTAATATTCAAGATTTTTCAACTATTTTTATATTTTATTGACTAGCAGCCTTTGGCGACCAGCCTGTTCGCTATCCTTGAAAATTCTAACCATGTCAAACTCGCCGGCCAAATTCTCCGATTGCCAAATTTTATAGCTCTGCGAAGCGGTTGCTGAGCCTATAGTGTATAAGACACACATACATTGCCTTTTATTATTTAAGATTATTAGATTATTATCAGAAAGAATAAAAAAAAGAAATATTTTAAATATTCCTCGTGACTATATTAGTAACTAATTTGCAGAATTTTAAACCATATAAAAACTTAATTAGATATGTTTTAGTTATCATCATTCCTTTTGAAGAAACAAAACCCTTTTCCCATTCTTAAAATCTGAGATTATTCCCCCATAGTATACGGGTATATCTTCTAATCATAAAAAAGTGTATTAGCACTTGAATAACACATGAATATTTGGAAGTAGGGTTGTTAAGCACCATTGATTGTCATACAAATCTGAAAATAACTTTCAAACAGCAGTCATTGACATTTTAAAGAACCCCTTATAAATGCTTTCACCTCATGGATTACTGGTGTAAAAATTTATGTTTGTGTATATAAAATGATGATATAAAAAATATTCCTATCTACTTTTCTGATCGTAAGTAAGCAGCCTAAATTATATGAGGATTTTTAATATCTTCTATTTGTGCAGTTAGAAAAAAAAACGATTTATATTTTAAAGTAAGAGATGTGTTATTATAAAATATGAGTTTTCTATATTATGTAATTTTGTTTTAATAATGATTTATATATTTTTAATTTGAGTTTTAAAATTAATCACCCTATTTTTTTTCTTTAAAATATGTAAAAAATAAACTATTTGATCAAACTGAAAATTTAAAATTTTACCAATTTACTGCATCTCTAATTAATTATTTGAATATAATAAATCTTTGCCTATTATTGTATGTTTCATTTTTAACAGTATCAACCAGTACAATGCACCCTTTGATTTTTAATCTTTTATAATTTTATTTGCATCACTAATTATTTTATATAAATATGTAAAATAGGTAGATTATCTGTATCTGTTTTACATTCTATGTGTGGGCTACATTATGCAATGTAGCATTAATTTTTAACTAAAATTTATAATTGTGCCCTGTTGAAAATATGTGTACCTTTCACATGCAAGGTGCCCTTTTTGAAAATTAGCACCCTGCCCTTTTGAAATCCTAGAATGAACACTCATGGTCACTTACCAAATTTTACTGTACAGCTATTTGACACCAGCAACACCACCAAGCAGTAATTCCAGTTACATTTAAAATCCACTACAGTAAAAAATTAATAAAGAAATTCACCACTCACTTAGCAAAATCTGTAAAGAGATTAACGTCAAATACGTGATGTTTGTCAAGTTTATACCCATTAGTGGATTTGACAGCTTCTATAGCATTCTCAGGTGATGCAAATTCAAAAAAAACATATCTGAAATACAAAAAATACGAATAAGAGACAAAAGTTCAATATTTTTGTACATATACTTTGTTTATTTAACACTAGCAGGATATGATTGAAAAAAAAATTTGGTGCAACTACTGCAATCATAATTAACATTTTAGTAACACACCTTTTCTTCATGAAAAGGCTTTTCTTTGATTTATACTTTTCTTTCTGCAAAACGGTGACAAAAAAAAAACGGTCTTACTAGTTCGGTCTATGAACGAGCAAGAAAAATCTGTAGAAGCAGCGTTGCGTGTGTGTTGGACGCTTAATAAACACCAGAAGCCATTTTCAGACTCTGAGATAGTAAAAAAATGTATGTTGGAAGTGGCCACGGCACTTTTTAAAGAGAAAAAGTATGTTGTTGCCGCAATTCAAGGTATTCCATTGTCAGCAAGAAGCAATACAAGAAGAACCGAAATTTTGGCTGCTGACAATAAAAGTAGTTTGCTCAAACTTCTGCAGAAGGAGCCTTGCTACGCCATAGCACTTGATGAATCATGCGACATTGTTGATGAGGAACAAATGTCCATTTTCGTTCGATTTTTGGATATTGAAAGTAAATCATTATGTCTGTGAAACTTCATTTTCAAAAATGAATTTTTTGAAAAACGAATATCGCTCGAGATTAAAGGCCGCCCACCTTGAAGACATTCTTTGCATAAGCTGCTCCCCGCGTGAACCTAACTTTAAAAAACTGGCTCAAGACCGCAAATGTTATTTCTCCCATTGATTTTTGAATGCAAATATGCATATCTACTGTATTTCATATTATTTTACGAGTGAAAATTAAAATAAAAAACTACTAAGGAATGTAAGTTTTTTTTTCTGGACCTCGATACAAATTTTCAAAAGTATCCGGACCCCACCTAAAATTACTTACCGACCCCTGTGTTAGAGAGATTGATTGAGAAAAACGTAAGCCACATGAAAAACTTTAGGATGGAAATTTCCCTTTTTATGGTGCTCACATGTGCTTTCTCTCGTTTTTGTATGATATTTGTATTTTATGAATTTTTGCACTCTTTCAATTTTGCATAATTTCATTAATGTACAATTTTTTTTCTAAGTATCGTTTTTCTGAAATTTCATTAAAGTACAATTTTTTTTCTAAGTATCATCTTTTTTTAATACTTTAAAATTATTTTATACTTATTTATGTATGTTTTTTACAATATTTTTTCTGTATCGTTTTTCGGAAATTTCATTAAAAGTACAATCTTTTTCCTAAATATAGTCTTTTTTTTAATACTTTAACATTATTTTATACTTATTTATGTATTAGCTTTTTATGCATTTTTGAATATTTATTTTTATATTTGTTATGCACAATGCCCAAAATGGCGTCCATTAGGACATTTCAAACACCATACGCGTTAGCACCATTCTTAGTGAAAAAAAAAAATGGATTTCGCCAAATTCTTTATACCGATGCTGTTCCTATTTTATTTATACATATTTACATAAAATATTGATTCGTACTTTTACCTTGATTTGACGTTTTTTCATTATTGTACATTTTTTGCCACTGGGTTAATGAAAAATGTAAAACCAAGGTCTCACTCTATTCATAAAGAAATCAGACAGTAGAAAAAAGAAAACTTGGGAGTTAAAAATGTGGATTAACTCATTACAATATTTTTAATATGTATTTAACATATTTAATTAATATAGAAACATATATCTGCATTTTAATAAATATTCATTAAAAGAAAATTTGTAACTTTCATTTCCCTTGAGAAAGGAAAGTATTTTAAATAAACAAGAGAAATAAGGATAACTAATAAGTTCTCTATAAACTTTGTAGACAATATAATTTTTTACCCATAGTAGTTTTGGTCAGTAGTTTTTAGTTTTGTTCAGTATCATCCAATCAATCCTTTGTTCAGTTTATTTTACTATTCCAGAGTAAATTTTAAAAAATTTACTACTTTTAGTTTGACAGAAAATAAGGCTGAAATTTATTATTTAAATGGTAAAATGCACTTCTAAATGGAGAAGAATAATATTTATAAAGATCAGCAAACTCAAATTCAGAAAAATTTTACAACATACCCTTTAGTGACACCGTTTTCATCTAATGGATAATCAACAGTAACAATTTTTCCAAAGTTTGAATATAGCTTATGAAGAACATTTTTTAATTTTTCAACTCTTTCAGGGCCAACTTTTGGAACACCATCCACAATTATGACTGATTCAACGCCATCTGTTTCTCTTGGTCTGTTTTTTAACAAATCTCCAAGAAGTTCTATTTGAATAAAAGTTCCAATAAAAACAATATTCTTAAAACTTGCAAAAAAAATATCATTCAAAATGCATAAATAAACAATATAAATATTTAAAAGCAAGCAAACACACTTTAAAATTTATATCACACACTGATTAAACTGGAGACCAACCCACAGCACTTTCAGCTCACTCGCCAAATCGCAGTAAGCATTCCGATTGCGAGCAATTTATGTTGTAATCTGATAATCTCTCGTATCGGAGATTTTCGGCAGTAATTTCGTAATATCCAATAAATACATGTTTCTATGACTGCTACTATTTCTGCGCGAGCAAATGGATTGTGAATGTAGTGTTGCAAAATGTGGTCAAATGGATGTTGGTTTGACAATTTGTAAAATAAAGTTATGAATCGGAAAATAAAGGTATGAATCGGAAAATAAAAGTATGAAGAACTGATTAATCAGTGTGTTATGAAAGGGATTATGAGTGATAAGTATGTGTTGTTGTTGAGACCCAGACCGTCCGACCTACCAGAAAGGTGTAAGGTAATGATAAGTATGTGTGTCCCAAGTGTGGAGATGAAGTTGGTGTGTGAGAGACAGAACAGTTGATTTGTTTGAATGGAGCATTTTCAGCCGGAAGGAGTCCTGAAGGTTAGTGTTTTTTGTTTAATTTTTCCCGTGTTTTGAAACTTGGTTTATATTTTTCTGTGTTTAGAAAATTGCTTCCTCCTTTAAAAGTTCTTAATCTTTTCAGTTAGAGTACAAACTTTTTTATATGTATAATTTTTTTTTAATTTTGTTAAGAGTACAAACTTTTTTCTATCACGGACCACCGATACATTCGTTCCACAGATTTCAACCTTCAGGTCAAACTCCTGCCCCTGTACGGATCTTCGGCTGCATGGAGAAAGTGATTTTGTTATGTGAGACATGCATAGATAAAATTGTAGCATACTCTGTGTCTGGGCGCCGCAGGCAACCGGTCCTACACATTCCGTACATTCGTTTCACAGATGTACATTCTGCAGATTTTGGACATTGGGTCTAACCTTTGCCCCTACACGGACCACTGGTACATTCTTTAAACAGACTTCGACCTTTAGGTTGAACCCTTGTCCCTGTACGGATCTTTGGTTGTATAGAGAAAGTTATCTTGCTATGTGTAACATGCACAGATAAAATTGTAACATATTCTGTGTCTGGGTGCCACAGGCGACTATTCCTAATAAACCGGAGATCACTAGGGGTCCCGACTCAGTGTAGAATGACCTTTAGGTCGAACTCCTGCCCTACACAGGTCACTGGTACATTCGTTCCACAGATTTCGACCTTTAGGTTGAACTCCTGCCCCTACACGGACCACTGGTACATTCGTTCCACAGATTTCAACCTTTAGGTTGAACCCCTGCCCCTTTACAAATCCTCGGTTGCATGGAGAAAGTGATTTTGCTACGTGCGACATGCACAGATAAAATTGTAAGATAAAAATTTTAAAATTCTCAATCTTATTTTGTAAACGTTTTTGAGTACTCAGGACTCAACAAATTTCTCCAAAATCTAGGAGCCAGGTCAAAAAGTTAGAAGCCAGCTTTTAAATTTACAATATTTTACATTTTGATGAGCATTTGTTATAAAGAGCTTATAATAAATAGTTACACTGGTATAATTAAACATAGTGGTTAACACTAATCCTTAAAATACTTTAAAATTATAAGGAAAGCAAAAAAAATATATGTATATTTAACATAATATAAATTTTTTAATTTTTAATCATTAATTTACATTTCTGCACGAAGTGCACTTTATCTGCACTGATCATGTACTGCCGCGGAAAAAAAAAAGTCCCACCCTCTGTGACTAATTTGAAAAAATGACTAATTTGAAAAAGTTATATTAATTGTAAGTTCATCTTTATTTAAGAAAACAGGCATTTATTTTTACCCAGTTTTAATAAAAACTTTGTATAAACAGTATAGATTCAACCTTTGTATAAACAGTATAGATGCAACCTTTGTATAAACAGTATAGATGCAACCTAATCAACGTAATTCTGCTACTGTATTGAAGGGTGAAAACTTGTATTGTTATAAATGGGATCTACTTATGTTACTGTCGATTAATAGTTCCCGAGCTACTGCGAGTTGAAATCGCCCACAAAATGTGATAATTTATAATAAAAAATGTTTATATAAAACAATAACAAATTATAAAATTATGTGATACTAAACACCAACAAGACTTCAAGTGGTGATTGATAATGACGAAGGTTGCACACCATATCGATACTTTTAAATTCATCACCAAGTTCCAATGGAGTTGTTTTATAGCGTGATCTACAGATATTTGTCAGTCTCATAAATTGTTTTTGAAACAGCATTATAAAATAACATTTGAAAATAAACATTTCATTCTTCTTTATTTCCTCTTTCTTTTATTGACCCTGGCACGAATACCCCATTAGTTTTAGCAACGTACCCAATACGGCTTTTTACCCCTAATAATCATGCCCTATTTGAGGCGCACATAATCCTACCCATTACAGGCCCACTGCCTTAGTAACACACACACACACACACAAGACAACACATTTCCCGACATCCCCGGCCGTCCAAATAGTTACCTTACACCTTTCTGGTAGGTCGGACGGTCTGGGTCTCAACAACAACAACCCTTTATATGGAGAGATCACGTAACCCACTTCAAAATAAAATGTGGCAATCTTGTATCAAAATCGTGATTTTTAAAATTCTTTTTAATTCATATTTAATGTTGTATCCGTCCTAAAACCGCTTTATTTTTGTTTAAATTCTGTGCATCAATGTTCTGAAACAACGCAATTACAATATATTTGAGTTTAAATGATCATCCAACTTTGATTATTTCTACAATGAAGCCTAATTTTCACTTGTGGAAAATGTAAACACCAAAATATGTAGAATGAGTTGTATAAGAATTGCTGCATTTCTTTAACCCTTTCGCGACGAACGGCACGCCCAGGTGCCAGCTGCGAACTTGCATTCAAGGACGAACGGCACGCCCACGGACCGGAGGAAATTTTACCCTAAAGGACGACTGGCACGTATTGGTGTTTCTACGTGGAACGTCTTAATTTGAATGTTTTTTCTACTAGATGGCGTAAAATGCCCGTGAAAGCAACTTAAATGTATTTTGCAGATGTTTGACCTTGGCACAAGGAGAATCCAATGAATTATTTCTCCATTTGGAGCGGTGAAACACATGGTTCTGTAAAGTAAACAGAGCACTTCTCGTAGCATCAACAATTTTATAATTGAGTTCCGGGTCTCGTTCTGATTTTGTCTTTTATTGATTTCGTTGTTGAATTAGAGGAATATAAGAGAGTTTTTTTTTTTTTTGAGTGGGTGGGGGAGGGGAGGGGTAAAGGAATGTGCGGCAATGAAATGATTAGGTTATTTATGTTCTCATGGAAAGGAAGGCTGGGATTTCGTTAATATATCCCATCGAAAAGGTCCAGATATGGAATAAAAATATATAAATCGTCAGAATCGGAATGAGGCCATAAATGGAATTTCCTTGTGTATACTGGAAAGGACACGGGATTATCAAGCTCTGATGGTGGGTATGGAGAACGCGTTGTGAAAACATCTCTAAGTGAACTTTTAGGAAAAGGATATACTTTGTATTTGGATAAATTTTTTACCTCTCCTGTACTTGCAAAGTATTTGTTGTCTAAGAATACGCATGTATGTGATACAGTTTTAAAAAATCGGAAGGACATGCCAAAGAATTATCCATCTGTACCTAAAACATATATACACTAAAATTTTTAATATTTTGATAAAAGAAAATTTGTATAAAAAATATACATAAAATAGAAAATAAGTATTTCCTTTCTTCCTGAAAAAAGTACAATGCTGTGTTGAACGGGTGATTTTTAGTGAATTTTTTTCGAGAGTTAGGCTTAACGCAAAAAAATAGCCGTCTTTTGGACACATTTCGGAAACGAAGCGCTTCATCCTTTGGGCCACGGTAGTTTCGGAATGCCGCCGTCCCGAAAGGGTTAATGCAAAATTATTTAGCTCACGGAGTCTGCAATATAACTGATATGAACAGGGTGGATAAAAATCATGATTTTTTTTAAAAAATCAAAAAAATCGGATTTTTTTTATTAAAATCAGATTTGTTTTATTTAAATCGGATTTTTTTGATTTATATTAGCCTTTTCCAAAATCAATTTTTTATATTTTTCAGATCAGAAGGTAAGTTAGACTATATTAATGTACTGTATAATTTAAAAAAATTTAATTGAATATATATTAATATAAGATTAAAAAATATATGCAGGGGTTAAAAAAACCCAAAGACTGTTTAAATAAATAGGTTTTTTTTAAATTGGGTTATTTTATTGGAGAAGAAAAGCCATATACTATCTTTTTCCCTCCCTGCCATTTTAGTAAATGAATCTACTAATTTGCTTTCTATATCTATTATACAACACAAGTTTAGCTATCCTCTAGAGTCAAGTTTGTAACAGAATCTGAAGTGTCCTGGGAACTCCTTTCAAATAGTTGAAAAACAGGTTTATTGGGCTACAGGTGGATTAGTGTCCAGAGAGAAATACTTCTTCGTCCGTTGCAGGGATGCCAATCTAGATAATTTTTAGCTAGATATCCACATAATTTTGACTTCATCTAGCTAATGAAAATGGGCATCTACATCAGGACTACAAATCTAGATAATTTTGATGTCATCTATCTAATGAAAATGGGCATCTAGATAATGCCTAAAAATCTAGATAATTTTATGAAATTTCACCAAAATCAAATATTTTTTGTGTAAAATTGAGATGGTGTTGGTAATTGTCTCAAAAGGAGCATAACAGTTTTTTACTAGCATGAGTTTTGTAAAAACAAAGCTCCGGTATAGAATGAAAATAAAGCTACTGAATGCCATTTTAACAGTTAAATTAGGACTATTAAGACACATGCATATGGGAAATGTTATTATAACCCCCCCCCCCTCCCCAATTTTGAAGGACATAGAAGCTATGGTTACATATCGAAAATGTACAGCAAATGAAGTTTTATCGTTTCTCAGTCAGGCACTTCAAATTTTACAGATGAGGATTATGATTGGTTAATGTGGAAATAAAGTGTTTTATATTCTTAACAGAGGTGGAGCTACAATTTTTCTCAAAAGTTTTTTTTTTCTACTGTGATCAAGAGCAAAAAGTACCAAAAAGCCTTAGTTTTTGTACTGTATAGGTTGGGGCTATTAAATTGAAGAGAGGGAGGGACAAAGGGGATAATGCCCAGGGGCCCTATGATCCTATGAGACCTCAGCCTCAGAGTGATTTTTTAAGTCCTTAAAAAATAGGTAAGGGTAGGGATTGGTGGGGGAGCCCAATCTGCTAAACTGCTTAAGGGCTGGTCAATCCTATTCCCAACATTGTTTGTTATATTGGTGTGGTGATTGTGCGTCGCCGGGCCCCGAACCAGGGACCTCCTGCCTACAAGACCGACATTATAATCACTGAGCAAAAGCTAGCTTCTGCTCAGTGATTATAATGTCAGTCTACGAAGCAAAGGGTCCCTGGTTCAGGGCTAGGCGACTCCCAATCGCCACAGTGGTTACCCTGGACATACGAGCACAAAAAAAACCTTGCTCTCCAACGATTTCACCTCTCAACACGAGATAGCAGTACCACACGGAGTCAGAGGCCTTGCCACTCCCTTCCTGGTTGACCACGACAGACGTCATGCCTGAGATAACACGCCTCCCGGCCTTCAGCTCCTCACCTGCATTTCAGGGGGACACGCGGGGGGTTTCTCAGTGACCCCCTCCTCGCCGAAATTAGACCGGGGCCTTCATCAGGTGAGGGAGTGTGCGGCAGCAAAGACATCTGATCAAAGATGCTTGGAACCTGTACCCGAATTATAAGAACGGAGGAGAAGCTAGCTTTTGCTCAGTGATTATAATGTCGGTCTACGAGCAAAGCGTCCCTGGTTCGGGGCCTGGCGACTCCCAATCGCCACATTGGTATGTGCCAGCAAAAATCACAAAAAAAGGAAGGAACCAAATTTTCTTATTTCTATGGTAAAAATTACATATAAATATAAAGCAATTATTATAAAAATAAATTACATATAAAGCACATATAAATAACATTTCAAAAGATATTTTAAATTTTTGTTGCTTGAAATATGTGCGTAAAAACTGTATCGCAACCACTGATTGCAATAAATCATCACAAGAACAATTAAAATGTTAAATATTGTCTAGCTATGTTTTTAGATAACTGACAGAAAATCTACATAATTCTAGCTTGCGTACTATTCATTTTGAGTGATTTTTAGCTATAAAATTAGAAAATAGGTTGGTAGCACTGGTCAGTTGTCATTGTTACTTGATTTTATACTCCAAACACTGAATAGTGTTATCTCCACTGACCGAGAGTTAATGAAAGGATTTCAGTTTTTTTTTATATACTCTAAAGATGTCTTGATGTGGAATTTTATTATTTTAAACATTTATTCTGTTCCAAGTTATTTTAGCATAAAAATACAAAAAATAAACTTCAAGAAATGACAAAATTAAAAAATGATTTTAATCAATGATTTTTTTTAAAAAAATCAAGTGATTTAAATCATGATTTAAATCAAGCCGATTTAAATCAAACAACCCTGGATATGAATGAAACATTCATTAATTTTACATAAAGAAGATGATTTTCTCGATAAGTTTTAAGCATTGAGTTAAATTACTTGTACCTCCATGGTTAAGTTTTTAAATAAAATAAACTATTATAGTATTGTGATGAATGAAAGGAATTTAAAAATTTTATGAATGAAATGCTGCTTTTATATAGAGGCGATTTATCTTTCGATGACGTCATTTGAATAAAATTCATTTGTTTTCGATGAAGTTTTCAAATATAATAAATTATCGTAGTATTATGATAGTTTTAAAAATATTACCCAGGAATGTATCACATTTTAGAAATGTTTAGACCAGGCATTGTATATTTCAATGCAGTCATTTGAATGAAGTTCATTTTTTTCAATGAAGTTTTAAGTTTTCAAATATAATAAATTAATGTAGTATTGTGATAATTTTTAAAATATTACCGAGGAATGTACTACATTTTATTGATGTTTATATAAAAATGCATTGGAGTTGGGAAGTGTTTCATAACCAATGCTTTATGCATGATTGATCTTTCTTGTTAGATTTTTAATCCAACATTTCTAATCGCCACATCTAATTTTTTAGGCGCCACGGCGACCTGGAGCCCGGGATTTGTTGAGCCTTGTGAGTACTATTCACTGTTATTCAAATTAAATTACACTATCATTTGCATTAAAATCTTTTGTTCAGAACATAGTACCAAATTTTGGTGGGAGGAGCCTATTTCTAAACACTAATTTATTATTGCCACTTAGGATTAGGATGGGGTCAATTTCAAAACACAAGAGAATGTGCCAACTTGTTACGATTTGTACATAGAAAAAATTTGTGGGGCAGGTTGATCACTGGATTTAACCACACACTTAACAGCATCAACACATTTCAACCTTCAAATTCATTGGTGGTCCACCGGTCCGAAACCAATAAAAGTTTGATCGAACCAGAGGAATAAAAATATAGGTGGCCCATTGCCATAACATCCTTTTTACTGTACTACATATGCCATCAATTAAATATTTTATTCAATTTTTATTCTAATGATTTTTACAACAAAAATTACTACAAAAACTTAATCACTAAAGAATTTTTTTTTTTATTTTTCACATCAATGGATGTATGAAGCATATGCATTACAGGGGTAGAAATTAGAAAAATAAAGTCCAGTGGTCCGCAACCTTTGTTACTGGTCCGTACACGGGACTTCAATAAATTATAAAATAAAATAAATTACATGTGGAATGTTATGTGGATTTCCATAAATTCATAAATACCATACCTAGTTCAATTAAAAAATATAAATGAAGCGTTACATAAAATGTAATTTAATTCTTGTGGAATAAAACATATAAAGTGAAATGTACACTGCCAAAACACTACATAATGAAATGCTATTCTGTGACAGAAGCACAGACAATTTTTCTGTTTCTTTCTCCACTTTCCAGTCACAATGAAACTGCAGGTATCGGATCGAAATGTTCAATGTCTGGCGTATCTAAATATACTCTCATTAAGTCATTTAAAGAGTCTGTACACAAAGAGCTACGCCAGTCGGTTTTGATCTCTTTCATATTTCGAAAACCTCTTTCACACTCTGATGATGTAGGGGAGACCGGGGTACAGTGGGTCACGGGGCACAGTGGGACAATTGATTTATTTACTAGGGTAAATATGTTTAAGAAAGGGAAAAATATGATACATTATGCCAACTTGTGTGGCAACACTGTGCAAACAGATCACCGCCATTATTTGTTTTCGAGGGGGGCAATAGCGATTTTTGTTCTCAACTGACCTGTTGGGAAAATTAGGTAAATGTTGTTTTTTTGTATTTGCGCACTAAATTGTCATCCAATAATCAATATTTTTACATTAATCCATAGGTTAAATATTTTTTATTGCATATGTATGATGGTTTTTCATTTTATTTGTTAGTGGTACATAAATTGTAACTTTTGCTGTGTGTGTGTCTCTTGGGGTACAGTGGGACACCCTTAATGGGGTACACTGGGACACTGTTGCTCAACATAAAAATACCTCCGATTCTCAAAAGTTGAACCAAAGTTATTAGAATTTATGCTTTTCAATTAATTATTACCTAAGGATAACCTTTTCAAACTACTTTTATGTTGTGTAAACATGTAACAACTTGAGTTAACCTGAAATTGTTAGAACTGCATCAAAGCTATAGGCCTATAGGTATATTGTAGGGGGAAAAACTACACTAGCTGTTTTGCTTAAGAAATGTTTAAAACTAATCCATAAAGCTATCTCTGTTATACAAATTCTATTGGGCTTGGCTTAGAAAAAACACTAACACATTTTGTAATTAGGGTTTTCATGTTATTTGTTAGGCCTAACAATTTTGCTGTTTACATTGTTGGTGCGAAAAAGAGAGAGAACAAGTGACATTGGATTAGTAAAAGAAGTTGTGATGCGGAAGGCTGTAAAGGCAGTACTTAAGGACAAGAAACCATTAAGGGAGATAGCAAGAACTTTTGATATTCCTAAGAGCACCCTGCAACGGTATGTGCTAAAAGCAAAAGATATAAACTGGGAAGAAAATCCAACAGAGAAAAATGTTATGCTTAAACCAAATTATGCAGTTCGGCAAATCTTCACAACTTTTGAAGAGAATATGCTTACCAAGTATTTAACCCAAGCTTCAAGTTTGCATCATGGGCTTCCACCAAAATAAGCACGAAAACTAGCATATGAATATGCAGTGGAATTGAATAAAAGTATCCCATCCTCTTGGAATGAGAATCACTGTGCAGAAGAAGATTGGTTGGAAAGCTTTATGAAACGAGCTGGTAGTATTTCATTTAGGAAGCCAGAAGTCACATCGCTTGCCCGGTCAATGAGTTTAACAAACCCGTAGTGACTGAGTTTTATTCTAAGTTGCATGAACTCATATAAAAACATCATTTTGGGCCAGAAAACATTTATAACTTAGATGAAACAGGACTCACTACTGTGCAAACACCTGGAAAAGTGATCACCAAAAAATGTGTTAAGCAAGTAGGCCAGATCACTTCATCAGAAAGGGGTGAACTCGTTACTTTTTGTTGTATGATCAATGGCTTAGGAAATGCCTTGCCCCCATTTTTTTCCTCGTGTTAATTTTCGGGAGACACTATTAAAGGGTTCTGTGGGTGTTCAAGGAGCTGCTCTGCTACAGTGAATGGATGGATGAATACAAATATATATCTGATGGCTATGAAGCATTTTATGAAGTATTCTAAATCAAAGCCAGAAAATAAAACCCTTCTCTTAATGAATAATCATGAAGCACATATTAGTATTGAGACCATTAATCTAGCAAAAACAAATGGTATCGTACTCTTCACAATACCCCCACACTGCAGCCATAAGCTGCAGTCCTTAGACAAGGTTGCGTATGAACCATTAAAACATTCCTATAACGAAACATGCCGGGCTTGACTTGTGAATAATCCGGTAAAAGAATAACAATTCACGGAACAGCAGAGCTTGTGGGAAAGGCGTATCCACATGTCTTTTGTGCAAATAACATCCTATTTGGTTTTTCTGCCACAGGTATTTTTCCGTATAATAACAATACCTACACTGATGCAGACTTTGAGGCTGCAAGTGTAACTGATGTCCCACAGGTGTGCGTCACTGATAACCCAACACCTGAACAACCCAGTCCTACTCAATTTCAACTATTTACTGAAGCTGGTGGATCTAGGCCTATTACAGAGGAACCACAAGCAAGCTGCTCTTATTTAAATTCACCTTCAGTGAAAAGCTATGTAGGTCTACACATAGTGCAAAAAACTGAACTGTTCTGTCACCTGAAACTGTAAGGCCTCTCCCAAAATGTCATACAACTGAAATATATAAAAATATGTGAAAAAGTAAAAAATCCGAAGTATTAACTGACACACCAGTTAAGGAAAAAAATAGAGCAGGAATATTTAAAAAGATTAGAAAAGAAAAATCAGCCTAAAAGAAAAAAGCTTCAAAAGATATCAAATCAAAGAAGAAAAGAAAAATTAATAGAAAATTTGGCAAAACAGTTCCTCAGAAAATGAAAAATGGAAAAAATCTGAAAGCGATAGCAGTTTTGAGGTAGAGATGGCAGAGAATGCAGATGGTGATATACTATTGATATTGGAGATTTCGTGTTGGTCAAAGTGTGCGGGAAAAAGAAAGCAACCTTCAGCTATTATGTTGCGTAAGTGATACAAAAAAGTAAAATTGACTATGAAGTGAAGTATATGAGAAGACTTTTACCAGGATATAACTTTGTTTTTGATGATGAGGCAACATATTCAGCTCTTCATAGTGACATTGAAATGAAATTGCGGAAACCCGTATGTCATGGAGGAACAGAAAGGGCATTGAGACAATTATCGTTTCCCGTGAACTTAGAATGTTATGCTAAGCTGATATAAAAAAGACTTTTAAACTGTAGGCTAAGTAGCCTAGGCATTGTTTCGGCTGTTTAAAATAGTGTTCAATAACTTTATTTTAGTCATCCAAATATTTTTGATTGTAATAATTTATAAACTGTTTTCTGTTATTCAACTGTTAACCACAACCCATACAAATTATGAGAATGAAAGTGTAATGTATCATCGTACAAATATATGTGTTTATTTTTATGTCCCATTGTACCCCATTCAATGTCCCAGTGTACCCCGGTCCGGGGTACATTGGGACGAATTACATACCTTCGGAAATACAATATTTTTACAAAGAAAAACTTGAGGAAAAAATATGAAAAATTTAACAATAGAAGATTAAAAGTAGTATTATTGTATTGCATATTTGTTGAATTTCTAATATTAAAAATGTAAAAAGTATTACCAAATAAGTAAAAATTGTCCCACTGTACCCCGGTCTCCCCTACTTGGTATGGTGAGTAATACATCTATTACTGCCAAGATATTTGAATGTCCAATATGATGCTGAGCATTAATATCCTTCCATGTTAAAGTATTTGGTTCTTCATTACGTAAGTATAAGGCTTTCTTTAAAGTTTTCCACTCCAGTTCAACTTCAGAGGTTTGGATGTCAAATTTTTTTAGAGTATTTTCATAATTCTCAAGGATAGCACTGAATTCTGGCTCTCCAAAATTCTCTGGACATGGTTTTAATGGCCATTCACCTAATGAAAGGATTCTGCTAACACAAAGTAAACTTTCATTTAAATCAGTAAATCGCTCTTTCAGTTGCAGAATGGTATTTTCAATGAACTGTTGAAAATTTCTTCCAGTGATGTGCTCATTTCTCTTCTTTTTTTCGACAGTAAAATCAAACTTATCCATCTTATTTTTTGTGTTTTCGATAAGATTTCTTAAGGAATCGGTAACTGCTTCCACACATGCATACGCATGAAATAATGTTGTGTTACAATCTTGTAATATTAGTGACACTTTTTGCAAGCAGCACACTACTTCACTCAATTCTAATGCAGCATAAATCAGTGAAGGCGTAGTCAAAGATTTAAGAAGACCAAGGGACACAGCAGCTGAATCAGTTTTTGATCTCAAAGAGCAATTTTCCAACTGCAGTTTTAAGGCATGATATATCTCCCAAAAATTCTTCAGCGCTATATTTAGATGGGGCAGCCAACGTGTTCCACCAACTCTGGTGGGAACTAACTGTTTAATTTCCAGTGATATACAAGCTTCCTTCAATTCTGCCCTGTTCAAAGGGCTGTTATGATAAAATTTATACAACTAAAAAAGAAAGTTTTCTACATCATAATAAGCTTTAAACCTTTTCAGCGTGTTTTTAAATGCCAGCTCTAACCTATGAGCCATGCATTGAAGTCCAATTACAGCAGGTTGTTCATCTGAGATTCTCTTTCTCACTCCAGATTTACACCCTTGCATTGTTGCAGCACCATCCACAACATAGCATAAAAGCTTTTCAAATGGCTTTTCTGTAGCCTGAAGTACACCAGAACATGCATTTCATAATGCTAAAAAAATTGATTCAGCATCGGCTTTCTGAAGAGAAATTATATCTAGAAATTTCGTGTACATTTCCCCCTTCTTACAGAATACAGTGACCGCCGCTTATAAGAAACACGTTCGTTTCGCTCGTTTTGTTTCTTATAAGCAGTTGTTTCTTAAATCCGGAAATTTTTTAAATATCATTCTTCCATTGTAAATACTAACTATTGAACACAGTTTTACAGAATTTAAAAGATAAATGTATATAAGTAAAATATTAGTACGTACATAATACATTTGTAAATTAAGTTTTGCATTCAAAAATATTTCTCATTTTACAAATTAAGCCTTACAACTTAAATTATTATCTATATACATATAGTATGCAGTTAAATAAGAATAAAAAGTAAAACTCATAGGTCGTTCATTTATGTATAAGAGCATAGTACATTTTCATACATACCGTAATCTATTACTGAAGAATAGCAAAAAACTTATCCAGTATTGTTTGTGCTAACGAGTCTGTGATTAGTTTACGTACATCCATTTCTAAATCATAAAACAGTCCATAAACTTTTTCTGATGCCCCTCTGTGTTCAAGAGTTTTTCTAATTATAGTTAGGGCTTCTCGCGACTGTTTGGCTGTAGGAAAATTTTCTTCTTGTGGAACGTCGTCTTCATTTTCTTCTTCATTGCAAACATTCTGAATTTCCGCACTATGTCATCATTGTTTTCTTCAGATGTTTGTAAATTTTCGTCGATGTGAATCCATTCTTCGAAAGGTGCTTTAAATTCTTCTTCATCTTCTGCTGGTATGGCAACATTATTTTTCAAAAATCCTGCTTTACGGAAGCAATTAAAAATGCATATGTCAGAAACTTTTTTCCATGCGCCTGCGATCATATGGATAGCATCAAGCAAGGTTGTTTTCTTGCTTATTGACTACACGGAGGTGGAGAATCATACTTTTTAAGTAAACTTTGCTTTTCAAGCAAAGTAAGGGTTTGCGGCATGCTTCACTAGCAAAACATAAAATGACTAACTAAAGCTGTACGAATCTTATTTGAGTGCATAAGCAAAGATGCCTTTCCTTATCAGTACGTTTCCTTAACTGCCAAAAGATTAAAGCTCGTTTCTTACTGGTTTGGGGTTGTACTCCCCAAGTCTTTCTGCGGAGAAATCCTCTGTCATCCTTTGTTACATAGCAAACTCCCACCCCCTCCCCGTACGCCCAGAGACAAGAGATAACAACTCGTCCTTCAGTTAACCTTAAACAAATCGATTTTTTTTTTTTACACCAGCGTCGCAAGGAAATCAACAAATTTTCTGTAGAAAACTGTTTCTTATAAGCGGAATCGTGTTTCTTATAAGCGACACAATTTTAATGTTAAAACGAAGTTTGTATTTGTTTCTGTCGTTTTGAGTCTTATAAACGGCTGTTTCTTATAACCACTGAATCTTATAACCGGCGGTCACTGTACTAGATATATTATTAATTGTTCTATTACAGCACTGTCGGTAGATTCATCACATAGTAAAGAGAAACATTTCACTTCCTGAATATCACTGGAAAGCTGTTGAAAACAAGCCTTAGATATATACTTGACAAATTCTTTGCAAGCTTTATCACTTTGGTAGCTTTCTCCAATATCAAGATTTTTCATGACATCTAATTTGCACTGCCACACAAAATCAGTGAATGGACGTGAATGTTTCGCTAAGGCATGAGCTGTGCGAAAAAGGTATATAAGTCTGTCTTTCTGGCATTGTTGCAAAGACAGCAAGGCTCTGCTAGCTTGAGATGTGCCTGGGACTTCTTTGGCTCTTTCTAACATGTCTAGAATTTGACCATGCTGAGTGCTGGAAACATGGGCTTTTATAGAATCTGGCTTAAAATTAGCACTTCCTTTAAAAAATGCTGATTCCTTTTATCAGCATATTTTGAGTTTCTACAAAGTTTGCGGAACATTTCATTTTTTCAGTATCATATTTCAACCAAGGGAAATGTCTCAGCCATTGCTCCTGAAATTTTCTTATTCTCTGCTCTTTGTCATATTTTTTGTCACTCTCCTTCTTGCTGCAGTCACTTGTATTCTTTTTCTTTTTCGTTGGGGGTTAGCTACCGATGCCGTAACGCCACATTTTAAACAGCTAAATCAAATCGCGATAAGATAAAACAAACTTTTTTTCAAAGCAATTTCTGTGAATTCTTAAAACCAAAGACAAAAAATAAAGTTTTAACTTAACATTCAGGACTGTTCACCACGCTGAATTTGCCATCATGTTTGTCTATACACCCTATAAAGTACGGCCGTTGTTCCATTTCTTCCCTTTTGTTGCCATAAAGATGAAGACAAATATTCTAAATACGTGACAACCTCAAAATATGGGAGAAAAAAAGCGATGGGGGAAGGAAGGGGAAGAAGCAAAGCCCAGGATACATTCCAGTTCCCCTCCCCGTTTTCACAGCAGAAGTCCGTGGGGAACAGGCTTCCGGAAATCGGCCGTCCTCCTGTCCTTGCTGGGTTAAAATTCGGAGAGGACTGCCAATTTTCTGAAGTTGTCGTCCTCCCGGACGGCCTTGAGATTATTGAGATTAAAGATTCCGTAAAAAATAAAATAACAAGTTATCATCGTAAAATTATAGCGAAAGCCGCCCTTTCCCGTGCCATAAATGAAAATTGTCTGCAAATCCCCCCTCCCCCCATAAACTTAGCTAGTGTGCATTATCAACGCCTTTTTTCTAGGAGAGCCGTCAGGTCTGCATTGTAACTACAAGCCCTAGTTCTTTTCTCTTCCCTCATATCCCCCACCCAATGAATCCGATGACTGAGCGAAAATGCGATAGATAGCACGCACACGATCGAAGTGACTTGTTCTGTTGTTATTTATTTACCACTCCTTCAAATTTCCAAACATTGGAAAGAGGAGATATCTGTTACCCCTCTGCACCCACCCATAGATCGGAATTCCGACGGGTTCAGTCATTTGATCGCAGTGGTTAAGCGCTGTGAGGTTGGTGTATGAATATTCAGTTATCGCACTTTATCCTGAGGCATCTGCTCAGGGTGGATAAAAATCATGATTTTTTTTAAAAAATCAAAAAAATCGGATTTTTTCGATTTAAATCGGATTTTTTTGATTTAAATCAGATTTTTTTGATTTATATTAGCTATTTTCAAAATCAATTTTTATATTTTTCAGATCAGAAGGTAGGTTAGACCTTCTGATACTGTATAATATGTAATGTACTGTATAATTTAAAAAAAAACCAAAGACTTTTTAAATAAATAGGGTTTTTTCATTGGGTTATTTTATTGGAGAAGAAAAGCCATATACTATTTTTTTTCCTCCCTGCCATTTTAGTAAATGAATCTACTAATTTGCTTTCTATATCTATTATACAACACAAGTTTAGCTATCCTCTAGAGTCAAGTTTGCAACAGAATCTGAAGTGTCCTGGGTACTCCTTCCAAATAGTTGATAAACAGGTTTATTGGGCTACAGGTGGATTAGTGTTCAGAGAGAAATACTTCTTTGTCAGTTGCAGGGATGCCAATCTAGATAATTTTCAACTAGATGTCCACATAATTTTGACTTCATCTAGCTAATGAAAATGGGCATCTACACATGACTACAAATCTAGATAATTTTGACGTCATCTATCTAACGAAAATGGGCATCTAGATAATGCCTAAATATCTAGATAATTTTATGAAATTTCGCCAAAATCAAATAATTTTTTGTGTAAAATTGAGATGGTGTTGGTAATTGTCTCAAAAGGAGCATAACAGTTTTTTACTAGCATGAGTTATATAAAAACAAAGCTCCGGTATAGAATGAAAATAAAGCTACTGATTGCCATTTTAACAGTTAAATTAGGACACATGCATATGAGAAATGTTATCATTATAACCCCCCCCCCCCCCCTCAATTTTGAAGGACATAGAAGCTATGGTTACATATCGAAAATGTACAGCAAATGAAGTTTTATCGTTTCTCAGTCAGGCACTTCAAATTTTACAGATGAGGATTATGATTTGTTAATGTGGAAATAAAGTGTTTTATATTCTTATCAGAGGTGGAGCTACAATTTTTCTCAAAGTTTTTTTTTCTACTGTGATCAAGAGCAAAAAGTACCAAAAAGCCTTAGTTTTTGTACTGTATAGGTTGGGGACTATCGAATTGAAGAGAGGGAGGGACAAAGGGGATAATGCCCAGGGGCCCCAAGATCCTAAGAGACCTCAGAGTGATTTTTTAAGTCCTTAAAAAATAGGTGAGGGTAGGGATTGGTGGGGGAGTCCAATCTGCTTAAGGGCCGGTCAATCCTATTCTCAACATTGTTTTCTATATTGGTATGCGCCAGCAAAAATTACAAAAAAAGGAAGGAACCAAATTTTCTTATTTCTATGGTAAAAATTATTACAGCACATATAAATAACATTTTAAAAGGTATTTTAAATTTTTGTAGCTTGAAATATGCATGTAAAAACTGTATCGCAACCACTGATCCCAATAAATCATCACAAGAACAATTAAAATGTTAAATATTGTCTAGCTATGTTTTTAGATAACTAACAGAAAATCTAGATAATTCTAGATATATTTTGAGTGATTTTTAGCTATAAAATTAGAAAATAGGTTGGCAACACTGGTCAGTTGTCATTGTTACTTGATTTTATACTCCAAGCAATGAATAGTGTTATCTCCACTGACCGAGAGTTAAGGAAAGGATTTCAGTTTTTTTTTTATATACTCTAAATATGTCTTGATGTGGAATTTTATTATTTTAAACATTTATTCTGTTCCAGGTTATTTTAGCATAAAAATACAAAAAAAAAAAACTTTCAAGAAATGACAAAATTAAAAAATGATTTTAATCAATGATTTTTTTAAAAAAATCAAGTGATTTAAATCATGATTTAAATCATGATTTAAATCAAGCCGATTTAAATCAAACAACCCTGCATCTGCTTCTAATTTATTATTGTTGTGCGATATATTTGTGCACACATGTTAAAGAATATAATGTGAAAAAAAAAATTCTTAGGAGGACGGGTAAAAAATGTTAATAGCCGTCCTTGAGGACGGGTTAGATTTTACAGGTTTCCCAAAGCCTGGTAGGGAGTCAGAATAGCCAGATGTCTTGCGGGCGCGGGAAGGAGGGAAAAAAGGGGGGTGACAAAATTACAAACACGGAAGCAGTATTGTTTACTTTCCCCAGACTATTGAATATAGTCTTTCTTTGCATAAGTGCTGAGGGGTAAAGGGGAAAATTTAATTTACGAGAGAGAAATAGGAATAAAAGGTTACTAGTCCGACGGACCAATATAATTTATATTCTGCTGGTCCGTTTGGTGTTTTTGTGGTCTCGGACCAACGGACCACCGTTAATTTCGAGCCCTGCATTATTTGTTACCAATACAGTAATTCCATTACCAGTTACTTTACAGGAAAAAAATACAAATTAAAAATACAACTTAACAGGTTATCTATTGCAATAATTTTCTCGTTGAGAAAAACTTCACACTTTTATGGTAAAAGAATCACATTTAAATCACTATTAAAATTTTACTCCTTTCATCTATTTCTTAAAAATTTAAAACTTGTTTACATTACTATATCTTAGTTTCAATGCACAAATTTTGTTAAATTATATTTTAAGCCCATACTGACAATAAATTAAGAAAAACAAATATTTTCTTACATAATCAATAATATTCACTATTGCGTTACTTTGCTCCTTACAAATAATATATACAAAACTGTGACTTAATTTTTATGAATTATTAAAATTTTCTCTAAAATGATACTAAATTTTAAGTTTGTTAAATTTAAAAATTTTTACCCAAATTCACATTCCTCATGGAATGTATGTCAAAATAAACACTGATGTACAAAATTGAAGCATTAACTACATTTTAAACCATGTAACTTACAATGAGCTGAAATAATATGAACATACTTGTATGCAAGTACAGAAATATTTCAAAAGAAGCTACAATCAAAACATACTTGTATAAAAGTACAAAAGTAAGTCAAAATAAACAATGATGTACAAATTTGGAGCATTAACTACATTTTAAATCATGTCACTTACAATGAGCTGTAATATGAACATACTTGTATGCAAGTACAGATAAACATATTACAATCACTATCATGAACCATCTCAGGTCCAAATAATGCATAGCATTTTAACATTTTCACAACACATGGGAAAATACTGATTTTGTTACTTGTACACAGGTTTACATGAAAGTGACAGAAATACAAATAATTCCAAATAGAACGTAATAAAATAATGATTTACCCAAATTTTATCAACAATAAAAAATATAATAAAAACATAAATAAACATATGGAATAGGGTTAATATGCAAGTACTTAAAATATGTATATATAACGTAAAACTGAGAATGCAAATAAAACCTTCATCAGAAATATCATCGACGAAATCTTCAGGATCACTAAAATCAGGTTCGTCTTCCATCCCATTTTGATTATTTACATTACTTAAAGAGTCTGGGATGTTAACAAAATCACCCGAACTCAAATCATTTTCCGCCATGATGATCATTCTCACAAAATACTGTGATCAATGAACTGAAGTGAAGTTTGAGGAACACGTTGATTGCCGCCACATCGAGTTTAGAAATAGAGAGTCTACTGATAGAACAATAAAATTTATTTTGTTGTTCAATTTTTTTTTACAAAATATCATTCTCTTATCTTTACTTTGATTACTCATATTTTAAGTCACTTTTTAAAAGTACTAGTTAACTTACATTACATTACGCCACCAAGGAGCTAAAACTCAGAGGATGTGGCACTTTGCCTACCCTCTGCTGTGAGGCCGGTTCTTCGCTATTGGTTAAGTTAAATGACGTCATGGGCGGAGCCTAGTATACACTTTGAAGTCAGTTTAGGACAAAACCTGTCATTTTCGAGATTATACGTGTTTACATTTTCCTTAGATACATTTCGTCATGTATTTTACTTCATACACACATATTTATTTATTTGCTTTTGATATGATTTTAAACTAAAGAATTAAATAAAATATATTATTTTTATTACTACTTGATTAATGATAAAAATGCTTCATGTTACGGGAAAAAAATTATATACAGCATACAGTTTAAAATGCTTGTGTTATATGTATTATGTTTATTAAAGGCACCTTATGCCCATTTTATATTGTATTCCGTACGTGTATCGCAACTTTTTTTAATCCTATTTTCATTGATGACTTATAACATTTGAGGCAATTTGTTTTATTTTATTAATGTTTTAACTACAAAAAAGCAAGTTACCTATCCAAAACAAAATATATAACTGTTTAAATGTGGGTTACTATAACCTTTTTTGAAGTCGGTTTCAAATATTTATGCAAGTTTGTAAGTAAAACTATGGATTTGATTTAAAAGAAAAAGCCATACAATGGAATATTTTGGACAAAAAATGTGGAAATTTTTTTAAAAAATTAATCTAAAATTAATAAAAATGCAGACTTACAATGTAATCCTGGGTAAAATATTTAGTGTAGAGGGTGGGTAATCCATCCCACTTTATATACCCAGTGATGTGCTAATAATTTTTTATGCTAAAAATTTTTAATAACTGATATGCTTCGAAAATTATATATATCAATTGTTTGCTGTTCCCATTAAATTCTAAACAAATAGATATGCATATTGGTTTCTTTACCATTTGAATAGGTGTGAGCAATGCTATGCCACTATAGCTAACCGAAAGATAACAAAGGGGCAAAACCAAAAGAATGACATACCTATATTTTTTATAGAACTGCGTCAATGGATTTACAATTAAAGTACTTCAATACAAATTTTTCTGGATTTTGAGGAAGTTTTTACACGCCCGGGGCCAACGGCCGTACCGTGCTGAAAACACCGGTTCTCGTTAGATTACCGAAGTCAAGCAGCATCGGGCGCGGTTAGTACTTGGTGGGTGACCACCTCGGAACACCGCGTGCTGTTGGCCATCTCGGGTGCGGTATCCCCGTGGTTTGCGCACTAGATTTGCACGCTACCACAAATGCCGCCGTGTTCATGCGGAGTACGATCACGTTAAACATGTGGGTCCGTAAGTCCTTCCGAGAGGTTGGTGGTAGGGGAAGGAGGGTACGGTCCCTGTGGATGCCTCCCCCACTGGGTTCCGGTCTAAATTGGGTGGCACTTCCCGGCCGTCCATACAGTTACCTTACACCTTTCTGGTAGGTCGGACGGTCTGGGCTTCAACAACAACACTTGTTCACGCCCGGCCACACACATTGCTACCGGAAACCCTTGGGTTGGTCGTGTGGTCTGGGCCTTCAACACATTGTTCACGCGGAGTACGATCACGTTAAACATGTGGGTCCGTAAGTCCTTCTGAGAGGTTGGTGGTAGGGGAAGGAGGGTACGGTCCCTGTGGATGCCTCCCCCACTGGGTTCCGGTCTAAATTGGGTGGCACTTCCCGGCCGTCCAAACAGTTACCTTACACCTTTCTGGTAGGTCAGACGGTCTGGGTCTCAACAACAACACATTAACAATTAGGGCGCGGTAGCCCATTGGCTAGCGCGCTGGAGTTGCACTCGGTTGGCCCGGGTTCGATTCCAGCCACTGCCAAAACTGCCGCCGTGTTCATGCGGAGTACGATCACGTTAAACATGTGGGTCTGAAAGTCCTTCCGAGAGGTTGATGGTAGGGGAAGGAGGGTACGGTCCCTGTGGATGCCTCCCCCACTGGATTCCGGTCTAAATTGGGTGGCACTTCCCGACCGTCCAAACAGTTACCTTACACCTTTCTGGTAGGTCGGACGGTCTGGGTTTCAACAACAACAACACATTAACAATTACAATATGATTTGTGTCTTTTAGTGTAATTAAAAAAAAATTCGAATAGATTTTTTCCTGTAGTTGGGGGGGGGGGGGGGGGTATCTTTAACCAGGTAAGTCCAGCAGTCACAACCAGTGCATACTTTTAAATATATAAGTTAATTTCTTGGCATTCTTTTATTAAACTTTTATTTACTTCAAACATTTTCAATGTAACAACTGATACTTGAACATTGAAAATTTTGACAATCAGTATGTACATACTGACTCTAGTTCTCCTTTAATGCTCGCTCCTTGTTAAAAGATACCAATAGATCAAAATAAATAAACTGCTGCTTTTTAGAATATAAATTTGTAATACTTTCTTGAAGAATCTGATTTGTCACCTAATTTTTTTATGCCTGGTTTCTTTACAGAAGTATTAAAAAGTTATATACCAATAGAATAGATGCTATGGATTTAAATTGATATCACCAGAAATAAACAAGTTGGTTGAGATTTGCACTCTAAACACCTGAAGAATTTGACTTTCAGAGAAATTGCTTTTTTTTTACATTAATTGAAATTTCATGTTAACTGCTTTATATGTAACAAATAAATATATAATAGAATATGTAATAGGCACTGATAGTGCCTAGCCTGCAGTTCGTGCTAACTGATATTTCACATAAAGTGGTTTCAACTTTTCTTAGACAGCAAAACCCTATTCCACATTTTAATATCAGAACATTCTAAATTGATATTTTGTCTCTATGATAACCATCTACATAATATATGTACACGTAATAGGTGAATGGAAACAAATATGAGTAAATAGATACAGCTTTCTGAGTACATTCAAGTTAGTTTTAAATGCCTGAAATATAGCTAAAATACTTGTTCATCAAAGACGTCATGTGAAATATATTAGCTGCAGCCCCAATTTCAATTTCAAAATAGATCTGCTATTTATCTTGCTCATAATTGTTTCTCCAGTCATAATATTTTTTATGAAAATAGCTTGATAAAACTGTTTTGCAACATTCTAATATATCAATTTGTGAATAGGATATAATGGAGAAGACACTCCTATTGCAGATACTAGCATCCATGGACTAGTTTCTCACTTATTATATGCTCGTCATCATGAAATAATCAAAATTTGCAGTGGTAGCATGAAAGTTAGCATGCACCACAATTTTTTAGAATTTCTATGGGAACTAACATTTTCAGTTCTTCCACGTGGCCGGCTCAAAATCCATATACAATTTAGCTCAGGCCACATGAAACTGCAAAGGCAAAGTTTATAAACACAAAACCCATCTATAAGAGGCTTTCTAAAAAATATGGGTGATATTCCTATTACAGATACCAGCATGAGCATTCTTGGACTGGTTTCATGGTTATTATGCATTCGTCAATATAGAATATCTGATATCTATAATGCTAACAAGAAACTTAATGTAGATCCAGGTATGGGTCATTGTGGCAATTACACCCCCCCCCCCTTTTTCAGATATATGTTTCATTTCTTGTGATTCTATAGATTCACTTATATTATAAAAGTTTATTGCAATGTCATAAATCCCAAAATGACATAAAATTCATTTTATCAGGCTAGTTTGCTTCATTTTATGATTAATCAAAAGAAATTTATCAATTTCGATAACTATTTACTGATATACTACAAAAACAAATGTTCAATAAAAGAAACGTGTCGAAGTAAATCCCTTTTTATTTCTGCCTGAATCTGCCCTTGTAATGTACTAACTGTAAACTTTGCAACTACCTTTTAAATTTGGTTAACTGTACTCACGATTCATTGAATGATGATCAATTTACAAGGACCTATTAACCTTCAGCTTTCTATAAGAAATTTGGATTGGCTAGACATGGATTAACATAAACACTATGTAATAAAAATTATAATGTTTTAAATTTGATTAAGTAGGTACTAGTGAATCAGGTTCAGTTGATTAAATATTTATAATTTTTCAAGATATTGTTCACCGGATGAACTAAAATATGTTTTTTAGGTAATGCATATGGTTATCTTATTTGTACTAATTTTTTCCCATCAGTAGTACAGATAATAGAATTTTGATGCATAAAAGTAAATTCCTGCCTTAGAGTAAAGGTAAAAATAAATTTCAAAAGTAAATAAAAACATCCCATTTAATAAACTAATATCTATATATTGCAATTGTAACTGTAGACAAAGAAATTGAAAAGCAGATTTAGCTTTAGCTAGAATCATTGTACTATTAGAAAGAAATTGTATATATAGCTTGATTCAGTACGATTGTGGAAAAAGGAACGGGCTATTTTTGCGAAATGGCCCGCAAAAATCGTTAAATATAAAAATAAAAGACTACGTGTGCTCAATTATATCAATTAAATTCCTATTTTATACGTGATTTTTGACAACAAAAAGAATAAGACTAACCCCATTACTCTAGGCCTAGCCGTTCTTGAGATATTCTAGTTTTTTCGCGTTTTCGCTATGCCACCGTTGACAATAAGTCCAGCTATCAAATGAGAACCAAATTTAAGTTTAACGTGCAAATTCAATGTCATTTAAAATACTTATGGCTGTTATTTTGTGCAGATAAACTCAAATTATTATTGAAGAAATAAAGAGAACGTGAATATGAGTCTGCAGGGAAAGACATGTGCTGCCCACATCAGAATTTTTAACAACATTGCAACAATGATTTATAGAAGTGAACGGGGATTATTTTCAGGCCATTTCGAAAAAAATGTATGATCTATATTTAAAGATCCACCAAATTTTTGTAAAATAAAATGTTCAATAAATTTAAGCTGTGTACCAAATTTTAACTCTCTAGGACGTAGGAAAGTGCATTAAAAATGCCATCAAATAAGTATATCATGAAGAGTTATGTAAAATTAAAAAAAATTTGAAAAATTGTTATCTACCAAATTTATTTTAAAATGTGTAGCCTCTCTCATATACAAAATGATTAAACTCTTGGAAAGATATTTATTATATATCTCTTTTTTCTTTCTGGAGGATATCCCAAAAGTCAGAATTTAATTGAATTTGTTTTTTTCCCTATATTAAATAATTTTTAATTAAAAAACGACTTAATATATTTTACTGAAATTTTTTTTATATATTTTATGGGATAATGTGAATATTTCCTAAAAATTTCGAAGCAATTTGTGAATTTTAAATTTGCTTAAAAAATGTTTGAAAAATTAGGTCCCACAGGGTTCAATGTATTTCATTTTTTCAACCCGGGTTCAATAAAAAAACTAATTGTGTGATATTATTTATTTATATTCCCATAGGTCCCACAGACCGTCTGAACAACATAATAAAATTTCATTTTGATAAAGTCATTTTTACGGCAGTTATCGTGCTAACGGACAGACAGAATGAACAAAGTCATAAACACTTTTCAACTTTGTTGTAAAGTGTTAACAAAACCAGTCAGTTTAAAATTATATTTTAATTTTTTTACGTAATCAATTATTTATTTTTTTTAAATTTACAACACAATGTGAAATTTAAGTAATTTATTCATCATATATCTGGTTTTCATAAGTTCATTTAGATTTAGTTACTAATAGTAATATTTACTAAATCTGAATAGTAGTTTATCAGTTCCTGATATTTTTTAGATTCATTAAATTTAAAAAACAGTTAAAATATTGAAGTTAAATAACATTTTATATTTATAACATTCATGTTAAAACAAACAATGCATTAAAACAGAACCAATCATTTTAAAATTATATTTTATTTATTTTTTTTATGTAATCATTTTTTATTTTTATTTTTTTAATTTACAACACAATATGAAATGTAAGTAATCCATTCAAATACAGCATACATCTGTTTTTCATAAGTTGGTTCAGATTTATTAAATACTAACAGTAATATTTACTAAATATAAACAGTAATTCATCAGTCCAAGATATTTTTTAGATTCATTAAATTTAAAAATTAATAAAAATATAAGTTAAATAAATATTTTATACTTATAAAATTCATGTTTAAACAAAACAATGTTATTAAAACAAAACTAGTCAATTTAAAATTATATTTTAATTTTTTATGTAATCATTTTTTTTATTTACAACACAATATGAAATTAAGTAATCGAAGTAAATACAGCATACTCCTGTTTTTCACAAATTACTCCAGATTTGGCAAAATATCAATAATATAATTTTCTGATTGATGCATGATAGATCAAAGTAGAAAGTATACTTCTATTGTCACTAGTAGCACTGATTTTCAGCAATAATAGATCTTTTCTTGTTTCCAATAGAATCAGCTGCTACTCCAAGCGAATTACAATATAGTGAACTAAAAAGCAAGATATTTATTAAAACCAAACACAGCATAAAACAAAGTAGTAACAACATTAAATGATTTTAGTAAGACACAAAACAGCTTCCATCTTCAGGATACAGAGACAAAACAACCATGCTAATAAAAGTAAGCAGGTATCTGTCAGTAAATAGGTGTATCGTGTGACCCAGGAAAGAAATTGTTTGCAAAAAAAAAAGACTTAAAAACAGCGGAAGGACACTTTCTCAAGTAATACAAACTGAAGTGCCTTATGATAAAAATAAATGGGAAACTAACCAGTTTCTGAAGTTACATGAGCGCCATCATCACCTAAACAAAAACAGGAACAAAAAGTTATTGTAAAAATAATTATTAGTAAAGACCGAAATTATGCAGTAGTAACAAAAATGAAATAAACAACCTGTTTTAAAAGCTAAATAAGCTTTTATTGGTGTAATTATTATGTTTTGCATCCTGAAGAAGGCCATTTTTTCTCCTCCAAAACCAGTTGATACCATTATTAATTTGTTTTATGATGTGTTTTTTTTAATGGATTTTACTTTTTAACTATTTTTGCAGCAGTTTGAGGGTTTCATTTTTAATCGAACTACAATATATTTAAATAGATTCTATGAAACTGGTGATGGCAATAGAAGTAAAATTTTTGCTTAATAATTATGTTTCAAAATGTAATATATATATATATACACAGTCGAACTCTGTTATAATGAGATGCTAGACTTCTATAAAATGCTCAGTAAGTCTGTGGAAGAGTAAAACATGTATAGTACAGATATATCACAATAATTTTGAATGCAAATTAAAGATTAATACATCTAAAATAAACATTTGCACTATTTATATTTTTTAAATAATCTTCACAGATTATTAACAATGATCTATATTCTATAATTAACAATATAGAATATGGATCATTGACATGCATTACTTCTTCACATTTTAATAAGTCTATTTTACACTTCAATTTATTTAAAAGTTCTACATATTTTTTAAATATTTACTTGACTTCAGAACACAATTTAATTTAGAACTTATATTCTGATGTTCTCTAAATTCTCACTGAAGAAAACAAAAATTTTGAGACACAGAATTTTTTCCTGCTTGTTCAAGGTTGACACAGTTTTTCACAAATAAAAATCAAGGACTTTCAAGGACCTACATTTTATTTTTCGAAGACCATCTTACCTTTTTTTGTTAAACTTACATTACAAAAGGATTAAAAAGGTTTTAGTTATCAAACATGCAATTATTTCTTTTAAAATAATCAAGTAAATTATTTTTATGAAAAAAAAATAATAAAATTTAATGAAAATGATTATAGCAAAACTACTTGGATGATTGGAGCCTGAAGTAAAACTGAACAATAAAACTGAAATTTTTAAATAAAAGAGCTAAAATAACTAATCAAGAACTTTCAAAGTCCTATTTTAAAAATTCAAGCACTTTCAAGGGCCCTTGAAAGCCCAAATAAAAAATTAAGCACTTTTCAAGAACTGTGGAAACCTTTAGCCATAAAATGTTGTGTTTCTAGCAATAGCCTTGATTTTTATATTCAACACCAAACTTGCACCAACATTGTTTGATTGTTATATTTTTTATATAATAAATGTATTTATATTAAACAAGTTCGACTGTATATAGAAGTTTTTTAGGAATTAAGTAGAGAATTTTGCATGAAAAAATATCCACAGTATTCTGATAAAAAATACGATTTCAGAATTCATTATTAACAAAATGATAAAACCAACTATTAAACATAGTAAAATCTCATTTATCACTTTTAAAAAATACATTGTAACAAGGAAAATAATAAAATGTTATCCAGGAACATTTAAAAATAGATAAAATAAGTAGTGATGATCAAATAAAGGAATATATAAATAAGATTTCAGCAAATATAAAGAGTATTTGAAATATACTTTAGAGAACATGTACAGCAGCAAACAATTAAAAAACTACAAAATATATTTTAAAAACTATGCACTTTAAATAAATCTGGGAATGCCAAGAATTGCAACCAATTAAAAAAGTATGTGGCACAGCAGATTATTATTCTTTCCAGGCCTAACCCATTGTACCCTAATTTTATTACATTGTTTGATGGCTCTGGTTTACTCATTTATCAAGTTCACAAATATGTTTTGATGACTAACATCATTTCAGGTGCCAATAACTCAGAATAAACAAGAACTCTGATCCAATGTTCATTATACACATACATATAAAGTTCTGTGTGCTGTGCCACAAATATTGAGATAATTTCATGAACAGCATTTGTTATTATTTTACGATTGTCATAATAAGAAATACAAGAATACATGAACATTTCAATATCATTGTAATTTTATTGGAAATAATCAAAGAAATTCAATGAAAGTACCATTTCAATTCAAATGCTCAGTGATCAGTTAAATTTGCCCAATAGCCAATAACTGCGGAATAGCCAATAACTGCACTTTTAGCAAGAAAACTTGCTAGGCACCATAATTTTGTTAACCTTGTAATGTCAGAAAGCTAAAAGCAATTTGCTCAAATCGACAGGGCCACCATTTTAAGGAATTCCATAGTAGGAGCGGCTTTCTCAGAAGATTAAAAATAAGTGGATTATGAATATTTGAGGGATGTCATGTTGAGAGCACCCAAGAGGGATTAAAGATGTACTCAAATCTTCTGGAAGGAAAAAATAATATATAAAAATGACTATAGGGGGCAACTGAGCCAGAGTGATTTTCATTTGGAGTTTTGTCAGTGCAGTAGAATGTGACCAGCAGAACTCTGATGCATTTATAGATGTGAAAGAAGCAAGGATCTGGTTGTGGAGAAATGCCCCTATAGTGTGGTATTTAAAAATGAACAAACAGCTCTTCAGGTACTGTACCACTTAAACTATATGGAAATTAATATTCATATTATTTCAAAATTGTAATTTTAGAACCAAAAGTCTCCCCATCATGTGGTCCAACCGCTAGCTATAATTTTCTGGCACTACTTCTTCCCTGATAAATTAATGTACCTGATGTAAGGGATTCATGTACTCTAATGTTTTAATTATATTATGTATAATAATACTACGTCCTAAAATAAATGTAGTTCTGTTTGGTTAAATTTGAGAAGTCATTTAGAATGCAAAACCATAATAGCATTTGATCCTGATATGCTAGTAATAGGTGAGTATTGTAGCCACTAATTAGCAATATACAAATACACAATACCAAATAATAATTGTTTTCAAATATACATAAATAACACCATATTATTGAATTGTAAAAAACTGCATAAACCTCTATAGTGACTTACAAAGTCAAAAATACTACATAACATGCTCTAAATTTAAAGATTGAGCTTGGACTGCACAATGCTTCAATGGACACATAGTCACAAAACCTGGATTTTAGAATATTTTCAAGTCAAAGCTAGAAATTGCATTTCCAAGTTAGTTATACTATGCATTGGCATGGTATACAATTTGTAGGTTTGAAAAATTGCAGTACATTTTATAAATCTCTATGGTGGTAAACAAAATCACTCATGCCATACAGTCGGTTTCAAATTTTAAAAAGATTGAGCTTAGGCTGCAATGGCCAAGTTCATAGTGATAAGTACAGGCCTTTTGGGACATTCCAAAGCTTGGAATAGCATTCCCAAGTCAGACCTATGAAATCATGCATTGTTAAGGAGGGATTACCCTTCCTTTTACAATTTAATCTTTTTTATTTATACTTATTATTTATTTATATTTAAAGTTGTTTAATTTATTTAGAGTTTATATTTTTATTTCCAAATTTAAAGATATTATATTTTCATTTCAAAGTTATTATTATTTAAATTTTATCATTATATTTACTTAATTATATTTACATTAGCCTGTGATCGTATAGATTTTTAAATAAAGTTTACTTTTATAATTATTATTTGTTTCTTCACCTCTTTATTTATTATCTACAGCTTGGTCTGTGCTCAACACCCCTGAGAATAAATATAACAAACCAATTCCAAAATAATTTCACTAACTTTGACACCTTTATATGAATTGCAGAGTTTAAACAAAAATGATTTATTGCACAGCCATAAAGGGGACACAACTCAATTATATTAAATTAAAAATTTACTTTTATTGACAATTATTACTTAAGTGCTTCCAAACATAAACAGGTTAAATTTTATAAAATTCTTACACAGCTATTCTAGTGGTTAGTACATTGCAAAAGGGATAATTAAAATTAACTTCAATTAAAATACCTAATTAACACTTTGAATATTCATCAATAATTTTAAAAATAAAACCCAGGAATCAGAATCCACTCTGGTCTGTAGACCAGAGTTTGGTCTGCCTGAGGAGCTGTCCACCACCAAAGTTGTTAAAAGAATACAAGAAACTTAAAAGAATACAATATCAAAATCCTCAATCATCACAAACCCAACATTATTTCAGTTCAAAAGAAAACAATGGCGTAACACTCGTACCAATTCGAATTTAAATTATTATTTTAAACACTTTCCAAGAAACACATTTTTCAAGATTGATTTTTTTTTTTGTAAATTATATTGCATATCATTTAATGTTGATGTGAGGGTGGATACAAAAAGATGACACATATGGTCAATAATAGGAGATGGTTAATATTTATGAGGAATACTGCTCTGATGTTGAACACTCATGTGGGCCGGCTCATTGTAAACAAAACACCTCGGGTTGGCCGGTAAATTAAACACTGTGCATCCCGCGGAGCACCTGAGCGGGCCGGTTTATTGGAAGCAAAACACTTGAGGAGCACAGGCAAATAAACACACAAGAACACCATACTGTGGATTTGCATTGGACTGGTGGTAACGTTGATTTAGAGAAGGCCTCTTAGGAATGAAGTTACACTTTGATAACAATATTGATCTAAAGTAGGTCTGTTATGAACGAAGACACTGTTTGATAAAAGCTCGGTCATCCCCATCTCCAATCCATGGATCCGAGTGGTAACGGAGGTAGCCAATTTCTTTAATTTTTGTATTCAACATCTGATGGAACTGGAACATCTGGTGACAGAGACAGCAGGTCAAACATGATGAGCCAAATTTGTAACACTGGCTCTTGCATTTCCGGTGACCGAATACAGGCGCCCTTGCATGGGGCCCGTTTCCATGGATTTTTAGCAGCAGTTGATAAACCTCCTTACACCACGCCGGACAGGAATCGAATAACTCCCGGCAACACGCTTGCCTCCCAGGAGACGCCAAACTTGGCAAGTGCAAACCTGCGCTTCGCGCCGAGTGCTCAAGGATATACTACGGAAGAAATATACGATGTTATGCCAAGAACCATTAAACGGATAACTTCCGCCAAGCGGCAACCACGCCGTGCAGAAACCCCACTGGATGTTCGGCACCCCTCTAGCAGGTGTTCGCAACAGATAAGGCATGAAGGCCGAATTTTGCCTAAAAATGCACCCTTTTTTCTCACTCTCGTGAATGAAGTGACGTGAAGTTAAAACCCGAGAGCGAGAAACCGAAAGATTAACAAAAGATATTTTAACGTTTTAAGATGCATTGGTATAATTTTGAATAATGAAAACAAGGAAAAAGATAACAAATTACGTTAAAAGGGGAATAAATCGCTGAAATATTCACAAACAACAAATAAATTTAGAATTTTGAAGGGAAAGGGGAAAATAACGAATTTTAAGCTATTATCAAATTTTGAACCATTAATTAAATTTAGAATCAAAAATTTCGGCATAACATAATTTATATAATATAACAGACTTCATCTGTCACCAGAGGTTTGCAAAATTGAAACATATTTTATGAATCTTTATGGTGGTCAACAAAATACCAGTTATATAACACAGCCAACATCAAATTTATCAAAGATTGAGTTCAGACTACACAAGGCTGCAATGGTCAAATTTTCTTGCTGCCAGTGCATTTATTGGCTATTATGTGTTGTGCTCAAGAGTACTAAAAAGCATGAAATTGGATTTGAGTTGCTGCATTGGGAGCACGATTTCAAGCTTTGGGAATATCCTCAAATATGGGTTCTTTTACTACAAAAGAGAGATAAATTGAATCACAAACCATATGATGAATACTTCCATCAAAGTTCTGAAATTCATTCCAACGTTTTGGTTTGTGGTAGATAGGTAGGTGTACTCTACGTCTTATATAAAATACACTTTCTGAAAACAATGCCTCTATCTCCTATAGCTTTAACCAATTCTTTTGAGATTCGGCAGGCAGGTTTAATATTAACTTATGTTTGATATCTTCCCCAAAAATGGGTTATGGAGCAATTGTATGTTGCTTACTTTTTATTAAACCAACTGCACAATGCTTAATGGCTAATACATAGGCTTACTGTCAATTTTGTTGCACAGTGCTTTTAATTCATCACATGTTTACATAACAATAAATAAAATTGAAGATTGGGTGAAAACAAAACATGGTAATCTTATGAGCCACTTTGTAAATGTATTTAATGAATATTGTAGACAATCTCATCTCTACAATAAAAATATTGTAGAGATGAGAGGGCAAAGGGATCTTTGTTTAACACAGAAGAGCTATTTACTTTTTTATATTAAATTTCAATCAAAAGCATTTGAACCATTTCAACAATAAGCATTTACATATCTGCTTAGTTTTAACAAAAGTTGAGGTATAGAATACAGTACAGAGGGTCAAGCTAAGGAAAAAGATTGAGTTTTGAAGAAATGTTCACCCCAAGAGTGCATTATAATTTGTTACATTTCTTTCTTTTGTCTGCTTCTGATAGGTTGTGGTTACAACTACAGATGACATTTTTTTTTAGCTCTTGGAAATTTTTACATTCTTAGGTGTAAAAAATTTGTGGTTGCTCACTGATGCCATAAAAACAACTGTTTCAGGAAATGATTAAAAACATTTATTTTAAAAACAAAAATTTAATCTAAATTGTAAATGAACAAA
The DNA here is from genome assembly GCA_951213105.1 of Amaurobius ferox. NCBI lineage: Eukaryota > Metazoa > Arthropoda > Arachnida > Araneae > Amaurobiidae > Amaurobius > Amaurobius ferox. The sequence goes on from OX578149.1 coordinate 23,742,445, forward strand.
ATTCCATGATTAACCAATTTAAAAATAAATTTACAATGTAAAATAAAACTAATTCATGCATGATTTAAAACAGGACACCTTTTTCAATAAGCTACATCAATGCTTAAGTAAAAGAACTGAAAACAAGCAACCATTCATATTTAAAGAAATTGAGGTCCGAAATAAAGACCAGACTCAAGCTACATATACACAAAGACAAGTATTTGAAAAGAAAACCTATGTAGTACAACTGTAAACAAAAACATACAAACATCACAATGACTACAAAAAGGCCAGAAACTTGAGAATAAATACAAAAATTTATATACATTGAAAAAATCAAAATACCTATTATTAAAATATATACAAATAAAGAGTACTAAAAAAAAAGTTCACAGTGCCAATTTGTATACTTGAAAATTAAGATATTATAATTAAAGAATATCTTATGTAAATTTCCTTTTTACAGCACATGTACAATAACCTAAAACCAAGATTACTATTTTCAAGGACATAAGTAGCTAAATTTTTCAAAATTAAACAAAATCATGCAATTAATGTCAACAAGCAACCTTTGACTTGTTAACATTACTTGTATGCTTTGCTTTAATCTTATGAAATGCTTGCTTTGGTTTTCTTAATGCAGAAAGTAATGGATAATTTATAAGTCTCTTAGTCACTTGCAAATAGATGCATTTTTACAATAATTATTTTTTAAAATTCCTTATCATGTATTTAGTAAGTCCCATTTTAAAAACAGGGCACTTCTTAAAACGGACATAAGTAAAAGAACAAACACATTTTTTTTTTTTTGCTGTTGTAACTACTTTATTACTACTATTTTGAAGAAGCAGGCTTATTTTATTTGCAAAACTGGTTGATACCATTACATTATTTATTTTGTTTCTGCTACTTATTAATAAAGTACCACAGACAGCCTTTTACTTCATCCACTACTTTTAAAATTCATCTTCCTTCAAATATTAAAAAAATCTGCAGAATCAACAATATAGGACATCAGTGAAATACATATAGATGAAATAGGGCAGATTCTAGAAATATAGGAGTTATAGGAAGCATAATAGAAGTAGAAGCAGCAGTGTTACGTGAAATCAACATACAAATCTGTTTAGTGATGTTGTCTCAACATGCAACTTTACACACTGCTTAACCATCAACTACCTCAACAATCAATTTATTTACCGTTTAATTGTGGCAGTCATCAAATCAAGATAAAAGACTTGCTATACATGTTGTTTCCCAAATATTATATCCACAGTTAATTTCAGTAATGGTTCATGGCACACATAGTTCTAATTTGAAAAAGTTTTAAAATCCTGTGCAGAAGTTCATCATGTCAGTTTTACTCTCCAGAATTAGTATGAAAAAAAAAATGAAAAAAAGAATAACTGAATGTTTGTATGACTCTTTTAGACAAAAAATTAAATTTGAAAACATTATGGCCCTTCCTAATTAGTTCTAAGAAAGTAACTCGGTCTTCCAAGCTGCATAACTAGTTCAGATATGGTGATATTAATATCAATAAATTTCTTGCAGGAAAGTTCACTTTATCACTAGTACTAAGAATGTTTTACAGTGAAGTGAAGCAGGCTTTCTGGTCAGAAATTCATCAAATTTAATATTGTATTATTTTTTCTGTAAATTATGCATCTAAGAAAATATTGCTATCTTTCGACTACTTAGAGGGAGCTGCAATTTTTCAAATTAGACTTTTTTGCCAGAAGAACCATATTAAAGTTGATTTATTACTTTTTCTATATACCACCCACAAGGCATGAAACCACTACAATAGAATTCTACACTCAATTGATATAGAAATAAAATTTGCAATGTTTATGAAACACCTTGTATATAGATGATTTTTGGATAAAATTCCAGACTCCAAAATTGACATGATAGTTATTAAAGTGAAAATTAATTATATATTTAATGTTGGTGCATTAATTATAAATTATACATAATAATCCATAATAAATATACTTGGTCCTTTACTCTTCACTCTGTCATGAAAGGACCAATAAAATTATTTTAACTCAGAAAAACTTCATATTCTAAAGGTAGTGAGGAAAAATAGATGTCAAAACATTTATAATCATTCTGTTATTCATCTGCAGATATTTTCAGAAATTTACAAAAAACAAATGAGGAGCTTAGGTAAGAGCGTACAGTAACTGAATTAAAATATTTTGCACCTTACTATCCTAAACACTTAAAATATCCTTGAATATAATATCTTGATTAAATTAATGCATTTTTAGTGCTATATAAAAAAAAAAAGAAATTTACATTCAATTTCTTTAAGCACCAGGATATGTGCCATTTCTAATATTACAACTGTCTGCTTAATACAGAGAGGATCATAACAAAATTCATAACAAATTAATCATTATAAAACAAGACAAAAAAAGATCTTTTGGGCCATTTAAAATGCTATACCTTAAAAATAAAGTTATTTACACAATTTTACAGAAATCTATAAAAACATTTAGAAACCTGCAGTGCTTTTGGGCACATTATTGCCCTCCTCAGCTTGCACAATATCGCCATCAATTGGATGTTTAAAAGTACAACATTTTTAATTCCCTCTAGTATCTTGCGACAACTCCTAGCTTTTCTACATTTATAACACCAATGTTCATTGCATGCTCAGTTGGCTAAACACCAACGTGACATAAAAAATGGCAATTCATTCACTGATTATCTTATATTGTACTAACTAAAAACAATACCTCACTTTTTGAAAAATCTTTCTCTCAAGTTGCAGAAGTAAATTTACATTCAATGTTTTTGAGTTCATTATTATTTATTTATATTTCAATGTTATTTACGACACTGATCTTATACAAAACCTGTTTAGCTTGGCAGTTACTACCCAATTCTATAGGGACAAAACACTGCATATATACTAAAATTTATGGCTATTCAAGATATAAATTTGCCAATTATTCAAATTTTCACCTTACATACATCATTATCTTTTTAAACCAAATTTTATGTTTATAAAATATTTGATTTTATTTCATTTCAATTGTATATGCAATGAGAAAGTTGTTAAGCAAATTTCTTTCTTGGCTATAATACAACTGTAAAATGTTACTGCACTATTTAACATCAAACTGATAGCAACATTGTACAACCTTCTGACGATGGGAACAATGTGCACAAAAGCACTTAAGGTTCTAAATGTTTTTATAGACATCTGTAATATGATATAAACAAATTGTATTTATTTTTAATGTATTTAGTCCAAGCGTGTGCCACAATCAATTCTTTTAGTCTACTATTATAGATTTTCAACCTTTTAAATTTTTGTCTTATTAAATGCGGCATCAAACAGTTTTTCACAGCAAGTATTCTCCTTGGTACTCATATTCAAGAAATAAAAGAATAATTTAAATCACATTCACACATCATTGGAGGAAGTCTGAAGTTCTGAAGCTCTACCCTTCCTTTTGAGCAAACCCAGACTTTGCACCACTTAGAAACACCATGAGTCAAATCACACCGAGAGATCACATGAGAACACACATGGTGGGAAGATTCCAATTAGTTAATATCATCATCGCATACTTCATATTCTAGTATTTGTTTGTGATAAAACAACAGATACCTAGATATTTGAGGAAAAATCTAATATAAATAAGCAACGATACAAGGTCAATCACATGCACAAAATTAAAAAAGTAAAAGAAAATGGTCAGCAGTTAAGAGGATATTTTCCTGTCTGCTTCCTGCTACAGTTTTCACATGTTGAGCTATGGAAAGCAATGTTAAGTTTTTCAAAACTGTTTTTCTCAAAACATCCTCCCACCCTTTCACCCCAACAAAGAGACCCCGAACAAGTTCATCCCTTTGAAATGAAACTTCTATGGGCACAACTCGAAACCAGATTGTCACAGAGTTACAGAAGTCTGTCAGATCAGACCATCATGTTTCTCCCCTGAAACCAGAAATGTTTGGTCGTGATGTTACGGTGCTGACCATGTTTTATTACAGTGAGAAATTTCTCAATGACAAGGAGGGATCCAGCGCCAAACATACTTCTACTTGCCTTGAACCAGCACCACTTTCCTTACTGATCTCAATAGAATGCACGTGTTTTGGCACATTTATAGTCGACTGCAACAAAAAAATGATATTCTTGCATTTATCTTTTCTACAATTTATCAATTTTTGTTGTTGTTGTTCATGTAGGAATCAACATTTGTATGCCTTTTCGGGAATAATTACAGCAATTTATGGCCAATTAAAATATTGCCAAATTGAAGAAAATGTTACCAAGTCGATAACGATGCTAAATTAATGAAAATAATGCCTAATTGTTGAAAAATCAACATTTTTATTGTAACTGTCTTAATGTAAAAAAATAATTTTTGACATTGAATTTTGTGTTTTTAAAAGACACTGAAAAATTAGTGCAACTGCATCTGTACTGTTAGTCAGTGCTAATTAATCAAAATGAAAGTTGAATGTGGACAGAGAATAATTATGTTTTCCCTTAAACCTAAAGGATGATTCATAGTAGTAACTACTCTCTTTCATCACATACGTTTTACTTCTACCATGTGGTCTTCAGCATATATATATATATATATATATATATATATATATATATATATATATATAAAGAAATACAATCCCAAAAAGTATGAAATTCAAGAAAGAGAAAGGCGCAAATTGCTGCACTATCAGAGTCTTGAAATATAAGATTTAAAATGAAAAAAGAAAATATATAGGTGGAATGATTGTGTTTACAGGGTTGCAGAAAAAGCAACCAATTGCAACCCTTGCAAGATCAATTATTTTACCCACTGGAATACCAACTTGAGTTTAAACGTACAACGTAATTTAATCGTAAATCACTTGAACAGATACAGATTATTAAACTCATCTATTACAGAATTTAATAAATGCATGATGCATTTAATCAACGGAACTCGGGAACAATCATATCCCTTCTGCTTTGTACAGCACTATTATGATGTTTTTTACAGAAATTATAGTGATAAAAATTATGTTAATTTATCCGACATCATACAATACAACTCAACTCTTACCTAGGATTATCTGATTGTTTCACATCCAGATGGCTCTATAAGTTAGACGTGACTTTTTTATGTATGCTTTCCTATTCGAAGTTTATACGCTTTATGCAACTCTTCCATGATTCTCGTCTTGCTGGTTAGTAAAATTTCCAATTTTTGTTATTTTGAGCATTTTTATGTTGTCTGGGATTCGGCCATTTTTTCCCCACGGGCATGATCGATTGTTGTTTCGGGCGTGCAGAGTCTCTGAGAGCGTTTTCATGAAGTCAAAGCTAGCTTCTAACCAGGAAATAGGGGTCGCAATCCCCCTTGACCTTTCTGCAACCCTGTAAACACAATCATTCTACCTATATATTTTCTTTTTTCATTTTAAATCTATATATATATATATATATATATATATATATATAATAATAACGAAAATGCAGGATGGCAAATCAGTAAACACAGCATCAAACTGTGGGCAATATAATAATGTGTATTTAATAGTAAAAAGTAACAAGGAAGGGCTGGAAAAGTAGAGCATGGAAAGGCCAGGACAAGGAAAATAAAACAATGAATAGTATATCTACTAGAAACATCTTCAGGGGCACATTCTAGACAGATATACTAAAATCCATTGTTTCTATGATTGCATTAAAACACATGGTTAAAATTTTATGCAATCTGTGCCCAACAACGGAATAAAAGAGATTAACAGAAAAATGACCCAAGAGGACAAAATTCAACTTAAAAACATAAAATACCACATAATCATGAAAAATATAGTGTACAAATGCACAAACATGCAAAAAAAGGGCAACTCACAAGTCTGAAGGCCACCAGCGTGAATATCTTCATGGGAATCCACCACATGATCCAGTTTGAATGCTTACCGCGCGAAAAACCATGATGGAATGGATCAGACCAGAAAGAGAGGAAGTAGTTGTACATATTTTCGGTGAGACAAACCCAAAAGTTCAGAAACTCTTGGGTTTGTCTATATACAATTATATATATATTATATATCAGGGCTGCAAATAGCAGGTTTCTCACTTGCTCGGGGTGACTGTTTTTTTTCGGCGGGCGACTGAAATTATTTATAATAGGCTACCGGCCTTTTTTTATTTTATTTTATTTTATTTATTTATTTTTAAAGAAAATGCAATTGGTTCAAAATAATTGTTATAGCTTTGCAGTTTGAGACTCGAAATTATAAAAATTGACACAAATTTGAGATTTGTGAAAAGAAAAACATTTTCAGCTAAAAACCTTGTGAAGATGTATATGCATAACACTGCACGGCGCACTCTGCATGCTGGGAAGCATGTGGTGCCCTCGTATCTGGTGCTGTCTGGAGAGGAAACTAATCCCCGTGCATGTTAACGGATGCACGGGGATATTTTCTCTTTTCCTCTGATTCAAAGAGAGTGAACAGATGAACAGACACCCTATTTGCATTTAACATTATATTCATGAAATTTCACCTCTGGGAATTTGGGGAGTGGGTCACTGTCTTTGGCTTGTCAGGAACAGGGGGAGAAGCATTCTCCCTGTGGCGATAGAGTAGGGGAAAAAAGGAGATAGACACCACGTCTTTACTTTTGCCTTCCCCCAAAGGGGATCAGCGACAGTAGGGGACATTTTTATCAGTGATTGGTGGGTGACAAGAAAGGAGCATTGCTAATTGATTTGGTATCACCCCTTGTGGGTCAGGCTTTTCAAATAGGGTGATTTGCATGCTAATGCAAGGACGACTCCCTATTCACTCTTTTCAGTCACATGCTTTTATATTCTGACTGAGACAGAGGCTGATGTGTGGGAGTCAGTACTCTTGTGGAAATTTTGAGAATGCCCACTTTTTCTTTGTTCTCGTGTGTTCATGTTTTTGACACATGTATTTCATTGTTTATTCGCTTCCTTGATCAAATGCTTCGTAAAAGTTCTGTTTGCAGATTTAGTATGGCACAACAAACAACGCTATTTTCATTCTTGGACAAGTCCAATAAGAAAATATGTGATGGCCGTTTAGAGAGGCCACTAGTTACTGCAGTACAAATGACTGCAGATGAAATAGTAAGTGATGCATGTTCCCCTCATGCAACTGCTAACAAAGGAAAAAATCATAGACCTAGGTTGGTTCAGCCCTACTGGCTTGATAAGTTTTTTTGGTTGACAAAAACCCAGGGTGTCCTCTACTGCGCAATTTGCAAAAACAACTTCCCAAATATTTGCGATTTTAAATCCTGATTAATCGCTGATTATGCTCCACCATGTAAAATCGAAACTTTGAGAATTCATGACTCCACTAAAAGTCAGAGAGTGCATCACTGCAGAAGATGCAAAGAAAACCCCAGCTTCCACTCCACTGGCAAAATGCATTCTGAGAGCCTCATCAGAGCAAATTAAGCAAATGAGCATCTACTTCAACACAGCTTATTACATTGCATATCATTCCAAACAATTATCAGACTATGAAAAACAATTTGAACTATTGAAGAAATGCAATTTACAAATAAATGAATGCTATGTCAATAGAATTGAGTGTATGTCTTTTATCAGTTGTATTTCAACCTGTATTAGACAAAATGTGTTGCAAGAAGTAGCAAATTCTTCATGTGCTACTCACCTGGTTGATGATTCCATAGACACTGCTAATCTGCCTTATATTGTGATGTACATGCGGTACATAAAAAATTTTGAAGTAAAACAATCATTTCTCTCCCTGACACCTCTGAAGTCAGAAGCAGCACAAAGATATTTTGATGAAATTTTAAATATCTTTGAAAAGCATGAACTGCCATATAAGAACTGGTTGACTTATTGGACTAGGAATATGACTGGTGAGAAAAATGGTTTAGGTTCCAAACTTAAAGAAGTTTGCCCTCAGCTCATACAGATTCATTGTGTGGTTCATCGGTTGAAGTTAGGTGTATTAGATGCCTGTTTAAAAATTTGCATATAATGGACAAATTTAAAAAAAAATTAGAGCTATTTTCAAGTTTTACCATAAATCACCAAAAAGATTGCATGAACTGAATAATGCTGCTTCCTTATTGGAAACCAAAATTGTGAAACTCAGGGATCTGAATAGTGTCCGTTGGGTCGTTAGCAAAAAGCGAACACTGGAAGCTCTGTTACAAAGTTGGCAACCTGTTATCACACATTTAGAGGACAGTACAAACACACAAGATGGACCTTTGGCAAAGGGAATTCTAAAATATTTGTGTGTTCATACAGATTAGTTATTTTGATGAAGACAGAAATATTTTTCATTCCACCCAACTAGCAAATGTAACAGAAGGAGAAGAGTCTTGTAGGAAAGACAGGAAAGCTATTCTAGAACATGGAGTGAACTTTTTGAAATCAAGATTCTGCATTGAAAATTCATCAATATTAAAGACAATTAAAGTTTTTGACACTGCATCATGGCCAACAGAAAGAAGATTTGCATAATATGGAAATAGTGACATGATCTTATTAGCTATTCATGCCAACTACTTTCAACACTGAACTCAACACCGCTACTCCAGTCAACATTTAAACTGCACACAATCAATGAGAACAATGTTCTTGATGAGTGGTATGACTTGAAACAAGTATCCAGCGACCTAACATTTGCTGACATGTGCAGACATGCAGCAACTTATAATAGCAGATTTCGGATTTTAAGTAAACTCTTTGCCATTATTCAGTGCAAACCAGTTTCAACATCTTCTTGTAAACATGGCTTCAGCGCCATGAATAATATAAAAAAACACTTACCATTCCTTGCTGACTTTACTAAATACAGATAACTTAATGAGTATTTGTATAAATGGAACTTCAGTTACAAATTTTGATCCAATGTCATCCATTCAACACTGGTTTTCTACAGAAAGGAGGCGAAGATTTTGACTATGCCTATATAATGGTAAGAATGCTTTGGGCTAGTTAGACTAGTACATTTTTTGTGGGCTACCATGGGTGTCTGCAGCATGGAGTAAGGGATGGCACTTGCACCCCCCCCCCCCCTGGAATTGAAATTATTAGTAATTTTTAGTATTTTGCCCTTCTTCCCCTTGGAAAATTTTTAGCCCCCCTGCAAGGAAAGCTGCAAGTGCCCATGTGGGCCAGTACATTTTTCTGTGGGCAACTAAGATTTTTGACACTATTTGCACCCCTGGTTTGCATATATATGTATATATATATAATATATATAATATATATATATATATATATATATATATATATATATATATATATATATATATATATATATATATATATATAATAAAGATGAATTAAAATAGAATTATTGAAGAGAAATAGTAAAACATTCACAACAAACAAAAGTATTCAAACACCAATAAGAAAAAACTCAAGAGAATGTTAGAAACCACCCATTATATTTAAAACAAAAATATTAAAAAATAAATGGAATACCAAATAATAGAATAAAAGTGAAGTAATAGTAAAATCTTCAGGGGGCAACTACTATACATCAGCTTCAATTAACACATTTTATTTATCTGTTAGAGTGAACAAAAGGTCAATAGTAGCCCCTATGTGCTAAAAATGAAAAATGAATAAGAAATTTGGAAAACTAAAAAGAATTGAATAAATTGAAAAAAATAGAATTGACTTACACGTGTGTAAAAGTTATAGCAGCAATACCATCTCAACATAATGTGTTAAGAAAACGTTGCCAACCTTAAAGAGTAATGTCCATGTTGCCATTCTTAAAAATTGTAAATAGTAAATGCATTCTAAAGTATTAGAAGGTATAAAACCCAGATAAACTGCATTCAAAATACAACGAGTGCCTATTAATACATATAGATAAAAATGTTAATCATTATTAACCCTATAAAATAAAGAATTAAAAACATATGTATCAAATAGGCAATCAAATATTAAGCGATTATAGAAATTAAACAAAGCCTTCCACTGATTCCTTGTATCTATCTCCTGGCAAAATGCACTGTTAGATGATGCAAGTATAACGAAATGCACATAATAATTTACATTAATGAAATGCATAATAATTTATATTAATGAAATGCATAATAATTAATAACAAAATGTGTAAAACATTTTTTTTTTCAACCGAATATCTTACAAATCAATACCAATGAACAGTGGTGCATCTAGAAAATTTTTCTGAAGGAGCGGGTGGGGATTTTCCAAAGATTCTACCCATAAAAATAAAAATGGATAAGCTTAATTTTTTGAATGTTATAAATAAAAATTAAGTTTAAAATTTCAATAATAATAAATGAAAGATTAAAATTAAATTTTAAATATTTTTAAAATTTTAGCTTTAAGTTGAATATTTAAATGTTTTACGATTTTATACTTTTCTCAGATTATTCAAGAAGAGTTATGAATGGGAAGCACTGTTTTTATGAAAGGCCATAACTATTTTAAAATTTTAAAAATAAATAACAATTTCTAGTTATTTGGAAAAACCTCCTGAAAATTGTAAAAAAATAGACTTTATGAAATAAGGCTCCCATTTTACAATAAGTTTCAATAGAGTTGATAAGTTTTATTGTTGTAAAATATCAAAACAAGATTGAACATGATAGAGATACAGATGCAGCCAGAAGTGACAGAAAATCATATATGGTACTCTGAGGATTTTTCTTTTATGAAAACAAGAATTGGTGCCATCAAATGAATTACCTGCAAAATTTCTGACAACTTTGCTAACTTTGTAACATTTTCTGCAATTTACCGTTCATATTATCTGTTTTACTTAGCATCCACCAATATATATGATCACTTAAGTTAGAACCTCAAATACCTCTATATTGATGGTTTATTTATAATAATTTAAACATTTTGAAAATATTTTCTTTTGTACTTTTATTAAAAAAGATTAAAATTTTCTTCCAGAACAGGTTTTAACTCTGAAACCTCCTCCACAGATGCACCATTGCTAACCAAGATTTTGTATAAATAAATCAGTCTGAATAGTTTGATATTGATTGGAGTATATGTTCAAAAGTTAGAGCCTGTACAAAAGAGCCAAACAGTTGGGATGAATAGTGACACTTGCAGGTTTTGAATGCTCATAATATAAGGGACAATCTTCCCCTGGTCTCATATCCTGATAACAGTCTCAAGCAATCAGATAAACACAGACATTATTGAAAAAAAAAAATACTTGTTTTATATTCAAGAATGGGTAGAAGCGAAACATGTAAATCCATGAAAATCTGACCCTATCTTTTCTCTGTAAAAGTGATTCATAAATATTTTTTACAAGGAGGCGATGCAAAAACATTGGTATGTGTAGCTGTGGTGTTTGGTGATACTCGTTGCTAGAAAAGGGGAGGGGGGGACATCATATCTGCTTCACACATTCTTGAAATCACAAGTAGACAACATCCACCACAACCCTTCAAATTAAAATAAAATCCAAATTGGCTTCTTATATGATTTAGAGACTGGAATATTCTTTTTAAAACCAATAAAACTATAAAAGTGATTAAAAAGATAAATATTAAGAAACAAAAATCTATTTCATACTTAAAAAATTAGAGAAAAAAATTAAATGCTTATTGCTACTGATATTAATGATCAGGGACAAATATTTAAATGCTTATTATAAATCTACAATTATATTGACAACTGTTATCAATATTTGCCTGCATTTATACACATTTCTTACATCTATGAAAAAGTTGGTTGTTGGTTATGGTCCATCAATGAATCATTCAATCTAAATTGTGGTTTGTGTAAAAGTGAAAGTCACTGAAATACTAATAATAATAATTAAAAAAAAAACTTATGAATCTAAAACTATCTACAACTCTACAAACAAATTAAGAAGATTTTTATTGTTAATATACGTTTAACATATGTTATGCATATCATATTTTATTCAAAAAGAGTAATTCAAAGTTTTATAAATACTTTTTATTATTTTAAAAAGAATAATATCCATGCTCATGAACACAGTAAAAATTACTGCTAAAAAATTTTTAAGTTAATTTAAAATTCATATTTAAAAATCTTTTTGGCTAAACTTTTTAGGTACCAATAGTGGAAGGGTTAATAAAATATGGATTTCATGCAAATTTATCATACAACTTGCGTAATTAAATGTTAAAATTACACATGAAAAATGACACAATATTTATTTCCTTTTTCATCTCATCTAAATCTCATAACTTGAATTAAAATCGAATTTTGTTTCTTACATCTCCATAGTTAGTAAAAATTTGAACAGAAAAGCATAGAAAACAACTTACGCTTCACTACTGAGGACTTCTTGAATACTTGCTTTAGTAACAAGATGATCATCACATTTAAACCATTTATTCTTGTGCTGCCTTACGAAGGAAAAGTAATGACCACTGTCAAAATCACCAACATGGTTCACAACGGCAAATAAATAAAATCTGTAAAAATATTCATCTTTCAATAATTCTATACTCATAAAAATTTAACTAAAACATTAAAAATAAATAATATGAGTTTCAGTTCATTACACATTTAATACAGATTACTGTAGAAATTTTGAATAAGGTCACACCAAACATGAGCAACCTATGGCCATGTTCATTTTGGGACCCACAACCCTTTTTGAGTATTTCATAATTTTTATTGTGTGTATATATATATATATATATATATATATATATATATATATATATATATATATATATATATATATATATATATATATATATATAAATTGAAATTGAAATTTATATATATATATATATATATATATTGTAAAAATTTTAATTGCTTGTAATATTACCAAATACTTAAAACTCATCCCCTGTTATATATATCCTGATGGTTTATGAAGAACACATGTTATATGGAGTAACTCAGTGATGTGCATGAGAAAAAGCTGGTGATACATAAATCATATACCAAAACAAGTATTAAACCCCTTGTTCCCTGTTTTAATATACATGGGGAATGGTCAATAGCATGTAATGAGTAGTAATACTTAAACATAAACAACAGTGTATGCTTGGGGTGGGGGAGCCTTTTCAAGGCCTTTTTTAAAAATAATTTTAAATATAAAGTATTTTGATTTTTCAACTTTTTTTAACTGAAATAAAATTAATAATTTGAAACATAATTTTAATATTTTTAAATCTACATATGCGTGCATATTAATCAGTATTGGGAGTCATGCGCCATGCTGCTGTTTAGTAACATTGGAACTGTCACTACGCTAGTACCGCCAGCCACATGCCACAGGATTGTTTTAGTTTTTGCAAGTGTCACCACCAATAGCGCTAGTGTTGACTTGCAATCTCGCACTGTGCAACATGCCTGTGGACATGAATCAGGCACGTTCAGGCATGTCCTGAGAACTAGTCTGAATGTGATGCTAGTGTACGGGTTTTTGCTTTCAGATGGAAATTAAACGTTTCGTGACCGTAACGTATATCGCAAAAGCTAAAATTTTAGTGTATTTAAAAGATTTGTGATGTGTGAGATCAGAAGATTTGTGCAATTTTGAAAAGGTCAGGTATGAATTTTTTAATTATAAATTTATTTATCTATACATCAGGCTTTGGGAAATCGGTAAAATCTAGCCAGTCCTCGAAGGTGGCTATTAAAATTTTTTACCCGTCTTCCTACGAATTTTTTTTATATTATATTCATTAACATATGTGCTTAAATACACCGCACAACAATAATAAATTAGAGCCAACTGCCTCACGATCAAGTGCAATAACTGCATATTCATATACCCCCCCACAGCGCTTAACCGCCGTGATCAAACTCTCTGACACGGCGTCTCTGTTAAAGGACCGAACCTGGCGTAATTCCAATCTATGGGTGGAGGTAAAAGGGTATGAGATGAAAGGAATCTCTCCTTTCTCCAATGTTTGGTAACTTGAAGGAGTGGTAAACAAATAATGATATAAATCCTCTTGTCTAAGCAGTTTAAACCTCATTCACACTTTTAATTTCTAGAGAAAGTGACTGAATCAAGATTAAAATCGTCTTAGACTGAATAGATGTTTTATATCTTAACTTCTGTTGTCAGACAACTGGAACAAATGGCATGAATGAATTGTAAATGTATTAGTTTTAAAGTTGAAACCAAAGTGGGGAAGAAAAGGAAATACTTCTGGCTGAAACTAGAAGAATCCATTTCAAAAATTAAAATTTGTTACGTACTCCCGTCTATTACAGCAAACGGAAATTTTATAGCTTGGGTTTTAAAGAGTTAAAAGGGGATAGTGCTCTGCACGGGTTTGGGTTTAGGCTCAGGCTGGGCTTGAGTTTTCTACTGTTTTGGGCCGGATTGAGTCTTTTTTTTTTTAAATGCCCATTACAACCAGGCCAAACATATTTATTTTGACATTTTTTTCAATGAATTTAAATTGAATACATGAATTTATTCCATTTATTTCAGTTATTTAAAGATAAATGTTTAAGAAAGCAAACTCAATTCTCAGTACAAAATTATCACAAATTTGTTTTTAACATATTTGAATACAAATCATTTTTGGCCTGTCGAGCCGCAATTATCTTCAGACCAAGTTCATTCTACATTTATAAATTTCTTCGGGCTTGACTCGGGTTTAAGCATAGGTATTGTCGGTCGGGTGAAAATCTGAAATTTCGGCACATGTAGACCTCGTACAGGAGAGCAGAACATGTCACTTCGATCATGAGCATGCTATCGCATTTTCGCTTGGTCATCGAATTTACTGTGTGGAGGATGAGAGGAGAATGCCTGTGGCTACAATGCAGACCTGACATCTCTCTTAGAAAGAAGGCGTTGATAATGCACGCTAGCTAAGTTAGGGGAGGGGGAGGCGATTTGAGGTGACGACATTTCAATTTTCATTCATGGCACAGGAAAGGGTGGCTTTTGCCATAATTTTTACAATGACAACTTTTTTTTTTGTTCTTTTTTGTGGAATTTCTAATCTCAAGGCCGTCCAAGAGGATGGCAACTTCTGAAAATTGGCCATCCTTGCCGAATTTTAACCCAGCGAGCATGGGAGGATGGGCAATTTCCGGAAGCCTGCTATACATATATAAAGCAAAGTCATGTTTTATGTATGTGTCTATCTACCTATGCTTCCAGTGGTCTCTGAAACTACTTCACCAATTTTTGATACTTTTTTTTTATTCTGTGGGATATTCATTCGGGAAGGTTTTAAACAACTTTTTTTTGTAATTAATTTTTTAATTAAGCACATTAAAATTGCATTAAGAGCACATTAGAATGGTTAAATCATACTAGTAAATCGGGAAATGGTATTGTTGTGTGGTTAATATCTTTATTATATTTCTTTTCTGTTGCCACGGACAAATAACAAAACTGAAAATGTTTATTTATTTAACTACATTATCCAGGGTTCATTCTAGGATTTCAAAAGGGCAGGTGCTACCTTCCGAAAAAGGGCACATTATATACTGAAAAGGGCACATATTTTTAAAAGGGCCCAATTATAAATTTTAAAAAATTACTTTGCTGAAAATACTGTCATGACTTTTGCGTGGCTTTCATAAATTATGAATGAGAAAAAACAGCACACATTTCTCGATGTTTTGAAAATTTGAGAATATATGGAGAAGTATCATTTTTAAAAGAAGGGCGGCATTTTTTTGATGTCATGGCACAAAATTATAGTACTGGAGCATTTAGGGCAGGTTTTCTAATTTCTGAGGGCAGCGGGACGGGTTATCTAATGTCTAAAGGCAGGGATATCATATCAAAGAAATTGTATTACCTCGGCAAAGAAAAATTCTGAAAAAACTTTATTATGGTTCTAGTGCCGTATTTCATTTTTCTAATGCCAAAGAATTGGTCCGTATCAGTCTATTCTATACTGCTATTGATCAAATTGTGGGTAATCTTAAGATTTGTTTTTCGGAAAATGATTATTCGATGGCAAATAAAATAGTTCGGTGTTTAACTGCTCTAGGGGATTTGCATGTTGACGTAATTGAAATTAATAAATTTTACAAAATAACTGCCTCAGATGAAAGTCTAATTAATCAAATAAAAATTTATAGATAATTTTTAAAGAAAAAGGATACTGTAGAAACATGTGCCCAAATATTTTTGGACAATGACTTAAGTAGCATGCTTCCTGCTGCATGGGAAATGTTCGAAATTATTTTTAATTGTCCTGAAACTTCGGCTTCAACAGAGAGATTTTTCTCTGTTCTCAAAAAATTAAAGACATATTTGTGAAGCACCATTGGTCAGGAACATTTAACTGGGTTGGTTTTAATGCAAATCCATCAGGAACTGGTTACATCTATGTTGACTGATTGAGCTTCCTTAGATATTTTGCTCAATATGTTTATTTCCTAAAATACACGGATAATAATGTTCTTTTAGATTTTGATTAAAATGGAACCACTATATTTAATTTATAGGTATACTTTTGAAACTCTCTTTTTATTTTCATTGCATAGTTATTCGCAAATAGTTATTTATTTTTTTTAAGTTCCTATGTCAGATCTCGTAACAGTTTTTATAAAAGTAAAAAAAAGTGTTGTTTTTATGTCTAAGAGTTATTTTGCTTTCAGTGTTAAAGTTTTATGTAGTTTAATTTAAAATAACTTCTGTGTTTATTAGAATATAACAATGTTTTATGTTAAATAAAATGTTCGAATGTCATAAATATTTTTCATTTAAAATAACCCTTTGGCATAAGCAAATGTTAAGCAGTTGAGCCCCCCCTCTCCTACTTTTTAGAATCAGGATACGCCACTGAGCATAAATAGCAAAGAATGGAGTTAAGCCTTTATCATCACCCAAATTTAATAGGACAAAGTCACACTAAAATGTCATTTATACAAAATACAGGTACTAAACCCCTTGTTCCCTGTATTTACTGACAAGTCGAATGGTCAAGAGAAGGTATATAGCAATATAACTTCAAGCGGAAAAAGCAACGATTTGAGTTAAGACTTTATCAGCACTCAAGTAAAATTATGACAAAATCCCAATTAAGATTGAAAAATAAAAGCATTCCCGAGATCATGGACACTATCAAAGACTATCCGTAGCTCGGAGATACAATATTTACGTTTCTGTCTACATACTGTAATATATCTAGAAAAAGTTGAGTGCAACCTTATTAATGCAATATTTTTTTTTTCAATTTCTTTATTTATTCAAAACAGGCTCATTACATGGTTGTCCACTAAAATTTTTTAATTCATAAAAATTACATTTGGCCTACCAGATTAAAAAAATATTATGTTTTCTATGCTACAATAAGTCAAACATTTGGAAATATCTGTTTCAAAGCAAAAATTCTTAGAATTCAAATTTTCAAAACTTTTTTCACCAATTTGACACCAAATAAAGAATAATTGAGCAAAATTTTATCTTTGCAAAGAAAAAGAAACAGTAATTTAACAAATAGAAAAGGAAACAAACTATTCAATAATTTTCCTCTCTCTTATAGGAGAGGTTATAGGAGATTGTTTTGTTCCTTTCTTTTCTGCTTTTGATTCCTTTAATGAAGTACGAATTTAAATTAGACTGATAATAAAGAACCGCATTCTCATTTACTGAAATATGTCATAGAGAAATGTTTTAAGGTTAGAGGGGAAATATCGTAATCTTATTGAATATGCAAAATCTTGAAAAAAAATTTCTCGTAAGTGGAAAATTTTTCTTTAATTTGTATCAATGTGGTTTTCCAGAGTGAGTGATACATTGTGTGGAGTTGTGGATTTTCGGAACTTTAGTGGAGAAACTTCAAATATTCCGGAGCAGTTGGTAATTCTGGCACAGTGCCAGGCATGCTAGAATCTAACTACATGAGAGAAAGTAAGGGATCACGTGGCATGGTTTTCTCTGAAAACGCAGTATGAAGGAGCAAAATACATGTGTGCACATAGTAGAAGTTCCTGTGAGAATCTGGACAACAGAATTTTCAAAAATGAAAATTCAAGAACTTTCAAGGACTTCTTGCCTTTTTACAGTATTTGTAGGGGCCTTTGAAAACAAAAACTAAAATCAAGTACTTCCAAGGCCTGTGAGAACTTTGTTATAACTTACAGGTCAAAATTATTAAATGCCAAGAGAACTCTCGCTGCTCCCCTCCTGAATGTAAACACTTGATGAAAACATCATTTATGCAAATAAAGAACTTTTATTTGCATAAATGATGTTTAGGAGATTTAGTCTGAATATCTAAATTTGTAAATATTGATTTTAGAGCAAAAATTCTAAAACAGTTCAAATATTCAGAACTTTACTCCAAACTGACACCTGGTTCGATCCCAGGTTTCGGCATATGTCTATTCTCCCGGCCACACATGTTACTGCCATAAGCCTTTGGGTTGGCTGTGTAGTCTGGGCCTTCTACCAAATAAAGAACAGTTGTAAAACATTTGAACTTTATAAAAAAAAATAAACTTACAGTAATTTATGGGGTAGCAGAGGAAGCATATTATTCAACAATCTTACAGTCTTTTTGTCTACTTTTTTTTAAGGAGGAGAGGTGAAAGGGAATGTTTTGCTTTTTCCTTTTCTACTTTTAGTTTGGCTAATGAAGTCCACTTTTGGAAGTAAGAAACTTGAGCAGAAGGGAAAAAAATTTGCAATTGCTAATATTTTGATTATATTTCTCACAATCATGATTGAAAATTATTTCTTTTAGTCTATTTTCGAAATAAAAAAAAAGATACATATGATCAATCCTTAAATTGGTGCAGAAAAATGAAATTTTATAATGATGTTTAGGAGATTTAGTCTGAATATCTAAATTTGTAAATATTGATTTTAGAGCAAAAATTCTAAAACAGTTCAAATATTCAGAACTTTACTCCAAACTGACACCTGGTTCGATCCCGGGTTTCGGCATATGTCTATTCTCCCGGCCACACATGTTACTGCCATAAGCCTTTGGGTTGGCTGTGTAGTCTGGGCCTTCTACCAAATAAAGAACAGTTGTAAAACATTTGAACTTTATAAAAAAAAATAAACTTACAGTAATTTATGGGGTAGCAGGGGAAGCATATTATTCAACAATCTTACAGTCTTTTTGTCTACTTTTTTTTAAGGAGGAGAGGTGAAAGGGAATGTTTTGCTTTTTCCTTTTCTACTTTTAGTTTGGCTAATGAAGTCCACTTTTGGAAGTAAGAAACTTGAGCAGAAGGGAAAAAAATTTGCAATTGCTAATATTTTGATTATATTTCTCACAATCATGATTGAAAATTATTTCTTTTAGTCTATTTTGGAAATAAAAAAAAAGATACATATGATCAATCCTTAAATTGGTGCAGAAAAATGAAATTTTATACTATTGTATCATAATGTACCAGCTTTTCTGGATTGGCAGACATTGGCGCTGGAGAATGATTCTTGATATGAGAAACTGAAGATTACATTAAACATAAGAAATATGTAAGTTAAAAATAATACAGATCAGTTTCAGAAGAAAAAATTGTTCGATTTGGAAGTTTAAGATTCAAATCTCTGGGACTTAAGTCCTGTTGTTCAATAATGAGAAAGACTGAACAAGTCCTTGTTTAGTTAAGTAATATGAATTTCTTTACTTGTAAATTTCAAGTAAAAATAACACAGTGTTGGAAATGAAGAAAAAGTCAAGATGTAAACTAAATCCATATTTATTCAATAACGATGGAGTCTTGCCAGGAATACATGACAGCTGTTTTCAACATAATGCAGCAGAACATATTTACAGGGTTTGAGTTGATACACCTAGGAAGTCCACGTTGGAAAACATTGGTACATACAATCTTATAGTTATGTCATTCTAGATCCACCTCAAATAGGTCACACTTTAGGAGAAATACTGGCTTAAATATTAACTTGACTAGATATAATTACTATAATGCAAAGTCTAAAAAGTACTTTAGTTCACAAAGATTAAAAAGTTAAATCACCGGTTTAAAGTTCCTTCTGGTAATATAAAAGAGTATTTACAACACATCATTCTGACCCCAGACTTGCTTTCTAGACAAAGGCCATCTTTGATGCTTACTGTCACAAAGTAATTTATCCAATAGCTTTCTTTTGTGAAATAAATCTCGGTCGAAAAGATTTTAGACCTAGAATAACTGCATGTAGAAGTTTAATCTTACCCTTCAAAGGATTGTAAGAGATTCTAATATTAACACTAGAGGAACAATTTTTAATAAATCTGTGCAGATCTTTGTATTTGCTGATGACATTATTATTATCGCATGAACCCTGGAAGCACTTAGACAAGCCTTCCTTTCTTTGGAAGCTGAGGCAAGTAAGATGCATCTTGCCATTAATCAGAATAAAACTAAATATATGCCATGCACCAATTTTAATAATCCTTATCTTGAGATAGGAGAGTACAGGTTTGAAACTGTTAACAGTTTCGAATATTTAGGCTCTGAAATGAACGCATTAAATAATATAACTCCAGAGGTCCGTAACAGAGTTACTACTGCTAATGAATGTTTTTTTAGACTACAAAAATATTTGAAATCTTATTTTATCAGCAGAAAAACCAAAATGCTCATTTATAAAAGTTTGATTAGACCCGTTCTCACTTACGCTGCTGAGACATGGGCAATGACCAAGAAGGACAAAGCAACTCTTGATATATTTAAAAGAAAAATCTTGAGAAGCATATTTGGAGGAATAAAGTGTGATAATTATTGGAGAAGAAGAACCAACTTGTATGGGAGGTTTACAAATTATTTAGAGAGCCAGATATTATTAAATTTATAGCAATACAGAGGATTAAATGGGCAGGAAAATAATGAGATTGGATGACAGTCGAGCCACAAAAAAGATCTTCTTGGCTAGACCAATTGGTACCCAAAAAAGAGGGAGACCAAATCTTAGGTGGTGTAACTGCCTGGAAAAAGATCTGAAAATTATTAAGGTGACTAATTGGAAAACCTTGGGCAAGAACAGGACGGCATGGAATGGAATTCTAAGGAAGGCCAGGGCCCACCCGAGGCTGTCGTGCCAGTGAAGAAGAATTTATCCAATGATCAGCACAAACTTGAATACTAATTACATACTTAATTAGTTACATTCTACTTTAACTAGTAGAAAATAAATCCTGTGCTATCAACATTAATATAGTTAAATAAGACATATTAATCTTCCAATCTAACTGCTTAAAATTGACTACATATGATCTATTGCATACATATATTGCATCTTAACTACAACGTACAACCATGTATGGGAAGTTGTCGCAGAAGATAGTTGTGCCAGTTTCCAGTGTGGGCTTCCCATATATATACAGGGACCAGCACCTACCGGAACAAGTTCTGAGGTCTGTCCCAAAAAATATGCAAATGAGTTAGTGCACACATCGAATATCCAATCTGTATGAAGACCCTTGATGAAAGTACTCAGTGAGTTATTCCTGTGAACGAGGTAAGTTAATCAAAGGGAAAAAGGAGTTTTTGAACATAGTCAGGGAGACAGGTGACTCACGATCTTTTATTTACGATCTTGCAGCAAAAATCTCATTTTAGTAACACAATAGTTCACAAATTTCCCCCAAAATCAAATAGAGTAACTGTATTTTAATTTTCAAAGGTAATTATTACAAATAAATTGTATAACTACTCACTTGTTATCACTGTGACTGAGACAACTGTGCACAGTTTCGCCTGTTTTTGCACTAGCTCTACTGCGAACTGATGAAATGAAAGGCGTCATATCGAGGCACTCAGGAAAGGAAATAAAGTTTATATTTTTACCCAAGCCCGATAATCGCTAAAGAAAATGTAAAACAATTATTTTTACATATAAAACAAATAATGTAATATTCAAAAACAATGAATAAGCATTGAAATTTTTGGCAATTATAAATAATGCTCAAAATAGTTATGCATGAATAATTCAATCATTTAGGCAGAAGACCAATCCTACTTCATTAAAAGACCGATAAACTAATTGGAATGAACTGCAAAATGTTGCCACAAAAATTAAAAAATAAAGACAGAATAAAAAATTTAAATTATGTTGAAAAAAATAGAAGAAAGAATTAGCAATTATATGAATCAAAGTACACACAGCAAAAGTATATATTTACAACTAAACATATATCAACACCAGTTTGTATTTAAAAGGTATGTAACCTGTTGCTTACATTCATTAATGTGATGCTCTCTTAGTAATGATGGCTGAACAATAACATTGAGACAAAATTAGATAAACAGTATCTAACACTGTAAACACCCACCTTTCTGAGATCCTGGATGGTACCTTATATGGTAGTGGATATTCGGCACATCTATGCTCAATTTCTAATTTTTATTTATGAAAACTGTGTATTATAAAATCTTATTCTTACACAACCACAAGTAGGGGGCGTGGTAGCCCATTGGTTAGCGCGCTGGAGTTGCACTCGGTAGGCCCGGGTTTGATTCCAGCCACTGCCAAAACTGCCGCCGTGTTCACGCGGAGTACGATCATGTTAAACATGTGGGTCCGTAAGTCCTTCCGAGAGGTTGGTGGTAGGGGAAGGAGGGTACAGTCCCTGTGGATGCCTCCCCCACTGGGTTCTGGTCTAAATTGGGTGGCACTTCCCGGCTGTCCAATCAGTTACCTTACACCTTTCTGGTAGGTCGGACGGTCTGGGTCTCAACAACAACCACAAGTAGTAATGTTTAGTGAAAAAAAAAAATCTCTTACTGGCTGATAAATAACGAAATTTTTAATTCAATATTTATGCTTATACCACAAGATTACTTCAAAACATGCTCTATATTATGTATTATCTAAATATTTTTTTTTTACATTCATATAAACTTTCATACTAACATTGAAAATTTTATTATTATATCTTTCAATGAACTGTGGTAAAGAATTTACTATAAGTAAATTAGATATAGATTGGATTCATAAAGATACAATTCAGAAAAATAAATTAGTATTAAAATATAGTTTAAGCATTTCAGTTGCTAGAACTTTACTTAAAAACCATATTTTTTTTACATAAATCAAGTTTCTTATGTTAAAACTGTAAAATTATGAATCATTATCGAAATATTAATATTAATTTTAATATATATAAAAAGTAATCTATATATACTTATCTAAAATATGTTCATCAGTTATCCCCTGAAATAATTTAATATTGTTTTGGTGTTCCTTCAAAGAACTCTAATATAATGCTGGTGTTCTCAAACAATAAAAAAATTGCAGATCTTTGACTTAGAGACTCACATTACTAGGCTGTTAGTCTTAGCTTTTTTGCTGAAAGGAAGTAGGTTAACAAAAAAACAATAGTTTGCATGTACACTACAGTAACAGCACAAATAAGGTTATGTTGTAACTACAGTAACTTCTGTTACATCTCTTTGAAAAGTAGTTTGCATGAGTATGCACATACAAACTGTTGTTGAAACCGCAGCGAATCTCTCTAGGTGAAACATAATTCTTTGGCAAAACTATGCCTACATGGCAATTGTTCCAAATTCAGAGAACTTTTAGCATATATAAGTGCAGTAAACTATGAACATTTTTTTCTGAACAGCCAGCTAACCTTAAAAAATTACTGTAACTAAGTGTTTTGTCTGAATGCTATAGTGTAACTAGCAAAACATTTCATATTTATTACCGAATTCTGTTCAAAATTTTTCCATATGCTTCTCAAATTCTTATAATATCACTCATAAATTTCTTTATCCTACATAAAGAATGATCCTTATTTGGTAGTTTGAACCAAATGGTCACCTTACTAGAGTAAAACCAAAAACTCTTGAATTTTCTGAGGAAAAATATAACTTATGAATTATAATGGAATGTTATACGATTATTATTTTTTTAAATTTTTATTTAGTAATAATTTGCAACTTTGCCCCTAAAATCTGACTATTGCTGAAGAAATATTATTCATTGTCGTTATTTTGAAATTGTGGTATGATTTGTGGAATGGTTTTTCACCCTCTTCATATTTAATAAGTTTGTAGTATTCTGAATTCTAAATTATCATTTGACAAGTATGTTCTGTTTCAGTTCTAATTAAAATGTGTTTTTAATTCTAATCTGACATAAAAGCGAAAATGTCTTAACTTTATTTCACAAGTGAAAAATATTTCCAGTAATCAAAATTGAAAATTGTTTATTTACTGGTTGGCGCACCTTATTGGTGTCTGTCTGTGCATTGATACTGTGGCATTTCGGCATGCAAATTATAAAATTCTTCTTACTACACCACTGCGGTTTCATCGAATGTGATTGAAATGACAGGGATTCCTTTTTATGATATTGCATTTGAGGCATTATTTGCTAATCTTTTTGCTTGTGTGATTCAGCTCAGTTGGAAGAAGATTTTGAGCGAATGAGACAGTTAGATCAATGATATTAAGATGAAAACAAATACACAAGTTTTGCCATTTTCTTGGAACATGAAGTGAAGTGGCTCTCATTGACAAATTGCCACAATAGTTACCATGTTTTAAAAGAGATGTTGAATGAGGTAAAGCTAAATTTTATCTTGATGTAGAATTTAAGTACCAAAAGTCCTTTGAGTAAATATTTTCATACTGAATCCTTGACTCTTCTCTTCCATGTTTGTGATGTATGCCTGTCTCTAGGTGATGTGATTCCAGTTTCAATTTGACATCCAGCAGTTATTACCAGTGTTTCTTTCGGGCATACATTTGCCAGAGACAATTATTCGCATATAATATTATATATAATTATTAATTTTAGGTGATGAATATTTTTGGGAATAAAAATGGAAATACGAATAAAAATAACATTTGTTTTATTTATATTATGATGGTTCGCCTATCATCTGAAGAGTCGATTTTTTTTAATGAAATTCTGAGTAAGTAGAATGAAAATTGATAAGTAGTTTAGATGACAAACTTTACCAATTTGTGACAATTTTATGTTTTTTCTGAAAGTTTGAGTATTTTAATGGAATGTGCTTATAAATGTTAAAAAAGAAATGTTTTTCAGCAGTAATCTTGATTTTTTTTTCCCCAAATATATTTTTATATTTTGGAAATGACTTTTAAACAATATTTTGTGCAAATTTGAATAACTAATTAATAAAAGAAAAAAATACATTTTAATGAAATATTTAGTTTACGATATAAGAAATTTTTTTTAGAATATTTTGATTCTGAATATAAAATTAGATTTTGAATTAAATATTTTTGGTGATTTTGAGACACAGGGGAGTTGTTTTTGTGTGTGTTTTGAGACATATGCTTTGATATACAGTAATATCGTAATTTAATTTCATTGATTAATTTGAACAAAGAAAAATTTTGACTTTCTATCCTTAGGAATATCAGGAGTTCTGTGTAAATGTGTGAATGAATAGGGATCAATCAGCTGTGATTTGTTTGATTAATTTTTGCCCACCGATCTGTGATTTTTTATTTCCCAAATGAGAATGGCATCCTTTTAGACTTGAAAGTATTACATTGCATTCGACTTGTGCACTTACACACCAAACCCAAATCCGGCCACACATCAAACTGCCGTTAACCTCAGGGTTGGCTGTGTGGTCTGGGTCTTCAACACCAAACCCTAAATTGTTTGAATTGTTTTGCGCTTATGTGGGCATTGACAGACATTCTGGCATTTCAATGTGCTAATTGTAAAAATTCTTCCTTCCAAGTCATTTTGGTTTTACTAAATGCGATATTTTTACCTGTGTAATTCATCTCAGTTGAAAGAAGATTTTGAGTAAATCAGACAGTTGGACTAACAAGTTAAGATCAAAAAACATACATGAGTTTTGTTGTAACAGAGTTTTCTGGGAACGCAAAGCAAAGTGACTCGTGTTGAGAAACTGTCACAACATTTTCCGTGTTTCAAAAGAGATGATGAATGAGTTAAAATCAAAGTTTATTCTGATGTGGAATTTAAGTAATAAAAGTCCTTTGAATAAATATTATCATGATGAATCCTCCATTTCTATTTTCCATGCTTGTGATGTATGTCTTTAAATCAGTGATTTCCAACCTTTCTTCTTTGGTGGAACCCTTGAAACATTTTGCAAAATCTTGCGGAACCTTTGGAATATTTTTTAAAATAATATTGAACCCCTTTCTAGCTAATATATATTAGGTTCTATAGGGGTAAATTATAAAATAGAAGCGTAAAGCAGTATGCTTCATAAATATTAACTAACTCATATTTTTAAATGAAATATTACAAAAGTACAGTGCCTAGAATCCCTAGTGTCGCATTCGTAGGAGAAACGTGCTGAAAAACTTGTCCAAGAATTCAGGAAACATTGGGTAAAATGTGGTACATGAGAGTAGAGCGCCATCTGTTATCGTCAGTTGAAGTTATCTATTAGCTGGATCTATTTGTTAAATTTTTCTAGATCGTAATTTGATTTTTTATTAATCGTTTTAGTACTGTTATTTGTTTACTTTCTCAATTGTTTTTGTCTGTTACTGTCAAAATCTTATATCCAATATATTATACTCTATTAGTTTATTGCCTTGTTATTATAGTTCATATGTTATATTTATTATCTGTTTCAAAACGTGTTTCATTTTTCAACAACCAGTAGTTTTCATTAGTCATTATGGAAAATGATGATGATGTTAATGTGCAATCGAAAAGTCGTAAACGACAACCGTAAATGTTTCGTGCCAGGATGTACTATTGGCTACAAATCAAGCAAAGCTAAAACATCTCTTTTTGCTGCTCCAAAAGATCCTGAAAGGCTTAAACAAGGGATAAATTAATACCAGGGCAGGATAAAGCTTTGGATAAATCTTGTGTTGTGTGTGAATTACATTTTGAACCGCACTTTGTTGAAAAACATTACAAACATATTATTCATGGTGAAGAAATATTATTACCTAGAGGAAAACCTTTGCTTCAGTCTGATGCTTGTCCAACAATTTTTCATAATCTGCCTAAGTATCTAAGCACATCACTTCCACGGAAGAGAACCTTATCAACTTCAAAATATGGTAAACAGCAACCAGAAAAAAAAATGAAACTTTCAAATTCAAACTCTTTTTTTGGTTTTGAAAATTGTGATGCAAGAACTTCTTTTGATAATGAAAATTTGAACTTACAAAATTGTGATGTGGAATTACCTTCTAAATATTGGGTCAAAATCCAATATGAACATTCCTTAGACACTTTATGTTTTGCTCTTTGGTTTGCTCATGAAGAAAACAATATAGCAGATAAGAAAATGGTTATTAAGAAAGCATCTGAAGAAAATGTTATGTGTTCACTTTTTTTGAGAGGCATATTTCTAGAAAAAAAAGCAAACAATAAAACTGACCTACAGTTCTTATTACAGAAATTAGAAGATCTTCATATATGTCTGGGTGCAGGAAATATTAAAGAATTCCCTGAAGCACTTAAAAAAAGAAACTTACAACTATTGATGGCCAGATAATAAAGTCAAGGAAATGCAATGGTTCAGTTATTCAACCAAAGACCTCATGCCAATTATGTAAGAATGAAAGAAAACTATTACAGAACCAAAAATCATATTCAAAATTATCAAACTTCACCCATTCATTAAAACACCATAACAAATTTAAAATCTCTCTCAAAACTGGATTAAGACTAAAACAAAAATCCATAAAATTATTTAATAAACCAACTTTTGAAAAATGCACATAAGCAAGATATGAAGAAGAAGATTGCAGAACATATTAAGAATTTATCTTACAAACAAAATTTGGCTCTAAAAGAGTGCTTTAAGGCAATGTCTAGAAAAAGTACGAAAGGTATGATGTATAATAAAGAGTGGATATTGGAATCCATAATTATGCACATGAAAAGCCCAACTCTTTATGAACACATTCGAATTAATAATATACTTGTGCTACCCAGCAAAACGTGCTTAAGAAAATCATTAAAATCATTTAAATCTGGATTTGGATTTAACCCAAAGCTTTTCCCAATTTTGAAAGAAAAAGTTAATAAAATGGATACTTTTTCAAAACATGGGTGTTTATTGTTTGAAAAATTGAAGCTCTCTCAAAACTTGTATGTGCAATCTGATGGACTTATAACAGGGTATGTGGACTATGGTAAATTTAGGTAGACTGGTGAAAAACATGAATTATGTAATCATGGACTAGTGATCTTGTTCCAACCATTTGTAGGGAAATGGACTCAGATCTTAGGAGTGTTTGCCACTAAAAGCAATGCAAGTGGTAAAATGCTTGCCATGCTGCTTACTGAAGCAGTAATTTTAGCAGAAAATGCAGGTCTCTTTGTAGACTGTACCACTGGCGATGGTGCACCATGGAATCGTGCAATGTGGAGGCAATTTGGAATTGGAGTATCAAGTAAAGGCGAAATCAAAACGTCGCGAGGTTTTAGATATTAGCCTGTGTAATAGTTCTGCTTTTGAGTCCGTAATTGATTGGAGGGTTTCAGATGATATATCTTTGTCTGACCATCAATTAATTTACTTTTCTGTTAAAGGTCCTGTAACTGTTTTAGAGGACAAAGGTAGGAACCCTAGGAAGACGAATTGGGGTTCCTACAAAGAAGACCTTAGGGCCAATTTGGTGAATCATATTGGTGAGTATTCCTCTATTGAAAGCGTAGATCTGGCTGTTGACTTTGTGCAACAGGCCATCATAGACACCTTTCATAGTAACTGCAGAACCACCATAGCTGACTCCCCAAGGACTGTTCCTTGGTGGTCTAGTGAGCTCAGCCGGTTGCGTGGGAAATGCAGGAAGCTCTTTAATAGAGCCAAGAAGAATGGTGATTGGCAGACTTATAAATCTGCCCTCACCACCTATAATAAAGCAGTTAGGGATGCCAAGAAAAATTCTTGGAGAACATACTGCGAAGGTATTAATGATACTCCTGCCGTTGCAAAACTTGTTAAGTTGATGGCTAGAGACAGAAATTGTAAACTTAACACTGTTAAGAAGCCCAATGGTGACTTTACTGTCACTGGTGAGGAGACCCTTAGTGAGCTCTTCAGAGTTCACTTTCCGGTTTCTCATCCTGTTGTTCAGAATGACAGTGGTATTGCTTGCTCCACCTTGTCTGACGACAATAGCTGGGGTATTGCTAGGAGCATTGTTACTCTTGATAGGGTTAAATGGGCAATTAATTCCCATAAACCCTATAAAACTCCGGGAACTGATGGCATCATTCCTATTCTTCTCCAGGAGGGAATAGAGATGCTTGCTCCTATTCTCTGCAACATCTTCAGAGCTTGTATTGCCCTTGGTCATATACCAAATGCGTGGAGGCATACTAGGGTAATCTTCATTCCAAAAATTGGAAAGGACAATTACTATGAGGCCAAATCTTTTAGGCCTATCAGCCTTACGTCTTTTCTGCTTAAGACTATTGAAAAACTTATCGATAGGTATTTAAGGGAAGTGATTCTGGCCTCTAAGCCCTTGTCTAGTTCTCAACATGCCTATCAACCGGGCAAATCTACGGACACTGCTCTTTACAGTCTCTCCTTTATTTTAGAGAGAAATCTCAATGCCAAGGAAATTGCTCTTGCTACCTTTCTTGACATTGAAGGTGCCTTCGATAAAGTACCCATTGACACCATTCTTGTTGCTCTCAACAGAAGAGGTGTTGATACCACGATATCTTATTGGATTAAGAACCTGCTATCTAACAGGTATATCTGTGCATCTTTACCTGGAGAAAGTATGACTGTGCATGCACTTTCGGGCTGTCCACAAGGGGGTGTGCTCTCACCAATTCTCTGGTGTCTTGTTGTGGATTCTCTTCTGGAAAGCATTGATATCTCTGGTGTTTCTTGCATTGGATATGCTGATGATGTTGTCATCGTTGCCAGGGGCAAATTTGGCAACACTGTCTCTGACATGATGTCTACTGCTCTTAGGAGGGTTGAAACATGGTGTAAAAATGCAGGTCTTACGGTTAATCCGCAGAAGACTGCTTTAGTTGCGTTTACAAGGAAACGCATACTTAATCTTGGGAATATTTGCTTATTTGGACAGAAGCTTATTTGCTCCAAGGAGGTTAAATTCTTGGGAATTTACTTTGACAAGGAACTTAATTGGAAGAGACACTTGGACTACTGCACAACTAAAGCCAGAAGAATCTTCTGGTCTTGTAGGAATGCTATTGGGAAAACCTGGGGCCTTAATCCCAGAGCTATTCATTGGATTTACTCGATGATAGTCTGTCCTATCATTTCTTATGGATCCATTGTTTGGTGGTCCAGAATTAGAAATGAAACTGCTAAACTTGATTTAGTTAAGCTTCAAAGGATGGTGTGCATTGCAATCTCCGGATGCATGAAAACCACTCCTACTGCAACTCTTGAACTCTTACTTGGCTTGCATCCGCTCTATATGCGTATTGAGGCAGAAGCACTTATCTGCATGAACAGACTCAAATATCTGAAACACTGGAAAGATTACTCAAGGTATTTATCTTGGGGTGAACTTAACAGTAATGTTGCTAGGCATCCTTATTTTTGTATGCCACCTGATGGCATACACGTCAAATTTACGTTTGATAAGCCTTATGAAATTCTTGTCCCCTCGCGGGATGATTGGAAGAGGACTCCAACCTACAATAAACATAATTGTTTTGTATGGTATACTGATGGCTCGAAGATTGGCACTAGTACTGGTGCGGGAGTCTGCTGCCCTGATGATGGCACTAAGCTATCTTATCCGCTTGGCAATTTTGCTACTGTCTTTCAGGCTGAAGTATTTGCCATTCTTATGTGTTGTAGAATTTGCTATGACAGAAAGTACGAGAATAGCCAGATTTTCATTTGTTCTGACAGTCAGGCTGCTCTTATGGCTCTGGGGAAATTCACTGTGACGTCTTCCCTTGTTTGGGAATGCTATAAAGCTCTCTGTAAAATTGCTAGTAATAATAGTGTCATTCTGTACTGGGTGCCTGGTCATTCGGGCATTCCTGGCAATGAATTGGCAGATGAACTTGCTAGGAAAGGCTCTAATACTCCTTTTGTGGGCCCTGAGCCAGCCTTGGGTATACCCAATGATCTTATCAGAAGAATTGTCTTTGACATCTTCAGGAAGCTTCAATGCAAGAACTGGCGTGACACTAAAGGGCAAAGGCAAGCGAAAATTCTCAACTGTAATGCACGTCAAAAGGAACTTTTTAGGCTCAGTAGAACTGGCATCAGGAGAGCTGTTGGGCTCCTTACTGGGCACTGCACTCTCAAGAGACATCTTAATATTATGGGTGTCTCCAAGGATTCGCTTTGCAGAGGCTGTAATTACAGCGAAGAAACTGCAGCTCACATTCTGTGTGTATGTGAGGCCTACTCTGCTCACAGATTCGAACACATTGGTCGTCATGTGATTGAACCCTGGGAGCTGAACGACATTCCTGTCAAGTGCCTGCTTATGTTTGCATCGGCTACTGGTCTCTTCTCTTAGGGACCTTCACTTTTTGGGGTAGTACAATAGACCTCTGGTCGATGTGCTAAGCTCTTCTGGAGCCACCCACCTTCATATCATTCATTCATTCAAAGGCGAAATCAGATGTAAAGTGCCTCACCCAGTTGATAGCTCTGAGGAAAATAAAAGATTCTTACACTTTTCTTCTGATTTTCCTCATTTGATTAAATGTGTGAGGAACACATTTTTAAAACATGGATTTAATACTCCAGATGGCAGAGCTTTTCTTGAAGTGATAAAAGCAGCAGTAAATGAGGACAAAAAAATTGTAACCGTGAAAGTGATGCCAAAAATAACAAAAGTACATATTTATCCAAACAACTTCGAAAAAATGAGAGTATCATATGCTTTTCAGCTATTTAGTTTAGAAGTTCTAAAAGGTCTGTATATTTACAAAGACCAGATTACATCTCAGTATGGAGATCCAGAACCAACTATTCATTTTATAAAAAAAATTGATGGACTTAATAATGTGCTCTCGTTTGCCAGCAAAAGGTCTAAAGTTTCCAAGTAGAAAACCCAGACCATACGACCAACCCAAAGGCTAATGGTAGCTTTCTGTGTGGCCGGTAAAGTTTCCAAGTGTAGAAAGTGAGTTTTTAAAGAAATTTCTTCATTATATGGATGACTGGGAGAATCATTGCCATGATATAAGTGGTTTCGTGAGCAAAACAACAGCTACTGGATTGAGAGTCACAATAAGCAGTGCTTTATCTCTTATCCAGTACCTGACATCAGTAGACAATTTTAATTATTTGCTGACATCACATTTATCACAGGATAAATTGGAAAATTTATTTAGCATAATACGACAGTGTGGAGGGTGTAATGATCATCCTACTACTACAGAATTCCTTACAATTGTAGAATGCTTGTCATTTTACAATTTGCCGCATCCTCCAAGAGGTGGAAATGCTGACCCATCTATGATTGAGTCATTAATTACAATATGCCCCGATAATTCCACTGAAAATTCCATTTTATTTAAAGTTGATTTACTTGTTGAGAATGGAAATATTTCAGATATTTCACAAACTTTATCTAATAATGTACCTGATGGGCAATAGTGATGACAAATTAATTTATTACGTAGCTGGTTATGTTGTCAGAAAATTCAAAAGCAAAATCAGATGTGCTGAATGTGAAATGCAGATAGAAGATCAGGGAAACTCTCTGACAAATGAATGTTCATCATTCACAAAAGCATTTGATGATGGAGGTCTTATGTACTCCTCAATAAATCTATTTAATTTTATTAAAAATTTAGAATACAAATTTACTACATGTTTCTCTATAAATTTAATTCACAGAGATAGTATAAGTGACTTATTTGACACTTTGTCAAACTCCACATTAAACTTTATAGGATGTGAAAGCCACAAGGTCGAACTGACAAAAACATTATTGAAATTTTACTGAATAACCAGACTTCATTTTTATATTAAAGGTATCAACAGAGAAAAATGTACACAAAGAAACAAAGTAAAATTTTCAAAGATGAGTAAATGTAAATAGTGCATATGAATAAATGAAATGCATGTAAAATATTAAAATAATGATACTTTTTTGTTATTAAAATATTTTTATTTTTAAATTTAGTTTTTGTCTCCTCTAAAGTAGATAATATTCTTTATTAGACATTCTATCATATCAAACTTATTATGTAATGTAAGGTAAGAAATAATACCTTATCTGTAAATATTTTGTTCAATTTGTATATGTCATTTTTTTCATTATATATGGCATTTTTTTCAATTTATTGTTGAAATCATGAAATTAATTCAATCAAGTTTGAATTCTAACATGTAGAAAAAAATTATTCAAAAGTTCTCAGTACGATGTCAAATTAATTGATGCAAAATTGATTTAATATATGCATATAGTTATAAGATAATCAAGATAGATGTAATAAAAAGATAATCAAGATAGAATATTCTTATCCAGGGTCCGCGCTAGCCATTCGCCTATGCGCCAAATGCGAAAAGATCGCAAAATTGGCGATAAAAAAAATACTTTGGCGAAAAAAATGGCGAAGGATTTTTTGGAAACTGTGAAAATTTTGTAAATATTTTTTTGGGAAGTAATATGGAATAAAAGTCCTATTTAATTTGGAATAAAAGTCCAATTTAATTTGGAATAAAAGTCCGATTCCAGACAAGTAGGCCTATGACATACGAGCGTTGTCTCCCGTCTGTTTTGGGGACGCTCGTTCTCGTGTGACAAGCTCCAGGTATTCTTTAACTCCCAGCACGCTGCTCCTCAAAACGGACGGCAGACAGCGCATTCCTGTCTCTCAAGCGTCCTTGACCCACCGCGGCAATCAAAACATTATCTGGATTCCGTCCGTTATGTGAGCCGATTTTTTTTGTTAACCCTGAATCGCACAACCGTTAACCCCCAACACAGTTATTAGATACTCTCCAATAAACAAAACAAAAAAACACTTTCAACTTAAAATCTTGCATTATAGTTTTAAACAATCCGTGTTACAGAATTATTTCTGAAAAGAGCCATTTTTTGTCGAAAACGATCAGCTGTAAACAGAGAAATAAGTGATAAACATCGAACAAAAATGTATATATATTTTTTGATGACGCGTATACAATGGTAGTCCGGAGCATCTGGAGGGCAGAGAAATTAGAAGTGTGAGATTGTGTAATTACTACCGCATTGTTTTAGGATCAATTGTCTTACGGGGAAAAATAACTTTTAGACTTACGATGTTTTTTTTTTAGACTCCGTATATAAATCGACTCCAGCAGTCATTCACCGCATGGTAGTGTGAGTGTGCTAGTTGTTTCCCGTGTATTGGATATACCGTATTCCACTGTACGAAAAATCTTAAGACGGATTTTGAATTTTTGTCCCTACAAAATCAAATCTGTGCACCTATTGCAGGACGGAGACTCAGAGGTTCCCGAAAGCCCAGACCATCCGGCTCGTCCTTGGACTTAGAGCATCTGAATGAATGGTCGGGGAGACTCAGAGGTTCGTAAAACTTTTGCATTTCAGTTCCTTGCTCGAATGGTGATTGACGTCAGTTGGCCATGGAACATCCTGTGAACTGATGAAGCCCACTTTTGCCTCAATGGGCAAGTTAACACCCACAATTGTCGAATTTGGGCAGCGGTAAACCCTCACGCTAT
Organism: Amaurobius ferox; assembly: GCA_951213105.1. Lineage (NCBI taxonomy): Eukaryota > Metazoa > Arthropoda > Arachnida > Araneae > Amaurobiidae > Amaurobius > Amaurobius ferox. Next base: position 23,776,931 of record OX578149.1, read on the forward strand.
CCAGGAACAACCCTTGTATCCTGAAAAAGTGACAGTATGGTGTGGTTTTACGGCTACCTTTATCGTTGGACCGTATTTTTTTGAAGAGGTAACTGCAACTGGAATCAAAACCTTTTCCGTCACAGGACTACGGTACCATGATATGCTGAGGGATTTTGTAATCCCACAATTTCAACAGCATGGATGCCTTCAGGACATCATTTTCATACAGGATGACGCACCTCCTCACATTGAGCGTAGTGTAAAGCAATTGCTAACACAGCATTTCACAACTGAACGGGGGATCAGCCGGCATTTTCCAACAGCATGGGCTCCTCATTCGCAGGATATCACCCCATGCGACTTTTGGTTGTGGGGTTTCCTCAAGGACAATATCTACAGTAAAAGGCCAGCATCTGTGCCAGATCTGAAGGAGAGCATACGGTGCCATGTTCTTGATATTCCGGCAGACTCACTCCGGTCAGCTGTGGAAAATATGGTTCTGCGATTAGAGCACATTGTTGAACATGAAGGGGGACATATTGAGCAGTTTTAATGCTACTTTTTAAATATTATTTAACATTTATAAAGCCTATTAAATTTTGTTATATGTATTACAGCGCCATCTATCGGTGGATTTTTGTACTAAAATTTTTGATTTAATAAATGCCAAGCGCATCATTTGAATTATCTGTATTTCAAATTTTATCTCATTTGGACCAATAGAACGCATTCTAGAGCCCTCTGAAGTGGAAAACCTATTTCTTGCTAACCCTGTATTTGTTTTTCATAAAACTGCTAACAAAACACAACCTACATTTTACTCATCTACATTTTCATGCGATATAATTAAGAAAAGTATATTTTAACTGGTTTGGCATTTTTTCTTTTCAAAATATTTTCATCTGGCAACCATTTAAGTAGTTGCCAGGAGTGCTAGTAATGTCCATTACTGCAAACTAAATCCCTTACCTTTACAAACTACTCCTTTCAAAGTAGCACAAAGAATTTATATACTCACAAATAGCAGTTATATTCATTGCAATTGAATAGATAATAAATTATGTTGAATACAGTACCTAAATTAATGCAATAGCTTAATTTTAACATTTTATATCAATATATTCAGAACTATGATGAAAGATATGAATTTTAAGATTCGATTTTTTTCGATTGGGGGGGGGAGGGGAGGGAGAATAGTCCACAGTAGATCCGGGTTTAATCTTTGACAATGCCCAAAACTATCTCAGGGTCCATGCAAAGTATGAACATGTTAAATCTGTAAGTCCAAAAATCCATTCAAGAGGGGATAGGCTAGGGGTAAGATTGTACAGTCCCTGTGGTTGCCTTCCCCACTGGGTTCCAGTCTAAATTGGATGGCACTGTCCCGACTGTCCACACAGTTACCTTACACCTTGGGGTAGGTTTGATGGTCTGGGCAGGAATTTTTTTTTTCTTTTGTCCATAATTTCCTTTTTGTTTCAACTGTTTAGAAATATTTTCTAAACAAAACTTTCCTTTGGCTTTTTCAAATATTTTCTTTTTTTTACACACTTTTTTCCACAATTAAATCCTTAAAAATTTTGGTGTTATTCTGTTTAGTAATTCCTGAAATTTAAAAATACATCAGTTTTAAAAAAGATATTATAGCATAAATAAAACAGAAAATAATTACTTTGAAATGGAAGCTAATTACAAGAGGAAGTTTTTGGAGAGTCAATTGCTTTGTAGAATTTTGGTAGCTGTGACAACTTTCACATGCTCTCTCTCCAAGATACTCCAGCTGAGTAAACCTTCACACAAATATTTAACAATAAGTAAAGTGAAATATAGTAATTTTTTTAAAAATATAATTACATTATGGAATAAATATACTTTTCACATACGCTTAACTTATTTTTACTCATTTTGACTTATATTTCTGTTTTGACCAGTTGAACAATTTAAGAGACAAAGTACAGAAAACTTACCATTCAGAATACAATTTAAATGCAAAAATAGGTTTTTGTACGGAACATTAAAATGACAATTCTGCCTGAAAGAATTTTACACAATTACTGATACGCAGGTAGTAGTTGCTTAGGAGCAGCCTTTTACCAAGCGTGTTTTAATTTTCCAATATTAACCTGTATAAAGAAGTGATAAGACTCTAGTTTGTTCAGTTTGGGGAATTTTTCAGTCCTGTTTTTGTCAATCATAGATGATTGCACAGATTATGAAGAAACATATTTTAACATCCCATTTGTCTATTGGTCTGTTTATAAATTGTCTATTGGTCTGTCTATAAGTTGTCTATTGGTCTGTCTATAAGTTGTCTATTGGTCTGTCTATAAGTGGTCTATTGGTCTGTTATATCAATAAGAAAATAATATTATGATTGTTTTAAAATTTTTCTTATGACAAGGGGAAGAACTACCACACAGAAGTATATTGCTATGCAGTGAGGCTCAAAACAGTATGGCCAGAGCTTAGCATTCTTACCTTATTAAAGAAAAAGGCCTGAACAGAATTTAATGGCTCTAGTGAAGAGGGAGCAAGGGTTTTTCCTGGAATTGATTCACAACATTGCATATTTTAGAGATAATCATAGGATTTCCTGAAATATTTTTCTCCATAATGCAACAAATACTTTTTTTTTTTTTTCACTGAAAATATTACACTAACAATTTAGAATAATGTTGTAAATGAAAATACAGTGGAACCACAATAACTCAACACCTAGATAACTTGACTACCTTAGTGATTCAACATATATTATCCTCATGGTTGGTACGATACTAATTCCTATGGGGAAAAAATTCTGTAACTTCACCATTGTTAACAGAAACCTGCTTAAGTTGACTACAATTTGCACTATTCTATCACAACTAATTTTTAAAAATTGTTTGAGAGTTGGCCAGTTCTAAGAATTTGACATTGTTGCTATCGGGTATTTCAACAATTCTTAGTTTCATCATTTCTATAGTGTTTGTTCAAAAATTCTCCCTTCTTCCTTGTAACCTACACCTTGCTGTATTTGCTGAAGCAATGTCACCAGGAAACATCTTCCCTGAACTCAAAAAGGCAGGGGGGATGGTCACCAGATTTGTCCCAATTTCTTGGAAATCAAAAAACTATACTTTGGTCATTGCTTTGATAATGATCGAGTGATTACTGTCTGCTGTGGCAAGACTCTGCGATTTAGATTTCTTGGAAAGAGTGAGCAAAAGAAGATAATGGGGCAACTGGTGCTGGAGAAGTCACTTGTTTCACTTCATGATTATCAACTACCATGAATGCAATGGCTCCATGCAAACTCCATACTTTAAAATCAAAACTTGAGATTTTAAGAAAACTTGAAATGGGTAAAAAGTAAACTGATCTCACCAAGGAATGTAGAATTGTGCAGAACACAGTTTCACCATTTGTAAAAATATAAGAAAAATATTTTGTTAGCATCTGAAACTTCTTATAAATCATGCAAAAAATGTATTAGAAAATCAGACTTCCCCGTGATAAATAAAGCAACTTTGTTGTGGTTCAAATTAGCTGACACTTTCTCGATCCCATTATTGGGACCAATGATCCAAAGAAAGCAAAGGATTTAGCAAGAAATCTTGATCAAACTGATTTTACAGTGAGCAGTGGATGGTTAGCATAATTCAAATACTCATTTGAAAGATTTATAATTTAAATGTAGCTCAAAAAAGGGGCTTCTTTCCATTTCTGTCTAAAATACAAGTTTCGTTTGGCACAATTCTATTGTGTTTATTTTGTGTTCGCTTTACTAATAAAAATTAGGTATGTAAAGGTAAGTGGATCTTTAGAATTTATTGCGTTGTTTGTTTTGATTGGTATGAATAATTTGGAAGATAAACATTAAAGAAATGAGGACAGACCAAACGATACGATAAGAGCAGTAAAACACTTTATTCATCTTATTTTGAATAAATAAATATTGGAAGTAAAATGAAAAAAAAAATCACTATACGATCAGAGCATTGAAGTTAATGAAAAATAAAACAACAAGAAATGAGTAAAATCTTCATTAAACTAATTATAAAACATTGATTCATAATTTTTGAAATGGAGAATCTCCAAAAATAAGCACAACAGATACATAAAGCTATGTATAGGATTACCTCCTATATGCCCACTTGCAATGAGAGCAATCCTAAACTCCTCTAGACCCATGTGGACCACACACCTCTCTTGATCAATACTATGCTTAATATATGTCCCCCTAATATAACATAATTCCTATATGACCCCCTTTTGTTAGGGTTGCTTATGGGGTTGTAAAGTACAAACACTTTACAACCCCATAAACCACCCTAACAAAATATATCTGTCCCACAAACAAACCAGTTGAATTTTTGATAACATTCACTATATTTTTCATCAATAACACTACATCAACTTCCACAAAATGGCAGGAATTATCAAAGAAATTACATTTATTCTAATGGAAACAAATCCTGAATGTTGTACATAAAAGTCATTTGACAAATGAATTACTCAATGCCAGTTGTGAAAATTTCATAACAGGACAACTAATTAAATATTAGAAAGAAGATCATTTCAGAAATACATCCCTCCTTCAGTTTACAAACATACCAACTTCATGGAATGTTTACACTAAAGAAGAAAGCTCACATGTTTTAAAAGTAATAATCAGGTATCTTAAATTTTATTTATGCATCAATTTAAATTGTTTTCAATTCATTGGAGAAAACAAATTGTTAAACTTATATTCTGTATGTCCAAAGATCTGCAAGAAGGAAAACATAACTAAACTGGATGAAAGTGAATCACCCAAAGAATCTTTTGACTTAAGTACATTTTAACAAATATATATTTACTTATTTTCATTAGATATTATTCATTATTTTCAATTTTAAAGAAATGTCTTATCCAGTTTTCAAAAGCATTTTTTTTAAATTGGTCTTATAAAAAAATCTTGTGATGTTCATAAAATCACAAGAAAATATCTAATAATAGAATATAAACATAATTTGAAATCAACTTACCTCTCCAAACAATCTAATAGAGACATTGGCTCGGAAGAATTTGCGGCTACATTCGATCTATCTAAAATTATTTTAAATTTAAGTTTGCATTTTCTCAAATAAGAAACTCTACTGTTGACATTGTAATTATAAAAAAGGGTACATAAAATATTTTAAGATTAATATAGAAACAAATATTTTATCTGTAACAATATATAAACATTTATATAAAAAAATAAACATAGGCATTAGAAATAGACATTTACATTAAAAACAGACATTTCTAAGTAAAATATTTTCTAAACTGTAATCAACTTTGATAAAACTTTTCCCAGGAAATAAATCTGTACTCAGAGCATATCCTAATACAAGAGAGAGAGTTTCATTTTCCTATACCCAACTGTTACTTTTCAAAATAAGTGTCTAAGAATCAGAATGAGAGTTCTTTTAGCCAAATACCATCACAAAAGAAGAACTTTTAAATAAAACAAAAATCACAGCAATACATGAAGAAATAAAAATCAGAAGATGGGGCTTCACAGGCCACGTATTGAGAATGAACACAAATTAAATCCTAAGTGTTGCTTTAACATGGGCATCAGAGGGAAAGTGCAGCTAGGTCATCCCCATATGACTTGGCGATAAATGATGGACGTTGAAAGAGGAGAAGCTAGATGGGCAAGCTGGCACGAAGTGAGGAATGATGCATGTGACAGAACATTTTGAAACTCTAGATTGAAGACCTTATGTGCCACAAGGTTCAAAAAGAATTGATAGTAATAATACCCAACTATATAATAATGAGAATAAAAAACTTGTTTCTGTTTATAATGACTGATTATAACTGGAAAACAGATCAGTCAATTCCCATACTGTTTCCTTGCTTTTTTAAACTTCGAAGTTTATGATTAAAATGATTTCAGATTTTTTACTGTGTTAATATATAAAAGAGAAAATATGAAAAGACGCTTCTATGTAAAATCTCCCCAGAAATATGAGACTGATTTTGATAAAACTATTCTGACAATGGAGTTGAGCCCAGATGATATTGCTTATACCTCTATCTGTACTTGCAGAATAACAGGAACTAAAAATGCATTTTTATACGTCGATAACTGCTTATAATTCAAAAATGACTGAACCAATTTACATACCTTTTTATTGGTTTGTTAAACTAATTGAGAGCAAAATTTATGGATGATAAAAAATTTCAGATTTCCTAGGATATTAAAAAATTATTAATGTTTAAATTAATACTACATTAATCATCTAAATAAAAAATTAAGATATCATGAAAATTTACTTTTAATATATGACAAACAAACTAGACTCCTTAAACTAACCATTTAAAAAAAATTCCAAAACAATAAAATTAATGTGAAACACAAATTGAACATTCATAGTGGACAGTTCAAAATTCTAATGCACAATAGTGACAAAACCCAATAACTCCATCACTTGCTGGGCTTAACACCTGATATCTGAATACATTGACAGAAATCTCATCAGAATACAAAAATTCTGATTAATATGAGCAGAACATGACTTTCACTACAAATTCATTCATTTTTTGTCTTTATATACTTAAATTTGAATTTTATCACACTAATTAACACATACAATAGATATATATATATATTTGAAATTATATTAAAAGTGTAGTTTTAAAATAGATTCCTTTTCACCTGATGACTTGACACATTTTAAAATGGTACCAAGCCCCCCCCCCCGCCCCCCCCCCCCCCCCCACAAAAAAAAAAGAACTTGAAAACGATTCAATCTAACATAGTGGAAGCAATTTAATTTGTTTTATAACTAAAAAATTAAGCATAACAGAGATTTAATTAATACATTTAAGTATATTCAAATTTTTTATTTCATTTTTGTCCATTTTTTCAGACAAAAAAAAAGACTGCTCTATTTTCCCAAATTCAATAACAATCTAAGCAATATCGGGGCACCACTTAACTACAAAATTTCATAAAATGTAATTAGATAGTTTTTTATGCTAGAGTGGATACATATACTGCACAGACGGATATCATAATACAAATAATGGATTTGTATTTTAGAGTGCCCAAAACATCTAATTGCATTAAAAACTGAAATTCAAATTTTCAACCCCATTTCAATACTTTTCTTATACATTATACAAAGTATGTAGAAAAATAAAAATGAGTTACCTGAGTGTTGAGGAAATGCATGAGAATTTGAGCCCAAATCTAAGGATATATCCCAAAATGGGTCAACTGTTGTAGATACATTCCTAAAAAAATAAATTGGAGATTACAAAAATAAAAATCAATTATAAATTTGCAATTTTTAAGTATTTGGCAATGATAACAGTACATAGCAACTAGAAAACATACATTTTATTGTTAATCAAGGAACAAAAAATAGATTATTGAAGAACTTACGAGCACTGGATTATATAAGATATTTTTCAGATACATATTAACAGATACAAGATATTAAGCCTGTCACATGCATAAAATTAAATAAAATATTCTTTCCCCAATCTAGCTGTCTACAGTGCTGGCACTAGCAAAAATCCTAGACACATGTGGACCCAAGACTTGATAAAAGCTTTTCCGTAACCTGGGGCCCAAGTAAGCATTCGGGGCTCCCTACTCATAGAAGAGGACTGAAATTTTAAGACACTTGCTGACCTAACTGAAACAAAACTCTTAATATTGGGGAATTATCAGAATTTTTCATTTTATATAAACAGTGTATTTTAATTAGCAAAAATGACACTTTTAACATTTTTGTTGCCAAATATATATAAATTTGTAGGCTAAATAAAATCAGAAACTATTGACTGTTAAGTGCTATTCAAATTGCATGCAATTACATCATCTTTGAATTACACACTCACTCTGATTAATATAATTAATTACTATACAATACAAATATATATACCTGACCATGTGAAGTTAATTACCATTGGTAATAATGATGCTGATGGTCTCACTATCCCACACAACCACAGACTTCCAGTGGACAGTCAATAAAGCTCCCGTAAATCCTACAACTGTCATATCCTAAGCACGACGTCCACAGACGTCTTACTCAAGACCATCTTGCAATGTGTTCCAATCGTACTCCATTTGAAGCGTTTTATGACGTCTTCTGGAACTTCCGTTAACCTAGATGGCGCACCATGCGTCTTTCGTCAGTCAACCGCTCTGTGCAGAACGACTTCCGGCGTCCATCTTGATTTTTCGATAAACCGAGAAACGAACTACTTTCACGTGGACGGTAAGAAATTTTGTTTGTCTTTTAATATGTGAACTGCTGATATAAAATTTTTATAGTTAATCAAAACCTAGTCCGACATCAATATATTGATGTCCGCCTAGGCAAAACTTGATCAAGATTTCTGACAGAAATCGGTAGATCGCGATTATTCAGTTTTTACGAAATTTCACTTGTATAGCAAAATATTTCAATTTTTCTGAAGTGTAATTGAATAGGTTTGAATCTTTTTAATACTCGGAACACAAAAATGAAGTTTAGAATGTTATAAATTTCTTAATTTGCTTTAATTTTAATTATGTAAACATCTCTATAAGCATGTGATTTATTACCAAGTTTCAAGTTTTCTAATCATGCATGGACGAAATGTTTCAAATCTTTCTGTTTTATAATTTTGTTTTTACCATTGGGGGGGGGGAGGGGTAAGTTTTTTTTAACCTTATATTGTACAAAGGTACAATATAAGTTTTTTTTAACCTTAGCCCTCTAGCCCCCCCCCCCCCCCCCTGAATCTGTTAGTGTTGCCGTGCATTAATCGTCTTGGATGATGACTATTAACAAACTCACGAATACTTTATCCAATTCTAATAAATGATACCTGTCAAGAATTGTTAGCTCTCAAGAAGTGTACTTATCTAAATTTTATTATCATTGTTTTGGCAAACAGTATTCAAAATTTTCCACTACATTGTACTAATAAACATACCATTCATAACCTCTAATTAATTCACCCAATAAAAAAAATATTTGAAGCAGAAATGCTGATTGTATTGTAAAAAGAGCTTGTTTAAAAAACAAACGGGAAAAGTACATCTATGAAACTTTGCTTATGTTTAAAGTTTAGGGATATAAACTCACAAATTATGACAATATTATATAATATATTTGCTGTCATTGTTACCTCAATCACTTCTTTCATATAAAATGAATCTCGAAGATACATGTTAGGATGACACATACTATATTTCAAAATTTAATATTACCTTAATCAGCTTATATTTTAATAATACTATAAATATAAAGATAAACACAAAAGTGTCATATCTGTATATTTCCTGTTTGGTTTTATAAGAAAATATAAATCTGTTTTTTATAATGCAATCAGCAGTTTTGTTTATAATTTTTCTTTTATTAGTTAAAGTAATTAAAGATTTTAAAAGGTTTACTTGTGTAGTAAAATGCGGTATTGATATTTATTATTTACTTGGTTATTGGTTAAATTTAGCTGATCATCAGAAAATAATGAACGGTTATATTTGAATTTTTGTGTGTAATCATCAAATATGACATAAATATTTCAAGTTTTCTGCTATAATATTGAATGGAGCGGTTGGAAATGCCAATGTAACAAGTTTTAATATGTTAACTCTATCTTAATATGTTGTTATACAAGTCAGAGGTATGAAACGTAGATGTACATGCATAGTCTGTATGTGAAAATTTCCAAAATTGTAACTAATTTTGCAGACAAAATAAAAATTATCTTTTCAGTTTAACATATGCAACAATCACATGCTTATTTTGTCATATTTGGAACCTATTTGCAATTAATTACATATTTAAACATTTTTATTTTATAAGTTACCTAATAGTCTTATGCACTTCAAAAGTTTGTGATATATTTTTTGTCATTTATCATTTTGTTTTGGTGGTTCTGTAAACAGATACGATTTTATTTACAGTTAGATATTATTTTATATTACTCTGTATGTTATAGTTTTCATAAAAAGCTTTTTATTTTAATTTTTAATTTGATTCTTATGTCTCCATTCTCAAAGTTATACTTTGCATTTTTTGTGCTTGGTATCGGAATTTCATCATTTATTTTCAAAATGACATTTTTTGAAAACAAGTAGCAGTTATACAGGAAAGTCATAAGTAGTTTATGTTTCTCCGGGATTTACTTAAATTTATAATTTCTTATTACAAAGTTAAATTTAATTGTACAGTTAAAATTGTATTTTATACTTATTCTGCACACTTGTTACATAATAATGTAACATTTCCAATATGTTTCAGAAATTTTAGCTCCCAGTTATTTGTAATTTCATTTTGTTTACTAGTAAGGTTTTTTATACAACATAAATAGCTTGGGTGGTATAAATTCACTCTACATGGAACAAAACTGAAACCTGAAGAACCCTTTCAGTTTCGAGTTTTGTTCCGCATCTAGCTGCATTTATACATTTTAAACATACGTGAATGAAATATCCTTCCATATGTGATGGAAAATCTTGTGGACATGTGCCTATAAACACTTTATTTAAAAAAACAACTGATTTTTATATTTGGTAGGATTATTTACAACATATTATATGTTAAATATTGATAGTTTTCTAATTTCTTAACTGAACAGGTCGGAACTCTGTCACCTTCTAATCCTGACATCAATTACTAGATTCCCAAGTTCTAATGAAATACAGGTAAGCTAATGTATACAATTTTTTTCTTTTTCTATAAGGAACCTTTCTGTTGAAAGGTCCACTATACTGCTTTTTTCTGTTAAGAAAATACACTGTTGCAAAAAAGATTCACCTACAGTCGTTAATAAAACAACATGCATGCCAAGTTTAAGTTTTACAAATGATCAAACTGTCAGTGCCAATGATATTATAGGGCTCATTGAAAGGACGCAAAGTGCAGCATTTTAAACGACCCGTGTTCTCACTCACAGGCAAATGAAACTTTATTTCCTGCTTTGATACTGCAAATTGTGTACAAAGATGCTATTGAGACATACTCTATGGCTCTAGAAACAGTTGTTAGGTTTTGAGAGAAATCGCATCATAGGCCTAAGGAAAACTGTTTTAACTAACAGACGTATTAGTCACAAAACTATAACTGGCATTTTGGTAAACTGACAAATTAAAAATCATCAGCAACAATTTTAATTTAGCTGTTTAACCCTTTGCGGACGGTAGGTGCATCCATGCGTCAACTGTGAAACTGTATTCAAGGACGACAGTCATGCAATGTGCGCTTTCATGTGGAAAATATTCGTTTGAATTTATTTGAATTCTAGATGGTGCTAAATATCCATTCTAACATTTACAACATATTTTGCAAATATTTAACCTTGGTATAGGGGGTCCCTATGAATCAGCACTTCATCTAAAGCGGTAAAATATGGTTTTTGTAATATAAACAAACAAATCATTTCTGCCAAACTCTTGCTATGCTGTAATTGAGTATATGTTCTCGTTTCGATTTTAGTTTAATGATTGCATTGGTGAATTATTAGAATGTAAGAGAGTATTTTCTTTCAAGTTTGGGTTTTAGTGAAATGTTCGGTAGTGAATTTATTAGGTTATTTCGGATGGCTATGTCAAGACATTTTTATGTATAGAAGAATATACTAGCATGGTAATCGAACAGAATAGTCATAAAAGTAATGCAGATAGTGAAGATTCGTGGATATTTGGTATTTCTGATGAGTACACTGACAGTTTTTATAAATGCAAATTTTGCAATGTTTGTCTGTGTGTGAATCCATGTTTGAAATACATTATGCGTAAAAGGCGTATTAATGAGTAACAAAGCTATTTTCTTCCTAAAAATTGTACATAATCTCTATTAGCTGTGTAAAGTATTAAGTACAATCATTTTAATATTTTTCCTGCGTAACAAGTAACAATTTTAATCAAGTTAATTAATCATTTTTAATCATATGAAATTTTAATATTTAAATAAAAGATAATTTGTGTGTAACATATGCATCTAATGGAAAATAAGTATTTCTTTTATTCCTGAAAAAATTTGAATGCTGTAACGGATGACTTTTTTTTTTTAGTTAAGCTAAGTGCAAAAAATATGCCGTCCTTTGGAACAGTTCGGAAGTGAAATGCTCCATCCTTTGGGCCACATCAGTTCTGAAAAGCCGCCATCCGCAAAGGGTTAAAAGTAATATAGTGGTGCTAGGGTTAGAAATTAGGAGCCAGGTATCAATAGTACCTAATTATTTTTACTCAGGTACCAAAATGTTCTACTTGAATGCAATTTTGAAGTTACTTATTATGCGGCCAATAAAATAAATTACTTTTTATTAGCAGCACTCACTGCGCAGACACATGTAATCCATGACGTGCATTGGTTAGGTTGTTAGAAAGAAGATATGTCAGAATTTCTGCTGTACATATATGCATACTGAACATATGCAAATACATATGCAAGTACATATGCTTACTGATACATGGGGGAAAAAACAGAAAAGTTAGACAGAGAAAATGATGATTGGGCCTAAAATCTTGATTGTCAAAATAAAATTTGTAGATCCAAAATACTCATTTCAACCTAGAGTGGAGCTTGCTAGCTCGGATGTTGTAGCAAACTATTGGTTATTGCGAATTTTTTTTTCTGTCACCTTGAATCTTCTATGCTTTTATAATGTTAAACAAAACATATTGCTTATAGCGAACAATTAAATGCATGTACGTTGGATATTGTGAAGTTTTTAGTTTGGGAAAGGTAAAAAATGTTTTTTTTTTTCCCCCCCCAGATTACTTTAAGTAAAAGCAAAATCTCAGGAGCAACAATAAGTTTGGTGACAAAGATTCATCCCGAGAGACATTAAGCCCAAACATGTAAAGATTGCCTGTGGATGTTTAAATTATAACAGACGTGATGCTCATCTGAAAACAGTAAAGAGAACCAACAATCCATTTCTGATTCTGCTTATGAAGATACTTCAATGTAAAATAAGTTACAAGAAAAAGGAGTTTTGCTAGGTCTTATTTTTGATGATTATGCTGCAAGTGATGATTGTGTTGAAATAGAATCATAAGAGGGCAGTATTGCTAGCTACAGTTGCAGAAAATACGTTTAATGAATTAAAAAATAAATTGATTTAAAAAGAGATAGGTCAACCTTACTATATTCTATATTGATTTTTTGTTTTACAATATGCAGTCGGATAAGTCATTCTTATAATATTGCTTATCACCTAATCTTTTTATCATTTATTACAGTCTTTGAATTGATTGACAGCCATTTGGGCTATTCTGACTTGACTATGAGGATGTATTGGGAGCAGTGTAAAAATGTTTATCTATGAGTGTAATTAAGGAAATTAATTGTTTTGTATATTATGTCATATAAATTTTTGTCTAGCTAAGAAACCTTAGCTTTATAACATTAACGTTCTGGTGGTAATACAGTTGGCCCCACTTATGTAGGTATTGAATAATAGCATAAAAAAAAAAAAATTATGTGCAAAGAATATTGCAAAATAAAAAGAAATCCCATTGTAGTAGTAATACTAAATACGCTGCTTTATTGCTAGGCAGCCCTTCATTAATTGTATAAAAAGTGACTCTGTCTTCGCTAATTCCTGATACTGAATCCTATTTGCCTCAATTTATCAAATGAACTGTGAGGAGTTATGATTTTAGTCTGCAATTTACTGCATATGTAAATTTTTAGATTTCATAGTATGCAATTAAAATGAATTAACAGTAAGTGATTGATTGCAGTGATGGGGAAATTCCTGTATATTGTCAAAACAAATCTATTCCCAATAACAAAAGCTATAGTAAAAATTGGAATGCTTAACTGTTATTTGTCGTAACTTTGAGAGAAGTGGGGGTGAGTATAATCTATTTTATGCCTTGCAAAAAATTTTTAAAATGTAATACTAAAACTTACAAAGTAAACAACATTATAAGATTACTTATAGGTACACCATGAGTGATATAAATAAATTAATATATAGTATTATGTAATATTTCTAATATTACAGTAACTTTTAATTTGTAAAAGAAAATATTTCTTTACATGAGCATTTAAATGCCTGTGGTATATGCTAAGTATTTTTGTTGTTTTTACTTAATTCACATTTTTTCTGGAAAAAAAAATAGAGAGAGGGGGGGGGGTTATATTATTGTACAGTAAGAAGTTATCGTAATTTACTTCATCGCATATTCTAAAAGAGTGTATGTGTTTAAGCAGAGCGGACTCAGACCGTCATCCTGAAGTTTATCATGATTGTTTTTCATACTGATGGTGTACTCTGTATAAATAACAACTACAAAAACTACTAGCTTGTTTATAGTTCAACTTCTGGAATTTATCTGTCAAATTGTAATATAAATTCCATGGGCATCATTTTGCTTTGGGCGAATGTCAGATTTGGAAACTGGCATCAACACATTTACTTGTTTATTTTTGCACACGGAATCACAACATGTGAAAAAGAGAATATAGTGAAATAAATTAAAGATACAGAATGTCAATATAACTTTAATTTATACCTGATTTAAGTCAAATATGTTTTGGATCAAAGATAGCGTTGTGATTTCATTGTGTTTTAAATTGGAATTGTCATTTAAAATGAACTCGCCTTTCATTGGGTATCCCTATTGGAATGAACTCAAATGTAGAATCCCTATACTGTTTTTTGAAGTGTGGAACATAATCGTTACTCTTACTTGAATATACACTTATCGTTATTACCTGTATCGTTACCTGTATGTAAATTGTATGGACATAATTTTGCTTTGAGGGAAATTATGAAGACGTCGTTGAAACCTACATTATTTCCTTAATTTATATTTATAATGCAAATATTTTTGGAAAACCAATTATGCTAAGTACTTTTCTGATTTTATCTAATATATATGATTATTGTTTTTCTAGATATATTGCCACGAAGACAATGGATAAACGGAATATTCATGTACCGCTGAAGATTGGAAATTTTGTAGAACTATAATAATATAAATTAAATTGTGTATATTAGGTTTTTATTTATTCTATAATAAAAAAAATGTTTTTATGTATGTATGTATGTCTTAATGTATCATACCAAAAATCGGTCCATCTTATAAAGTAAATATAAAATAATTTAAATAAATTCCTTAAAATGTGGGACATTTTGCATGTCTCTCTAGGGCAGTATTTCATAAATTGTGGTCCATAACTTATACAGATGGACTGTGAATAAATCAAATTATTAGAAATCTCTATAGTATATCACTTGAATTTTGCATATTTGTTTTCAGATTACCAGATTATATCACTAATGAAATATCACGGTAGTGGAGGTGATATTAATTTAACCAATAAATAACATTATTTTATGATCTAAATTACTTTTACATTTATTGAAATACGCTGAATGTGATTGAGTTTTTTTTTATTTGTAAATGACAAAATTTTATATTCAACTGTAAAAATATTTTACTACTAAAAGAAATTGATAATAGCTGATAGATGGGTCAGAATTTTTGTGTTAAAAAGTGGGAAGATTTCATAATTTTCTCAGTAAATAGTTATTTATTATTCGTGGCAAATGAATTTTTGCCAGTAAATCTTATGAAAAAAGATATATAAATCAATGATTTAGAGAAGTAAATACACTCAATGTTATAGAGTCAGTGCACACTTTATAAATAAATGAATACCATTGTTTTCATGAGTTATTCGACAGATATTAAAAAACATTACTTTTCAACATGCAGCTATATTTTAAATATGAATAAATCAAAATAATTTATAGAAAGTATATGAAAGTTTTACTTTCTATGCACATGTTCTTATTTAAAATTGAATGGCATCATTTATGACACTTAAGATATTGATATATTGCATTTTTTTTTTAATTTAAAACTGAAAAAAGTCAGAAAATGTAATCCCATGAGAGATTCATTCACGTGACACATATTTGGATCAAAATATGAGGAAATAGCAGTATATCTGTATTCCAAGGTTTAACTGAAAAAATATTAGTAGACAGAAGGCGACAAATGTCTTCCCTACTAACAAGAACACATTGACTATTAACACTACAAATAAGTTGATTACTTTTAAATAAATACTAGTTTTTGTCATCAAACAAATGAAATTTGGATGTCATAAATATAAACTATATTGACTACTGGATTTCTTTTATGATAATTCGAATGTTGTAATCTTAAATGATCTATTAAGATGATATTCTTTTTCTAACTGTTTCTTTTTTTTTTTATTTCCCATGTTAACCTATGGGAAATAGTCTCTAGCTTGCCTGTTATCTACCAATTGTAGATTTAGAAAAGAGAAAGGTTTATGCTTTTCTTAAAAAATCTGCAAAATTAAAGTATTCTCTAGTATGTTTATAAAAGTAATGGGCATTCATTTTATAAAAATATTAGAAATACTTCTATTTTAACAATTTTTTAAAAACACATTTCTATTCTCAGAATCTATGTTTAATAAAAACATGGAAAAAGATTAAAAAAAAAATAAAGTAATTAGTGATTTTGGAACTTTAACATGGAGAAAATAAAACAAGCAGCTAGAGGAAAAGCATCCTGAAAAATCCTAAATCCTCCTGTAATGTGCTAGAACATGTCCCATAATATCCCTGAAGAAACCTATAGAAAGCCTAGAACCACTGTCAATCCTCCTAAAAATAGCTCCAAAAGCCTCCAATGATATGCATAAGACATCCCATAAGTCCTGAAAGCCTTCAATGGTATTCCACAAAGCATCCCGAAAGTCTCCTGTGATATACTGCAATACGTCCCACAAGTTCCTGAATATTCCACTAAAAGCCTAAATGCATACTGAATAGGATTTCCATAGGCTCCAGTTACATGCCGTAAGACATCCCGTACGTTCCAAAAGCCTCCTGTGGTATGTCACAAGACATCCTACAGGTTCCTAAAGAATCCACTAAAAACCTAAACACATCCTGAAAAGTCATTAAATCATCCTAAAATGGATCTCCACAGGACGTAAAAAAAAGAGACATTTGTATCTCCTATGGACCTCCTTAAGACGTCTTTAGGAAAATATAGGACTTCCTTAGGAAGTCCTGAAATCCTGCATAGGACTTCCTCTGGACTTATTGTGGACGTACTTGTGTTGTGTGGGATGTTAACACGAGACTAACTATATCAATATTACCAATAATACTGATTCTACATACTTCAAAACGTTTCCTAAAAATATTAATGCAACTGAATGATTTAAATACTTATCAATAAAAACAAAAATATAATATAGCTAAATATGCACTATTAGACAGTGTACAATTTAGTTATCTATAATAATAAGATGTCTGTTTGTTCATCTGTTGACAGAATAGAGGAAAATCTAAGTGGCCCACAACTACGAAATTTGGTATAGCGATAGCTCTGGTCAGGTGCGATTTTTTGAGTGATTTTTTAATTAGCTTTATAATTATTGTATGCTGAAGTGCTATTTTGAGTGATGTTTACATTAATCAGCTCCTGAGTGATCAAAACTATTATCATAGAATTTCCATCTTAACATCATCCAAAAGACCAATGAATGTTCTTTCCAACAAGCTTTGAACCGAATCCGCAGGCAATTCTTTCATATTTATTATTTTATTTAATATACATATTTTAGAACATTTCATTTTCATTTTCATTTTGTGCATCGACAAATTGAAGATCCAAGCAATTATAATTTTTGGAGTAATTATGGAGTGATATTTGTGCATTTGAATTGAAAACAAAATTTTTTAACTACTCTATTTCTGAATTCTCTATGAATTTTTAAACGAGTCTATGAAAGTCCAGATTTTCAATTCAAACACAAGCAAAAAAGAAGTTCTCCCGACTTCATGATGTCTTAACTGGGGGCATGTCAGTTGCCATAGATTTGCATTGTACAATTTTCTGTAAACATGAAAAAAATGGAGTTTGGATATTTTGCATTCTAATCAGGCATTTCTGAAAAAGTTATGTTATCTGCACTTTAAAAAATAAAGACAACCAAAAATTAACAATTATTAAAAATCTTTAATTAAAATCTCCATCCATGACATACAAAAATTCACAACCATAGCACTTTTGGGCATTAACTTACTTCATCAGTGGCAAAGTAAAAATAGGTGGTGAACATGAGCTTAGATACACGGGCCACAACCATGAGACAAAATTTGCATATTAATCATTTTACATTTTAAATATGATATATTTAAAATATATATTATTTAATTATAAAATACAAAAATAAAAAGTTTAAATTACAGGGTAACCAACAGATATGTCGTCAAAAGCAAAAGAATCCAGAAAATCATACAATGGTTTAACACTTAGTGACTCGAGAATGAGATGCCAAACATAACTGAAGGTCTGAAAGGGATCAAAATTGCAAATACAATTATGGTAAAAATAAATGAAAAAGGATTCATAAAGTGAAATATTATAGGGGTTACTACAGCTAATTAAAAGATAAGTCTTATCGAACATGGGATGAAAATTATTGTTAATAACAAACTGGGCAAAAGCCATGGACAGTTTTTTTATTTTTAACATCGTGAGCATGCTTAGCTAAATGAATGCCTACAGTACATTTTGTACTACCAATGTAGAACTATTATCTCCCAAATTTTTCCTATTATCTCCCAAATTTTTTTCGAGAGATAAAAGAAGGACAAAGTACACCCCGGTCTGACACATAGTTATTTTTATACTTACATTTATCAGAATGAATACGATTAAATAAAATAGTGAAAGTAGAATAGGCAGGCTTAAACTTAAATTCATGGCAAAAATGAATCAAAGGACGAAAAATTGTCGGGTGAAAAGAAGACTAGATTTAGATAGCAAAAGGTCAGAAAAAGAAGCAAGGTTAATATTAGGATAAACAAAATTATAGCGAATAGTGGAAAAGATTTTATAAATAAATTCAAACGAGTAAGCGGCCTCACAGCCAATACTAAAGATAAAGTCAATTTCAGTAACTAAAGGTGAAATAAACCAGCAAATGTTAAAATCACGATTAAAATAAGCAGTAAAGGAGGCTTTCTTAGAAGAAATTGGGTGAGAGGCGTTAGCAGGAATACAAGAATAAAAGAACGTAGGTTTATAAAAACAGAAGTATGAAAGCCAAGAGAGTTACGGGAAACTAGGATATCCAAAAAAGGCAAAGAAAAATTAGACTCAATGTTTTTCATAAACCTACATTCTCTAATTCCTGTATTCCTAACTTCTCTCACTCAATTTCTTCTGAAAAAGCCTCCTTTATTGCTTATTTTATTTGTGCTTTAACGTATTCTCATCTATTTCGGATTTAGATACCGAAATTGACATTTTCTTTAGCCTTGGCTGTGAGACCGCTTACTCGTTTATTTATAAAAAAATTTCCACTATTCACTATTATTTTATTTATCCTAATACTAACCTTGTTCCTTTTTCTGGTCTTTTGACATATAAATCTAGTCTTCCCCTTCACCTGGCGATTTTTTGTCCTCTGATTCATATTTGCCATGAATTAAGTTTAAGCCTGTCTATTCTACCATCACTATATTATTTAATGTATTTGTTCTGATAAATTTAAGGATAAAAATAACTTCATGTGTAAAGAAGGGGTGCATGATGTCCTCCTTTTATCTCCCAAAAATAATTTTAAGTTCTACATTGGTAGTACAAAACGTACTATAGGCATTCGTTTAGCTGAGTATGCTCATGATGTTAAAAATAGAAAACTGTTCACAGCTCTTATCCAGTTTGTTATTAACAATAATTTTCATCCTACGTTAAGACTTTTCTTTTAATTAGCTGCAATAACCCCCGTAATATTTTATTTTATGAATCCCTTTTCATTTATCTTTACTGTGATTATATTTGCAATTTTGATACTGTTCAGACCCTCAGTTATGCTTGGCATCTCAAGTCACTATGTGTTAAATCATTGTATGATTTTCTGGATATTTAATAGCTGCTTTTTTTTGCTTTTGACGACATGTCTATTGGTTACCCTGTAATTTATGAACTTTTTCTTTTTGTATTTTATAATTAAATTATATTTTTCAAATGTATCGTATTTAAAATGTAAAATGATTGATTAATATGCAAATTTTGTTTCACAGTTGTGGCCCATGTATTTAAGCTCATGTTCGCCACCTATTTTTACTTTGCCACTGATGAAGTTAATGCCGAGAAGTGCTATGGTTGTGAATTTTTGTATGTCATGGATGGATATTTTAATTAAAGATTTTTAATAATAGCTAATTTTTTATTGTCTTTTTTTTCAAAGTGTTGATAATTTGA
Organism: Amaurobius ferox; assembly: GCA_951213105.1. Classification (NCBI taxonomy): domain Eukaryota; kingdom Metazoa; phylum Arthropoda; class Arachnida; order Araneae; family Amaurobiidae; genus Amaurobius; species Amaurobius ferox. Next base: position 23,797,158 of record OX578149.1, read on the forward strand.
TGTGTTTTCCATAAAATTTTATTATGTTATCTTTATTATTTAAGTAGCAAGCGCTTATTTAGAACCTAAGAGATGCCAGGTAATTCATTCTAGTATAATATATATAGTATATTAAATTTTAAAATATAAAATATATTATATTATAAGTAAACATAAAAGCATTTAACCAATTAGAATTATTACAAGTCTCATGTGCATACATTTAATACTAATTTAATACAAGAAAATTTTTCAAACAAAGAAAAAAAGAACAACTTTAAGAACATTTCAATGGAAAAAATAATAAAATACAAATTCACTGATAATTTTTGATTTACAAACTAATAACAAAATATAATAACAACATTTTGCAATATTTTAAAAACATCAAAGAAAACGAAAAAACTTAACACAATACAAATTATAAAACATAAACATATATAAATATATTCACTTACTTGCATTTTAAACATACTAATTCAGATTGTAAAAAACCAGTAAATATTTGGTCAATAATACAATTACAAATGCGATCATTCTTAGCATGAAGCACATTCATACCTATTAAAGAAAATTAAAACATACATTTTTATACTTATTCTACTTTTTAATGGTCAAATTTACAATTTTCCATTTACACATAAATTTTGATGTATATATTTCTAGAAAGGGAAGTTACCTTTGCAATGTAAATGTAATATATTCAGAGAAGCAATAAGAAACTCGTGGGCATCTTGCTGAAAGTATCCAGATAAGTGCTTAGCATGGGTCCAAACTAGGTATAACAATCGATATGGAATATATGGAATGCTTTCCCCTGAGTAAAACTAAAGATACAAAATGGCATTGAAAGATTTGTAGCATAACTTAAAGGACACAGGATAGAGTTAATCTTCAATAAAAATAAAAGTAAAAGTTAAGTTATATAAAAAGTAGATATCTATGTATAAAGACCAAAGCATTCACACTAATCTGCTGAACAGCAAGTTGCAACTCAAGTTTGAGCACATCCCTGCAAACAGAATAAAATATCTGTATGGACAAATAATATTCAATTCTAAAAAAAAAAAAATTGATCAAGTCTATTTTAAAGCCATTTTGAAATTTTCATCACACTGATGCTAATGGAAAATTATTTTTCAGTGTCTTATAACTCATGTAAAAAGACAACTTTGATATATGGTTGAAGAGCTTTTATAGATATATTTTTTTAAACAGTCTCTACCAGATGGTGCTCGATCAAAAGCCACATCGATGAGCAAGTAGTGAAATGTAGAGTATATAATGATGCATGTGCCAATCAATATCTTGATTAAAGTCAACTAATCTCTTATGTCACATATTTATTGAATGAGTAAAGATGTAATTTTATTTGACTTATAATTAAAAGATGTCATAGATTCTAACATTTAATATTTTTATTTAACTTATCATTGTTTAACAAATTATAGGGCAGAATGCCCATGGGTTTGCACTAGTATAATTTAATGCTGTGTGGACAGGGATAGATTTATAATCCCAGAAACTCAGAAGCATTTGAATAAGCAGATCCTCTTTTTGCAGAAGACACACAGAAATAATTGATGTCAATAATAATTATTCATAGTTTAGTACAGGGGTTTGCATCTAATGACCCAACGTAATTTTATATGGCCTGTAGCTACTCACTCGCAGTTACATTTTATGTGGTACATGAATGAAAATTTAATCAAATTTGCGATTTGATGATTTCTTACTTTTTAAACAAATTGAATTGTTTTGTGTACTTTTATTTTAACAATTTTTCTTTTACCTTAAATGAAAAGCCTACTAAGACTTATCCAATACTGATTTCTTTTATTGTGCTTTTTAATGGATAACTTCTGTGAATTTATTGAAGATGCCTTATGTATGAAATTAAAAAAAAACCTCCTTGAAAAGCATTCAAGAGAGAGCAATTGAGTAGAGTTGCATCCTTTCTGGGTATGCCAGTGTTTGCCATAGATGCATGTCTAGACATAAAAAATCAATAGTCAAATTTGGGCGATTCACTTACCTCTTGGAAGAGAGAGGACATTTCACAAACGAGGCACGTGGAAGGTTCATCTTGAAAATGGCAAATATGCTTATCAGCAAGAAAGTAATCTCTTAATAGAGGAGTGTGTATAAGAGCTTGCAAAATGCAACTCATGAAGCAGGTATTGCCTAAGTTGACAAGACCTCTTAAACCTAGGGTAGAAGTAATCTTGAATGAACATTCATCCAAATTCAACATACAATTCTGATATGATTTCTACTTTCCTTACAATAGTATATACAGAGCAATGTTTCCCAAACATGCTAGATCCTATATGCCTTTTAAGAAATTGATCTTGTTGGCATATAACATCTATACACTTTAATCATATCACCTCTTTTTAAAGATTGATTTTCATTAAGTCCCTTCTTTGGATGAGGTTAATTTCTTTATATAAAATCCAGTTTTTAACTCATATATTAAATGCTTATAAGAAATTACTTTTAAAGATAGCTATAAAGTTGGCCACAAAAATAATACCTGTTTATTTGTTTGTGTCATGTGTAATGGGAAATCTAAGCAACTTACAGCCATGAAATTTGGTACAGGGAAACCTTGGCTCTAGAGAGGAAATTACTCATCGGGAGGTTCTTGTTTTTTAATTTAAATTAGTTTTTTAGCTATTTAATGAAGCACAATATTGAGCAATTTTTGCACAAATCGGTTCCTCAGCAAGAGTATTCTCACAGAGTTTCCACCTTAACATCATTGGAAAGATCGAAGAATTCTCTTCCAAAAAGTTTTGAATGAAATTTGTACTATAAATAGCCAAATTTTCATATTTTTTTAATAAATATATACTTTTCTTGTTTTGAAGACATAACTGATTTTAAAATTCCAACATAAAATAAATCTACTGACAATCCAATATTCATAAATTAATAGGAGATAAATTGAATATTACACACTATCATAATCAATACATAAGTATTATATATTAAATCATATGATCTGAAGAGAGTGTATCTAAGATTGACTGGATTACTCTATAAAGAAATTTTAAATGTAATTTTTTTTTTCATAACAAAAATCATTACATATGGGTTATTAGTTTTGAACACATATGCATAAAACTTATTATTTTACTAAATTATTTACAACAGCCTTATACCTATTTTTTGTTTCTATTGAGGTGTGTGGCAGAGCACCAGCTAAGATCTGTTCAAAAATTTAAAGTATAATCTTGAAAGTTCTGATAGACACCTTTTACATCAGGCATCAACTTAAACTATCATCTTAAACAAGGATTGACTATATAGCATCATTGTTCAGAGAATTATCTTGTTTCTCTATAGGAAACGTTATGAATATCTTGAATTTTTAATAATTTGAATTCTAATCATGAAAATTATTAAAAATTACAATTCTTGTCCTACTCCCATACAAAATTTAATATTGCATAAATGAATCAATCCACTTCCACTAAAACACTAATGAGGAGCAAACAGCAAAAAACATATTTTTTGTACTTAGATCCAATTTTACACCAGATGTCAAAAATGTTTATATCAAATGCCAATTTCTGTGAAATATTTTATTACACTATACATAATAAAGGAAGATGTCTGTGTGTATCTATAGCAGGAAAACTAAATGTCATATGACCATGAAATTTGGCACACATGTACTTCCCGACACAAATAAGTGCATCTCAACATTATTTTTTTAATTTCAAATAAGTTTTTTGTTATATATTCTAGCCCGATTTTAGGCAATATTCGCATAAATCGATTCCTTAGCAAAGTAAAATATTATCACATAGTTTCCATCTTGACACCATCGGAAAGATCGAAAAATTACCTATCAAACAAAATGTAATGAAGTCCATACAATTATAGACAATTTTTTATGAATTTTAAAATATATACAGGGTGTCCCAAAAAGATTGAAACACGTTTTAATTCTTTACCTGTTGGAGATAAGTGGGCAACAGATAAAATCAAGGACAAAGTGTTTTAAAAAATGAAAGGTATTTTATTTAACACATCCTAAAAGACGTACAAAACATATATTAAAAACTGCCAGGTGCTTTTGGACGCATATACGCCCTTCATCAGTGGCTACATGAATAGTAAAAACATGAAATGCTTACATATATAGAAACCAGTTTAAAGCAAATTTACATAAAATATAAAATGGTAAATGAACTTACTAAAAATAATACAAGAAATATACACGTAATTTACAAAATAAGTTTAAACATTTGCGAATTTTAAATATTACAAGAAAAGAACTACTACAAATTTTAGAAAAACATCAAGCATGATATTCCTGAGAATGACGTCACAAATAACTTTTAAGAGGTTTGAATTGCATAGAGTCGAGAATGAGTCACCAAGCATAACTTAAAATTTGAACAGGATCAAAATTACAAATTGATTAATGGTAAATATAAATAAACAGGGATTCATAAAGAAGAATACTATGTGAATTTTTACAAAGAAACCAAAAGGAAAGTTTTTTCAAAAATGGGAAGAAATTTATCATTAACCACATATTGAACAAGAGCCATAGAAAGTTTACCAGATTTGACATCGCGAGCATGTTCTGCTAAACGAATGTCAAAAACAGGAAAAAATTTATCATTAACCACATATTGAGCAAGAGCCGTAGAAAGTTTACCAGATTTGACATCGTGAGCATGTTCTGCTAAACGGATGTAAGCATCCGTTTAGCAGAACTTTCTATGGCTCAATATGTTCCATGTTTCCACTTTCTACGGCTCTTGCTCAATATCAGACTAATGATAAATTTCTTCCTGTTTTTGACTTCCGTTTAGCAGAACATGCTCGCGAGGTCAAATCTGGTAAACTTTCTACGGCTCTTGCTCAATATGTGGTTAATGATAAATTTCTTCCCGTTTTTGACATCCGTTTAATGGAACATGTTCGCGATGTCAAATCTAGTAAACTTTCTATGGTTCTTGCTCAATATGTGGTTAATGATAAATTTCTTCCTGTGTTTGAAAAAATTTTCTTTTTAGTTCGTTGTAACAATCCACATAGTATTCTTCTTTATGAATCCCTGTTTATTTATATTTACCATGAATCAATTTGTAATTTTGATCCTGTTCAAATTTGGTTGGCGAATCATTTCTAAAATTTTTCTAAAATTTTAGAAATGAGTTTAGATCGATGAATTTTAGATCGTTTTTCTAAAATTTGTCTTAGTTCTTTTCTTGTAATATTTAAAATTCGCAAGCATTTAAACTTATTTTGTAATTTCTGTGTATATTTCTCATATTTTTTGAGAAATATACACAGAAGTAATAAAAGTTCATATACCATTTTATATTTTATGCAAATTTGCTTTAAACTGGTCTATATATATATAAACATTCCATGTTTTTACTATTCATGTAGCCACTAATGAAGGGCGTATATACATCTGAAAGCGCTCTGGCAATTTTTAATATATGTTTTGTACATCTTTTAGGATGTGTTAAATAAAAGACCTTTCGTTTTTTAAAACGCTTTGTCTTTGATTTTATCTATTGAATGCAGACGTGATACCAATCTTGATTATAAGTGAGCAATGTGAACTGCAAAAATGTTAAAAGTAAGGTAGGAAATAAGACTACATTAATGAAACAGTACTCCCATTAATTTCAAAAAGTTACACTTTTTAAATTTTTATATGACCCCCTTAGACAAATTTGGTTAATCAGAAAATTTTTATTTGTAATGCAGCAAGATCACTAAAAAACACTGTATCTTTAAAATCAACTGAATAAAAAAAAAGAGCAAAGGAAAAAATCTGACTTATACCACTTTTCCGTACCATGTGAAAGGCTATTTCATCACTGAAAATAGGGATCATAAACAAATTGACGATGGAAATTGTTTAGATCAAAAATTGGCTAATATATGTCAAATTTTTTTATATCTGTGTAATGCATCTAAATAAAGCATTACACAGACAGAGATCATATAAAGCAGTGGTACTCACTATGTGGTTGGGGAACAAAATTAAAATATGCATACATTGATAGAAGACCACTGATATAAAGTGACAAATTTCATTACAAATACTAGAAATGCAATTCACAAAAAGCAATTCACAGAGCATTCTCAAAATATTTTCCTTCAACTTCAATACATAACTGAGCTCTTTTAATAATGCTCCAGTAAATATTTTAGAGTTCTTCACCACTAATATTGTAGCAAGCATCAATTATCTTTCCTTTAAGGTCAATTGTATTTAGTGGGCGAGTATTATAAACTAGTATTCGAAGAAGACCCCATAAGTAAAAGTCTAGAATAAATCAGAGTCAGAGAATAAATCGAGGTTAAATCAGGGGATCTGGGGTGCCATTCTGTGGCTCCTTTCAAACCAATTCACTGTTTATCAAAGTTTTCATTGAGCCAGTTTGTCACAATTATAGCCTGGTATGCAGGCACGCCATCTTGTTGATAATACATGTTTTTTAGAAGAAATTATGTTGTGCTCTCCATAAAATCCGTTACAGTACTGTTTAAAATAAGCTGCATGTATTTTTCAACTGTAAGAGTCTCTTCATAAAACACAGGACCAATCAGTTTTCCATTCCAAATTCTGCACCATACAGACACAGAAAACTTTTCTCTGGTAATGTATTTCATGGATAAAAAAATTGTTTCGTATTATCCCAATAATGATCATTGTGAGTATTGATTGCTCCATCTTCAGTAAATAAACATTCATCAGTCCACAGAATGTTCTTAGCAAAGTTTGAATTGATGTCTTGTTGGATTAATAACCAGTTGCAGAATGCTACACACCGGTCAAAATCAGAGGGATAAAGTCCATGAATACAAAATGGATGCCAATGGTATTTTCCAAGTGTTCTAGCAGTTGACATCCTAGATAGCCCCAAAGTTTCATTTGCTTTTCGAATGCTTGTTTGTGGGTTGATAGAAAAATATGCAATGATGTCAGTTTCTTGGTCCTCCATGTACAAGCAATTTCTTCCAGGGTCAGGTTTTGGATGAAATGAATTGGTAGTTCTTAATCTCCTCATCATCCGATAAACAAATGTACATGAAATTTCAGGCAAGTTTGGATATTGCTGTTCAAAATCCTCAGCAGTTTCTCCAGTATTTCTATTACACAGAGCATAAATCATTGTTAACTCAAAAAGCTCATTATTTGTTAAAAATACAATAATGCACAACCAGTTACATGTTCTTAATTCTTCAGTTACATTAAACATGCTGACGATTCACTGAATGATTTCTAATCTTCTTTATTTTGGTATAATATTAAAAAAAAATTAGTTATATTGAATAGAAATAATACTGGGAATAAATACGTAAATTAAAAAATAAATTGTCTGATTTTCATTCTTCAGTTTCTATAAATTATTTTACTATAAACATTTGAAACAACTAAATTAGAGTTAAAGGAAAGAAAAAATCGCCTGTGAATTCTACTCTTCGTTTTGAAAAATTATGTTAAATTTCAAAATCAAATACATACTCGCATTATTTTCTTATTTATTTTAATTGTTTCAAATAAAAAATGGCATGTCTCAATGTGAAAAGTACTTAAGAATCCGTGATTGCATCGTGAGCCTATGCAGAATTCACAAAAATGTCTCTTATGTATTATCATCCAGTTCTATCTTTTTGTGATATGTTACAAATTTACATTTCTAATTTGATATATGGTCCATATTCACAATGTTCAATTTTCAATGAAATATAACTCGCTCAATTTTAAAGATACAGATATGTGGGGGTTTTTAATGATCTTGTTGCATTAAAAATAAAAAATTTCTGATTGACCAAATTTGTCTAAGGGGGTCGTATAAAAATTTAAAAAGTGTAACTTTTTGAAAATTAATGGGAGGACTACTTCATTAATGTAGTCTTATTTCCTACCTTACTTTCAACATTTTTGCAATTTACATTGCCCACTTATCTCCAACAGGTAAAGAATTAAAGTGTGTTTCAATCTTTTTGGAACATTCTGTATATACTTTTTTGTGCATTTTAAACCTTCCCGATTTGTATATTACGACAAAAATTGAAGTGCCATCCAATGTTCGTATTTTAACATCAGCTTTTAAATATATCACCAACAACTCCAGAAAAAATAATAATTTCCTCTACCCATCAGTTAATTAATTATAAAATTTTTAAGCCAACAATATCTTCAATTGTAATTTTCATATTGTTCTTCATTGACTTGTAGACCCTTTTTATTCTGACTACTACTGCCATCTATAAGCAAACACATTAAATATTGTGCATTTTTTCTGAGCAATACAGAAGTTTGCCATACTTTTCATCTCAAGGAAAAGACAGCTAATCGACTTAAGTGAGTTTATTATTTTGAATTTGCTAACTTTGCGAATTTAAAAGATGTTGCCCTAATATTTTTAATTTGGTATTATATCATCATTATATGTATTATGCTAAAATTTAACAGAAATTGGATGAAAATTCGCTGAAATAGCAATGAATTTCGGGTTTAAAAGTTTTTTTTGCAATTTCAAATGTATTCAATTATTTATGTTGCGAGAATGATTTTAGCTCAAGGAACATTTTTGCGATTTCAAATATTTTAATTTATTTGTATGGTGAGAATGGTTTCAGTTCAAAACAAATGATTTGGAAATTGAGTGCTATCTGTTTCTGTATTATTTAAGTATGGAGGTGCTTATTTATTGGAAATAAAACATTGTTTATGGAAGATGCGGTCAATATATAAATTGGTCTAAATGTGGAGATTGTTGAAATGAAGATTTAAATTGTGTCAGATTTTGGTTTTGTGATTTGAGGAGGGCAGTTCGTATCATGTTCATTGCATCAATGTACACAGACTTTTATTTTGTAATATTATAAAACTACCCTGCTTTAACTCTTGGCAGTGTCGGATAAATTTTCTAGTAATAAAGGAAAATATCTGTATATCTGTCAGTGCAGTCTGTAGTGGGAAATCTAAGTGTTATACTGTCTTGAAATTTGGTGTACAGATACTTCAGGACCTAAAAAGGTGCATCTTGGCACTTTCTTTTAATTTTGAATTAATGTTTTAGTTGTTTTATGTTTTAGTCCAATTTACAGTGATTTTGAGTGATATTCACACAAATCGGTTCCATAAGGACTGAAAATATTATCACAGCATTTCTATCTTGACTTCTATCATGAAAATTATCTTTCAAACAAACTTTGAACAGAATCCATATGATTAATAGACAAATTTTCATGAATTTTAAAATACATATATACTTTTCATGTGTTTAAAACCTCTCTGACTTTTATATTGCGATATAAAAATATTGACGGCCAATCCGATGTTCATAAGTTAATACCAGCTACTATAAATATCACAAACTGCTCTAAAATAAAAAATAATTTTGTGAATCCATTAATTATAATTTTTATGAGAGTGAAATGTTAAAATTTTTTCTCTGATTGCAGCACCGTCATTTCTACCCTCTCTCTTATGAGGTTAATTGGTGCATAATAATAGAATTTTTGAGATTTGGAAGGAAAAGATGTTCTAGAGGTTTTGAATCCATTACTTTTTTTTCTGCTTTGCAAAGAACATGTTTTCCCCCCCTTGTTTTGCAGATAGTGTGCATGAAGTTTTGGGATAAAATTCTGATTAAAATGAGTTTTTAGATATATTTGACTTCAGTTGATTTCAGTGATGTATAAACTTCATTTTTAAAGAAAAGATAAAAAACAGTGAGTAACACTGTAAACAAGTTCTAGATTGATGTGAAACACCACTCCTTTCGCATATTTTGAATAGGAAAATGTTGATGTGTGTAGGGTTCACAGCAGTCATAACTTTAAAGATAGTTGAAATAGTGATGAAAAACTCAATGAGTGATAAAAAAACTCAGTGACCAATAGTGGCTTTTCCCTCTGAATTTTGGCAAATTCATAGCTTTTATGTACGAATTTGTTTCTTCCATGCAGCTCAACTGTGATATACACACTCACGGTATATATATATACACATACACTTGGCCGGCCATCCAAATAGCTGCTCTAAGTCCTCGGACGAGTCGGACGGTCTGGGTCTTCAACACATACACTTGGTCCATGATACACACGCACAAAATTTGAAACATGTGTAACTTATAAGTAATCTATATTATTTCTTACTAAAGATATCGTTTGGAACAATAGATATCATTTTTTCTCTCCCTCAACCAAATCACAGTAGATTGAACCAAAGCTGAAGCATTAACTGTAACTGCCAAAACGACATTCTTAGAATGGGAAAATATCAACTTAATCCTTTTATCCTCAACTGAAAACACTTTATAAACATACAGAAAAAATCAACAATTGCAGTAGCAAGTGTCTATATATTCTCATACATGCCAACATTTGACTGGGGGTCATCAGTAGCATAAGTTAAAGAGCTTAGCGTTCAAGTATTACATAAGCATATCGGGAGAGGGGGGGGGGTGTCAGAAAATCTTATTTTTCCTATCTTACTCTATGTCAATTTTTGCTTACTATTGGGGGGGGGGGGGGATTCAAAATTACCAAAAATGTGCTTAAGTAATACTTGAATGCTCCCTTACCACGGACAAGTCATCGTATGCTGTGGTCTATTGTTTGAATGATTTTTAAAATCAAATATAACAAAAATAATAATAATTGCATATTTCCATAATTCATATTTATAATTGGATATTTACATAATTTATTTGACAAAAGTAGAACTTTCAAATAACCAACATAAAATGGAAAAAATCTATCAGCAATGAACAAAATACTAAAATATAGAAAGTCAGTCTTTTTCAGCACAATGAGTATGTAATTGATTATAACATGCACTCTTGGCATTTCTGAGTTCGACTACACTCAAAGTTTTTCCATAACAACAATCCATATTTATTTTCTCCATCAAAATACTTTCCAATGTCTTTGTACTAAGATTTAACCTAAATTCTATTTGATTTTTTTTAACTATACTAAAAATTTGTTCAGTTGGCGCATTACTATATGGAACAACTAAAACAGACAGCATTAGTTGAGAAAGAAGCTTAAACTTGAAAGTACCATCTGGATATGGTTACCAATCTTACACCAACAATCATCAGCCCTATCACATTCTGTAATATCAGAGGAAAACTTTTCATTTTGATATAATGCAAATTCTAACTGCAATTTATCACAGTCCTTAGGAAAATTAAACAGATCAACAAAGTATTTCACAGAACTGTAAGAAACAGAAGCACGTAGGGAAACATTTACCACTAAGACATTCTGATAAAACTCATTATGCAATAGTATTTTTTTAAGCACATAATCACACGCAGTACAAAAAACTTTCTAACAGATGCAAAACATTCTTTAATTTTATCTGGCGATAAATATGAGCAGCTTAAGTTTCTTCTTGTGCAACTACCAATAATAAGTTCATCATCACTTTTTTGGTTCTTCATCTTTGAGTACTGTATGTTAAAAACTTCCTAACATTTTGAAATTGCTGCTGGGGTTACAAAATGAATCAACAGTTTAAAATAAAATTTATAGAGTTCATCCTTCAGGAGGTGAATGCAAGGAGATTCTTTTTGCAATGAAGCATTTATTTTTGTAAAAGTTGGAAGAGCATTTTGCAAAAATAAACAATATAATTTGGTACACGGAGAAACAAAAAAGTCTTTAATTATTAAGCATTGTTTTGACAAAGAATAAGATTCATCAGTAAAAAATTCCAACAAAGGACTCCACTGTTCAACAACTCTATTTAAAACAGTTTCCAAGGATAACCAAGGAGTACTTACATGTTTCAATATTTTGTGATTCTCCTCTCCACACAAGTACTGCAATTTTTTAAGCCTGCTTTGTCTTTTGCTACTTCTGTCCAAGTAATATAGCTGAGTAACAAAAAATTCAATATCTATTGGCAATGTTTTAGTAGTTCTCTGTGCACAAATGTGTAGCATATGAAAAAATTGCTAATTTGTTTTTACTTGGCAAAAAAGACATAAAAAAGAACGAATTAAAAAAAACCTTCTATTTAACAATTTTCAATTATGGTCATCTTGTACAATCATTGCCCCAATACCCTTCATTTCATGCTTGAAAATTAATTTTCCTGAGTTAAAATAACAATTAATATAAAAGTTTTAATTGATGAAAACAAATTGCAAAAATGGAAAATACATGATAATAAAACGGCAGCTATAAAAACGTAATTTTCAATGTTTGATAACAAAATATTAGCTAATCAAATTTGAAAGATGCTGGAACAATTTAATCTGGAACGCAGTGTGTTCTAAAATAGTAAGCAATTAGAATGTAAAGACTGCAAGATCACTCTTTTTTCTTCCAAGTGGGATATGTAGATCTCAGTGGGGATAAAGGGGAGGGGAGCAATAGAAACTCGTTAAACACCAAGAGTCTCGGACATCGGAATGTCTGAGGATAAAGCAAATAAATAAATTCTTCAGAAGTGCAATTTCAGGTCTTGAATGGTAGGGGTGAGTTGAAGTACAATAAAGATCCCAATGTTTCATTCCCTGAATAGACAGAGGGGAATTTTACTATCTGTGTAGCACCTGCAGATTTATCACTGTGGGCGTGTATAAAATACAGTTTTTTTTTCCCGACCGCTGTGTCCAGTCTTCTACCAGGGATCGTAATTTAGTCAAAGGGAAAAAGAAGACTGATATTTAACAATAGCAATGTTAGGTGTCAAATTTGTCGACCAGATTGAAGAATCTAGTCATCAAATTGAAATTTCTAGACACAAATTATGACTAACGACCACTAATTTCGAACACTGGGGCAAATGGACTGGAACCACCATAAAGCATAGCGGAGATAGGAAAACGTGGCATATTAGGAGCACTTTGCACAATCGCAATATTGGCCTTGAAGCCCGCCTACGCGTATTTCCCGTAAGCCTCTTTGCAGCACAGGACCGATCTCTACCAGAACTGGGCCAAGCACCTTATTTTTTCTCGCAAAAACATGCTTTGCTTTCATTCAATATACACATGTTCGTGTATGCCGGTTCTAATGTTTAAATAACGATCACACACATACAAAAAAGGATGAACATTATTTTTTTTTCTTCTCCTTGGTTTTTGTGCTCATACAAGCAAAAGACAATTCATAAAATCCGTAGGATTTAGGGTTGTTTCCGTAGCTCCGTAGTTCAATAGGGAAATCCGTAGGAACTAACGTAGGTAGTAAACCACGCATTCAATACAAGAATTTAATGCTTTCTGGAAAGGTTGCCGTCATTCGTGATGTGGAAAAGGGTGTGAAGAGGAAATGCTAAATTGCCAACAAGTACTGGATAGCGCCGAAAACTTTGTTTACTTTTTTGAAATATAAGGACAAAATTCTGAGAAATGCTACTGCTAAGCATGGAAATAGAAAAGACCGCAAAAGAGCTAGAGAATTGGACAATCCTGAAGTCGACAAGTGCGTGTTGAAGTGGTTTAAACAAGCATGGGACAAAAACATTCCTCTGAGTAGCCCCCTTATTCGAGCAAAAGCGGAAGAATTTTCTGCCGGTTTCGGAAAAAGTGATTTCAAGACTAGCACTGGTTGGTTAGATGGATTTAACCCTTTCGGGATGATTGGCACGCCCGTGTGTCGACTGCGAACTTGCATTCACGGATGGATGGCACGCACTCGTGACGGAGAAAACTTTACCGTAAACGGAGAGTGGTACGCATGCGTGCCTCCACGTGGAACATTTTAATTTGTCTACTAGATAGCATTAAATGTCCGTGGAGCTAACTTCAATATATTTTGCAGATGCATGACCTTGGCATAAGGAGGATCGAATGAATTATTTCTCCATTTGGAGTGGTGAAACATGATTTTGTAATATAAACAGACAGAGCAATTCTCGCAGCATCAACAATTTTATAATTGAGTTTCAGGCTTTATTTTTATTTCAGCATTATGATTTCGTTGGTGAATCATAGGAATATAAGAGAGTATTTTTTTTTGGGGGGGGGGTTTAGAGGCAGTGAAATTATTCGTTTATTTCGGATAAAAGAATGGGAGCAACTATTGAGTATTTTGTATTCAGATTTGTATGAAAAATATACATCAAATAGAAAATAAATATTTCTTTTATTCCTGAAAAAAGTAGATTTCTGTGTTGAATAGGTGATTTTTAGTGAATTTTTTTCAAGAGTTAGGCTTAGTGTAAAAAATTTGCCATCCTTTGGGAACAGTTTGGAAGCGAAACGCTCCGTCTTTTGGGCCGCAGCAGCTCCGGAATGCCGCTATCGTGAAAGGGTTAAAGAAAGAAATGGAATGTCCTTTAGCAGTATGTGTGTTGAAAGTGGAAGTGTGAATTAAGAAGCAGCAACTGTTTGGAAAGACTATGTTTCACAAATGATTGAGAGAACACCGGCTAAAGACATTTTCAACTTTGATGAAACTGGGTTGTTTTTCAAATGTGCTCCAGACAAGACATTAAAGTTTAAGGGAGAGCGTTGCAGTGGGGAAAAGAACAGTAAAGAACGAGTCACTTTATTGGTTGGAGCTAACATGGATGGCAGTGAAAAGCTGCCTTTGCTTATGATAGGCAAATCTGCTAATCCAAGATGTTTCAAAAATGTCAAATCAAAACCAGTAGAATATAGATCAAATAAAAAGCTTGAATGACTGCAGAAATTTTTAAAGATTGGCTGCTGAAACTTGATAAAATGTATCGACAAAAGAACAGAAAAATTATCTTGTTTATTGACAATTGCACTGCGCATAACTCTATTCCACATATGGACAATGTAAAGGTTACTTTTTTCCCACCAAATATGACTTCAGTTGTGCAACCAATGGACCAGGGCATCATAAATCTCAAGCATTTTTACAGGTGCCTTTTCGTTCAAAACCTCTTGACAGATTCTTTCAAGGACAAAAACAAAAAAACTGTAATAAGTGTCCTTGATGCAGTACGATTGTGTCACAATGCATGGCCTCAAGTAACAGAAACAACAATAGCAAATTGTTTCTGAAAGGCAGGATTTACCAATAAAACTGACCCAGCTGAGTTTATAGAAGAAAATGTCCCTCCACCGGAAGCATGGGGTAACAATATGGGTGTGACATTCGGAGAATATGTCAATTTGGACGAAAACATGGAAGTTTGTGGAAAACTGTCAGATCAAGACATTTTATCAGAAGTGTTAAATAAGACGAGTGCAGGGGAGTACGATATCAAGGATGATATACAGGAGAAGAGACACCAATCCCTACATCGTCGGAGGAGTTCTTTCATCTAGATGAATTTCGTCGGTACATTGAAGGACAAACAAACGTTAGTGAAGCTGTTTTCCGTTCACTAAACATGCTTGCTGATTTTGCCAACCTTAAACGACTGAACTCTACAAAACAATCAGACATTGCACAATTTTTTCTAAAACCATAATTTTCTGCATTGAATGTAATACGTACATGTATGTAGCTTACGTAAATTTTATTTTGTTTACACACATGTAGTGTAAATCCTTCATACCATGATATTTCTCAATAAATATTTACTTATTGACAGAATAACCTTTTCAAGCATTCAGTGGACCTGAAACTAAAGTTAAAAGATGCAACTTTTTTAAATCGAAGTTTTGGATAATTCGATTTTTTTTAGTGGTCCCTTCAGCTTCGAATTATCCAAGTTGCACTGTATATATATATATATATATATATATATATATATATATATATATATATATATATGTATATAAGTGATAATGCTGAAAAACCCTGGGTTCAGCAGCCAGGAGCAAACATTCTAGACTCTCAGATGTGCTTTATAACAATTTGTCAGTAAAATAAAATTACAATCAAATCTGGATTTAAAGAAATGAAATTAGAACAATAAATGAAAATAAAAAATGTGGGGAAAATAAAGACTTTTAATTTTTGTAAAAAAAAGGGTATTTTAATGACTTGGTCAAATAAATGGTTTTTAGTTGAATAAGTAAAGTAACCTGTTATAAGACTTGCGCGTGCTATAAGTGACGATGACCTAGGAAAAGATATCAATATTATTTGTTTTGTATTTTTTTAATTATACAGTTTTGATAGAATGCAATACAGTTTATTTCAACAGAATTAGAGTACAAACAATGAAGTTATCAATGATGAAACATTTGAATGTAATGTTTGCTGTCACTCCACTGGGTGAGCAGGCTAGCAGTGCATGCAAGAAACGCATACTGCATAATGCATATAGCACATATGTTGATTCACAGATATTGCAGATATTTTAATTTTTTACATTTTTCTACCAGAATTGTTTTATAGTACATCATAAAGGGTATATATATCATAAGAAAAATTACGTATTGGATTCTGACAGTTACTTTTATTCACATCATGTCAACAACCCAACTGAATGATGACAATCTTATATACCCTCCATGAAAAGTTCTGGAGAAAGCATGTAGCTCATGAAATTATTAGTCCATCTACAAAATTTTAAAAGTTTATAGAACTCACCAATTTGGTGATATTTTGCCAAATTTTTCACCAAGGTAACCAAATATATCACCAAGGTCAAGCAATCTAGAACTCTAAATCATAACAATAGTTTCTGATACGTATTTATAACAATTTGATGTCACTTCTATTACATACTCCCATATTTCATCCCTGTCACATTTTTTTAAAGATTTCTTGAGAACATTAGAAATAGTGCAAAAATAGTGGTAACGGTGAAAATAGTGGCAATTTATTGGCAAGTGACAAGCCTGTAGACACACAAATAGACATCCTTTTAAAAATATTCAAAATGTACTCAGGAGATCTTTAAACATGCTTATCGATCAAAATCTAGAATTTAAAAAAATTTCAGAACAACAATACTTTTTCTATCCAATAGTATGAGAAAATAATAATCAAATTACCTAAATATGATCCATCAACAACTTTTCTAACATCATAATGTTGCTTCAAAAGCTCTATCTCCCTAGGGCTGGGCTCCCACGGTGTATATGAGTCAGTCCCTATGGAAAATTAAAAAATGTAATTAAATTACTTCTGATGTGTAATGATATATTAACTTACTAAATATACATATTGAAATGCTATAAAACTAGTACAGTGATTAAACTCTTTTCATAAAATAAGTATTATAAGTACATATATATTACTATAACTTTGCACATATTTTGATATTTACATTGACTACAATTTTCTTACTAGAAAATGTACCAGACATTGCCCGGAAGAGATAAATTGAAATTATTAATAAACTTAAATTAAAAAGTAAAAAATTATTCACATAAAATAAAAGCATACAATACTTTGCATACTCAGTCATCCCTTATAACTGCTTTACAGCCTTTTAGGTGAGTTTCCCGGCTGCCCATTTTTGCTGCCCTATATCTTCAGATGAGTCGGACAGCCTGGGTTTTCGACCCTTTTAGGTAAGCTGGACAACCTGGGAAATAAATCCTTTCCATACAATCCGTAACAATTGGTGCTATTAACCCATCCCCGAAAAATTATCCCTTACCCTCTACATTTCACATCAGTAAGATCCTGTGTAACTTCCAGCTGGAAGCTAAAAAGGGTGAAAAAGATGATACACACTTCAAAGCACATACACATAACCCAGATAAGGGACCTCATTTTTTTAACCATGATGAAATGGGAGATGCTCCACTGATTCAAAAAATCTAAGAGATGGCTTGGTTAAAAAATTTATAATTAATCAATGGATGGGTTGAGGATTTTTTTTTTCAGAAGTAGTCTGTAATATATTAAGGAGCTGCTGTTAAATTAGGATGACATGTCAATTTTTTTTTATACCGTAATATAAAAATTGGTGAGATTTGAAATGCACAAAAAGCATATATTTAAAAAAAAATTCATTAAAATTTGTCTACTAATCATATGGATTCCGTTCAAAGTTTTAAAAAATTATTTTTCTGTCTTTCTGATAGTGTTAAAATAGAAACTCTGTGATAATATTTTGGGTCACTAAGGAATTGATATGTGCATGAATATTGCCCAAAATCATTGTAAATCAGGCTAAAACATAAAATAACTAAAAAGCTAATTTGAAATTAAAACAAAATAACTCTAAGGTGCACCTATTCGGATCCGTTAGTATATCCGTTAGTACAACAATTAGATTTCCTTACACAGATTGCACAGACACACACAGACATATTCCTTTATTATGTCAGATTGTACACCAATTTGTTCTAAATCTGATTAATATTTAGAGTAGCCCAATTTTGCAATATACAGGGTGTCCCCAAAAGATTGAAACATGCTTTAATTCTTTACTACCTGTTGGAGATAAGTGGGCAATGTAAATTGCAAAAATGTTGAAAGTAAGGTAGGAAATAAGACTATGTTAATGAAATAGTCCTCAAATTAATTTTCAAACAGTTACACTTTTTAAATTTTTATACAACCTCCTTAGACAAATTTGGTCAATCAGAAAATTTTATTTTTAATGCAACAAGATCATTAAAAAAATCCGCATATCTGTATCTTTAAAATTGAGCGAGTTATATTTAATTGAAAATTGAACATTGTGAATGAGGACCACATATCAAATTAGAAATGTAAATTCGTGACATATCACAAAAAAGATAAAACTGGATAATACATAGGAGACATTTTTGCGAATTCCGTGTTGGCTCACGATGCAATCACGAATTCTTAAGTACTTTTCAATAACTAAGTACTGTTTTAAAAATTAAGTACTTTTAAGTACTTTTTTTTTATCTAAACAATTTCCATTGTCAATTTGTTTATGATCCCTATTTTCACTGATGAAACAGCTTTTCACATGGTACGGAAAAGTGGCATAAATCAGATTTTTTCCTTTATCATAATTCATTTGAATTTAAAGATACAGATATGTGGGTTTTTTTAATGATCTTGTTGCATTAAAAATAAAAATTTTCTGATTGACCAAATTTGTCTAAGGGGGTCGTATAAAAATTTAAAAAGTGTAACTTTTTGAAAATTAATGGGAGGACTATTTCATTAATGCAGTCTTATTTCCTACCTTACTTTTAACATTTTTGCAATTTACATTGCTCACTTATCTCCAACAAGTAAAGGATTAAAGAGTGTTTCAATCTTTTTGGGACACCCTGCATAGTCATGTGACATAAAATCTAACATCATTTTTAAATTTCTCACATTAATTTAACTCCATATACAAAATCTGATGAAAATTATATAAGAATTAAGATTTTTCAATATGTGCATGTGCAACTGAATGATGGCACTATCATGTGAAAATAAATCTAACTCCACTTTTGAACTCATATCTAAATTATTTTAGTATCCTTAAGTTGGTATATTTCAGAATGTTCATGCGCATATGACATGCACTAGTATTAAAGAAAACCATGACATTGTTTTCATATACAGATAATATTCAATTTTTGTACCAAATTTAATACCAATGGGTTTTGTAATTTTATAATTATAGTAAAATACAGTAAAATGTGAATGTACATGCACTCATATTAGCCTGTTGTATATATACATAGAAATGTAATAATTAGTAGAGTTCCCATTCTTTATTAAACAAGTAGGTTATAGGTACATTAGGGGATCCTAAGAATTTCTTTACATTTTGTTTGCTATGTTATCAAAAGTTATTTTTTTAAATCCTGATGCTTTTTCATATATATGTAACATTCTATAATTGTACCAAATTTGGTGTCAATTGGTTAAATAGTTTCTGCGATATCACAATCTAAGTGTGAATATGTATGTGCATATTACACATTATAGGGAAAAGCTTTAAATGTAACATTATTTTATGTCTAACATTCCTGTTTGTACCAAATTTGATTTAAACTAGTAGTGTAGTTTCAACAAAAAACAGGCTAATCATTTTGCACTGACAGACCAACAGACAGCTATGAATAGGAGTTACTATAATCAGCACTCTTGAAAATGTCTAGATAATCAATTTGGATGAAAAGTATTTTTGACATAGAAACAATACTTTATTTTAGAGTGAAAAGCAAATGAATAATGAGTTTTAAAGACCTCATGAGGATTCAAACATTAGATCCAAGTTAGATGCATTCCCTTCACAAATTTAAAAATCTAAAATAATAAATACTGTAATAAAAATTTATATAAAAGATCGCATTCCACTTTCAAAAATGCTAAAGATTTACGAGGTAGGATTCAAAAGTTCCCGGACTGAGTCTATAACTTAAAAAATACATGGTCTTGATAATTACAGTTCCACTTTAAAATGGCCATAAAAGGAAAACTACTGGACAAAATGCTATCAAACTTGGTAATAGTTTACATGAGGTCATGGGATTTTATTTTCCACAAAAAAAAAAAAAAAAAGTTCAAAAACTCACCGCCGGCGGGGAATAGTCCTGTATGCAATATTGTTAAAGGAAATAAGACATGAAGACATCGGTTTAAAATATTTTGAATCGTTTCTAAAAAGCAACTGTTTGTGGGGTTATGAAAAATCGCAATGGCTTGTAAATGGCTTACAGCAGGAGGAATGAAAATTAGAATTATGCAAATGCGCTTTACACGTTATTTGATTTTGCAGCTATAAAATTGAGGCTGCTCGTCAGAGCTCTTATTGTTACGAGTCGACGATGTCTGTAACCATGCAAGACCGTGCTTTTCTCGTTAAGTGTTATTATGAATGCGATAACAATGAAAGGCGTGCTTTGCGAAAGTATCGTACCGTTAGACGAATATGCAAAGGGCCAATGACACCGCAGGGTTTGAGGAAAATGATGGCAAAGTTTGAAGCCACAGGTCTGTTATCTGTTGCACCTGGCCGGGGAAGGAAGCCTGTTTCTGTGGAAACCAAGGAGGATGTTGCATTAGCAGTAGAGGAAGCAACAATGGAAAGCACACACGGGACATGCAGCGAAAGTGCTGTTGCACGTCGAATGGACTTACCATCGAGTACGGTGTACAAAATCATTCATAAAGTGCTGCTGTACTACCCATACAAAATCAAACTTGTTCAACAACTTGCACCTAACGATCCTGCTGTAAGAGAATCTTTCGCTTTGCAATTCCTTGCATGGATGGAGGTGGACGAACATTGGCCATGGAACATTTTGTGGATGGATGTAGCCCATTTTTACCTAAATGGGGATGTCAATACCCATAACTGCAGGATTTGGGCCAAAGAAATCCCTCATGTTATCCACCCAGTTCCATTGCATTCTCCTAAAGTCACTGTTTGGTGTGGTATGACAGCTAGTGTCATAATTGGACCATTTTTCTTTGAAGAGAAATCGACAGCTGGGCCCGTGACTAGTACTATGACTGCTGCTCGCTTAGAGTCGATGTTAAGACGTTTCGTGATACCTGAACTTGAGCAACGTGGCATTTAGATACCACTATTTTTATGCAGGACGGGGCTCCACCTCACATTGGTACATGTGTCAAACAATTACTTAACATTTCACGGATGACCGGATTGTAAGACGACACTTCTCCATTTCTTGGCCACCCCGGTCACCAGACCTCAACTCCTGTGACTTATGGCTATGGGGTTACCTCAAAGCCACTGTTTATGATGATAACCATAAACAACTTGGCGGAATTGAAAAATGCGATACACCGATATGTAGGTAACATTGCTCCTGATATGCTAAGAGCTACTGTTGAGAATGTAGTAATTCAATTTAACTTGATTTCAGAAAATGGTGGAAGCCACATTGAACATGATTTGTAACACGCTTTAAAAATGATTAAAAACTTTTTAAACTGATGTCTTCATGTCTTATTTCATTTAACAATATTGCATACAGCACCATTCCCCGCTGGCGGTGAGTTTTGAACTTTTTTTTTTTTGCGGAAAATAAAATCCCATGACTTCATGTAAACTATTACCAAGTTTGATAGCATTCTGTCCAGTAGTTTTCCTTTTATGATCATTTCAAAGTGGAACTTTAATTATAAAGACCTTGTATTATCAATTAAAATGCTGAAACACATCCTCCTTCGAAATAAGACCCTTGCCCAACAACACACTTTTGCCATCGCTTGTAAAGGTCATCGAAACACTTCTGGAATCCATTTTTAGCCATGTCCTTTAATTCAGCCTGTAATGCACTTTTAATTTCATCTGCAGATTGAAATCGACGACCCTGCAAACGACTTGCCAGTTCAGGAAATAGGCTGAAGTCACAGGTGGCGAGATCAGGGGAGTAAGGAAGATGTGACAAAATAGTTGTTTGAGTTTTCGCAAGAAAGTCAGCAACAAGGAAGGATCGGTGTGCAGAAGCGCTGTCATGCAAAAGCACCCATGACTGCTCAGCCCACAGTTTTGGTCTCTTCTTCCGGATCGACTCGCACAAACGAAGCAGGATGTCTACATAGAGTTCCTTGTTCACAGTGAGTCCTTCAGGGATAAATTCCAGATGCA
The DNA here is from genome assembly GCA_951213105.1 of Amaurobius ferox. Taxonomy (NCBI): domain Eukaryota; kingdom Metazoa; phylum Arthropoda; class Arachnida; order Araneae; family Amaurobiidae; genus Amaurobius; species Amaurobius ferox. The sequence continues at coordinate 23,819,524 of OX578149.1, forward strand.
CAATGCCCCGGATATCGAAGAACACCTCTAGCATGACCTTCCCTTTAAAGAGATCTTGGCGGAATTTCTGCTTGCGTAGAGATTGTGGTGATTTCCACATTGCAGATGGATTGCAAGTCATATAAAAAACACCATTTCTCATTTTCAGTAACAATTCTGCCAAGTAGGGAAGGATCTTTGTCAACAGCCGAAATTAAGTCTCACGCCATTTCCATTCGAATTGCCTTTTGATCTTCAGTTAACATGCGGGGAACGATGTGTTGACACACCCTTATGCATGTTAAGATCCTTAGTCAGTATCCGTTGGCATGTAGCCTCGGATATTCCAACTGATTCTGTTATTTCCGCTATTGTTTGCTGCCTGTTCCCACGTACCATCGCAGAAACCTTTTCGATGCTTTCAGCAGTGTGGGAAGTCTGCAGACGGCCAATGCATTCGTTATCTTCGGCACTTTCCCTGCCTTCTCTGAAACATCGATGCCACTCAAAAGCTTGCATTTGCGATAATGTATCACTGCCGTACACATGCTTCAACATTTCGTAAACCTCCGTAGCACTCTTTTGAATTAATTCTCTGTAATAACACAAAACTTGATATTAATTCTCTGCTCAACAAACGCCATTTCTTTCAATCGCCGGTTACTAAATGCACCCATCTACAAAATACGATGCCGTGGTACGCCACTGTTGGGTTGCTTTAGAATTTATGTAATTTGGGGATTTGAAATTTACTTTTATTTATTTTTTCCCTGGCTCAATATTCTTAATTTGGTAATATTTAAATAATATTTTTTGGCTTTTTCATTTATTCTTTAATTAGAATATTTTTAATCTTCTAAATTAATTTTCTTTATAATATTCTTAAATAAAAATGTTCCATTCTCTAAATTAATATTCATTTTGATGTGTAAATTTATAAAAATTATTTATTTATTTGATTCCCCTTAAAATTTCCTTTAATTTGATGTCTCATATTCCCATTTTGGTTAGAAATTCCATTTGTTCTATAGTTTCAGGTTATTTCCATGTTCAGTGCGTTTCAAAAATTTCAGTTGCGGCCATTTTCGGAATCCTGGTTTTGCGGGCTTTCTTTTTACAGCGATTGAAGTGCCGCCTAAGTGCTTTTAGCACCTCTTTGGAATTCGTGAATTATTTTAATTGGTTCGCATTTTTACAGATCGTCTGCTCTCGGAGTTTTGAGTTTTTATTTTGGCAATTCTAATTTCGGTAAGCGGATTTTAATTGCTGCCGTTTCTCTAAACTTCTCCCATTTTCCGCAAGTATAAATGCATGCGCCGAATTTTTCAGTTTCAGTTTTTTGTTGAAATTCCACGTTTAAGTTAGCGCGAGAAGCGCGTCGTTGATTTTCGAATCGAACTTATGTTCCATGCGAGATTTTCTATGGAACTTTAAGTTCCTAGCGATGTTTTTTTTTTATCACTTGTCTCCTTTTAAACGAAAGTTTTTTTTTTTTTTTACCGCCTAAATTGCGATGTGACATCTGGAAAAATGAGTTTTAAGATGTATTATGCAAGTTACGCGAAAGTAACGTCTGACGATAACAGCTGATTTAAGAAGATCCTAGCGTTCCAGAAGTAGTTGTTAGGCCTCTGCTGATGAATTTTCTCCTGATCCCAAGAAAACCAGTTTAGTAAATTCCTGTCATCCCAGTGAAAATATGAAACTTTTCCTCTCCAACCTGTAATCTTAAGATGACCCGGATGCGGAAGGCCAAAAAGTATACTAAGCCAGACAGCCTTCTTTCAAATCAGATGCCAAATGTTGTTTTATCGCCAGCGTGATAGGCGAAGGAGCGCTCTCTCTCTCAAGGTTACTATAGCAGCCACATCAAGAGAAAGGACTCTCGCAATTTGGTTTATTTTTTCATTATATGACTTACAATTTAGCAATATAGACATGCGTTTTAAACGGATTATCTCTTAGATTGGAATTAAATTAATTCAATATTGATTAGATTAAAAAAGCCGATATATAACTTACAATTAAGCAATATAGACACTTTTTAAATGCATTATCTCTTAGATTAGAATTAAATTAATTCAGTATTGACTCAATTAAAGAATCATTTTATTATTTTTTAATGCTATTGTATATAGGAAGTTCATGGATAATGACGACATTTAGATGAAAAAATACACTTAAAGACATCATGAACACATTTCGAACATTTTGGAAAATATTTCCATCAGTGAGTGTGTGTATCTGTGTGAATGCACGTATCACTACGGCAATTTATATGTACATGCATTCTATAGAAAATTAGAAACAGGTAGAATATTTTGTAATAAATGAGATTAAAACATTATTCGAAATTAGAGATTTTAAATTAGAGAGAGTACGTACAGCCACGAAATTCTATATGTAGCTGCATTCTGAAAAAATTAGAATTAGGTAGATCATCATGTAATTAACATAATTAGAATATGGGTGAAAGGGAGGGAGGGAAACACAGAGAGAGAGAAAGAGTGTGTGTGTGTGTGTCAAAATATAGTACGATCACAATATAGTTTGGTAACTGGGTACAAAAAAATCTGAATGAATGATGGAGAGCGTCAAATACTTTGACGCTCTCCATCATGGAGATTGGATTAATTTCATGCATTAAAGACTTTGCATTTACTTTCAAGTTATAACTGAATAATGCGTTAAAGTTATAGCTCTAAGGCAATGCATTGATTTTTACTTTCATACATATAGGCGAAAATTTGAATTCCAATTTTTGTCAGGAAAGCACGTTTCAAGCAACCTTGACCACGAATCAGACGTTTTTAAAGTCATGCATGTATGTATTTGATGTGTGTGCGTGCCAGTGTGTGTGTGTGCGTGCCAGTGTGTGTGTGTGCGTGCCAGTGTGTGTGTGTGCATGCGAGTGTGTGTGTGCATATATGAGTGTGTGAGTGTGCATGTGTGAGTTCATGAGTGTGCATGTGTGAGTTCATGAGTGTGCATGTGTGAGTGCATGAGTGTGCATGTGTGAGTGCATGAGTGTGTATGTGTGAGTGCGTGTGTGTGTCAGTGAATCTGTGGAGACGATATCTCAAGAACAAATGAAGCCATTCGAACGAAATTTGGTACAAAATTACAATTAGGAAAAACCGGAAACCTGTTGTTTAATGTTAGAACATGTATTAGCAAAATAAGATTTCTTTTAGCAAAATGCTAAAAAAAACTTAGTTTAAACATAGTTTAAACCTTTATTTGGAACTTGCATCTCCTTCAAGGAAAAAATAACAATTTATAGTTTGCGATTATGAAGACTTCCTGACTTGTCAATATATATATACATATATATATATATATATATATATATATATATATATATATATATATACTTTCCATTTGATTGATGATTTGCTGTTTTATATTTTATTCTGTGGGTGTTTTAGAAAGTTAGGTATCGTGTTGCAGCTTCTTACTTTTTGTTCATTGGATTTTCAAACTACTATTATATATATATATATATATATATATATATATATATATATATATAGCATAGTAAACATATTAAAATAAAATTATTTCACAGTTATCCAATTTTTCTCCAGAAGTTGGCGCAATGCAGCACATTCTCCTAAAGTAACATACAAGATTCATATGAAAAAGAGGGGAAATGACCAAATGCAAGGCATAAAATGGTAGAGGGGGATGGCGACCCCTCTTTCCCGTTTAAAAGACTGCTTTTATGCCCGGGCAACACTCACGGTACCAATGCCATGCAGAAGCCATACTTCCGTAAATGTGTCAAATCAAAAACACTCGAAAAAGTGCAAAGAAAACAAATAGGAATCGACCAGGATCGCAAGGGAAAGAATGGAAATGCAGCAAATGCCCCTGTCGGTTAAGATGGAGTGCATCATATATAACAGAAGTCCACGCATGCGCTATTCGTTATTTTCACTTTCATCGTTCTATACCTCTGCCATATCCTTTAAGTAAGCATTTTCTCCCTTTTTTGTATTAAATAGGGAATTATAATAACATTTCAGGAAGCCAATTGGATAATTACGTTTTATTGCCTCCTTCATAATATTCCTATTATGCATGATGCAATCAGGCTTGAAAGTATTAATGCGTTGATTTCTTTTGAGGTGACCAATGACGACATTTCTGAAAATGTTTTTGGTCAAATTGTTTTTGGTCAAATTGGACCTCCAATCAATAATGCGGTTGATTTTTATATTGAAATTGTTTCTCTTGTCATATAAGACGGTATAAGTACCATATCTACTGTCATGTTTTAGTGTGATATCTAGAAAATCAACACTATCTTCCTCCTTACTTATATTCTCAATCAATTCCAGTTCTTTTGGATAAAAAGTAAAATCAAATTGGGGTGTATTCTTATATTGCCCAATAAGGACATCGTCAACGAAACGAAAATATGGCATTTCATGTAATATATGAGTGCCATTTTCAAATTTACACAAGTATAGATCGGCGAGCAGGGATGAACATCCCCCTCCCATCGGAATACCCTTAACCTGTTGAAAATAGTTGGTGCCGTCAAATAAGATGTTTTCAAACAACACAATGCGAATCAAGTCCTCGTATTTTCTGAATGTAATATGCTCTTTTAAGTCATATATTTCATGTAGTTCCTTCAAAATTTCATATAGATTTTCCAGATTGATGTTGTTGAATAAATCACGGAAATCGTAACTTTTGAAACGTATATCCCTGCTATAAAATGGAAGTCGGTTGATGACATCGTAACTATTATTTATCATTACTGTTCCTTGTTTCTTGAGTATAATCATAACATTTTTAAGTATAGTTAAAAGTTTTTCATTTGCAATTGTTAAATAGGATCCACATCCCACTGTCACCGGCCGGAACTTGACTGGATTTTTATGAAGTTTTGGTATGAGTACCAAATATGGAAAGTTAACTGCTTTAAGTTCGATACCAATGCTTTGATACAGAGTTTTAATTTTATTTACCAGACATGTTCCATTTTGTTGTAAAGGGGAGTACATTTGTTTATCAAGATAACTATTTTTTAAAGTATCAACGTAGTATTTTCTGCATGTGAAAGCGTAATTTGATACAACTTTATCCGTATAAGTTATAACATATTTATCTTCATTGATTGGAGGTCCAATTTGACCAAAAACATTTTCAGAAATGTCGTCATTGGTCACCTCAAAAGAAATCAACGCATTAATACTTTCAAGTCTGATTGCATCATGCATAATAGGAATATTATGAAGGAGGCAATAAAACGTAATTATCCAATTGGCTTCCTGAAATGTTATTATAATTCCCTATTTAATACAAAAAAGGGAGAAAATGCTTACTTAAAGGATATGGCAGAGGTATAGAACGATGAAAGTGAAAATAACGAATAGCGCATGCGTGGACTTCTGTTATATATGATGCACTCCATCTTAACCGACAGGGGCATTTGCTGCATTTCCATTCTTTCCCTTGTGATCCTGGTCGATTCCTATTTGTTTTCTTTGCACTTTTTCGAGTGTTTTTGATTTGACACATTTACGGAAGTATGGCTTCTGCATGGCATTGGTACCGTGAGTGTTGCCCGGGCATAAAAGCAGTCTTTTAAACGGGAAAGAGGGGTCGCCATCCCCCTCTACCATTTTATGCCTTGCATTTGGTCATTTCCCCTCTTTTTCATATGAATCTTATATATATATATATATATATATATATATATGGTGACCAGAAATAAGCACCCCAATAAGGAACTGTAATATCTCGAAAACCACTGTACATAAATCGTTCAAACTTTGGGAATAAACAATACTGACAACCAAATGCCATTGCAGGTGATGGCAGACATATCGAACTTGTGATTTCATAAATTTAGAATATATATCTTTTTTCTGTAATTGGAATAAAACCTATTTATTCACCCATTTTTTTGTCATTTCATTTTACTTTTGGGGTGCTTTTTTCTGGTCACCCTATATATATATATATATATATATATATCTTTATATTTCACAAAAAAAATCCAGAAATATCAAATTAGTGAGATTTTATATTCTACAGCATAAATATACCTTTAAATCGGTATACAACAATTAAAGTTTATTTAGTTCTTCAGATCTATAATTGTTATATTAGATCCATTTCTGTGATGGATAAAACTGAGTGCAAATGTATATTGTTCACAACCCACTTAAAACTGTAAGTCACAGACAATTTATCTCATGTGTGTACAAAAAATAATAATATAATTTTACTCTAAATAATTTTGAAATGCAGATTTTGGTGGGAAAATTTTACAATTTGCCATTGTTTTTACCGAATTTTTTTAAACATCTATTTCATAGGATTTAGACATTTAAAAAAATATAGTGGCTAATATGGATGCAGCATAAAATTACGGAGGAGGTAGGGTTCATGAAGGATTTCCACTTCTTGTTCGGGAGAGAGATGTCACTTCCTATTCAAAAATTTATATTTTCATTTCAACATCTGTTTTTCAGACTTTGCTTTAGGTACAGCTTAGATGAAGACTGATATAGATTAAACATTGAATTCCGGAGGGGTTGGTAGAGGTCACTAAGGATTTCCTGGTCTGAATATGTAACTTCTGGTTTTTCCAATAATTCATATGACTGTATGAAATAAGTGTGCTAAAAAGTATAGAAATACTTAATAGTTATTTCGAAATTGAAGTGTACACATCACTTTGCATTGCATAAAGGCTTTTTCATATTTTCATAATTTTTTGTATTAAAAATTTCAATTTTGCCAATCTTAGACGTAAAAATAATTGTAAAATATATTACTAATTTGAATGAATGATTACACGTACGTAAGTTGCTGGAAATGTAATTGGCCAGAGAATTTTTAAATGCAAAGTGCAATTAATTTTGATATTTGTTTACCATATTTAAATTAGAAAATATTTTTATTTATTTTCCAATAACATTTAAAATTCTTCAATTTAATAATAAAATATTTAAAATTCAAATAATTTAAAAGTATAAAAGCATTAAAATTTTACCCGTTTTTAAATTTTTAAGAAAATTTACTTGAAACTATCACATCGTAGAACCCCAAGGGTTTCACAGAACAAACACATCTTGAAAAACGCTGCATTATCCTATGTGTGTAGGAAAACCAACATTGCTCCCACAAACTGAAAAATGTCAAGCAAATTTTCTTAAAATGTTACAAATTTTGCATTTTTAAAATGGCAAATATTTCCTCCTTTCAAATAATCTTCACATTTCGTTATGGATTCTTGTACTATATAAGAATTGAATATTATACGGATTCTACACTTATATTTTCTACGAAATCTTAGAATCATTTTATTCAAATAACAAATTATATGTATATGTGTTGAACATTTCCTTAACTAATTTCAAACAATCTGTATGCAGTACACAAAGTTCTTAAATACATGTATTTTAATAGTATTACATGAAAACCACATTAGTTGGATTGTTATTTGATTTATAAATAATCAAACCAGTATTTGAAATACTACTGTATACTTTGATAAGTTTCCCTAATAATCTGATACATCTTCCCTAATAATCTGATACAAATAATCTTCGAAACAATATTCTAGATAATCTGTTACAAATAATAATCTTCTAAGTAATCTGATACAAATGTATCGACATTCTCATACGCAATCTGATATGCAATCAAATTATGAACAATATTCTTTATTAAACAATTCGTCTTTTCCCTCCAATTGCAAGTGTAGCCAGAATAAACCAGAACTGGCGATAAAACGACGTTTAGCGTGTGGCATGAGAGATTACTTCCGAATGTTCTGAATCAGCATACGCTCTGCCTTATTGCGACCCGGATGGGTGTGTGTGTGTGTGTGTGTGTGTGTGTGAATATGTTTAATAATTTAAACTCTTAAATTCTTAATTTCTGAATATGAATTCTCACTATTATAAATGTATGATTTAAATTTTATTCTTTAAATTTAAAATTCTAAAACTTTTTTTTTTAGAGCAATTTTCTAAACTTTCATAAATTTATAAGAGCCTGGTTAAATTCTAAAATTCTTTTAAATTTAATATTTTTTGTTAATAATTTTCTGATGGAATTTAAATATATTTTTTTGAGTAAAGTTTTTATGCTAATTCCTTAATTCTAACTAAGTTGATAAAATTCTAAAATTCTAATGTCTGTCTAAAATTCTAATGTCTAAAATTCTAATGTTAATGCTTCCTGAGTTGCCTGCCTGTGAGCAGAGTTTTTGTAATTTGCTATTAGAATTAATTTGAAGTTACAATTTAATAAACTAATTTTCTTTAAACTAATTATTATGCCTTCCTTTATCTCTTTTAAACACAGCAGGTTTTATTCTATCACTTTCAAACACAACACCACCGACCACGTGATTTGGGTCAAACCACTTTTAGAAGAGGGGGAGAACATAGTAACACAGAAACGTTATCGTAGTCGTTCTACTGCAAATATTTTTTAAGTTATAGACTCAGTCTGGGAACTTTTGAATCCTACTCCGTATATCTAAACACATTAATAATATAAAATAGTAACAGGTCTTTAAAATAAATAAAAAGTTTATTTTAGCATACAGAATTTACATTACATTATATTTGCCTGAATGCTTTCGGATGTAAAATGCTGCTTATCAAAGGCATATGACATGGTGCAAGACATTGGAATTTTATATACAGCTAACCCACATATTAAATTTGCATATTACAATCCTAGATGTTTCGCCATTCTAGTCACATAATGGTATTCAATTTTAACAAATTTATTAAATAGGATAAATAGAAGTAAATTTCTATTTATCCTATAAAATATTTATATTTTATACTCAAACATGCAATATTAATATACTCAAGTTGTGTCTCATATTGCTGTATTAAGAACCTTTAAACTTTTGTCAAGAAAAAAATTGAGGACCTTTTGATCAAAAATAAGTATTTTAAAAGGGTTCTTGATATTCAAAAATGAAATATAAAACAGCTGTAAGAACGATGCTGGTGTTGTAAATCCATTTGAATCTTAACATGGGCTAAATTTTGTAATAAAAAGAACTCTGACGATATTCACACATGGAGAAATATGTACTAATAATTGTTTTGAGAGTTTTTTCAGTTAGCTATGTGGTTGCAAAGTTTTCTTAACTTAAGAACACTTGCAACACTGCTCTTTGTGACAATATTTGCATCAGAATTTTACTAACGTACCAGAGTTTTTAAATGTAAGAGGACAGGTAGTTAAATATTCAAAAATTGTGTTATTGAAAAGCAAGAACACTGGTGTTATTGATTTTCAATATAATACTGATCCTTTAATTTGACCCTCAATGTGGTGTTACACACGAGGGTTATATTAAAGGGTTGGTTGCAAGGCTATAGGTCAGGGCCCACAAAGAAGGCATCCCATATAACTGTTTGTTTACCTACCACATTCAGTTACAGCTAAAATTTTACTAACTTTTATTGTTTTGTTTTTTCAATTCCATTACCAACTAGTTAAAAAAATATAACTTATAACTATTATGATTAAAAATATAACTAAAAATCAAATTAAAAATTTAAAAATTAACTAAAATTAAGGAAATTTATTTGTACTACACATTCATAAATCTACTCTCAGAATGTCACTAAGTAATTACCAAGTAATTATTTAAATTTTTTATTTTTATGCACGCCAAGAAATTTAAAAGAAATCAAATGTACCCCAAATCATCTATTTACAATAATTTTTTTTTTTCTCTTTTTGATGAAACAAATTATTTTAAATATCAGTCAAATGGTGATTAAATGAGTTATATTACATAAAATCTGAAAACAAATTATATTAACTTTTTATAAATGTTTCCAATTGGGAACATTGGCGGGTTAAAGCTAAACCCTACTATATCCTATAAGGCATAAGCCATAAATTTTCCGGATATTTTTAAATGAATTGATTTCATTAATAACTAATTACTACTTTAGGGTCACCATGAAAAATATGTTTCTAGAATAAATAAGAAAACATGTTTCAAGGCTCTTATAAATATTTATAAAAAATAATTTAAAAAGTAAGGGCACATGAATCCATACTGTTCATTAAAGGTTCTAAGTGCACTTAACCTGTATCTATACAGATAGCAAAATCATAACTGTACTTTGTCTTGTCAGCACCTCTTCTTTGACTCATTTTTTTAATATTTTAACCATACATTTTTTTTCAGACAATTCATTTTCAAAGCAAATTGCAACAGTCAGGAAATTTATATTCTATTATTCTATAATGCATGATGTATCTCTGGAAATGTTTTAGATTGTTTGATTTATTACATTTTTCTAAAGCTCAGAAACACAAAAACTGAGCCTTTTTTACTTTTCATTTCCTCCTCAAGGATGAATCAAAACTAACTTTGTTTGGTCTTTCTAAATGAGTACTGGACTGTAAATCTATAAAAGAAGACTGCAGTAATACTTATCCATACCTTTATAATAAACTATCTATATTAACAACCGAGAACAACGAGCCATTTTCTCGTGTCACCTAACGCCACAAGTTTTATTTCAACACTACAATTTTGCTTTTTCAAAACCAGCAACCCGCTGCTTGGCGCTCGCCAAACAAGAACACTTGGCGTCTTTCATACAACATTCCGCCCGGCGTTGAAATATTAATTTCAAGGAATGAATAAGTACAAGTATAAAAATCAAGAAATTAAATCAAATTGCAACTAAAGTACATAATACAATCACAATAAGAACCACAATAATCATAAAGAATACAAGAAGCAATTGCAAATAATTCAAGGAGATATTTTAAACATAATCACATAATATAGTTACATTATCTGAATTAAGACATTAATTTTCCATAGGCAAAACAGCTATTTTTGAAATGGGTCTCTTGTATATTCCATTATGTGTCTTTACATTGACAACTCTGACCTTATTGTCCATGCCTAAAAATGTCTCAACTATTCTGCCTAAAACCCATTTGCAGGAAGGTAAATTATCTTCCTTTACTACAACCATATCACCAACCCTTAGATTATTTTTTATAATCATCCACTTATTTCTTTGTTGCAACGTACTTAAATAATTGTTTTGCCATCTTTTCCATATTGTTTGACACATTTTAGTTGTTCTTTTCCACAAATGTAATCTGTTATCATCAATTTCTGTCAAAGTGGGTTCTACAATAGCAGTGACTGGTCTACCAATAAGGAAATGCCCAGGAGTCAATACTTCCAAGTCATCAATATCCGTGGTCAAGGGAGTAAGTGGCCGGGAATTCAAAATTCCTTCTATTTGAGTGGTTATAGTCAAAAATTCTTCATAAGTCAATTCAGCATCTCCCACCACACGCTTTAAATGATACTTGAAGGACTTGACTCCTGCCTCCCAGAGACCTCCAAAGTTGGGAGCTCTGGGAGGAAGGAATTTCCAAAGTATAGATTCAGAGGACAAAAAATTGTTATTTCTGACATCTCAGCTACAATTGAATATCAATCTAAACTATAAGAACAACACTAATGTGTTTGACGATTTTGTACGGAAAGTATTACGATTCCATAGGTATCTCCACGAGCGGACCACAAATGAAGGATGAATCAAAACTAACTTTGTTTGGTCTTTCTAAATGAGTAGTGGACTGTAAATCTATAAAAGAAGACTGCAGTAATACTTTTATAGATTTACAGTCCACTACTCATTTAGAAAGACCAAACAAAGTTAGTTTTGATTCATCCTTCATTTGTGGTCCGCTCGCGGAGATACCTATGGAATCGTAATACTTTCCGTACAAAATCGTCAAACACATTAGTGTTGTTCTTATAGTTATTTCTGACATCTCAGCTACAATTGAATATCAATCTAAACTATAAGAACAACACTAATGTGTTTGACGATTTTGTACGGAAAGTATTACGATTCCATAGGTATCTCCGCGAGCGGACCACAAATGAAGGATGAATCAAAACTAACTTTGTTTGGTCTTTCTAAATGAGTAGTGGACTGTAAATCTATAAAAGTATTACTGCAGTCTTCTTTTATAGATTTACAGTCCACTACTCATTTAAAAAGACCAAACAAAGTTAGTTTTGTTTGGTCTTTCTAAATGAGTAGTGGACTGTAAATCTATAAAAGAAGACTGCAGTAATACTTATCCATACCTTTATTACAAACTATCTATATTAACAACCGAGAACAACGAGCCATTTTCTCGTGTCACCTAACGCCACAAGTTTTATTCCAACACTACAATTTCGCTTTTTCAAAACCAGCAACCCGCTGCTTGGCACTCGCCAAACAAGAACACTTGGCGTCTTTCATACATACTTACGGGCTCCAACACCTCCAATAAATTCAAAAATATAAAATTTGGTATTTTTCTTTTGAACTTTGTGTGTCCTACTTTTTTATACCATACAAAAATAATAAAATCTTTAAGTAAAGCATGTGACTTTGGCACAATCAATAATGAACTGGTTTATGATGTAAAATGCAGCGCAAATCCAGATAAATAAGCATACATACGTTTTGGAAATAAACTAGATTTCCTTCATCAGTGCATAAAGTCTGGAGACCTGAACACCCAAATAAGCACAAGGCTATGTAAGCCAAACTGAAATGGCTAAAGAACATCACAATATAGTAGTGCCATCTAGTGGCAGAAACTAAAACTAGAAAAAATAAGGATAAATGTACATAAGACTCAAATAAGAAAAAATAAAAAGCAGAGAAACAAAAAATTAGACGTGGTCATGCCATAGCTCAGAGAAATATAGAGATATTGATAAATCATTAACTAGATTACTGGAATTTTCATTAATATGATAAGATTCAAAGATTCAAAATATTTTCATGGCTGATGCCATGATTTATTAGATTGTAAGTGATGTAATTCAGGGCCACCAATACAAATTCTGTACCCATTACAAACATCTATTACTGACCCCCCCCCCCCCCCCTTCATATTTCATTTTCCCTATTCATGAATTTTTCATATGTTCTGCTCCCTCAAAAAAAACTTATTGGGGATCCAAGCCCCCCCCCCCCTCCACACACACACACACATGAATAAACACACACTTGAGTGGTGTCTAACACTCCTAATAGGTAGCCCTATGTAATTTAAAGGGTTTTAGACCATTTCTCATGCCACTTGGGGAATAAAGAGAGGATGACCAGGAGGGGGGGGGGGAGAGATTTGCAATTTTTACTCTTATTTTGACTTTAGGAGAAGAGGACAGCAAGGAAGAAGGAGGCACCCTCCTCCCTCCAGTTTTTTAATTTACCTTAGTGACTTTTGCTCAGATTTTGATGCAATTTTCTCATTGTATTTTCTACACTGAAATGGAACCAGTTAACTGCTCACATTGAACTTTAACCCACTTTTCCTGTTTTGTAAATTCTGCACCTGTGCAATGCAGAACTTGCTGAATTACCTGATTGCTATAAAAACCTTTTTCTACATTTAGTAACTGCTATTAATATTTAGTGATCACTAGCTGTGGTGCCCTAAGTTAATGGTTGCTAAATATGCAATCACCATAGCGAAGATTTATTTTTTATTTTTTGAAAGACTGTATTTCTTCCCTTAGACAGAGTTCCAAAGGAGTGTAATACTTTGTAAACTGTTATAATAAAATCTGCAATTTCATTCATTTGAATGATAATGTATCTTTAAAATTCATTCATATTATAAAATAAGCAATTTAAATCAAGATTAATTTGAATAACATGTGTTTGTTTGGGAGTGTACAGAAAAAGTTGATAATTCAAAAAAGAAACATGTACATTAAAATTTTTGGTACTTTTCTATTTCACCGGAGCAGGCGATAAAGTCACCAAAAATACTACAACCGACGCCAAACAAAATATCCCCACTGGTAACCTTTTACCACCACAGATTCAAAACAAGTCGCGGCCATTTCTTATCAGTAACGTCTTTTTCCTAATACGTCAAAAATGGATGAAAAACCAATGAAAATTTGGGATTTGCCCAGAACAGAGGAAGAATCTGTCAGATTCTTTCAAGCGAAAGGCGTTTTGTCTAAAATTGCTACTTGTGATAATAATCATGAAATGAAATTGTATTTCGGAAACGAAATTCAATGGCGCTGCAACCTTTCAACTTGTCACAGTAAAAGAAGCATCCGAAAAGGCACATGGTTTGAGTCATCGAAATTGAGTTACTTGAAGTGTGTGAGGTTTATATATGGTTAGAGCGAAGAATTAACTTCAGTTAAATGGTGTGAAAAGCAGTTGGAAATCAGTCATGGAACAGTTGTGGACTGGAATAACTACATGCGTGAGGTTTGTGTGGATTCTTTACTTAAACGTCAACAACAGAAAATAGGAGGACCTGATATGATCATTGAAAGTATGTTCACAAAGCGCAAAAACAATTCACATTTTTAAATTTAATATTTTATAGATATTTTGTGGACTAACAAACTAGTAATAAAGTAAATAATACAAAAGTTTTATAACTTTTAAAATTAGATAATATAAAATATGTACAAATGAGAAATGTAGAGACATTTATAAATCCACTCTGTTTGCTTATTTACTATAATGCATTTGAATTTGATTATTATATGCAATAAACTTTTACTTTAGTAAAATAACCAACAAAAATTTACCCATGTGGCTTGCAACTTGTCGTTTATGTTTTCGAGAAATAGCTTCAAATTCTTGATCATACACATAATCATTACACTGGAAGCATAGTACGTTGCCAAAAGTAGTATCAATAGCTGCAAATAGAAAAAAAAAATTATTATACAGATTTAACTGTTTTCAATAAAGAAAAACAAAAGCTACCTGGGTCATTTTCAAAATAAATGTGTTTGATGTCCCAATCTTTGCATCTATATTTCATGCTAATTAAATTATTTTTTTTATACTTTTAGAACATATATTGGTACATTAGTTTATAATTAATAAAATATACTCATTAAAGTGTTTATATTTTTAAAATATTAGCTATTTTCTATTATTTTCAGTTTTCAAGTAATACATTTACATGTTTCAACTCAAAACACAACACTTAAGGAAGTCTCTTTTTATGATTAATCCGGCAGATGGGAGCTGCGATAGCGCCATTTGTATGAGGTAAACAGATAAGAAGTTGAGTAACTACAGTGCTTCTTTTTACACATCTTTTTACTCTCCTGTGCATTCTGATCCGAGTCCTTGCTCAGATATTGCTTGGGAGAAAGTCGAAGTACAATATGATCAGCACTTACTTAATTTTTAGGATAAAAAAAAAGATAATTGGGACCAGGAAAAATTAAACTATTAGGTGTGAAAGAGTCTTTAAATTTTGTAGAGACATTTAAAATGTAACTTAAAAACTATTAACTGTTAGAACTAACCTTTATACACAACTTTATACTTCAATTATTGTGATATGATATAGTATTATTTACTACTCCTTCATTGATACAAGTAAATGTATCTTGAGTTTATATTGCGTAGCGATGAATTTTTGTACATTACACTTATAAATATATATCAATTTTCTTATTACCCGCATAATGCAGTTCAGTTGCTTATATGTATAAAATGTGTGTTGATGTCATGTCATTTTTATTCTTACTGTAATATAGAATACATATGTGACTTTTCTACCCCATACATGAATTAGTTGTCTGTGTGTTTATACTGTGTGGAGAGGAACCTTTTGTATTTTTAGTATTTTAGTCCAATTTGTTGCTATTTATAATGTATACCCATTCTTGCACCAAGGTACTAAATAATATTTACTTAAATTTTAATAGGAATGTAAAATGTTTATAACTTAAATTTAAATTTAATGTTTATACTCAAATTCTTTGAACTCTTAAATTTAATGCTTATACCTAAATTTCAAGTTTTTAAAGTTAATGTGTTAATGTTAAATATCCATTTCTTTTAATCTTCATAGTAAATGTTTATACTTAAAATTTAGATTTGAATAATGTAATTATATTTGAAATGAACTTAAAAGTTTTCTATGATTATACTTAAATTCAAATGTCATTTAAAACTCAGTTTTTAAGATTTAAATTTTGCTATGCTGATACTTCAATAAATTTTAATCCTTTTTAAACTTAAATTTTTTTAAATACTTATACTCAAATTTGAAAATTATGGACAAATGTGCTTTACTCAATTTAGATATAATGATGTAAGTTTTACACATTTTCAATGCCATATATAATAATACTCAAATTTAATATTATAAGTGTTTCTACCCATATTTAAATTTATTTAATAATATGATTACATGAAATTAAATTTCCTTCATTATGCTTTCAGTAGGATACTGGGGGTCTTGGCATTTATTAACATGTCATGGTTCTTAGAGTAAATTTTTACCATTTTACAGCACTTGGTAAGCACTTGGTACATATTGTTTTACCAAGTGCTGTAAACTGGTAATGGATGTCTAATTCAATAAACATTATTAAACTTTATCTATTGGACTCTTAAGTTCTTGATTAAAGGAAATATCCATGTGCTGTTCCGCAAGATATATCGCCAAATTAACGTATTTATCCAGCAGGCTGTCCGCCACGTGTGCAGCTATACTGGTCACAGGCCGTTGATGACAGCAGACTGTTTCGGATGTCACTTGCCATTGCGAACGGGTCTCAATGAGCCATTCAGCGAATCTGCTAGTCTGTGCACTCTGTTGTGCACCTATTCGATCCACTTCCTCTTCAGCATATTCTCTAATGTTCCTGCATCCCTCATGTCACACATCGCTGGATGGAACTTACTGCTGGAAGATCGTGAGATGCCTGTCTCTCAGACGATGTTCAGAAACTCCTTTTACCCTTTGATTAACTTACCTCATTCACGGGAACAACTGATGGCATTCTTTCAGGAAGAATCTTCATGCAAATTGATTATTCGCCATGTACACTAACTCATTTGCATATTTTTTGGGACGGACCTCGGAACTCATTCCGGTAGGTGTCGATCCCTGAATATATATGGGAAGCTCATGCTGGAAACTAGTACTACTGCAACTATGTTCTGCGACAACTTCCCGTACACAGTTGTACGTCATAGTTAATATTGCAATATGTATGCAATAGATCGTATGTAGCCAATTTTTGGCAGTTAGATAGGAAGATTAATATGTCTTATTTAACTATATTAACGTTGATAACACGGAATTTATTTCCTACTAGTTAAAGTAGAATATAACTAATTAAGTATGTAATTAGTATTCAAGTGTGTGCTAATCAATGGATAAATTACTTCATGACAGTAATCATCAAAGATGGCCTTTGTCTAGAAGGGAAGTTCGGGGTAAGAACGATATGTTGTAAATACTCGTTTGTATTACCAGAAGGAACTTCAAACCGGTGATTTAACTTTTTAATCTTTGTAAACTAAAGTGCTTTTTAGACTGTGCACTGTGCATTATAGTAATTATATAAAGTTAATCGTTAAGCCAGTATTTCTCTTGAAGTGTGACCTATTTGAGGTGGAGCTAGAATGACAATGATAAGATTGTGTGTATACTTTGTGTATACTGTGTGTAAAATATATTGTGTGTAACTTTGTGTGCAAAGTTTTCCAACGTGGACTTTCTAAGTGTATCAACTCAAACTCTGTAAATATGTTCTGCTGCATTATGTTGAAAGCAGCTGCCATGTATTCCTGGCAAGATTCCATCGTGATTGAATAAACATGAACTTAGTTTACATCTTGAATTTTTCTTCATTTCCAACACTGTGCTATTTTTGCTCGAAATTTACAAGTTAAGAAATTCATATTACTTAACTAAACAAGGACTTGCTCAGTCTTTCTCATTATTGCACAGCAGAACTTAAGTCCTAGAGATCTGAATCTTAAACTTCCAAATCGAACACTTACATTGTGCCCAACACGCGTGGCAATTGCATGCATCGACAAACCCACATCATGCAGCTCCAAGATACGGTATATCATTCCCCAGCTGTTAACTGCTGGGATACAGCTAGCTGACGTCTTCAAGACATTGCTTCTTCACTTTTTCGAAAATTCAGGTGCTGCAAATCATTGCTGATAGCATTTACAAGGCCGTCTACTGGCCTTTATCACCTGAAACTGGGTGTCATGTGACCCAATACATACAAAAACTTCACCATTTGCATATAACTCTCTCTTCTACCAGTACTGTGATTTGCATATGGCTACATTCATTCATTCATGGTGTTGCAATTTCACTTCTAACGAGTGTAGGTATATAAATTACATATTAAGTATATGTAACAATACTTATCAATTTTATAAAAAGTCTGATAAAGTGGCCACTACACTAAAACTGCCTACTGGCCACTTGCTACTAAGTGAACATTTGAATTTTCAGGTCTAGTAAAATGTATCATTAGTCATGTTGGTGCCTCAAGCCCTTTATTTATACATTTATGTTTTTTTAATGAAACCTGTTTTCACATATCTTACACAGCTGATGATATGCACATCCAGATCCATATAAATTTATATGTGACGAAATCTTAAGGTTTCATCACATATCTTAATTCCAACTTTGCATTAATTATTTTGCAACTTTATCATTTTTTACTCTCAATGGGTGTGGGTCAGTCAGGCCCGGATATGAGTTACGAGATCAGCCTTTTTTTCTATCACTCTAGACTGTCCAACCCACCTGAAGGTGTAAGGTATCTATTTGGACAGACCAAACAGTACCATCCAATTTAGACTGGAACCCAATGGGAGCAACATCCACATTGACTGTACCCTCCTTTCTTACCACCAGGAGCTCAAAAGAACTTTCAGATCCACAGATTTAATGTGCCCGTACTCCAAATAAACACAGAGATAGTTTGGGCAGAGCCAGGAATAGTACTTGGGTTCTCCATGTGCAATCCCTTTGCCTTAACCACTGGGTTATCCCACCCCATGATCTGCCCTTTCAATTTCAGCTTATCATGTACATTATAGATAAAAAAAAATTAAATGCAATTGACCCGGCCCATTGCGCACATCTCCAGAGATCCCACCGGCTATATCCAGTTCTGGTGTGGATAATTAACAATATGCTAGATAGCATAATAGACTCTTATAGTACCTTGTAGTCCCCCCCCCCCTTTCAATACAGGGAGAACGCAATACATAAAAGATGGTATGTGGTACGCCAACGAGGAATGAATTCAGAAGTCAAAGTGCTTAAGTTATTTAACTGGTAAACTAGAGAGGCACAGGCCTAAAAATAACTTTTTGTATAACTGCCATTCGTTGGGCGGTTCAGAGGTTGTTAAGGGTGCATACTGTTAGTTTCGCTTAAAAAGGGGGCTTATAACATCCTTGAAACAATTGTAGTCCTTAACTGATATATGCTTACTTTCTTCAAGGAAGTTTTGTAAATCATTATAACTTTATTGAATTCAACTTTGTGAATCTTTTGTATAACTTTATCAGCTAAGTGAAAATAATGAAGATACAAGAACCCTACTCTACTCCACACATATGCAGTAATTCAGAGTAATTTTCAAAATTCATACATATTTTAACCTACTCATGTGATCATAGAATGCAGCCTTAATTCGTACATAGTATGGATATTTTGTACAAGTTAAATAATGTACTAGCATTAAGGGTGGAAAGAGAGAATAATTTTATAAGGTAAAGGCCATGGGTAGCCATATTGCCAGAATGATGCATTTCTTAAAAGAATTTCTAAGGGTAACTGTGTGGTATTTATGTTAGATGGTAGGAAAACAATGAAAATATAACTCATACAACCTAACACTATCATCTAAACTTTTGTTTTGCAAATTAGCTCACATTTCAATGATCAGCACAGCTAACCACTAGGCTATGGATCAACCATCTGCGACCGAGAACTTAACACTGGATCTTCTGCATACAAGATGTATAATTAACATGGAAATCAATATGACTAAATATCTGTAAGTAATGCTTGTAATATATAATAAAATAGAAAAAGTATTGCTGAAAAGTTTAAAATATAAAAAAGGATTTTTCTTTAGAAGAGGAAGTACACCAACCAATAATTTCTTAAATGCATCTATAGTTATTTCTCCAAAATAGAAAAAAAGTTTTTCGTAGTTCATAATTATTTTTAAAAATCAACAGAAATTTGAGTGAATGGCACGCAAGATGGGTAGAGAACAGTGGTACGCCAAGCTTGCAAGAATGGCTGTAGACAACTGATTTACTACTTAATTGTTACATAGTCCAATTGCAGCACAACTGCCAATGCAATTCTGTGTACATATTGCATAATATATCAAAATGTGAAAATGTTTTGAAATCGATGAATTTCTGAACTGATGTTTAACCCACTGTACATTTTAAAAATGTTTTAATGTACACAGTAGGTACAGTATACACATAATATACATATTATGAGTGACATATTAATATATATAAAAAAAAAATAGATAAGTAAACATCACCGCTTTATCATGAATGCAACCTATATCTGAAATTAAAATTCACTAGACTTAGGCCTAAGCTAGGTATCAAGCTAATCAAGATTTTGATTTGTGCTAATTGAAATTGGGTTGATAACTAAAAACTGAGCTAAATCAAGTTTCGCACTAATCCAGGGGTGCCATTTCACCACATTCTAAAAGAGGAAAAATCCAGTCACATGTTTTTGTTGTTACTTGTAGATCTGACTATTTTAACACACATAACCTGTTTTAATGGTGTGGTGGCACTTGTTACGCAGAGTTCTGCATAGGCGCCGATCGATATATAAAAAGGCAGATTTGCCAGCTGAGCCTTCTTGCTGAATTAACTGCCTTGTGGAATGTCGGTTTCGGATAATGATCTGACCTATCATGTATGTGTGTCAAGTTGGCACAGATATGTTTGTAGTATTTTAAGATTTCAGCTGTTTTAATGTTTACAATTGTTAAAAATAAAATATAGATCCTGAATTGTGTGTGTTACATGAGTACAAAGGAGTTACATGAGGAGTAAATTACTTCCCGAGGGTAATTTAAACCCAGGAGATGGAGTCAGTATACCTATAGCTAATGAGTTATTACTCTTACAAGTGATTACCTGTTAGGAGCACATAAAGGCTCCTGGGAATCAGCAACAATGAGGAAATCCACAGTACAGTGAGATCCGGCCGTCCAACTAGTTACTCTAAGTCCTCTGGACGAGTCGGACGGTCTGGGTCTTCAACAGTACAGTGAGATAAGTTTTTTCTTATTATCCCCTGCTCGCAGTAATCTTCTCAGAATTTAGTTAATGATTCGGGAGACCATATTTGAATTTTATGCAATTTGAATTTTGTGCTATTTGAATTTTGTGCTATTTGAATTTTGTGCTATTTGAATTTTGTGTTATTTGAATTTTGTTATGGTGCATCACTTTGAGGGATAATACAGTTTGGGGCTAGTGTAAATATGGCAGAGAATGAGAAAGTAGAGTATACTGAGGGTCGAGGTACAGCTAATGTACTAGAGTGTAATACAGTGTCTATCAAGGTACAGTACATGACCTCTTATCCGGCGTTCTAATATCCAGACTCTCCCAAAACCGGAATGCGGCAAAATAATGCCAAATTCTGCGCCAACACTCTATTTGTCAAAAATTGCACCAAATATCGGTTTTTTGTTTAAAATCCCACCAAATGATTTTTTGCCTTAATTAGCAATATTAATAGTACAACCTCGAACATCCGGACTCGTCTGGACTTTGCCGATTCTGGATTATAGAATTTGAATAAAATTCAGATTTAATATTAACTAAATACACTATAAAGCACTATTTTTAGTAAAAGTAATGACAAAAGTTAAGTTAATCAATTAAAACATATTATTTAATCTAAAAAATTGGGCAAAAAAAATTTCTATGAAAAAATATACACATTAATAATTTAAAATATGTGAACGAAATGAAATGATAAAATGTAATGTTGTTTGTTTTGTTCTAATATTTGAATTAACATTTGTTATTTCATTAATTTTGGTTTATGGGAAAGCAGTTTTCTTTATCCTGTAGATGACATTATTTCTGCTCGGTTATAAAGCTTCTTTGTTCAAAGCCTTTAATTGCATGATTGATTGTTTGCATAAGATTATCAATGGGTATTTTTCTTCTTCACATTTATCGTCGCTACTTTGATACTTTTTTATTTAATATCATATCACGAATTTTGCCATAACTCAATTTATTTACTATTGGCACATTATCATCACAGTGCAGATCTTCCGTTATATCGGTTTTGTCGAGATTTAATGCAGCGCCGGAAGATTTAATGAAGTGCCGAGATTTAATAAAGATCGAGGATTAGCACTTTTGACAATATATTTAAAGGTGTAAATGTGTTTAAACCGTTTTCACTAATAACGAACAAAGAACAAAAAATAAGAACTGAAGTTTTATTTATTTTCTAGATATAATGTTATATTTAAAAAGGCTGATGACTCTGAAAAAGGTAAAAACTTTATTAGTAATAGTCAAATATGTAAAAAATATCGTAGTAGATAAAATAAATATCTTTTCCAAAATAAAATATATATATATATATATATATCTCCTCTCAATGATTTGTCTAAATCACGATGAGTCATTACTAGGCTGCAGCTGCACCCGGACGTGGTGGGGCAGGGAAAACGAAGACAGGAATTGGAATTTGCTTATTTCGTAATCGTAAATGCAGCTGACCCCTTTGAGAAGTAAGTCTATGTGTTAATCACCTTCTTGCTGGTTCTGTGCTATATGATATTATTTTATTTAGTTATTTATTTGCTATTTATAGAATGTAAATATGGCTTTCTAAACAAAAAAGACAAAATATACAGTTGATTTCAAGCCGACACATCTGACGAGAACGAAAAACTCGTTAGATATACGGAGGGGGGGATTCTAGAGACAAAACAGAATACATTGAAGAATGGGATTCTTACTACGAAGTGAACAAAAGAAATTTCCGTGAGTGTTAATATGAATTCTCGGGATTTTTAGATTTATTTGAACAATCTTTGATAAAATGTTACAATAACGTTTTAAAGTGTTTAATATTAAAAATTACACTGTTTCAGAAAAATGTCTTTTCCAATAATGAAGAAAGGAAATTTTGATAATAAAAATTCAGTATTTCAGCCAACCTACCAGAAAGAAAGATAGGAACATATTGCATGAGGAAAAATCGCTCACTAATACCGTTTTTTCCCATACTGTTGCAAAATAGCCTTCTTTTAATTAATAATACATTTGAAAAATAGTTTTTCTATATAATATATGAAATAATTACAAACATTTTAAACGATGCAAACAAATTGTAACAGTGGAAAAATACTTTCAAAATAAAACGAAATATAGAGGATCACGTACAAATGCCATTTATCGCGATACTGCTGCAATATAGCCTTTCATGTCATTAAAAATACACTTGAAAAATAGTTTTTCTGTATAATATAGTATATACGAAATAATTACAAACACTGTAGATTATGCAAACAGATTGCAGAAGTGGAAAAAAAGACCTCCATCTTAAAATTCCTGACTTTGTTTCTCATTTCGTGACCTACTTCTGATTTCATGACTTGTAGATACTCTTATGCAGATTTGCATACAATAAAATATAAATGTTATGGAAAAGAAAAATTGGACTACTGTGGATCCAAATCGGATTCCTGGAACAAGACTGAAAAAACAGAACAAGTACATAAAAATCTGAACACTTGGCAGCTATAAAAACGTCATTTTCAATGTCTAATAACAAAATATTAGCTAACCAAATTTGCAAGACGCTGAAACAATTTAATCTGGAATGCAGTGTGTTCTATAATAGTAAGCAATTAGAATATAAAGACTGCGGGATCACGGGATCACTCCCTGTTCTTACAAGAGAGATACGTAAATCTACGAGGGAATAAAGGGGAAGGGGAGCAATAGAAACTCGTTAAATACCCGGAATCTCGGACATCGGAATGTCTGAGGATAAAGCAAACAAATAAATTCTTTAGAAGTGCAATTTCAGGTCTTGAAGGGTGGGTGTGAGTTGAAGTACAATAAAGATCGCAATGTTTCCTTCCCTGAATAGACAGAGGGGGATTTTACTGTCTGTCTACCACCTGCAGATTTATCACTGTGAGCGCGTATAAAATGCCGCTATTTTTTCGATCGCTGTTCTACCAGGAATCGTAATTTAGTCAAAGAGAAAGGGAAGACTGATAGCATTGTTAGGAGTCAAATTTGACGACCAGATTGAAGAATCTAGTCGTCAAATTGAAATTTCTAATCGCAAATTATGACTAACGGCCGCTAATTTCGAACACTGCTTTCTAATCAGAACTAACCCAAGAGCTGTCACTTGCATTTGTTTATACAGTCAAACCTATTTGAAATAGAACACTGTTATAAGCAGAAAATATTTTTAGACCCGTCCAAAAATATAGGAAACTTATGTTATTTCCCCTGTATGAAATGGAACCTGTACAAATGTGAAAACAGGTGGCCAATTTAAAGTAATTTGTTAATAAAGCCTCTGTTGTAATGAACTTAGAACAAAAAAAAATCATCCAACTGTTTCAGCTATTTATTTCCAAAAGTAACAGTCATAAATAAAAATAATACTACTAAAACGGAACTTTCTATTAAATCATATAGCAATTTTCTGAAAATTTTCATAATGATTTTCACGAGAACGGTTCATGCGAGCATTCTAAAGCGTTAATCATTCATTTCTTATATTGCAAAAGTTGTTTCAGAACTTCAAGAATTTTTAGTTAATGAAGGAGATCTAAAATGCTAGAAATATGCACGATTTTTGAATGAAATTCACATCATTAGTAAGACATATTTCCAAAAAACCATGTTGGATATTTTTCTTTTTCTTATAAGCAGTAATATTTCTCTCATAAGTAAATTTATTCATTTTTTAAGGTATGGAAATAAGATCAAAGACGTAGATACAGTCAAAGACATAGGGTAAACTATTTTTATATTTATATATATACTCCTGTGATCACAGTATTACAAAATGTATGTATTTAGAATAATTAAATTAGCTATTATGGTACAATACACTATTAAGCGCATCTAAATAAACTTTTCAGAATTTATGTATAGGTAAGCAAACAATTACATATACACTATCTGCATTTCCAGAGCTAAGTCTTCAACTTAGCTGAAAAATAACCTGCATGGAAAGAAAACCTCTATAAAGGCCCTATCACATTCAACAACTTTTGGAACAACCAACTATTTCGGACAACTTTTCCCCCAATTTTTCGGCGAAAAAGTTGGCGATAGGGTTATTGACAGTTTGAAGAAATTGTGCTAAATGACAAAACTATGGCGGTATGTTTATCGCCTTTTGGCGACAACTATACATTTGTACATGTACTTTTCGGCAGGCAGCGCGTTCTCGCTTCGACTTCGGCAGTAAAACAAGACTTTTACTTAGTACTTCCTTTTGTAACCTTTATTACTTTGTAATTATGACTAAATTGCTATCAGCTGCAGGGAAAAATCAAATATGCCTTGGCATAATTACGCTAGGATTATTCCTGCTTAAGAAGAAGAAACAAAGTAAACCGAGAAGGATGTGGACAAAATCCATTGTAAATTTTTGATTTGCTCTCTCTTATATGGATTACTTCAGATATCAGAAGCTTAAACAGATGAATGAACATTAAAAAATATTTGGATTTGTCACACATCCGTATAAAAAAGCAAATAAATATTTGTTGAAAAATATTCACTCTATTTTAAGATACAAAATTAATTTAAAAAGCGATATTGCCAATATTGACTGAAATGAAACAAAGAAAAAGAAAACGTAAAAAGTATTTAAATTCAAGAATGCCGTTATTAAAATATCATGTCTTAAACAAATTTAAGTTAAGTTCATTACCATTTTATACTTGATTTTAAAGGTTTTCAAATACGTATCTATATTAAATATCCGAAGATGTTTTTTGCTCATTTGTAACGTTTAAAATATTTCTCATTAAAGTAAACTTTTAAAAATTATTTTATCTACATTTATATGAAACAAAGAAAAAGAAAACGTAAAAAGTATTTAAATTCAAGAATGCCGTTATTAAAATATCATGTCTTAAACAAATTTAAGTTCATTACCATTTTATACTTGATTTTAAAGGTTTTCAAATACGTATCTATATTAAATACCCGAAGATGTTCTTTGCTCATTTGTAACGTTTAAAATATTTCTCATTAAAGTAAACTTTTAAAAATTATTTTATCTACATTTATATTTATTGAGTAATTATGTTTTAAAATAGATTTAAATGTACATTCCATCTATAGCTGGTATAAAGTATACTTCAAGATGTTTTTCAAAGTAACTTCGAAATAAATTTTTATAAGCATTCAAATTTAAAAATAATTTACTGATATAAGGTTATTTTGTATATAGAATGTAAAATAATTTAAAACAAAAAAATGCTGCAGATTATTAAAGAAAAACTATATTTGAATATTTTAGCAACAGATGGCAGCACTTGTAAAATTTAAAATTCGCATGGATTCGAACCAGAGCCCAGTCGTTTGCTGAGCTGGTTCTCTACCACCCAAGCCAAAACTTCACATTTGAAATGTACTAACAAATTATATCATGCAATGCATTTAATGTTATTTTAGAGTACTATTTTGTAGAGTAAACAGAATAAGTTTTCAAGTTGTTTTAGTATTGCAATAGAAGAAAAAAAAAATGTCTATGGAGAACATACATGAAAATTCATTTTCTAAATTCTGTCTGATTTTTTTTTAACGATTCGAGAAAGAGAACATAATTGTATTCGTTAAAACGAGGAAATTGTCATAGTGTAGTAAATATTCTAAAACAATTTAAATTAGGATCCTTTGTGTTTTGTGATAGAATCACTTTAGTTAGCTTATTTTAGAAAACTGATGAAATATGTATATATCGCCAAAGCAAACTCGCGTTGTTTAAATTCACAGAAAGGCGGATTTTCTGGAACGTGGTAATACTGTAAACTAGCAAGCCGCTGGTAAATATAAATTTGAATCAGAAGAGACCAAAGAAATTATATTAGTAATAATATCTTAATTTTTATTATATAATATTTCATGTATATAAAATCGCTTTGGAAGAGATGGTTCGTAAAGATGATATTTTCTCGTACGCATGTTTCTTCAAATTCTTTTTTAAATACATTGGATCTTTTAGATTCCACAAAAATGATTTTTCACGTATTGATTCAATTAACTCCATTTCCATCTCGCAAGACTACTTTTTTTCGACTTCGAGATGACTTCCATTGACATCCACCTTTATGACACAGAAATATTATAAATACTTAACAAAATTCTAAATCTAAACTAAAATAATACTTCGCGCTGCCTGGTTATTATATCAATATAATCTATCTGCTATTATATTCTATCTATTCGCGCTTCACAGATTCAAACTTGCGCGAGGATTTCACGCCAAACCAGAATGTAGTAGAATCTGCGCCAACCTTTCTACACACGTGATTCCTTCGCTACTCATCTGTGATTGGCTGGTTGGTGAAAAATTGTCCCAAATGAACAACTTTTTCTAAACCGGTCAGATAAAGTTGTCCCAATTTTTTTACCTTATTTCACACAAGTTTTCCCTCAACTCTGCGTAAAAATTGTTCGAAAAGTAAGTTGTCCGAAAAATTGCCGGAAAAGTTGTTGAATGTGATAGGACCTTAAGAAGGAAAATTCTTCTGGTACCCTGAAATTCTGTTTAAGGCAGGTTCAACTGTACTATCAACTTAGTCAGCATCCTAATGAAAAGCAAAAACTGAAATTAAAATATGAAGGTCAATGTTTCAAGTACCTAGCTTTGCAAAAATTACAGGATTCTAGGACCATATAACTTTATTTAAAAATTTTAAACAAAATGTTCCAGCATTCTATGGAGGAAGCTCTCTATTGTGCATATGCTATGCAGGTCCTGAACGGGTTAAAATGAGATAATAATGGACATATGGGCAGAGCCTCATCCCATGCATGAAAGTGGCCTCAGTTAGTAGAACAACTCCAGAAAAGGGTCCACGTGGAAAGTTGTTTCATTTAAAAGCTAAGATATGACTCAGTTAAAAAATTTATAATAAACCAACAGATAGGTTTATGAAATTATTTTTTAGTAGTCTACACATAGGAGTTGCTGTTAAATGATAAATGTTGGATGGCATGTCAATTCGTTTATATTGTAATATTAAAATCAAAGAGGTTCAAAACGCATGAAAAGTATATATTTGTTAAAACTTCATTAAAATGTATCTATTAATCATATGTAATCCATTCAAAGTTAGTTAGAAAAATAATTTTTTGATCTTTTCAATGGTATCAAGATGGAAACTGTAATAATATTTTAGGTCACTAAGGGATCGATTTGTGTAAATATTGCCCAAAATTGCTATAAATCGGGCTAAAACATAAAATAACTGAAAAACTAATTTTAAATTTTAAAAAATTAACACCAAGATGCACCTATTTGAGTCCTGAAGCAGTTGTGTACTAAATTTCGTGTGACGCTTCGATTTCCCATTACAGATTACACAGACACATACACATTTTTCTTTATTACATAAAATAACCTAATTTTAATATAGATAATTGGAATTTAAAAATTAAGTACATCTAATGGTAGCAGATTCTATGCAATTTATAAAAATAAGAA
This sequence comes from Amaurobius ferox, assembly GCA_951213105.1. Classification (NCBI taxonomy): domain Eukaryota; kingdom Metazoa; phylum Arthropoda; class Arachnida; order Araneae; family Amaurobiidae; genus Amaurobius; species Amaurobius ferox. The sequence goes on from OX578149.1 coordinate 23,848,114, forward strand.
CCTGTAAGCATTTTAATTTGCAGTAAAATAACATACCAAGGTAATGCTGTGTTTCTTCTGCATGTTCTCGAATATGATTTTGATTAAAGCACCCAAAAAACACACAAGACAAGCATGCATGGATTCTTCCAGTCTTTGATTTACATACATGACAAATACAGTCCTGTGCCTAGGTAAAAATAATTACAAAAAATTAAAACAAAATATTACACACATAAAACTACACTATTTCTTTATCTTCCATTACTACATCCTCAAAGCTGGATAACCCATTGAAGCAAGATGGACTCCATGAAAACATTCACAAAAGTGGCTTATGATTATGGCTTATGATGCAAGGTAAATTGAAACTAATTCTCAATGTATGTAAATGAGTACTTAATTTTTCAGGACAGAAAACTAGTTATGCAAATTTATCAAAATTACCAATGAAAACAATGTTTATATATTAGTATTAGTTCATAACATATCATAAACTGGTAATGACATTTTTAAAAAGAGAAATGGGGAGTTACTAAAGTTTCATAGAGTAATTTAGTAAGTATTTTGACAGCTCACTACACAGCTAATAAATATTTACGAGTGTCCTGTCTAAATATCCCAAGCATAAAAAAATATATGTGTTTCCAGGCATCATACAGTAATTGATCAGTATTAATAAATTGAAAAATTTATTATCAATATTATAAATAAATATAATGCACTTAATTAAACTATATAGTGACTTTCATCATTGAAGTGAAAGTCTTCAGAAAACTGTGCATGCATGTAATGTAGCAGAATTTTCATTTATAAAAATTTCACAATATCCATAGAATTTATTTTTATTCTCAATATTTTTATAGGAGATTCCACCTTTGACATATATTTTTAACCTTATGATCACTGTCTTTAAGTTTACTAGATAATACAGTAAACTCCTACTAATTCAGTCTTTAATTATCCGACCTCTCAATTATACAGCCTCCAATGGTAGTGTTTCTCTCCCTTGAAGTTCCTCTAAAGTGAGAAAAATGGAGCACTCAGATGATGAAATGAGATAATATGGTATGCACTGATCATGTTTTTCTACAATTATCATAAATTTGTCTGTTATTTATGTTATTTTTTTAATACAACATACAATAAACTTATAACATTACACTTAATAAAAAAAATTAAACTAGTCTTTTATGTAGTCTCAATAATCCAGCTCTCTCACTAATCTCGCATCCCAGATAAGCAAGAACTGTAATTAGTGATTTTTACTCAATGTAATGCAGACTTGAATTCTTATGTTTTACTTATCTCTCAAATTCTTACATTTCTGTGTATACTTATTTTCAGTACTGGATATTATTAAAGACTTTAAATTATATAATATACAGATACTTTTAGAGAACATTTAATTTTTTAGTTTTACACCAGGGTATCATCACACTTTTCTTAAGTAGCCTAACCATGTATGGGATAAGCTAAAATTTTGTTTCTAATTAAAATATAAAGTGAAGAGTGTCAGTTTCACAGTCCTCCTTACAAGATACCAAATCAGAGTAACATTCAACAAACTTTACAATTTCAGCCTCAAAACAATGAAACAATAGACAAAGTTTAGAATGCTAAATGTAAATTAAACATCCTAGTTAAGTATACAATATTGCAGATAAAAAAAAATTAAGGTGATGAGGTAACAGGGACTATAACTTCTTTGGTGACAGAATAGTTGGCTATTTACATTTTTATTCCTTAAAAGTTTTAAGAATCATAAAATTTTCAATCATTCTGAATGTTTGTGCATCTTACAGCCTTTAATTCAATTGAAGTAACAAACAAAATACTAGGGATATCAGAAATACATAATCTAGATTATCTCCTTAAACATCAGACATTTAACACTAGTTAAGGGATTTATGAAAATGATTCTAATAATAAGAATATTCAGTCTGACTACATGATGCTATATTTACAAACAAAATGTATCAATCTACCTGAAAATACTTAAAGGCTGCAATGGACATAGTATCTAAATTTCAGTGCAATCAATATTAAATTTATTATATCAACTCAGTGAATCAGAGAGTTATTAATATTTTGTATTAACATAAATTAACCATAAAAATTAAAGTTTAATACATAATTGCATATTTCATAATAAAAGTAATTAGAATTGACATGACAAGGCAAATTTGTATACAAAATTCATGCGACGCATAAAATCTCAATAAATAAAAACTCGTACTTTGATACATCAAAAACTACATTAAACTTTCAAATGAATATTTTCAATTGAACGAAACATATTAGCAATTGATTGGTGCATTGCTGAATGATATAAAATAAAACAAAAAATGTTATTCTATCTAATGCTAAATGAAAATTCATCAAAATTCTACTCAGTAAACTATTTATATCGAGCAAATAGGAAATTTGCTTATAAGTGTAGCGTAAATACCTTTCTTTTACGAGAGCTTTTAGTGACACACGCAACAAAAAATGCATGGATGATACGAAAAGTACATGTGCCTTTCGATTTTTTATATTCAGTTAAATGAGAGCAGGAATTCATGTTTCATATTATTGAAATTAAAGAATATTTAGACGGCAGGAATTACAAATGAATGAAAAGCATCTTGTCATTATTTGGGAACTACAAGATTTTAAACAAACATTTAAATATTTTGTTGCTCTATTAAAGAGTTTGGTAGTAAATATACCTAATGATTGAAAAACTGTTGTCTGCAACTAGTTTTCGAACCTGCGCACGGCTGCGCTGGAAGGACCATGGAGGTAGAAGGATTATCTATCATGTGGGAGGCAAAATTGTGGATGACATGAATAAAGTACGTGGCCATACGTGGGGAAACAGAACGCACTGCATTGCATCTCGTATATTGCTCAAATATGCACTAGATACCGGTTTTTCTAATGTTGTTTTGCATCAAAACCAAGGTTGACTAGAAAGACTCGACACTAACGTGTCACCTAAACTGTTTATGAAAATAGATCAATAATTTGTAAAGTAAGGAGTGGTGCACATTTGTTGCATAGGGGCAGTGGCGGCTAGTGATCAATAGGTGGAGAGGGGCGTTGATTATATATATATATAAGAAATGTGTTTGTGTACAATGATAATTGGCTGAAAAACTTGAATTTATAATAAAAGTCTCGAATTTATAATAAAACGTATAATACATTTTGCTACGAGAGTGATTTTTACTATATATTTTAAATGTCTTAGGAAATTATTGTTTCTTAGTTTCATAATTAAATTTGATAGGGTTTTTCTTTTAAGATTTAAGAGTTGAATATTGCACAGAGCTGCAAAAAAGAAATGTTGAATCATATTAGATTTATAGGCATCTATGAAACATTTACCGTTCTTCGTAATCTTTTACATTCAAGAGTCAAAACATATGATGTGGGCTACATATAAATTTATTTCATTCTGAGATAAGTTAATTTCTGTAACAATCTAATAATCGCGTGTAAAAAACTTTGAACAATGTTAAATCAATCGTATATATATTAATATTTGGTCCTTTTGTTATCAACGCCTTAATAAATTTAATAATCGCATTCATTTATATGCATTGATGGCTACATTGATGGCGTCGCTGTTCAACATTGTTTCCAAATGTGCTATAATGTTGTTGTTGAGACCCAGACAGTCCGACCTACCAGAAAGGTGTTGAAAACCCAGGCCGTCCGGCTCGTCAACAAGGACTTGAGCATCCATTTGGACGGCCGGTACCAGAAAGGTGTAAAGTAACTGTTTGGACAGCCGCGAAGTGCCACCAAATTTAGACCGGAACCCAGTAGGGGAGGCATCCACAAGGACCGTACCCTCATTCCCCTACCACCAACCTCTCGGAAGGACTTACGGACCCGCATGAACACGGCGGCAGTTGTGGCAGCGTGCAAATCATATGTGCTATAATATGAAAATGCTGCATGAGAAAAGACTTGACCGATTTAATTTGCAATTTTTGCATGCAAAGTTTATTATGCGAGTATAAGTAGTTTTATGAATTAACTACCAACATCTCAAAATCGGGGGATGCCAGGATTTTAAAATCGGTATTCTTTGTTTCCTACTGATAATAAAATCACTGTATAATTTGATTTCTGATGATTCTAATATACCTTTTATAAATTGATCATGTGTATCGGTTATCAAAAGATTTAATATGATTGACTGACAGTTATTTATTTTATATTAAAAAAACGTTCTATATTGAAAAATAGTTTTCATAAAATTATCATGTATTTTGATTATCAAAATATTTTACATGAATGACTGCCATTTATTTATTTTATATTAAAAAATATGTGTGCGTTCTGTATATTTGTACTTGTCAAAAGTAAATAGCATTTCATACTTCATAGACAATATAATTGCTGTGTTTCAAGAAAGAGATAATTATAGAATAAAACCTGTTGTGTTTAAAAGAGAGATAAAGAAAGACATAATAATTAGTTTAAAGAAAATTAGTTTATTAAATTGCAACTTCAAATTAATCCAAATAGCAATTACAAAAACTCTGCTCACAGGTAGGCAACAACAGGAAGAATTAACAAGTTTATTCTAAATTTGACAGACATTAGAATTTTTAGAATTTTGTCAGCTTAGCTAGAATTAAAGAATTAGTTTTAAAAAAACTCTACTCTAGAGAAATTTATTTAAATTCCATCATAAATAATTAACCAAAAAAATATTAAATTTTAAAATTTTCCCAGGCTCATATAAATTTAGGAAGGTTTAGAAAATTGCTTTCAGAAATACAGTTTTAGAATTTTAAATTCACAGAATAAAATTTAAATCATACATTTTTAAATAATGAGAATTTAAGAAATTAAGAGTTTAAATAAAACATTAATATTCACCTAGCCGTATCATCAGACAGGGGGGAAAATTCCATAAAATAGAGGTGTGCAGGATGGAGACAAATTTCCTACAACTGGATTTCTGGAGATCACCAAACTTTAATCTGGAGAGGATTCAGCATATTTCTTGAAAAGTATTATAAAATCAGTAGATAAGCCCTAACAGCCACTTCTGAAACACTTGGATCTTCTTCAAACTACCGGACGAACTTGAGACGTTTGTTTCTCATAGCACACGTAATAAATTCTGGAAAACTCATTTTCCAGGAGTTACATCGCAAATTAGGCGATAAAAACAAATAAAACTTTCGTTTAAAAGGAGACAAGTGATAAAAAACATCGCGAGGAACCTAATGTTCCATAGAAAATCTCGCGTGGAACATAAGTTCCACTCGAAAAGTAAAACGTAGCTCTTTTTGCCCAAACTCAAACGCGGGATTTCAACAAAAAACTGAAACTGAAAAATTCCGCGCATATGTATACATGCGGAAAAAAGGAGAAGTTTAGACAAACGGCAACAATTAAAATCCGCTTACCGAAATTAGAATTGCCAAAATTAAAACTCAAAACTTCGAGAGCAGACGATCCTTCAAAACGAGAACTAATTAAAATAATTCACGAATCCCAAAGAGGCGCGAAAAGTGCTTAGGCGGCGCGTCAATCGCGGTAAAAAGCACACAAAACCAAAACTTCAAGATGGCCGCAACTGAAATTTTTCAAACGCACGAACATGGAAATAACCTGAAACTATAGAACAAGCAGAATTTATAACCAAAAAGGAAACATGAGACATCAAATTAAAGGGAATTTTAAGGGGAATCAAATAAATAAATATTTTTTATAAATTTACAAATCAAAAGTAATATTAATTTAGGGAATGGAACATTTTTAATTAAGAATATTATAAAGAAAATTAATTTAGAAAATTAAAAATATTCTAATTAGCGAATAAATGAGAAAGCCAATAAATATTATTTAAATATTACCAAATTGAGAATATTGAGCCAGAGAAAAATAAATAAAAGTAAATTTCAAACCCCTAAATTACATAAATTCTAAAGCAACCCAACACATTCGTACAAAATGTTGTTCAAATCGCCCCATTCGTTATTTAAATATCGTGTCCACAAATTCTTACATGCATAAACAGACATTACACACGTAGATCATGTTAAATTTGAGTTGAAGAATGTTTTCAATATTTAAATCCGTTAAAAAGGCAAATTTAACCATTCAACCCGTCACACTTTCCCTTTATGTACATAAATGTACAGAATGTAACAAATTTTTGATCGGACTTATATGTGAACTTTTATATTTTAAAAATATAAACTATTGAACAATTTAAAATAGAATTACTTATATAACTTTAAAAATAAACTAAGTTATTCTTGTACAAACGGTCAATTTATTCAAGGATTTATTTAAAAATACCAAAACTATATTGGAAAACAACTGAATCCGCCAAATTCATATTCATGTCTGATCATAGTCTCCGCAGAATTTTACACAGCTCGCTCCACATGCATCCCTACAAAATGATGGTCATTCAGAAGTTGAATGATAGGGGCTGATGTACTCTTCAAAACTTAATGGATAACAATGGCATACTGTGTACTTCTCAAGTATAAAATATTTCTTTCTCTATCTTGCTTTGTAATTTTTTTTTGACGTTCCAAATCGCTCTTTTTGCCGCACCCTCTATATATATTGATATTACAACAGCTTGTTACCAGCTTCTCAACCAGCTGCTATATGCTCTCGGCTGGTCTGGGGCTTCAACAAGCAGTCTGTTTTGATTGCTCTCAAACCAACATAATTTTAAAATACACGACAATGTGGATTATTCCTTTTATCTATTTTGTATTCTCCATGAAGTAATGTGAAATACCCAATAAAATCCTACTTGAAATTGAGTGAGGTTATCAAAAATTTTTGCCATTAGCTGGTATTCTAAAGTTGATGACCTGAAAGCATTCTAAACTGATTAAAGAAATAGGAAAAAAAATTTTTAATGAAAGTGGAAATGTTAAAAAGTACAATATTATGGGAAAATGGTTTTATTTATAAAGGTAAGCTGATTTTACTGCTAAAATATATCGGAAAGCGTACTGGTGCTTTATTGGCTATTTTTATCACTCAGATTTCCTTCTTTTTACTTTGACGAATATGTTAGGTAAAAATATATATTATAAGAAAGAAGTTACTGCAGTTTTTTTAAAATGTTAACTTCTTCTTCCATAAACTTCAGTTTACCAAGTTTAATCTGTTGAAGCAATTTAATATTTCAAAGATCAAATAATGATAAGAAGCGAAAAGAATTTGTAGTACTGTGCATTGTTTTATTGAAGATATTAGCTTGGAAGAGCATTGGTTTATGTAAGAGAAATAAGCATTTGTCTTGTTGAATTATATTTATACTTCACACAAAATGCTGATATCTGATTTAATAATTTTTTAGCACTATTCTCATTAACTATGAGTCAGTCACTTATTAATCACATTTGTCTATTTCAATATTATTTGCTGACAGTTGCAGAATATAATTGTAAAGTCAGTTAAAGCTAAATCATGTTAATATTTGATTGTTCCACATCAGAAAACAGGATTAGCTTAAGTTGGATCAGATATGAAATTAATTTACCGCTTAAAAAAGTAGATTAAATTTTTTGTGTTTGGATAATACTTTTCACCATCTCAGTAGTAAAACTTGAAATACCAAGAAAATCTAGGTATTTTGTAAATTGTAGTACCCTGGTAGCCAAACAATACTTTAACAAACACTGATGAATATACAAAAGACACAAAATATTATGTAGAATAAATATGCATAGCAGAATGGGCACGAAATTGTCATTAAGAAGCACCCAAAATTTGCAAAATGGTAAATCTACTAACATATGAACTAAAACCTCTGAGTAGTGCACAAGGTTCATGAAGCCTTTTAGTCAAAAATTATAAAATTTGGAAAGCAAAATAACATTTATATTTAATACTTTTAAAAAATGTAACATATCTGGTAAAGATTTCATAAACTAGGTGATTTTTCACAGCCAACATACTATTAAAAATAGAGTTCTTTTATAAGAAAATGAATGGGAATTCAAAAGATTTTATTTTTACAATTATATATATATATATATTATATATATATAAACTCAAGACTGTTTATTTAAATTTATACTGACAGATATTAATTCTGAAGATGTAATAGATGCTAATGTATCAATTCTCAATTGTTGGTAAATTGGTGCATTTCGAAATTACTAAATAATTAAGAAGAAATATAATTAAGATTTTTGCAATATTGGCAGAGAGAGACTTTCACAAATAAATAATATCATAAATATATTAAACGAGAATTGTGGTCAAAAATACACAGTAAATACACATAAGCTCAATTCAAGAATTTACCAAAATAGGATTTCATTTGAAAAATCCCTAAATAGAGAATTTGAAATAACAAAATTACATATATACTGGGATATGACCATATCCTGGAAAATATGAGATTGCATCCTTCACCCGGCCAGGGGGAGGGGACACCACTCGAGCGGCAGGCCTAGACCTCCAGTAATTTTTTTTAAGCTGGAGAAGACATGAAATATTCACAAGGGAAACTGAAATATGAAGTCCGTCATAATTTAGAATATGTTCCCGGCCCGAAGACCCTTAAGTCATGGCCGAAATGATTTTTACTCAAATGTGTTTGTACAAAGAACTAAAATAAAAGTTTTTCAAACATTTATATTTACATATAGCTAAATTCAACACAATAATCTCATGTACTTTGTGCCGATTATTAATTTTGTTGATTAAAATTAATATTGTCAAAAATGCATTTTACATTAAATTAATTATTTATTAGTATATTAATTATACATGTAATCTGTTCTAAAACTTACTGCTGTGTACATTGCGTTGGTGGCCGCAAAACCCACCTATTTCTGTGCTTAACGGGATACTAAGTTAACAAACTAAAAATTAAGGTTAATAGTAAAGGAACAAACATTTATTTATCACATACTCAATTTACACTCTTTAGTTTTACAAATTAAATAAATATCACAATAGTGGAATACATCTCAATGGTAGTTCGGGGGGTGTAATGCCAGATGAATTGATATTTGGTTGGAGCACGTGGTGGGATGCATTAATTAGCTTTTCCTTAAAAACACAAATTTAGACAAAGAGGTTATCCTCATATAGTTTAATTGTACGGTACCTGATCTTCGTTCATATAACTTGGGTAACACCGATGCTTTGTCACACTTTACACTTGCAATACCAGATGAACATGAGCTCTCCTTCGAATTCCTATATCAGAGACGCACACACAACTCTTAACTCTGCTACCGCCGCTTCTTCTTGACTAGTCTAACTCCAACAGCCTGCCTTGACCAATTCTGACTCCCACTTCGAGCAACTCTCACTTATATCCCTTTTTCGGTCCGCGGTCCACGTGCTGAAATGCAGAGCTGAGGGCTAATCCGTAGACATGGCGTCGCCGTCTCGGTTGCCGCCAAACGGCTTAGCGTGGTATGTAAACATGGGCGTGGTATGTAAGATATGGGGCCACCTGTATATTATCGCCCATCTGCTTAGCGTGGGGATAATCCGCACGCATTCCTGGTTCCATTATTTTTTAATCCTTCCAAATATTTATTACTTTACATTTCTGGCATTACATTCTCACCCCCCCGCGAAAAAAAAAGTCCAAAAGTTACTCTCCCACAGTTTCACCCCAGTGGTAAGAAATTAAGTTCACAATGGTTCCTCGCAAACACATATGTTCATCCATCGTGAGAAAGGCTGAGTTCCACTTTTTAGCCTCGTACAACTCATAGCTTTGATAGTTCTTTGTAGTTTCTTGATAGTTCCCTGTCAAGTTAGTCCATTATTCATAATTGACATAATGTACCATAAATTACATGAGGATTACCAACATTCACATTATTATTAAATTGTAAATTTTGATATATATTATTTGCAATGCATAATTTTCATTTCTCCTTTTACATAATTATTTACATACGACATATCATTACATAACAGCATTCATTACTTTATTATTATTATACATTTTCTTGTTATCATTTCATTTTGTAACATATTGTAGTAGTGCAACTATCAACTTCCGATTCTTGGTTATGGTTGAATTCCATACCACCATATTATTTATAAATTACTTTGTTATTTCACTTTTTTTTTTTTTTTTTTTTTTTTTTTTTTTTTTTTTTTTTTTGAACTTGCCATATATGTAATGTCAGAAATACATAACATACTTTTTGAAATATACTTATATCCACAATTTAAAACATAAAAACATATACATATACACTCAATTATCACTTTCTATTTATGACATTAATTACAAACTTTTTACATATTTTTCATATTCTTTGTTTTATGAAATTACTATTTACAACAATTCGAGGGCGAAAATTATACCCTCTGGCATTATAACAAACCTCATCATCATTTCTATTATTTTCACAGTTTAATTGCTTTTCTTTAGTGACCTTCCCTTCCTTAATTTGACTTTGATCATTATTTCTAATCACTTTCTCATTTTGATTTTTTTCTTTGTCCTGTGTGTGTGTGTGGTTTGATTCGCTTTCGTCACTATCTTTCAAATATTGTTTTCGCTCCGCTGCCATGTATAGTTTATTTATGTGCACTTTATAAGTTTTATTTTCATCACTTTTAAGACATATTATAACATTATTATTTCGGACTAATTTCGTAATTCTAAATGGTCCATCATATCGATCCTCTAATACCCTTGGTTTTAGGAACTTTTTTAGGTACACTGTCGCTCCTATAAATATATCGTTTTTTCTCACTATTTTATATTTCTTTATTTGTTTGTCATTTACCAGCTTTTGTTGTTCCGATGCGTCTTTCACTACTTTATCTATATTTTTTAAATGCTGTGCCACATAATTTTTATAATTATTTACATCACTATACATTATATCTATTTCTTCCTTACTTGGTATGTTTGTTTGTTTAATATTTTCAAATGGCAATGATAAATCTCTAAGATAGAACAGGAATGAAGGCTCAAATCCTGTATTACTGTTAATAGTGTTATTCACATAAAACTTAAACCATTTTAAAGATTCATCCCATTCAAACGTAGTCTTTGACAAACACATTATACATTGTTTCATGTCTCTGTGTATTCTTTCACAACGACCTAAAGAACTTGGGAAATAAACCGAACTGTATCGCCTTTCAATATTTAATGCATTTGTAAAATCTATGTATTCTTTACTTTTAAAAATTTGAGCATTATCGCTTTGAATAATAATTGGAACTCCATAAGTTGTCACGAAGTTTGTTAGCTTATTCACTATTGTTTTAGCAGTAATGTCTCTGACTGCATAGGCCTCAAAGTATCGTGAAAACATGTCTACAATTGTAATTACAAAATTATTTCCTCCATTACTGCGCGGTAGTTTTCCTACGCAATCCAGTTGTAAATATATTCCTGGTTTTAATATTTCTGGCATAGCCTGAAGTCTGGCTGGTGGTATATTTTTGTGTTTTACTAATAAGCATTGATTACAAGACTTACAAAAATTTTCCACGTCTTGGAAAGCCCCTATCCAAAAATATTTTCTTGAAAGTAATTGGTATGTCTTTTTTACTCCGAAATGAGGGAAATGTGCTATCTCTATTATCTTTCCCTTTAGCGAGTGCGGTATTACAATCTTATTCTCATTTATTTTCCTATACGTTTGTCTTTTATTTTCCTTCTTTACCATTAACAGTTTATTTTGGCTATCAATATAGTATACCTTGTTATTGTGATATCGGTTTCTTCCTTTTTGTAATTCCTCTCTAATTTTACTTAATTTTTCATCTACCATTTGTTGCTCTAATATTTTCTCCACATTTATCTCATCATTTTTAATTAAAGTATTTACATATTTGATTTGGTTATCATTGTCAAATACATATCTCGAGCAATAATCACTTGCGTTATTTTCACCTTTTTGATATTTGAATTTAAAATCATACTGACTTATGTCAATTAGCCACCTCGATATGATATTTGGCATTTTATCTAATTTTATGTGGTACATAAGGGATTTTGCGTCACTCAGCAAGGTGAAACTCCTTCCGAACAGATATTCTCTGAAGTGTTGTAAGGATGCGTGTATAGCTAGCAATTCTAGCTTTATTGCAGGATAACGCTTCTCTGCCGGGTTCACAGGTCTTGAATAAAATTCGATAACATGATCGACTCCATTTACCCTTTGCATCAAAATACTACTAATTCCCTTACCTGAGCCATCCGTAGTTAAGACAAACGGGTTTACTTCATCAGGCTGTCTTACAACTGGTTCTTTAAAAATTGCATTTTTTAATTTTTCAAAAGCTTTTCTACATTCATTATTCCACTCGAACCTAACATTCTTTTTTGTCAAATTTACCAACGGTTCTGCAATTTGTGCATAATTTTTTATCAGACCTCTAAAATAGTTTGTTGTCCCAAGAAAGCTTTTTACTTGTTTAACCGTTTGGGGTTGTTTGAAATTTTGCACTTTTGCACAGTTTTTTATTGATGGGCTTATACCATTCGCATTTACTTTATATCCTAAAAATTCAATTTGCGATTTGCATATCTGTAACTTCGCCGGGTCGAGTGTTAAATTATTTTCTTTCAATCTTTGGAAAACAATTTTGATTTTCTCTAACATTTCGTCGTTATTTTGTGCGCATATGACTAAGTCATCTAAGTAAAAGTATATTTTTAACTCTGATAGATCTCCTAACACTTTGTTCATTAAAAGTTGAAAATATGCTCCTGAGTTTTTAAGACCAAACGGAATTCTTTTAGGATTAAAATTTCCCATAAAAGTTGTGAACGTTAAGGCCTTTCTATCTTGTTTTCTTAGTTCGATCTGAAAAAACGCCGCCTTCAAATCCATAACTGTATAAATTTTACTACCAGCGATATTTTGTAATATATCCTTCACCTTTGGTAAGTTTATTGGCAAAAGTGGTAAATACGCGTTTATGGCCCTATAATCAATAGCAAGTCTATATTTAGGTTCTTCATTTGGTTTACTTGGTTTCTTTACAAGAATTATAGGACTAGCGTACGTGCTTTGTGAACTTTCAATAATGTCATTTTCCAATAATTCCCTAATTTCTTTTTGCGCAATTTCTCGTACTGCTCTCGGAATTGGGTATGGTCGACTCTGAATAGGATAATTGTGCATGAGTTCGATTTTCGGTACTATTGCTGATGTTTTACCTAGGGTAGCATATGACTTTGAAAAAACCTCTGTATTGGTCATCATTAATGCAATAACTTTATTTCTATCTTCCTTATTTAAGTGCTGTACTTGAAAATCGTCTGGAGATATTTCTTTCTTTCTTAATTCCCGAATTTGTTGATAATCTGTTTTATTTAAATTTTGAATATTATTAATTTCCAACGTGGGTTTACTGCTTTTATTTTTTGTATCAACAATTTCGATTTGTTCTGTTATTATACCCACGTTCATATTTTTATTAAGTGTAATTTGGCAATTTTTTTCATTGTATAACAACATTCTAATCTTATTTTTATTTTCTATACTTTGGATCGCTTCATCCGTGATTAATGTTCTTGCCATTTTTATTGGAGAAAATAAAACATCCTGTCCCTCATTTAATTCCTGTGACAAAATCAATTGGACTATTTCTGACTCCCCTGGCTTTAATGTTATTTTTCTTTTCAATTTTGCGAAAATCTGCTTTTCCTCTTTCTTTTTAACATTCTTATTCTTATTACTTTCATTAGAACTTGGTAACCATTTTCCATCATTTACATTATCGCGAGTGCTACAATTTTGCATATTAGAGTCTTTTCTATCGTTATCGCTTTCATTATCCTCGCTTATTCTATCTTCATTCTCATTATTGAATTCATTACAACAATTATTTATTTCCTCATATTCGTCGTCATCATTATCATCGCTTATTCTATCTTCATTCTCATTATTGGATTCATTATAACAACTATTTATTTCCTCATATTCGTCGTCATCAGTATTATAATTTTCATAATTACTATTATATCTATTTTCATCGCGAATTCCCTGGCTTTGTGGTTTTTGTTTTGAATTCTGAATTGGGTTTGTATTTTCACTTTTATACAATTTAATCGCAGTATTCCCAAATTGTACTTCGTTATCTTTTGTATTTAAAATTGCTTTATGTGAGGATAAAAAGTCGTAGCCTAAAAGCATTTTATATTGCCCCTGAAAGTTCTGTTTTGTCACGAAAAAATAATTTTTGCATGCCTTTTCCCCAATTCTAAATGAAAATTGAATGCAATTTAAAAATTCTATATTTTCTTTAGTAAACGTCTGAAGTATTACTCTTCTGGTTATGTATTTTATTTTTACATTTCTATTCTGTTTTAGTTTTTGAAATGTTTCCAAATCTATAATACTAACTTGAGCCCCACTATCAATTACACTTATTATTTTTATTCCTTTGCAATCTATTTCTACCATCGGTAATTGTGGGCTAGATACGTTTTCACATTCGCTTGAAAGGATACTTTTGGTATCATATTTTGCTTTATCATTATTTTCATAATATTGTCCTCTCTTCAAATTTGTATAGTTTTGCCAGTCATCTCCATTTTTGTTATTTCTATATGTTTGTGAACCGAATTTATTTATTTCTCTGGAATTTGTACGATTCGTTCCTTGGTCCCAAATTCCAGCTCTTAGTTTAAATTACTATTATTATTGTTTCTCTCATATGTGTTTGATCTTATATTTCTTCCGTTGCGCCCCCTAAAATTTCCTCTTATACTTTGCCTCTCTCTATTTTCTACGTTGGTTTCTAATTGATCGCAATAATTTCTTTGATCATTATTATTTCCTTGATATTCCCTATTATTTCTATCATATCCTCCTCGTTCAAAATTTCTGAGATTTTCGTTTCTGTTTCCTCTGATATAATTTGTTTGCTCCAACCCATATTGCTGATACTTCCTTCGTTTGGGATTCCTTGCAAATGCAGTATTACACTCATTGTACCAGCAATCTGAGAAATAATGTCCATTTTTTCCGCACCCTATGCAAAAAACAGCCCGTTCCATGGATTGATTTGGTATATTTTGCAATTTTAATTTATTAATTTCTAAAGTCAAATCTTGAACCTGTGTTGTAAGTAACATTTCTTTCAGTTCGTTATGTGATTCTTCTGGAGTCCTATCATTAAGAATTATTTCAAACAGTTCGGCATCTTTTATGGCATCTTCAAACCGCTGCGGATCTTTTTTCTTCACTTCAATTGCCAAATCAGGGCGTAATGCGCTAATAAATTTTCCCAACATTATTTTATTGGTTATTTTCTCTACCTCTCCATCTGTTGTATCCTTAAGGTTCAAAAATTTACGCGCTGCGTTTTTTATTTTTAGCACAAGCTCGTCCACTGACATATCAGGCGTTTGTTTTATTTTATTGAAAGCGTCCTGTTCTTGCGTTATCGTTATTCTGTTTGAAAATTTATTTATTAGTAATATTTTTATTTTATCAAACTCCTTTTCGTTTTGTAATTCAGGGTTTTGAATTAAAAACTGCATAGCCTTATCTTTTAATCTGGTTTTAATGATAGCCACTTTATGCTCTTCCTTCCAACTTGCTAACTCCGCTAATTCATCAAATTGTTTTATAAAGAAATTTATATCTTCCTCCTTACTCCCACAAAATAATGGCAGGATCTGCATTACTGGAATATCCATATTTTTATTATTTCTATCCAATTTAGTATAATTTTTATTTGATATTTTTGAATCTTCTTTCAAACTTGAACTCCTTGTTATAATTGAACTTTTCACCACTTTTTTAACTGGTCCCATTCCTATATCCCATTTTTCTAATTATACCTTCGATCTCATTTAGAAGAACCATTTTTTCCATTTCATTGATAAAACTTTACATAATCATACATATAACATAAGGAGAAATGAGAATTGTGCACAATATTTTCACAATCATCTATGTCGCCACCAGTTGTCCAACCTTATCAATATTTATTTTTTATTATTATTATTCCTTTTATTTTTATTAATTTCATAAATCCTTATTTTATTCCCGTTACTGCTAAAGTCACGAGCACCAAATGTGCCGATTATTAATTTTGTTGATTAAAATTAATATTGTCAAAAATGCATTTTACATTAAATTAATTATTTATTAGTATATTAATTATACATGTAATCTGTTCTAAAACTTACTGCTGTGTACATTGCGTTGGTGGCCGCAAAACCCACCTATTTCTGTGCTTAACGGGATACTAAGTTAACAAACTAAAAATTAAGGTTAATAGTAAAGGAACAAACATTTATTTATCACATACTCAATTTACACTCTTTAGTTTTACAAATTAAATAAATATCACAATAGTGGAATACATCTCAATGGTAGTTCGGGGGGTGTAATGCCAGATGAATTGATATTTGGTTGGAGCACGTGGTGGGATGCATTAATTAGCTTTTCCTTAAAAACACAAATTTAGACAAAGAGGTTATCCTCATATAGTTTAATTGTACGGTACCTGATCTTCGTTCATATAACTTGGGTAACACCGATGCTTTGTCACACTTTACACTTGCAATACCAGATGAACATGAGCTCTCCTTCGAATTCCTATATCAGAGACGCACACACAACTCTTAACTCTGCTACCGCCGCTTCTTCTTGACTAGTCTAACTCCAACAGCCTGCCTTGACCAATTCTGACTCCCACTTCGAGCAACTCTCACTTATATCCCTTTTTCGGTCCGCGGTCCACGTGCTGAAATGCAGAGCTGAGGGCTAATCCGTAGACATGGCGTCGCCGTCTCGGTTGCCGCCAAACGGCTTAGCGTGGTATGTAAACATGGGCGTGGTATGTAAGATATGGGGCCACCTGTATATTATCGCCCATCTGCTTAGCGTGGGGATAATCCGCACGCATTCCTGGTTCCATTATTTTTTAATCCTTCCAAATATTTATTACTTTACATTTCTGGCATTACATACTTTATCAGTGGTGTAGCCAGGATTCGGTTTCGGGGGTGGCACAGGCAGTTTTGTCAAAAAGACTATCATACTAAATAATCCTCACTAAATCATTAATTATCTAATTACAAAATATTATTAATTATACTAATTAGTTGATTTATCTATACAATTTTAAAATGGTAAATTATCTTAATATTTGCATATGAGTATTATAATTAAAACAATTAATTAATTTGAAGGTAACAATAAAATCATATTTTATAAGCATCTAATTGATGATTCGTAATTTATTTGAAGTCGAACACAGAAATAATTTATACATGTTACAAATTGAGACGCCTGTTGCCTTTCGAAAGTACCTTAATTATTTCTTCATCAAAGACTATGATTTTCCTGTGTATTGACATCAAAGCAAGGCCATTTAGACCGTCACCTCCAAAAGCAGAGGCCGGAGCACTAATTTTTGACGTCTTGGCTTGTAGGCCCACTGCGAGTAGGTCTTCCAGATCGCGATCGGAGCTTTTGCTATTTGCTTCTCTTTTAATTCTCTGATCGATGTAAAGGAATCATAATTTATCAGTAAATCAAATAATATTCATGAAATTTGGAAGTATTTTCGATAATGTTCATTAAAATGGGTGATTTAAAATATTAATATTGCTGTACATTTCCTTAAAATAAAATATTTATAATGACTTAAATTCACTGTGGGAGCAAAGATGAAAAGATTCCATTCAGTTAGTGTTTTAATAAAAATTTGAAAACGAACACTGTATATTTATTGCTTAATCAGACATTTTATTTGAATAATTCTTCAGTACATTCAGCTAAAGTATACGTACTTACAGATAAAGTATCAAAAAACTAAAATGATTACTGAATATTATATCTTTAAATATCATAAGATAATCATATTGGCCGATGCTGTTGCATAATTGCTGTTCCCCATGGAGGAACAGCAATTTATATTAAAAGAAATATTCCCCACGAGGAAATAAATAACTTAAATCTTCAAGGTATAGAAAATACTAGTATAAAAATTAAAATAAATAATGCACACCACCGAGCGTGGGGCTGCAGGAGAGCCAACACACGCGGTACACAGATACACAGGCTGTTATGCACAACAAACACTAACATTATTGCACCTTCGAAACCTAGCTGCTTCTCAGGTGACAACGGCTCATTCATAGACTTTGTTCTAACGAGAAGCATAGAATACGCTCACACTATTGATACCCTGGACATACCTCTCTAGGACAAGAGAGGGTGAACTGGAACGTATTCAAAAGAGCACTATCAAACAGCAGTGCGGACCCCACCTGCCTCTCGGCGACACGGGGTTTAGATTCCGCACTCCTGGAAATCGCCCGCAGACGACAAAGCTGAGTCCTAGGATGAAAACAATGAGTTTCTAGGCCAGTCCGAAGAACCATGAATTGACAGATTTCAGGAAGAGGAAGATATGGCCCCTTGAACCACACACATCACATCCCTCGGCTCAGCGAAGAAGCTTGTGCCCATAGCCACACGTCCCCAGGAGGACAAGGGAGACTTCAGGGAGTTTTGCCCAAATGAAGAGTCCCGAACAGCAAAAAGCGCCGACTCTGAATTGAGAGCCGGGGCGAACATGAAGGACAGGAAGCGATGAATGTCGACTGCAGTGACTGCCTAAATGAAAACCAGACAAGACCCCCATATGGGAAGCAAATTTTTAATTTGAACAGGGGTTTCCGACTTTCTAGCCTTCGGTAGTTATGCAGAGGCAGTATACAACTTAGAGAGGCGCTGTCGTAACCCGGACTTATACCTGTACTGCCAGGTTAGCTTAATCCTAGAGAAGAGAACTAAAAAGAAGAGGGAAAATTACAGCAAAAAAGACGAGGAAGGAAAAAAGAATAAGAACAAGGGCCGGGCAGAGAAAAAGAACAGGAGTAGCTAAGAGGAGGTTTGCAAGTGCAGAAACTATGAATTTGTTCAAGCAGCATGCAGGAGACAAGGGATACCCAGGATAACCTAAACCGGCTAGTCTAAGAACAAGGGCAGAAAGCTGCCTAGAAAACTTAACCCACTCGCTGACTTCTCAGAAGAGTATTCTATGTTAACTGAACCTAAGTGCATACGCAGGAAGCTGCAAACCTGAAACCTAAAAGGAGAATCTATGCTATGGAAGATGCTGTCGATACAACCGAAGTTTAACCCACTCGCTGGCTACTCAGAGGACTATTCTAGGGCATTATGCTAGAGTATAAAAGCTCAAAAGAGCACTAATCGAGCCGCACTTATCAGTACCCAACATAATGAGCGCGATGGATATTGACTCTCCAACGCACACACTCACAACAGAAATCAGGAGAGCTATTGCCTCCGCCACAACACATCGTGAGTCACCAAAAATGCCCACACTTTCCCACCATGTCAAACAATTAGTTAGGCAGAGGAACAGAATGCTTAAGACATGGCAGGCTAACAGAGACCCTACCCTTAAAAGGGAGCTTAATAGACTCACGAGTAAAGTCAGTGAAAAAATTGTCGCAGAAAAGCAGCAACAGTATAAAGAAATGATCGAATCCCTTAACCCGGAAGTTGTATCGCTCTGGCAATTCGCAAAAAGACTCAGAAAACCTCAAATTAAACTCCCACCACTAACAAATGGCACTAAAATCGCCTACTCAGACGAAGAAGAAGCACTTGCAAGGCATTACGAAAAGCAATTTGAACCAAACCACGATCTAATGTGTCAGGACACCCTAAGAATGGTTAGGCAAACTATAAATAATTTCAAGAACTCCCCGGCAGCCACCCCACAAGAGATAGAGATCATCAAAAACCTTAAAAACCGTAAAAGCCCAGGGCACGACAATATCAGGAATATCGCGGTAAAAAACCTACCATTAAATATAATATTTTACTTAACCATCCTAATAAATAAAATTCTAAAACTAAATTATTTTCCCAAAGAATGGAAGGAAACGAGATATTATACCTATCCATAAACCAGGTGAGGATGCCACAATTCCAGCCAACTACAGACCAATTAACTTGCTACCGACACTTAGTAAAATTACTGAGAAAATAATACCTAAGAGACTGAACACGCACCTTAGTGAGAATGCCATTATCATTCCGGAGCAGTTTGGATTTCGGCCAAAACACTCCACCACTCATTAATTGATGAGAGTGGTAGAGTACATATCTTCTGGATTTAATAGTAAGACACCCACAGCTGTAATTTTCCTGGATATAGAAAAAGCTTTTGATAAAGTGTGGCACTGTGGATTAGCATACAAATTGATCACTCTACAAGTCCCTGACGCACTAGTCAAACTTTTAATCTCATACTTAAATAACAGACACTTTCAAGTTAGAATTAAAGATAGCTTATCTACACCCAAGCTCATAAAAAGCAGTGTACCGCAAGGATCCATCCTGGGCCCGACACTTTTTAACATATACCTGAATGACATCCCCAGGACTCCAAACACCGAGCTGGCACTCTATGCAGACGACACTGCGATACTTGCACAACACACTTACCTCTCAGTAATGCACAGACAGCTACAACAACACTTAGACATACTCCAAACATGGCTGGAAAAATGGCGAATAAAATTAAACCCCAATAAAAGTCATTAGATCTACTTCTCTAGGAAGCATAAACCCCCGCCGCCTTTGTATATAAACAACCATGCACTACGTGCGGAAAAATCAACCAAATACCTAGGTGTAACGATAGACTCCCACCTAACCTGGAAATTTCACGTAACAGATATAATCAAAAAAGCGCATATGGCCACCGGAGCCCTATACCCAATGATAGGAAACGGAAATCTTAGTTATCAAAATAAGCTACTAATCTACATATCGGTCATCCGCCCGGGAATGCTGTATGCAGCACCAGTATGGGGATATGCCTGTAAAACTACCATAGACTCCTTAGAAACAAGACAAAATAAAATCCTTAGGTATATCAGGAAAGCTCCTAGATATTTAAGAAACTCGGTGATTAGAAAAGACTTCAAAATAAAAACCGTGAGAGCCCAAAATTAATAAGCTAGTGATTAAATTCTACAATAATTTGCCATCTGTTCCAAATGAATTATTATTCAATCTGCATGACTATGATCATCGCAAGGCCAAATCTCGTGAGAGACCCCGCGCTGTACTTAACATCGATAATCTGAATTAAAAACTCAAACAGCTGAAATTAAATAAAAATCGTGATCAATGTTTTCTTACAAAAATATTCTAAACCCTAAACTGCCAAATTTCCAGGTAACCCTTAGATCTGCATCAACCCCCCAAACTGCTTAAACTCTAAATGTACAACAAACTGCCACACTAGGAGCTAGGTCAAATAATAAAAAGTAGTAAATAAAAACCTCGAACCTCCAACCACGGGTCAATGAATTAATGTCACAGTTTGATGATAAGAACCTCATATTGAGATTGGAGGCGCTTCGCGTCTGGTGCTCTGTCCTTTACGATATTCTGTCTTTCAGTTGGATATGGTATGGTATTCGTGGATCAGGTCGGATTTGTCTGTCTGATGACTGATCTGGTATTCGGTTCTCAATTACCAGTATGTTCGATGCCGATATTTAATGATGTTACTGAGCCGTTTATGTTAGCAGTTGTTCTACATGCATGCTGGTAAATGGCGATGTACGTGGACGATGTTGTTAGGCCTAACTGTTAAGACTTATGCTAATTTTCAAGACTGAGTTTATGTGATTCAACTTATGCTGATACCATTTCTAAGTTATGGAAATGGATATGTTCTTTTGTAATTCTAATGCTTTTAATTCGTGAAAATAAATTGAGTTTTTCTTTTCACGTCAAGCCTACTTCCTTTACATCCACTACTATGTTCTGTTGACAACTGGTTTTCGAAGTTTACCAATATATTAAAGAAAAAAATTCCAACACGCGTAACGGAGGGGCTTGATTGACAGGGTACTACATGAACTGTTCCGTTAGCCGTGACTTTTGCGCAATCAACACCTACTTCCGAATTATTCCGTTAGCCATGACTTTCGCACATAGCGAAGGTGTTGAAAACCCAGGCCACACGACCAACCCGAAGGCTTATGGTAGCTAATAGCGTGGCCGGGCACAGCGGAGGTGTGTGATCAAGCGGAGGTATGTGATCAACACCTATTTCATAAACTATTCCATTAGCCGTGACTTTCGAGCGTAGCGGAGTTGTGCTATCAACACCTACTTCATGAACTATTCCGTTAGCCGTGACTTACTTTCGTACGTAGCAGAGGTGTGCGATTAACACCTACTTCATGAACTATCTCCAAACGGGGGAAGGCTCCCTTGACACTTAACTATCGCCATCTTTCTATTGCAAAAGAGATGATATAAGGAGAAGTAACCGTACAGGGGTATTTCCTTCCAGTAAAATCCCTTCTCGACGGGTGCTGGTCTGATTTCGCGCAATGCATCTTGCATTGCGCGATGGGAAGAGATTCTTTGTCGAGGGGAAGGAAATGGGTGATGGAAAGGGGTGATGGGTGATGGGGAGGGAACGAGGGGTGATGGAAAGAGATTCTTTGTCGAGGGGAAGGAAATGGGTTATTTCTTTCGCAAGTAATTGTGTTTGTGTATTGTATTACCACGTGGGCCGACTTTATTACAATTTTAAGTTGTTAATTCAATATTTTTGTCACTTCATTTACATGGTTGACATGTATTTATTTAATCGTGTATTACAATTCTGGGCTGTGTACATTTGATTTTCTGATTGGGATTGTCTTAAAATGACCGATTTGCTGAGTTTCTTGCAAACACAAAAGGTACGTGAATTATTTCGATCCTAAAAGTATTTCATCTATTGTTTTATTTAATATTCATATGTAATCGCAATAAACACCTTTAGAAATAAAGGATTTTGTCGTTTAGGATCCTTATCATGATTATATTTACTCATTTGCATACTTAAGAATTTTTGACTTTACTAATCTTAAGCCAATTGATTAACTGGACATAAGTCAGTTGATTAGCTTGTTTGAGATAGAATTATTTTTAATTTTCTGTCTGTTCAGACTGATTTGCTGGATGTGTTGAAGCAGATAACATTAGAAATTCTTTTAAATTATTTATACTGTGATTTTCTTTTTATGTAAATGTATTTATATAATAAATATGTGTAAATAAAAATTGTTTGATTAAATTTTGCTTAGCTTTACACATGTTTCATTATTTTCTTTGCCTAATTTATTTTTATAGGACATTTTTTATCCTGGTAGGAACCATTATTGATTTTACAATTATTACAGGATTTTTTTTCTTCTTAATTTCTGTAGTTTAAGTTACACTTCTGCTAAAAGAGTTTATCTGAAAGAAATATGTAAAATATAGAAGAATTTCTTTCTTAAAAACATTTCATCTGCAACTTATAAATTGCAGTTGTATTATTAAAATTTACAAAAATTATCTTCTATGAAGAGTATAAAATATATCTGTGAAATAAAATCTGAGAATAAAATATATCTGTAGAGCGAAAATAATATTTAGTGTGAAAAAAAATTGTGGAACTTCTTAGTCTTTATTTGTTTTACATGATCATGTCAAAGGTAAGTGCATTTATAATTTCTATTTTATTAATATATTACATATAAGAGTGCACTTGAATTTGAGTGTAAAAGTTTTTTGTAAGATCATGCATGCAAAATAAAATTCTTATTTTAAGTATAATTAGATATGAAACAAAATATAATTTTATTTAACTCTAATACCTTTTAATGATAAAGAAAACATTTATGCAAGGAAAAAACATACAAATTTAACTTCTTATTTTGAATTTAACTGGAGGTATAAAAACGCATTAAACATTTTTTATTTTGCTTTAAAATGTCTTCATGTAAATGAAAATATGTTTTCCATTTAAATTGCATCACTTGTCATACGATTATCAAAGTTAAAAAAAAAACGAGAAGAAACAATAAAGAATCCTTCCTTCATCCCGGATTCTCGTCCTGTAACGTTGCTTTTCCTGCATGATCGGGCGTTAGCAATCGCGATACGGGTGTTTACATTGGGTCTACGGAAGCTTCCCTTCTTTACGGTTAGAGATTCTTTGCTATCTGTTAGAAAACTACGGCCCTCCTGGGACGAAGGTCCCTCACGGCCACATCGAATGTATAAAAGTCCACTGTAGATGTTTTTTTCAGTAAGCCAGCCAGTAATTTGTTGATAGCAGGACGCCTGGAGCAGAGCTCCGTATTCCTAGTCAGGTAACATATATGTGGGTCACAGTCTTCCACTGAACCTAGTCCTTCAATAGGGGCCAATAATGTTGATGAAACAAGTTAGTAGTAAACAAAGAATGCTGTAAATAGAGGTCTTATTGTAGAGTTTTGAAGATAAGGAGGATGGGGAACAGGCGAATATCCCCTACTGGGATGCAGAAGAGATTCAGTCAGGAATCAGCATGGGACGTCTAAATCGGGATTTAGGATAGCTCTGGGTCTTTTTGGAAATTCACGGAAGTCGTAGTCGGTCATATTATAGATCAGTTCGCTGGGGATCCTAGCGAGGTTATCATAGAAATTGTTAGAGAGTTTTCGCATCTCTTGCTCAATAGTTTTAATTTTGAAATCGCGATGTATTACAAAGTTTTTCAAGTATCTTGGGACTGATAGAACGTAGGATTTTGTTCTGAATGATTTGGACTTTTTTTACATTAGATTTCGCAGCGTAGCCCCAAATTGGGGAGGCATAGAGAATGATGGGGAGGACAACTGATTTGTAAAGTAGGATTTTGTTTTCAATGCTGACATCATTCGAGTACAGGAGGGAGCTCAGTTCTGCTTTTACAAAGTTTATTTTATCTTTGAGTTTTGCAATGTGGGGGTTTCCATGTTAGTCTGCTGTCAAGAGTGACACCGAGATATTTACATGTCCTCTCAAAGCAAACTGGCTGATTGTTAATTATGATTGGTTGGGGCGGAAAACTTTGATGTGAGAAAAATACAGTTTGACATTTATTAGGGTTTATTTTGATGCGGTATTTCTCTAACCAGGGTTCGAGAGTGTCGATGTGATGTTGCAAGTATCGGTGTAGGTAGTTGATGTTGTGGTGTGTGGCAATAGTAGCAGTGTCGTCCGCATACAAACAAAGTATAGTGTTGTTGGTTCTAGGGATGTCGTTTATGTAAATGTTAAAAAGAATGGGACCAAGTTTACTGCACTGAGGGACTCCAGACAGGATATGTTTGGTGTGTGAGTGTATCTGGTTCAGACGGACATGAAAGGTTCTGTCGCTGAGGTAGGAGTATAAAACATGGGTAAGAGAGTGTGGCATACGAAGCTGAATGAGTTTGTATATGAGTCCGATGAACCACACCCTATCGAGGCCTTAGCGACGTTAATAAGTATACTTCCAATTGCTGACCGGTTTTGGAGTCCATCAGAGATGTACTCCACCACGCGGAGCAGTTGGTGTGTTGTAGAGTGAAGCTGTCTAAAACCAAATTGTTCTGGGATGAGAATGTTGTTGTTAGCAAGGAAATTGTTGAGTTGGATGACGATGAAATGCGGGCCCAGGGATAAGAGCGGGCCAATAGAAAATCACCAAGGTATTGGTGAATGAGAAGTCCAAAGTTTACAGATTTTAAGATACAACTAGAAGTGCAAATTAGAGATTACTTAAGAATTTAAAATTATTAAAATACAAGAAGAAATAATGCGTCAGCCAAAATCCCAAATGCTATTTTTTCCTGATTGGCCAACCACTTTAGAATAGCTTGTCATTTGTTAATAAGTTTTAACCCCATGTTCCGTATTCCTGCAAATTGAGACGTCAGCATCCGGAATATGCTAATTTCTACTTCATCCAATTAGAGATTGGCATACTCCGGAAACATTAACTTCCACTTCTATGACGTAGAACTATTTAAACTCGTGGATGTGTCCAAGGTTACAATATCTAAAATAGGTTGATTTTAGCGATGCACTCGCTGTCATTGGCTACTGATCGTGACGTCACCATTGAGTAAGTCAGAGCCAAGCCGCAACGGCGAAACCCAAGAATCGCGTATTTTAAATATCCCAACTTCTTGTCACGCGCCTCTTCCAAAATATTTTGACAAAATTAAAATCTCTATTAGAAATTTCATCACCACCACCAAAATTGGGGGCCTTATTTGAGCCCCTATCGCTTCTTTTATTTAAAATAAATTGTTTGTAGTCCAATATTGCCGCAAAAATTATCAATTGAATATAGACTACGAATCAGTGGCGAAGGGTTGCGATATTATTAGTCATCGGTTGAGCTAATAGATTCGCCAAAAGCAAATACGATTGCCTTAAAACTTAGGTTTGCTAACAAACAATTGGAAAAATCCCCTCCCCCCACGAAAAAATATGACTTTTTGAAAAAACAATCAGTTTTCATTATTTCTCAAAACATAACAAAATTGCTTCCAAACCTCAAAATTAATTGGCCTACTACATTGTTTGTGTTGTCCTTTTTCTTCAATTAAAAAAAATCAAACATGAGAATTTCAATACTAAATATTTTATTAATTTCAGGCTCTGAAATTCACCACCAAATTTCTCTATTTACATGTAGACGCATGCCATTTTTTTGTTTTGGCGATTAGCTGCTGCTTTTGCTGCGATGTTTAAGTGGCGCATCCTTATGAATGTCCTGGTTCTAGCATATATTTTTAAAAAAAATTTCACTCACTTCAGGAAATTTTCCAGCTAATAACTTGCAAAACGGCTTAATAACATTTGTTTCTTTTGACAAAGTTGCAGCGTGAAAAATAGAAAATATCAACTCAAACTGCTGTATTTTTCCAAGCCACTCTTCTGAAGGAACGAGGAGGCCACCTTTAGGCAATGCCTCAATCCAACCATTATTTAATGTAGTCCCTGCATTTTGCATTATTTGCCCTGTTGGTGTTGCATCTAACGATCTAACGGTGATCTAACGATCGTCCACGGTATGCAACATATCCAGCCAAGTAACGCAATCCTTCAGCTGAACATTCTGATGGTACTGACGAGGACAACTGAACAGGAAGTTCTCCCAATGTGACATCAAACATCTTCTCATCACCATCTACCATCGCCAATACTTTATTCATATCAGGAAGCAATCCTATGAACAGTTCAGAAGTCATATAATTTTAGCGATCTTGCTCCTGTAACACTGGGGATGAATTTGACAAACAAATGTCCGATACATTTACACCTATAATTAAAAGACGTAATCGGTTTAAAATCAACCGGTAGTGGATGATCATTGAAATATCCAACACTTCTTATTTGTGAAAACAAATTTTCAAGGCAATCTTGATTCAGTCGAGAAGTCAGAATATATTTAATGTTCAGTGATTTTTTTTCAGATCATTATATAACCCGAGCACAGACCTTATCGTTATCATAAATCCCTTTTGAAAAGGCAATAAGTTCTTTCGTAAACCCACCCTCATCCCTTTACACACGTTATAAAAATTACGAAGAATTCGTTCTTGATCTTCCATCTGCAAACCAAAGGCCCTGGCTATAGAGTTGTGCTTATTGTGAGGAACCCTTGAATTTAAAATATCAAAAGCGTCATTGACAAGGCTAAAAAAATTGAATGCATCCATTTTATCTGGCAATAAATATTTTATTGCTTTTGCTGTGTCGTTAGAAAATAATTGAGTTGCCAAATATACACGTTGGCGATCTCGTCCTGAAACTGTCAGATTCTGATAAGATAATTTTGGACACATTCGCATCTCCCCACTATTCATGGACAGCAAGCGTTCTATAATCTCTTTACCTATTTTCATTCCTCCAATAAGCGTAATACCATCATCGTGAGGGGCATCTACAAAAACCCAAATCCGTTTCTTTGGATATGTGGGATTAGAAAAACAAGAGTTAAGGTATGTTACACCCAAATCATTCCACATTTTATAATTTTTACCACCCATGTCAGCAACTACAGCAACACCTTCATATTCAGCACTTTGTACTTTAGATATAGCACAGAGTCCCCGTGCCATGACTGTTTGCACTTAACTATGAGGACCATATACCCGGTTATCTTGCTGATCGTTCTCAATATGTGAATCAATGTTCATCTCATCGAACGACAAAACGCACAAGCGATTTTTTGCATCAGTTGAAGCACATCAGTCAAAAGCCCTGGACGGCAAACAAATGAAGTAGAAACCAATTTTCTCAAAGTTGATATTGATGGTAAGGGGATTTTCATTTTATTCCGAAGATACAGATAACATTTTCTTGACACTACACGTAGAACAAGTGCTTTGCTGATGTTTTCTTTCTTCCAATTTACACGTTTTTTTAGTTTTTTATAGACACTGAATTTGTTTCTCTGTAAATACTTTACTTAACATATGTTCGACTTCTTCTTTTACTTCAATTGAATCTGCTTTTATTTTTCTGCAATATCTTCTTTGCTTGCCAAGATTTGTGTGTTAATTCTTTGTTTTTGATTTTTAACTTTAAGTTCTCATTTCGCAGTATCCGGTTTCTATGCTCAAGGCGTTTTATTTTTTTTCCCCAACTCCACCAATTCTTTACTCTTCTGTGTCCCTTTACATTCAGTCCATGTTTCTTTGTCGTATTTCATTTGTTTTGGTGATATGCTAGTAATTGTAGAAAAAGCACGTTTCCTCACTTCTCTGGATACACATCTCGTTCTTCTTTCCGATTTAGTGTTTACAATTCAATTTTCTTCGAAATTTTTACTTAAAAAATCACAGCTATTATTTGTTGGAGTGCTTGGCCTTGGACTAGAAGTATTCAATTTCTAAGATGGAACAGCAGTGAAGTTCAATCTTCTTGACGGGGGTAATTGTAAAAGTTCATCTCTAGCATAGTCCTCCTCCACAAAATGCTCGGAACATACACATGCATTTGAAAAATTCACTTTATCCAATCTTCGGCACTTAATGTACCATTTGTTTTGCATAGATTCATCTTTAGGGAAACTGTGAAAAATAATTCCCATACCTTTTGTGTTCTTACATGTAGTAACTGCACAATTCGGCATGATGTTGATGAAATTATTAAGTACTATAAAAAGTAAAATAGCTATATTTGAATGTGTAAAAGAAATCAAACGATGCAAAACAAGATGTAAATCCAAGGTCAATATAAACAACGTAATCAACATCAATGGCGGGAATAGGAAGCAATCGAGAAATTTTGACTCGATGATGACGTCATGCGCAGATTCCGAAAACAGGTGTTGCGTTGCGCATCGCTTTTCCAATCCCCGAAGGGGCGCGGTAGCCCATTGGTTAGCGCGCTGGAGTTGCACTCGGTAGGCCCGGGTTCGATTCCAGCCACTGCCAAAGTGTTCATGCGAAGTACGATCACGTTAAACATGTGGGTCCGAAAGTCCTTCCGAGAGGTTGGTGGTAGGGGAAGGAGGGTACGGTCCCTGTGGATGCCTCCCCCACTGGGTTCCGGTCTAAATTGGGTGGCACTTCCCGACCGTCCAAACAGTTACCTTACACCTTTCTAGTAGGTCGGACGGTATGGGTTTCAACAACAACAACCCCCGCTGGATGTGTCAGTGGTGATACGATTGTGTTTTATTGGTATATATACTGTGTATTACTGGTATATTTTTGTTTCTGGGAAGTTATCTCGATTGTACTTGCGTTATGCATGCTGTAATGTAAGCTTTTTAAGCATGATTGCCGGTAAGCGGCATAGTACGTGGCCAGTTTGTTTAGGCCTGTTTATTGTCTGATGTTTAAATTTTCAAGACAATGTTGTTTTAAATTTGTGCAGATACTATATCGAAGATATGGATACGCTTATCATTTATGTTACAATTTAATGTTTCTTTCGTGAAAATAAACAAGTTATTTCACGTAGTCTCTTTACTTCAACAATGTTCGACTTGATAGAAATCCAAGGCGATCTCTACTACAACAATTGGCTATGTGCAATAAATTAACTTTTTTAAATTGCTTTTAATTTTTTAAAGCCAACACTATCCCGTTAGCCATGACTTTCGCGCGTAGAGGAGGTGTGCGATCAACACCTACTTCGTGAACTATTCTGTTAGCCATGACTTTCGAGCGTAGCGGAGGTGTGCAATAAACGCCAACTTTATTAACTGTCCCATTTGTGTATGCCACCCTCCCAGTATCAACAAGCAGTGCTGAGAGGTCATTCTCCATAATGAAGAGATTGAAAACTTACTTGAGAAAACAGTATGAGTGAAACCAGACTGAATAGACTTGCGTCAATGAACATTCACCGTGAAGTGGAAATTGATCCAGATCAAATAATAAATGCTCTGGCTACAAAGAAGAACAGGAGGCTGGACTTCGTTTTATGAATATGTATAGATCATAATTGAATAATATAATAATATGTAATCATGAGAGAGTGGCTGAAAACAAGTATACAGTATAAGCAGACCAGAACAAATAATCTTCATCTATTTCTTAATTTGTGTTGTATAAATATTTACTACTTCTTCTTCTAATCATTTAATTATCTTGCACTGCAGAATTGTTAGTAATTTGATAAAAATAAATGTACAAAAAAGACAACCGCCTTGTTAATTGATAATGACCATTTTTTCTCGGAAAATTTATCGAGGAGTCATCCTCCTTCATAAAAATTGTGTGTACCACTGCAGCTGACCTCTTTGATAAGCGTTAATGATCTTATTCAGCTATTTTGATAAATATGGCTTTCCAAACAAAGAGCAAATTACACTGTCGATTTCAAGCTGAAAATATGGAAACAACTGTGCAGCTGCGAGGAAGTTCAATTTGAGTTAAAAACTCATCAGATATTTGGGGTGGGGTGCTACCGATGAAACAATCCATTGAAGAATGGGATCCATACTATGACGTGAACAAAATAAATTTTCTTGGTCATTTTGCAATTGGGGAAGGGTTAACGTCAACATGATTCGAGCTCCACCTACGAGTGCCTATTTTTATATCTGGTGTAAAATCAACTCCTAAATTTCATGTTATTTCAGGGGCTCGGAAAGTCGGCTTATATACCGTAAACGATATTTGTTTATAAAATACAATTCAGTATAAATAATTTTACACTGTTGTTTCAAGTCCGCATTTTTGGCAGTTAAACAGTTAAAATAACTAGAAAATATGAAACAAGAAAGATCAATCATGCTTAAAGCATTGATTATGAAACACTTTCCAACTTCAATGCAATTTTATTTAAAAAAGTCGAAAATGCAATACATTCCTCGGTAATATTTTAAAACTTATCACAATACTACATTGATTTATTATATTTGAAAACTTAGACCTTCATTGAAAAAAATGAACTTCATTCAAAAGACGGCATTGAAATATAAATTGCGTGGTTTAAATATCTCTAAAATTCAATACATTTCACGGTAATATTTTTAAATCTATCATAATACTACGATAATTTATTATATTTGAAAACTTCATCGAAAACAACTGAAATTAATTCAAATGACGTCATAGAAAAAATAACACGCCTGGATCTCTCTATAAAAGCAGGATTTCATTCATAACTTTCTCCATTTCATTCATCACAATACTATAATAATTTATTTTATTTAAAACTTAAGACCATGGAGCTACAATTCATAAACTTTATGCTTAAAACTTCATCGAAAAATATCGTCCTTCTGTTTATAAAATCAATTAATATTTCATTCATATCAGCCATGCAGACTCCATGGACTGAATTATTTTGTGTTAAAGAAATACAGTAATTCTAATACAACTCATTCTACATATTTTGCTGTTTACATTTTACATAGGTGAAAAATAGGCTTAATTGTAGAAATAATCAAATTTGAATGAGAATTTGAACTCAAATATATTGTCATTGTGTTGTTTTAGTATGTAGATGCACAGAATTTAAGCAGAAATAAAGTAGTTTTAGGATGGATACAACACTCAATATGAATTAAAAAGAACTTTAAAAAATCACGAATTTGAAACAAGATGGATGCCATATCTCATTTTGAAGTGGGTCATGTGATCGTTTCATATCATGGTCACGTGATCGTTTCATATAAGATGTGTAATTATTATTTTAATTTTTATTTAAAAAACTACTGAATATATTTAGCTGAATTTTTTTTTATATATTTTATGGAACAATTTGACTATTACCTAAAATTTTCGAAGCAATTTGTGAATTTTAAATCCGCTTAAAAAATGTTAGAAAAATTAGGTCCCATAGGGCTCAATGTATTTCATTTTTTCAACCCGGGTTCAATCCAAAACTAATTGTGTGATATTATTCATTTATATTCCCATAGGTCCTACAGACCGTCTGAACAACATACTAAAATTTCATTTTGATTAAGTCATTTTTACGGCAGTTATCGTGCTAACGGACAGACAGACAGAATGAACAAAGTCATAAACACTTTTCAACTTTTTTGTAAAGTGTTAAAAAGGCCAGGTTTTGGATGTCCGGATTTTCGAGGTTATTTTGCATTTGTTTCATATCACAAAACAACTTATTATAAACAGTATCCAAAACAAGTAATCAAACAAAATCTTCGTACTAATTTTATATCATTTTTATAACTTTAGTACATGTTTTTTTTAATGAGGTTCTTTGCACTAGTATGTTTTTTAATGAGACAATATTTTTTTTAGTCCATGCTCTGTAAAAGACAAAGGCATTAACTTACATTTTGATTTTTTAATGAATTCTGCAATTCTTTCAGAGGCATCAACTTACATTTCAATTGTTTCAGGGGACATTTATACCTTCATCATTTAACATGCATTTTGGTGTTTATATTTTGTGGACCCTACTTAATTTGCTGCTTGAGCAGATGGTATGCTGTAATTTTGTGTATATGAAGTGAATTAATTTCTTTAGCTTTAATTTTGTTCAAAAGTAAACACAGTGAGCACTTGCGTTACTATCACGCACACATTCTGTCAGGAGTTTATTTATCCAAGAGCATTTACACTACTACATACATTCATTATTCTTTGTTCATTCACACTTCTTTTTCAGTTATTTTTACAGATGTGCCATTATGGATAAGGCTTTGCTTTTGTGCCGGACAAACCATTCAAATAAATTTGGTAGTTCTCATTTATCCCCCTATTTTTTCGCTGGCCAAGGTCTTACGTAATATATCCAAAATCTCATATTTTGAGTCATCATATTCAAAACTTCACAAAACTGATCATTTTGATAAGTGAAAAAAAGCAACTTTCAAAATTTAACAAATAGGTGTTTTCCATTTTCAAAATTTAACCTTTACATTATGGCTCCCACAATTCATTTTTTCAACTCCATAACGGCAAAATAACTGAAAATTCCACCCCTCTAAATAAACACCTTCAATGACCTTGTCTTTTGTTCGTAACTCGTTCCCCCTTCAGTCAGGAGAAACTTGAAGGAAGGGCTGCAGGCATTCTTTAAGTTTTCAGAAGTAGATTGAGAGTTTCAGTGGTACAACTGTTGTACCAGTCGTAAGGAAAAGGTTAACAAATGTAAGTTTTCAACTCTAACAAATGTGATAGCATCTCTCTAATAAATTAGACTTTTTTTAAGCTGTGGTCCCACCTCCATCCGGTGTATACGCTACACCACAACAATTCGATCTAGCAAGATTTAGTCACTTAAAATTTGATAATGGCCATATGCTAAGCTCTTGATACCATCATTTAAAATATACAATTTATTATCATATAAATCCCATTTTAATTTGCTTCACAGTATAAATCTGATGGCCTTTACTTGCAATTTTAAATTGTTCAACTCTATCACCTTATTAGGTAGTTATAAAAATCTTCTTCCGTGAAAGGGTGTTTTTTTTATAATGAGGTACTTATTAGTACATGTTTCTTAATGAGGCATTTTTTTTTTGTAGCCCATGCTTTGTAAAAGACAAAGGCATTAACTTACATTTTGATTTTTTTAATGAATTCTGCAGTTTCTTCAGAGGCATCAACTTGCATTTTGATTGTTTGAGAAATTCCACAGTTATTTTAGGGGATTTATTTCTAATTTTGTGTTTGAATTTTACAACAAATATTGTACTGGACAGCATATATTTTCTTGAATTCAAATATTTCACCGAGCACAGACTACTCGAGGATACCGCTATGAACTGGTGAACACACACACACATTTTGTTGAATGAGTTCATTTTTTTTCAGTTCTTTTTGAAGATGTACCAGATCTGATTCATTACAACAAACACTGGGCACAGCAACATACCTATTCTTTCATAAAGGTAGTTAACTCATTACATGAAATAGATTTCTTCAGATGTAATTTTATGTATATGAAATGGATCAATTCATTTAGCTTTAATTTTCTGCACAGTTTGTAAACAGTACACATTTACGTTACTATTGCACACACATTCTGTCAGTTTATTTAACCAAGAGCATTTACTAATTCCAAAATTATTGAGAGTTTATCTTTTTCGGTTCTTTTGCAGATGTGTCATTATAGGTGCCAGACAAATAAATCATTCAAATAAATTTGGCGGCTCCAAATTTTGGTAGTTCTCATTTGTACACCCCTATTTTTTTCGCTGGACAAGGGCTTAAGTAATATGTCCGAAATCTCATATTTTGAGTGATATTCAAAACTTCACAAAACTGATTATTTTGATAAGTGAAAAAAGTGTAGGTAACTAGAATTTTGGTGGCCACAATATGCTAATCCGTTCATAAACAATGATTTTGGTGGCAACCTGTTTAACATGCCAATCCGTTTCATTATGTATTTGAGAGACTGTATATAAGAAGCATTTTGTTTTTAACCCCTTAACTGGCATTTCCGAGTGGTACTCTGGAAGTAGACATCGTCGAATTTTGGCAATCCCGAGTTCAGCGTGGGCAAGGCATTTTATTTGCTGCAAAAATGGCAAGAATGAGCTCAGCTTTATACATCTCTGATTTTCATTTCTAATGGATGGCAATAGATGGCAGCAGCTGTCTTATCCTGTTTTTAAATTCTAGCGTTATTTTCAAAGCGTCTCTTTACATCTTTGTCACAGTGATTTTGATTGTTATTTATGGCTTCCACCAGTAAAAGAAAACGTTTTGATGATTACAATATGCATACGTCTGACTCGGAAATTTATGATACTATAATTGAAAGTGATTTATCTGATGATGAATATTTCACTGGTGGTTCTGGCAGTTCTAACAGCTACGTAAGTAGTGGAGAAGAATCATAATGTTACTTTTGCAAATATTCGTACATGGATAATAATTGACAATGATAATTTACCACCAGCACCCCCAAGATTTCCATTTACTGGAACACCAGGAGTAAAGGCTAATTTACAAAGTGAATCTTCAACTCTTGAATGTTTTCAAACATTTATTGATGATGAAATGATTGAAAGCATTGCGTTAAGAGACAAATAGGTATGCAGAACAGACAATAAGCGTCACTGCAGGGAAGCCAAAATCAACGGTGAAGGACTGGAAAGAAACTAGTTTACACGAACTGTGGGTTTTTATGGCACTAATTTTGCAGGGGATAATTGTGAAGCCTATGATTGAACTTTATTGGACAATGTCAAATCTTTTTTCAACACCAGCCTTTCGTGAATACATGTCACTTCCAGTTACTCAAGAAATTTTTACATTTTGTGAACAATGAACTAAATGAAAGTGATCACCACCCACGTTGGAAATTACATAAAATATGGCCAATATTTCAAGAAATTTCCCACAAGTTTCAAAGTGCTTACTCTCTTGAAAGAGACATAAGTATAGATGAAAGTTTGTTATTATATAAAGGGAGGCTAAGTTGGAAGCAATATATTCCTTTGAAGAGATCAAGATTCGGCGTAAAATTTTACATGCCTTGTGAATCTTGTTCAGGGTATATATTTTCTGAAATAATTTATATACGAAAAGGTACCATATTTTTTCTAATACATTCAAGGACAAACCCCATATAATTCAAGTTGTAATGTCTCTTCTACAACCAATTTTGTCATTAGGACACTGTACGACTGCAGATAACTTTTACATGTCCCCAGAAATGTGTGATTTGCTATTGTCTTATAAAACCAATAGTTTTGGTACAGTAAGAAAAAATAGAAAAGATTTGCCTACTAATTTTGGAAAGGAAAAAATTACGAATGGGAAGGTTATTTCTTATCAGAGAGGTAAAGTAATGGCTCTTCATTAGAGAGACAAAAAATATGTTTATCTTCTAAAGTTCTGTGCATAATGCTTCTATGAGTCGTGTTGATAATTCTGAAAAGTCTGTTATTGTTTTGGACTATAATAACAGAATGGGTGGGGTTGACAGGGCTGACCAATGTATAAAAACATACGAAAGTGTATGAAAAAGAGTGAAAATATATTATAAAAAAATATTTTGGCACTTAGTGGATCAGGTAATACACAATTCTTTCCTTATTCATAAAAAACTTTCAGGAAAGCACAAAACGCTTCTTGATTTTAGGCAGAATTTGGTGTCAGAAATTTTAGTTCAATACTTTGCACAATGTAAAAGTACAAAAGGTGGACGTAAAATATTGCCTGATCAACTTCGTCTAGTTGCTAGACATTTTCCGTCGCATATACCACCTACTGAGAAAAAAAAAAAAAAAAAAAAGAACCTACAAGGCAGTGTGTAGTTTGCTGTTCCAAAATGAAAGATGGGGAAAAGCAGAGAAAAGAAACAAGAACATGGTGCTCAGAATGTGGAAAAGGATTATACGCTGTTGGTCGTTTTGAAAAATATCACACGCTAAAAGATTTTTCTTCGTAATTATTGGTAGTGTTGCAATTTGTAATTGAGTTTATAATTTTGTTTGTAATTTGCACACTCTCAAAGATTTTCTTTGCAGATATTAGTAATACTGTAATTTGTAATCTACAGTTCGTGATGTGTAATAAACTTTTAGCTAATCTGTAATTGATTTCTATGTGTACAGAATATAAAACAAAGAAAGCATTACAAATCAAGTTGCGCTAAAATAACATGCCAAATTAGGTACACAATAAGCATAAATATGCACCAGTTAAGGAATTAATCTTGTTTATAATAATCATTTAATTCTTTTCCCGGATCTCTGGATATAATTGGTTCGCTACTTTATATGTACACACATCAATGACCTGAAAAATTTGAAAGTGCACCATTAAAGAATTTCATGCATAAACCCTTAGGGATATTGCAAAACACTCTTAAAGCCTTTATTTTTACTTTACATAAGCCCATTTTGAAAATGTAAGATTCTGATATACAAACACAAAGCTCCAATTCAAATATGTAACTTTTATTGACAAAATTAGTTTTACAATGGGTCTTAAAGCATAACATACATCCACTTCAAATATATTTTTTTGTCTTAAAAAACTTTTTTAACATAGCATATCTTGCTATATCCGTCAATTTGGAATTAATCTAGATTTGCTATGCTTTTAATACCACATAAACAAGTCCACAACTTTTTTAACAACATAATTTTGAACCATTACACAATGCGGTGTTTAATAGACACCTAAGTGGGATAATATATATGTAAAAGTGATGAAAAATGAAACATAATCTACATGAGAAAGAACTGTAGTGCTCAAATGAGGGCAGTTCTTTGATAACATTCAAGTGCGCTTTGAATGTCAGCTGAGACAAATAAAATTAGGTTGCATTAAGAACACTAAATGACAAATGCACTTCTTTGACTCTTCTATGGAACAGATGTTTCCATTTTCTCAGGTTTATCTTCATCCTTTTTATCCTTTTTTCCATTGGCACCTAAGATAAAGTACCATATGTTAATATGTATTAAAACATTTTACAAATACAAAACTGTTACATGTGGTAATTTTAGGACTATTGTAAAAATATTTTGTAAAGATGAGTGTTTGCCTTTCCTGAAGGGCTGCACAACAACACACATACACACACAAAAAAAAAAGGGGGGGGGGGGGGCACACACAGTTCATCAATACTGCCTTATTAAAGAATTGAAACATAGCCTCATGGTCAATGTTAAAACTAGAGGTGATGCCAACCAATCCTATTACGAAATTTCATGTGTTTCTGGAAGGAAAAATCATAGCAAATTAATGTCATTGTTTAATGAGCAAAGTTAATGTGCTAAAATATATCAATAATACCAAAATTTATTAAAATATAGCTTTATTATGAAATATCAAGATCAGATTAACTAAGTTTCTTATCAATGAATAAGTAATTTGTTGATAGTTGCAAAATAAATGGGTTGACAGACTTCCTCAGATATTTTTTTACACACAAAAGGAACATAAATTATTGAATGATGCATTACAGTGGTCCCAAGCGAAGCTTCTGAATATTTTTCATGAAAAACGATGTTGCTTAGGAAATTTTCAGAAAATGTGGAACTGTGTTAGGAAAACTTTTGAGAAAAGTAGAACTTCTTCAGAAAAAACAAAACAAAAAAACGTCATGAAACATTTTCCTAGCACTTTCAAGTATTTTGAACACTTTATAAGCATATATATCTTTCTCATCCACACACCCCAGTGCCAGCCAATTCTATTAAGGGAAATGTGTGGTGAATGTACACATCTGTGGAAAATGTGTTTGAGTTGGTTATACGTATATGACACTAGGAAAAGGAATCTTTGGACTGTATTTCGTTTTTCATACTGGAAACACTTCTGAAGGCCAGTGAACTCTGACCTGCCAATGGAGGGAGGAGAAAAAATCCTTTTGAAAGAGAGGCAGTTCAATTTTAGAATCTGACGGCACGAGTTGCCTATCCTTCTGCAGCTCACAAACTTAATTTCGGCCAAGGGCTGATACTTAAAATGAATATGCAATTAAACCTTCATATTTGTAAATAATGTAAATATTTCTTTCATACATTAAAGTTTTATTTTAAAATTTTATCTGCTGTTTTCTTAAGTGCCCCCTCGGAAGTTCAACGCTACTATGTTACAGTATGTATATACACACACACACATATATATGCATGCACA
Source organism: Amaurobius ferox (assembly GCA_951213105.1). NCBI lineage: Eukaryota > Metazoa > Arthropoda > Arachnida > Araneae > Amaurobiidae > Amaurobius > Amaurobius ferox. Next base: position 23,886,941 of record OX578149.1, read on the forward strand.
CACTACTTGACATAGAAAATGCAATACCATGCAGCTTTGGATGTATAATTATGCAAATTGCAAGACAAACACAGCTGGCTAACGTATGCAAATGATCTGAAATACATGTAGGTCAAGTGATCAGAGAGCGGGATAAAAGTGATGGAAACGGCAGATGAGCTAGCAGTTATTACTGTCTGTCACCTATGGAAATCCGTTTTCCTGAGCTGTTTTTTATTTCAGAAAACAAGTGTTGTTGAAGAGATGCCACCGCCAAAATCTGTTTCAGTTGCTCGTGGAATATAAATATTCAAAAAATGCCATCACCGATTAATTGCTGAGAGGGTATTCTGAATATGGAATAGGTACAGAAAGCAGACTAATTCTTGAATTTTTAAAGCAAAATCAGCTAAAATTAGATTGATTCATATATGCATCAGTATGCACTGTAGGGTTAATTGTTCGAGATATGAAAATACGTTCAATCACTAAATGGAAACGAAAACTGAATTAAAATGGTAAATTCAGTGTAATTTTAAATAACTATATGTTATTTTATGAAATTAAACTTAATTTGATGAGAAAGAAATAAAGAGAAAATTAATTTGTCTGTAGGGAAAGTTATCAGATCAGATTTTTTTAAATTAAGGAGCGTAGGGGATTTTGAGCAAGCTTAATTGTTATAATAAATTGTACAATTTTCTGAATTATGAATGAAACTTTTGAATGTTTATTGTTCTATACGGCCATTTTTGAAAGTGAGTGATGCTATCTGCATTATTTAGGCTGTGAGCGCTTACTTAGAACCCGAGTGATGCAGTGCAGGTTAATTCGTCCTAGACAATCGCTCGGCTGCACTGGCATTTTGGTTATATTCTCCAAAAATAAGGATCATGTATGTATGTCACAATACTTTTCATTAGTAAACATGGCTCATAAAATCGAAATAAAAATTGGATGAAGTGCCAAACACATAGCATAAGGATACAATACTTCAGATGGAATGTTCTTTCAACCTCAGATTTAGTTTATTTTTCTGGCTTCGATTACGATGATCTTTACTAACAAATCATCTGTCAAATAAAGCAATTAGCATCCAAACTAAATTTATGAAATTGTTATACTTTAAAGAAGATTGTGTACTTTCTTTTTTATCTTTTGAATTTCCCAGATTGTTTACGTTATGGTGTCTAACAAATTTGTTGTCAAACGACATATCACAATAATGATAAGGTCAAAAGTTAAAGTATTGAATTTTCACGGTTAACTGTTTGGATTACGAATCATTTGTTTTGTATCAGAGTTGATTTACATTTGAGTTTCTGCAAATTGTATCCTAGCTGACTGGAATATACTAATACTCTGAAAGCGCCATAACAGATAAAGAGTATAAATGCCGAGTGCCAGGAATGGCACGTCAGCAGGTTGTTTTTGAAGCTTGTGGCTAGTTTATAGCTTGTGACTAGTTTGTTCAGAATATGACTTCTGACTTTGACCAATAGAGCTTGTTACAGAAGCTCGCAATAACCTTTAAATTCATAGCTAATGTTACGATATCCTGCAAATAGTCAAGATGTTACAGCTACGCTCAGTTTATAGAACAATGTTTGTGTCTGATGTTACTTTTTGTGAGATGCATCATAGTTAAAGATGCATGTTCTTATTCTTTGATTATCTTTTAGTGAGTAATAAATATCATTTTTATTTTACTCAATGTGTTGCTTGAATTGAATGAATCACTTTGTGCATTACCCTCTGCTGATTCATGGCATCATAAAAATTTAATATATCAACATGGAAACATTTCCTCGATCAAAATTAAGCATATACTAAGACAATTTAATTAGATTAATGCAAATATGTTATGCTTAAACTTGTATAATCTGTTTGATTTCATAGATCATCACCAACTATAGCAGAAATTGCAAATTAGAGAAGAAAAAGCTGCTGAACAAAAGGTATCTCATAAACATCTGGCTGAAAAACTGGCATTAATTTTGCTTGCCAAAAGTTAAAATCTTACAAAATGTTTAAGATTTTTTTAATTTTATTTTAGAAGATTATTTTTTAGAATTTTTGCAATTTTTCCTAGGCTGATCGTAAATTTGATGCAATGTGGCATAAATCAAGCAAAAAATGCAATTTTCGTAGCAGATTGTAGCAGGTAAGTGTAATTGGCCCAGACCTGACCATGGAAAATAACAATCTCAAAATATTTTCATTCATGAAATCCTTTGGGCAAGTGGATGTACTTGGGGAAAAATAGAAGCGGAAATTCGAAGAATTTCATACCTATTTATGAGTTGCAGACGTTGGTTTCATCAAAAATTGTGATTTTTTCTAAACATCCCTAAAAAAGGGATTTTGGTCAAAATCATCTAAAATTTAGGAGAATTTCATATTTTTTGGGAAATCGGGAGAGTTGGTTGCTATGTGAATGTGAAAACAATGTCATGATATTTTCAGTCGTTAAAATAGGGAAAATGGGGACAATCGAAACAAAGTTTTATATGAACAAGTTATTTACCAAGCTTAAAACCCTTCTAGTTTATCCCATTGGTTTAAAAGTAGAATTATGGAAGAAATTGTTCCAAAAGTGGCTAGTGAAAAAATTCAATATAATAACCAGTGGTTAGTACACAAGAAAATCGTAATTTAAGCTTTAAAATCTAACCTTCAGAGTCATTGCCTTCCCCAGTACTGTTGTCACGTCTCCTCTTGCGTGGGAATGCTCCACGTATGAATTTAGGGGGTGGCAAGGGATCCATTCCAAGCACTTTGTGAATCTGGCGGAAAGCAATCAGCCTCAGGGCATGCTAAACAAAAGAGACCAAAACATACATTTAAACATAATAATTACTTTACAGAGATACCAGTCAGTTGAAGATTTCAGCAGTAAAGAAGGAAAATATCAGTAGTTTTAAAGACTTTCAGTGGTCAGGTTAAGAAATGAAATACATATGCTCATAATACAAAAATGTATATACATAAAATTATGTATAATTATGCATTAATACAAATATTTATATTTACATATAAGTTTTTATCCAGTGAAAATTACTTGCATAATGTATTAAATAATGTGAATATATTAATTTTAATATATCATTGTATATATATATATATGGCTGCTTTTTTATTTGTCCAAATTATTGTATTAATACCTCTTTATCGAAAATATTCCCCCCATAGAGTTCATACCCATTTTTCAAAATAGAAAAATTTGTATTATGCAAATTAAATTAACATTAATTAACCAGAATATGAAAAAAAGTTAGTTTAGCCAATCTAATATGTAACATTTAAAAAATGGAGGTGGATGGAAAAAGATACTAATTGTGTAGACACTTTATTGTAAACATACAACAAATTGTGATAGCGTTATGGTTAAAACTCTGTGGATATTTCCCGGATAACTGTATTGGTTACAGACTGGGCCTTGACTTACCAGAATATGCCAATTTTCCACATGTTTGGAAATTAGCATACTCCGGAAGTGTCATGGTAAACACGGGTATAAATACCCAGCGCAGATAAAGGCACTATGAGACATGACTAGGTGAGCAATGCGTAAATTCGATTAAACTGCATAGTTTTCATGCTTGTAGTACCAAGTAGATTTATCAATATATGCTCGTACAGCAAATGTTTTGATGGCTATGATTAGGTTCAGTTGGAGCACTGCTGTTTAATACCTATTCCTGTAAGCAACATCGAAGTCAATGATGTTTGCTTTTGTTATTTCATATCTGTCTGTGAGCAATAAATAAGTTTTATTCTTACTTACCTGTTGACCTCCTTTTAACGAAACATACTGCAAATGTACACATTACTCATTGCAACTCTGCAGTTAGAGAATTGACTGCTATAAGGCAAGTTTTTCCAACAACTCTGACACTAAATTCAGCAATCACACTGTTTATGCAAAAATAATTTTAAAATTAACTAGAATATGAAAATAAGCTAGTTTAATCAATCTTATATGCAATATTTAGAAAACGGAGGTGGATGGAATAAGAATTAACATACTCTCACCAATCCACGAAAACAAACTGAATTTGCGCAATCGCACTGCTTATGTGAAAATAATTAAAAAATTAATAATTAACCAGAATATGGCCGTAAATTCCTGTTGTCATGCTCATTGGCATCAATTACCATGCATGCGGCCATAAATTTACATTGGCTTAGACGGAAAGCAATTTTCCATAGAAAACACCGAGAATCCGTTGCAACTGGCATATCTGACTTCACTATGGAAATTATAGGGGTAGTACTGGTAGAATATGAAAATTCAGGAACACCAACTTTACAAAATTTCAGGACATAACGAGTAAAACAAAAAATCTATAAAGTATAGTACTACTACTTAGTATGGTAAGTAAATCTATAAAGTATATGTATCTATATTATGACAGATATAAAGGGAGGCAGGTGAGGCAACAGAAGAAGATAAAGACAGTGATAAAAGCAGTGAGGAAACAGTCTTCTGTTGATCACCGCCTGGTTCCCTATTCGGGTGCTCGTTGGGTCAGGAAAGTAGTTCCTATGAAAATTAGATCAAGAATAGATGTGTACTATTATTATCAAGGAAAACCCCCAAGACTTAGATCCTTAAATGACGTTAAGAAATTTTGTGAGGAAAACAAATTAAAATTTGAAGAAAAACTATTTAATTTTAAAGCGGATCAAGGTAAGCAACCAGAAGCAAATAATGTGGAAATTAGGATCCCCAAAAACTTCCTTAGGAATTTAGTTGAAAAGAAAATATTTGAAATTAAATTTGTTAATAGTAAAAATAATAGAGCTGATGGTTTTACTAAACCTAAAGAAATGATTTTTATAGTTTGTGAAGAAATTTTTAGAATGTAAAATTCTAAAAACTTTAATACAACTTTTTTCAAATACCTCATTATGTAGTTTAGATACAAATGTGTTTAAACTGTGGCAATGAGTATCTTTTTTACTATACTAAACAGTTTTCATAATACATAATGTCTTTACTACAAATCCCTCAATAAGTAGATTAGTTACTGTTGATTTAAACTGTGTGGTGAAGAAATAAAATTAAGTAATTAAATGAATCTCCTGCTATATACATAGGGATTTTTTTCGTATATATTTTTAATTTTGTCATGTAAAAGTGTTTCATGAATGTGTTTACACATCAGATTTGACATTGTTTATAACTTATGTTTAAACACTAAAATTTTTCATGATATCCACTTTGAAAGCAAAGAGGAAGGGTGGTGGTGGGGGCTAAATGTTAGACACCACAAAGTAAACAAAAGACATATCGAGATAGCATTACAGTGTTACAGTCAAAGATTAAGTATTGGATATTTCTGATTAACTGTTTGGATTGCGGATCGTTTGCTTTCAGAGTTGAATTACATTTGAGTTTCTGCAGATTGTATTTTAGCTGACTAGAATATGTGGAATATGCTAATTTTCCTTATCACTGGAAATTAGCACACTCCGGAAGTGTCATAACAGATGATGGGTATAAATGCCTGGTGCCGGTAATGGCACTTTAGCTTTGAGCAGCTGACCTTGAGAAGCTGTGAGCTGGGCAAGATAGCAAGTGTTTTAGCTATAAAAGGCTGGTGATCAGCCATGTTTAGTACGAGCTTGCTTTGATAGCTCTATGTGAATAGCTGTTGCGTTATTGCTAGGCTCAGTATTGCAGCGATGTTCTTCTGATGTATATTCTGTAAGCTGCATCAAAGTCAATGATGCATGCTATTTTCTTTTCGGTTTGATATCATTTCATAAGTAATAAATTCTGTTTTTATTTTTACTCACTGGTACTTGTTTTGTATCACTACGTGATGTGTGCCCACTTCTATACTCATCAGTTGTCATGCTATAAATTTACGTATCTCGACTAAAAGTTGCAGACAATTGTCAGTATTCTCATCTTTTCCATATGTAGATTTTTTCATTTATCCATTTTCTGAATATACGTCCTTTTATTTATTGTCACCAATTCTTTTAACATTGTTTTAAATCTTACCAATGTTTTTCATTATAGTTCTTTTCCGGTATTTTATAATATTTGTCTTACAAGACATCACAGAGAATTTTTTTTTTTTAGCATGAAGCATTTGAATACTTTTAGGGGCAATTTTAAATTATGCCCCCCCCCCCATAACTTTTAAATTACTCAGGAATTTTTCAGCATTAATTTTTTGCCAAAATTACGAATTATTTCCTAACTTTAGGAAATTCTAAAAAAATTGACAGAAACTGCGAGATTCACATTAAAAATTGGGAGTTTCCAGGAAAAACAAGTAAAGTTGGCAGTTATGCAATATGCATTATATTCTGATTTCCCTTTGCTGCACCAAAATCCTATTTTAAAGCCTTGGCCATCCTCACAGTCCAGACAAAGTTTGAAACTTTGTTTTTCCATGTGGCATTTTAATGTTTTAGAATCTAAAAAACTTTATATATGTCATAAAGTGAAGAACAATTAATCACCACAACAAGAGCTCTAGCAGATACTTTTGCATTCTTGAATCCTATGCATAATATAAACATTGTGAAACAAAAATCGCTACCACCTACCACAGAGATGCCAATCTCTCAATTATAGTTTCAGTAATCTTGACAGGAAACTTTTAGTGATGCTGTACATGGTTCAATTTGCAATAAAAAATCATTCACATTGATAATCAGAAAAATATTGAAAACACTCCAAATTCTTTACATATATTTTGATATGCAGTGATAAAACATGTTCAAATTAAATTAAAATTTTAACTAAATAAACATAATATAAATAGTTTTCATTACTGGACAAAAAAATAAATTTCAAAATGCTTAAAACAGAATATGCTTAGCTTAAGCTAAATTTAGTTTTTTCTTTTTTTAGCCTGCTCGAATTCAGACAATAATTTCTTCCCAGAGCACAAAAAATAAAGAACATCTAACATGTTCTTTATTTTTTTAAGTAATAAAAATTTAATGTGGCTGCACTTAAATTTAGCCTAAATTCAGCCGCATATTTTAAAACAATACAGTAAATATACATTCAGTCACAGCATTACTATGAGGATCAAGTAATATTCACCAGTGGGCGCAGTAGCTCACTGGTCAGAGCGCGGGAATTGCACTCGGTAGATCCGGGTTCGATTCCCTCCGCTGGAAAAAGAAAAAACTGCTGCCGTGTTCATGCGGAGTACGATCACGTTAAACATGTGGGTCCGTAAGTCCTCATGGGTGCGGAACTAATCCTGTAAACCGAGAGGTAGGCCAGGTCCGCACTACTGTCTCCAAGTAATATTCATCACCAGATTATATTAAATTCTTCTGGATAAACGGTTAAATTCCTCTGGGTATATTGAATTGTGCAATCACACTATGTAAAAATAATTTTAAAATTAACCAAAATAAATGTGAAAATAAGCTAGTTTAGTCAATCCAATGATTAATGGGATTGAAAAGGATACTTGTGGATTCCCTGGACTATGCAAGAATTTACTGAATTGCCCAATTGTACTAAATGTGTCAACATAATTAAAAAATTAAAGTGAATACCAAAATGTGAAAATTTTGCCAATTTAATATCCAATAATAACAGGATGGAGATGGATGAGAAAAAAGAAAGTATATGTTTTCCGTAGTCCATAACTTTGTTCAGAAATCCCCAAGAATTACAGAAAATGAGTAATGATCTGCATTTCTGCTAACATTAACATTCGCCAGGCCATATGACCTTTTTTGCCGCTAGACAATGATACAAGATATCTGGATTGGTGTCATATATAAAAAACTTTTTCTTTTTAAAAAGTAGGAAAAAATGGAAAATAAGTAATTTTTTTTTTAAAGTAGGAAACTTATGAACACTGCTACATCAGATATTTTGTTAAAACAAATACAGTGGAACCCCGATTTTACGTTTTTTTACCGGATCAGCAGACCCCCCCCCCCCCCATCCATTAGAAGCAGTAAACCCTTTCCAGCCAAGCCGAGCAGAAATGATTAAAGCCTTTTCTCTTAAGATTGATCCAATTATTGGGACATTTGCAGAAAAAGCTTGTCTGAACCACGTCAATAAAATCTTTTCTAATTCATAATATGATAAAGTTTTTAGTTTCTCTTCTTTACAATAGTGCCCAACTTTTCGAAACTTTCTTCCACCTTGTCTTTCTGATTCAAAATTGTTTGCAGTGTCGAAGCTGCTATTCCAAGAGACTTTGCTAACTCAATTTTTGTTTCATGAAATTTGTTTGCTTTTATATATATATATATATATATATATGATGGAGGCTTTTTCAGAAACAGAATAACATTTACGCTCACCAGCCATCGCAAATCTAGCGTTTAGTCATGATAAAGGACTCAAAAGAAGTACTGTATGTAGCAAGGTACATGTACGTAATTGTGTGTGCGACAAGTGATGAACGCGACACCTGTTCGTTATGTGGCTCTCCTTGGCAATTTTCCAAGAAATCCTGTGCTAAAGGAAAGGGAAGGGGTAGAGTGGGGCGGGAACCGGTTCAAATCTCTTGTACCTGAATGAAACAAAAAAACGTCTACCAAATGCATAAAATAATTGAAAAATTTGGGAAAATCTTATTTTGGCACCTCAAAATAAAAATGTTCGATGCGAGAAAACACAGGATTGGAAAAAAGTATAACGCGGGAAAGAAACACATTATCGATAGAGATTTACCGGGACCAAAGAAAAATAATGTATGAAGCGGGAGTAGTCCACATTGCGGGAAAGGTAACATCAGGGTTCCACTGTACTTAATTAGATCTCTTTTTAAATCCACTTTTTAATGGTTCTGGTATGCTTAAAGAGAAATTAAACTGGATGAACAGAGATTGTGATTGAAAGTTGTATTTTAAAATGTAAAGATATTGGGCAAATGTTTAGAAAATACATTATATTAAAAAAAAAAATTACATATTTATACTTTTCTATTTCAATTTCATTATGATGCTTCCCTTTTAACATCACCAATTCCTGCCTAGATAATTAACCGCAGATATAACTCTTGCTCTCAGCATTCTGAAAACTGTTATTTTTGGTATTGCCAAATTCAAAATTGACCTTTGTAGAACTTGTGCTTGGGTATAAATTAAGCTTATAAAGTTTTTAGTTTAATAACACTCATACAAAAGTTAATAAATACCTGAGCACTGGCAGTAATATCTTCTCGTTCCTGGCTGGTCAAATTAGATGCAGCATCAGTTGGGTCTTTTTCACATGGATCCAATAAACCAGAACTACCTATAAACAAATGAAAGTTTGGTTTAACTTTTTGATGACTTTAAAATTCAGCAAAGTATAGAATAAAGATCATTCAGTACCTGGCAGAAGAATACCAGAGGCAATAGCTTCAAAAACACGACGAAGAGCATCTCCAGGACTGAGCATTTGGCCACTACTGCTAAGAACCTTTTCTACTAATAGTTCCATAGCCTAAAAAATAGAAAAGCCCATAAAAAAATATTTTAAAAAACAATATTACAATTCAGCAATTACATAAAAGAGAAATGCTTTGTCCAAAACACTGTTCTTATAGCTTAACAGCCACATACGTTTTCATTCATATAAATTTAAGATTTTATTATCTTATATATGTATTGCTTAGGTGTATAGTAAAGTCCTTATACACCTACTAACTGCTGGATGCAGATAGGCACAGTAAAGTGGATATAATCTACAAAACCTGCTTACAGTGCTCCTAGAGGTACAATTTAGAAGTTCAGTGTTCTCATATATATATATATATATATATATATATATATATATATATATATATATATATATATATATATATATATATATATATAAAATAAAAAAAAAGTAAATTACAAAGTTGTTGAGCATTACTGATTTAGTACGAAATGACACTGTGTGCATGAATAGTGCTGTTAAAAAGCGTGAAATGCAAATTTGTTGGTATTCAATTACCATCAATGCTATGTCAAAAAGTGCATCACAAAACAGCAAATTTTGAGAAAGGGGTAAGGCGATTATAAAACTGATGTGTTAGCAATGCATAACAACATACATTAATGAATGCAGTACAAAGACATACGAAAATGAGAAATACACATTTTATTGTCTGCCCACCGCCTGCCACAATACATGTTTGTATCCAGGACAAAGTGTCTCGTTGCATTCCCCAGAGGATGCACTGCACAATTAGCTGCTTTGTGAAGTAGCATTGACAGGAATGGAATAATACCGACAAATTAGTATTTCACACTATTCATGTATGCAAAGTGTCATTTTATACTAAATTGGTGATGCTCAACAACTTTTGGGTGATTTAACATGGAATGACACACTATTTGATAAATTATTTAAAACATTCTTAAATTATTAGTCAAAATGTGAAACTAAGTTAGTTTACTCAAACTAATGTGCAATAATAGGATAAATATGGATGAACAGCATAGTTGCAGAAATTTTCTTAAGCTTCAAATTTTAAACAACCAAATACACTTCCAAAAAACTCCAGAAATAAATTCTCCAATATCTCATCATATTTGCAGAGATTGCCAACCCAAACAACTTTTCCCTTATCCTTCCATATGGGAATTTCATGTCGTAATTTCTGAAAAAGAGTGCTAATATTTACAATTTTTGAGAAAGAGAGTTAATATTTGCAATGTTTTAGAGTGCAAAATTTCATAATTTTTTGAGAAAAAACTAGAGTTGGGTTGCTATTAACTTAGCATCTATATAAGAGTAATATGCACAGACGTGAAAGAGCCTGCGGAGCAAGCTCTGTGAGTTAGTGAGTGCCGCCACTCACTAACTCACGGAGCTCTTGCTCCGCAGGCTCTTTCACCTCGTCTGCTTAAGGGATGGATGGGCACACACATTCACAAGCCCTTTAGTCATTTTTTCTCAAAAGCAAGAGCATTCCTATGCCGGGCTAGCCCTATAGAGCTCAAAATACAAAGAATTAATATATATACATGGGTAGAAGTGACAATAGGATTGACAAGCGATATATTGAATTTTTAGAGAAAAAATATCAAGTGCATACAGTTCAGTTGCTACTATGCAAGGTGTCCCAAAAATATTGAAACACGATTTAATTCTTTACCTGTTAGAGATAAGTGGGCAATGTAAATTGCAAAAAATGTTAAAAGTAAGGTGGGAAATAAGACTACGTTAATGAAATTGTCCTCCCATTAATGTTCAAAAAGTTACACTTTTTAAATTTTTATTTTTAATGCAACAAGATCATTAAACAAACCCACATATCTGTATCTTTAAAATCAACTGAATTATGATAAAGGAAAAAAATCTGACTTATGCCACTTTTCTGTACCATGTGAAAGGCTGTTTCATCAGTGAAAAAAGGGATCATAAACAAATTGACGATGGAAATTGTTTAGATCAAAAATACGTTAATATGTGTCAAATTTTGTTTTTATCACAAATGCATCTAAATAAAGCATTACACAGATAGAGATCATATAAAACAGTGGTACTCACTATGAAGTTGGGGCACATAATTAAAATATGCATACATTGATAGAAGACCACTGATTGGGACAAATTTTGTTAATACTAGAAATGCAATTCACAAAATGTTTTCCTTCAACTCCAATACATAACCGAGCTCTTCAAATAACGGTTCTTTAAATATTTTGTGAGTTTTTCACCACTAATATTGTTTCAAGCACCTATCTTTTGTTTACGGTCATTTGCGTTTAGTGGGCGAGTATTATAAACCAGTGTTCGAAGACAACTCCATAAGTAAAATTCAAGAGGGGTTAAATCAGGGGATCTGGGAGGGGGGGCATTCTGTGGCTCCTTTCAAACCAATCCGCTGTTTATCAAAGTTTTCGTTGAGCCAGTTTGTCACAATTATAGTCTGGTGTGCAGGTGCGCCATCTTGTTAATAATACATGTTTTTTAGAAGCGAAAATATTGTTGTCTATATAAAATCCGTTACAGTACCGTTTAAAATAAGCTGCATATATTTTTCAGCTGAGTCCCTTCAAAAAACACAGGACCAATCAGTTTTCCATTCCAAATTCCACACCATACAGACACAGAAAACTTTCTTTGGTGATGTATTTCATGGACAAAAAATGGTTTCGTACTATCGCAATAATGATCACTCTGAATATCGGTTGCTCCATCTTCCATAAACAAATATTCATCAGTCTACAGAATGTTCTGAACAAAGTTTGAATTGATGTCTTGTTGGATTAACAACCAGTTGCAGAATGCTACACACTGGTTAAAATCAGAGGGATGAAGTGCTTGAAGTCCATGAATACAAAATGGATGCCAATGATATTTTTCAAGTGTTTTAGCAATTGACATCCTAGGTAGCTCCGAAGTTTCGAATGCAAGGTGCTTTTCAAAATTTTTGTATTTTCCATGTATATTTCTTGTATTATTTTATAGTAAGTTCATTTACCATTTTATGTTTTTATGAAAATTTGCTTTAAACTGGTCTCTCTATATATAAATATTCCCTGTTTTTACTATTCATGTAGCCACTGATGAAGGGCGCATATACGCTCGAAAGCGCTCTGGCAGTTTTTAATATATGTTTTATACATCTTTTAGGATGTTTTAAATAAAAGACCTTTCGTTTTAAAGACGCTTTGCCCTTGATTTTATAATAATTTAACTCTGTATACTGTTACCACCACCCTATGTATACAATACATCACGACAATTCAATCCACCATAATTTAATCATTTAAAATATAACTCAAGTTTCTAACCTAATGCATAAATGAACCATGACAATATCCATAACTTTCCTTTTATTTATTTTTTTCTCCATGGAAACACCGTGCGTCTGCGCGGGCATGAGGGTGAAAAACTTCTTTAGTGGTTTTGCTGGCAAATTAAAATTTGAAAATTCTTAAAATCCAGACCTTGCAGCTACTTTTTATTATTTCTTGATCATATTGGGCTTGTAAGAAAGTCTGACTTTTGAGCTTTCTAAAGATATAAATTATTAGTCGAAATTGTCGGTACTTTTCCCGACGTGATGATTTAAAAACTGAAGTTCATTTTTTTGAGGCTAAAATGACTTTTGTTTCAAACAAAATCTTTTGCCAAATTTCGTAGCTCTGAGACACGCGGTCGCTGAGCCTATAGTGTATAAGACAGACACACAGACAGATATTGCCTTTTATTATACAGAAGCATAAATCGGTGTTAATTCCAAAAGCTCGTTATTTGTTAAAAATACCACAATGCACAACCAGTTACATGTTCTTAAATCGTCAATTCAAAACTAAACATGCTGACAATTCACTGAATGATTTCCAATCTCTTATTTTGGTATAATATTAAAAAAAAGTTTAGTTGTATTGAATAGAAATAATACTGGAAATAAATACGTAAATTAAAAAATAAATCATCTGCATTTCATTCGTCAGTTTTTTTAAAAATTATTTTACTATAAACATTTGAAACAGCTAAATTAGAGTTAAAGGAAAGAAAAAATAGTCTGAGTTCTATTCTTTGTTTTGAAAATTTATGTTAAATTTCAAAATCAAATACATACTTGCATTTGTTTACTTATTTATTTTAATTGTTTCAAATAAAAAATGGCATGTCTCAATGTGAAAAGTACTTAAGAATACATGATGGCATCATGAGCATACGCAGAATTCGCAAAAATGTTTCCTATGTATTATCATCCAGTTTTATCTTTTTTGTGATATGTCACAAATTTACATTTCTAATTTGATATAGGGTCCACATTCACAATGTTCAATTAAATATAACTAGCTCAATTTTAAAGATACAGATATGCGTTTTTTTTTTTAACGATCTTGTTGCATTAAAAATAAAATTTTCTGATAGACCAAATTTGTCTAAGGGGGGTTGTATAAAAATTTAAAAAGTGTAACTTTTGAAAATTAATGGGAGGACTATTTCATTAACATAGTCTTATTTCCTACCTTACTTTCAACATTTTTGCAATTTACATTGCCCACTTATCTTCAACAGGTAAAGAATTAAAGCATGTTTCAATTTTTTGGGGACACCCTGTATATTTAAAAATCATCTCGTTATAATTTTTAATCGTGGGAAATTAAGTAATACAAAATATATAAAACGAACCTTCAGACAATACCATTTAACATAAATAAATACTTCACTTACTGTTTTTACTTTATTGTTTCATTATAAACATACATTTACTTTCTCTAATAACTCACAAATTATTTAGATACATTTTTTATTAAGTTCATCATTAGTAATTTTTAGTCTTTTGTTGGCGGCATTTATGAGAGTTTGAGCTGCTTCAATTTCTTTCATGCATTTCTGTTTTAATCCTGTTTGCAGTCTTCCATTTCCTTCATCAATCATTGCCTGATCACTTGAAATATTCTCCTTAATATTGCACCCCCCCCCCCCAAATAATTGATTTTATACCAGTGTTTGGGAAAATATTCCACAGCCATTTTTAAAAATAGGATAATATGTGTTGAAAAAGATATTAATGGACTCCCTGCGATTTACGAGAACAAACACCGAACTGTGCAATCACACTGTTTATGCGAAAATTAAAAAAATAACAATTTAGGGTTTTTTGCCAAATTAGACAACTTTTTAAGAAGCATAATTATTACTTACTATTTTTGAAAAAAGCGATCATGATACTAATTTACATCAAATATAGCCGTAAATCCCTGTTATGTTGATTCGATTGGAATTACTGTGTATGCGGCGGTAAATTTACACTGGTCTAGACTTCCTACAAAGACACAAGGCAATTTTCCGTAGGAAGCTATGCAAATTCCGTAATCCGTAGTATGATGCTTCCGGTAGAAACTATGGAGAAATCGTAGTAATCGGCGTATCTGTTTTTGCTCTTAAATTATGTTGTAGTGCTTTGGTCTCCAGCGCTGCTGCTTGGGGTGGTCAAGGATTGCCATCGGTAATGGTAATGATTACATGCATCCCTTTATTAGTTCTGGTTTCGCTTTGTTGTAACAAATACCCCCCAACCCCCAAGAAAAATATTATTACGGATTTGCATAGATTCCACGAATAGTAGAAATTAGTGTAAAAAAAGCAAAAATGTACAATGTTTGATGTAATTATCATGAAAGGCTATTTCCAACATCAGTATTTACGCGTTATTGTTTTTTGGTAGCACCACCTATTGATTACATTAAGAAATAAAAGATCACAATGTTGATTTTCGAGGAGTATTCTCTAATTTTCAGGAGTTCAGGGCTAAAACAAATGGTTCTAAGGGCCCTCAGAAAAAAAAAAAAAAAAAAAAAAAACTCCTTAAATCTAGGAGTTTTTAAGGATTTTCAAGGTGTATGAACCATGTTTTTGTTAAAAATTAGAAATTACTTTGGGTATTTCAAATTATGATAAAATACTGCTAAAAGTCAATAAGCATGTACAATTATTTATTGGAGTCAACTATACAAATTTATATTTTGAAAATTTAATTAAGCCTCAGAGCTATTTAATTTGAATGATTTAAAAATAAAAATTAATTATAAAGGAATTATTCTAAAAATTATGCCAATGCAATTCCAAATGCAGTTCGGTTCTGATTGTGATTGCTGTAATCATTTGGGACGTGTAACATATCAAATATAGTAATACTATTTGTAGTACTGTGTGTGTATATGTATGTACATTGAAACCCAAAACGGTCCCAAGGGTGGTCACTTTAACCAGGTTTCACTGTATATGTGTGTGTGTATGTATATACGAGGCATGTTTTTTATGTAAGTACCGTTTTGCGATTCCGCCGCCGCAGCGCTACGGTCGGCGTTCCGCGCTGGTTACCTACATCTCTTGTCTACGCACTGACGCCATTACAGTCTGATTCTTCATTGTATACGTTGTTTACTGAGTGTTTAAGATGCCTCCGACAATCGTGAGTCCCGCCGATTGTGAAGTACGGGCTGTTATACGATTTCTTAGTGCTAAAGGCGTAAAACCGATCGATATTCATCGTGAGATCTGTGAAGTTTACGGACAAAACATTATGAGTGATGGAATGGTAAGGAAATGGGTGAGAGCATTTAAAGATGGCCGCACAAATGTGCATGATGAAGAACGGAGTGGGCGTCCTTCGGTCTTTAATGAAGATTTGGTGCAGAAAGTGGAAGAAAAGGTGAGAGAAAACAGACGCTTTACAATTTCATCAATGTGCGACTGGTTTCCTCAATATTCTTGTAGTGTTTTGTATCGCATTGTGACCGAGAACTTGAATTACCGGAAATTGTGTTCACGTTGGGTTCCAAAAATGTTGACGGATTTGCACAAAACCCAACGTTTAGGCAGTGCATTGACTTTCCTTGAGCGGTACCACAAGGAAGGTGAAGATTTTTTAGACCAAATTGTTACTGGTGACGAAACATGGGTGGCCTACGTCACACCAGAATCAAAACAACAATCCATGGAATGGCGACATTCATCATCACCCAAAAGAGTGAAGTTTAAGCAAACAATTTCTGCCCGGAAAATCATGTGCACAGTTTTTTGGGACAAAAAAGGAGTATTGCTAGTGGAGTTTCTGCCTCGTAATGAGACAATCAATGCAGCGTCTTATTGTGAGACATTGAACAATCTGCGTCGTGCAATCCAGAACAAAAGACGTGGCAAGTTGAGTAAGGGTATCGTTTTGCTGCATGACAATGCCCGTCCACATGTGGCTAATCGGACCAAAGATCTCATCAAATCTTTTAAATGGGAAACTCTAGATCATCCTCCATATAGCCCTGATCTGGCGCCCAGCGACTACCATTTGTTCCTGCACTTGAAGAAACACCTGGGTGTTCAGCGCCTTCAAGACGATAACGAAGTCAAAACAGTTGTGATACAGTGGTTAACAAGTCAGGCGGCAGAATTTTATGAGGAGGGTATTCAAAAACTGGTGCCACGTTATGACAAGTGCCTCAATATTCACGGAAATTATGTAGAAAAGTAGATTAAGGTACAGGCTTTCATGTAGAAATAAAATTATTGCGATATCTTTGCACGTCTTTTTTTAATTCCAAAATGGTACTTACTTAAAAAACATGCCTCGTATATATATATATATATATATATATATATATAGGCAGCCCCAAACTGTTTTGTATATATAGAAAATTGAGTGATCTGAAACGCTCTACCAATTTCTATGTACACCTTTACATTATTAAAATCGCATTTCACAAAGGGATTATTCCCCTTTCTTTCCTTCCTATGCAGAAATCATTCAATATAGATTAGCGAAGCAGAGTTTATTTTTTTTTGCTATTCAATAGTGATCCCTATTACATTACATAGTCAAGTACTTGCTGGCTCAAGAAATGGAGAGTAGGGAGCACCCCGATAGACCCTTTGTTTAAACAAAACAACCCCACAACTGATAATTAGAATCATCTGAATATAAAGAAATCTAATCCCCTGAATTTGCCCTTTTCCAAGAAATTTCTTATTTAATCCATTCTCCCCAACATTCCTTTCCGTACCCATAAAGAAGAATTAAGTTTTCATATATTTTCATGAAATAGCACAAAATCCAGATATGTTGCCTACCTACTTGTTCTTTGTATCAATTTTTGGAGCAGGCACAAAACTCACTTTTGGAGCAGCAAATTTACAATCTTTAGGAGCAGTAAATTTTAAATATATTTACTTGTACCTAATATCCGTGAAATTTTTTTTAAAACTACTGCTGATTTTTCAATGTGAAATTCTCATAGTTTTCTAGATTTACCCTGTTGCCTTGGCTAATTCAATTAAGCAAAATTCAAGATAGTGCATACTGTTACTGTGACAAAATTTTTGGATTAATTGATATTTATTATAAGGATATGAAGGTAAAAACCAATAAAAAATTCCTCAGTTTTATATTATTTTGAATGCATAAGTATACAGCTTCAACTTTTAAATGCAGTTTCTCTATCGTGCAAAAGAGTTTTAAAAGCTTAGCTATTAAAATTGTTTTGAAACTTGGCACTATGCATTTTGCGATTATGCAATTTTACAAAAATGAAAATTTATGTTGTATTTTATTTATGTACCATATACAATTAAAAACTTAAATTAATATTTTTTCATAATATTCGTTTTTTTAAATTACAAGTTTCCTTTTCAAAATGTATATTTTAGATAAAATATAAGTTCAGAAGAAGATTTTCCCAAATTAAAAAAAGTGAGTGTAAGTGTAATTTGCTACAATAATTAGTCTTTCTGTTCTAGAAATGTATAAAATAGAATATATTTTAAATAAATTTATAAATTAGTTGAAACTTGTCTTGAATCATTGATACACAATTCTATCTTAGAAGGGATACTCTTTAGAAGGGGGGGGGGGGGGGGGGGGGGGGCACAGGTTTTAAGGTGGGAAAAAGTTGAAAAGCACGAGAAGTTTCTTCAGACTGTTATTAAATCACAATTTACTTTTCTGTGCAGGAATAAATAAATGTGTAAGATATATTAATTTATTACTATTTTATTTATTGTTTAATGCATAATTCAATAAAAAATATATACTTTAAAATAAACATAATAGGCGATGCGGTGGTCGAGCGTTTCCAAGCAATAGTTCAACCGTCGTGTTGTGGGTTCGAGTCCCACATAAGGCATGGATGTTGTGTTGTGGGGCGCAGTGTGTTTCCCCCCCCCCTCTGGTGCGCATGGGGCAACATCCTCGGACAGCTAAATGGTTCATGTTCTGGTCGATGTATAGGCAAATGATGAGAGTCAAGTGCCTGGCCATTTAATTTAAAAAAATAAATAAATAAATAAAATAAACATAATAAAACAAATTTACGACTTCAAAATCTGAAATTTTGTAAAACAGAGAAAAATGCCTTTAAATTTAAAGTACAGCAATGGAATATCTCATTGCTTAAGAGTTAAATTAAAAAAATTAACCTTTAGAATAAACCAAAATATGAAAATAAGTTAGTTTAGTTAGGCTTAATGTGCAATAAATAAGAGGATGGTCATGGATGGAAAAAGATAATTGCGTACTCTTGGCAATGCCAGAGAATAAAAATTGAATTGCACAATTGTTGGGTTAGTTTTAGCTATTTAATAATTTTAAGAAGTTTGTTTTTAATTTAAACGTGTTCAGGTCTTATTTACATAGTCATTCTCTTTTACTTATCCATTTTCCAATTGCTTAGGTTTTTGATATTCTTCTGTTCCAAATAGGTTCTATTCCAGTTATTATGTTAAAAATGGCGAAAGTTTGTTCTTTTTAGGTTTTAGCAATTTAAATTTATTTAAATTGGCTAATTTGTAATTCCATTTATTGGCCATTTTATTCCCTTTGATTTGATTCCAAATTTGTTGTTGTTCTCGGTTAAGAATTCGTTGATTTATCACGATATTTCATTTTATTCTATTTTCAGCATATTAAATATTTCAGAATAATCTATTTTTAAATTATTACCGAATTAGTATATTCCACATCATTTCTTTTTAATTTTCGTCTGCTTTAAAATTCCTATTATCTTCTTTAAAATTTTGAGTTTTTGATTGGTTGACCGTAATATTAAAATCATCTGTCATTAATTATTTTATCGGTCATTGATAATTTGGTTTACAACATGTGGCAGCGATGTTTCGCAGTATATAAATAAATTTGCGCTCTTTTTCACTATCTTCTTTTCGCTCTTCTCATTTTATTGATTGGAACTAAAAGATGTAAGTTATTTATTGTTTGTCCTGTGCTGTGCCGTTTGACACACGTTCTGAGGAACAAACATTTTATTTCCCAGCCCTTTAATTTTGTTCTGTTCATTTTTCCTGCCGTGGAGGCGATGTTTAGTCTAAACACTCAAGAGCCTCTGAATTTATTATGTCTGCAAAAACTGAAATTATGTTTTGATCTCCTGTCTGTTGAGCGCAAGGTGGTTGATGTTCACTACAGTGATAGTTTAGTTCAGGAGGTCGGATTTGTTCCTTCATAATGAACTGAGTCGTTTAATTTTTCTGAGTCACAGGACCGGACTTCCAAATGTTTACTTCTCGGGTTTTCATGACGGAACCGTCTGTATTTTTGGTTCCGGACGATGTCCACTGGCACTCTGCTACCTTCGGCTAAATTTTTCTATGATGTGAAGGATCTGTCCATTTTTATGCTGATCAAGTTCCGGGAGTGTTCTTTTCGTGAGGTGTTGGAGCACCATATTCCATTTAAATGGTTGGACTCACTTGATGTACCAATGCTTTACAGGAGATACGTCTCCACTGGCCTTTTCTGGAGCAAAAGAAGACTGCACCCAAGCTGATGATAACTGACATCGATTTCATCCTCAAGACTTTATTTTGGCCATTCGGAGTCTTTCCATGTATGGGTAATATCATTTTTTTTTATAATTTATCCTTTTGCAGTATTTAAAGTTTAATTGAGTTGGTATTGAATAAGACCCCTTTACCTATATATTTTAGGTCACCTGAACCTGGGGTTTTCTTTAACTTTTAGTTGAAATTTCCCTTTTGCTAACTGATGTTCTTTTTATTCTAAATTCTAGTTTGGCAAATAATTGTATAATTTTAACATGGTTAACTTTAAATTTAATATTCTAACGCTTTTACTATCACTTTACGACCGGCCTCCTTATACTTTCAATTTATTTATTAATTTACTTAAAATGTTTAATTTGATTTATTTAGTTAATGAGATGTTTTAAAAATTCTTTAAAAAGTGAAGTAAAATTTTAATAAACGTTAGATTTTGAAAACTTAAACTCTGTGTCTCTCCTTTTTCTTTAAAGTGTTCTTATTTTTTGTAGTTACATATTTGTAAACTTAGGAATAACTGGTCAACTGGCATATTTTCAGATATATTTTAGATGAACTGTACAAGTTTTAGAACTTTTGGAATGTTTTCAGAATTGAATGATTTAATATATTTTAGTATATCATAAAGCAAAAATTCTACCGGACACAATAGCATTTAAGAAAAAATAATTTGTTTAGTAAAATAATTGTTTATTTTAACTTGCAATACAAAAATAAAATGGTTTTATTGCTCTGGAATGGAATCATTTGAAGATGAAAGTGGATGCAAACTGATACCAATGCTTAACAATTTACTGGAAAATGAGATGAAATAAATGGTGTAAGATTTCCCCCGTGAATTCGCACATTTTTCGGAAATAATTGAAAAAGTTGGCACTAGAAAATGTGTAAAGTATCGATGTACACATGGTAATAGCAGGAACTTTGGAAAATTTGGGGAGAATTTTCAATATTCGCCAAACTTTTCTTTTCTATTGAATTTTGCACAGGTCGACGCAAAATATATGGAAAACACGAAAATTGGCACAATTTAGTTTACTATTTGCATAAGAATGGTGCAGCCTATTTTGAATGAAGCAGCAATCGCATCATTGCTAGTAACCTTTCTTTCAAAATAGTGTCTTTAGTTGCCAATGGTAACCCTACAAACACATGTCACTTTTGACATGAGGTCATAATGAATATGCATAGAAATCTCATAATCATGTCAAACAGATCTATCATCTATTGGAAATTTGAAGTCATTTCCAAGAAATTATTGAAGTTTTTACAAACTATAAAGTTAAAAAAATTTTTTCTTTTCTTCTTTGGAACATGAAAATTGACAACTAGCAGACATTCAGTCATATATTAAGTACTCAGAAAGAATTATATCTACTTATAATAAAACAGAGTGCGTGTCTGACGAGAAACGCTTCCGAGACAATCCACTCCTCAAAGGGATAGCCAAACCTACGGTTTGTCCAAAACGAATTAAAGCCTGTGAGTTTATATTTGAAAAAGAAAAAAAAAATATATATCACGTTGCTAAGAAACAGAATTAAACCCAAATAGTGAGTTATTACACCAGTAAATATTTTTCGATTTAAATAATATATTTATAAATATATATTTTTTTTGGAATTGCATGTTGCATTGGATCATATCATTAAGGCCTTTGGGTTTAATGAGTTTAGATTATTGATATTTTCAAATTCTTACACAATTTGTTTTATTTTGTGGAAACATTTTAAAATCCATATATTGTAGTACGGGTACATCTTTTAATACATGGGTATAATCTTCTAATCTACAAAAATATAAATGATTCCGTCCATCCATCCCTGTAATGCTTGGCAAGAGATTTGGCGGGCTTTTTTTTTTAATGTTGCAAAATTGATGAAAATGTTGTTCAATTGCTAAAAATATTGTTAAATTGATAAAAATCATACCAAATTAATGAAATTAGTATTGTAATGATGTTTCGGTAGTTTTTGACTGTCAGTCAAGTCCATCCTACTTGACAACAAATTTGGCGATCTTTTAAAATGTGGCCAAATTGTTCAAATATCATCAAATGAACGAAAATATCACCAAATCGATGAAACTGTTGTCAACTTGATAAAAATGACACTGAATTAATGAAATTAATTGCATTTTGAAACATAATAGTATTGTAATGATGTTTCGGTAGCGTTTATTTCTTAGTCCAACTATCCCACTTTCTAACAAATTGGCGACTTTTTAAAATGCAGCCAAATTGATAAAATGATACTAAAATCATGAAAATGACTCCTAACTTATGAATATTCAATATTTTGCAAAATGTTCAATTTCCTTGATAATCCCAGTCGCTTTGTGAAAATTAAATAATAGTTTTTGTAAATGGGTTTACAAACGGGACCAGGATGTTTTTTTCCCGTCAGATCTGCCTGTGAAGATAATTTTGTATACCGAAAACAGAGATTTTTATACATATTTAAAGGAGGATTAAATTAAATGTTTTAATAAAATGTTTAAAATAACAAAGTCATTTAAAGTATTATAGGAATATGCACATAATTCAAGTTTTAATTTCTTTATATTATATATTCCATGCAAAGAATGGGTATACTGCTAGTACAAAATAAAAATGAAGACAAATATATATTACCCATCCATTCAGACGACTCCAGGTTGGAACACGTTGACATAAATCTCTTAAAATGCGTATTACCATAACACATGATTGTAGTCCACTGGCTCTAGCCTGCAATAACAGTAACAACGATAAGATGGCATTCAAGGAAGGCAACTAAGAAACATACCTGAATTGCTTTAAGACAAAAACTTAACGAGAAGAAAGGAATCTAAGGTACATTAATGATGTTACAGATTAAAGTTGTCTCGAATGGAGAAAACTAGACAATGAAAGCACATTAAAGGGAGGGACTAAATCCTTGGAACAATGACTTAAAATTTCAAGTAAATTTAAATATTTTAGTAATTACTGAAACCTAAATGAAGCAAATTTCAAAAATTCAAGTTTAAAATTTTAAGTTCGTTTTCTAACACTTGTTTTCCCTACGCAGCAATTTAATACACAAAATGTACAAAGTATATATGCTTTCCTGGTTATAACAGCACTGCAGATAAATATGCAAGTTGAAAAAATTTTCTACATTTAATAAAGAGAGCACATTATCAACTTTTAATTTCAATATAATGCTGAATTATAAAATTTCCCAACATTTTACCTTTACCTAGAATTTACCTTACTCTAGAATCTGGAATTATTTGTAACATAATTGTAACACCAAAATAGATTCTAAAACTAGACACCCCCCCTCCCCAATATTATCATCAGATTTCACAGGTCTTAGCATACATATTATTCCTCATAATTAGATTTAACACAAAAATAAACTTCAGATAATCATCAGATGTCAAATGAATGGGGGGGGGGGGGGAAATAAAATAAATAGGAAAATCAATTTTAAATAACAATGGATAATTGTAATATTTATGTCTTAAACATGACACAGCATGGACACTGTAGGGTGTATAAAAAACAACATTTGAATTAATTTTAAATTGATATAA
This sequence comes from Amaurobius ferox, assembly GCA_951213105.1. Taxonomy (NCBI): domain Eukaryota; kingdom Metazoa; phylum Arthropoda; class Arachnida; order Araneae; family Amaurobiidae; genus Amaurobius; species Amaurobius ferox. The sequence continues at coordinate 23,910,720 of OX578149.1, forward strand.
GGCTGTTTTATTATATTTATATATATATCATTTAAATTGCCACTGCATCTTTATGTCCTTAATACAAAAAATTCCTTTTGTTCACCTTACCTTAATTTTAATTTTTAACAAGTTTTTTTAGTATTATATAAAAAAAAATTGCATAGTTCAGCTAAAACTTCTATATAGAATTAGACATGGTTTAAAAATTAAATTATAAATATACTAAACACTTTTAACATTTTTCAAAATGATGGTTTCAGTGCAATTGATGTGCTGCATAAGAAAAACTACAAAAATAAAACAAATTATTAATAATTTATATATATATATATATATCTCTTTTTTAATGTAATTCACCGTTTCTGACTAGTCTAAAACATTACAAACAAGTGGGACAAAATTTCAATGACATCAGGAAATGCTAGATGGTAGAATAAATACACTTCGAAATTTTCTATTTTAGTAAAACATTTTTCAATTTAATGAGAAAATTAGGTTCTGTTTAAAAACGTTTTCAAGAGCAAGTTGATCAGTTTAAATCAGAAATCCACAAAATGAAATTTGATGAGAAGTCAAAAAAGAAATTCATTCTCATAAATTTCAGTAACTGAATGAATATTTCTATTGTTAGTAGATACAAGGAGTTTATTATTAAACTGAATTGCAGAGTATGTGAGCCCTTGCTTTTGTAGATTTTTACTGTCAACACTTTTCATTAATGATTTGCTTCTCAATCTTCAACTACTAAACTCAGTTAGGGTTAAACCAGTTTCAATAGCTAAACCCAAATTCAAATAAGTAAACCATAGTGATTGAAGATTTGCTACACACAAGACTGCAGTTTATCATATGACCCAAACCTAATTAAAAAAAAAAAGAACCCTAAATATCTAGTAGTATAATTTTAAGCTATATCCACAGCACCACAAGTTTTGAATGCTCATAGCATTAATATGAAAGATTTCTTTGAAACATTTATACATGAGAAAAAATTAATGCATAATATAGAATGCTATATATATATATATATATATATATATATATATATATATATATATATATATATATATATATATATATATATATATATATATATATATATATATATATATATAAAGAAAAAGATAATTGTACCATACAGTTTCTAATATAATAATATTACACAGAGCTATGAGAAGTTTAAAAGGAATAAGCGATTTCATAATTTGATTGTGTTCTAAGAAAATTTAAATGAAGAATATTTTTACTTGGTTGAAAGTAAAAATATATTGCATTGAAATTTTCTTTTTACAAGTGGTTTTAAAGATTACAACTAATACTAGTAAGATTGAGAATGTAGATAGAATGGATTTAATATTGACATTACCTTTAGTATAGTACGGTGTAAAAGTTGTGAATTTATAATATTAAACTTCTTGAGCAAATTCAGGTATGCTAAAATTGCTGATAAATGTATTAAGATAAATTTTTAAAACCCTTAAGACATTTTATGACCACATATATATGCAAGGTTTGCATTCGAACATTCTATTAATATTTAAGTAACCTAATGCGAACTAACATTTTACGCGAACATTTGTATTGCTCTGAGCTTTATATATAAATCCGTAGGTTTAACAAGTTCTATTTAATTTTACTTTTGCATATATATTAGGTCTTATAAAATTTATTCAACATATTTGTATCTAATGCAAAAAAGTATGACAGACAGTGATTATGGATATCTTAATTTTGACTAATGAATTTTTAAGGAAATATATTTGCCTATCCATAATCACAAAAAATTTAATGACAATTGACTAGACATGCATTATGTAACCATCAATGTCCTTTTTTTGGACTTTCCAGCCTCATGTGTTGCAAGTTTACACTTGCAGTAACTTACATCCTAACCATTACGATTGCGAAGGACTTTTATATTGCTTGTTAATAAAATTTGACTATGTTTCAAACAGATTATTGTACATAAACGATTTTAATTACTACAAACTTACAAAAGAAGAAATTTAATCTTACATAACAGTGAAATCTCATATTTATATTTGGACCTTGAAATTAAATTAAAAAGAAAAAATAATGTACTAAATTTTCAATATACACAAGAAAAAATTACATAATAATTAACTGCATAAAAATAAAACAATTTAAAATTATACACAAATATGTACGCTTTAATTTAAATTTTAACAATTTTAAAAAACTCAAAAATAGTCAAAATATACCAAAGTACAATATATTAATACAAGGTCTCACTGTATAAACATCAAGTTATGTGTTAGATTGAATAAACATTTGTTTATGTTTCATAACAGTTTGAAACATAGATCTGAATATAGCTATCAATTTCTATTATTTTGAGCGATATTTATATCTAAGACACAGCACCCGTAATTCGACATAATTTACTTTAATAACAGAGCGTAGACATACATAAGGCTGAAAAGTAAAGAAAATTGCAAACCTGGAACCACTTGGCATGTCGTAAGGCGGCCAAGGCGTCCAGGCATTTCTGCCTGTCCAGAACATCCGGAGGGTCTTTAACAGTCTCTAGAAAACCAGATGATAGAAGACTGAGATTAGCACAAGGAGACTGAAAGGAATGGGTGTTTGACCTATGGGGGGTGCAAGTGTGTGCTGCCACTAACAAATTATAATCTTAAAGAATAGAGAAGGCATTATCAAATTTCTCAAAATTAGAAAAATGAGTCAAGAGAACAAAAATTGAATATAACAGTGCTACTTTTTCACAGCTAGTGATGGGCGTATTGACATATGGATACACCTGTATAAGATACTTATTGTGTATTAATACAATATCTTTCAATTCACATTGTATCAACTATTTTCCTCAATGTGTTAGTCTATTTTCTTTTCAGTGAATTTCTTTTTTTTTTTTTTAGAAAAACTAAAATAATGATTTTGTTTAACATACCTGCCAACATCAAGGAAAAACAAGGCCTATTGAGAGCAACCTTGTGCAGACGTCATGTTTCAAAATCTTTTTTGTTGAAACATCTTCAAAAATTACATAATGTGGCAAGTGTTCATTCTTAGAACTTTTCCCAAATAGTACAAAATGTCTATGAGGAGTTCATCAATCTTTAGTGAAAAGTAAGCAGCACCAAGATTACAGTCAAAACAATTGATTTCATTTCATTTCAGTTTTATAAAGATTATAGCCAGATTAAAAATGTGAAGATTCATGGTTAACACTAAACTCCTTGATATTAAATCAACGATGCTGATAAGCAGGACTAGAAGCTAGAATTTCTGTTTCTACCACATGCATTTTGCCCATCCTTCACAACCGCGACTTTTGGCCACCAGTTTTTTCTGCGAACTACGCTATACGTACTGCATTTTGCATAGGAGGAAAACAAAATGGCTGCCCCAAATCCCGACAAAATTATCCACTGCAAGAAATTTCATCAGAAGTCCTTAAATGTAGGGATTTTCTCTCTATAAATTGCATAAAATCAGGAGTTTCTCTGAAAACCCAGTAGATTTGGCAGCTATGTAAAAAGATAACAGCAATTCAACAAATTATCTTTTTGTTAAAAATTTCTAAACATGCTGAGAATGATGAAAGCTCTGAAAATAACTGTACCTTGAAAAAATGTTCAAAATAGCTTGGCTAAATATTTTTTTTTCATATATTAATTGAGTGATTTTAGAAATGTCTACATATGAGAGTTATGTAGTTTTTATATTTTTCTATATAACTGGGAATTTTGCATTTGATAAACTAGATACAATTGTTATAATTATTGTGCTCTCGAATTGTGTTTAATTATATTTTATATCTCTAGTGATATAGTATTGATAAATTGCTGAATGATATGTCGTATTGATACACCACATAAACATACCCATCACTATTCACAACACAAACTCCTTCAATAAAGGCAGCACAAATCACACTTAGCCCTATAGCATTCAAATAAAACACATGTAAACAAAACAGCACAGCATTCAATTAAATCTTTTATATTTTTTCTCTAACACTGAAATTAAGAAAAACATCCATAAGAAACTTAGCTAAAATAATTTTACTCAATAAATTAAAACAACACACACATTGACAACCCCCAGGGTGATCAAAAATCCTTCCAGGTAAGCCACCCACAGCATTCAACCTTCAGGATGTTGTTCCCCTAGAGTGCTTCAACAAAGTAGGGAACTAAATAAAATACATAGGTTACTTTCCACACTTCAGAGTTGCAGCACTTGGGTAAAAAGAAAACACTTTTTGAATAACTGAGCAACTATTTGATAAATATACATGTATGAAAATTGGGATTCATATACAAGCAATTTTAAAGCATAACTAGAAATACTTACTAAGAGAATGCTAAAATTAAAAAATTCTAATATATCAAATTTTAAGCATACACAAATCACAAACAGAGAATACTTCAATCAACACTATTTATGAATCATAACTTAGAAAAAGGCAATCAAACATGAATTATATCAAGCATTTAATTTAATACTGTAAATTTACTACATCAGTTTATATGAATGTTTTTAAATGTACAATTTGCAAATGATCAAAAGTCCTAGTTTAAAATAAATAGCTAACTAATGAGTATTAAAGTATTATATTAACAGCTGGTGCACCTTCTTTCTCAATGCATAACTAAATGAGTAAAGCATGTGACTTTGCACACAATCAATAATGAACTGGTTTAAAACGTAAAATGCAGAGCAAATCAAGATCTTGGTATGTGTTGTATTTTACATTATAAAGCAGTTCATTATCCATAACTAAATGGTTGACAATGTATAGAATAACAAATATATAATGATAAAAATACAAATTTAAATACATGAAAATAATTATGGAAACCTTTTTTCTTTATTTACTTTTAGCTAATTTACTTAATTTAATGTTTATTAATTTAAACTTGAAAAGCTTTTTCTCACTTTTAAATAGTTTAATATAAATTCAGACAATATGATGTAATTTTTTTTAGCAATTGCCACTTGTGGGAGTTACAGGAGAAATGGGAATAAGAAACATTCCTTGTTATAAGAGTTACACAAAAATCTTGTTTAAGACAGACTAGTTACTTCAGGAAAATTTAAGCAACATAATTACGAACAAATTAAAACCCATACAGCTGTTTTAATTAAAAATGCGCTGGATCCTCTTCTTCAGTACTAGACAAATCTAAAATCAAATAGATGAAATGGGTACCTTCAGACTAATTATGTGCACAACAACAGTGAGTAATATATTGTAAAGGACCTTTAAATTCAGCAGGAGTTGAACCACAGGTATTTTGAAATAATAATAACATTCACAACAAATGGGAATTTTGTCAAAAAATTGCACAAATTTTGCTGATTATTTACGCCTATATAAAAAGCTGTCAGAAAGGTTTATAAGATTACAATGCAAATTATTGGGCATTAAAAAGGTAGTTTTGGTTAGCACTTTTTCATTGAAATCAGGAATTTTAACATATCGTGAAATTCAGCACTCCCATATAACTATCAAATCTAACATTTTTTGACTATATAACCCAAGACTTTTAAGAACTGTGAGGTGGGGAAATCCTTGACCATATGTTTAGTTGGCATACCAGACGAGGCTAGAACCATAGAAATACTGACAGTTGTTATGCAATAATACTAGGATGGTAAGAGTTTGAGATAAAGCTGTGCAGCAAAACTAAAAATTTGAAACAAGATGCAGTATGTCTTAAATCCAGAATCCTCCAAACTTCGGTGATTCCAAATTTTGAACTTTTAGGTCATTTTTGGAAAAAGGAAAAAAAAATCACAGCTCTTATCCCCAAACCCTTGTAATTTTATTATTCTGAATTCCACAATATTTGAATATTTATGTAAAAACATGAAACAAAAACAAAGGGGGGGGGGGGGAACTCAAACAGAATTTTTTTTTAAATTTATCCTATACCTTTAAAACAATTTAAACTTTTTTAGCAAGCACATCTATAATGGTGCATTGTCTCCATTTTGTTTTCACCAAAGTAACATTTTCTTTTCTTAATGTCACAAAGCTCCTTTGTTCCAGGTCTTTAATAACATTGTTCAGTAATCCTTCTAAATTTGCCAAAGAAACCTTTTCATTAACATGAACACAATCCATATCTATATCACTATCTTTCTATTGCTGCAACAGAGACACCCATAAGGGGGAATGGACACCACTAGAGTGGAAGGGCCAGGACTGCTGTATTTTCTTTTGGGGTCTGGAGAAGATATGAAAAATCACGAAATATGAGAAAATCATATATGGAGGGAGAGCAGGAAAGGGGGGACTGTGATACATGTTTGAAGGGGGCTTACAATTTCTATGGGCAGCCCAGGCTGCAAGATAAATATATGAAAGCACAATTTACTGTTCGCAATTCAGATAGACGATGGAACAGGCACTTCTATGCCTTGTATTTCTGTTCTCTCCCTTTAAGATATTCCCCTAATTATTATCAATTATTTAACCCTTTGCGGACAGCAGAAGCACAAATTTGCCCTAAAGGACGATCGACACAAATGTGCGTCTCATATGGAATGTTTTTCATTGAATTTATTTGAATACTAAATGGCACTAAATGTCCATTCTAACATTTACAGCATATTTTGCTAATACTTGACTTGGTATAGGGGGGTCTCTATGAATCATCACTTCATCTAGAGTGGTAAAACATGGTTTCATAATATAAACACAATTTCTCGCAGACTCTGCTCTGTTATAATTGAATATGGGTTCTCGTTTTGATTTTAGTTTAATGATTAGTTAGCGTTGGTGAATTATTGGAATGCAAGAGTGTTTTCTTTCAAGCTTGCATTTTAGAGAAATGTGCGGTAGTGAATTTTTATTAGGTTATTTCAGATAAAAGAATGGCTGGGTCAAGACATCTTTCACGTACGGAGGAATATACTCGCATGGCAATCGAACCGGATATTTATGAAAGTAATTCAGATAGTGAAGATTCGAGGAACTTTGGTATTTCTGATGAGCACACATACAGTTTTTAAGAATGCAAAGCTTGCAAAGTTGGTCTGTGCGTGAATCCATGTTTTGAAATGCATTATACGTAAAAGGCGTATTAGTAACAACATTATTTTCTTCTTAGAAATTGTACATAACATCTATTAGCTATATAAGGTATTGAGTACAACCATTTGAATATTCTTCCAGTTTAACAAATAACTATTTTAGCAAAGTTAAGCATTTTTAATCATATTAAAATTTTTAATATTTAAATAAAAGATAATTTGTGTGGAACTTTTATATTTCAAGAGTCAAGCTTAGTGCAAAAAATGCACAGCCCTTTGGGAACAGTTTGCAAGCGAAACGCTCTGTCCTTTGGGCCACAGCACTACATGAATGCCGCCTTCCGCAAAAGGTTAATCACGTTAATGTCTAGAGCATTACATTTCATACATCCCTCCCTTTTTCTCCCAGCGCATCATGAAACAATACAGGCAGAGTTATGGTTCCTCAATAAGTAGGGGTAAGAGAAACCCATTCCTTCTAAAAAATAGATTAGCAGGTGGCTGCGGGGACCTCCTCTAAGAGTAGTTAGTTCTTTCACATTTTCAAAGAGGGAAGATTTTTTTATTTTATTGTTCTTACTTATGGTGTTAAAAGGACACACATATATTTTACAGTTTATGGGTGAATGGTTGGATAGTTTGACCATTAAAAAAAAGTTGTGCTAGTGTCTGGATTTTGGATAATTCCAAATTTTGGACACCCAGATGAGATGTTACATTGCAATAAAAATTAAGGATCTTTAATAATCATTGTAATAAAAATTAAGGATTAAGGGAAAATACTGTAAAATTCAAGCACTTTCAAGGGCCCTTTGAAAACCAAAATAAAATTCAAGAACTTTGTGGCAACTCGGTAATTTTAGCAACAAAAATTTTAAATTTCAGTACTGTTTCATAAAAATCGCAAACTCAAAAATAGCTTTTTTAATGTTTGTCATAAAAATAGTGAATTTTAATTCCAGGATGAGTATATTTTCCTTTAGTGCAAAAGTTTCAAAAACGTTTAAGTACCATGCAATTTTTTTTAAGGACATCAATAAACTTCTCATTACAAAATTACATGCATTTCTGGGAAAAATTATGTCACTAAAGAAATGTTAGTGAAAGCAAAACTTCTCATAAAAACAAACAACACAGATCCGTGGAACATATTCAGTCTCGACTTTTTAAGCACTCTCAAGGACTTAACCAAGAAAATGTGAATTTTCTATAGTACTATCAAGGCCTTGAAAATGGTCATCTAAAATTAAAGTACTTTCAAAATTTTCAAGCATTCGTATGTATCCTGTAACTCTTGTTTACAATTACCAATTTTAATACTTGCATTTTAACACATTATATAAAAACCAGTGAAATAAATGCATTTTGAATGCCTAGAAACTAAAAAATTATATTTATTCCGAAATAATAATGAAAATAGAATTAATTCCCTGCTAAAGCTATTGCACCATGGAACGACTCACTTTGCTATGGAGGTGCAAACATAGTATGGTCTGAATGGCAGTTTGTGCAATATATCTTGATTGGTTAGCCACATCACGTCTTACATGTCTTAACTAAGTGAGCATAGATATCGGTTGAGTAAGCTTGGAATGTAAACCAAGAAACTAAATCAGGAGTTTATCTGAAATTTTCTAGAAATTCGTTGCCAAAACTGAAAAAAGTAACCACTTGCATAAAATTAGTACTGAAAATTACTAGTAAAGTAATTAGTAGTAAAATTAGTATTGAAACACGCTTTAATTCTTTACCTGTTGGAGATAAGTGGGCAATGTAAATTGCAAAAATGTTGAAAGCAAGGTAGGAAATAAGATTACATTAATGAAATAGCCCTTCCATTAATTTTTAAAAAGTTACACTTTCTAAATTTTTACATGACTCCCTTAGACAAATTTGGTCAATCAGAAATTTTCTTTTTTTTAATGCAACAAGATCATTAAAACCCCCCCCAGCATATCTGTATCTTTAAAATCAACTGAATTATGATAAAGGAAAATATCCGACTTATGCCACTTTTTCGTACCATGTGAAAAACTGTTCATTAGTGAAAATAGGGATCATAAACAAATTGTCGATGGAGATTGTTTAGATTACAAAAAAAAAAGTACTTAATTATCGAAAAAGTACTTAGTTACTGAAAAGTACTTAAGAATCTGTGATTGCATCGTGAGCCTATGTGGAATTCGCAAAAATGTCTTCTATGTATTATCATCCAGTTTTATCTTTTTTGTGGTATGTCGCAAATTTACATTTCTAATTTGATATATGGTCCCCATCAATTAAATATAACTCGCTCAATTTTAAAGATACAGATGTGTTTTTTTTAATGATCTTGTTGCATTAAAAATAAAAATTTTCTGATCGACCAAATTTGTCTAAGTGGGGACTGTATAAAAATTTAAAAAGTAACTTTTTGAAAATTAATGGGAGGACTATTTCATTAATGTAGTTTTATCTCTTACCTTACTTTCAACATTTTTACAATTTACATTGCCCACTTATCTCCAACAGGTAAAGAATTAAAGTACGTTTCAATCTTTTTTGGAGACCTTGTATAGTTACATTATATAGAGACCAAATTTCTATTAATAGTGAATTTTAATTCCAGGATGAGTATATTTTTTTGTTTGTGACATCTAAAATTAAAGGCTATAATCTAGTTCTAATCAACAGTTTCTGCCATTAAAAATTAATAAATATTAGTAATACCTTACGTAGAAGTTTTAACACTAACAAAGCAACTATAATAAAATATAAATTAAAAGCAAATAAATCTAAATATATTAAGATCTTAAGTTGCTACAGTCATTCAAAAAAGTTAATTTATAAATTACCTTAAGGCATTTCCATGATAAATTTATATTGATACGAAAAATATTTAAAATCAAGAAGACTAAATAGAAACATACCTCCAGCACTGTTAGTATCAGTATTTGATTCTCGCATTACAGGAGAAGTCAAAGTTACAGTTACTGTTATCTTTGGTTCAGAAGCTGATGTGACAATAATAGCAGCTTCTTCCAAGCATCTTCTCACTTCGTATTTATCATCTGGAGCTACAGCCTAATAGAAAAATAACACTCAAATATATTTGTTATCCAATTTGAAAAAGCCAGATTTTTCTTTTGCATAGGTCAGGGTATGCATATTTTTAGAGGAATGTTCTATAGCAAGTATGGCAAATTGGTAAATATGATTTAGCTACACATAAAACAAAAATTTATGCATGCATGTTTCTTCGTATTACAATACATATGTTTGTACATTGAACATATGAAAACAATATATAAAAATAATACAATTATCAAATAATGGTACACATATGGATACACAAAAATAAATTAATATTTTTTATTCTTCCACATGAAACGAGCATAGATGGTTGTTCGGTCATTTTATTATTATTTTTTTTTTTTATATGTTTCTGCCATAGTTAGCATCATTTGTTTACTTTTTTCTTTTATTTGCCACAATTTTTTATCTGGGTCTATTTTTAGATGCCGGGGTGGGCCAAAATTTAGGTTTTCTGGGATTCACGTAAATGACTAGTCCAAGATAAGTAAGCACCCCCCCCCCCCCCACACCAAAGTAGACATTTTGAGCTTTCAGAAAAGTCAAATTTATCTTTTAAAACTGCACATACTGCTATTCTTACAAAATTTTCACAAAAATAATTGATATTTTATTTATAAGTACTTAAAGGTAGAAGAAAAAAAAAAAAATCCTCTAAATGGTTTATATAATTTTGAATGCATACATATGCACTATACAGGCTGCCACAGGAAGCACACAATGAAAATAGTTGCTTTAGTAGTTCAAATAATCTGAAAATAGTTGTCAAAATAGTCTCTCAATGTCTACATTTCAGTAGGAATTTAGCAGCAAAATTTGATAAATGTTCCAATGATAAAAATTTCATAATTCTAATATTGTTATGTAGAGAAATTGAACAATCAATGGTACTTACATGTTATAACAATATAAAATGACACCAACTACCTAATAACAGTACTCTTGACACTGAATTTAAACTATAATATTTACTAAATTTAGTATATGAATCAGGCAAAAGCAGAGATGATTATTACCATATAAGGATTTGAAACATCTTAGAGAGTAGATAAATGCTATTTGGGAGCAGGTCTACAAGGTTTAGAAACATTTTAACAAACTAAATTATATTTTCTACCATGTATTCAATAATTTTTCATCAATATAAAATATAAAAATAAAAAAAATTATTACATTTTGTAATATACGGATGGATTATAGTGTTTCACCTAGGCATTTCAGGAGGGCACAACGCCCTGCCCATTTTTTTTTATATAGTTGTTGGGGGGGGGGGGGGGGGGGGTAAAGAAGAGAAGGACATTATGATATACTAAAAACAAACATTCTATCATTCAAAATATTCTAAGTTCTCAAATTTCTTACTGAAAGTTCTTAAAACCTAAATGTCATCTGAAAATATGTCTGAAATACTTAAACCATTCTAAGTTCCTAAAAACCTTCTGAAATAATTCTGAAAAAGTTCTAAAGTTCCTCAAACCTAAAAACATTTTAGAAATAAACTGAATTCTTAAATTAACTGAAAGAGGACCTTCTGATATATTTCTCTCTGAAATATATCTGAAGACACTCTCTAAAATATAAACCATTCTAAGTTCCTAAAACCTGAAAACATTCTAGAAATAAACTGAATTCTAAAATAAACTGAAAGTGGACCTTCTGACCAGTTTCCCTACGTGTACAAATATGTACTCCTGTAAAATATAAGAATCGACACTTTACCTAAAAATAAAAACATTAAAAGTAAAAGAGAGAACACAGATTTTAGGTTTTCAGAAATCTAATGTTTATTAAAATTTTAAACTTCACTTTTAAAATAATTTTCAAAACATTTTACAACATATCATTAACTAAACAAATCAAATAAACAACTTAAATAAATAAATAAAAGGAATGGCCGGTCGTATAGTGGTAGAAAAAACGTTAGAATATTAAATTTTAAAGTTAACAATATTAAACTTATACAACTATTTATCAAAACTAAAATTTGGGATAAAAGAACATCAGTTAGCCAAAAGGGAATTTAGAACAAAATTTAAAGAACCACAGGTTCAGGTGACCTAAAGTATATAGGTCAAAAGGGGTCTTATTCTATGCCAGCTCAATTAAATTTTAAATAAGGCAAAAGTAAACTAGTCTGAAACTTGAAGGAAAAGAATTATATCACCAAGGCTCCAAGAAACTGCAAAGTTCAGTGGGAGGAAGAATCATCAGAAGAGTCACCAAACGTAAAGCAGATACAGAGAACACCAGAAGAGGAAAATCCATGGCACAGGGTCACAATTATGTCCAGCAGAAAATCCGGAAAAAGGCCGTTCCACGAGATTCAACTCAAAGGGGATTCTCCACACCAGCTGGACGTAGAGTAATAAAAATCATTTCTCTCAACTGCCGCACCGGACTACTGACATCAAAATGGAGAACTTAATATATGTCCGTCAATTGGGCTGGGAAATGCGAACTCCATTTATCATAAATAGAACTGGCAGCTTGTCAGGTTAAACAAATTTCTAAATGGCTGGTAAGACTTCCTCAGCCGACATCACATAAATCGTGAAACATCTTGGATCATTATTTAAATAATATGAAACTAATTATCTAGACTCTTCATTCCGTTGTAGCTTCCAGACATAAACAACGTCAGAGAGCACAGTGGCAAAGGACTGCTGATTGATTATAAACTAAACAAATCAATTTACATCTTGAAAAACAAAACACACATCACAGCCAGGAATAATGATACATTTCAAGCTGAATTCGAACTACGGCTCGCGCCGAAGCGCTGAAAACAACAACTTTGACAGATCACATCTCAGGTTCTAATCAATAAACAGAAGAGAAAAAAGAGAGCGGAAAAATGCGCGATTTTGCTTATATACTGCGAAACATCGCTGATACAGATTGTAAACAAAATTATCGATGAACGATAAAATAATTAATGACAGACGATTTTAATATTACGGTCAACCAATTAAAAACTCGAAATTTTAAAGAAGAGAAATGGAATTTCAGAGCAGACGAAAATTAAAAAGAAATGAAGTGAAACAATTTGGAAAATATGAATTCGGCAACAATTTAAATATGGACGATTCTGAAATATTTAAAATGCTGAAAATAGAATAAAACCGAAAAACTGCAATGAATTAACGAATTTTTAACAGAGAGCAATAAATTTGGAATCAAATTAAAGGGAATAAAAAGGGCAATAAATGGAATTGCAAATTAGCCAATTTAAATAAATTTAAATTGCTAAAACCTAAAAAGAACGAAGTTTCGCCGTTTTTAACACAAAACCTATGGAAAAGAACCTATTTGGAACAGAAGAATATCAAAAACCTAAACAATTGGAAAATGGATAACTAAAAGAGAATGACTATGTAAATAAGACCCCTGAACACGCTTAAACAAAAAGCAAAACTCCTAAAATTGTTAAATATCCAAAAGTATAACCCAACATAGTGATAAATGTGCCATGCCCATTTTTTCACAGTAGTAAATGCTCCCTGTCCGTTTTTGTACAAAGATAAATGCGCCCTGCCCCCGTTTGGTTAAAAAACTCAGGACTAGGTGAAAAGTTCCTTCCTTCCGCTATTGATACGTAGGAGCATGACTCCTTATTTTCTAGTTCCTGAAACTATATCTTCTGGATTCTTTATGCAGAAAAAACACACATACCCCCTTCATTGATGAGTTGATAAAACCTCTGCCTACAGCCAAACACGTGCGAAGAAGTTCTTGTTTTTCATATGGCTCTATGCTATTTGTGTCACGTATGCGAGTATTACCGTATATATAGTCGAGTATAAATCGACTCCTCTACTTTCAGAGAAAAAAAAAAAATTCTGAAAAATTCAAAACTGGAGTATAAGTCGACCCCCCCCCTACTTTCAGAGAAAAAAGAATCCCAAACTCGTGTATAAGTTAATTCCAAAAAGAAGGAAAACTTTTTATTCCGAATTATTCAAAAACACTTTAAAATGAAAAAAATATATATATGTATATAATAATAAAATTTAATTTTCAGAATAAAAACTTCATCTGAACCCTTTAAAGTCCGATTCCAAAGGCCTATGACATATGAGAGTTGTTTCCGGTCCGTTTTGGAGACGCTCGTTCTTGTGTGACAGGCTCCATTCTTTAATTCCTAGCACACAGTGTCCTCAAAACGGACGGGAGACCACGCATCCATGTCTCTCAAGTGTCCTTGACCTACTGCGCAATCAAAATAATATCTGGCTTCTACTCGTTATTTAAGCTGACTTTTTAGTTAACCCCCAACACAGTTGCTATTAGATACTCTCTTCAATAAACAAAACAAAGAAACATTTTCAACTTAAAATCCTGCATTATAGTTTTAAACAAACCGTGTTACAGAATTATTTCTGAAACGAGCTATTTTTTTTGTCAAAAATGATCGGCCGTAATTCGAGAAGCGAGTGATAAACTTAACTTCAAATGAAAATGTATGCATATTTTTTTTTATGAAGCGATACTTTGGTAGTCAGGAGCATTCGGGAGGACAGTGACTCACAGGAGAGTTTTGAAGTGCAGAGAAATTCGGAGTCCGCTATTGCATAATTGCTACCGCATCATTTTAGAATGGATTGTCTCAGAGAGAAAAATAACTATGTTTTTTTTAAGACTCCGCGTATAAATCAACCCTATTTCTCGACTTATAAACGAGTATATACGGAAGTGCTTGTGCATGTAATGTGACCTATATTTTGATTTTATTTTAACCACTGATTTTGCTGCTAGAATCTGTGTAGGCTATATTCATAAAATCTGGTTTAACAAAATAAATTTTAGTTATTTTGAAAAATTTGGAACTAGCTTATTAAATATATATTTAATAAGCTAGTCAAATATATATTTAATAAGCTATTTTAAATACATATAGAGCTGAATTCAATGACTTAGGCTGTGATCAAACAAATCCCCCCCCCCCCCCCCCCCCCGTTAAAAATGCCAATTTCTTTCAGCTACAGTGCCCTCTTTATGAATGAGCAGCCTGCCCCTTTCTTAGTCTAGGGGAAACACTAGATTATACTGGGGCTGCCCTAAGTTAGACTATGTTGCATAATTTCATACAAGCTTTATGAATGTGGTGTGTTTTAATTTATTATCCAAATTTACAAACCCAACAATAAATAAATTATTCCTTTAAAATTAAAAGAAAATTAAGGTACTTAGATACTATATTAATTTAATGATATGCATTGAAGATAAATAACTAAAATTTTAGTAGGACAACTTACTGTCAATTGCTTGGGAAGATTGTCAATTACTTTTTCAAGTAGAGTACGTGTAGGCTTTTCAGCACACATGACAACAAGTTGCACACTTAAATCACCAGTTAAAACTAATCCTTTAGCCAGAACACCAACACGCATCACTCCTTTCAAAACTCTGTATGGTTGAGCAGCTTCTTTGTTCTCCTTGTTCCTATAAAATGAATGTGACTCAGTTTATTCGCTTATTACAGATGACAGCATTGATCCTGTCTGCTGTGAAATGTGCTTTGTTAAAGTTGTATTTTTTTTTTTATATCCTAGATATTTTGATTTCCAAAAGAGGTATAGTATGATTATACTAGTTACAGGGTTCATACTCTTTTACAAGAACCCATTTCCAGGAGGGTTTGAGCACTTTTCCAGGAGTTTTTCTACACATTAAAAGTAAAAGCGAAACCAAGATTCTGCAGATGTTTCTCTTTCAGTCATGCTTAGTTTTATACCAACTACAACACCACGCTGGCCATACAAAAATTTGTCTTGAATTACAATGCACCAATAAAGGAAAAGTTTGCCAATTTACACCCCATAATTTATTAAATATCAGTGATGGAACAGAGTCCATTAACAATTTTTTTTTCTTAACCATGTCTTTTAATAATTTTTTTAAATGAATCTAACCTCAACTTAGATGGTATGGTTGGTAACCAAATGTTTTGTTTTCCATTTCTCTATATATAATTTCTTTGAAACTCAATGCTTGGGGAGGGGTCAACAACCTCCCCAAGCATTGGGTGGGGGCTTGGGGAGGAGCCTTGACCCACAATCCCCCTCCTTCAGCAATGCCTCTGCTCACATTTGCTTTGTACTGCTGTATATTGCTGCTTTGTATTTTCACCAGATTTATATGAATAATGGCTGCTTATAGTTTCAGTAATATAGGCAGGAAATTTTCATTTCGTAATGACTAGAGTGGTTCAATTTGAGATAAAAAATTTGTTTTCAATGATAATCAGAAAAATATTTGATCAAACATTTAAAATTTTTATATGAAATGTTAAAATGTTTAAACTAAACAAAATATGAATATATTAGTCTTCATTACTAAACAAAAAAGAAATTACAAAATCCTTAACCCTTTCGCTACGGTTGGCACGCCCGCGTGCCGGCTACAAACTTGCATTCAAGGACGTACGGCACGCACTCGTGCCGGAGAGAACTTTACCCTAAACGCTGAGTGGCACGTATTGGCGTTTCTACGTGAAACGTTTTCATTTGAATTTATTTGTCTACTAGATGGCGTTAAATGCCCGTGGAAGCAACTTAAATGTATTTTATAGATGTTTGACCTTGGCACAAGGAGAATCCAATGAATTATTTCTCCATTTGGAGCGGGGAAACATGGTTCTGCAAAATAAACAGAGCACTTTTCGCAGCATCAACAATTTTATGATTGAGTTCCGGGTTTCCTTTTGATTTTAGCTTTTAATGACTTCGTTGGTGAATTACAGGAATATAAGAAATTTTTTTTGGGGGGTGGGGGTGTTAAAGAAATGTGCAACAGTGAAATGATTAGACTATTTTGGATAAAAATATGGGACGTTTGAGACTTTTTCTTTCTGTGGAAGAATATACGCGTATAGTAAACGAACCAGACAGTAATGAAAGCAAAGCAGAAGTGAAGATTCGTGGAACAGTGTTATTTCTGATGATGAATCTGAAAATGCAATTGATTCTTCAGATTCTGAGCGTACTATTATTACAACGCCGCCAGCATCAGTTGCTGTTTTTTCGAATGATGTTTGGACATGTGATTTGAAAGATCTGAATTCTTTGGAGTTTTTGAACATACCTGGAATAAATCACAATATCATGCCGCCTAATTTAGATAAGGAACTTGATTTTTTTAGCATATTTTTTGATGATGAACTAGTAGAATTTATCGTAAAAGCAACTAATGAGTTTGCAAAGAAAAAATGGGAGAAAAATCTCCTCTCTCTTTCCACATCGAAGACTCCACCTAAATGCATTTACAACTGTGACAGGAAATGTATTTACACCTGTGACAGGAACTGAAATGTATTTTCACCTGTGACAATGTATTTACACCTGTGACAGGAAACGAATTTCGTGTGTTTCTCGCATTAGTAATTTTGACGAGCATTGTCAGAAAACCAAATCTTAAAATGTATTTTTCTAGGAATCCAATTATCAGTACTCCTTTTTTTAATTCAGTCATGAGTTGCGATCGATTGATAGGAATATTACGTTACCTTTAATTTCCTCTTGATAGTAATGCCCCAAAACTAGACAAATTGAAACCCGTGTTAGATGCATTAGTTTCAAAATTTAAATCTACATACACTCTTAGAAGAAATGTGTTCATTGATGAATCTTTGTTCTCATGGAAAGGAAGGCTGGGATTTCGTCAATATATCCCCTCGAAAAGGTCCGGATATGGAATAAAAATATAGCCTGATTCCGATTCTGACAATTTATATAAATGGAATTTCCTTGTGTATACTGGAAAGGACACGGAATTATCAAGCTCTGATGGTGGGTATGGAGAACGCGTTGTGAAAACATTTCTAAATGAACTTTCAGGAAAAGGATATACTTTGTATTTGGATATATTTCTTACCTCTCCTGTACTTGCAAAGTATTTGTTGTCTAAGTATACGCATATATGTGGTACAGTTTTAAAAAATCGGAAGGACATGCCAAAGAATAATAAAATTTTTAATATTTTGATAAAAGAAAATTTATATAAAAAATATACATCAAATAGAAAATAAGTATTTCCTTTCTTCCTGAAAAAAGTAGAATGCTGTGTTGAACGGGTGATTTTTAATGAATTTTTTTCGAGAGGCTTAGCGCAAAAAATTAGCAGTCTTTTGGAAAAAGTTCGGAAACAAAGCGCTCCGTCCTTTGGGCCACGGCGGTTTCGGAATGCCACCGTCCCGAAAGGGTTAATAGAACATGCTTAGTTTAAACTAAAAAATAAATAGGAAACAGAACATGCTTCGCTTAAACTAAATGTATCTGTTTATTTATTTATTTATTTTTAGTCTGCTCTAGCTCAGACTCAATAATTTCTTCCTAAAACAAGAAAAATAAAGAACATTTGACATGGTCTTTATTTTTTTTAAGTAATAAAAATGTAATGTGTCTACACTTAAATTTAGCTTTTATTATGGGAAACAAATAATATTGCTTTCATCGCCAGATAATATTAAATTCTTCTAGATAAACTGTTAAATTCTTCTGGGCAAATTGAATTGTGCAATCGCACTATTTATGTAAATAAATCAAAAATCAAAAAGTAATAATTAAAAAATTAACCTTAACAAATAACTAAAATGTGAAAATAAGCTAGTTTTATCAATCTAATGATTAATATATATAGGATGGAGATGGATAGAAAAGGATACTTGTGGACTCACAGGACTACACGAGAATTCCCTGAATTGGGCAATCGTACTGAATATGTCAAAATAATTATAAAATTAACAATAATAATAAACCAAAACATAAAGATAAACAAGTTTTGTTAATTTAATGTGTAATAATTACAGGATGGAGATGGATGGAAAAAGATACTAGTCAACGCTCGGCAATGTACGCGATACTACCGGAATTATGCAATCCCTCTATTTATAAGAAAATAATTAAAAAATTAGCCTTTATAATTAACCAAAATGTGAAAATAGGCTAGCCCAGTTCATCTAATGACTAATATTTAGAAATTGAGGATGGATGTAAAAGGATACTTGTAGACGCCCAGGACTAGTGGAGAATTCATTGAATTGCGCAATCATACTAAATGTGTCAAAATAATTAAAATATTTACATGAATAATAAGCCAACATATAGAAATAAGCAAGTTTTGTCAATTTAAGGTGCAATAATTACAGGATGGATGGATGGATGAGGGGATATCACACGACAGGAAAGAGCAACCAATTGAGAGTAAAAATATATCAATTTCAAATCTCAGGGGACAAATTTTAATATTTTTTTACAGATTTTAAAACAAAAGTCACTTTCGGCTAAAAAAAAAAAACCAAACTTTTGTTTTTAAATCCTTGCATCGGGAAAAGTTCAGAGTATTTCGACTAATAATTTACATTTTTAGAAAGCTCAATGATCAGGGATTCTTACAAGCCCAATCTGGTCAAGAAATATAAAAAAGTAGCTGCAGAATCCGGATTTTAAGAATTTCCGAATTTCAATTTCTCGGCCGCAAGTCGGCAAAATAATTATTTCCTCCCATTCCCACACAGGCACACTGCGAGTGGAGTTTCCATGGCAATGGTGTTCAAGTTAGTTACCCCAAGCACAGATTTGGGATAAGACTGACTGAAGCACGTTGCTATTTTGGGTGTTTGATGTATAGAATGGAACTTATTACATGGAAATTTCGGGAGATGGTAAATTGGTCGAGAAAAGGCGTTTATTTTTCTGGAAAACTTTTGCTAACGATCGTGCATTGGGATAGAAAATTAAGTGATATTTTAAATGATGAAATTAAGAGCTTAGCATATGGTCATAAAATTTAAATGATTGAATTATGGTGGATTGATGTATTTTTTAAATCGATATTTTAAATGATGGAATGAGGATGATGGAATTAAGGGCTTAGCATATGGTCATTATAAAATTTAAATTAGCGTGCGGGAATTGCACTCAGTAGGTCCGGGTTCGACTTCCGCCACTGCCAAAACTGTCGCCATGTTCACACGGAGTACGATTACATTAAACATGTGGGTCCGTAAGTCCTTCCGAGAGCTTGTTGGTAGGGGAAGGTGGGTACGGTCCCTGTGGATGCCCCCCCACTGGGTTCCGGTCTAAATTTGGTGAATAAAAAGAAAGTTATGGAGATTGTCGAGGAGGGCGCGGCAGAGCGGAATGAACTTTATTCAAAATGACGGAATTGAAATATCAATTGCCTGGTTTAAACATCTTTAAAATGAGATACATTCCTCGGAAATATTTTTAAAATTATCATAATATTACAATGATTTACAATATTTGATGACGTCATCAAAATATAAATCGCCGCGCTCTCTCTATAAAAGCAGCATTTCATTCATAAACTTTTTTTCCATTCCTTTCATTCATCACAATACTATAATAATTTATTTTATTTTAAAACTTAAAACCATGGAAGTACAAGTAAATTAACTCTATGCTTAAAACTTCATCAAAAAAAATCATCTGCTTCTCTATGTAAAATTAATGAATGTTTCATTCATATCAACTATATTGCAGACTCCATGAGCTAAATAATTTTGCGTTAAAGAAATGCAGCAATTCTTATACAACCGCATTCTACATCTTTTGGTGTTTACATTCTCCAGCAGTTATCGTGCTAACGGACAGACAGAACGAACAAAGTCATAAACACTTTTCAAGTATGTTGTAAAGTGTCAATAAAAAGAGGTAATAAAATGTATCACAATTTAGAACTAAATATATTTACATTTTTTAAACTTAAAAACTCATATTTCGAACCACAACTATGAAATGGAACTTCTTGTGGAATATATTAAGACCCTAAACAGATATAAATACATACTTGAAAACAAGAAAAGGAAAATTCTTACAAATCTAGTGAATCTGCCTATAATGATATAATAAACTGCATGGGGAAAACTTTAGTAAAAACAAATAAAATACATTCATTTTAAAACAGTGCACAATATTATACCAGATGTAAATTATACTCACTCTCCAGGTTTTGCATCTTTATTCTTGTCATCTATGGGTGGTTTAGGAACTTCCCTAAAAAAGCCATTAAGTTAGAAAAAGAAGAGCTCAAACTATTACATAAAAAATAATTATAATGAGGAAAATTTACTTTTTCTCTATTTTCTCAGTCAAATAATCAGAGACTAATTTAAGAGCTTTTTCGGAATTTGTTATAATCTTCTGGACCGCATTCAATTCCTCTTCTTTTGGATAAATTTGAGTATGCTTTGCTATCACATGACGATCATCCACAGAATCTGGCCGCCGAAGCTAAATATAAAATATACACATTTAAATGTCACAACAAACCTGAAATGCAGTTAAGAAAAATCTCAAAGGACTCTAATACTTACATTAGGTGGTCCCATATTTCCAGAGGGCATACCCATCATGTATGGTCTGGGAGGGGGTGGAGGAGGCATAGGAGGTCCCATTTGAGGTCCACGACCAAAACGACGATGCCATTCATAATACTCTAATTCATCTTCATAACGTCGACGTTCTTCCCAATAAATTCGTTCTTCCTCTTCCATAAGTCTAAGTGAGAAATGCCAAGTTTTATAATAACTCATTGTTAAAAGAAAATTGTGAATTACTTAGAAGTAGTGATGTTTCTATAGTACACTTACATACAATATTCACCATGTATTGATACCAACCATGCCTAGCATAATATCCCCAATTTTGAATGATTTAATAACGCAAGTACAGTTTTTCTTTTTTGTTAATAAATATGTTTAGATTTAGTTCGGTTCTAGAAAAGGCTTCCGATAGATATCTTGCTTGTACTAGTGGAAGAAATGTCTGCAAGTTAATTAATATAAATGTTCAGTGTTTCAATATGAAATCAGGAGAAGATTTAGCTATACCCAGAATGTAGTAAATTTTTACCAGAGTAATTGAAAGGATATTATGAAATAAGAGAATGATTTGGAGAGGAAAAATAAACATATCAAATAAGATAAAAAACAGTAGAATGCGTTTTCAACAAATTCAACTTGCAGGTATCTTATAAATATTTGATTTATTTTGAACTTTATATTTAAAATTTTATTATTTTTTATTGAATTTGTCAAGAGAAACATCTTTAGCACATTCTAGCAAAATTTAGACAATAAATTCATTCACTCATACTATATGCATGATGCAAATTCCTTTGAAGGAAATTTGTCACTATTTTTGCTAAAATACTATTAAGTGACTTAATGATAATTAATATGAATGGGCTATCTGTAACAAAGTTCAATCCTGCTAAAGCTTTGGATCTATGAAATTTAGCTTCAATAATAAGACATATACATGGCCAGAAAGAAAATAACATAAGTATGCTTGTTTATTAATTTTTTTTAAGTATAAATTTACTTTTAAAACTGAAAAGCTGCTGTCACACAGTATTGGTTTACTTTATTATTATTATAGGGACAGCAGCCAAAATTTATTGCTTGAATCCACTGGACCTTTTCTTCTGTGGAAACATGAAAGAGTTGGTGTACGAGACAATTGTGGACTCTGTTGAAGATCTCGTTGCGCAAATCTCTGTTGTTGTGGACAAGTTCAACACCACAACAGGGATCTTTGAAAGGGTGTGAGAACCCTTCCTTCGCTGATGTTGGCTGTGTAATGAAGCCCAAGGATTGCACATTGAACAGCTCTATTCAGTAATTCTCTGGAGCGAATAGTATTGTGCCATATGTCTATTACTTGAGTATCTTTTTTCTTTCTCTAATAAAGGTTCAACGTGGAAGAGTCATGTTAACTTTTTTATGCCACAAGTGGATTGCGAACCCTAGGTTCTATGGCAAATATCATTTGTCTTGCGGTGTACTATCACCCCTCTTTTTCTGTTGCAAGAATTCGCGGAACACTGTAGAAATTAAATTGGATGTTTGGCCTTTATATCCAGTAGGATGAAACCAGATCTATGTCATGCAGTGAACATATTGTATCAATTTCAAGAAAATTCTGGAATTAAACATTGGGATGCACTGCTAAAGTTATTACAATACAAGGATAAAATATGAATGAAATTACAAAATCAAGGACTATTCAAGGTAAAATACCAAATTTTCAAGGATTCAAAATCAAAGTAATAGTAATTATGTACTGGGCAAAATTGTACAATTTCTATAAAGATTTTATTCATTCTGTATTTTATAACATTATTTCAAACTTCATATCTAACTAATGAGGCAGGCAGGCCCACAGGCAGTCTGTGTGCAAGCAATTTAAAAAATGTGTTTGGACAACACTCAACCACTGTCGGCATAGCCACAACACAAAAGGGGGTATCATAATATCAATTGTTGTAAAGCAGGGTGAGAACACTCTCCTTAAAAAAAAATTGAAGCACTTTTCAAGGACTTTTAAGTACCATGTAATTTTTTTTTCAAGAACGTTAATAAGCCCCTTCATCATGAAGATGTATGTTTCTGGGAAGGAAATATAAATAGCAAACAAATGTTATTGTTTATTGTTAAAGCCATTTAGAAAATTTTCGGGAATAGCAGAACCACTAGGGAAATTTCCAAGGAAAGCCGAACTTTTTGGGGAAAAAACAATGCCACGGATCTGCGGAACATTTTCATAGCTGTCTTTTGCAAGTACTTTCAAGCATATGAGAATTTTCAAGTACTTTCAAGTGTATGAGAATTTTCAAGTACTTTCAAGGCCTTGAACATGGTCAGCAAAAATTCAAGTACTTTCCCGATTTTCAAGCACCCTGGTAAATAAATTAGAAATGAGTCCAATATACAGCTTCGCTTCAATATATGATGTCATACGCAATGTAGAACTCCGGAATACTGCTCGTTATATATAAATGATTAAAATTTCAAAATATATGATTTATATCACCACTTGACTAAATTAATTTTATTAAATTGACTTGAAATTTTAAGTTTTATACAATAAAGGACCATATTTATAATATATGTATGTGTGTGTGTTATTTATGGATTATATATATATATATTATCCATATATTTTTTACATTTTTCACAGAACTATTAACAGAATTTTGCCCAAGATTGAAGGGCAAAGTGATCTGAAAAAAGTCACTATGAAATGGACACATAAAATAATCGAATACTGCTACAGAGCACTGATAATGGGATTTTCTGTCGTAAGCATACTTATCGTTGTAGGAAGCTATTTGCACATTAAAGGTAGTCATGAGCAATTGTGTACCTTAACAATTACAATTATCGAATAAATTAAATTAAAAAGGAGAATATTAAATAGTGTTTCCTAAAATGTTCTCATTAGTCAGTGATGCTGGAAAAATGTAAACAAACTTCTCGATTCGCTATTCCCCTGAACGATGTTCAGAAACACAACATTATTTTTGAATCACTTACTTCGTTCTCGAGAGTGACTCATGGCATTTTTTCAGCAGAATATACAAATTGAATATCCAACGCATACACAAACTCATTTACATACTTAGAGGCGGACCCTGGACATCGTAGTATTCCGTGTAGGTATTTATCCTCAATGTTTGTAGCTGGCGTCAAGCTATGTTATATCAACAGCCAATGTGTTATGGCTATGCTCAGTATTGGAGCCATGTTTTCTAATATATGTGAGCTGCATCAAAGTCAAGGATACATGGCTGTTATTTCTTTTTGATTCTTTTTGTGAGTAATAAATTGAATTTTTACTCACTTGAAATACTAACATCTCTCATATACTTGAATAAATTAAAATTCATACACATATCCTTCTTATAACATTTTAATCAGATGTTCAGCTCAGTTTTTAAAAATATTCACCAAAAATTTTTAGGACTCATGAAATAAAAGTTTTTGTTTTGTCAACCTAATGAATTAAAAAATGGGAATAAATAAATATGAGCATTTGTTATCTTCAGAGGGAGATAGCAAGGATCATTAACAATTCTAAAATTCACAACATTATAAATTATCCTTCATATCTACGTTGACACTCACCACTGCCAATTTTATTAATACTTTGAATAGCAATTCAAAAAAAATTCTATATGATTTTTTTATTAATATACATGCAAATACTCTAATTTCAATTTATGTTTTCTAAATGACCATTTAGAAGTACTTAATTTATAAGACCACATCTAATACTAGTAGTACGATGACATAAACTAGTTTTTATATAAGAACATCTCTCATATACTTGGATAAATTGAAATTCATGGATATATCCTTTATATTACACTTTAATCATTGAGATGTCCAGCTCAGTTTTTAAAAATAAAACAAAGTATTTTGTTGAAATGATACGAGATTTACATGAAATTTAAAGCTTTTGTAGAGCTGCCAAATTAATGAAATAAAAACTGGGAACAAATACATCGGTCTATCTCACTCCCTTTCAGGGAGAAAGAAAATAAAGCAACCAAAGTTATAGAATGCTGCTAATTTAGTACAAAAATGTGTTTGTCATACAAAAAAAATCTGAAATGAACCCTGTAAACTCGAGAATACACTCAAGTCCCTTTCCAAATAAAACAATATTAACGTGCTCAGACGATTGGCATGCCTTGCATTGGAAAACACAGTGCATATAATCTTTTGGCAATACAGGCATTCTGGTTATACTCTCCAAAAATAAGGATCAGTTTCTAAGAATTTGATGGTTTACCGCCATCTTTTAACACTAGAACTGCAGCAGTTTCGGTATACCTAAAACCGCGGGATGGGTCAAATTGATCCAGAGTATAAAAATTTATGTTCTGGTACAAAGTAAAAATTTGTTTTTATAGTACAGTGACCGCCGCTTATAAGAAACACGTTAGTTTCGCTCGTTTTGTTTCTTATAAGCAGTTGTTTCTAAAATCCGGAAATTTTTTAAATATCGTTCTTCCATTGTAAATACTAACTATTGAACACAGTTTTACAGAATTTAAAAGATAAATGTATATAAGTAAAATATTAGTACGTACATAATACATCTGTAAATTAAGTTTTGCATTCAAAATTTTTTTTTATTTTACAAATTAAGCCTTACAACTTAAAATATTATCTATATGCATATAGTATGTAGTTAAATAAGAATAAAATGTAAAACTCATAGGTCGTTCATTTATGTATAAGAGCACAGTACATTTTCATACATACCGTAATCTATTACTGAGGAACAGCAAAAAATTTATCCAGTGTTGTTTGTGATAACGAGTCTGTGATTAGTTTACGTACATCCATTTCTAAATCATAAAATAGTCCATAAACTTTTTCTGATGCCCCTCTGTGTTCAAGAGTTTTTCTAATTATAGTTAGGGCTTCTCATGACTGTTTGGCTGTAGGAAAATTTTCTTCTTGTGGAACGTTGTCTTCATTTTCTTCTTCATTGCAAACATTCTGAATTTCCGCAACTATGCCATCATCACTTTTTTCTTCAGATGTTTGTAAATTTTCGTCGATGTGAATCCATTCTCCGAAAGGTGCTTCTAATTCTTCATCTTCTGCTGGTATGTCAACATTATTTTTGAAAAATCCTGCTTTACGGAAGCAATTAAAAATGCACATGTCAAACATTTTTCCATGTGCATGCGGATAGCATCAAGCAAGGTTATTTTCTTGCTTATTGACTACACGGAGGTAGAGAATCATACTTTTTAAGTAAACTTTGTAAAGGGTTTTTCTCTTTTGCGACATGCTTCTACTAGCAAAACATAAAATGCCTAACTAAAGATGTACGAATCTTATTTGAGTGCATAAGCAAAGATGCATTTCCTTATTAGTACGTTTCCTTAACTGCCAAAAGATTAAAACTCGCTTCTTACTGGCTTGGGGTTGTTCCCCCCAAGCCTTTCTAAGGAGAAATTCTCTCTCATCCTTTGTTACATAGCAAACTCCCACCCCCTCTCCGTACACCTACAGACAAGAGATAACAATTTGTCCTTCAGTTAACCTTAAACAAATCGATTTTTTTTTTTTTACACCCGCTTCGCAAGGAAATCAACAAATTTTCTGTAGAAAACTGTTTCTTATAAGCGACACAATTTTAATGTTAAAACGAAGTTTGTATTTGTTTCTGTTGTTTTGGGTCTTATAAACGGCTGTTTCTCATAACCACTGAATCTTATTAACCGGCGGTCACTGTAATGGCAATTATTCATTTCTTTGAGAGTAATATTAAGATTATGTAATAATACTGTCGGAAATTATGAAAATGTTAATTTAAAAATAAGCATAAAATACATACAAATTTCATTTTTATAAGGAGTTTTGCTTTGCTATTGGTGCATAAGTTTTAAAGCAAATTTTATTAACTAATACTATGGTTTTTCCACAAAATAAAATATAGCGTAATTGTCAATACTTCTAAAAAATACGAAAGCGTTTTTAGTACAAAAATAAAATGTGTATATCTTGGTTGGAAAAAGTATGAAGAAATCTAGGGTAAAAACAATTGACTTTCTTACCAATAAGGTGTTCTTTTATAGTCCATCTACTATGCACAGTTGGAGCAACTTGTTTTTATATATGTTGTGCACTTGCACAGACTGGTGTTTTACAATCAGAACAAATGTCAACAGTTTTGTTTCCACACTTCAAAACTTTACAACAAACTCTTTTTCGAGTACACACAATATAAGGACTGTGGAGCTCTTTAATAAGTTGTTGAAAGAATTTCCTCTTTGAAAGTGTTTTAGTGGTAACTGCTTTATATAAAATCCAAGAATTAATTCCAGTGAGACCAAGGATATTGTAGAACAGATTAACTGCCACCCCCTGGATCCTGCCTTTACCAAGTATTTTCCTGCATTTGATCGGCAACATCTGCACCAAATTTTGTAGAATTATAGAACGATAGTCTCTGGAAGCTTTTTCGGAACATTATTGTCAATATCAACCGTGGGGTGAAGTGAGCTGAGTAATAAGACGTTTTTATTTCTTTTCCCTTGGGTAAACTGTCGTAGTAATATTATCGTGTTTTAGCAATAATGTTTTGTACAGCGATTTCTTCATTTTTTCACAATTTCAGGAATTTCCCTAGGAATTCACTTTACTATCCCTATTAAGCTTGTATTCTTTTCTTTTAACATCTGCGACAGCTTAAGTGTTGTTGTTGAGACTCAGACCGTCCGACCTACCAGAAAGGTGTAAGGTAACTGTTTGGACGGCCGGGAAGTGAGTTTCTGTGTTGTGAAGAAGTTGTCAGTAGTGGCATTTCTTCCTTTGTTTTCAAAAGGTTTCACTAGATGCAAAACGACATATTCGGAGAGAGTTAGATTTTCCAAGACACTGCTCATCTTTACCTCTATATGGGAAGCCATTTAGTATGTACATAGTTGAAACCCAGATTGTCCGACCTACCAGAAAGGTGTAAGGTAACTGTTTTGGACGGTCGGGGTATGTACATAGTGTCAACATCAGCAAGCCAGAATTTTATTCCAAATTTATCTGGTTTATTTGTCTTATATTGTGTAAAACGACATCTGGCTTTTGTAAAAAAAAAAAAAAAAAAAAAAAAACAGTTGCTTATCAATAATTATATGAAGTCCTGGTTTGTAGCTGGCTATCGAATTTACAATAAATATCTCCCAAACTTCAGAAATAAGGCCAAACTTATCTGTTTGTAGGAGTTCAGATCTTGTTTTTATCGTAAGAATCTCATTTTTTCTGAATCCTGTCTTTTGCCATAGTATCGCGAAAGAAAGGTGGACCCTAAACTGCAGACCACAAGTTCCTCTAAAGTTGTAGACCACTCATTGTTCTCAAGTTGCCTGTGAGCTTCTTCCTCTGTACAATTTTTTATATGACGAAGCATTGATTCATCTATAAGTAACCTCCACTAACTTGATGTATATTCATTCTCAATGCTTCGCTTCACGTAAAGGGTTAGGCTGCAAGTTTCCTTACAAACACTGTGTTCAACAATTCTTCCACGAATATTGCTTCCTGAAGAGATTGTTTCCGAATGTGTTCTGTCATTTGCAACAATAATTCCAGTTTTCATAAGATCCGACTTGGGGTTCTAATGATTTTATTTGTTTTCGCTTACCGAGGCTTTGTTTTTTTAGTAATTTGCAATCAGGGTCAGGATAAACATTTTCATTACTATCACATGGCACAGGAAATTCACAAAAATCAGATACATGATCATCATTATCTGAAGATGTATATTTTTTATTTGAAAATACATATTCATCATCACTAAAAGCAAAATCTTCACGACTGCCGTGTTCGGATCCATATTCCGACAATTGTTGTAAGTATAGTCGCTAATAGTATGTCGAAAGCCCAGACCATCCGACTCATCCGAAGACATGGAGCAACAATCGCTAATAGTATGTGTACGACTACGTTTTCGAGACATGTTGTTCAGAGAACAAGCTTTATCTGCACTTGTTTGCTAGCGTTGCAGCCTTATGTTCTGTCTCTACAAAGAAAAAATGTCGCTCCACTATAATGCATTATTTTATCAGAAAGATTGGCTTATTGCGACCTTGAAAGTGGTCTTTTGTTTATCCCTTTTACAAAAAGAGGAAGAAATGCACATTTCCACTACCAAAAAATGTTGTGCCCTAATTTCCGTATTTGTGGTGGTCTTTGGGTCATTCTGACCCATTCCGTGGTTTTAGGTATAAGAGTTAAAAACATGAAACTAATAAATGTCTAACGAGTAATATTTTTATAGGCCATTTTTCACCTAATATTATGAAATGTCAAGAACTTGTATTTGATTCAGCTTGTAAATTTTTGAGACAAACTGAAACAAAATTAGATTTGGGTCAAATTGACTCATTCCGCAGTTCTAGTGTTAAGGATTCAATAATATGCCGGACAGTTAATAATTAGTAATCCTGTGTCAGTGATTTCAGCACTCTCCTTGCATGTTTTCTGCCCTTGACATGGGCCAAGAACTTGACCTTTTTTGACTCTGTAGCATCTTTTCCACAAAATGCTCTCAGAATTGTGCAAACTTTTTAAATGTATCACCACTATTTCAATTCACACCACAATTTTTTTTTACTACTCAGTGTGTATGTATGTGTGTGTATATATATATAAGCTTCATAATAACTATTTAGAAGCCTGAAATGCTAAAGTTCTTAGACATATAAGGCATCTTTTATATACTTGGATAAATCAAAATTCATAGACTTCCTTCATCCTTTACATAACATTTTAATAGTCGAGATGCTCCGCTCAGGTTTTAAAAATTTGCCAAAACACTTTGAGATTTATATGAAATTCAAAGTATTTCTTGTCAAACTAATGAAATAAAAAATGGTAACAAATATATGTGAGCATTTGTTGTACATATTCAGAGAAGGACAGAGGGTGGGAATACAGATTTGAATAAAAAAGAAAATGTAAGTGCTATGAAGATGAAAAATTGGATTCCCGGAATAAAAAGAAACACATGGAAAAATAGGAATCCCTGGCAGCTAAGAGTTACACGATCTTCTTCAGACAACCTCATGTCACGTGAGATACTCAAAAATATATTTACTGATACAAATATCTGTATTGCAGTGGCGATGGCTGTAGTTATTTTTAAATATATTAAAATTGGGTTTTACATGTCAACTGGTGGTCAATTTGCTTCTTTCGTTTGTGCCCTTTTTTACCAGTAGAAGGGTTTTAACTAGGATTAGCATATAATATTTAAAGGACAATTTTTTTCCCCAGAGGCAAGACAATTGATTATAGAGCTGCACTCAAAATGTACTTGGATCTGCATTAAAGCATGCTTGTATTTATCTAATATACTGACATATATATTTTATAGGAATATATATGTATATATATACATGGTTGACAATAGGGGAGGGTTGACCCACCATTATTTTTTCTTTTATTTTAAGCTTTTAAAATTTTCCAACAGATGACAGAACATTTTGCAGATGTAAATTATTACGTATCAAAATTTGATAGCTGTTCAGACTAGATTGGATTTTGTGCTTTCATCATCAAAAAGTAAGTTTTATTGTTCCTATTTGTAAGCTTTTTGTAAATAATTTTGTTTAAACATAAGAATTCAAACTTATACTGAAAGTTCAGAACCATAGCTACACAACTACTATTTTATTATTTTTCAAATCAATACCTAATTTAAGTTCTTTGAAATCAAAACAAATATCACTACTAAGGGACTACCCATGATTTGAACTTTCCTCCTATAATTATAATGAATTCATGCGAGTATTAAATATATACTTCATAAACATTTAATTTATGGATCAAATATTCTTTGACGAAGAAATGAGTAGATATTGTTTTATAAGATATTCAATGGTAGCTATGATTTCAAAATTATATTTAAAAAAATACAAGCTTACTTTAATTTAAATGCATCCACGGATAAACAAATATTTATTTTAAAAT
This sequence comes from Amaurobius ferox, assembly GCA_951213105.1. Classification (NCBI taxonomy): domain Eukaryota; kingdom Metazoa; phylum Arthropoda; class Arachnida; order Araneae; family Amaurobiidae; genus Amaurobius; species Amaurobius ferox. The sequence goes on from OX578149.1 coordinate 23,942,098, forward strand.
GGTCTGTGTTCTATAATGCTCAACCATTTATATCTATATAAAAAAAAAGACCAGATTTTTGAATTGTGTCACTTTACTATAATCTCTAAAGCACCACTTCAAAGAAAAAAATCTCTCTCCAAAGTAAAAGAAGCAAGAACCTCTTTCTAAAAGAGTTATGAAATTTTAAAATAGTTTGTGAAGACCAAAGTTGGTACTTTTAGGTCTAGGGTATCCTGACCTAAAAGTACCTAATGAGTTTTCAGATTTTTCACTATGAGACCAATAGATGAACAGACATAGACACTCATTTATTATGTTAAAACATTCTGCCTTGTGTATTTAATTGGAGTCTACACCTTGTATACAAACCGTTCATTTGTGACTCTTCTGGCAGAAGGTCAGAGAACTATAGTTTCAGCCTTACAGAGCAAGGAAAAACATGATGTGTTAAATTTCTATATTTGTGAATGTGTAACAATTTTTTTTTTTTTTTTTGTAAGATTTCTTGGATAAGAAACTTTTGTATTTTAAAGTAGAAAATTTGATGTAAATGTTTTCCTTTGTGAAAAGGAAATCTAAAGAATTTACATTTTACCCATTGCTGGAAATTCCTAATACTGATCTACGACTAGTGAAGCTATGACCATGTGGATTTTATTTCTTCCATTAAATTCTGTGGTCACCCTTATTTAATACCATTTAGAATTTTTACATATATTTGTGCACATATTTTATCTACCTAGTGACTGAAGATGTATTTGCCATATCAGCAAAGGATATTAAAGTTGCCGAATCCAATATCAGCAAGAGAAACCACACAAATTGCACCAAGAACGTATTTTAATTTTTCTGACTGCTCACTGTTCTTAAAGCTAGTTCTATTCTTAGCATTTACTTAGATTAAAACCCTCCCATATGTGGGAAGCCTTGACCCACAAATTACTTTTTTTTTTAAAAGCAATTATTTTTCTATTTTGGTGTGAAACATACTTTGTATTTTTATTCTGATAATAAATAATAATCTGTAGGTACAAAACTTATAGATTTGTACAACCCTCTCCAGTCTCCACTATACACTTTTTACACATGCAAAAGAATCACCATAAGCATTAAGTTGCAGCCCTCTAATCTAAAAAAGGCATTCTAATTACCTCATTTCTTCCCTCCATCTTTCTTCTTCGCGTCTTTTCCAGTAGTCATCCATCATTTGCTGGCGACGAAGACGCTCTTCTTGAATTTTACGATGACGTAAGCTAGGCTTAATATCAACGACTAGATCAGGGTTGACTTTTTTCTGCAAAGAAAATTTAAAATATTAATGCAAACTCTAATTTATCTATGACATACAAATATATTTTGGTTACATATTTTTTTCAAATAACAATTTGCTTTAAATGAAGTTAATTGATTTTTAAATAATTAAAATAAATCCATTTTAAATTTTTATCTCTAACATGAATCAGCTATTAATTTAAAACTGTAACAATATTCTTAGCAATTTTATATAAAAATGCTGAAATTTGCAAGGTATTTAAATTAAAAGCATTAAAATGTGCACTTTTTAGGAAAAAATATTGACTACAGGAAAAAATAAAACCAATAAGACAGTTCCCATTTTTGCTAATTAAGTAATTAATTGGGGGTTCTATTGCAACATACAGTACTGTATATTGCAAGAAAACCTCCAATTTGATATAATCAAAATCAATTTTATAAAACTCATGAAATAAAAATACTATTGTAACTTATACGTACAGTTACGGGAAATAATTATCCCACCCCTTTCTAATTGAACATCGTTCACCATACAGCAAATTTAAAAATACCATTCAATGTGAAATAAAATTCTCTATAAATTCATGTTCGTACAATTTGTATAAGGGGCCTGTCTTCATATCTAAATGCGCACAAACTTCGCAATTTTCAATGGCAATGCTCGATCTTGACATATGAAACAAATTCTAGATCCACCAAATTAGTCTACATATAAATTTTCATGCAATTCCAATTTATATATCCAGAAATATTCAGTATTCTGAAATACGCAATTTTTAGGGGTCAGCACCATATTGAAACGAGATTTTGTTGATTGATCACAACTGTTTTAATAAAGCGGGTCATTTGCTATTTTACTTTAAAATGCTAGTGGTTTATTCTGATAGCTAGAGAAGCCACTCAGCTGATCAAGATTTCAGTAGTGAGGTTAAGAAATGAAATATATATATGCTCACATAATAAAAAATCTGATGTGGGCAGCACATGACTTTCCCTGCAGACTTATATTAACGTTCTCTTTATATTAATTAAATTTATTTCACTATTAATTCGATTTTCGTTCTTATTTGGCAACCGGACTTATTTTCAAAGGTGGCGTAGAGAAAATACGGAAAACTAACATATCTCGAGAATAGGCTAGTCCTAGTGTAATGGGATTGGTCTTATTATTTTCGTTAAAAATTACGTATTAAACTGGATACAAGCTTTTGCGGGCCATTTCGCAAAAAAAGGCGGGTTCTTTTATTCCAAATCGTACCCAAAACTAATCAGCACCAGACTCACTCACAAGTGACTTACCTACCAAAATTTGTGAAATTCGGTGCATTAGTTTTTTTATATAGAGTGGATACAAAATCTGCAAAGACACACAGACGTCACGCTAAAAATGGTTTTTTTGTATTCTAGAGGTCCTGAGACGTGTAGATTCGTCGAAAACTCGAGTTGCGATTTTCGACATGATTCCAATACTTTCCCTATACAGTACCATGTATTGCAGGGAAAGTAAAAAATGCAAATACATAAAATTATTTAAACATATATATAATTATGCATTAAGAATTTATCGAGTTTAAAATACTTTATATTGAAGACAAAAATTTGTTTCGTAAAACACAAGTTTTCACTAAAAGATAACAAATATAGATCTTTAGGAAAATATATTAATGGCGATTCATGGGAACATATGCGGAAATAATTAAAAAATCAACTTTAATAATTAACCAATATAGGAAAATAAGCTAGTTTAATTAATAAATAAGTTGGTATCACGTCTGATTTTCAACCAAATAAGATTAAGGACATAACTTTAGACAGAAGTTTTTTATTAAAACTTCTTATAAGACGTACAAAGTAAAAAATGCTAGACAGCTTTCGATCGTTAATAAGCTCTTCATCAGTGGCTCCATGGAAAGTAAATAGGGTCGTTTATATATAGACCAGTAATATAGCAAACTTGCATAAATAAATATAAAATTAGTAAATGAACAGACGATTATCCAAGAAATATACACAAAATATATAAAATATATTTTAAACGGATTCAAAATGCAAGTATATCATGAGAAAAGTACAATTAAAAAATATTATTACAGGAAAAATGCAAATTCGAAAAGGATAGTAAAGCCCGAACTTTATGAGAATGATGTCAAAGATAACTATGAAGAGACTTGAATTGCATAGAGTCGAGAATGAGTCGCCAAACATAACTTAAAATTTGAACAGGGTCAAAATTACAAATCGATGCACAGTAGATATAAATAATAAAGAATTCATAAAGGAGAATATTACGTGGGTTGTTACAACGCATTAAAAAGAAAGTTTTTTCAAAAATGGGCAGAAAATTATCATTAACAACATATTGAGCAAGAGCCGTAGAAAGTTTACCACCTTTGACATCATGAACCTGTTCTGCTAAACCAGTGTTTCCCAAACTGTGCGCCGCGAAAGAATTAAAATTATATTAAAAATGAGTAAAATATGAAATAAAACTCTTAAATAAATCATTAATATTAAAATAATATAAAATCTTGCATATTTGTTGTGTAGTACTTGGTTCAGTACGAATGTTAGTTTTCTTTAAAAAGCAATTATATACCGTATATATATTATGTTGAATTATATACGTTTTAATATTTATTAATTTTGATTAAAAAATTCATGTGGTATTTTCTGGTATATTTATTTTATTTATGTAAAGATGTTATAAGTTAATTAAAAATCTATTTACTCATTAAAAATAAAATTCATGGAAAAAGCATATACGAATGCAAAATTATAAATTGAATTATTAGCAGCCGTTGGTATGCGAATGGCATCTGCACTTTGAGGGTCGAGTCCTCATTGGCTGATACGGCATTCTGTTGTCCACTCGTCATTAACTCATTTACCTTAGTTTTATAGTTGATTTCGATCAGATTGGAAGTGTTTTTTGTTTTGTTTATGTGCAAATAATGCTTATTTAGTGTAAATGTTTTAGAACAGTATTTTATTTTCTTGTAACTATTTCTTAGGTAAAATATATTTCCCATAAAAATGGATAGGTTTATTAAGAGGAAAAATAACAGTGACGATTGTGAACCTGAGCATGAACGTTTGTCAAAAGTAACTAAGCCTTGTACTAGTAATATGGTAAAAGCAAGGCCTGATTGTTAGTACTGCAATACTTATTTAAAGTTTGGTTTTACTTGGACTGGAAACGATGATCATCCATTTCCTCTTTGCCTTGTCTGTGGCGAGAAAATGTCTAACGAAGCTGTGTTACCTAGCAAGTTAAAAAGACATTTTACAACTAAACACCAATATCTTCAAGGAAAAGATTTGAATTATTTCAAAAGACTGTCAGAACAACAATCAAAGCAGGGTAAATATTGAAAAAAAGTTTACAATTTCAGAAATGGCTCAAATCGCTTCTACTGAGATAGCCCAAATGATTGCGTTAAAAATGAAGTCTCATACTTTACTCGAGTTTATTATCTTGCCCGCATGTAGAAAGATGGTTAAAACAATGTTTGGGGATGAGGCAGAGCAAGAAATGAACAAAATTCCTCTCTCAAATAATACAATTCATAGGCGAATTATGGATATGTTTGCTGATAAAGAAAATGTGTGGAATAAACTTCAGAACTCAGAATTTGCTTTGGAAGCTGATGAATCAACTGACATTATACATAAGGCCCAATTACTTACATTTATTCGATTTATTGATGAAGATCGAATCATAAATCAATTTTTTTGATGCAAAGAAATGCCAGGCACTACAAGAGGTCAAGATATATTTGATATTTCTTGATTTATCTGGCTATCTTAAAAAATGGAATTTTTCGTGAAAATCATGCGTTGGAATAAGCACTAATGGTGCTCCATTTATGGTAGGCTCGATGAAAGGTTTGCATCATTAGTAAAACAAGAAAATCCAAACGTCATCCGAACTCACTGCTTTCTGCATAGAGAGGTACTAGTTTCGAAAACATTACCAGTTGAATTAAAAGACGTATTAGACCAAGTTGCTGAAATGGTGAATTATATAAAAAGCAGACCATTCAAGACTCGCTTATTTGAACGAATTTGTGTAGATATGGATTCCCAGCATAAATGCTTAATTTTACAGACGGAAGTCAGGTGGCTATCAAGAGGAAAGGTTTTAAGTCGCATACATGAACTCCAGAAAGAATTACTTCCTTTTTTTGAAGGAGAAAAACACCAACGTGGAAAATTTGGATTTCTAGACTGGAATATTTAACAGAGATATTTACAAATTTTAATAGTCTTAACACAAGCATGCAAGGTAAATGTGAAAATATTCTTACTTCGACAGATAAACTGATTGCATTTCAGAAAAAAAATAGCAATTTGGAAAACTAGAGCTAAAAATGGTAACTTTGAAATGTTTTCATTACTTGGTAAAACCAACATAAAAGAAATGACTCCTATTGTAGTCGAGCATTTGGCAATTCTAGAAGAAAAATTAAACTATTATTTTCCATCACTGAATACAGAAGATTATGACTGGGTCCGAAATCCATTCATAAAAATTTTACCTGATATTGGTTTGAACTTAAAAGAAGAAGAAGAATTGGCTTCTATTGCCAGTGATCGGGGGCTTAAAATCAAGCATGCAGATTTATCAATTGATACATTTTGGATTTCTATTAGAGAAGAATATCCCTCGGCAGCTAAAAAAGCATTATCCATTTTGATGCAGTTTTCCATATCATATTTATGTGAATTGGGATTTTCTTCACTCACTAACATTAAATGTAAAAAAAGAACGAGACTTCATTGCATTGAAGATGAAATGAGGGTCTGTTTATCTGAAATACGTCCAAACATAGAAAATGTGGTGAAAAAACATCAAGCCCATGTTCCACATTGATAATTTTTTTTTTATTTACCGAACAAAAAGTAAGTATACTGTACTTAATAATTTTCTTTAGTTTCATTTTTTATGTTCATATGTATAAATACTCATTTTATATACATATTAGTATATATATATATATGTATATATGCATATATATATATATATATATATATATATATATATATATATATATAATAAGTGCGCCGCAAAATTTCCTTTTGTTGTAAAGTGCGCCGCGAGTTAATAAAGTTTGGGAAACACTGTGCTAAACGGATGCCAACATTGCATTTGGTACTGCCAATATAAAATTTATAGTCACCATCAGGAGACAACAGGGGAACCACATACACCCCAGCATAGCTTTTAAAGTCATTAATATCTCCAAATTCATCAGAATGAATATGGTTAAATAAAGTGGTAAATATTAGAGTGAGCAGGCTTGAAACCAAATTCATGACAGAACTGAATAAAGAGACGGAAGATCTTAGGAAGGTAAGGAAAACTAGATTTATAAGCTAAATGATCTTTTAAAGCAACAAGTATAGTATCAATCTGAGTAAATTTACAGCGAACATGGGTGGGTGAAAATTTTATGTATAAACTCAAAAGAATAAGCAGCCTCATGGCCAAGATTAAAAATAAAATTAATTTCATCACTCAAAGTAGAAATAGAATAAACATTAAATGCGCAATTAAAGTAAGCGTTAAAAGAGGTTTTTTTAGAGGAAACAGGATGATAAGAATTAGCTGGGACACAGGAGTTAGTAAAAGAGGGTTAACGGAAAACAGAAGTGTGAAAACCAACAACAGAACGGGTAACCAGAACATCAAGGAAAGGTAAAGAGAATTGGATTCATGCTCAACAGTAAAATTAATTGAAGGGTAAATAACCTTAGACAAAAGAAGAAAGAGATCATTTAAATCACTATCCCAAATAATAAAAACATCATCTACGTAACGGCACCAAAGAACGGGTTAGATTGTTAAAAAAGGCAAAACCTCATTCTCGAGCTCCTGTAAAGCTGCCTCGGCTAAATTACCAGATAATGGCCTATACATTGGGACACCACAAGTTTATTGTTGTTTCTTATCCCACTTGACCGACAGCAACATCAAATCAAGTCCATGAACCCATGAGTCTTCAAAAGATGAAGAACTACTCCAGGACTGGAGTACAGCTGACTCCTCTACAAGTTTGCAAGTAAACAGCATAGCGGAAGCCAAAGTAATTTGTCTCCGCAACAATATTCAAAGCAGAAGAAATTGCGTCGATAGTAGGAGTTTTAAAATTGTGATTTTGCAGTTTTTTTTGCCATAATTTTAATAGCAATAACAACAGGAATACTAAGAAATCATCATACTCAGAAAGAAACATCAAAATTATGAAGGGTACTAATGGATTAAATTTAGTTTTAAATAATATATTAATGAAATTTTCAGTAGAACTAATAGAAAAACTATGATTATTAGAAAAAGGTTTTAAGAAATAGGCGAGGGATTTCTCTAAAAAATAAGTTTAGTCCTAATTCACTCATAAGATCTTCTGTCCCTTTATTCAGTTCTGTCATGAATTTGGTTTCAAGCCTGCTCAGTCAAATATTACCACTTTATTTAACTGTATTCATTCTGATAAACTCGGAGATATTGATGACGTTGCTATACTGGGGTGTATGTGGTTCCCCTGTTGTCTCCTGATGGTGACTATAAATTTTATATTGGCAGTATCAAACGCAATGTTTGCATCCGTTTAGCAGAACACGCTCGTGATGTTAAAGGTGGTAAACTTTCTACGGCTCTTGCTCAATATGTTGTTAATGATAATTTTCTGCCCGTTTTTGAAAAAACTTTCCTTTTAATGTGCTGTAATAACCCACATAATATTATCCTTTTTGAATCCCTTTTTATTTATATCCACCGTGCGTCGATTTGCAATTTTGACCCTATTCAAATTTTAAGTTATGCTTGGCGGCTCATTCTCGACTCTACGCAAAAGTCTCTTCCTCATAAAGATCGGGCTTGACTGTCCTTTTCGAATTTGCATTTTCCCCTGTAGTAATATTTTTAAATTGTACTTTCCTCGTGATATACTTGCATTTTAAATCCGTTTAAAATACATTTTATATTTTTTGTGTATATTTCTTGGATAATCATCTGTTCATTTACTATATTACTGGTCTATAATGAATGATTCTACTTACTTTCCTGTAGACACTGATGAAGCGCATGTTAATGCTCGAAAGCGCTATGGCATTTTTTACTTTGTACATCTTATTGTCCTTAAGTTGTGTCCTTAATCATATTAGTTTAATTAATCTAATGTGCAACATTTAGAGGATAGAGATAGAGAGAAAAGATAATAATGAACTCGAGGCGATTCACACAAACAAAGTGAATTGCATAATAGTGTTGTTTATGCAAAAATAAAAATTAATCTTAAAAATAATGAATACTTAATCAGAATATAAAAATAAGCTAGTTTAGTCAATCTAATATATGTCAGCAAACTAAGCTGATAGAAAATTGGGATGTAAAAAAAAAAAAGTTCAAAGAGTGAGTAAAATAAAAATGGAATTTATTACTCACGAACTTAGGCAGACATAAATAACAGCATACATCATTAACTGTGATGCAGCTAACTTGGAGATATCAAAAACAACACTGCTCACATACTGAGCATGTACATTGACATAACACAAAAACTGGCTATTTACACAACATAGCTCGACATCAACTACTTTCACAAGCTAAAAGCTAAAAAGCCATCTTAAAACAAGCTTAAAGAGCATTAACATGCTCTTACAAGAGCTAAGCTAAGCTAATGTGCCTTTACCGGCACTGGGTATATATATATATATATATCCTTATCAGTTTATGACGATTCTGGAGTATGCTAATTTCCAGTGATACGGAAAATTAGTGTATTCCGGTCAGCTAAGATACAATCTGCAGGAACTCAAATAAGATTCAGCTCGGACACTAAACAAACGATCCATAATCAAAACAGTTAATTGGAAAAAATCCATTACATAAGTTTTAACCTTAACGCTATTACTATATGTTACTTGTTAATGTTGGTATCTAACAATATGCAAATAAATGAAAAAATATATTAATCGACTCTCGGCGATTCACGAGAAAATAAACTGAATTGCGCAATTGCACTGTTTATCCCCAAACTTAATAACTTATTAAGAAGCATTTTATTATTTCCATGAAAAAGCAATCTTTTATATTCAATGACACCGTAAATCCCCATTATCATGGTGATTTGATTGGCATTAACATGAAAGTGCCCATAAATCAATGTTATCACGTAAATTTATTGGCGTTAACCCTTTCGCGACGGCGGCATTCCGGAACTGCGCGGCCCAAAAGACGGAGCACTTCGCTTCCAAACAGTTACCAAAGGACTGCAAATTTTTTGCGCTAAGCCTAACTCAAGAAAAAAATTCACCAAAAATCACCTATTCAACACAGAAATCTACTTTTTTCAGGAATAAAAGAAATATTTATTTTCTATTTGATGTATATTTTTCATACAAATCTGAATACAAAATACTCGTTAGTTGCTCCCATTCTTTCATCCGAAATAAACGAATAATTTCACTGCCTCTAAAACCCAAACAAAAAAAAAACTTATATTCCTATGATTCACCAACAAAATAATAACGCTGAAATAAAAACAAAACCCGAAACTCAATTATAAAATTTTTGATGCTGCGAAAATTGTTCTGTCTGTTTATATTACTATATCATGTTTCACCGCTCCAAATGGAGAAATAATTCATTGAAACTCCTTATGCAAAGGTCATGTATCTGCAAAATACGCTGAAGCTAGTTCCATGGGCATTTAACGCCATCTAGTAGACAAATGAAAACGTTCCACGTGAAAGCAAGCATGTGCGCTACTCGCCGTTTACACTAAAGTTTCCTCCGTCACAAGTGCGTGCCGCCCGTTCTTGAATGCAAGTTCGAAGCCGACACGCGGGCATGCCAGTCGACCCGAAAGGGTTAACATGCAGCCGTAAATCCTCATCACATTGATTTGACTGGCAGTACCATGCAGACCATCGTAAATTTACATTGTCCTTCACAGCAGACAATTTTCTGCAGGAAACTATGCAAATTCCGTAATCAGTAGTATGAGTATAAAAGTACGGAGCATTAAAGTGAATTGTGTAATCACGCTGTTTGTGAAAATTAATTAAAATTACCCTTAATAATTAATCAGAATATAAAAACAAGCTAGTTTAGTCAATCTAATATGCAATATTCAAAAGAAGGAGATGGATGAAATACGTATGGAACTGAATTGAACAATTGCACTGCTAATGCAAAAATAATTAAAAAATTAACCATTCAGTGAATTATGCCAAATTTAACAACTTTTACAGCATATTTATTATTTCCATGAAAAAATGTGATATTTTGCATTCTATGCCCCCCCGTAAATCTCCATTGCACAGTAATTTAATTGGCATTACCATACACATGTCTGTAAATCTGCTGGAAGAATGTAAACAAATATCGTAACTCACCATTCCCCTGAACGATGTTCATAAACACAACTTTATTTTTTAACTATTTCATGCTCAAGAGTGACTCACGGCATTTTCTCAGCCGAAGTTTTCATTCAAATTGGATATCTGATAGGTATACGAGCTCATTTTCATAATTTGGGATGAACCCCGGATAACTTAATATTCCGATAGCACCCATCCCAGTATATATAAGAAGTTCACTGTAGAAATAGCAGGTTATCATGGATATATCTATCTTGATCACTTAGTTGTGATCATAAGTTCTCATCTATCCAGTTGAAGGTTTAGTCAAGATATCCGATATAAAGAAGGTTTAGTCAAGATATCAGATAGATTTGTGTTTTTCTTTCTCACCACTACGCAACACATGCTATGCTTAATGATGTCATAACCAATTTTCGTCAATAAAATACAACCATTTTGCTATGGCCAAAAAGGTTGTATGGCATAATTTCATTAAAATTTACGTTATGCCAAGAAAATCCCCCATTGTATTGGGTTACTTTTGGAATAATTTTAGGAATTTTTTTTTTTTTTAAATTTAAACGTGTTCAGGGGACTTATTTACATAGTCATTCTCTTTCTACTTACCCATTTTCCAATTGTTTAGGTTTTTAATATTCTTCTGTTCCAAATAGAATTTTTTCCATAGATATTGTGTTCAAAATGGCAAAAGTTCGTTCTTTTTAGGCTTCAGCAATTTAAATATATTGAAATTGGCTAATTTGTGATACCATTTATTACCCTTTTTATTTGATTCTAATTTTGATGTTCTCGGTTAAAAATTCGTTGATTTATCGCGATTTTTCAGTTTTATTCCATTTTCAGCTTTTTAAATTTTTCAGAATCGTTCATATTTAAATTATTACCGAATTCGTATATTCCAAATCATTTCACTTCATTTCTTTTTAATTTTCATCTGCTTTAAAATTTAATTTTCTTTAATAGAATTTTTAATTGGTTGACTATAATATTAAAATCATCTGTCATTAATTCTTTTATAGTTCATTGATAGTTCTGCTTACAATGTGTGGCAATGATGTTTGGCGGTATATAAATAAACTTGCGCTCTTTTTTATTCCCCCCTCTCTCTCTTTTGATTAGAACTCAATATGTGATCAATCAAGTTGTCCTGTGCCCTTTGGCACGCGTTCTGTGGAAACGAAAATTTTTATTTCTCGGCCTTTTAACTTTATTCAGTTTATTTTCCTGCTGTGGAGACTATGTTTAGTTTAAACACTTAAGAGCCTCTGAATTTATTATGTCTGCAAAAACTGAAATTATGTTTTATCTTCTGCCTGTTGAGAGCAATGTGGTTGATGTCCACTAAAGTGATAGTTTAGTTCAGGAGGTCGGATTTGTTCCTTCATAATGAACTGAGTCGTTTAATTTTTCTGAGTCACAGGACCGGACTTCCAAATGTTTACTTCTCGGTTTTTGATGACGGAACAGTCTGTGTTTTTGGTTCCGGACTATGTCCACTGGCACTCTGCTACTTTCGGCTGAATTTTTCTATGATGTGAAGGAGCTGCCCGTTTTTGTGCTGATCAAGTTCCGAGAGTGTTCTTTTCGTGAGGTGTTTGAGCACCATATTCCACTTAAATGGCTGGACTCACTTGATGTACCAATGCTTTACGGGAGATGCCTCTGTATTAGCTTTTTCTGTAGCAAAAGAGGACTGCACCCGAGCTGATGATGATTGACATAGATTTCCACCTCGAGACTTTATTTCGGCCATTTGGTGTTTTCCCATTTATGGGTGATATCTTTTCTTAATTCTATTCTTTTGCAGTATTTAAAGTTTAATTGAGTTGGTATGGAATAAGACCCCCCCCCCGCCCCTTTTATATATTTTAAGTTCCGAATCCTGGACTATTGTTAGGTAAATTTTGTTTGGGTTTTAAACTTTTAGTTGAAATTTTTATTATGTTCTAAATTTCATTTTTGGCTAACTTATGTTCTTTTTATTCTACATTCCAGTTTGGCAAGTAATTGTATAATTTTAACATAATTTAAACATTAAAAGCTGTTTTCTTTAGTATTCTAACGCTTTTACTACCACTATACGATCGGTCACTTTATAAATTCAATTTTTTTATTTAATTTATTTATGATGTTTAATTTAATTTGTTTAGTTAACGAGATGTAAATTTCAATTATTTTTTAAAAGTGAAGTTTAAAATTTTAATGAACATTAGATTTTGAAAACTTAAATTCTGTGTCTCTCTCTTTCTTTTAAAGTGTTCTTATTTTATGTAGTTACATATTTGTAAATTTAGGGTAACTGATCAATAGGTCCACATTGGTTTATTTCAGACAGTTTTTAGGAACTTTAGAACCTTGCAAAAATTTTTAGATATTTCACAAGTTTTGCAGCTTTCAGAGATATTTCTGTAGCAGAGGGGGGGGGGGGGGGTCAATTTTGGTATCATTGGATAGCTTTTCTAAAAATATTGAATACGTGTTTTTTTATTTTTTGATCTGAAGTGTATTTCTCTTGATATTGCGTAATTTCAGAACTTTCTGGACACTCTGTATATATATATATATATACTAAAATATATATAAAATGAGTATTTATACATATGAACATAAAAAATGAAACTAAAGAAAATTATTAAGTACAATATTTACTTTTTGTTCGGTAAATAATAAAAAAAAAATATCAATGTGACATGGGCTTGATGTTTTTTCGTCACATTTTCTATGTTTGGATGTATTTCAGATAAACAGACCCTCATTTCATCTTCAATGCAATGAAGTCTCAGTCTTTTTTTACATTTAATGTTAGCGAGTAAAGAAAATCCCAATTCACATAAATATGATGCGGAAAACTGCATCCAAACGGATAATGCTTTTTTAGCTACCGAGGGATATTCTTCGCTAACAGAATTCCAAAATGCATCAATAGGTAATTTTGGTATCATTGGATAGCTTTTCTAAAAATATTGAATACGTGTTTTTTTATTTTTTGATCTGAAGTGTATTTCTCTTGATATTGCGTAATTTCAGAACTTTCTGGACACTCTGTATATATATATATATATATACTAAAATATATATAAAATGAGTATTTATACATATGAACATAAAAAATGAAACTAAAGAAAATTATTAAGTACAATATTTACTTTTTGTTCGGTAAATAATAAAAAAAAAATATCAATGTGACATGGGCTTGATGTTTTTTCGTCACATTTTCTATGTTTGGATGTATTTCAGATAAACAGACCCTCATTTCATCTTCAATGCAATGAAGTCTCAGTCTTTTTTTACATTTAATGTTAGCGAGTAAAGAAAATCCCAATTCACATAAATATGATGCGGAAAACTGCATCCAAACGGATAATGCTTTTTTAGCTATCGAGGGATATTCTTCGCTAACAGAATTCCAAAATGCATCAATAGGTAATTCTGCACGCTTGATTTTAAGCACCCGATCACTGGAAATAGAAGCCAATTCTTCTTTTAAGTTCAAACCAATATTAGATAAAATTTTTATGAACGGATTTCGGACTCAGTCATAATCTTCTGTATTCAGTGATGGAGAATAATAGTTTAATTTTCCTTCTAGAATTGTCAAATGCTCAACTACAATAGGAGTCATTTCTTTTATGTTGGTTTTACTAAGTAATGAAAACATTTCAAAGTTGCCATATTTAGCTCTAGTTTTCCAAATTGCTATTTTTTTCTGAAATGCAATCAGTTTATCTGTCGAAGTAAGAACATTTTTATTTTTAACTTGCATGCTTTTGCTAAGATTAGTAAGATGTGTAAATATCTGTGTTAAATACTCCAGTCTAGAAATCCAAAAATTTCACCTTAAATAGTCACAGAAACTTTAGTGTTTTTCTCCTTCAAAAAAATCTATCAAATTTCTCCTTCAAGTAATTCTTTCTGGAGCTCATGTATACGACTTAAAACCTTTCCTCTTGATAGCCACCTGACTTCCGTGTGCAAAATTAAGCATTTATACTGGGAATCCATATCTACACAAATTTGTTCAAATAAGTGAGTCTTCAAAGGTCTGCTTTTTATATAATTCACCATTTTAACAACTTGATCTAATATGTCTTTTAACTCAACTGGTCATGTTTTCGAAACTAGTATCTCCCCTTGTAGAAAGCAATGAATTCGGATAGCATTTGGATTTTCTTGTTTTACTAATGATGCAAAACCTTTCACAGCGCCTACTATGGATGGAGCACCATCAGTGGATATTCCAACACATGATTTCCATGAAAAATTCCATTTTTTAAGATAGCCAGATAAAATATCAAATATATCTTGACCTCTTATAGTGCATGGCATTTCTTTGCAGCAAAAAAATTGATTTATGATTTGATCTCCATCAATAAATTGAATAAATGTCAGTAATTGGGTCTTATTGGTAATGCCAGTTGATTCATCAGCTTGCAAAGCAAATTCTGAGTTCTGACGTTTATTCCACACATTTTCTTCTATATCGGCAGACAAATCCATAATTCGCTTATGAATTGCATTATTTGAGAGAGATTTCTTGCTCTGCCTCATCCCCAAACATTGTTTTAACCATCTTGCTACATGTGGGCAAGATAATAGACTCGGGTAAAGTATGAGACTTCATTTTTAAAGCAATCAATCATTTCGGCTATCTCAATAGAAGCGATTTGAGCCTTTTCTGAAACTGTAAACTTTTTTTTAAATTATGCTTTGATTGCATACCTGCCAACCTCGGAAAATTGGAATGTGTAAAATTTTGCGCGAATGACATTCATAATGATTTTTTTTTAACTGCACGTTCAAACGACATTTCTAATGAATTTAACTATGCAAAAGTACCTGCATTAAAAATCAGGCATAGTACTGGTAGTATATGAAAATTTAGGACACCAATTTTATAAAATTTCAGAACAATAAATTATAAAACAAAAATATATAAAGGTTTTATCCGGTGAGATTTACTTTATAATGAAAACAAATATTTATGTTTGGCAAAACACAGGTTTTCACTAAAGAGAATAACAAATATTGATCTTTAATTTAAAAAATAAATAGATAAATAAATAAAAATATATAGCACTGAATTATATTCCTGCCAAGATGGTTTCCTTTTTATTTGCCTAAATCATTGCTTTAATACCACTTTTTTAAAATAACCCTTCACAGAGTTCATACCCATTTTTTAAATAGAAAAATTTATATTATGCAAATATAACTAAAAAAATTAACCTTAATAATTAGCCATATGCAAATAAGCTAGTTTAGTCGATCTAATATGCAACATTTAAATGATGAAGATGGATGGGAAAAGATATTAACGTACGTACTCTTGGCAATTCATGCGAAGTAACTGAATTGCGCAATCGCACTGTTTATGTGAAAATAATTTTTAAATTAACCATAATAATTAATCAGAATATAAAAATACGCTAGTTTAGTCGATCTGATATGCAACATTTAAATGATGAAGATGGATGGAAAAAGATACTAACATACTCTCGGCAATTCACACGATGTAACTGAATTGCGTAATCGCACTGTTTATGCGAAAATGATTAATTAGAATATAAAAATAAGCTAGTTTAGTCAATGAAAAATGCAATATTTAGAAGATTGAGATGGATGGAAAAAGATACTATTGTACTCTCGGCAATTCATGAGAACAAATTGAGTTGTGCAATCGCAGTGTTTATGCGAAATTAATGAACAAAATAACATTTTAGCGATTTATGCTGAATTAGACAACCTGTGAAGAAGTATATTTATTACTTTCGTAAAATACACTATCGAGATCTTAATTTACATTACACGCGGCCGTAAATCTCTGTTAATCATTACCCTGCATTTTATTATGGATTTGCTACGATCCCGGGAATGGTAGATATCAGTGCTAAAAAAGCGGAAAATCTGCATTTAGATCTGCATTTAGCAGAGAATTTTGGCGGAGATTGATTTCCTAGTAATGTTAAAAAATTCAAATTAATGCGGAAATGCGTAAAATATAGCAATATATGCGTAAAAGCGTAAAGAGCAGTTGAAATGCGTAAAAGTTAGCAGGTATGTGATTGTTCTGACAGTCTTTTGAAATAATTCAAATCTTTACCTTGAAGATATTGGTGTTTAGTTGTAAAATGTCTTTTTAACTTGCTAGGTAACATGGCTTCGTTTTCTCGCCACAGAAAGGCAAAGAGGAAATGGATGATCATCGTTTCCAGTCCAAGTAAAACCAAACTTTATATAAGTATTGCAGTACTGACGATTAGGCCTTGTTTTTACCATATTTCTAGTACAAGGCTTAGTTACTTTTGACAAATGTTAAGGTTCACAATCGTCACTGTTATTTTTCTTCTTAATAAACCTATCCATTTTTATGGGAAATATATTTGACCTAAAAATTAATTACAGAAAAATGAAATATTCAGAGTCCGCGCCAGCCATTCGCCAAATGCGAAAAGATCGCAAAACTGGTGATAAAAAAACACTTTGATGAAAAAAATTGGCGAATGATTTTTTGGAAACTGTGAAAATTTCGTAAATATTTTTTTTCGGAAGTAATATGGAATAAAAGTCCGATTCCAGACAAGTAGGCCTATGACATGCGAGTGTTGTCTCCCGTCTGTTTTGGAGACGCTTGTTCTCGTGTGACAAGCTCCAGGTATTCTTTAATTCACAGCACGCTGCTTCTCAAAACGGACGGCAGACAGCACATTCCTGTCTCTCAAGCGCCCTTGACCCACCGCGGCAATCAAAACATTACCTGGATTCCATCAGTTAAGTGAGCCAATTTTTTTCATTAACCCTGAATCGCACAACCGTTAACCCCCAACACAGTTATTAGATACTCTCCAATAAACAAAACAAAAAAACACTTTCAACTTAAAATTCTGCATTATAGTTTTAAACAATCCGTGTTACAGAATTATTTCTGAAAAGAGTCATTTTTTGTTGAAAACGATCAACCATAATCAGAGAAACAAGTGATAAACATCGAACGAAAATGTATGTATATTTTCTGATGACGCGTATACAATGGTAGTCTGGAGCATCTGGAGGGCAGAGAAATAAAAAAGCATTTAATTTTAGTTAAAACCAACTGAAAAAAGGTCATTGCTGATTATTATCACAGATGTCAACTTACGGTTTGCTGTTTTTGTCATAAGTTGAATCATAGTTTATCTTTTTGTCACGAATTTTTAAGCCTGCCTGGCTTGTTTTTGTTTCATCTTCATCATGATCTTTGTGGTTTTTATACGATCCTTACGCCTGCCTGAATTTTAAAACCGACATAAAAATTTATCCCTTAGATAGTTTTGGTGCCTAATTTTAAAGAAATATAATGATGATACTGCATATAAAAATATTATGGATGTAGCAAGAATTGGTTTCACATGTCCCATGACAACAACCATCGTTGAAAGAGGCTTTAGTAAACAGAACATAAATTTCATTAAGTAGTAACATCAGAGTAAAAAATCTCAGTGACTTGATTCTTATAAATAGTGAAGGGCCAGATATGAAAATTTTAACTACAAGGCAGCTTTTGAAAATTGGTATATAGTACAAAAATTCGACGCTTGCCTGGTTTATATGATAATGAAACTATGTGAATTATAAAATGAATTTGTCATTTTTGTAACTCATTGTGATCTTTCATTGGTTAATACAAGTTTAATTTGCTAATAGCCTATTTAATGATTAAAAAAATGAAATCTACCTATCTTTATATCTTGTTTAGAATGAAATTAATATTATTGGCTGCATTATGGCTTAAAAGAAGAAATTTTTTCACCGATGGCGACGATAACTTTGACTAATAATCATGTAATTTGGCTAATTTGTTGGCTAATTAACCGAGTAATTGGTATCTCTGCTTTTGAGATACGTGAAATTTCAGGAAGGCACATAAGAAATAAGGAAATTTCAGGACACAAATATTTTTTTTTCAGAAATTTCAGGACAAGTACAACCCCTGCAATTGATCCAAAATTTCACGAAATCCGAGAAGGAACAACCATGTTGTAAACAAAAGAGGAGGCGGAAAATTCTGATGCCAAGAGAACTTTTTTTTATTTGATTTCGTATCAAGGGTTACATACATACATATAAAAAAAAAAAAAAAAAAAAAAAAAAAAAAAAAAAAAAAAAAAAAATACGGAAGGTTATGGACATGTGAAGTCAGTTGTATGACAAAAGTACACTAACATAAAACTGTAAAGTAATAAATATTCAGTATTTTGAAATTTTATTAAAATTTTCACTCATCAATTGCACTAGCTTAATTGTATACATTTATGACATTTCAAGCGATATATTTTTATGGCAGTAGGATTCACTTTGCAGTATAAATGCATGTAATCAAGTTAAGGTGTCCCAGAGTATAATATTCTTTTATGCTATAGCACAGAAATGCCACTCAGAAGTTTTTATATTTTTCACAAATTAAATAACAAAAGCAAAAATTGACATATATTCAAAAGCTAATTCACATATCATTTACTTTGCATTCTCTTTTGAACTACAATTTTTGTATTTTCCGCTAATTTCTAGGGAGGTGGAGGTTTAAGTTTGTACCACATAGCAATTGTACCTGATGACCCAACTTCACAATTTTTCTAATAAATAAATAACTGCTTATTATTTTTAAATTTACATCAAGCACTAAAGTATTAGGTTAAGCTGAACTTTAGTAAAAAGTAGCATACCTTGTACTGCAATCTATGACGGCGTCCTTTCATGTGCATCTCTTTAGCATTAGGATCATTAAATTTACATTCACACAACTTGCATTGAAAGCTTACAACTTTTCCTTCTTCATTTTTAATTTCATCAATGTAATCTTGGCCTATAAAAAAATATATGATTTTGGGATTAAAAAACCATTTTGAGGTTTTACATTTGTATTTATTATACAGTAACTGCACCCAATCTATCCTCATAAAAAGGAACAAAAACAAGAATTCGGATATAAAAAAAATAGGAAAAAGTAGGAATCTTAATTTGTACCCTTTTACAATTAATGTTTTCATCCCATAGTATTGAAATATGCATAACACAGTCAAGTCAGTCATACAGATCTTTTAGAGTAGCAAAAATCTTATATTTTTGTTTTGAGCAATAAAATAAAAATTTGTAGCAATTTTCAGTAAGAAAACATGCACACTGAATGTAACTTTACAAAAAATAAAAGCTTTGTAGTAGTTTGAAGCACAGAAATTTTCATTTTGAAGATTTCAGGGAAGAAATACACTTTTTAGACTAAAATATATAAAATTTTGAAATAGTTCACATAAATAGGTTCTGAAAGAGAATAAATATGAAATAGAAACATTACTCATATTGTCCCAGGTGAAGAAGTTTGAAGTTGTATTTTATCTCAATTTCATTAACACACTGCAATAATATGAAAGTTAGGGGGAAATTAAGCAAAATAACTGTGCACAACTGTTACACAAACATCAATGGATTCTCTTCGTCAACAAATGTTAAGTCAAAAACACTATATAGTTTGATTATATATATATATATGCTGTGTAATATAATAATTTGTGCATAAGTATTGTACATTGCATAATGTTTCTTGTGTAGTGATATGATTGCAAAAAACTCTTTTAGAACAAAAAATTTTTGAAATTAAAGCAGTTTGTAGCAGGCATTTTTTCGAAATTGTACCAGTTTGTAGCAAGTAATTTTTCAATACTGTAGCATTTAGATGCAAAGCATTTTTGTTTATGTACATTTTGTTTATTTCAGCTAACTTATCTCAAGAATTAGAAATATTTGTTCCTTAATTGCAAAACGTATACAATTAAGTGTCAGTTAAAAGTCCTGTAAGCCAGCTGATTTTCCTTTGAAGCAGCAACTTTAAAATATAATATTCTGTTTCTTGGGAAGATTTTTTTAAAAAATGATAAAATAATTTTCTTAGACTTGCTGACTGTTTAAATAATATCATAGCTGCCAACCTTGGAAAATGAAAATTAGGGAGATTTTCAAATATTTGCAATTCGCGACAAAAATTGAAAAATCGCACAGCGCGATAACAATTTCTTTTTTTACAGAAAGCATAAAAGGGAATTTTCAAGACAGAATAGGGATTTTTTTCCTCTACTACAAAACTGCACCATAAAAAATAGACAAATATGATAAAAAAATCTGTATTGTATCTATAAACACAATTTAATTTCAACGAATACAAAATAATTAAATCATCTTTTAAAAAATAAGCACATTCGTTAGAGTTATTCTCATCAGAGTCTATAACAATGTTCATTACACTGAATATGATGCATAAAGAAAAATGTCATTGGTTACTGTTTAATAATCATTCACATGTCTTTGACACAGAAACACTTCTCTGCAGATAAAATATTGAATAAAAGAAATCTTTTGGTAAGTAAAAATACAGCACGTAAAAGTTCTATATAATTAAAAAATGTCAAATTCAATCCTTCTTACTACTTAAAAATAAAGTAGTAGCTCTTTTTGCCTTTTTAAAGAACTCCTTACTAAATTCTTCACTATCCCTTCACAGAGTTCATATCGATTTTTCAAAATAAAAAAATTTGTATTATGCAAAAATAATCAAAAAATTAACCTTAATAATTAGCCATAATATGAAAATAAGCTAGTTTAGTCAATCTAATATGCAACATTTAAATGATGGAGATGGATGGAAAAAGATACTAACGTACTCTCGGCAATTCACCTTATATAACTAGCTTAATACTCAATTATTTTATACTGTTAAAAAGGAGTATAATGTGTTTATATTTAAATGAATATATGTTGTTAATTAGTGTAAATAAATTATTCATACATTATATTTTAAGTCTGATGATTTTAGTTTTGTATTCTAAGATTTTTATATATCAAAGCGAGATGTCCCATAACTTGAGATAATGTGATTATGATTATGTGTAGGTGATACTAATATATATTGCACTTATTTAACATACTCGACAATGAAGTAGAATAATTTATCTAATTATTTTTAGCAAGTGCTAGAATTAGCATTTTCCTGCATACTCTAATAATTCAGAATGTATATTTTGTTAAATTTCTATTCTCAGAACTTAATCATGCACAGATGCCGTTTATCATAGTACGGGCACAATAGTATAGCTTTTTCATTTCATTAATAATACGTCTGAAAAATAGTTTTCTTGTACAAAACACAAAAAAATTTAATCGCCATTTGTGAGCACAGACTACACATTTTATTTAAACGTATAAAGTATCCATAATATAATGTTTGAAATGATACAAGTTTTTCTACTGAAATAATGATACTTAAAATCTCAAAATGTAACACAGAAAGGATAGACATATTCAAAAGAACTTTCATTTGAGAATTGAAGCATTCTCTTAAATTTAATATGTATTATAAACAATTTTTGGCAGGGACAAATATGTTAAGCAGTAGAGTAAGGATTTAATTTATTTATTCAGGTAAAATAACAAACTATAAATGATCTCAAGCTTTACCAAACTTAAATAAGAACAGAATTTAAAAATTACACAGGGAAAAGAAATAAAATGCCCTTACCAACAGGCTGAACTTCATTATCATCTTTGTTACCATCAGCTTCTATAACAAATCAATATTTTATTTTTTAAATATTTAATCTTAACTAATAAATTACATATGTTGTTAGAAAAATTAGAATATCAAATGTTTAACATGTTAGCTGTCACTATATTCAGCAACAATGCGGTTGTCTGGGTTCATACCCATTTTTCAAAATGAAATTCATTTACAGTGAAAAAAAAGCTATTCAAAATAAGTCTAAATTTTTTATATTTGTAGTCAATTTTGCTTGCAGATATTTTGTTTGCAAATATACAGCACAACCCCGAAAAAGCGGATTAGATATTTAGATAAAATTCAAGCTTAATATTAACTAACACAAAAAACATTATTTATAGTAAAAATGACAAAATATCATGTTAACAAATTAGAAACTTAATACAAATAATAGAACAAGAGAAACTTGCAGAAAAAAATATACATTTTATCATTTCTTTTAAGCATTTGAACTAATATTTGTTGTTTCATTAATTTTGGTTTCTGGAAAAGCAGTTTTTCTTTTATCATGTAGATTGGCATTATTTCCTGCTTGGTTATGAAGTTTCTTTATTCAAAACCTTAAATCACATGATCAACTGTTTGAAAGAGATTATCAATAAGTACTTATTCTTGAATATAAGTTCACCTGTCGATTCCCCCTCCCCCTCAATTCACAGATATATGTCAGTTATTTGCTAGCATCCATACATTATTATAATTTAAAAGACTGATGACTCTAGAAAAAATTTATTAAGAAAAATCAAATATGTGAAAACTAGAGCAACAGATAAGATAAATATCCTTTCTCTCTTTATTAAAAAAAAATAGCTGCCACTGCCGCCGCTGTTTGATAAATTTCTCGAGATTCTTTGCTTCGTACCACAAAAACTATTGCATATAAAAATATGAAATTTGGTACATTTGCAGAAAAAACTTTGGAGAATGCTAAAATAAACAGTTTTTTTTAAATATATATTACAGTTTAAGAAATATTTAATGTTAAAGTCAAAAACAAAATATTTGAGCTGCGAGTTCGCGCTCTAGATAGACTAACAATAGCAAGACCACGAATTTTTGCAGAACGAAGCTTCCTTTTTTAAATTTTGATGTAGTTCTTGAGATATTTTACGTTTTATGCATTTCTGAAGTGAATTTTTTTCGTATCGGCACGTCTAGCAATTTCTCTGTCTTGTACCGTAAAAACTATAGCATACAAAAATATGAAAATTGGTACATTTATAGAGAAATAGTAGGGTAACACAATGATATAAACATTTTATCGATTTAAACTTAAAACCCCTGCTTTTACCTCCTGCGGAAAATAGGCAGGGATAGAAAAGAGATTTTTGAAAGTAGAATTTCTAGGAAAGATAGATATGAAGCGAGCTCTGTGAGCGCAGAGAGTAAGAGGCAAAGCCTCTCGAAGACAGTTGTGCGAGCAGTCCCCTAGTCTTATAAAGAAAAATACCATTCTCAATGATTTTTTAAAAATACAATGAGTCATTATGAATGCAGCCGATGGTTTTTCAAGAAAGAGCAAAATATATCGCTACTTTCACGCTTCGCTGTCCCATTGTGAGATTTCAAACCTTTTTAAGTATTTTTGCTGTTACTTTAAATGCATTTGCTGTCAAAAATAAAAACTAATAGAAATAGCTTTCAATCGCCATCGTAAGGAATAGAATATATATATTTGTAATTGTACACAAAGGAAACATCAGAATCTCAGTTTGGTTTTATTCAATCCATCTTTGCTTACTGATCAATGAAAAAAAAAATTAAATTTGAATTAGGGATGATGATACAAAGTAGGTTTTCAAAAAATTTATAAAACTTTGCTTCTCAAAAATGTATCTTTAACATAATAATCATTTGAAAACTGGAGTATTAAAAAAAGTCTTTGGATTCAAAGGACTGCACAAGAATGTTAACTATAAGAATCATCTTGCTTCCAGCATTATTAACTCTCATATTTGGTTAATTATGTAAAATATCTCGTAACATTTATGTGGAAAATTATTTCATTTAGTAAAATATTCATTTAAACTGCTTCACTATAAAAATAACCTGATGATATTTAAAATGAGTGGTAGTTATTGAGTGGTGATATTTAAAAATATTGGGGTGATTTATGCAGTGGGCATAAGCAGGAGCCTTGTAGGTGAGAAAAATGGTGTTTGCAGAGAAAGTCATAAGCTGCCCCACATCAGATTTTATTGTTAAACAAATACTTATTTTTAAAGTCGGATCTGTTTTTGAATCTACTTTTTATTGGTTCTGACATAATTAAATTAAATATGAATAAAAGAGATTGCGATTGAAAGTTATATATTAAAATCTAAATAATATTAGGCAAATGTTTAAAACATTATATTGGAAAAATATTTATATATTTCAATCTCATTAAGATGGTTCACCCCTTTAATCCCATGAACTAGCCGAGATCACTAACCACAGACATAACTCTCATGCCCCTTCAGTACTTTGACTTGACTGACTCAACATAAACAGTAAAAATATAATAAAAGATCATTCTCACTAATGAAGAACAAACATAAGGGAATCAACCCTAGCTCGAATAATTATATTTGGAAATATTGGTTTTAGAGCAAAATATTTTAGTGTTCAAATTTTCCGATTACCCACATTGACACCAAAGAATAGAGCTAAATTTTTACTTTGTACAGAAAAAGAAACATAATAATTAATATTGCAGAAAATTGAGTGCACTAATAAACAATCGTCAATCTTTTTCTACTTTTTCTTGTTTAGAAAAGGTGAAATAAGGTGTTTTGCTTTTTTTTTCTACTTTTGAGCTTGTTAATGAAGCTTGTATTTTTTCAGGAGGGGGACAATAATAATTTCTAACATTTTGATAGTATTCCTCACAGTTACTGCCTCGTCATCTGCCACGTGTTATTTCGGATTTTGGAATTGTAACAGCAAATAAAGAGATTCTGGTGGTGGTGGGTGGGGTTAAGGGCCCTTAGAAACAAAATATGAATTTAAGGAGTTCTTAATGACCATACGAACCCTGATTTAACTTTTCATTATCATTTGGAAAGCTGAATTTCATCATTATGCAATTTGTACAATGACGAAAATGCATTTTGCATCTTCTCAAAATTTTCTGTAAATTGCACCCATACACACAAAATCCACATGTCATGGATAGGGTAATGGGCACATATATAAAAATACATATTAGCCATGCTTGTACAAAAACAAAAGCGGTATCAGAATTCGCAATATCTTTATAATGCAATTCTATGACAATTTTCTGTTCTGAGACAATGAATTCTGTGCAGACCACACACAAAAAATAGCTTTTAAATAAAAAAAAAACTGTTGGTAATTAAAATCTGAAAACTTTGGGAAATACAGAAAATTGAAATTAATGAATGCTTGAAAATTTTAAAAATGCTTACTATCTTCTTCTGCGTCTTCCTTGATTTCTGTACTTTCCTCAGATTTAACTGAAAAAAATATTACATCAGAGAGAAAGGTACAAAGGCGCATATATGACTTGCACAAATTAACAAAACAATTTCAAAAGATACATATTACCTCTGATGTTTATTCCTTAATAGCATAAGCTTAAAGTGCAAAATCTGACAAATAGCCAGAATCGTTCATTTAAAACTTACTATGAAAAATCTTAACGAATTTTATTTCAACACTTTTTTTAAAAAAGCAGGATCAGTCCAATAGTGTATTTTCATACCAACAAATGTTATCTTGGGTGGTCCAGCTTTCTTTGAATTTCCTTTACCAGAGGATTTACCACTACCAGATTTATTTGTTGAGTTATTAGTACCTGTGCTCAAAACTTGAGGTTCTGTAGATGGGATGGGCTTCCCTAACTTAGTATGAAGTTTCACAACCTATTAAAAGAAAAGGAAAACTAAGTATGGTTAGAATATACAAGCAGATGTTTCTCACATATCCCAATGAAAAAAACAACTACATATAATTCTTTTCTTATTGTAAATTTCTTCATTTAAAACAAATAAGCTTCTATCCATAGATAATTACAAATGTAAATAGGCACTGTGTCTGGCATGCATTTGAAATCATACACTCAATTCAAATAGGTACAAAGAGAGACCTGGTTGTGCTGTATTGTAGTGGTTTATATTAACTACAAACTGACCGACCATTTAAAAACCCGAAATATTCTAAAACCATGTGGGGGGGGGGGGGGGGGGAGAGAAATATTTTAGATGTAAAACACTGTTATACTCACACTATAAAAAAGTTTTACTACTCTGCGGAATAATTAGAAGATGAAAATGGATGTAAAAGGATATTGCAACTCTGGATAATGCATGGGAATATGAACAGTATTGCATAATCAAAGCAATGCATGAGGTCATGGACAGGACTGCACAATTGACACAATCAGAGCATAATTTCACTTTCATTTTTTTAGCATAGCACTACTGCTACACAAAAATAATTTTGCACAGAAATTTTGTTTATCGCCATGGGTACAAGACATAATCCCATGCCTTAAGAATGTTGTATGTTTGAGCTCTTAATCTCCATTTTAACTATAGTAGAAACATTTGATAGGAATTACAGTTGCATATTGCTATGCTGTTTTTTCAAAAATTTTCAGTTTTCCTTTCAAAATTCCTAATTATGTTAATGTCGTTTCCTGTTTTCAGTATGTTAATGTCTTTTCCGTTTTTGGCAAATGCAATTTGTTATTTGAAATGACGTTTGTACACACACCATTTGTCTTGCATTGTAGGCACGCTTGAACTAGTTCAGGGAGTTCTGTAATCCATGGAAGTTACTAGCGTGGCCTGCTTCCTTGCTGGATTGGCATCATGCCCCGTTTTGTTTGTTGCTGTTGGAAAAACGTAAGCAAAACAATTGTGATTTACAATTATCCTAGACTGAGTTCAAATCATAAATTCATTTGAATAACTCACTTCATTTTCGGGAGCAAATCATGATTTTTCCAGCATATGTTTCATTTGAATCAGGTGCTCAATGTATATACAAGAAATTTGCATATCCAAGGATATTTCAGGTAATTTCCATGTTCTAGCAAGATCCCACCCACAGATATATAAGAACCCGACTTGATACAGGAGAAAGAAACAAGATAGGATATATAAGGCTGATCAAATAAATTATCTTCCTTTGTGAATTTGGTCATCTCGCTAAATCAATTCCATACAGGAAGGTACTTTAGTACGAGATGGTATATTACAGATTGACGTGAAACATTTCATTGCATTAGGCTGGTGATAAGATGTGAACTTGCGATACTGTGCAGTGAGAAGGTCTTAGTGTTTGCTTAAATGTGTACTTTAATACAAAGCCAGTGTTTCTTGCTATAATCCAAATGTAAATTTTTTCCAATGATGTCCCACCAAAGGATGGTGGAAGTAATACACGGAAGAACACATCACCCTATAGATATGCAAATTTCTGCATAATACTTTCCTACATCATGTTCAATAATAAACATTGTCAAAATTTGCTTGAACACCAAAAGTTAAATTGTACATATTGTAAAAAGCATGCCAATTTGAAAGTATGTATTTTTGGTAAATATTCTGCAAATAAAACCAATCTACATTTGATTCGACAAACATTGGATTCTCTATTGAAGCTGTATTCTTATTCTGCATTTTTCACTTACCTGAGTCACAGAACATTTCTAGCTCACTCCGGCAAATCCATACAGACAGTATATCACACTAATTGTGAACTAAATTTCTCTACTGTCTGACAGAGTAGTTGTCAATCGTGTATCCAGCCGTTATACAGATGGTGCGCAGGTGTCGCGTAAATAATATACAATAACGATAACCCTGCTCTAGGTAATAATGTTAAACATGCTGTGTGAATCTATGCATTTGGCAAAACAGATTTACAAAATGAGTCACCCTTCATGAGATTGAATTTTTAGGTCTAGTCGCTAAGAAGCCTGGACAAGGATAGAGAAGAACAACGTCTCAAGATCTGTATCTGTTCATAAGTGCCCGTCACAACAAGGCGTCAACTGCAAAGCAGTTGAGTTTAGAGCTTACAGCCGTCACTGGAACTTCAGTAATGTAATGAATTGTATACAGAAAGCTTAATAAGAAAGACTTTTATGTGAGAAAGCCAATGGTATGTGTTTCACTGACCTCATAACTACTAGAACAGGGTGGCCATAAGAAATTAATTTTGAAATTCTCCGATTTTTCCCTGAAACGTTCCCCTTGAAGGATGTTTATCGAGGTCACGTCGCCTGTTGATGAAAACTCTCTCGCAGAAGTATATCTAAAGAAGATGAGTTATGGGTGATGGGTCTTGTGACGCAAAATGAAAAATGTAATATCATGGAATGAATAAGCATTGTATATTCAGCTATAAGAAAACTATAAGGTTGAAAAATGAAAAGAAATTGCAGAAACTTGCAGTTTTTCTAAACTTTCAATGGAATTCCATGATGTTTCCTTGATATTTCCAGAACCATAAAATTCCCTGATAATTTCAGGTTTACCAGGTCTGTGGTCACCCTGTTGAAAACCGTAAACAAAACATTTTGATTCACGATTCTGAACTTCTCCTGAACAAAGTTCAAAACATAAATTCATTTAAATGATTCACTTCCCTTTCGGGAGTGAATCACAGCATTTTCCCAGCAAGATTCTTCATGCAATAGCTCTCAATGCATATATAGAAATTTGAATATCCAGGGGTGATTCTGGTGATGTAATGAACCCAGAAGGTAATCATCCTTGGATATATAAGAACTTGACACATTGGATAAAGATTGAGGAGAAATGAGAAAGCATGGCTGAAAGTTAAGACAACTGGCCAAGACTGAAAATATTCCAATTTTATTTCATTATATTATAAGTTCCCACATACACACTCAGCAATAGTAAAATTATCCATAATTGAATTGACGAAGTCAAACATTTTAAAACTTTGTTATTATTGAATGTTGACATTTTATATTTGAGTTCCATTTCTAAGTTTTGCCAATGGATGGGGATGCTTTTGCACTAGATATTTATATGTCAAGAAATGTCATATGGCGCACAACAAAAAGTAAGTATGTATGATGCCCTTAAGTCACACAGAGATGCCAACCAGTTGAAGAAGGAAAGTATTAGTAGTTTTAAGGCTTTTTTAGCAGCCAGGTTAATAAGTGAAATATTATTTAAAGATGTTAATATATCCAATTTTAATATATTATTGCCAAAATGGTTGCTTTTTTATTTTCCTATATCATTGTTTTAATACAAATTTTTGGAAAATATTTCTTCACATGGTTCATACCCATTTTTCAAAATGGGCACTGTATGTGAAAATGACTAAAAAGACACTTAATGATTAACCAGAAAATAAATACATATTAGATTAGTTTATCTAATATGCAACATTTAGAAGAGGGAGATGGATGAAAAAGATAGTAATGGACTCGCGGTGATTCACGAAAACATAAATTGAATTACAACAGAATATGAAAATAAGCTAGTTTAGTCAATCTAACACAAAATATTTAAAAGACAGATGAATGGAAAAGAACTAATGGACTCTCGACAATTTACTAGAATATGAATTGCACAATTGTACTGTGTATGCGAAAATAATTAAAAAAATAACCTTAATAATTAACAATAAGAAAAAAAGCTAGTTTAGTCAATTTAATATACAATATTTAGAAGATGGCATACATGCTAACATTAGATAATAAAAATCCAAGTCAGCATATAATCTGTTCAATATCACATAGGGAAAAACAGAGAAAATCTTTTCTAGATCACACAAAAATTGTATGTTTTTTTTTCTTCAAAAAATGATAACTCATTATAATATTGAAAATGCCTACTGCAAAAAAAAAAAAAAAAAGTTTTTACATAATGTATAAAAAAGCATATCAGTAACAAACAGAGAGAACTTTCAGAGGGGGACCAGAACTGAAACAAAATATGCTCACTTCTCAAATAGTAATTTAGTTAATTAGACGAATGTGAATAGAAAAATTATTTTGAGACTATTTATTTTAAGGAAAATAATCCTTCATTTTTATGTAAACTGCAGAGATGTAAAAGTACTGTAACTAATTTGAGATTCTATCAAAAGTAAGATAGATGGAAATGGATGGTTAAACATTACACAGCATTAAATAAATACACACAATAAATATTGTATAAAAATATTAATTAATAATGAAACATACTGCAAACATATGAATGTTGTGCATTTTTTAATTCATATAATTTGAAACTAAACATGGATGGAAAAGGATGTTTCAACATTACACGCCAATGTAATCTATATACAAGGAATCCCACTTCTAGATTAATGATGGAAGAATCAAAATCCTTAACTTTAGGGAATTCTAAAAAAATGGACTAAAACTGGGAGATTCTCGTTAAAAATCAGGAAAACAGGAGAAATCACCAAAAACCAGTAGAGTTGTCAGCTGAGATGGGGAGAAAAAGATACTTGTGGACTCCTGGCAATTCAAGAGAGACAAAAACATAAATCTGAATTCCGCAATTGTACTATATATGCGAAAATAATTAAAAAATTAACCATAATAATTTACCGGAAAATAAAAATAAGCTAGTTTTTGTCAATCTAACATGCAATATTTAGAAGATGGAGGATAAATGATACTGATGGATTCCCTGTCAGCATATTACAGTCGATATATGAAAATTTACAGCATAACAACTTATGAGTAAGCAAGTAGCAAGCAGTGGGGTGTGGCACGTAGTATTGCAAAAGTACTCCCAGTCAGTAAAAATAAAAACTGAATTTATTACTCATGAAATGAAATCAAACAGAAATGAAAATAGCATCATGCATCGTTGACTTTGATGCTTACAGAAATATACCAGAAGAACATTGCTCCAATACTGAGCCTAACCATAACACATTGGCTATTGACATAAAGTAGTTCGATACCACCTATACACATTACAAGAGCAAGTTCGAAGCAAAAGCCTCAAAAGCTAATCTAAGCCATTCTCATCCCGGCTAAACATGACCAATCAAAGTGACTTTAACCGGCATAGAGATATATACCCATCATCTCTTATGACATTTCCGAAGTATGCCAATTTCCAGTGATATGGAAAATTAGCATATTAGAGGTCAGCTAAGATACAATGTGCAGGAAATCAAATGTAATTAAACTCGGACACTAAACAAACAATCTGTAATCCAAACAGTTAACTGAAAATATCCAATACAACTTTGACCCTAATGCTATCGTGATACATCATTTATTTTTATGGTGCCTAATACTTTTGATTCACGAGAAGTCGAATGCACAATCATACTGTTTATACAAATATAATTAAAATAATTTACCAGAATATGAAAGTAATCTAATATGCAATATTTAAAATATGGGGATGGATAGGAAAAAGATTACTAATGGACTCTCGGGGATTCATGAGAGCATAAACAAATTGTGCAATTGTACTGTTTATGCAAAAATTATTAAAAAAATAACCGTTTAGCAATTTATGCCAAATTCAACAACTTTTAAAGAAACATATTTACTACTTCCATAGGAAAAACGATCAATGTACATTACATGCAGGCCATGGCCGTAAATCCCTGTTGTTACGCTAATTGTCATTACTGTACATACATAAATATACATAGGCCTGAATAAAAGGCAATTTTTTGTAGAAAACTATGCAAATTCCATAATCCGTTGTATGAGAATGATTCTCACGAAAACTACGGAGAATCCATAGTAACTGGCATCGGTAGGGACAAACAGGTCTTCACAAACAACATCTTGGATTACAGCGGGAAAAACTAATTGAAATGAAACATAAGCATTTCCGTCCATGTCAGTTTTAATTAAGAAATCTTTCAGACTGAAAACTTGCACCCATACGAGGAAGAAAGTAGGTGTAGAAAGAGACACTAAATTTGTGTTAGGGGGATCTTCATTTGATCAGATCATAATATCGGTAAATATTCTGTAATCAGGAAGTAAATGGTTATGACTCAAATGCTATTCCTGTCGTCACTATGACTGTCAAATTATTGATAGAATAAATTGCCAGAAGTCATAGTCAAGTTAAAGTTTGAAGTTTTTCAAGAAAACATCGTAACAAACAACTGGTGTTATGTGTTAAAATGTTCCTGACATATTACCATGAGTGGTGAATCTATCGGAAGGATTCACCAACTACGAGGATGGATCCAAAGAAAAGGTTACAAGGATAATAAAAAATTATTTATTAACAATAGATAGAAAATACAAAATGGAATTAAGAGGCATACTTGGCACTCACTTTTCCACACAATCACCAAATCTATTTAGGCATTTATCTGAACGCAGGACCAACTTGTTTAACCCGGCTTGGTAGAAATCATATCCCTGTCCATTGAGCCAGTTCTCGGCAGCTGTTTTCACATCACTGACTGAAGAGAACCTTGTTCCAGATAAGTGTTCCTTCAATTTCGGAAAAAGGAAATAGTCACTGGGTGCCAAGTCTGGGCTGTATGGTGGGTGGCTCCAGACTTCTCACTTGAACTTTTGCAGCAATTCTTAAGTTTGGCGAGCAGTATGAGGCCTGGCATTGCCATGCAGGAGGATGACACCATCACTCAACATGCCAGGACGTTTGCTTCAGATGGCTTCACGCAACCTTGTCAAAGAGGCACAATAACGGTCGGCAGTAATGGTATGGCCACACTCCAGATACTTGATCAGGATAACACTGCAGGAATCCCAGAATATGGTTGCTATAACTTTACCCGCAGAGGGTGTAACTTTAAACTTCTTTCTCGTTGGTGATCCAGTGTGTTTCCACTCCATACTGGCTGTTTTGGTTGTGGGGACGAAATGATGAAGCCAAGTTTCATCCTTAGTAACAATGTCATCAATGAAGTGCTGGCCGTGAGAATGGTAAAGCTGAAGAAACGCAAGACTTCACATCATTCGTGTGGCTTTCTGCTATTCGGATAATGCACGTGGTACCCAGTGGGTACAAACCTTTGAATATCGCAACACATCAGTAACGATATGCTGCACGGTACTATAGCTCAATCCCAGCTCTGACGCGATTTCACGTAGAGTTACCCATCGATCATTTTGAATCATTTCTTCAACTCGTACTTGGACGGCCACTCGCTGCCATATTGTGGTTTTCCACATCCTCTTTGCCCGATTGAAAAGAGCGGCACCATTTCGCTATATGTTGTCTGCTTATTGCTTCTCTACCATAAACTTCCATGATTTGAATGTGAATTTCAGATGATGACACATTCTTTGCCCATAAGAAGTGAATCACGGCTCGCACCTCCAAGTGAGACCACTTTCCCAAACGTCTTGCCATTTCAATCGCTCTAATGCATCTGCGAACTTACACTATCTACCCACACAACCACTGTAAGACAACTACAGCCGTCTGTCTCCACTCTGGGGGAAAATATTCCCTCCACAATAATTACTTTTCAAATGCTGCTGCTTGTAACCTTTTTTTTTTTTGATCTACCCATTTTGGATCTCATAATAAAGGTAATATGCTAGTTTTGAATATAAGGTCATCAAGTACTTCATGCTACCCAAACTTTTGAACATTGACAGCTTATCTGTAAATAGAATAACCATAACTTATACCTCTTTATAGAGGTTAAGGATTTATATAGTGTTGAAAAGATGGATTCTTTTGATAAATAGTCTAACTCTTCCTCAAAGTTTTTGTGCTTATTTATTTCTATATTGTGCATCTCTGTATTTTGAAGTACCACCTACCTTGTTAAGATTAGTCTTCTTCTATCTGCTTAAATTTTTTATTAAGCATTCTAGATGGCTAATAACATAAGAGGGGACCACCTGAATTGGTACAGAGAACAGAGTTGGAGTCAACAACAATGGGCCTGTGTTAGAGAAGTGGGTCTGAAAATTTCCCCCCAAACGGAAAATTTTAGAAAAGTTTCCGCTAAGTTTTTTTTGGAGGGAAAAGTTTCTACTTCTTTTTCTCCCTAATTTATTTGAAAATGAAATGTAATACTCTTTCCATACTGTGTTTCAAAAAGTAACTTTACAAAAAGTAACTTTTAGTCTTTGATCATTTAGTTTTCTAATTTTAAGGAAGAAAGAGAATGCTTTATTTTAAAGAAAAAGAGTAGACAAGAACTAGAAGGGTACAAGTGACATTTTACTTATTCTGATAAAACAGCAGGTAATACTTCAGAAAACTATTCTTTCAGCAAAAAAATTCTTTAAAATTTATGAAAATATAAGAAATATAGAATATTTTCGCAAGTGCTTTGGCCAAAGGAAAATACTTAGAAATAAACAGACCTAAATATATACTTAACTCAATGTCCACCAAATTGTCTCTTATCTCGTGGTACTAATCCATTTAATTATAAACAAGGACTTTTTAAACAATTTTTATTATATATATATATATATATATATATATATATATTTTTATATACACATACTGCTGGACAATTGCTGAGGACGGATGACACTATCATCCATAGCAACCACAAAATGAAAGGAAGCAAAATGGAAAATTAGAATAAATGAAGGCATAGCTGCCAACCTTGGAAAATGAAAATTAGGGAGATTTTTAAATATTTGCAATTCGCGACAAAAATCGAACAGCACAATAACAATTTCTTTTTTTACAGAAAGCATAAAAGGGAATTTTCAAGACAGAATAGGGATCTTTTCCCTCTACTACAAAACTGCACCATAAAAAATAGACAAATATGATAAAAAATCTGTATTGTATCTATAAACACAATTTAATTTCAACGAATACAAAAGAATTAAATCATCTTTTAAAAAATAAGCACATTCGTTAGAGTTATTCTCATCAGAGTCTATAACAATGTTCATTACACTGAATATAATGCATAAAGGAAAATGTCATTGGTTACTGTTTAATAATCATTCACATATCTTTGACACAGAAACACTTCTCTGCAGATAAAATATTGAATAAAAGGTAAGTAAAAATACAGCACGTAAAAGTTCTACATAATTAAAAAATGTCAAATTCAATCCTTCTTACTACTTAAAAATAAAGTAGTAGCTCTTTTTGCTTTTTTTTAAGAACTAACTCCTTACTAAATTCTTCACTATCCCTTCACAGAGTTCATACCGATTTTTCAAAATAGAAAAATTTGTATTATGCAAAAATAATCAAAAAATTAATCTTAAGGGGCTTCATCAGTCACAAGTTTCAATCTTTACCTTCCATGTTAATGTATGGCCGTTTTAGTGCTAGTGCTAGATAGCATAGCTCCTCCAAAAATCAACTTATTTCAATTTTGTTTTCAGGATCTCAAAGTTATAAAAATTGAAGTTTGCTTTATAATTTTACTTTTTGTTAAAATTATTGTTAAGTATTTTTAACAATTTATTGAAGTTGAGAGTCACTAAGAAAAGTCAAAACTAAAAGTTTAATCGTCTTTTATCAATTTGCATTTAATAATACTCGAATTTGAAAAAAGCAGTGCACATGAATAGAATTTTAGCTTTCGATAGATGCCTAAATTTTTGCGCTATCATAAATAGATTTCCAGCAAATTTTAATTGAAGCAAATATGGATCTGAAAAAAATTGTATTTTGCTTTCCCCCTCTTTCTTATTTCCTTCAGGGGTTGACAGGATTCCCGTGGGGAGACGTTGTTTATGGGCGTTTATTCGAAGGCGGCGGGATTTCTTCTTGTCAGGAGGAGGATTATCCTCCTCAGAATCTATCCCGCAGAAATAATCCCTCCGGTCATGAAAGGAAGAAGGGTAGAGGGTGAAAATTGTTCTCACGTTACGTGGAAAGGCATTTTGAGTTGGGAGTGGAAAACGGTTTAGATACTGGATCTTTTTATTTCAGTATGCTTACTCGATATAGAGCGTCTCTTTCTTCATTCTCGAGTTAGCTAGTTTTGCCAATCACTATTTAATAATATTCTGCTGTAATTTCAATTTTTACTTTACCGTTGGATATATAAGTATATCATATACTTAATTTCCTTTTTCTATTTTTCTCTTGTAAATATTTAAAATTTATAATTATATTTTTGTTGTAATTATTTTGTCATTATATCGTCTAAATAATTATATTTCTATGGAACATTAGGTGACATTTTCATCAAATTAGCGACATTTTAAAAAATCGCCAAATTTATCGCCAAGTGGTACTGTAGAACTGATAGCCCCATTTTGCGACAAATTGACGAAACATCATCACAATACTATCCCCTAACAAAACACAATTAATTTCATTTATTAAGCGCGATTTTATCAATTCCATAGTATCTTTACGGATTTACAAACATTTTTATCAATTTAGTGATATTAAAAAAATTCGCTAAATGTGTTACTAAGTAGGATGGATGGACTGACCGACAGATGCTACCGAAACATCATTTCAGCACTCTCTTCTAAAAAAACGAATTTAATTTAATTGATTTGCGCCATTTTTATCAATTTGGAGACATTTCCGCTAATTTGGTAAAGTTTAAGAAAAGTAACCAAGTTATTTAGAGATATTCCGGTAAATTCGTAGCTCTGAATTTGCAAATATGAAGAATAAAATATCCTGATCCCGTTTGTATATACTAAATGAAAACACTAAAATTGTATTAGAAGATACACCCGTGGTAGAGGAAGGAGGGTACGGTCCCTGTGGATGCCTCCCCCACTGGGTTCCAGTCTAAATTGGGTGGCACTTCCCGGCCGTCCAAACAGTTACCTTATACCTTTCTGGTAAGTCGGACGGTCTGGGTCTCAACAACAACCCGTTCTACTCTTTTTCTGCTTCAACAATCGGCTAAATGAATTTATTGGGTAAACACAATATATGAGTTTATTAGCTAAACACAATATATGAACTTGAAAACTCTTTGCCAAAATAAATGAAAGTGATGTACGCACTCCGCAATTAATATAATTAAAAGAACAATCAATCTGTTCATTTAAAAAATATATTTTTACATCCATTTATTTATTATTCAAATAGAAAAAAAATCTGATGTGGGCTACACATTACTTTCCTTATATAATGCAATGAGTTTACTACTTTTACAGTTAAAAAAATCTGATGTGGGCAACACATGACTTTCCTTATACAATGTAATGAATTTACTACTTTTACAGTATAAAAATAGGTTTTTCTTTTAGTAGATACTAATATTTTTTCCAAGATATTGAATTTCCGACAATTAGTCGTCATTTTCATTGATTTAGCGTCATTTTTATCCACTTGGCGAGATTTTTGTTAATTTGGCAACATTTCAAAAAGCCGCCAAGTTGGCGACATTCCGCCAAATTCGTCGCCAAAATCTCGCCAAGCATTATGGATGAAGAGATAAGTTATTCTTACAACAGATAAATGACTATTGCCGTTCAAATACAAAAGTATTACTCAAAGTATCTTTTTCCATGAATGGAACGAGCTAGATCCACGATAATGATGTCACCCAATTTATCGTATGGTATTACATATGAAAAGTGAACATGTTTCTCAAAAGGAAATATTTTTTTTTTGTTTTCCATGACTTTTTGATAATTCTTTTGAAAAATGTGCAATATCACGAGAACGGTTTCTGTTACCGTTCTAAAATTTAAGCCAATCGTTTTCTAATGAAAAATTACATAAGAAATGTCTATTTGCGTAACTTTATTAGGGGTTTTTATTTTTTGACGATTTTTTCAAAATTTCACTCGAAAATTTATGTGGGTTCTGAACATTCGATTGCGTATAAAAACAATTGGCTTCCAGTGTTTACGGAATGTGATTTTTGTACCAAATTTGGTTCGAATCGGTCCATTCGTTCGTCAGTTATCGTCTCCACAGTCTCACTGACACACACACACACACACACACATCACTTCAAAAATGTTTCATTCGTGATCAGGGATGCTTGAAACGTGCTCTCCCGTCAAAAACTCGAATTCGAATTTTCGACCCCGTCACAATACTTTCCTTATACATTATGTATATAAGGAAAGTAAAAATGGTATTCTTATAGTAGATACTTATATTATTTCCAAGATATTGAATTTTCGTCAATTAGTCGTCATTTTCATTAAGTTAACGGCATTTTTATCAGTTTGGCGAGATTTTTGTTAATTTGGCAACAATTAAAAATGTTGCCAAGTTGGCGACATTCCGCAAAATCGTCGCCAAAATCTCGCCAAGCGTTATGGACGGAGAAATAAGTTATTCTTACAGCAGATAAATGACTATTGGCGTTCAAATACAAAAATATTACTCAAAGTATATTTTTCATGAATGGAACGAGTTAGATCCACGAGAATAATGTCATCCAATTTATCGCATGGTATTACATATGAAAAGTGAACATGTTTATCAATAGGAAATATATTTTTTTTTCTTTTGTATAACTTTTTGATAATTTTTTTGAAAAATGCGCAATATCTCGAGAACGGTTCATGTTAGCGTTCTAAAATTTATGTCAATCGTTTTCTAATGAAAAATCACATAAGAAATGTCTATTTGCATAACATTATTAGCGGTTTTGATTTTTTGACGATTTTTTCAAAATTTCACTCGAAAATTTATGTGGGTTCTGAACATTCGATTGCGTATAAAAACAATAGGCTTCCAGTGTTTACGGATTGTGATTTTTGTACCAAATTTCGTTCGAATCGGTCCATTCGTTCGTCGGTTATCGTCTCCACAGACCCCCCCCCCCCCACACACACACACACAGACATCACTTCAAAAACGTTTGATTCGTGATCAGGGATGCTTGAAACGTGTTCTCCCGTCGAAAACTCGAATTCGAATTTTCGACCCCTTCACAATACTTTCCTTATACATTATGTATATAAGGAAAGTAATAAATATTAACAACACACTTAATTTCATTCCGTTGCCGAGCAACATGGTATCAGATAGAATCTTCGTCATAAAATGCGAAATTAAATAACCATTTTGATTTCTTTATACTTTTCATTGTTCAGTAAAAGCTTGTTTAAAATAAACCATGGAGATAGATTTCCCATTTAAATCATGTTTCAAACAATTCATGTTTTCAGAAAGTGACTAATTAGCGCAAAAAATCTCCCATCAAATTCAGAGTTTAAATTTTAATTCACTTTCAAACGATTCCTCTGTTGTAATTATTATTTCAATTTTTATTTTAAAAACTGCCGAACACATTTTGTTGAAATTTTTTTTTACATATTTCACGTGATAAATTAGAATATTTCCTAAAATATTCGAAGCATTTATTCCATTTCTTCAATCCGGGTTAAATCTGAAACTAATTGGGTGATATTATTAATTTTCATTCCTATATATCCCACGGATCGTCTCAACAATATACTAAAATTTCATTTTGATGACGTCATTTTTACGGCAGTTATCATGCAAACGGACAAACAGAATGACAAAGTCATAAACACGTTACAATTATGTTGGAAAGTGAAGAAATATTCGATTTGTTTGACACATTTTCTCAAATGTGATCCTTGTTTGTAATAAATTTAAATATTAATGTTGAAGTAAGATTGGTGTGATTTATTTTACTATTGTTAATAAAAATTCAAATATACTTTTTATTTCTCCTGTCCTATGTATCATACCTAAAATAAACTATTTAATTAATCGAAAATTTTTCAAAAGATGTGTATACACTTAAATTACCCCTAGTTACAGCAATGATGATTTTACATCGCTGGCTTCTCACGTCGAAGTACATGGCTCTAGTCCTCAATATCATTCTCTTTCTAACATGACCAATTTTTCAAATTATAAAATTTTCAAGCGTAGAATAATATGGGGGAATTTATCATATTTGTACATCCATCCACAATTTAAATTCCTCTTGTTCGAAGTCTGCTATATTTTGAATCCTAGGACTAATGTCGAGTTTATTGCGTGAAATGGTCTAAAACTTTGTCGTTTACGTGAAAATTGAAACGTAAGAACATAAATTAGGGTTTATTTTAAAAGTAATATTAAATTACCAATTCTGTCAGATATTGGGATTAGAAAAATTTCTATTCCCGAAATCCCGAGATTGTAAAAACATCCGAGATTGCAATCCCTAATTGCATAAATAGGAAGTTATTATTATTATTAGTAGTAGTATTATTAATATTTATTATTATGCATCTAGTCATGGTGATATAGAATGCTATCCCATTTCATGTTCAAAATGGATTACAAACTGTAAAATATTTGTAATAAAAAATAATTATTTCCTCTGTAGTTTTTTAAAACAAAGATTTTACTAGCACGCAAAATAATCAACGATGGCTCTTATTCAATATTCCACCACCTTGCTGAATGCATTATCCCCTTTCCTGTGGCCTTGTGTGTTGGTCTCATCAT
Source organism: Amaurobius ferox (assembly GCA_951213105.1). NCBI lineage: Eukaryota > Metazoa > Arthropoda > Arachnida > Araneae > Amaurobiidae > Amaurobius > Amaurobius ferox. Next base: position 23,982,625 of record OX578149.1, read on the forward strand.
CGGAGGTGACGGGTGAAGGCGCGTGCTCAAAGTGATATAGTACTCTGGGGACACATACAATGGTAAGGGGAAGATCTCCAGGCACGGGAATTTGACACTAATAACTTTCTGTCACAGCAAGGTACTTTAAACATAACACACACAGTTCCTGGAAGCTGCCGGTCCTCCTGTGGGGGAAAGCAAACTAGTTGGTCCGATCTCAGACGGAAAGAAATCTGGATATTTTTTGTGTGATGAGGAGCCTTAACAATTAGCCATAATATGAAAATAAGCTAGTTTAGTCAATCTAATATGCAACATTTAAATGATGGAGATGGATGGAAAAAGATACTAACGTACTCTCGGCAATTCACGCGAAGTAACTGAATTGCGCAATCGCACTATTTATGCGAAAATAATTAAGAAATTAACCACAATAATTAATCAGAATATGAAAATAAGCTAGTTTAGCCGATCAAATATGCAACATTTAAATGATGGAGATGGATGGAAAAAGATACTAACTTACTCTCGGCAATTCACGCGAAGCAACTGAATTGCGCAATCGCATTATTTATGCGAAAATAATTAAGAAATTAACCATAATAATTAATCAGAATATGAAAATAAGCTAGTTTAGTCAATCAAAAATGCAATATTTAGAAGATTGAGATGGATGGAAAAAGATACAATTGTACTCTCGGCGATTCATGAGAACAAACTGAATTGCGCAATCGCAGTGTTTATGCGAAATTAATGAACAAAATAACATTTTAGCGATTTATGCTCAATAACCTTTGAAGAAGTATGTTTATTACTTTCATAAAATAAGCGATCGAGATCTTAATTTACAATACACGCGGCCGTAAATCTCCGTTAATTTGATTGGCATTACCCTGCATTGTATTATGGATTTGCTACGATCCCGGGAATGATAAAACTCAGTGCTAAAAATGCGGAAAATTGGTGTTTTCGAGGAATTATACCATGTCTGGTTAATTGATAAATTTCCAACAAAAAACGCCGGAGAATTTCGTTAGTAATCCGGAGAGTTGGCACGTCTGCATAGGGATTTTTTTAGGAAAATCCCTTTTGTAGGGATTTTTTCTAATTATTGTAAAAATTCGGAAGATTTAGGAATTTTTCGGGAGTTCGGGAGATTGCCTCAAAATTCGGGAGACTCCCGGAAAAATTGGGAGATTTGGCAGGTATGTGAAGGATACAGTAAGAAGAGGTGTGCACAAGCAAATTTTTCATTTCCATGCCTGTTCGTCATGTAATAGCGCTGATAAGAGATTTAAAGGATTTGACGCATGTGAACAGCAGTTGTTCCAAGTGAAAGATTTAATTGACGAACTTGAAATTTTTGTATGCCTTCCCCAATATCACTTAAGATGATTTTATGCATGGTCGTATTATTTGAAGGATCAAAGAAGGGTGAAAAATAACAGATGTTGCTAGGGAGTTTGACATCGCTCACAGCTTTGTTTCACGGCTGTGGCAAGCATTTAAAACAACTCAAATGTGTAGCAAGCATCATGGAGGAGGTCGTGTTAGAAGTACAACGCCTACAGGTACATTATCTTATCGGCAAAAAGGGACCGGCGTACCACAGCCCAGCAGGTGGCAAATCAGTTTTTTGCTATCACAGGACAGCGGATCTCGCGAAAAATTATAGCTAGACGTTTGGGAGGAGGACTATATGTCCGCAGACCTGTTGTGTGTGTCCCATTGTTCAGACTGCACCATACGGTCCGTTTGCAATGATGTTGTGAGCATTGCAATTGGACCGAACAGGACTGGGCTTGCGTACGATTCTCAGATGAGAGTAGATTTAGTATGTCATTGGATTGTAGACACCAATTGATCTGGCGTGAGAGTGGTACTGCTTATCGTCCAGAAAATATCCAGGAAAGGGATCGATATCAGACATGCAGTATCATGGTATGGGCCGGCATCATGATCAATGGCCACACGCACATGTGGTTGCAACTGAGACTATGACCGGCCAACGATACATTGATGAAGTTTTACTGCCTCATGTTTACCTTTTCCATGGTGCTGTCAGTGATAAATTTGTTTTCATGGAAGACAATGCACCATGTCATCGAACACTTGCTGTCCAGGATTGTATAGTCAGCGAGGGTATTCAATGCTTCAAATGGCCAGCACGTTCTCCAGATCTAAACCCCATTGAAAATGTTTGGGATGCTTTGGAAAGGCAACTTGCTCGTCGAAAATATCCTCCAACAAACAAGAACACCCTCATCCGTGCACTGACAGAGGAGTGGGATAACTTGCCTCAACAGCTGCTGGATAACGTTGTGCAAAGCCTAATACGACGTGTGGAATGTTGCATCACACTTAGCGGTGGACATATCCCATACTGACACCTTTCTCAAAGGTGCTTGCTGTCGTTCATATGCATTTTTCCATTTCTCTGTACACAGCATCAAATGAACACTTTTCCCTTTCAGATGTTTTAAAACCTTCTGTATTTTCCAGAACAATAAATGATCTTTATTCTAATGTCCGAACAGTGTGACAACAATATTTTATCCTGCTGGGCCTCCACCCCTGCTTAATGTTGTGCTATATTGCAATTTGTGATCCGTCCTTAGCAATTGTCCAGCAGTGTGTGTATATATAAAGGGTGTACCAAAAACATTGACCTCAGCTTTTATTCTTTAAATATTGATCTTGGACATATATAATATATTACAAAGTTGCGTAAAAAAAAAGGGTACAAAATTTTATGTAATCGATTAAAATTTTCAAGGAAATTAAATTTTAATTTTTATACGGCCCCCACACAAAAACATTTCCAATGATTAAAATGTGCACCATACACTAATAAGGGGATGTACAAAATTTCAGCATTTTATCATAAAAAGTCCCAGAGATATGAAAAGACAAAAATGCGGACTTAAACCACTTTTCCATGCATCGACATGGGTTCTCAGAGGGGAAAAATCATGTCAGTAGATCGCGTTTCTGGGGCCATACACAAATTACAAGAAACAATGATTACATAAATAAATAATTTTGCTATTTATTGGTACAAAAGTATCTACACTATGTAGAAATAATAATTTTACACAAAGATTACAAAACTTGTTCAAAATATTTTTCATCCATGCCAAAGATCCATTCAAGATAAGAGGCAGATATTATTTGTCTATGATGCATTTCTGCATTGCGTCATTTGCACTCTTGCTGTAAACATTTACATTTTAATTTGTGATTAATCCCTCACTAACATTGTTTAAACATAACTCTGGGACTTTTTATGATAAAATGCTGAAATTTTGTACATCACCTTATTAGTGCATGGGGCACATTTTACTCATTGAAAATGTTTTTGTATGGGGGCCACATAAAAAATTAAATTTTGTATTTCTTCAAATTTAATCCCCTGAACATTTTTATCGATTTCATAAAATTCTGTACTTTTTTTTTGCAACTTTGTAATTTATTATATATGTCTAAGATTAATATTTAAATTATTAAATATATATATATGTAATATTTTAAAAACTGGGTTTAATAAGTATTTATTTATTAATTTTATATATTTAATATATATTTCTTATTTAATAAACTAAACAATTTATTTTTCTTTATTATTATTATTATTAATTACTAAATAGTAGAGAGCAGTAGTCATTCAAGAAAGTGGTAGATTCAAGGATCATGCTGGGCTAATTTACGTGCTATAGATCGTAACAGGAGTCCTTCAGATTTCCCTTTCAATTATCAGCAGCAGGGTTGACTGATTAAAATCCCATTGGCCTAAACCATGTTTTATTATTTTTTTTATTAAAACCATGGATTTTGGTTTTAAAAAACCACCCTTTTTTTCTAACTCTGGTCAGCAGGCATCTTTTAAACATTGTTAATATAATATTTAACTAACTATTTTTAAATTATATGCAGTTTTCATTTTGTCTTATAATATTTTTATATTACAATAAATAAAACTGCAAGCATATGAAAGTTATATATTTAATAATTTATTTCTTACACCTGTAATAAACAGTGAATTATTTATGATTATGAAAAGATTTACAATTTTTATTTATTTTTAATTTATTATATTGTTATAAATTTATGATCTATAGTTGATAAAATATAATTATTTTATAACTTTTCAGAAGCACAGGTGCTCAATGAAAATATTAAATTGCAGCTACTGACTTAATATACATATATTTTTTATAAATTTCTAAATTTAAACCCTTTTTAATCATATCATTTAGTGTATATATATATATATATATATATATATATATATATGATTGTAGCATGTTATGTAAGAAGTAATGTCAGAACAAATACTTTTAAAAGTCACTGGACATATTATGTTAGCTTAAATGTAATATTTAAGAATAAAATCAAATTTTTCCAGAAAATATGTTTACATCTGGAGGGAGTCAGGAACTTCCAACATTAGACCATTACTGCGGTTCAGATCTGATAGTAAGAGGAGGCATAATGATCAATGATGTGTGAACCCTGATTATGACTATGATAAAAAGTAGATCTATGATCTACAACTTTAAGCTTTTTATCTTTTATCTGAACATGCGAATCCTCATTAATTATGCTATGCATAGATTTTCTGTTTATTCAGATCATGCTCAATCACATCTCATTCAGAAAAACAGGATTTTACAATCAATTAGTTTTATTTATATAATCATTATGCTAGCAAAAATTAAGCATGCATCCACAACAGGTCTTTATTTTACTTCCTATAAGACGTACAAAAGTTTAAAACTTTTGTACGTCTTATAGGAAGTAAAATAAAGACCTTCTGTTGTGGATGTGTGCTTAATTTTTGCTATTATAACATCAGACGTGATGCCAAATTATACCAGATTAACTAACTTTCTTATCAATGAATTATTAAAAGTAATCAATGGCAGTTGTAACTTCAATAGATAGCAGACTTCCTCTGATATTTTCACCACAAATTTTGCAGAAGGAATATTAAATTTAATATTATGATTTTAAATTGATAAACTTTCATTTTTAAATAAATTGACCCCCCCCCCCCCAATTGCTTATTACATTGTGGGTTCTAGGTACTAGTGACATGTCCATAGCTAGTGAAAAAGTGGAACCGTTAGGGATATTTTTGAAAACAGAACTTCTCATAAAAACAAACATTATAAATCCACAGAACATTTTCATCCTTGACTTTAAGCACTTTCAAGGACTTGTGAATTTTCAAGTACTTTCAAGGCCTTGAAAATAGTCATAAAATTCAAGTACTTTCCAGATTTTCAAGCCCCCGTATACACACTGATAATTTCATAATTTAGTCAAAATAAATATTATATACATTAGTTTCCAATTTTAAAATGCAAAATTCCAAAAATTTTATTAACCAGGTTAAAATATGTGTCTATGCAATACATTATCCAAACATTACTAAATAATATGTCATATCACAATATACCACCGAAGCTTGACCATCATTAGTTTAGTATAAACTTAAGACTAAAGGGGTACAATTTCTATCTGGCAGTTTTTGAAGTGATAAACAGCAAGAGAATATTTTAGCATGATATTAGGCAATTCAAAAGAGCAGAAACATAAATTAAAATATTTTTCAACTCATCTACCTTTTGGTGCTTTGCTCCTCTTATGTGAGCAGCATATGCATCAGATCCAGTACAAGTCACATCACACAGTTCACACTTAAGTGTAGTTCCACCCCTAGACACATGATGTACAACAGTTCCAGCTTTTGCAGCAGCTTCTTTTTTCTTATGCTTTTGACCTTCAAGATGCTCCCTGTATGTCTAAAAATTATAATCAGGAATAAATGGTATATTTTAAAAAATGAGAGGGGTTTCCTAGTAAAAAAAAATAAAGTATGGATCCAGCACTTAGAGCGTAATATGCGCACACAGTCAGTTATATATTTTTTGTTATATAACTGATTTTTTATATAAGGGGACATATCATAAAATCATTGTTTAGTTTTCAAGAATTCACTGTTATAGCAATTTTAATCACAGGCTTGTATAATAAATCCTGGACAGTGCCTGGTACATTTTCCAATAAAAGTAGCCCGATGATGATACTTCAAATAAGACCCTTTAAAAATATTGGGGTAATTTAAGCATTTTGTGTACACAAACAGGGACCCTGCAATGCGAACAAATTTTAGTTTGCAATATTAGATTAAAAAATATACTATTGCAATTCAAGGTCAAACACAGTGAATCTGAGTTAAAAACATCATTATCAAGAACCTGTAATATATTATAAGAAAGGCCATACATTAAACTAAAAAAAAGTCCTATTTCAGCAATCAGTGAGTGCATTAAGTCAATAGATACAGGCAACATGTCTAAAATAGGGAAAAATTACCAAATTTTTCAAACTTAAACTTTCTATTAATTAAAAAGAAAAAAAAATGCAAATGAAGGGCTAAAAATATTTACAGTATTTTATATAATTGAACAACACAATGGCTAAAAAAAAATCTGAAGGGGTTGATATGTAGGCTATGTTGATTATGGGGGACATAGCCCATAGGTTAGAATGTGTGTGGAGTAATGTTTGTAAAGTACAATCCTTAATCTAGGACGAAAAAAGGGCAGGGTGCTTCTATAAAAAAGGGACTTTTTCGGGGGGGGGGGGGGGGGGGGGGGGGGGGGGGGGAGCAATTTTTTAATGAGTATTTTTTAGATAAACATATATTTTTTCACTACATTGACTGTAAGGAATGTAGGATATGGTTTTTCTATTCTCAACCACCCGCCCGCCTACTTTCCCGATTGACATTAATGTGCATGTGGCTGTAAATTTACATTGGCTTAGACAGAAGGGAATTTTTTGTAGGAAACTATGCAAATTTTATACGTAGTACGAGGATGTTTCAGATAGAAACTACAGAGATTCTATAGTAATATGCATATCTGCTTATCAACACTTGTGCATGTCCACAAATCTCCCAAAGCTAACGGAGGAATCAAGCGCAAATGCACAGACTAATAATATGGCATTCTGTGCGCAAATGAATGAGAGAAAGAGAGAAGAGAACAAGGAGCTGCTTTGGCACTGTGCCAGAGGCTCTGCTTGTTTCTTTTGGTGATGTCAATATCACCCGTAAACTGTGAAACTTTGTTTTCTCCCCACAATTATCAACTATCTCGCTGCGAAAGCCATTCATAGTCCATCACTGAATAACTAAGACTTTTCTTTTTCATCCTTTTCTCTTACTCAGCTTCAAAAGTTGAACATAAAATATTTGCAGTGGAGTGCTGGTTACTCGATTTCGGCTACCGATTTACCTAATCAGGTTAATGTCAAATAAAAGTTTTATTACATGCCCGGTATAAATTATTACATGCCCGGTTGAAATTTTTATATGACCCGGGCATGTCGGGCAATAGATTTTTCGAACCCTGCTTTTTACTAATTTCTTCGTTATCTTTATTTAAAATCTTCATTCTTCTTTTCTTGCTCACCATTTTTAATGTCGCAACACAGGATCAAGAAGAAAAATAATACTTTGTAAACAATCTTTCTGAGACCCAAGTAGTAAGAAAAGCCAAGATAAATAAATCAGTCACCACATGCTTTACAGAGTAACGACAGAAAGCTCACAGCAACAAGGGAAAGCAAGATTTGTAGGGAGATAAAAGATGACGTCATTATAGTGAGGGAAGATCTATTTTTAGATCAGCAAGAAGGGAAACTTCCTAGCTAGGAAGGGTTGTAGCAAGGTGGAAGAGGTGGAAAAAACGAAAATGAAAGGTTACTTTATTCCTTACGATCTAAATGTAAAAATAAATAAATAAATAAATACAGCAAAAAAATATTTCGCGATCTTTTTTTTTTTTTTTTTTTTAATTACCCCGTAATACCTAAAAAATATTTTTAATAATGAAAAAGGCTTTAAAAAGGGCAGGGCGTTTTGGAAGAGGGATGAAAAGGGGCAGGGCACAATTCTTCAAAATTAAAAGGGCAGGGCGCTGCACCCTTCCGATTTTAATCTAGAGTGAACACTACCTTAATGTGGATATATAATCAAATCCAAGTTATAGGTAATTTAATGAAAACTTATAATTGGGGCATTGGATATGAAGAATTAATTGAATTAGCTGAAAAAAATGAAACAGCCTTTCTGCATCCTAAATCTTTTCAGGATACTCGTTTTGTGCAAAGTTGAGTCAGAGTATATAGAACATTCCAAAAAAGATTTTCAGCTTTTTTTTACTGATCTTCAAAAGAAACTTACCAAGTGTATACAAAACGGTCATAATATAAATGCAAAAAAATACTCATAGGCATTGAGTAAGTTTTCGAAACCCAATTTTATATTTCAAGTACTTGGAACGATTGACATCCTTGAAGTTTTAACAAAATTGAGTTGCATTTGTCAGAATGTAAATGCTTGTATTTGGACAATTTTTGATCATTTGGCTCCGTAAAGAGCATTCTTAATGACATGATCATAGAATTAGAAAGTGGTATGTTGTCAGAAGGAAATTTTCTATCCATAGTAAAAGACTTTGATTTATGAACAAAAAATATTTATCAGAATTGTTTACTGATTAGTGACAACTCAGAACATCGTTCAAGCCGTTCACAGACTCTTCAGGATAACCAGGCATCTGTTGAAGATAAATGCAATTTCAAAGATGATAGGAAGAAGTTGGAAATACTATGCAAAACACTATTGGAAAAATTAGAAGCTAGAATACAAGAACCTACAATTGTTAAACATATGCGGCCATGTTTCAGTAGTAAATATTTGACAAATACTGCAGATTCCGAAAACAATTCAGAGGAGGAAATTCAAACTAGTTACAAAAACTTATTGACTGGGTTAATGAAAATAGAAAACTTACATTAAATGCTGATGCAATTCAGTTACAATTTAAAACCTTGGGAAAAAAAAAACATCTTAAGCACAGAGTTTTTCAAAAACGTTGAGGGCATGGAAGAAAAACCTAATTTGATGATTTGAGATAACCATATCATAAAAGAAGCCTTTACAAATGAAAAGGTTTACCAAAACATTCCCGAAATCTTGTGTGTTTTGGAGAACTGCCTGAAAATTTGCAGTGAAGCAGTTTGTGAATCTATTGGATCTGTTATAGACAATCATCTTCATAATCGACATCTATATAATAAAAGGCAATGTCTGTGTGTCTGTCTTATACACTATACGTTTCGCGACCGCGCGTCGGAGAGCTACGAAATTTGGCAATCGGAGACCCGGGGGGGGGGGGGGGGGGGGGGGGGGGGGGGGGACACGTGAAAACCGATTTTTAAAATTTTAATTATTTTTTTATTTATTTAATGTTTTATGCGATTTCGACCGTTTTTTGCCCTTTTTTCTCCACGATCCAGACATCGTAGAAAAAAACAAATTACACCATCGGAAAGAGCAGAGAATTTCGAGTAAAAATATATCAATTTCAAATCTGAATTTCGATTTCTAATATTTTTTAAAGATTTTAAAACAAAAGTCACTTTTTGCTCAAGAAAACGATTTTTGGTTTTTAAATTCTCGCATCGTGAAAAGTACTCATAATTTCGACTAATAATTTACATTTTCAGAAAGGTCAAACATCTGGCATTCTTACAAGTCCAATCTGGTCCAGAAATAATGAAAATTGCCTTCAGGATGGCAATTTTAAAGACGCCATGATTTTAAATTTGTCGGCTACCGGCTCAGTTCCTCAAAGGCATTTTCCCCCCATCCGCATTAGTTTCTTCCCCGTCTCCATGGAGACCGCGCTTTCGGTTTTAACTGAATTACGAGCATAAGTGTTGTATACATCGGGCGAAATTATTATATTTATATGATATTTTAAATGGATATTTTTAAATGGATATTTTAAATAATTTAAATGATTGAATTATGGTGGTTTGAATTGTGGTGATGTATTTGAAATTATTATATTTATGGATTGGTGGAACGATATGGTTGATTTTTTTATTTTAAATGGATATTTTAATTTATGGATATTTTAATTTATAGATATTTTAAATGGATATTTTAATTTTATGGCTATTTTAAATGATGGAACGATGGAACGAGGATGGTGGAATTAAGAGCCTAGCATATGGTCGTTATAAATTTAAATTAGCGCGCGAGAATTGCACTCTGTAGGCCTGGGTTCGATTCCCGCCACTGATGCGGAGTACGATCACCTTAAACATATGGGTCGATAATTCCTTCCGAGAGGTTGGTGGCAGGGAAAGGAGGGTACGGTCTATGTGGATGCCTCCCCCACTGGGTCCTGGTCCAAATTGGGTGAATAAAAAGAAAGTTATGGAGATTGTCGCGGAGGGCGCGGTAGCCCAGTGGTTAGCGTGCGGGAATTTCACTCGGTAGGCCCGGGTTCGATTCCCTCCACTGACAAAACTGCTGCCGTGTTCACGCGGAGTACGATCACGTTAAACATGTGGGTCCGTAAGTCCTTCCGAGAGGTTGGTGGTAGAGGAAGGAGGGTACGCACCCTGTGGATGACTTTCCCACTGGGTTCCGGTCTAAATTGGGTGAATAAAAAGAAGGTTATGGAGATTGTCGTGGAGGGCGCGGTAGCCCAGTGGTTGGCGCGCGGGAATTGCACTCGGTAGGCTAGGGTTCGATTGCCGCCACTGCCAAAACTGCTGCCATTTTCACGCGGAGTACGATCACGTTAAACATGTGGATCCGTAAGTCCTTCCGAGAGGTTGTTGGTAGAGGAAGGAGGGTACGGACCCTGTGGATGCCTCCCCTACTGGGTTCCGGTCTAAATTGGGTGAATAAAAAGAAGGTTATGGAGATTGTCGCGGAGGGCGCGGTAGCCCAGTGGTTAGCGCGCGGGATTTGCACTAGGTAGGTCCGGGTTCGATTCCCGCCACTGCCAAAACTGCCGCCGTGTTCAGGCGGAGTACGATCACGTTAAACATGCGGGACCGTAAGTCCTTCCGAGAGGTTGGTGGTAGGGGAAGGAGGGTACGGTCCCTGTGGATGCCTCCCCCACTGAGTTCCTGTCTAAATTGGGTGGCACTTCCTGGTAGGTCGTTCCTTCTGGTAGGTCGCGCCAGCGAGTGTGCCACGGTTAGAATTTGCCACGGTCAGAATTTTCAAGGGTAGCGAACAGGCTGGTCGCCAAAGGCGGCTAGTATTAAATATGACAGCCTTTTCCAAGAAGTGTTTATTTCTTGGAATGGACCTCCAGCACACAATGCTTCTGGACTTTTAAAAAAATCTTTAGACATTTTGATGTAGAAAAATATCACTTCACGAGATTTTCTTCTGTCTCGTTTGAAAATTTACAAGACATCGAAACTCATCGACAAACTCCTTGGAAATTGGAAGACTGCCATTTCTTGGGGACCAGTAAATTTTTTATAAGGTCTATATAATTAATTAAATAGTGTGATAAAATAGATAAAATGCGTAATTTTCCTTAACCCTTTCATACAATTTTGTATAGATATATTAGCGCGTTATAATTTTGGGGGGAAACTTTTCCAGTAAAATGTATGTTCCATGAAAATTTGGGGTTCCGAACATTTTTTGCACCCCTGCTTATTTTTACCTATGAATTATGTATTTTAAGTTTTATTGCTCAATAAAATTGCATATGTATGTATATATCATTCGTATGCATATCAGAACTTTTACAGTTCTCAGCATTTTTGTTATTACGGTTTTTAAACTAAATATAGTTCTTTATTTCATCTTACACAGCATTCGGATAACATTGAATGTATCCCCAATTGTACTACAGTACAGGATCTATTATCCGGAATGCTTGGGACTTCAGGCATTCTGGATAAGGGGTTTTTCCGTAATTCGGAACACTTTTTCCAAAACTTACTGGAATGGTCTCAAATGTCGTTATAGAAAATTATAATTCATTTTAAAAACATAAATGTATTAAAAAAAAAAAGCTTTTTTACAATCTATATGGGTTAACTAAAATGCAAATTACATATAATTATAGTATCAAATTTAGTGATTAAAAAAATTTTTGAAAGAAAAAAATGTCTGAAAAAAGTTGATTATTCAGGGGAGTTCTTTTATTTAAACATTTCAACTAAAGAGGGTCCCTCACCATATTCATCTAATATTTTGGCAGAAGCACCTTTGATCATATGTTTCAAAACATTTTAAAGTACTTTTAATAAAATTAAGATGAGAAGGATGTTCATTTTTAATTGAAATGAGATATTCAACTATGGGTGCAAATATATCAAATTCTAATTTATGCTCTTCAAATGTGTTTCTAATAAGCCTTTATAATTTTAAATGCCTGAATAAATAAAAAAAATTTAATTTCGTTATCCTAAACATATTATCTCATTTTCACCTACAATATGTTTAAAAGATAATATCCCAGCATAAAAAGCACAAAAAATATAAAAATATTAGTGGATGGAAGCAGATTGAAAAAATGGAAAATATTTAAAAATAAAACGAAATATACCGGTGATCGTGTTTAAATAAAAAAATTTCGCGATATTGCTAAACTGTCTTCTATAAATTACTAATTAATAAATGTAACATGGAAATTTTTGCTAGGGTCAATTTTCGGTCCAAAATAGCCATTCCAAATAATAAGATTTAATTGAAAATGATTTTGATCTTGGAATTCCATCAATGTTTTTTAAAATATTGAAGATGTGTATATTTCCACGGAGATGAAAAAAAAAAAAAAAAGATTTTCCCGACAAAATGACAAGTTTATTGCTTAGGTTAAGTATTTAAAGAGATCAATCAGAAGGCCCTGAATGACATTTTATAGCTGCTATACTTTTCTCTGCATTTCGGCAAAAGTTAACTCTCATTAATTTCGGGAATTCCTTACTTAAACGTACTTTCTATCCTCTCGTAAATGCGCTGATGACTCTCTTTTTGCAATGTCTGATTCAGACGACGATGAATAATATCTTTTAGGTTCTTCATGCTCAAATAGTGACATTTCTATCGAAGACTATGAATATTCCGACAGCGATGACGAAAGTGACTCGCTTTCATGTAGAATTTGGGCACAGTGCCATGTTTTCGTATATCATACTATAAAAGATTTGTGAAATTCAAAATATTATTTGATTTATCTTGCTATAATTAAACAATTTTAGGAAAATATGAATATAATCCATTAGTTTTCTACATGTATGTTAAAATATTAAATATAGCAGTTATTTCATATAAAAATTTATACTTTTACAAAATAAAATTTTTCTAACCTTTTTAAATGTTATGATGCACAAAATTAAAGAATAAAATTTTTTTTTTCTATTTTTGACACATTTTCCTGAAATATACTCCACAGGTAAGGAGTTAATGAATATAATGTAAGAAAAACTTATGAGGGTGGATAAACATTTCAATAGCCGTCAGCCAGGATGGGCTAGATTTTACAATTTCCCAAAGCATGTTGAGAAGTGCAGTGAACTTTAAACATCTTCAATTACAGAAGAAAGAATAACAATGATTTGCTTTCCCACCTCCTAGGTAAAAACAAACTTTCTTTCCCCTACTGAAAATATTTCTGTCCCTCATTACCACCCTTCCGGCTTTCCCTAAGGCTGAACATAGATTGAACACTTCTCTCTCTTAAATTTAAGCTCTTTGACCTTCGCATCATAAATAAGAAAGAAAGCATTTGCTTCGTCAACTGGAGAGACTCTGTCAACTTCATGAAGATAAAGAATTGTTTTCCTTCTCTACGCAGATACCTCTAGGGAATTGCAACTAAATAGTTTTTCACACTAAGCTCAGGAATGTTTGGCATCCGTAAATAGAGACAAAGCCTTTTTCATGGACTTAAAACACAAATTTTCAAGTACTTTCAAGGCCTTGAAAATGGCCATCTAAAATTCAAGTACTTTTCTGATTTTCAAGCACATGTACGCACCCTGATGCATTTATGGGAGGAAAAATAAAATGCAAACTAATAGTTTATTGAAGCCATTGAGGAAATTCTTGCAAGAAACAATGTTTAAGAAATTTTCGAGAACAGCAGAACCACTAGGGAAATTTAAAGGGAAAGTAGAACTTCCCTACCTTTTCAAGTACTCTAAAAAACTTAACCAAAAAAATGGGAATTTTCAAGCATTTAAAAATTGTCATCTAAAATTAAATGCTTTTCTGATTTTCAAGTACCTGTATGCACCCTGACGAGTACTAAAAAGGGTAATTTTTACGAAAATGTGCAAATTTGATGATTTTATACTAGAGAGCTAATATTCACAATTTTATTTAAGAGCACTAAAATTTGATATTTTTATGAAAAAGAGCAAAATTTGTTATTTTGAAGAAGCTAAAATATATATGTAATTTTAATAAAATACATTAAAGTATGCAATTTATTTTAAAATACTTAGATTTGCTATATTTTTAAATGTACTTAAACATGCTAATTAAAACAAGCTAAATTTTGAAATTATAAAAAATGCTAAAATCTATGATTTTATTTAAAATCACTGAAATTTTCAATTTGATTTAAAAACACTTAAATTCACATTTTTATTTAAAAGCACAAAAATATGAGATTAGCATGTAAAATAAGAAATTAGCACTAAAATTTGCTACTTTATTTAGAAGTGATAAAGTCTGCAATTTGTTTAAAACACTCTTAAATTCTAGAGTTATTTAGAAGTGCTAAATTTCGCAATTTGATTTAAAATATGCAGTGTGACATCATACGTGATGCATGTAGCAATCTTTGATTTTACTGGATCAATGAACTTAAAATGCAGACTGGAAAACTATATTTCTTTTAATTTGAACTTTTCTTGAAAATAGTTGCCAAGATTAGAAAAAAGTTTTCCGTTAAAATAGTAGCTTTTTGGTCCTAGGGTGAAATATAATTGCAAAAAGTCGCTTTTTAGTCACCAGTGGCAGCCCTGTTGTGGTATAATGTTGCGTAAAGTGCTCTGCTCATCCCCTTTCCATAGTGTCAGACCAATGTCACATGATTGTGAAATTCTTTACCTTCTAGAGGAAAAGTTAGTCTGAAATATTGTAACAACTGAAACAAAAGGTTAATAAAAGTGAAAGCCGGTGTTAAAAATTTCAAATTTTAACAATTTTGCTAGAGTTGGAGTACTTAAATTGTATTAGAATGGCCTTATTTCAGTGCAGTCAGTACATTAGGTCAAAATATACAGACATTCAAATATAAATATGTCAAGAATTATGAAAAATTACCAGATTTTCCAAACTTAACTTTTATACACAAAAAAACTAATGAAAAGTAGGATAAAATTTTGAATAGTCATATATGAGTGGACAACACAATAACTAAATTTTAAAGAAGTCGGGTTAGGGGGCTATGTGGATTTGACATGGAATAACTCAACAAAATGTTTATGCCTATTTTTCACCCAATTAATGCTTAACAGTCAATACTACAACACAACTAATAATAAAACACTAAAACAATGGATTAACTTCAATTATTAAAACACTAATTTACTATAGAACATAAATCAAACTTTAGACGATTAGAACTATGACAATAGAGAATTTTTTTTCAACGAATATATTTTAAAACAAAATTCTAAATACTTCCATGACATAAAATTGCACCATACCTGTGGTCCAGCACAACTAATCTTGCAAACTTCACAATAATGTAATTGCTGAGGCTTAGGAGGCAGTTTAGGTCTGGCCATTCTTATTGGGCCTTTTTTAAATGACATCCAGTTATTAGCATGAACTTTTGGTGTGGTTACAGCACTAGTAGTAGAAGACTGTATAGTCTGAACTTGCTGTGGCTGTTGAACAATAGTAGTCTGAGCTGCTTGAACTGGTTGCACAGTAACTGATGGTTGCTGGACATAGATAGATGCTGGTAGAAGAGGAAAATACAAAATTAATGAATTTAGAAGCATTATTTACAACATTATTTATATACAAGATTTATCAAATAGGTATATTAAGCGAGTCATTCTAACATTATTAGAGATCATACACCAATTTAAAAGATTTTTTTTTTTTTTTTTTACCACACCATTTGGTAAGGTGTGTATATGTGTCACCCAGAAGATTTTTTACTGCAAACATTTACTTAAAACTCAGTAACTATTTTCCTACTTGAGTAAATTAAAAAAAATCTGTATTCAGGATAAAATAATTATTTTGATTTACTGTTCTTTTCATTTTCTGATCTGTTTTTGAAATTTCATTGGGTTGAAGACCCAGGTCGTCCGAAGACTTGAGCAGTTATTTGGGTGGTCAAAGTTGACTAATGACTAAATTTTTACTAGTAGGATTTTATATTCAGACACGACAAACACTAGCAATGATTATCTCTGGAATATTAAGACCTCGTTTCTATCAGGGCTATGGAGTCAGTACCTTCAACTCAGACTCCCCTTGTTTTTTCATCCGACTTTGATACCAACATAAATAGCAATTTAAAAATTTTCATATCAATAGTTTTTCAAATTCTAAACATTTGATGATTTCTTAAATTTATTGCCTAAATACTGTTAAAAAACTAAAATAATAAATATTAAAATATATTTTGAAATTTTTTCTATCTAGGTGTCGGAATATTTTTTACCAACTCCACAGCCCTGGTTTCTATTACAGATGACCCAGATGATACATGGGATAAGTTGAAGCTTCATTTGGAAGCTCAGACACCAACATATTTGATCAGTCTATTAGACAAGTTTTACAGCATATACCTGGGTAATCCATTGATATATTCTGTAGCAGGTAAAAAATATTCTTATGCTGCTAAAAACAGGCAAGTATGCTCATGCTGGAAATTCCTACGTTCCCTAAATTCAGATCAGTAGAAAACAATGTATATGTTAAATGTAGAATATGTATTCTATGTGCCACACCCAGATTCCACTGATTTAAGATTTTAAAATTTTTTAGCATATTTTTTTTTAACAGTTTAAAACTTTCTTTCAACAGATGGGCTGGAATTATTAAAAACTTTATATTTCTACAAGAATAAATTTACTTTAGTGGTTAGCATTTTAATAAATATAATTTTCTATTAAATATGTGTTGTTGAGACCCAGACCGTCCGACCTACCAGAAAGGTGTAAGGTAACTGTTTGGACGGCCGGGAAGTGCCACCCAATTTAGACCGGAACCCAGTGGGGGAGGCATCCACAGGGACCGTACCCTCCTTCCCCTACCACCAACCTCTCGGAAGGTATTAAATATGTGTAAGAAATAAAATATTTACCTGAATATGTTGTTGTAGCAGCAGAGCTATTGTAAGCTGAACTATAATTAGAAGCCGAATTACCAGAAGCAGTCCCTGTAGAATATAGGTAAGAAGCAGCAGACTGTTGTGCTGTCGGTGTCTGAGATTTAGCAGTTGGGGTTTGGCGAGAATTATAACTCACATTGGTAGTAGTAGAATAAACAGGCTTGTTACTACTCACTGCAAAATAAAAATTAAATAGAGAATGAATTAAATGAATGAATACCTTTTATAATATAAAACTGAAATACAGTGAAACCTGGCTTTAACATTTTCCCTGCTCGAGTAAAAATACCCCGTAAAAGATTCTTTGTAGCACCTTCTGGTTTACCTTGTAGGTTTTCTAATAATTATCTGCTGAAAAATATGAAATTAGGATTTCACTGTATTTGCAAATTAAAGACATTAATACTGGGAGAACATTTTAAAAAATAGTGCAGAAAGTTAGGCAGAAACTTTGATAATATAGAAATCTTCATAATATATTCATAAATACTACAAGAATAACTTTTAACCCTTTCAGGACGGCGGCATTCCGAAACCGCCGTGGCCTAAAGGACGGAGCGCTTTGTTTCCGAACTTTTCCCAAAAGACGTCTAATTTTTTGCGCTAAGCCTAACTCTCGAAAAAAATTCAATAAAAATCACCTGTTCAACACAGCATTCTACTTTTTTCAGGAAGAAAGGAAATACTTATTTTCTATTTGATGTATATTTTTTATATAAATTTTCTTTTATCAAAATATTAAAAATTTTAGTGTACATATGTTTTAGGTACAAATGGATTATTCTTTGGCATAACCTTCCGATTTTTTAAAACAGTACCACATATATGCGTATTCTTAGACAACAAATACTTTGCAAGTACAGGAGAGGTAAAAAATATATCCAAATACAAAGTATATCCTTTTCCTAAAAGTTCATTTAAAAATGTTTTCACAACGCGTTCTCCATATCCACCATCAGAGCTTGATAATTCCGTGTCCTTTCCAGTATACACAAGGAAATTCCATTTATATAAATTGTCAGAATCGGAATCAGGCTATATTTTTATTCCATATCCGGACCTTTGCGAGGGGATATATTGACGAAATCCCAGCCTTCCTTTCCATGAGAACAAAGATTCATCAATGAACACATTTCTTCTAAGAGTGTATATAGATTTAAATTTTGAAACTAATGCATCTAACACGGGTTTCAATTTATCTAGTTTTGGGGCATTACTATCAAGAGTAAAATGTAGGTAACGTAATATTCCTATAAATCGATCGCGACTCATAACTGAATTAAAAAAAGGAGTACCGATAATTGGATTCTTAGAAAAATACATTTTAAGATTTGGTTTTCTGACAATGCTCGTCAAAATTACTAATGCGAGAAACACACGAAATTCGTTTCCTGTCACAGGTGTAAATACATTTCAGTTCCTGTCACAGGTGTAAATACATGTAGGTGGAGTCTTCGATGTGGAAGGAGAGGGGAGATTTTTCTCCCATTTTTTCTTTGCAAACTCATTAGTTGCTTTTACGATAAATTCCACTAGTTCATCATAAAAAAATATGCTAAAAAAATCAAGTTCCTTATCTAAATTAGGCGGCATGATATTGTGATTTATTCCAGGTATGTTCAAAAACTCCAAAGAATTCAGATCTTTCAAATCACATGTCCAAACATCATTCGAAAAAACAGCAACTGATGCTGGCGGCATTGTAATAATAGTACGCTCAGAATCTGAAGAATCAATTACATTTTCAGATTCTTCATCAGAAATAACACTGTTCCACGAATCTTCACTATCTACTTTGCTTTCATTACTGTCTGGTTCGTTTACCATACGCGTATATTCTTCCACAGAAAGAAAAAGTATCAAACCTCCCATATTTTTATCCGAAATAGTCTAATCATTTCACTGTCTCACATTCCTTTAACCCCCACCCCAAAAAATACTCTTATATTCCTGTAATTCACCAACGAAATCATTAAAAGCTAAAATCAAAAGGAAACCCGGAACTCAATTATAAAATTGTTGATGCTGCGAGAAGTGCTCTGTTTATTTTACAGAACCATGTTTCCCCGCTCCAAATGGAGAAATAATTCATTGGATTCTCCTTGTGCCACGGTCAAACATCTATAAAATACATTTAAGTTGCTTCCACGGGCATTTAACGCCATCTAGTAGACAAATTAATTCAAATGAAAACGTTTCACGTAGAAACACCAATACGTGCTACTCGGCGTTTAGGGTAAAGTTCTTTCCCGCACGAGTGCGTGCCGTACGTCCTTGAATGCAAGTTCGCAGCCGGCACGCGGGCATGCCGACCGTCGCGAAAGGGTTAACCCTTTATGGACAGCGGCATTCCATAACTGGTATGGCCTAAAGGACGGAGCATTTTACTTCTAAATTGTTCCTAAAGGACAATGCATTTTTTTGCACTAAGCCTAACTCCGGAGGTGGGGACTAAAAATCCCACATTCAACATAACATCCTACCTTTATCAGGAATAACGGAAAAACTTATTTTGCATTTGATGTATACATTCCAAATTATATTTTATTTAAATATTAAAAAAAAAAAAAAAAAAAAAAAAAAAAAAAAAAAAATTAACTCGATTAAAATGGTTATTTGTTATGCAGGAAAAATATCCAAATGATTGCACTCAAAACTTCGTATATAGCTAATAGAGATTGTGTACAATTTTTAAGAAGAAAATAGAGTTGTTATTTTCACTAATTAATACACCTTTTACGTATGATATATTTTAAAACATGGATTCAAGAGCAGACCAACATTGCAATCTTTGCATTCATAAAAACTGTCAGTGCACTCATCATAAATACCAAATTTCCATGAATCTTCACTATCTGCATTACTTTCATAACTATCCGGATCGATTACCATGCTAGTATATCTTTCCATACGTAGAAAACGTCTCACCCAGCAGAGTTAGACGTCGTAACTTGGGAAAATATAGGACAAAAGAAATCATCATAAATATCTTACAAATTTTGCTATTTTCATTTTTGAAAAAGTATTCTATCAGATAACAAAATGACTAAGAAAAGTTTACTCATCTTACCTTAAAAGTTCTGAAAAGTTCAATACCATGTATTTCTCTTATTGTTTTGACCTTAGATCTCTAACTCTTTTTAACTTTTTGTTACCAGCATCTATAAGAGCTTGTGCTGCTTCAATGTCACTCATACATTGCCGTTTTAATCCCATTTTCAGTCTCAGTTTACCTTCTTCAATCATTGTTTGAGCAGAAGTAACATTCTCTTGCAAACCTTTTATTTTGTCTTCTGCTGTTCTTTCCTTAGGGACCTCAAGTGATGACTTTGTTTTCATAATTTTCACACTCTCTGCTTGTTTCTGTTCATTATATTTCCGATTAGCATTTTTATAAAATGATATCATTTCTTGAGTTACACATACGTCGGATGCTTTTCCATGAACAGCATCTTTAATTAATCTTAAACCTTTTATGGTATAGAGACTCATACGAGAACGTTCTGATGTCAACATTCTTTTGTTCACTGAAAATCCTCTCTCCACCGAAGCTTATCCAAAGTCTTATGTTTTGCAGTGCTCGCATGTTGCAGAAGCTCAATTTTCCCACTGTTGCCGATTGCTGAAGTCTTTTTGCATAATACACAATATACAGAAAAATCATCATTTCCTTTCGTGCACCAATCACTGATAATAGTTCCATTATTATCGACGACTTTCAACCAATCACCACGAAATTTCGTTTGTCGATTCGGCATGGCACACAATCAAAATCCCCACTCCTTTTTGAAAACCTACGTTTTCGAACCAAAACAAAATTCTAAATTTTGGAAAAAAAAAAAAAAAAGCAGGAATGTTTTTAATTTAAATTGCTTTTAAGTACAACAAAACTGCTTCTACACGTTTGTATTTAATTTTACTATTAACACTGAAAATTAGTAACTATAGATAGTTCCTCCGGAAACTATTGATTGCTGCAATTACCGATATTTCTCCGCCCCTAATCTACAGTACCGGCAGTACTGCTACCGTTACCACGCTTTCCGTCCAGCCGGCGGGCGTCATGTTTAGAATAGTATTACGTCACGTGCAACTGGAAACAAATTGCGGACGTTCAACATTCCGTAGTTCCACGTTTTTGAAATTCTGGGAAGACTTAGCAGATAGACTGAAAACAAATTGATAGAAATAAGGATTTTATTGCTTGTAATTTGGAAATATAGGATTTATGTCCAAAATATCGGACAAGTGTGAAATATAGGACAAAATAGGACGCTTTCTATGAAATTTTTTAAAATATAGGAATTATAGGAAATATAGGACGACTTCGACCCCCTGACCCAGCCATCCTTTTATCCAAAATAACCTAATAAATTCACTACCACACATTCCTCTAAAATCCAAACTTGAAAGAAAATACTCTTACATTCCAATAATTCACCAATGCAATCATTAAACTAAAATAAAAAAAATCTTATGTGGGCAGCACATGACTTTCCTTATATATTGCAATGAATTTACTACTTTTACAGTAAAAGAAAATAGGTTATTCTTATAGTCAGGGTAAGAAATTAGAAAAAAAAAGTAGGGGCCAAATGGCCCCCAGCATCATTTTTTTATGGGCCATTTGAAAATTTCTAAGGGCCAAAATAAACCAATTTAATGAAAAAAAATATACACGATAAAACCACATAGGCCTAATCGAAATATTTTATTTACTTGCCAAATATATATATATTTAAAAAAAAAAAAGACACTAAAGTGCAAATTATAATTTTTAAATTGACTTATCATTTAATTCCCATTTTTAGTTAGTCACCACTGGCCGGTAGGTCAATGAAGTTTAATGGCCAGTTGTTGACAGCTGCAAAATGTGCAATGTTTTTTTTTTTCAACTTGCTTAATGTTATGCAAAATTGTGTTTAAGTATGGTATTTAATAATTTAGGAATTTGGCTGGTATTACCTATTTATTTATAGATTTATTATACAATAAACATAAGTTACTATATGTCTATTATCAAGAAAACTCCCCTTAGCGGATCTACTTTTGTACAATCTATTATTTGGATGTTGATGCAAAGGAGGATTTTAAAAACCGGGGGAAATTTAAGAGATTGGCAAGTTACACAATTTTTTTATTATTATTTGATAAAAAAAACAAGACAAATTCACAGAAATATTTCAAATTTTTAATGAGTAATATTGTTAACATGCATTTATTATTGCTAACATCTCATTATTAACATTTAATACATTTTCAAAACTTATTTTAAGTGTTTTTTCTAAAACTAATTTTTTTCTATACGTTAGTGGTCCCTATCCCCATCTTTTCCATTTATTAAAGGTTTTTCAAATTTAAATTTTTTATTTATCCCATTTTTGAATATTTTAAATATCTATATTCACTAATTTTTTTTAATCCTGTTTTAAATCTTATCAATGACTTTTATTATAAGTCTTTTCAGGTGTTTTATAATATTTGTTTTCCAATAGATTATAAAAAAAATAATTTATCATGAAGCATTCAAATATTTTTGGAGGCAATTTTAAATTCAATCAATTAATTTAAGCAATTTCAAGTTTTCTCATCCTGATCATTTTATTTTTTACTTTTCCACGCTGACGAAGCATTTGCTATTATTTATTCTTCCCTATTATTTTTAAAAAGCCCGAATACTAATTTTTCTTTAATTAAGAGGGTTTTACCAATGATTTTCAGTGATTTTTAATAAATATATAATATTTTTTTGATCATTTACTATATAAATTTTCCATCATTGCGATTGCGATATTTCGGTCTTTTTTCCCATTATATTATCGGACATTATGAATGCTTTTATTTTAAAATTTCCCCAATATATGTATTTGTGTATGTATTCCTCATGTTCCATTGTTTTATGTATTTCTCATCCATGGCAACCCTATCGAATCTTTAATATTTTAGGGTTGTCTGTAACTAAGTATTTTAATATTTTAAAAATGTAAATAGCCATTTCCTAGTTTCTGCCTTCAGCCTTGATTTTGAAAACATACTAGTTTTTATAACTGTTGTTTTATAACTAGGGAATGAAATTAAATGAATTGAATGAATTTAAATTAATCCCTTTCTTTTGTGTTATTACCTTTTCTCTAAATAGGGTGTCTTTAGCCTACTGTCCACAAAAGATAATATAAAAGTATATACCTACATAATGTTAAGTATTTTCAATCCATGAATATACCCCAACAGCCAGGTGTATAACATATCAATATAAATATGATTTTTGACACCTGCCACTAACCTTTTAGACCACTAACTTTTTTTGGTTGGGAACTAAAAATTTTATTCTTAGTGGCCAGTGGCCACTATTAAAAAATCTAAAGCTGAATCCTTACCTGTTTGATAGTGAGGAGTTTCAGTAGTTGAATATGGAACTTGAGTCTGGTAATAGGTTTGGGCCTTTTCATAAGTAGTCTACAAAAAAAAAAAAAAAATAAATAAATGAATATATATCAGAAAATTACTAATATGTAGAAAATTCGAAACCTAAATATGAAAGTTATTTTACCTGCTGACGGGAAGCATAAGGGTAATTAGTTGTAGTGTGTGTAGGTTGTTGATAAGTCTCATATGCAGACTGACTGGAGCGCTGAGCAGTAGCAGCCGCTGCATAAGGTTGAGCTGAATGCTGCACAGTGTAACCAGCAGTTGCTTGATTGGTAGAGTAATTAGCAGGGGTTGGGGTTGCACTCCTGTGACAAAAAGAAAAAATATAGACCATATATCTGACTTTTATTGAATTGAACCATTAACCATTTACAGGAAATTGAGCCAGAATATAAACAAACCTGATAATATACACTTAATTTCACCTGATAATGATACATTTTCTTTTACAATTTATTGCTTTTTATATTATCAAATTGTTCAATAGGAAAGAGCAGGGTACAATGGATCCAAGAGTACAATGGTCCATCACAGACAACTAATTTTTAACTCTAAAAACTTCAAATTGACACATATATTACCTGTCTACTAGAGATGCAGATTCAAGGTGGCTAGGTCGCCACTGGGAACCAAGTTTGCAATCCTGGTGAATAAAATTTCTCCAAAATGCTTTCAGTCCCAAGGCGGCGGTAGATTGATCCGATTGTCTCGCAATCACAGACTGTAGCTACGTGTAAGTCGCAGTCAATCACGATTTAGTCACACTGGTGGCACTATGCATTCCTAATTAATAAAATATTGTAGAAAAAACCAAAATGTGCACCGCACGTGCACACAGGTCGCAAATTCAATAGAAGTTTTTTTTTTGCCTTTTTTTAAACAGAATTCTTTCACAGATTTGCAACATAATTGCAGAACATAATTGCAATTATGTTCTTTCCGAAAATCTTTTTCCCAGTTTACAGGATGTCTACAGGTTACAAAAATTCCGAAAATATCATAAAATCAGTTACATATGTCCCAAAAATGTTGCAAACTTTGAACAAAGCCACATTACACCTGAAAATCTGTTTCTCTGCAATTTTGAAATCGGCACTAGTATATGGCGATTCCCACTATGTCTGAAGAGAGATGACCAATCCTTTATCTTTCTGCCACTTTTACCATCTACTTGCATCGACTGAATTTTTATAATTATTTCGCTTTACATATATAAAAAAAATTCTACCATATTATTGATAAAATGAAGAGCTATTTTACAGCACACTGCAAAAATTTGCATTTGTATGTGATCCTCGACATACTTAGTTTAATATTTTCCACTTTTGCAATCTGTTTACATAGAGTACAATATTTCTAATTGTTTTGCGTTTTATAGAGAAAAACTATTTTGCAGCAGCACCGCAAAAAACTGCATTTGTACGCATTCCATAGTATATTTAGTTTAATTTTGGAAATACACTCCACTTTCATAATCTGTTTGCATCGACAATTTTTGTAATTATTTTATACAAAAAAAAACTTTTTCAAACATGTTATTAATAAATTGGACTATTTTGCAGCAGGATCTCAAACAATAGCATTTGTACATGATCCTCTGCATATTTTGTTTAATTAAGAAATTATTTTCTACTTATGCAATCTGTTTGCATTAACTAATATTCACAAAAATAGTCACTTTATAGTGGGATGTTCGTGTATATATTTGCATTTCATAAAACAACATACTTGAGGTAACTGTCCATAATATATTATAGATTTTCTTTATGCTATTATTAATTTGCATCTTGCATAATGTATTAAAAAATAATTTTGTTTTACATTTTAAAAATCCAGCTGAAATTTAAATAAATCAGTCCGTTTACAAAACTCATTTCATTGCAAGAAAACTTGTTTCCCTTTTGGTTTCTTTTTCAGAAAAAAATGTTACGATTTCAACTATTCTTAAGGAGTCTACTGTTGAGGTGCTCTCTCTACTAATACTTTCCCATCCATCTTTGTCTTCTAATTATTGTACCTTATGGTATCTGTCTGAATTATTTTTGTTTTTAGCATTCAGGCGAAATATTTTGTTTAGAAAATATAAGAATCTTTTCGTACATTCCAAGTTTTATATATTTTGAATTTAAAGGCATTTGTATTGCAAAATGAAATCGAATTTAAGCCAAGGGAAATTTCAGCTATAAAACGTATCTCATAGCATCCTTGTTAATTTCTTAAAAAGAAGAAAAAAAATCATTTTTCCCCCTAATATTTTTAGAGTAATTGTATCAAAGAAATCTTATAAACCCATGGCAACCCTATCGAATCTTTATTTGTTATTATTAATATTTTCGTGTTGTATGCGACTATTTTTTTTTCATATTTTAAAAATGGAAATAGCCATTTTTTAGTTTCTATATTTTAAAAACATACTAGTTTTTATAGCTGCTGTTTTATGGCTAAGAAACGAAGTTAAATGAATTGAATAAAGTTAATTTAAATTTATTTCATTCTTTTGTGTTCCATTACCTTTTCTCTAAATGGAGTGTCTCTAGCCTACTGTCCACAAAAATATAACAGCCAGGTGTATAACAAACTTTATTTTAAACTCGTTTCGTTGTTGAAAATTTTTTGGCCACTAAACATTTTGTTCTTAGTGATCACTATTAAAAAAATCTTAAGCTGAATCTTTACTGTTTAACATACGAACTCTTCAAGTCGCTAAAAGTCTGCATCTATCTGTTGCAGTAGAAGTGAGTCAGCCTATTTGCCAAAGGGAGTGTTTTAGAAATGCATTCAAGTTTGTTAATTAGCACACTTAATGACAAGATTTGCTATAGTAGTGCATTTCTTCTCCATTGTTTACTATTTTGTTCTTGTTTGTTAAATTTCATTATTTTTTTTTTGCTGAAATTCATTATACCTTAAAATTTGTGAATTTTGAAAATGCCCTTTCATTTTAAGCAGGGTGGATAAAAATCATGATTTTTTTAAAAAAATCAAAAAAATCGGATTTTTTTTATTTAAATCAGATTTTTTTTATTTATATTAGCCTTTTTCAAAATCAATTTCTTATATTTTTCAGAGCAAAAGATAGGTTAGACTATATTAATGCACTGTATAATTTAAAAAAATTTAATTGAATATATATTAATATAAGATTAAAAAAATATATGCAGGGTTTAAAAAAACCCAAAGACTTTTTAAATAAATAGGGTTTTTTTTAATTGGGTTATTTTATTCAATTTATAAATCTACGCTATATCAATTATATGGAACTATTATGCGGTTTTAAGTTCTTTATTTGAATTTATATTAATAAAGAGCTATGGTATCTTAAAATCTATTAGGTTTGATATAATGAAGGACTTGAAAAAAAGGGAAAGGATTATGACAAGCTTATTAAAAAGTCAAGATTTTAGAGAAAGATGATGTTTTTAAGTATTAATATTTAATAATACCTTTTTCATTTATATAATAAAAACGTACCATTTAACAGGTAATTTCATTCATCTGAGTCTCTTAAATGATTTTTTATTAGTACAAATTTCTAACACTGGAAATTGGAAAAAAAAAAAAGCATGAAAATACAAATTTAAGTAAACAGTAAAGTAATACAGCAGACTCTCGGTATAATGACCCTCTTTTTCGAGACCTTTCCAATATATCAACCAGAGACTTTGGCCCTGGATGCATCCTCATAGATGTTATGTGTGATCTTTATAACTACCTTTGGTTATTCCGACCCACATTCAATGATCCCGCTGGGATCATTATATCGAGAGTCTACTGTACAATGTTTATTTTACAAAAAGCGTTTAGGACATAGTATTTAATTTAAAGCTTCGTACAGAAAAACTAATTTCCCAGCTTTTTCATCGCCCAACTTATTTCTAAGAGTGAAATGTACTAATCCATATGTAGAAAATATACATTCCACAGATGCAGAGGTAGCTACTGCAGTAAAAAGTTGCTGAATAGCCTTGGTGATGATTTTGTTGTCTGTAGAAGTAGCTACACAAACAGAATTAAAATGTGTTTTGCACCATCCCAAGGGTGACATTTGGGAAACAACATCTTGCTCAAATAGAAAATTATAAAACGGATCAGCCTTGCCTAAAAACTTCATTATTATTGGCATAAAACTTGTCGTATACTTTTCAATGGCAAAGGTGAATGCTGATTTTTTCTCTGTTTCTGTCAGCTTGCTGCCACAATATCGAGGGTCCAATAAATACGATAAAAAGTGAGGAGCACCCAGTGCTTGATTGCAGCGGATGGAAAAATGCTTCATGTTTGTTTTATCTATTTTTTAATTAAGTCAAATTTTCTTCCAGCTTTTTCCATATGTGCACAGCTGTGGAAATGGAGCAGCTATCTTTTTGCACTGCATCTAAAGATAGGGAAATCGGTTCAAGCTTTTTGAGCATGTCTTCAGCATTTCTTTTAATTGAAAAATTCAGGACTCTGTTGTACACAAGGCTATCAATTTTATCTTTGAATTCCTCACATATTTTTATCAACTTTGATCAATGTTTTATGTAAATGGTCAAACAGTCAAACAAGGTATTCCATCGAACATCTTGAGGCAAAACCAATTTTTTAGCCACCTTTTTCTTTATATTTTGCTGCAGCAAAGTGGTTATTCCTAAAATACTTTATAATTTGAACAATGTGTTCTTTCACATTCGGATTCAGTCAAATTAGGGCTATTAAGACACACGCATATGGGAAATGTTATCATTATAACCCCCCCTCCCCCAATTTTGAAGGACATAGAAGCTATAGTTACATATCGAAAATGTACAGAAAATGAAGTTTTATCATTTCTCAGTCAGGCACTTCAAATTTTACAGATGAGGATTATGATTTGTTAATGTGGAAATAAACTATATTCTTATCAGAGGTTTTATATTCTTATCAGAGGTGGAGCTACAATTTTTCTCAAAAGTTTTTTTTTTTTCTACTGTGATCAAGAGCAAAAAGTACCAAAAAGCCTTAGTTTTTGTATTGTATAGGTTGGGGACTATCGAATTGAAGAGAGGGAGGGACAAAGGGGATAATGCCCAGGGGCCCTATGACCCTAAGAGACCTGAGTGATTTTTTAAGTCCTTAAAAACTAGGTGAGGGTAGGGATTGGTGGGGGAGCCCAATCTGCTAAACTGCTTAAGGGCCGGTCAATCCGTATCCCAACAATGTTTGCTATATTGGTATACGCCAGCAAAAATCACAAAAAAAAGAAGGAACCAAATTTTCTTATTTCTATGGTAAAAATTATTACAGCACATATAAATAACATTTCAAAAGGTATTTTAAATTTTTGTAGCTTGAAATATGCATGTAAAATCTGTATCGCAACCATTGATCCCAATAAATCAGCACACAAACAATTAAAATGTTAAATATTGTCTAGCTACGTTTTTAGATAGCCGACAGAAAATCTAGATAATTCGAGATATATTTTGAGTGATTTTTAGCTATAAAATTAGAAAATAGGTTGGCAACACTGGTCAGTTGTCATTGTTACTTCATTTTATACTCCAAGCAATGAATAGTGTTATCTCCACTGACCGAGAGTTAAGGAAAGGATTTCAGTTTTTTTTTTTATATACTCTAAAGATGTCTAGATGTGGAATTTTATTATTTTAAACATTTATTCTGTTCCAGGTTATTTTAGCATAAAAATAAAAAATAAACCCTTCAAGAAATGATAAAATTAAAAAATGATTTTAATCAATGATTTTTTTAAAAAAATCAAGTGATTTAAATCATGATTTAAATCAAGCCGATTTAAATCAAACAACCCTGATTTTAAGAAAGGACAAACATTAAAAGCGCAAGCAAGCAAAATCCTAATGTTATGCAGTTTTGCTTTGATGAAACTACAGCAAAATTTTTTAAAGTTCCTCTTCCACTAGCTTCGTGAACATTGCTTGCCAAACAAGGTGTATGGGTCATTCCATATCAAATCGACATAAAAAAGTGATATTTTCAACCCGACTGACAGATATATTTTTTTTAACTTGGCTATTTTGCTGGCCACTCATATATAAGACATTTGGCAACATTTCTACCCCCCATTATTCATTAGTTTTCAATTATAAAATCTGGTACAGCTAATTTGGAAAATCTGGTAATATTTCATTTCTTGACATATTCAAACATCTCTATATTTAGATCTAATCTACAGATTGTGCTGAGATAAGGCTTATATTGTAGCTTAAGGTATAACCTTTCTTGTGATATATCACATGATCTTGTAAATGATATTTTTCATTTCAAAGTCACTTGATTTAGCATTTGACCTTGAACTGTAAAAAGTATCCAATTTCTTTTTCAAAAAAATATATTTTGTTGATACACTATCTTTATTATACACAAATTTTTAGTTGGGAAAACCAGGGTTTCATAGTGAAAAATTCTAAATGCTATATGAGTAGCTATTCAAAATATGCTGAAAACCCACACAAAAGCATGACTGATTAAAGAATTCTTAATAAACAGTATTCTTAACTGAAAGTTATAAACATTTTTTAATGAGCATAATTTTCATTTCATTTTGTTGAATTTTAAGATTAGAAAAAGATTGCAGATATCATTAATCATGTGTTTTAAATGCATTCACGAATGCCATGTTAGGCTTAGGGGGTAACAAATTTTAAAGTATATAAGCAAAATTCAAAAATGCATAAAAATGTAAATATCATACGAAAAGAAAATATAGCACTTCTTAACACTGTAAAAATAGATAAAATAATGTAGAAGCAGAAAATTTACATAGGAATAGTTGTTCTTGGTCTCACAGTCATTTGTGCAACAGTTGATCCATATTAATTTGAATATGGACCTACGCTCATCTGCTTCAAAAAAAAAAAAGGTAAAACCAGAAAATAGACCCCCACTCATTTTTCTAAGTACAAAATTGCGCCAAGTTGGCGCGTTTCCATAAAAAAAAACATAATCCGGTACCGTTGGCTGTCAGAGGTCACACGTAGCAAAAACTGTTCCATTGCTCTTAGATCACAAGCTTCCGTCCACTGCGCAGACATAAATAATAAAAATTTAAGCAACTCACTTACGTTCCAAAGTTGGCTTTTCATTCAAGAAATGAAACTTTAAATTACAAACTAAAACACCCTAACAGAACCCATAAAAGAAGCCATGCTAAATCAAAATACAAAAAAAGTACAACCTGGTCTAATGAAATCCAAAGAAAATCCCATAGATATTCAAAGTTTTTCGTAAACACATGAATATGCACAACAGAAGGCTAGAAGGGGTTGCCGGAAAAAAGAGATTGTCACAATGCACTAAGTAATTAGCACATTTCACAACTCCAAAAATCTCACAAATTCCAAATTCTTCTTACAAAACAACATATTTCAGTGATATTAAACCCTAGTTTATGACATAGAGAATAAAAAAAAGGAATAAAATATTTAATTTTCAACAGCCATTGGGACCCGATTCTGTCATGTTTTTTAAGGGAGTGAGCAAAGTGGGTGTAGTTCTATGCTGTCCAATAGCCTTGGCGACATTTTTTAGAACAGATGCAGTATAATCCTTTTGGCGATTTCTATATTGATGATAAAAAAAATGCTGCCAAGGCTGTCTGATGGCATGCTTGCTATAATAGTAAGGCGCAGGAAAGTGTAGGCAGAATGGAATGCTCTCAAAATCATGACAGGGATTGTCAGATTCTCACCTAAAACTGCCAAGAATGAAAAAGATTATACTACATCTGTACCTCTTTTTGTAAACCAAGCTAAAAATTGCCTAAAGGTATAATATGACATCTGTATTGTTTTTCAGGTCATTGGGACCGGTCAGTGGCAGTATAGTTGGGACCCTCTTTAACGAACATGTGTAAAAAAACCTGCTTAGCGCACGCAAAAGTGAACCCTGGTGTTATGTATTCTTAACTGCATCTTAAAACACATGTTTATTTTTACAACAGGATGATGTTAAAACGTGTTATACATACTTTTCTAATAAACAATTTGCACATGCAACACACAGATAAGGCTATTTATAAACACTTGATATAAATATTATAAACACTTGAACGAATAACGATCATTAATTAGACATAAAATTCAATGAATATTGAGAGAATTAAAACTGTTTACAGAACTAAAATATTTTATATCTATTGTCAGAACAAAATTGAAATTTAATCAAAAGAATATTGCATTGTATTTAGCTACAAGAGGCATCATTCGTAATACACAAGAGGCATCACGAGGCTCACAAGAGGCATCATTAGTATGAACATTTTTTGGACTACTATATTTCGTGAAAAGGTTAATTATGATAAGCTATTCTTACAGAATCAAAAACTAATGACATTACACGTGTTTTATTAAGTAGTATCGATATTGAACATTCAGTTTACCACCATTGAATTCCATAATTTACATCTATATTCAGTTAAAGCCAAGATAAATAATCCTACATCTGATACACTGAAGAAAAAATATAAATTTACACAGCAAATATATCAGTTAAAAAATTCGTGACTTACGCAAATATGATGCGCAAGTGGTGCAATATAAAGCTACTTATGGAACAAAAACATTAGGAAAACTCAAATTTACACACTTCAAGAACATATTAACGATTAATAAGCAAAAATTTCAAAAAAAAATAATCATCAGATCTTTTTAGTCGAACGCTATTTATGTATATTCTCATTTCATGTTCATACCGCCATCTTATGCCGGTACCGTAAAATGGCCGCAAATTTCATGATGTTAAAATATGTAATTATTAATTACAACTTCTACAAAAAGAGTTTAAATTATGCCAACGATTGTATATTACTTACCCATATTGTGTTCCCCCAGTGGTAAAGCCAAAATAATTATTCGCAGCCATATTAATTAAACAATACGCCGCAAACTATGGAGCAGTCAATTGAAGAACCTTCATTGACGTCACAGGAACCGCAAGGATCAAGTTGCCAATTTGAAAAGTATTATTTCACACATTTTTTATGTGTACACAAACTTTTTACACTAGAATCTGGTTTTTGAAAGCAAAATGAACTAAACATTCTTGTTAAATACAACATTTGTTTATACTATTAGTAAATAAATTATATTCGTGTAATATAGCGTATTGTTAAGAAGGTCTAATGGCCAATGAGAAGTAAAAATTTAAATACTCTCAAGCAATTAAACAGGTTTTTACAGTTTTACACTGTGATTTGCACATATTTTGTTTACAGTGAAGAATTCTAAAACTCAAATTTACCAAGTGATAATTTTTAAAGGTTTGTTAATATTTTACAAAAAGAAAAAAATAATAAACAATTTATCTCTATGTTTTGTGAATTTCATAAAAATTCAGCTTTTCTTTTAATAGATATACAATAAATTTTCATCAATACTTGAGCAATTTAAGTGGCCACAAGCTTGTGATCACTGGAGCAGAGAATCACTGAAGTAAACAAGCATTATAAAGAAAAGGAAATGTAGTTGGATATACGTTTGAGTTATGAAGCAGAGATATTGGCAGAAATCCCATTAATGTGCTAAAACAAATCAGGAGATTTGAATAAAATAACCAACATCAAGATTGTGCAGAAGCAACCTGCTCTTTATTATCATAATTATTCCTTTTGTTGTGTTGCACAAAGAATATATAATACTTTACAATGTCTAACAGCGTTGAAAAAGATTGTGTCACAGATGCTGTAGAAGTACCATCTACGTCTATAGTATTGAAAGAAAAAATTAATTTAGATGTACCCACAGACGAAACTAAGCAAAATTGGAAAGATAATCGAGGTAATTTTGCTGAAGAACCGAAATAGCGATCTTTCAAATTTAAACCCTTTTCTCAAGGCCATTATATATCTGGGTATTTCATATATTCACGATTTGCCTTTAAATTTTTTGTTTAAGAAATACCTACTTCGATGGTTAGTGTATTTTTTCTAATAATAAATCAACCTGTTTTCAGTGTTTGTATCACATCAATGAAACTCAATTCATGCTAGTAAAGTAGATTTTAATTTTCAACTATATCCAAATTAATTTGTGGCAATTTGACATGGATATTTACATAAAATCACAAAACATAATATTTCAATGGCAGAGAATCGAAGTATTTTTCTATAAATTTTATAATATGTCCTTTTAAAAATTGTTCAAATTTGTTTCAATTACATTTCTGTGTATAATTAGCAATTATTTTCATTAAAGGCAGGTTTGGTGGAGATAAGATTCTTAGTTTTGAGGTGCTAAAGTTCTTTGGAGGCATTTAAGATTTATAGCCTCATAGCCAGCTGTAGTGAAAAATACTAATACATTTAGAAAATTTGTCAATTGCTAATATAACTTATGGAGTTGCCTATCATTTTAATCTTCCCCTTGCTCTACTAATTCAAGCAGGATTGTAGATCCCTGGTATCAGGACGCGATTTCATAGCAAGTAGCAAATTGCTAGTTAAAAAAATGAAATGCTAATAACAAAAAACGTGATAGCAAAACTTGCTAGTAACCTTTTCTGGTTTATTTGCATCCTCTCTCCCTCCTCCAAAATCGATTTTTTATTCAATTTCCCAGGGTTTTCGTTAGAGCACGGGAATTGCACACTTTTCTAGAGAAACTCACACAATAGAAATTGCTGTGCGATGTTTCTCATGGTATGAATAACGATATTTCTCTCTGTTCAAATGTTCCTTACATTTGCCTTTTGAGTCCAGTGATTATGGACCACGACAAAAATTTACGACTTATCTTCGATACCCGTCATCCTGCGTTCTCTTTTGTAGATTAGGTACTACATTCTCTTTTCTATCACATCCCTTTTCTTGAATCACCCTTTATTATCACATAATTGCATTCAGAGGAGAACTGACTTTGACTCCATTTATCTCCCAGGAGGAATGTGGTGGAATCTCGCATTGTATTCATGGGCATTTTTAATTTGAGTGCCTATCTGCAATGGTACCTTAAAGCAGAATGCAATTACATTTGTAAGCAGCAGTCAATCCTATCAGCATTTTAAATTTCTCTTACGGAGCCAAGATTAGAGCTATAAATTTGGAGCTGACCCAGAAAAAAGGGGCATGATTGGCCCTTTCATATTCGGTCCGTCTTACACATTATTGGTAAGGAAAAAAATTAATTCAATGGATCTGGCCATATCCAAGGCTGGCCTGCCAACTAATAACTAAATGTTCCAGTTATTTCAACAATGTTCGAAATGATTTTAATGTGCCAATTCATTAACAATTTTATCACAATTACATAGGTGCTAGTCTCTTGATGTTTGCGAGAGATTACAATTTGTCCTGTTCTCTTGATAAAAAAAGTGCAAATAATTCGATTTTTTGCAAATTCTACAAAATTCCTTATTTATGGAATTTTAGAAAGATATCTCAACAACACATATGCATAATTTATAAAGCATTGCACTCAAAATTTTGTCCAGATTTGCTAAAAAGATCGCAATTCTCGTATTCATGGGATGCAAATTTGTTTTTCTAAAATCTTATGACTAAACATAAAAAATAGCATTTTTTAATTGATCCCTGAAATATACTTAAATTAGACTTTGCAAAATGCTGAGAAAAAATATCGTAATTCCAGTGTCCGCGAAAAACAAATTTGTTCCTCTAAAATCTTGATACCTGTTGCTAAACACTAAAAATAGTATTTTTAAATTGAACTAATATAAATTTATTTGAGCTATGCTTCAATAAAATACCAAGGGTGAAAACACAATCGAAATTTCCGTGGGCCAAATGCGCGCTACTAAAATCTTGTTATTAAACATCAAAAATGGCACTTTAATTAATCCCCAAAATTTAATTGAGCTATCACCAAAATGCCCAAAAAGCAAACCTGTTTGCTTTTTGGGCATTTTGGTGATAGCTCAATTAAACGTTTTTTTCTGTAGAAAAAAACGTTTTGTGGCCTTAAAATGTGATTTAAGAGAAACTTCTGTGAATACTAAACCGTTGTTAAAGCAGACTTCCTGTATTTGCAAAATGCAAATTCATTTTGCTAAAGTTTTGTCATTTATTCTATTTGTTATATTTTTGCGTATTAGCTAACTAAATGCATTTTTTGTTCATTATAATATCATGCAAATATTTATA
Source organism: Amaurobius ferox (assembly GCA_951213105.1). Taxonomy (NCBI): domain Eukaryota; kingdom Metazoa; phylum Arthropoda; class Arachnida; order Araneae; family Amaurobiidae; genus Amaurobius; species Amaurobius ferox. The sequence continues at coordinate 24,018,343 of OX578149.1, forward strand.
AATTAAAATTGCTTCATTGGAACAAAAAATTTTAAATTTTCACTCAAGCTTTAAAACTTTTACTCAAATGCTTAGCTAGGGTGAGAAAATATCGCTCATGTTAATTAATCCCCAAAATTTAATTGAGCTATCACCAAAATGCCCAAAAGCAAACAGAAGAAAACGTTTTGTGGCCTTAAAATGTGATTTAAGAGAAACTTCTGTGAATACTAAACCGTTGCTAAAGCAGACTTCCTGTATTTGCAAGATGCAAATTCATTTTGCTAAAGTTTTGTCATTTATTCTATTTGTTATATTTTTGCGTATTAGCTAACTAAATGCATTTTTTGTTCATTATAATATCATGCAAATATTTATAAATTAAAATTGTTTCATTGGAACAAAAAATTTTGAATTTTCACTCAAGTTTTAAAACTTTTACTCAAATGCTTAGCTAGGGTGAGAAAATCTCGCTCAATTTTTAAAGTTCCCCAAAATTTTAATCATTACTCACTTTTTAGCAGGCACATTTTCCATGTCCTCAAATTATTTACTTGCTCTTGCTATTCAAAAAACATTTTGGTAAAACCGGAGATCAGCCCTCCTACATATTTTTTCAAAGTACAAATCGCGCCAAGTTGGCGCATTCTCCTGTGTTTTGAAATTGGCCCCACTCATCCTAAGTGGCATATTCTTCCATGTTTAGAAATAGGCTCCTCCCACCAAAATAACGTTTACTACTGTGTTCTAAACAAGAGTTTTTTTATGTAAATGTTAGTGTAATTTAATTTAAGCAACAGTGAATAGTACTCATAAAAACCTTACAAAATAAGATTTTTGTGCAATTTAAAATTTTTATACTACAATTTTATCTGTGCATGTCTATATATCACTTTCTCCATGCAACCAAAGATCCATACATGGGCAGGACATTTTTCAGACATTTTTTTCTTTCAAAAATTTTCTTAATCACTGAACTTGGTACTATAATTACATGTAGTTTGCATTTTAGTTAATCAAGTATATTTTTTCATATGGATTGTAAAAAATCTTTATTTAATACATGTTTTTAAAATGAATTATAATTTTCTATATAACATTTTAGACCATTCCAGGATCATTCCATGCTATTTCAACAAAGGGTTGTGCTGCACCATTTTTAATATTTTTTATATTTTGCACAAGTATTTATACATGTTTAGAGAGTTCAAAACCAATTTTAGAAAAGAAAAATTTCTTACCGAGAGGTCCCCAGATGGCACTTTAAACATGTAGATTTTTGTGATTACAAGCATTTGCGCAAAATGCTATAACTTTCCTCCTAATTGAGCAAATTAAAAATTTTAAAAAACCATTTACTCAGAATAAAGTGCTGATAATTTTGGTTCGACTTTGTTTCATCATTTGATATATTTTTGAAAATTTAATGGTAGTCAAAATTTCCCATTGAAATTTGTATTTTCTCATTTTCCGAGCCTGTTTTTCACTGGAAGGGGACAATACACTCAAACCAAATTTATTTTGCAAGTACTATAGTAACAGTAGATTTTACCTGAGAGGAGAAAACTGGAGTGTTTTGAACCCTTCCAAAATTTTTTCACAGGTGAAAGTGGGCATTTTCAAAAAATTCAGATTTTTCGAAAGCTGTATCTCCAGTAGGGATTCGCAGTAAAAATCTGAAATTTATATTACTGAAGCTTCTATTAGGTAGCAACACCATAATAAAATTTGATCACTTTGTTTTGTATAGTAACAAAAATACTTGAGTTGTAAGTAAAATCAGTGTTATTTCCATTGGCTTTGAAGGTAATTTTTATGTATATATACAAGAATATCATTATAGTTACAAGAAATGCATTAAATGTTACTTGCTTACATGTCGTAAACAATTAAACAAACAAAACTTATATGTATGCACAAAAAAATTATCATTATAGTTACAAGAAATGCATGTTACTTGTTGCTTAGGCCTACATGTTGTAAACAATTGAATAAACAAACAAAAATTATATCACTTAGCAAGTTGTTTTAGCTTGTTTCTTTTAATCTTATGTTGTAAAAGTTCCGTAAGCTCATTGCACAACCTGGGTTCAATATTCCATGTTCGTCCAGTAGCAGTTGACAACTCGGAAGGAATAAGAACACATAAGACATTGTCATACGGCATCCAAACAATATCTGCTTTAGATTTTTGAAATGATGTTGATGGTCCCACTGGATGGAAGAAATGGACATTGCAGTCCTTCTCTGATTGCTGCACCTCAATAACTTGTGCAAGCCACCAATGAGAATCATAAATGCATGCAATGTAATCCCTTTCTTTAAGTTTAAGAGAAAGATCTGTTGAAACTTTGGTGATGTTTATTTCTTCAAAATCTTGTGAATTGGATAGTCGTGTGAATTGAGTCTTTTTTGTTCTGTTTCCTTTTGACCATCTGTATTCCTAATAGAAACACAGTCTTTTGCACCAGGGCACATCCTGCTGTTTTCATCACTTTCATAAAAATCTACAACTTTATCAATCACTTCCTCTGTAAAATTTCTGGACTTCCTTTGTTCTATATTAGGAAGAAATGCCATAGCTCTTAACTAATGTCTGTGTGTTTCTTACTAAGTACTGACTTGCACCAAATTCATGACATGTTTTTACTACTGACCAGAACTCCTGCACTAAACTTAATATATTTACTTTCTCTGAAACTGTCAAACTTCCTTTAAATTTTTCTTTTAGCTTATTTAAGAGAATAGTGTATTCATCTTCCTTCAGATCGGCTTTGTTATTTCCGAAAGACTCATTCAAACTTACATCAAAACTTGCACTTCGTTTATTTTTCATTGCTAATGTAACTTTTTCTACTTTTTTTTTTTAATGAGTTTGGTCTTTGTTTAATCTTAGGCTTCTGAATTTAACAGGTGAAACTCCCATGGCCGCACATGCAACATTTATGTTATCTAATGTCTGATACACTGGACTAAATGTCTCATCATTGGTTTCATCTTTGTTAAAACTATATATTTTTTTCAAACAAGAAATGCATAAACTTTTACCTGGAACTAATCCTAGGTTTGGATGGCTTTAAGCTACATGTAAAGATATTTCAGTAATATATTTTGTTGTAACTTTTGTATGGCATCTAAAAGGATCAGAGCAGTTCTTTCTATATAAGTGATTGTATTTAACAAGATATTTCATCTCATGATACTGGCAAATATTTTCAAAGTCTCCTAATCTTAAGTCCAAAATAGTTTTTTCTTCATTGCTAAATTCACTAAAATCCTTTAGTACTATTAGTGAAATTGGCCCATAAGTAGTTTTATGACAATCCTCATCAACTTTAGCTCCAACAGAACATATCATCTTTACCTTCACTTTATCACACATGCACACTATACTAATCAAAAGCCAACTGACACACAATGCAAATGCAGAACTCGCACTTGCCTGTGACAGCAAGTTTTTTCTGGATCAAACAGGTTATATCTTGTTCAACTTGTACACTCTTACACTTAAACAAGATTGTACAAGGTGAGATATTCCATGAACTCGGCTGCTTTAGTAATTGTTAATTGTATAGTATGTTTTTTATATATTTTCTTGGTCTTTAACACTTTCATTTGGTTTTTATTACAACAAATAAAAAACAAAATATATTCATGCTTCATTAGTTATAAAAGAGGTTATAATTGTCCTTCAAAAAAAAAAAAAAAAAAAAAAAAACAGCAGATTTTGTTCACAACTTTGAACTCAAATATTTTTGTTACTATACGAAACAAAGTGATCAAATTTTATTATGGTGTTGCTACCTAATAGAAGCCTCGGTAATATAAATTTCAGATTTTTACTGTGAACCCCACTGGAGATACAGCTTTTGAAAAATCTGAATGTTTTGAAAATGCCCACTTTCACCAGTGAAAACATTTTGGAAGGGTTCAAAACACTCCAGTTTTCTCCCCTCAGGTAAAATCTACTGTTACTATAGTACTTGCAAAATAAATTTGGTTTGAGTGTATTGTCTCCTTTCTAGTGAAAAACAGGCTCAGAAAATAAGAAAATGCAAATTTCAAAGGTAAATTTTGACTACCATTAAATTTTCAAAAATATATCAAATGATGAAGCAAAGTTGAACCAAAATGATCAGTACTGTATTCTGAGTAAAATGTTTTTTAAATCTTTTAATTTACTCAATTAGGAGGAAAGTTATACCATTTTCTGAAAATGCTTGTAATCACAAAAATGTACGTGTTTAAAGCGCCATCTGGAGACCTCTCTGCCAAATGGTAAGAAATTTCTCTTTTCTAAAAATGGTTTTGAACTCTCTAAATATGTATAAATATATGTGCAAAATATAAAATATATTAAAAATTGTGTAGCAACCAATTTAAAAAAAAAATTTGTTGAAATAGCATGGAATGACCCAAAAGTGTTCCGAATTACGTAAAAACCTCTTATCCAAACTGCCTGAAGTCCCAAGCAGTCCGGATAATAGTTCCTGTACTGTATATACATATATAATAAGTTAAAAAAATATATATATATTATTATATATATAATATTAAAAATTGTTTAAAAAATACCTGCTTGTAATCAAATGGTTTAATATCATGAAATGAATTAGACAATTTACTGGAAGATGAGTTAAGCATGTTTTTAGTGTTATTAAAGCATTTTCCTTCACTTTATGTAAACATTCTATATTTCTTCTTCATTTACATTTTCCTTCACAGTTTCTTGTACCCATTTTCTCATTCATTTTATTTCTTCAAAATAAAGTACACACACGCAGGCTCATGGAAAGGGACCTATATACTTTTCAGCATCTCACTTCGTGCTTCTCTGTTTCCATCTGGATTCTTTCTCTTTCATTTTTCCCTGAACATTTTATTTCAAACTTACATGATTCCTTTTTCTGCAATAATTTCTACTCTCCTTGGGGATCATGACTTTTGTTACTGTTGCCCTTTTCCATAGTTCACTCCTTAGACTAGGGTAAATATGGGTCATTCTACAAAAAGCATACTTTTTAGAAGATGAAATTTGTACTTAAAAAGTCTGAACTAAAAAAGTTGAAACAGCTGGCTACTTCACAAAATACCACAACCGAACCAACTTGAGGTGTGTATTTCATTCCCTTATGAAAGATAACTATAGAAAATAATCACTTTGTTCCCAGGGTAGTATCTTCTAAGCAGTATTTGTGATCAGAATTTCTCAGTCTAAAAGCAACACAGAAGTAAGTGACAACACTTTTGTGGATCGCGTAACCTCATACTAATCTCCTCCCTTGAAGGGAAAGCATATGCTACACTTGTTGACTAGGCACCTGGTATTTTGCATGGAAAACTGCAAGAGTTAAATTGGTATACAAATGGTTAAGGAGTATGTGTTACAGTTTGTTGACATTAAACTCTGCACTTGCCAGAATTGGAAATTTTGGAACCACGACAATGAATTTCACTCTATTTGAGTGACTGGAAGCAATCTCCTTTCTAATCTCCACCCTTACTTTCACAAAACTTTTTATTTTGTATATCTTCGCTATTATCATTGGAGAAGGGCAGAGTCTGTAAGATAAAACAAAATAACATAAATCCAGCTAGTTTAAACAATAGGGCAGACTGGGAGAATCCATTTAAAAAATATTTTTTTTATGTCATGCTGTAATGTCTACATAACCAGTAATTCCCATCGGATTATGTTGTATGTACGCACATATCATATCGTAGCAAAAATATTTTTAAGCCATAATGTAATATGTGTTTCCAGGAAAACATATCTTCAAAACACAATTTTTGATTTTCTGAACTTGCATTGTTGAATATTCATCAAAAATTAGAAATAATACATTTTGAATGCAATGCCGGCAAAGTGCAACTACCTTGTAATGTATTGCCAAGATCTGTATGTACATTTTATTAAAGTACTTGCAAAACTTTACATTTTCAATATTCTGTGCTACTATTTATTTCATAAAATAATTAATTTTAAAATTGCTCCTTTATAAATAACTTAAAAAAATTGAATAGTACTGAGAAGAGGTTCTGTGTTTTACATTAATCATATTTAATAAATACTAGTGAGACATGCGGGCATTCTGCGTATAATTTAAAAAACTGGTTTATTTATGGAATGTTTACTATAATAAATAACAATATTCAATCAATGGCTGCACACAAAATAGCCACAACACAAAAGAAGATATTACAATATCCATTGTTTTAAATAAGTTTGAAAAGATCTTCACTTTCAGTATCTGATGTTATACGGAACGTAGAGTTCCAGAATTCTGCTCTTTATATAATCTACATATAAACATCGCAAGTAAAGTCAGATTTTTTAGTAGGATATACATTTTCTCTATTTTTAAATATTATAGTTTCTATCATTTCTAAAAATAGAAATAATAGAGATGCAGAAATAGTTGAAATTTCTGCACATCCTCCACATAAAGTTTTGAGAGTAAGTGCGACTTACCCAAATTTTAGTGGTAATTTTGGATACCCTCTTTGTGAAGGATGGAATACAACTGAGTTGTGACAATCTTGTAGATAACTTGGTAAACACTTCCAGGCAAATAAAAAACGACTCTGGCGACCGTAACTTGAACTAGATTTATGTCATTTTTCTAGTGAATAGGATACTTTTTTTTATGGAGGATATGGTATCAATAACTCAAAAATCATATTTTTTTGCTTGTAAAGTTATTCTTCTGGACCAGCCATATATGGTTCTAATTAACACATTAGCTGCTTTTTGTGTCACCCATGATTCATAATAGTATTGTTATTGAGGCAGCCAACATGCTAAACAAAAATATTTTTATGTGAAACTCAAATTATCAATATCTGTCATCATTTTCTAACTTGCAGTTGATATGAGGAGATACAGTCAGTTTAATACTTTAACTATTCAACTATTCCACCTTTAATTGAGGCTGAAAATTTTTTACTTTTTATTTTAAATGAGTTTGATTAATAGTCTTTCTTGATTGGAGAAATCATGTAGTGATGAACAAAAATCTTGTTTTAATGAAAATGTAGTTTTTCTGATCATCATAGGGGCAAGCAGGGTTAGGCATGTAGAATACATATTCTACATTTGACATATAAGTGATTTTCTGCTGATGTATTCTACATCAGTAGAAACCTCTGGTTTTCTATGCGTAGAAAACCTAACCAATAATTTTACTTCAAAGTAATATTTTAAAACTTTAAAAAATGTATGATATTTAAAAATATTAACAGTTTTTAAGATAAAAAAAACTTAACTTCTCTGTTTATGCCTTTATTATAATTAAATATGTATATAATAATTTTGATACGTAGGAATTTTTAGTTTTTATACATATATGAAATGCCTATGAAAAAGATAACATCTCATTGAAATTTTTTTTAATTATTCCAAATCTTATTCTTTGTTTTTGATATTCACCTGAAGGGTAAACCTTACATCTCTCAATAAAGGTATGATTAATTTTCTAGAGGCTTATGTGTGTAAGAGAGAGAGAACAAGTTTTCTCTAGGTTATTGTCCTTTGAAAATTTTGGATCTTTTAAAAGCATTTGCATCAAATTAATTCAAAGTTTATTGTATATTTTTTAAAATGTACATTTTTATCATGAAGAAATCAACTTTCAAGCTAATTAAAATTTTTCTCATGTTATATTCTAACTTATTATTTAAAACATAGAATTGTCTTCTGTATTTTCAAGATTAGTGATTGTCTGTTGAATTTTACTTTCTAAAACTTAACTTGGAGTACTGGTTAATTCCTTTTATTTTCATAACACTAAGATATCAAGTAAGAAATTACACTAAGCATGGTGTAAAACTATAAACCCTTTAAAGATCACCACTAAATAAATAGGACAAATCTGAAGAAATTATCCATTATAACTGTATTTTAAGCTAGAAAATTAAAAATGGGAAAAAATCTCATTTTAAAAAAACCCCATAGATATCAAATTATGGTTGAAGTTAACACTAGGTATGGTACACAAATAATTGTTTTGAATGGGTAAATATTAATTTATTTATAATCAAATTATGGACATATGAGCATTTTCATAACAAAGCTATTCATTTCTGGATGTTGTTTTGAACTAATTCCCCAAAAGGTTAATGAATTTGTAATTCATTGAAATTTTATTTCAATTATATATTTTGTAGTATTGAAATTTCATATGTTTTGAAATTACAAATTATTTCGAAACTAAAAAACTGAGTGAAGTAAACTATGTTGAATAATAAAAATGTAAGGAAATAAGTTTAGAAATTATATTGCATCTTTGTACCATAAAGTGATGTATGATAGGTTTTCTACATACTTTACATGTTCTACATATTATACATTTGGATTTTCGAAACCCAACCATGGTGACAAATTATTGTTTATATAGAATTAGGCTGATCAATAAAGAGAAAAGCAGGTTTGATGCAATCTATGAAAACAATTTCTTAGATTGATAGGATACAAAGATCAGAAATATTTTCTGATCTTTGTATCCTATATAGGCCTGCCTGTATGTGGTTGAGTCAAAAATCAATGTACAGTACAGGATCTATTATCCGGACTGCTTGGGACTTCAGGCAGTCTGGATAAGGGGTTTTTACGTAATTTGGAACACTTTTTCTAAAACTTATTGGAATGATCTAAAATGTTATAGAAAATTATAATTCATTTTAAAAACATGTATTAAATAAAGATTTTTTACAATCTATATGAAAAGATATACTTGGTTAACTAAAATGCAAATTACATGTAATTATAGTATCAAATTTAGTGATTAAAAAATTTTTTGAAAGAAAAAAATGTCTGAAAAAAGTTGATTATTCAGGGGAGTTATTAGAAGTATTTTTTTGAACATTTCAACTAAAATGGGCCCTCACCATACTCATCTAATATTTTAGCAGAAGCACCTTTGTTCATATGTTTCAAAATATTTTAAAGCACTTTTAATAAAATTAAGATGAGGAGGATATTCATTTTTAATTGAAATGGAAGATTCAACTATAGGTGCAAATATATCAAATTCTAATTTATGCTCTTCAAATGTATTTCTAATAAGTCTTATAATTCTAAATGCCTGAATAAATAAAAAAAAATTAATTTCGTTATCCTAAACATATATCTCAATTTCATCAAAAATATGTTTAAAAAATAATATCCCAACATAAAAAGCACAAAAAATATAAAAATATTGGTGGATGGAAACAGATTGAAAAAATGGAAAATATTTAAAAATAAAAGGAATATACCAGCGATGATGTTTAAATAAAAAAACTTTCGTGATATTGCTAAACTGTCTTTTATAAATTACTAATTAATAAATGTAACATGTTAAAACCCCATAAATATACTGCAATGGAACTTTTTGCTATGGTCAATTTTCGGTTCAAAATAGCAATTTTCATCCAAATAATAGGATTTAATTGAAAATGATTTTAATGTTGGAATTCCATCAAAGTTTTTTAAAACATCGAAGGTGTGTATATTTCCATGAAGATGAAGAAAAAAAAATAAAATCTGGATTTCCCGAGAAAATGACAAGTTTATTGTTTAAGTATTTAAAGAGATCAATCAGAAGGCCCTGAATGACATTTTATAGCTGCTATATTTATCTTCGCATTTCGGCAAAAGTTAACTCTCATTAATTTCGGGAATTCCTTACTTAAATGTACTTTCTGTCATCTCACAAATGCGCTTATGACTCTTTTTTTTTTCATCTTTTCCAATAAATGTTTATTAAATTGTGCAAAATAGTGTGCATTCTTTGCGGCACATCGCGTTTGAAGAGCGTAGACAAAGCAAATAGTATTTCTTTAGCGATATCGGAATATTTTTAGCGAAAAAGTTAGAATACTTTTACCGAAAATCAAAGTCCCAGAACAAAGCGCAGAAAAGAAAATGTAACGAATTCGGAAAAATCAAAACCTTTGTGCCTAGTGTGTTCTGCCCTATACACCCAGAAAAAAATGAAACGCTATTAAAAAAGCACTTTGCTACGACTTGTCTGTAACAAAAGGCTCCTATATATACGGGAGCCTTATCCATAACTAGTGAAGAATAGAATGACGCGTCTTGCCCGTGCCGGATGCAGCCGCTTAGGAAATTTTCGGGAAAAACGGTGCTACTTCAGATGTTTTCGGGAAAAGAGGAGTTGCGGAACTTCCCGGTAAAAAAAAGGTTCCACGAAATATCCTCATTCCTGCTTTTCATTCACTCTCGCGAGAATTCATCGCGTTCGTTTTCGAAATTGAAGAAGGATCAGCGACGACGAGTGCGCCGAATTGTATTTTTTTTTCTACACAGGATTTTTTAATTTCGTGCGCGGTTCGCACATCCTATTACCATGGGAAACTAGGTTTCAACGTATCATTTTTTTTTTTATATTGCTAATTAAGGCAAAAAAGCATTTGGCGGGATTTTAATCAAAAAATCGCTATTTGACGCAATAGTTGGCAAAAAATTTCTTGTTGGCGCAGAATTTGGCGTTATTTTGCTGAATTCCAGTTTTGGGAGCGTCCGAATATTGGGACGCTGGATAAGAGGTCGCGTACTGTACTGTATTCAGTAAAAAAATTGTTGTACATACTAATTAAAAACTTTCAGCCATACTTTTCACCTAGTAGATATGGTATATTGGCAGACTCAATCTTTATAACTGTCCTATATCCATGGGCATATCAGAATTTTTTCCCCGGAGGGGTGGGTGGGTTCTAAATTCGGTTAAATTTAAAGTCTAGAGAATAATTATTATTTAAGATTTCGTAGTTAGAAAACAAGTTACAACTGCTTGTAACCATCTGTATCACACTCCCAATGTCATATTCATGTGACAACTTTAAAATTTGGTGTAGATGCAGATTAGAGGTCTAATGAAACTTAAATTAAATTTCGGGTGTGTGTGTGTGAAAAGAATAAATAAGAAAAAAAATGTATGTAAACAAATAGAGCAGGATATCAAACAAAAAAGTGTGTCAAATATGGAGAACCATACCATTATTTTTAATGTATTGAGAGGGGTGGTAAAAATATAAAGTTCTCATTTTTTCATAGTTTTGGAAGAAGAAATAAATGCACAAATCTGAAACAATTTTTAGAAATACATCAGTTCAACCTATATACTGGGAAAATGGCAGTTATACTTCAAATTAATTAAAAGGTAATAAGAAAATATGAGGGGAGGATGGGCATAAAGAAACAATAAAAATATTGATTGAATTGGGTATCAAAAGATCGGACATCAAGACTAGAAAAATTCCAAATTTCTCAGTCACTAGGAAGGAGCCGGTAATAAAAGAAAAAAAATTCATTCTTCTTAATTTGGGGAAAAGTATCACAATTTATTTAGAGATATATCATCTGAACCCAAACATTGAAAGTATACCTCGGACACTTAGGTTAATTACAAAAGGAGAGAGTAATATAATGGGGAGGGAGAGAAAAATAAATAATAAAAATATTCAAGTGGAGGATCAAAAAATAAGATTGAGAGAAAATTAACGTTTTTTTTTTCAATTTTACAACTACTATAAATAGGTGGTGTTAAAAAAAGACTATTTTGTCACAATTTTTGAAAAGTAATATGCGAAATATCTGAAACAATTTCTAGAGATACATCAACTCAGTTTAAATACTGGGAAAATAATGCATTTTCTTTGGGCTGATTGGAAGAAAAAGCTATAAAATGTTAGGGTGTGAAAGTTAAAATAGACAGTTAAAATATACAATTTAAATAAAAAAATTCAGGTGCATTGAGACAAAAAAAAAATGTCATTCTCTTCAATTTTGCAGTTATTGTATGAGGGAGCAGTAAAAATAACAATTTTTCTTCTTAGTTTTGCAAAAGTAAATGAACGATAAATTCTTAAATTTTTTTCAAAGATACAACCCAACCCAAATACCAGAAAAATAATGCGGAAACTTCTGTTTGAATAAAAATGAGGGAGATAATAAAAACATATATGTAAGAGAGGGGAAACAGAGTTTAAAATAAAAACAATAAAAGTATGTGAGCGGGGTACCAAAAAATCAGACGTATAGAGACTAAGTGGAATATTTGCATTTTATAATTTTTGCAGTCAATGGAGTTTTTGTTTTTTCTTAACTGTAAGAAAAGTAATAAAAACTTGAAACAATTTTCAATGATACATTAAGTCACTAACCCAACCAAAATATACTCTGTTACAAAAAAATACATGAACCCTTAACAAATTGAGTTATAGCCATGAGACTCGGCATGTATGTATTGTTGAGGAGATATGCAAATGATTGGAATTTGGGAGCTAAAACACAATCTATTAAGAAATAGTAGCAACAAGAAGATGATATTTTATTAAGTGGTAAATCCTCCCCTAGCTGCTATACAAGCTGATATTCGGTGCTACATAGTCAATTAAGTTGCTTATGTCCCTTTGCAGAAAATTCTGCTACAAGTGTTGCAACTGGTCAACTAATTCAGGGGCATTCTGAGAAGGCTGCAAATGGCCTATCATATTCCAGACCTGTTCTATTGGTGATAGGTCTGGGGACCTAGATGGCTATGGAAGAGTATTAAATTCTTAAAGACATTGTTGAGAAAGTTGTGCAGTATGTGGTTGAGTGTAGTCTTGTTGGTAAACGGAACCTGGATGACTTGACAGCATAGGCTGAACAATCAGCTGCAGAATATCGTCAACATACAAGCAAGCCGTCAAATTGGCTTGCAATACACTAGAAGAGATTGGCTGTCACACGAAATGGCTTCCCAGACTGTCACCCCATGTGTAATGACGGTGTGCCACTTGATAACAAAAAAAAAAAAAAAAATGTGGGATCGGAACACTGGTCAGTCCTCCTCCACACATGTATGTGGTGGTCCTCAACACTGAGAGAGAAGTGGGATTCATTGCTAAAGTCAACATGCCTCCAATTGGCAGGCTAATCAAGCTTGGTACCAATCCAGATGGCTCTGCCTATGTTGAAATGTCAGAGGTAGGTGCCTTAATGGACGTCAATGCCTAATCCCACTTCAGCCAGTCACTGTGGTCATTTTAAATGCTGCATGATGTGTCGTTCTCATGTGCGTTACATGAGTCTTATAACATGATTGGTGCTGACAGTTTGATCATTTGCATAACTCTTAAAACAACATTTGCTTTCCGAGTTTCCCAGCTATAGCTCAATTTTTTATGGGTGCATATATTTCTTTGCAGAGCATATAAGGAGTATAATACAGGTGTTTCATGTTCATTAGGAAACGAGGGAAATCAAAATGTAAGGGGAGGGGATGGAAATATAAAAACAATCTAATGTGGACAACACATGACTTTCCTTATATAATGTAATGAATTTACTACTTTTACAGTAAAAAAGATAGGTTTTTCTTAGAGTAGATACTAATATTCTTTCCAAGATATTGAATTTTCGACAATTTGTTGTCATTTTCATTGATTTAGCATCTTTATTCATTTGGCGAGATTTTCGTTAATTTGGCAACATTTAAAAAAGTCGCCAAGTTGGCGACATTCCGCCAAATTCGTCGCCAAAATATCGCCAAGCGTTATAGAAGAAGAAATAATTTATTCTTACAACAGATAAATGACTATTGGCTTTCAAATACAAAAGTATTACTCAAAGTATCTTTTTTCATGAATGGAACGAGCTAGATGCACGAGAATGATGTCACCCAATTTATTGCATGGTATTACATATGAAAAGTGAACATGTTTCTCAATAGGAAATATTTTTTTTTTATTTTATATGACTTTTTGATAATTGTTTTGAAAAATGTACAATATCTCGAGAACGGTTCATGTTAGCATTCTAAAATTTATGTCAATCGTTTTCTAATGAAAAATTACATAAGAAATGTCTATTTGCGTTAACTTTATTAGCGGTTTTGATTTTTTGACAATTTTTTCAAAATCTCATTCTAAAATTTAGGGGGAACTAAACATTCGCTTGCGTATAAAAACAATAGGCTTCCAGTGTTTACGGATTGTGATTTTGTACCAAATTTTGTTCGAATCGGTCCATTCGTTCATCAGTTATCGTCTCCACAGACTCACTGACACACACACACAGACATCACTTCAAAAATGTTTGATTCGTGATCAGGGATGCTTGAAATGTTCTCGTATAAATGTTCTCGTATGTTCTTCGATAACTCGAATTTGAATTTCCGATCCCGTCACAATACTTTCCTTATACATTATGTATATAAGGAAAGTAACAATTGAAATATTCGAACGGAGTTATAAAAAATATGGATCATCTAGACCTATACCAAATTTTCATTTTTTCCAGCATGGAGTGAGGAGAGTACTGTAAAAACATTAAGTTTTCCTTTTTACTTTTCCTGCAATACATAATATATGTAAAGTGTTCAACTCTTAGACTTTGATGGTTCTAAATGTTTAAAGCATCCCTGAACATGAATCAACAATTTTTCCTGTAATATTTGTGTTGTCGGTCTGTGTGTACGATGACTCTTAACAAATTGATCAAATAGAATTTCATTTGGTATGATTATTTTAATTAATGAAAGTCAAGGGCTTACTGATTTTCAGGATTAATGGAGCAAAGGAAGACCCTCAATTTTTTGGACATTTTCCTTCATAAAAACTGAAAAAAATTATAAAAATTTAAACATTACAGAAAAATATATTTTATGTGCAACTTTCTATTTAAAACCAAATGATAGTATACAATTATAGAACATTAACCCTACACTGTTCTCAAAATCCTTTTTATTTTTGATCTAAAACAAAAAAAAAAATTCTGTATTATAAATAAGCAATTTTTTTATATTTCTAATCTGAAATTAATAGACACCACTGTTCAGCAGTAATCTTAAATCATTCTCAAAATATTGGAAGTTTTACTTTTTTCCACATGGAGCACTATATCTGATTTAGAACAAATTGAGCAAATCGAATAAAATGTGTTAATATTTCATTATTTCAATCAAAACACTGCAGAGCCTTTATAAAAAAAATCTGATGTGGGCAGCACATGACTTTCCTTATATAATGCAATAATTTACTACTTCTACAATAAAAAAAAAATAGATTATCCTTATAGTAGATACTTATATTCTTACCAAGATATTGAATTTTCATCAATTAGTCTTCATTTTCATTGATTTAGCGTCATTTTTATCCATTTGGCGACATTTTCATTAATTTGGCAACATTTAAAAAGTCGCCAAATTCGTCGCTGAAATCTCGCCAAGCCTTATGAACAGCAAAAAAAGTTATTCTTATAGCAGATAACTGACTATTGGCGTTCAAATACTAAAGTATTACTCAAAGTATCTTTTCTCATGAATGGAACGAGCTAGATCCACGAGAATGATATCACAAAATTTATCGCATCATATTACATATGAAAAGTGAACATGTTTCTCAACAGTAAATATTTTTTTTAATTTATAGAATTTTTTGATAAATTTATTTTTAAAATGTGCAATATCTCGAGAACGGTTCATGCTAGCGTTCTAAAGTTCATGTCAATCATTTTCTAAGGAAAAATTACATTAGAAGTGTCTATTTGCGTAACATTTTTAAAGGTTTTGATTTTTGATGGTTTTTTCAAAATTTCACTCAAAAATTTAGGGAGGTTCTGAACATTCTATTGCGTTTAAAAACAATAGGCTTTCAATATTCACGGATTGTAATTTTTGTACCAAATTTCATTCGAATCACTCCATTCGTTCGTGAGATATCGTCTCCACAGACTCACTGACACACACACACAGACAGGCATCACCTCAAAAATGTTCGATTCGTGATCAGGGATACTTAAAATGTGCTCTCTCGTTGAAAACTTGAATTCAAATTTTCGACTCCGACCGACACAATACTTTCCTTATACATTATACTATATATATAAGGAAAGTAATACTGAAGAGCTCGGACCACGGAAACATCTTC
This sequence comes from Amaurobius ferox, assembly GCA_951213105.1. Lineage (NCBI taxonomy): Eukaryota > Metazoa > Arthropoda > Arachnida > Araneae > Amaurobiidae > Amaurobius > Amaurobius ferox. Next base: position 24,034,237 of record OX578149.1, read on the forward strand.
AACTTTTTAAATATTCTTTTACTAAACTTTAAAACAAATTATGAAACAGTTATTATCTTTATATTTGTAGAATAAAAAGCCCATTTTATATGTAATTATTTATTTAGATGCGAATGGCATAATTGATAGAACAATATTATGTGCCATTCTCTAGTTATTGTATTTTTATGATCGAAAAGGTCATAATTTATATATAATCATTTTCATCAAAGTGCTTTGTAAGTATTTTCAACTAGAAATAAATTAACACAAATGTTTAATAATTATCATTAGCTATTCTCGAGATATTAAAAATGTTACTTTTCCTTTCAAATCACCGCAATGTCTTTCGAAATATTCAAGCAAATTATATGAAATTTGAAAAGCCTATTGATTTTTCTAGGGATCCAGTTATAAAAACCTCTAACTTATGTTATTGCTTTCTCACAATATGAAAATTTGTTAATCTGTGGAAAATGTCATGTGTTGGACACGTTACACATTTTTTTCTCAGTGGTGTGAAAAAAAATTGAACAAACTCATCTGAAGCATTACTTTCAACTATGGAACTCTTAATAAATGAATTTGCATGCTCATTTTCCAATTTCTTTTTTATATTATTATATCTTTATTCTCATTCAGGTATCACAATTTACATTTCAACAGTTTGAAAGATGTTACATTACAAGATTGAAATACAAATTTCCTTAATTAAACCTGGTTACTGTTTTGTATGCTCGATCTAAGAAATATTATATTGTACACATCTTGGGTATGGTATACAATATTTTATCACAAAATCAATTAAACTACAAGAGATTTCTCATAATACCTCACAGTAAAATATGGTCATTCTAAAATTTTAAAGACTATCCATATGAAATTCATTTATAACCCCTATCCTCCCCCTCTTGTAACTTTTCAGTGCTTATAACATTTTAAACAAATATTCTTATTTTGAAAGGTATGAATTTTAATTTGCATTTAATAGTTAATAAATTTCCACCTGTCTATGAAAATCAGCCTGTAATGTTATAGATCTATGTTGCATGAGTACTATAAGAAAGAACTCATGTTCTAGCCGGAATTTTAACCATAAATTCAGCCTTGCCAGTAGATGCTTTATTCATTGAACTGAGACAATAGCCTTTTCTTATATAATCCTTTTAAAGCATGATATAAGTACTTTTATTTTTTCTATTTATGTTTGGACAATAATTAACTGGAGTCATTTAGTCTTACAAATATATACGAGTGTTAAGTCAAAAGAATGAGAGTCTCTGAATAATTGTATCATAAACCTTAGTCTACTATTAAATCACTTCACAACATGTTTAATCTACATTGTAAATATTATTCAAAAGCCAGGCAATTCTAATAAAATTTTATATTCAATATCTAAACAAGGGAGTAACACATTGTAAGTAAATTCCAGTGGGAATGACTTCTTCCTATGGAAATATGAATTGGCAATTAGAATTTAAAAAATTACCTTTGGTACTAAATTCATTTATAGAAATTCATGTTATTTATAAAATCCATTTATGCACCATAACTTTTTTTAATTAAAGTTATGTTATTAAATAGTGATTTGTTAATTTTATCTCCCTGAAAAATTTATTAAAGATTAATTTTGATAAAAAAAAAGAATTATAAGAAATAATTTAAGAATTTTACAGGTTTAGGAACAAGAAATCTAAATAAGAGGATGTTTATTGAAATGAGGCAGTTACAGCTACTCATCTTAATTTTCTCCTTTTGGTTCTTTTGAAAATCATGCTTTTGAAAAATATTTCAAGGAGGGAGGGTTAACATCAAGCACTCCCTTTGGACATGCCTGTGTTTGCCTAATATTGAAATTTAGCATACTTTCTTAACAGCGTTTTAGACACCTATTAATGAGCCACAAACCATACTTAAGAAACACTGTTCTAGAGTGCCCAGTTTGAGGCAAAAATGATTGGAAAATCGTATTTATTGTAATCAAATAACATTGTTTTTGATATGAAAACCAAAAATATTTCTAATGCTTAATTGGGTTTCTGCTGTTGTTTTCTCAGTGTCACTTTTTTTCCTACAAAGCAAATCAGCATATAATTTTTTGATGTGCTTAGTGATTGAAAGAATTTTTTATGGATCTTTTCTACAAATATCTTATAATTACTATTTAGGAGTCTCCGAAATTCCAACCAGTTGTTAAACAACACATGGTTAAATTGTTAACCTATGAGGTCAAATTTATATTTTCTTCCAGCTGTGAATCATATTATAAAAGTTCATTGATAAATATATTATGAGAGTTTTAATGATTTTATTTAGATCTCGTTTAAAATTTTCATGAAATAATCTCCTTTAATTCTCAATAACATGTCCTATTTTGATTTCAGAATCTATGGAGCTTAGAACTAATGCTAGCACTGATGATTTGTTATGCCTCGAAAGTGGAAATCAAACTCCTGAACAAGTTCATACAAATTTAAATGTAAATGCGTCAGCTTCAGAAAGCACAGAACAAATATCACAAACCGCAACTCCTCATACAACACCGTCCATTCGAAGGAAATCTAGAAATACTCTTCGATTGAATCTTGATGAAAATACCTGGACAAAACAAGATAGTCAAGCAAAGCCACCTGCAACTAAGTTTCGGCAGAATTTACAAGCTGGGGTATGAATTTCTTATGTATCATTGATTGCATGTTTTTAAGTGGTTTTTCACTATTAGAACGTTCTACCGGGAGAGGTACTCGAACATCTGACTTTGATTTCAGGACAAACACTTTACCAACTGAACTATCCAGTTGCAAGAAAAACTTGCATTCTAAACTTAATTTGAGGTTAAGACTTTTGGTCCTCATCAAATTTACCCATTTTTTCCCTATATTTCCCCTTTTCCTGATGCAATCTTTATTTTATATACTAGTCAACAGCATTGCTTATGTACCAGTTCGAAATCTTGCATAAAGGACTTGAACCTCTTCAGCCTTTTGATCTCAAGGTAAGCAATCTACTGATCATAGATATCTCACACACAGTGGCTTTGCTAGGAAAAATTTCTGAGTGGTGTGGGGGGTTGGTAATCAAAAATTTTGTTTTCCATTTCTCCGTATATCATTTCTTCAAAATTGAATGAGTTCCTAGGGGTTATGACCTCCCAAATCCCTCTCTTTGGCGATGCCACTACTCACAGACACATTAAGTGTTTACTGCAAAATAACAGTTGCACATAAGTCAACCTTTCACTTTACACACACTCCACTTTTCTTCTCTTTAACAAAGCTAAAAGAATCAAATCCTTTGTAGCAGCTAATGCATTTTTAAATTTTACAATAATATAAAATTGCCTTGCATATAGGCTGTAGTATTCTATCTTTATTCTTTTATACTAGCTGTATTTGATAATTAGCCCATTTAATACATTTTATTGGTCGCTACTGAGATATCTTCAGTAGGTTGTTGCTGACTGTGCCTGAGTGTGTGATTTTCTCATTATATGAATCCTTTAAAAATCCTCTTCTAAGAATCCATAAAAAATAAAATAACATAAATTCCTCATTGAGTAAAATCCTAACTTGTAATTATTATCAGAATTGCATGTTTTTTGAACTGATTATCACCCCTCCCCTTTCCAGGAAGCCATCAGAACCTATTGAAGTTTGAGGAAATAGGAAGCACAACATTTGATTACCAATGTTTTTAATGTTGAAATGTACATTTGGCATATTTCCAGTTGACAGCATGTAAAACTATTTCAAAGTATCCAATTAACTTAGATTTTGCATAACTCTAAATTGACAATTATCAATATTGATAGCATCTGCAATAAGCAATAGAGTTCAGATATTAAAATATTTTAATAATTTATTCATCCATTTGGCATCATTTTCATTAATTTAGCAGCAATTTTGTAGAATTTTGACAATTTTTTATCAATCGGAGGTGACATATAGCCAAATTGGCAATATTTCACTAAATAAGTTGTCAAATTTATCGCCAAGCATTACACTAAAAAAAATGCTTTTCTTGTATATAAATGACTATTGGTGAATTATTTGTCGTAAAAATACAAAACTTACACAAATATCTTCTCTCATGGATGGAACAAACTAGATCCACAAAAATGATGTTAACAAATTTCTCACATAATATTGCATAAAAAGTGAACATATTTCACTATAGTTAATATTTTTTTTATTTTTATATAATATTTTTGATAAATTTATTAGAAAAAATGCAATATCCTGAGAATGGTTCATGCTAGTGTCTTAAAGTTTGTATCATTCGTTTTCTAATAAAAATTACATAAAATGAGATTATTTGTGTAACATTATTGATGATTCTGATTTTATTTAAATATCATTCATAAATATGGAGGGTGTTTTGAACATTTGATTGTGTTTAAAATCAATAGACTTCCAGTACTCACCAATTGTAGTATTTATGCCAAATTTTGTTTGAAATGTCCCATTTGTTCGTGAGATATCGTTTCCACAGACTCACTCACACACACATATCACATCAAAAATGTTCGATTCAAGTTCAGGGATGCTTGAAATGTGCTCTACCGCCGAGAACTCAAATTCAAATTTTTGACACCTCACAATACTTTCCCATACATTATACTTTATGTATATAAGGAAAGTAAAAAATTGAAGCAAATAATAAATGAAATTCAAAGAATGTAAGGTGAAATTTCCTAAATTAAAACATCTGGATATTTAAGAATAATATCTCATATTATTTTACAAAATATCAATTCCATACATCAAGTTCTTAACTCTGAAAAAATATCGAAACTATATAATATCAAAACCCTGATAATTTAGTGATTTTCTAAATCAAATTTCCTATTAACGTTTAAAATTACTCTCCAGATGACTCAGACAAACACTATATTTGCGAGAAAAACAAATAAAGAAAAACAGCAACTTCCTTGTAGTCTAAACATGTTTATCAATGAACTGCCATTGCCCATTTAGTAGTTGTGTGCACATTTTCTATCAATTCGATTTTTAATGGAATATCTTTTGACATGGGTAGACGGAGAGAGATATGTCTTTCCTGAAAATCTCGACTATTAGAGAAAAAAGAAGGTGCCAGCATTCAGCTCTGCACCAGACAGAGCAAAAATACTTTATATTTATGTACACAGAAAATATTTTTATACATTTACTTTGGATAATATATATATATAATTAAAATAAAAGTTACATGATGGTAAATTATTTAGATAGACACTGTCTCTCGTGTCTCACCTTATGCTTCCCCATTGGCAATAGAATAAAAATGTTATCAAATAATATAATTTTGAGTGTTAGTAACAAAATAATTGAGGTCAGTGTGTTTAGTCTCTCTCAGGTGGGGACTTATCCCCAATTTCCAGTGTGAGTAACAAAGAAATTCCCCACTTCGTGTATGTCTAATCACCAGACCCGGCTCTAGGTTTTTTACCGCCCCAAGCAGAAAGCAATGTGGCCGCCCCCTCCCTGAAATTCATTTTTCTATTAACCTTTATAAATGCAATAGAATAGAGAACACTGCTAAATCACCACTTTTTAGTCAATTTTGTTCGTTTCTCAAGTGAATGAATGGACTGCCTTGGGATTAAATATTTTGAATTTTTCCATTTTAAATAAAAACAAAATGTGCAATGTCTCAAGAATGAAATATGTTAGCACCATATAAATGATGCTATTTAATTTTTAGATTTAAAAAAATCTGTTGTCTAATACATGCCTTTCCATATATATTAATAAATTTTATTATTAAACGCTTTTATTTAAATCATCATGAATATTGTGTGTGTGTGTGTCTGTTCCAACTTCTTTGACATTTCAACATACTTTCCTATGTCCTAAAGAGCTGAAATTTGGTACTCAGCGTAGTCTAGTAAAACATTTTAATTTTTTTAAGTTTGTTACATCCTCAAAAAATAGAATCGGTATCTTTTCTATGAAATGGCCTGCAAAATCCCATTGTTGTAAGATAGTTAAAAAAAAGATTTGAGGGGCTGTATCGAAGATACGTTTCCAATGTAGAATACGTCTTATCACACGGGTGTTTGTAAATGAAGCAATGGTTTACATAAACATTTCATTTATTTCTACAAACTGCCAACAGTGGTCTAATAAGTTACAAAGTTAATTATTACAAAATATTAATTAAGTACCAGAATTAAAGAAATAAAACGTAGCAATTTGATTATTGCTTGATAAATTTTATCTTATCTCGCATTTGGTCGCATTCCTCTATTGAGCGCGTCACCTCTCACAACACAGGTACATCCTCGGCCTAACACTTGATACCACTGCCGTTCTCCTCCAACTATTACACGCCAAGCTATAAGCTTTCAAAATCTCACTCTTTTTCGTCATACCCGATTTGCCGACATATACTCTCTCCATACCAGGTGGCGACAAAGACATTATCCTACATCAAAAGAGTGCAATATTCAGCATCTCTAAGTATGTTATATATATATATATAATACTGCCAAGTTTAACTGTATATATTAAGCTCAATGTTTTTTGTGCTTTTCCGTAGAACTAAAGTGATTTTTTTCATTTAGAATTCTCATTTTTCAGATATTTCTTATGATTTGCCTCCATTGAAGCTGTTATGAATAAAATACTTAAGCCAAAAATATTCTATATTTATTCATTTTTTGGAAAACAATTGCGTAAATTAAAGCTTATAACTAGATATGAAAGTCAATAGGATTTTATTAATACCGATTTGGTATGCTTCTGTTATGTAATTTGCTTCATTATTTCGAGATATGTATCTCTTCCTGTAGGATAGTAAAATTTTCTAATATCTCTAGAACGACTAGTGATAACTACTAAACAAAGTTGTCCATTTCTTTCTGGTTAGAAGTACCTACAAATCATTTACTCCTTTAACAATAGTGAGTAGTATATATAATGCAAAAACAAAGTCTATTTTAAATAAAAAAATGTGTGCAATACCTCAAAACACACATTTTATCGTTCTGTAAATGGTGTAATTTAAAAAATGAAATATTACATATAAAATTAATATTTGTGTAACAAATTTTAATATAATAATTTAAAATTTTTTTTTTAATTATCGAAATAAAAAAATTTGAAGATCCTAGCCTTCGAGAAATTTAAGAAGCTTGCGGTTATTGATTGTATACCTGATATATTCTGATTTGCTTAGTTTGTTTGATATATATATACCGCTGCATGTGGAAAAATAAAATTTTTCAATGAGAACTTCTAAACAATGGTATTCATTTATTTTCTGTTAAACGTAATTGCAAAATGTGTAATAAATTAATAATATTAAGTGCATTTCATTTTTTTTTTTATTTTTCCTATTTCTTAAAACTTGCAAAATATCTCGAAAATGGTGCATATTAGCATTCTATATAAATGATGATATTTGCTTTTAACCCTTTCGGGACGGCGGCATTCCGAAACTGCCGTGGCCCAAAGGACGGAGCGCTTCGTTTCCGAACTGTTCCCAAAAGACGGCTAATTTTTTACTCTAAGCCTAACTCTCGAAAAAAATTTACTAAAAATCACCCGTTCAACACAGCATTCTACTTTTTTCAGGAAGAAAGGAAATACTTATTTTCTATTTGATGTATATTTTTCATACAAATTTTCTTTTATCAAAATATTAAAAATTTTAGTGTATATATATTTTAGGTACAGATCAATAATTCTTTGACATGTCCTTCTGATTTTTTAAAACTGTACCACATATATGCGTATTCTTAGACAACAAATACTTTGCAAGTACAGGAGAGGTAAAAAATTTATCCATATACAAAGTATATCCTTTTCCTAAAAGTTCACCTAGAAGTGTTTTCACAACGAGTTCTCCATACCCACCATCAGAGCTTGATAATTCCGTGTCCTTTCCAGTGTACACAAGGAAATTCCATATATAGCCTGATTTCGATTCTGACAATTTATATATTTTTATTCCATATCTGGACCTTTTCGAGGGGATATATTGACGAAATAAATCCCAGCCTTCCTTTCCATGAGAACAAAGATTCATCACTGAACACATTTATTCTAGGAGTGTATATAGATTTAAATTTTGAAACTAATGCATCTAACACGGGTTTCAATTTATCTAGTGTTTGGGCATTTGGGCATTACTATCAAGAGTAAAATAAAGGTAAAGTAATATTCCTATAAATCGATCGCGACTCATAACTGAATTGAAAAAAGGAGTACTGATAAAATGTATTTTTCTAAGAATCCAATTAAGATTTGGTTTTCTGACAATGCTCGTCAAAATTACTAGTGCGAGAAACACACGAAATTCATTTCCTATCACAGGTGTAAATACATTTGCATACCTGCCAAATCTCCCGATTTTTCCGGGAGTCTCCCGAATTTTGAGGCAATCTCCCGAACTCCCGAAAAATTCCTAAATCTCCCGAATTTTTACAATAATTTTAAAAAATCCCTATGCAGACGTGCCAACTCTCCGGATTTTGGTCGGAGACTCCAGATTTTTCATTACTTCTCCGGCCTCCGGATTACTAACGAAATTCTCCGGCGTTTTTTGTTGGAAATTTATCAATTAACCAGACATGGTATAATTCCTCGAAAACACCAATTTTCCGCATTTTTAGCACTGATTTTTATCATTCCCGGGATCGTAGCAAATCCATAATTCAATGCAGGGTAATGCCAATCAAATTAACGGAGATTTACGGCCGCGTGTATTGTAAATTAAGATCTCGATCGCTTATTTTATGAAAGTAATAAACATACTTCTTCAAAGGTTATTGAGCATAAATCGCTAAAATGTTATTTTGTTAATTAATTTCGCATAAACACGGCGATTGCGCAATTCAGTTTGTTCTCATGAATCGCCGAGAGTACAATAGTATCTTTTTCCATCCATCTCAATCTTCTAAATATTGCATTTTTGATTGACTGAACTAGCTTATTTTCATATTCTGATTAATTATTATGGTTAATTTCTTAATTATTTTCGCATAAATAATGCGATTGCGCAATTCAGTTGCTTCGCTTGAATTGCCGAGAGTAAGTTAGTATCTTTTTCCATCCATCTCCATCATTTAAATGTTGCATATTAGATTGACTAAACTAGCGTATTTTCATATTATGTCTAATTATTAAGGTTAATTTTTTGATTATTTTTGCATAATACAAATTTTTCTATTTTGAAAAATCGATATGAACTCTGTGAAGGGATAGTGAAGAATTTAGTAAGGAGTTCTTAAAAAAAGCAAAAAGAGCTACTACTTTATTTTTAAGTAGTAAGAAGGATTGAATTTGACATTTTTTAATTATATAGAACTTTTACGTGCTGTATTTTTACTTACCAAAAGATTTCTTTTATTCAATATTTTATCTGCAGAGAAGTGTTTCTGTGTCAAAGACATGTGAATGATTATTAAATAGTAACCAATGACATTTTTCTTTATGCATCATATTCAGTGTAATGAACATTGTTATAGACTCTGATGAGAATAACTCCGAACGTTTGTAAGTAAATTTAACGTTCAAAACATGCTGGTCCAAACTGACCACATCTGCATCCGTTTCGACTATTCACCGTCGTCAAACGATATTCCGCAGTACTTCAGTCAAAAACATTTCTGTCTGCCTGCATCAGACCATCAGTGTCTATCTCGTCTGACTTCTTCAGACGTCTGATCTCGATCGAACCTTTCGACCTTCTCCTTTGCTTCAAGAAACCTCTGCCCTATATATCCGAGAATGGACAGTTCCGGAAACGCCCCCGGATATGCAAATCAGATGCGTACGCATTGAGAACTGATTTGCATGAAACCTCATGTTGAAAAACGTCACGGTTCACGCCGGTGAACGGGAAGAGTCGTTCATATTAAATTTGCATAAACGCCCGTTCACAGGAACGTGAATCGCGATGTATTGATTATTTCCAACAATCGGCACCCTCATGCAAATCCTTAAGTCTCAATGCATATGCAAAAGAAAACTTACTCTGAGAAACCAAGGTATATCAATAAACACCAAGGCCCCCAGTATCCTATCAAACATATAATGAAGGAAAAAATTTAAAGTATTATATCATTATTAAATTTAAAATAAAATGCATAAGTACTTATAGCATCTGAAAAATAGTTAAGTATTGTCGACAATATTGTAACAACAACATTTCACATCAAGTAGAAATTTATATACAACACAACTTCAATGCTTAAGTATCAGCATTCAAAAATTGAAATTTTAGTTTAAATTTAATTATAAGTATCCAAAATTTAAGTATAAGCACATTATCATATTAAACAAGTTAACTTTAAAAGATTAAGATTTTGTATAAGCATAGAATTTAAGTTTACTTTAAATTTGAGTATAAACACTATAATTCAAAAAGCTTAAAAAAATTTAGTCTATTAACACAATATAAGTATACATAATTAATACTATTAGACTGCATTGATATACCAAAATATTTAAAAATACATGATGCAAGTAATTAGATAATAAAATTCCTTTATCAAAACTTTCAACACATACTTTTTACCAAGTGGAAAAATACAAAATTTTATACACATAAGCTATTATTTAGCATCATGCGGGTCATGGAAAATGGATGTATATACAAAGGTGTAAAGTGAAAAAGAATCTATCACAAAAATTTATACTCAAGATATACTATCTTATATCAATGAGGTTTAAGATAAACAATAATGTATATATATGACATCTTCTAAAAAAAAATTCCCAAGTTGTAAATTCAATTTAGTATTTAAAATTTTCTTTAGACTAAACATTTAATCTCAAAAAGTTTTGATTTAGTTTTTAAAAATTTTATTACAAAATTTAAGTATTATTTCCTTAGTCATTGGTTTAGTAAAGTGATCTGCTAAGTTATCTTTACTATTTACAAATTTAACATTAAAAGATTCATTGACTATTAAATTTCTTAGGAAATGATATCTAACATCAATATGCTTAGTTCTATTGTTTTCAATTGGAGAGTTAGAAAAATTAATGGCTGCTTGGTTGTCTCTAAAAATAACACTGTTACTTTTATTAAAGTTTGACCCAAGTAAATGACATTCTTCAATTATGTTTTGTACCCATACCATTTCCTTAGCGGCTTCAGTTAGTGATACGTATTCAGCTTCCATGGTTGATAAGCTGACACACTTATGTTTAAAGGTACGCCAAGAAATAGGTACATTGTCAATAAAGAGTATCATGCCTCCAAGTGAAACACGGTCATCTCGGTTTGCAGCAAAGTCAGAATCTGAATAACAATTCAATTTTAACTCCTGAATGTTAGATAAATTCAACATATAGTTTTTAGTCTTTTCAACATATCCTAAAAGTCTTAACAATGCATCCCAATGCTTAATTCCAGGGTTTTCTTGAAATTGAGATAATATATTGATGGCGTAACAAATATCAGGTCTAGTCCTACTAGATATAAAAGCCAAACACCCAATTAAGCTCCTGTAAGGAAAACTTTGCATTTGCTTTATTTCTTCACTTGTCTTTGGACAATCTATTTTACTTAGAATATTCCCTTTAGAAATGGGAAGTGAAGTAACTGGATATTTATACTGTTGAAACATTTGACATACTTTATCTATATACTGACTTTGATGTATAAAAAATTTATTGTCACACTCTTTAAATTCCACGCCTAAAAGTTTTCTAATTTTTCCTAATACCTTGATATCAAATTCTATGCTAAGTAATGAAACAATGTGGTCTATGTCCCTTTGATACTTTGAGAAGAGAATTATGTCATCCACATAGACTAGCATAAGAACTTTGTTATTGTAAATATATGCACAATTACACCATTGAAGTTTTAAAAAATTTAATTCTTTTAATTTGGTGTCAAGTTCATTAAACCATTCTCTACCACTTTGATGAAGACCGTAAATGGCTTTCTTCAACAAACAAACATAATCAGGCTGTTCCTGATTGACATAACCTTGAGGCTGTTTCATATATACCTTTTGACTCAATTTAGCATAGAGATAAGCAGATTTGATATCTAATTGGAAATGCATCCAGCCAAGCATGCATACGAAAATTGAGAAGAATGCTCTAATTAAGTTGAAGTTAACAACAGGGCTAAAAACTTCATCGTATGATTCTCCCTTTTTCTGACCATACCCCTGGGCTACCAAACGAGCTTTAAACCTCTTGATTTTCCCTTTCTCGTCTTTCTTAATAGTGTAGACCCATCTATTGCCTATATGCTTTTGTGAGGTGGATGCAGGAACTAGTTCCCAGACACCCCTCTCTTGCATTACGGCCATTTCTTCATCCATAGCATTACACCATTTTTCGGACTGGGAAGATTTAATAGCAGCGTTGTACCCTTTTGGTATATTTATTTCAATATTGCTTGCTTCTGGTCTGCCTCTGACCCTTTTAAGACCTTTATTTTCCCGAAAATTAAACAGTTGCTGATCAAATTGTATATTCCTTTTATCACAATATTTCTTATACATCATTGTGTGACCTCAGCCTTTTATTATCTCCTTGAGCGTAATAATACACATCGGTTCTACTCCCATCGGGTCTTGGAACCGTCTTTCGCTGCCAAGCAATATCCGAGCAAGGAGTCATACTGGAGTCAGCAGGAGAGTCCGTTTCCTCACTGGATTCAGACGGATCGTCACCAGTGTCTTCACTCTCTCCTGCCCCCCCATCAGACTGCCTTCTCGGATATTCCCCGTCGGAGTATTCTGAAAGGTTATCTCTTGATATCCCTGAGGAGATATTTCTGGGACAAATTGGGTCCAGGATGCCTTCCACTACATCACCCTCATCAAACCTCACATTGCAGGTCTCAATTGTTCGTTTCTCCCCTGACAAAAATATCCTATAGCCCTTAGTTTTAGTAGCATAGCCTACCATCACCCCTTCTGTAGCTTTCATGTCTAACTTCTTTCTGAGCTGACTGGGTTTGCCTACATATGCTCTACAACCAAAGGTTCTAAGATGTTTGACTGAAGGTTTTCTACCACTGTAGAGTTCATGTGGAGTTTTTGTCTTAAATTTGTGACATATTCGATTTTTAGTGTATGTAAAACACAATATTGCTTCCGCCCAGAATCTGTCATGCAATTTGCAGTCGTTCAACATGGCTCTAACACAGTCAAATGCGGTTAAGTTGAATCGCTCTGATACTCCATTTTGCTGTGGGGTATATGTGTTAGTCCTCTCAGCCTTAATACCGATATCCTTCAGGTAATTTTTGAACTTATCATGGCAGAATTCCATCCCATTATCCGTCCGGATACATAGAATTTTAGTACCTAACTGCCTTTCTTCTCTGGCCTGAAACTCTTTAAAATGTGAAAATACTTCTGACTTCTGTTTCATGAGGTAAACAAAAACTTTTCTACTATAATCATCTGTTATAGTTAAGACATACTTGTTCCCACCATATGAGGCTGTGGGTAAGGGACCACACACATCCATGTGTAACAATTGCAATGGTTTAGTGGACCTTATCCTACCGGTGGGTTTATATGATACTCTCCTAGACTTAGCCAATTTACACGATTTACAATTTAACTTTTTGTATTTAAGCCTAGGAAGTCCGTTTACGGCAGAAACTTTGCTGGTTTGGAGGAGATATTCAGCGTTTATGTGGCAATATCGTTTATGCCAAAGACAGTTTGTACTATTAAGTTCAGTTACTGAACTGCTAGGCTTAGATATTGAACTATTCACATTTTTATTCTGCTTAGTTTTTGTTTTGTCAGATTTAAATTTAGTTTCTTTAAGATTAGGTGCTATTTTTACTTTGTCTATTTTTCTGGAAGCACTAGGATCCCTATCCTTGGATTTCTTATCCTTTTTGTGTTTCTTGTCTCCATCTCGATCCCTATCTTTAGATTGACGGTTTTCTACGTTATGTTGTTCCTGGGTACTATACTTAGGTTTTAAAAAATATAACCCATTCTTTCTTTTTGCATAAAAGAATTTCTCCCCTTTAGGTGTAAAAAACCATAGAACCCCATTAGCTCCATTAAAACTAAAATTTTGTTCCTCAAGAACAGATGCAGCTAATAAATTTCTCCTAAGTTTAGGAGAATACATAACATTTTCCAATTTGATAATACTTTGCTTATCCTTAAATTGGACATACATTTCCACCGTCCCGATAGCCTCAACTGGACTTTTGACATCCCCTACTGCTAGCGACATTGAAGTGCCTTTGCACTCATTAAATTTTGAAAATAACTTAATGTTATTACAGAAATGTCGCGTAGCAGCAGTGTCTACTACCCAGCTGAGTCTATCGCTAGGATCGATTACAGTATTAGCCTCAATCTGTGGAGACCCAAGAAATTCCACAATACTAGATCCATTATTTCTACTGCAATTAGATTTAGTATGACCTAGTTTGTTACACTTAAAACACTTAATTTTACTTTTAGAAATATTTACATTATGACTAGAAGTATTTACATTAGACACATTATGAGATACATTTGGAAATTTAAGTTTAGACACTTTTACTCTATTTACAAATTTCTTAGAAGTAAAATATGCAGAATTTGAACTCACAGTTTTGGAAAAGTCACTTGCTTGCTGCCTCAGCCGGCTCTCCTCCGCTGCTAGCTCTGCTTGTATTTTGCTGAGCTTGAAGTCCGAGTCATTCCATCGATATATAAGTTGAACGATACCTCGGAATTCTTCCGGAAGGTACCGAATCGACTGGAATGCTACATACAGGTCTTCAATGGGGTGTTTCGCGTCTTTAAGCCTCGTCACGGCCTTCCGCAGTCTTGAGCAAAAAATGTCAACAGGCTCGTCTGGCTCCGGCCGAACGTCGAAGAACTCATCTAGTAATCTAACCAGGTTGGCTCTGGAAGGCGCTTGAAAATGTTCTTTCAAGGTATTCCATTCTTGACTAGGTTCGTCGGTGACGTTTATCAACTCCTTGTATTCCGAGGATAAACTTTGATAAATGATGGCTAATGCTCGGTCTTTCCGGCGATAAAAATCATCGTAGCCGCGGCGACTTGCATCTTCCTCGATAGGCTTAGCACTTCCATCTACGTGTCCGAAACATCCTTCTCCCTTGAGGACGAATGAGATGTCGGTACGCCAGGTGACGTAGTTGTCCCGCGTCAGCAACTCCGTTCTACTTGCCTCCATGGCCACTCGTAGTTTTGAAGAAGCAGAAGTAAAAGTTCTTGTACACTGTTTACGTTTACACTGTTGCGTTTCGTTGTTCACACGAACTTCAAAATGGTGCCAGGTGCGGCCCCCATCTGAACACTGGAACGATTTCTTTAAAGATACTTGTACTTATGACTCAATTGGGCGTTGAACTGGCCCATAACCGTTTCTTTTGTAAAATTTAAAATTTGAAGATAGCAAAGCACGCACTGTCAGAGTCAATAAGTGTTGGCTGGGTTATGAAAGTACACAAGTCCAGTTTTAAAGAAAAACTTCGTTCACTTTATTTGGTGAAAAACACAACTCGGCATATTACACGTACCTGGTAATTTTCCATGCCGTAAAACATCAAAAATATACTATGTACAAAAGATTTTTAGTTGTAAATGACTAGACAGAGATTCCTTGAAGCATTTGGTAGTAAGTTACTATACTACCTCTATCACTTGCGTGTATTTCAGCCACCATCACTTGGCAAAGGGAAACCAAAGGATAGAACATCAGGAAAATATTTAAAGCGGCTTCCGAACGTTTGTAAGTAAATTTAACGTTCAAAACATGCTGGTCCAAACTGACCACATCTGCATCCGTTTCGACTATTCACCGTCGTCAAACGATATTCCGCAGTACTTCAGTCAAAAACATTTCTGTCTGCCTGCATCAGACCATCAGTGTCTATCTCGTCTGACTTCTTCAGACGTCTGATCTCGATCGAACCTTTCGACCTTCTCCTTTGCTTCAAGAAACCTCTGCCCTATATATCCGAGAATGGACAGTTCCGGAAACGCCCCCTGATATGCAAATCAGATGCGTACGCATTGAGAACTGATTTGCATGAAACCTCATGTTGAAAAACGTCACGGTTCACGCTGGTGAACGGGAAGAGTCGTTCATATTAAATTTGCATAAACGCCCGTTCACAGGAACGTGAATCGCGATGTATTGATTATTTCCAACAAAAAATCCCTATTCTGTCTTGAAAATTCCCTTTTATGCTTTCTGTAAAAAAAGAAATTGTTATCGCGCTGTGCGATTTTTCGATTTTTGTCGCGAATTGCAAATATTTAAAAATCTCCCTAATTTTCATTTTCCAAGGTTGGCAGCTATGCATTTGAAACAGGTGGAGTGTTCGATGTAGAAGGAGAGAGGAGATTTTTCTCCCATTTTTCTTTGCAAACTCATTAGTTGCTTTTACCATAAATTCTACTAGTTCATCATCAAAAAATATGCTAAAAAAATTACGTTCCTTATCTGAATTAGGCGGCATGATATTGTGATTTATTCCAGGTATGTTCAAAAACTCCAAAGAATTCAGATCTTTTAAATCACATGTCCAAACATCATTCGAAAAAACAACAACTGAAGCTGGCCGCGTTGTAATAATAGTACACTCAGAATATGAAGAATCAATTGCATTTTCAGAGAGAGAGAGAGAGAGATTCATCATCAGAAATAACACTGTTGTATGAATCTTTACTATCTGCTTTGCTTTCATTACTGTCTGGTTCGTTTACCATACGCGTATATTCTTCCACAGAAAGGAAACGTCTCAAACCAGCCATACTTTTATCCGAAATAGCCTAATCATTTTACTATCGCACATTCCTTTAACCCTCCAAAAAATACTCTCTTATATTCCTGTAATTCACCAACGAAATCATTAAAAGCTAAAATCAAAAGGAAACCCGGAACTCAATTATAAAATTGTTGATGCTGCGAGAAGTGCTCTGTTTATTTTACAGAACCATGTTTCCCCGCTCCAAATGGAGAAATAATTCATTGGATTCTCCTTGTGCCAAGGTCAAGCATCTGCAAAATACATTTAAGTTGCTTCCACGGACATTTAACGCCATCTAGTAGACAAATAAATTCAAATGAAAATGTTTCACATAGAAACACCGATACTTGCCACTCGCCATTTAGGGTAAAGTTCTGTCCGGCACGAGTGCGTGCCGTAAGTCCTTGAATGCAAGTTCGCAGCCGGCATGCGGGCGTGCCAATTGTCGCGAAAGAGTTAAGTGAAAATTCAATTAAATTATCTATTTTTGTAACATTTTTAAACATTTTACTTTTCATGCTCATTTTATTTTTGATTTTAAATGTTCGTAAAATTAATGGCTTTCTTCTGTTCCATTCACCCGAAAATTAATGAGTCTCTGATATTTATTGATTGAAGAAGTATTACTGAATTGTATTCTATTTTATTGATTTGTTATAGAGATATCATTGTCAAAGTCTCGGAGTTTCTTTCAGAAATACATCTGGGGGGAGGGTGAAGCCCATTCCGGAAACATCCTACACATACCCTAGACATACTGTTGATGGCTGTACTGGACGCCCGATGCGCTAAAGTAATTATTTATTACTTGTGTTGCAAGATACAAATTAGGGCGACATACTGGAAGCGATCACATTTAGTCCTCTGGTCCTCTTTTTCCAAGGGGAGAATGAATGAGAGCCAGCCGTTTTTACTCTTTTGTCTGGGACCAAATGTTTAACATTTATTCAGTGTTTTTGTTTTACTTTTTAACGCATACAATTGTCCTTGTAAATTTGGTTACTTGCGCCCCAGAACTTTTTATTTAAGAGATTTTTTTGTTTATTAAGATTTATTTAATTTAAGATTTTTTATTTAAGTTGACTGAAATGCCGCCCTTAAAATGTGCCGCCCCAAGCAAGTGTTGCCTTTGCACAGCCACTGCCGCAGAACTCTTCTTTCTTTCCTACTCATATAATCAAAAATAGTTTAGAACTGATTAATAGCCTAAAACAACTACCTTACATACAGGATATTAAAACTTTTGATTTCAAAGACCTCTTTAATAACATTGATATTAATGATTTATATAAAGTCATACTAAATTTGTATGAACAATTTACTCAATCAAAAAACATCTTTTTTTTAAAAATTCAAAACATTATTAAAATTCATTCTGTTCAAACAGTATATATCTCAAGGAAATTGCATATACAAATTAAATAAGGGAATACCACAGGGAGGGATGTTATAAACAATACTGGCCAACTTTTATCTACATTTTTACGAAATTTAGTACCCTTTTAACAGTCATATCATGTACAGATTTATTGATGATCTAATTATTATTGGAATTACTAATGAAGCACCTATATTAAACTTTAATTTTTATCCACCTAATCTACAATTAATTGAAAATGTATATACATCAAACTGGACCAATTATCTAAACGTTAGTTTAAAAATTCAAAATGCAGACACATTAAAATTTAAAATTTACGACAAAACAGAAACTTATAACTTCAAAGTAAATAAACTTCAACATTATTCATCCAATCTTTCAAAATCAGTATTTAAAAATTTTATTAATGAACAGTTATTAAGAATAAAAATGTTAAGTACTCCATGTTACTACAATGATCATCTTATTAAATTCATAAACACCACCATCCAAAATACCTACCCGCCAAACCTTATTTTTTCACTTATTAAAACACATTTTAATCTTAAATTCAACATCTTACTACAGTTACAGCAAGATATTGACAGGTCATTCTCAAACAATTTTAAATAATTTTTCATCTCCATGTTTCACTTCTAACAGTTGAAATCTTACTATATAGAATTAACTGTAACCTGTTTTGAGTTAAAATGCGTAGTCAGTATCATGTAATCTACACTGTTAAGCAGCACAAGGGTAAATACATTTATATTATTATATATTCTTATACCTTTTCATTACATTGTATTGAATACAGATCACCCCAATTCTCCATCAATCCACCAAGTAAGATAAAACTGGTAATCAATTCTGTACCAAGATTCCAACACTTCAATTCCCAAGCAATGTGTTGCGGAAATCAATTCATATAAGAAATTTAAAAACAAAATTAATACAAATGAAATTTTAATCTCAGAACCTGAAATAAACCATTAGAAAAATTAATAAACCATTAACAAATCTGAATCATAAAAAATGAAAATATACAATAATGTAAATGAATTTAAAATTTTGAAATCAAAAGTCTACATAAATTCAACATATTGAAATAAAACTGAAGGTAGAGAATAGAGATTAGTAATTAATTACAAAAGGATTATCTCTTATGAGGAAAAAATGTCAATAAGACAATAATACAAAATTTGCAATCAAAGACTGACAAGAGAGAAAGAAATAAAAAGCTGAGATGCATCTTATCTTATCTATCAGTCTTCTTAACGGGTGCAATGAGTGCAAGTTGCCGGTAACCAATCGGCACATAATGGTCCTGATTGATATGGGAGCATCAAGGGTGTCCTGTACATGCTACAAAAGGGTGACGGAAGTGGCCTGCGGGGCCGCCAACGTTTGCCAGCGGATGTGTCGGTCCACGTATGCTGATGTTGCTCTGGCCACACCAACACCCCTCAGACCCCTTGTTCCAACCATCTTGCCACAGCCAGTGCACCGTGGACGAGTGTAGGTGGCTGTCTGCTGAGATTTGAGGTATGGACCAACCTGCCCCTCTGAGTCTGATCACCATACCCTTAGTGAAATCGTCTGTCTGCTGGAACTGACTCGGTTGGCAGCTGCCTGGCATTCTCTGCTACTTCACATTTCCTCTGAGACAAAAAGTAATTGCAAAATAATTTCCCTGGCAAACAGAGAGATGCAATTATTGCCGATTCTGCAGGTTCCTTACCTTATATCTTACTCAACGTGTGTGGGGCAGCTGTGCATTTCACATCATTTACATAACCAGGTGAACTGTGTCTACCCTGCAATTTGCATATTTTTCTACCCACTCCTTTTTGATGTCTCATTTTTACTGTTACATAGTGTATTTTAGAGAATTCGCCATTAGCATTTTCGCACAAAGATTTTATTTCATTACTAACGTTCTCTGCTTCTCGTAACTGATTCACGTAACACGTTCACTGCTTCTCGTAAGTCAATCGTCGACTTCTGTAGGAAATCTACACAAATGCACAGTGAAGGAGAACACCTTGTGAATGCAAAAGAGCGAAATCACAAACTGGCAATTTGTTACTGTGCACAGCAGAGAATTGGCTTGTGCTGATGAATCTTTATCTATCCAGTCTGATATTTTTTAGAGTGTTTCAACAACTGGATCATAAAGCTCTATTACTGATGTTACAGAGTCATACCTTTCCAACCATCGGGTTGCATATAGGTGTTTTAGTTTCTCTCGTCGCGAAGTAGGTGTTTCATTTATTGTGGTTGTGAGTACATGTTGTCTTTTTGGAGTGTTTAAGAATGCATACAAGGTTGCTATAGTCCTCGTGCAACCTCTTATTGCTGTAACCTCACATGCATTTGATATGGCCAAGTTGAGGCTGTGGGCAGAGCAGTGTACATAAAGGGAGGATGGAATCACTTCCTTCACATGGGCTTGCACACCATTTAGTCTTCCGCTCATTGAGGCCGCTCCATCATAGCCTTGGCCACACAACTTTAGGCTCCACCCTGAAAGTCTGAATAGGCAAGCCATTTTCAGCGATAAAGCCATTTACACTGGAATCGCAAATTTCTTTTCTCTTTTGTTGGAAAGCAAATCCTGGATTGGGTTCCCAGACGTTGAGTATGACCAGTATTCGATATTTCTTTTACTACAAACAATCATATGGGTGTGCTTTAGTAAAGCTTTGAGAGTATACCTTTAGTATACTATTTGTTGTTTATTAATTAGTTTGAATCCCCATCTATTCAGAAAATTTAAAATCAATTTCCTACTTTGTGGTTAGATTCTAAATTTTATCAATGTGGTGTCATTTTCTTCAATTTAGCAACATTTTTGGCAATTTGGTGCCACTTTAAAAAAGTCACCAATGTCACCAAAGTTTGACATATAGACAAGCATACATGCCCTATTGATACATGCTTAATATACCATCAGTTTTTTAATTAGTTTGAATTTCAATCCATTCATAAAACTAAAAATCAAACTACATATGTTTTGATTCTAAATTTTATCAATTTCACATCCTTTTGTTAATTAGCATCATTTTCATCAATTTAGTGACATTTTAAAAAATTTACCAATTTTTCACAAATGTTAAATGGCTAAAGTATCCTTAATTAAGAGGCTAAGTTAAAGTAACTGAAAATTTTTTACTAACTCAATGTATTTATTGGTCATTTTATTTTACAGTGGAGCACCGTTTATACATTTCTGATTTATACGCCTTTTACATTTATACGTCGTTTCAGCACAACCCCTATTCATTCCTAACCGTGTAATGATAAAATGTTTCGTTTATACGTCATTTTCCTATTGATAAATCTTTCTAAAATTCGAAAATTTTCATTCGGATAGAGCATTTGGGAATTGCAACCACAAGGGTAGAGGTGCTCTGACCATTGTTACATAGGTTGCCATTATTACAAATTTAGCACGCTTTTTGATTCCCAACGAATTCTCGCTCAAGCTGTCAAATTTACATGGCAATCCTAAACTGCATCTGCTGCGGGAAGAAATCACCCTTATTCTAAAATGACCCGATGCTTACAAAACGAAAAGAATGAACAATGAGAGGGTCTATTCACCAGACTCTTTTTTGATAAACAGCTCATTCTCAAATCGAATTCCTATGCTTTTGAGAGCTCATGTTTCAGTATTGCTGTTCAGTCTATCAGTTATCATCATTCTGTTGGTTTCTTCATTTAATGTTCTCCAAAAATGTACCACAAGCGTAAAACACTTTCATTAAAAGATAAAATTGAAATTTAAAAGAATTTGACAAAAGTACAGGATTAACAAAAGTACATTTGGCTAAAAAACTGGATAGTCCAGCTTCTACTTTGAAAACCATTGTCTATGAAAGAAAAAAATCGAGGACAGAGCAGCAGCTTGCAGAAACCCTGCTTCGAAGAAACTGTGTGTGCAAGAAGGCAAATTTTCTGAAGTAGAGAACATTTTGCTTCAGTTTTTAACACAATGTCGTGCATCAAATATTCCCGTGAGTGGGTCCATGCTTATGGAAAAAGCAAAGGAAATTGCATTGAAATTGGATGTAAAAGATGCATGTTTTTCAACTGGATGGCTTCACAAATTCAAAATGCAACATGGAATTTCAAGTCAAGTGGTAAGCGGGGAATCTAAAGATGTTCCAACTGAAACTGTTAACGAATGGTTAAAAAATTTGCTGAACAAAATGGATGGATACCAGCTGAAGGACATTTACAATGTTAATGAAACAGGGCTCTTTTATCATCTCATGCCTGCAAGAACTCTCTCATTTAAAGATGACAATTGCAATGGTGGAAAAAAATCTAAAGATCGCCTCACTGTTTTACTTTGTGCCAATGCTGATGGAAGTGATAAGATGACTCCCCTAGTCATAGGGAAGTCACGGAAGCCAAGGTGTTTTACAAAAGTTAAAACATTGCTAGTAGGTTATGAAGCAAATACAAAAGCGTGAATGACTGTTAAAATTTTTACTGAGTGGCTCAAAAAAATGGATAAAAATATGAAACAACAAAAACGTAAAATTTTGCTTTTTATTGATCAATGTAATGCTCACCCCCAAGAGACCGACTTTTTTAAAAATGTGAAAGTGGTTTTCTTTCCACCAAATTGCACAAGCAAACTACAACCCCTAGATCTGGGAATAATAAAAGTGTACTACAGAAAGCATTTAATTCAACATGCCCTTCAAAGCATCACTACGGGAAATATCCAAGGAAAGATAAACGTACTTCAGGGGATAAACATAATCTCCCTAGCATGGACTCAAGTCAAGTCTGAAACAATACAAAATGGTTTCATTAAAGGGAGGTTTCCAGATCCAAAATTAGATGAATGGGATGCCAACGATGACAGTGATGTCAACACTGGAGATGATGAAACTGTGATCATGGATGAAGAAGGCTGGAATCTCCTGTGATCAGAAATTACTTTCGAGGGGTATGTGAATTGTGATATCGACGTAATGACTTCGAAATTAATCACAATTGATGAATCACAATTAATGAACTACAAATTGTCTGGTGCTAATTTAAGTAGCGATTATGATGAAGAAGAATGTGAAGAAGTTATCCCTCCTTCCTTTAAAGACGCCATGGACTCCATTGATGAACTTAGAGCTTATTTTGTTTGTCAAAACACCAGGGGAAAAACTTTCAAAGACCTTAATTCGATTCATAATGCTGCACTCATTACTCACAGTCAATCCGCACGTCAGATGACGATTAAAGATTTTTTTAATTAACATCTACCTGCATGCACATAAATCGTATAAAACAAGATGTGTTTTTACTTAAGATATGTATGCATGAAATTAAAATAAAGGTATGATTTTTTTTCAATTTTATGATTGTAAATGTTTAGATATAAAAATTTAATAAATATTATTTTCAATATAGATAATATCTTAAAAAATTAAAAATATTACTTTTACATAAATTGGGATGATTTGTAGCATTAAATTTGTAATAATCAAAGTTGTTTCTTAAAATTCCGATTATACATGTTTCCATTTATACGTCTTTTTCGAACTTCCCTTGAGAAACGTATAAATGGTGCTCCATTGTATATATAACGTAAAAATGCATACACGATATAACAATGAAAGAACTCTAATTTAAAAAGCTTTTTTGCTTTGTAATGCAATGGCTACATTTTTGTATCAAAAATGAATGAGATTTTAAAGATTTTTAGCTTAACCTGTTAATGCCCCCTTTTTTTTTTTTTTTTTTTTAAATGTCAATGAATTTCGAAAATTTAAATGAATAGAAGTACCTGAGTGTTGAAATTAAAAAATTTAGCTTTAAAATTACAGTCTGTCCTCATTTAAGAATGTTGGGTGTTTGAGTGAAGTCAAGTGCTTAAGTTTGAAATTTTAATAACATCATATAATAAATACAAAAAAGTTTTTGGGATGAAAATTTAATTTAATTAATACAATTTATAATAAAAAAAATTTAAATAATTTTTTTTTTAATTTTTAACTTTTTAAAAAAATAGTAATAATTGAAAAAATTGACCATCAATATGGAATATGAAAACTTCAACAAAAATAGAGTTTAAAATTAAATTTTAGATTTGCAGTAGAATTTAAAAAAGCAAGAAATGCACAATGATGCATTGTCTTTTTAGCAATAAGTATATGGTTTTGCTCTACAATCTTTCATTTGGCAATGTCTTTGCTTGTCTATCTTACAGTGTTGATTTTTTCATCATAGCGAACTTCAACGAAAACCCTAATCTATGATGATTGTGTTGACATTGGACGACCTTGTTCCAAATGTGCACGCCCTTTTTCAAGTAGGTAACTGGGATTTCTCTGCAAATATTCTTAATCGAAATATCTTTTTATTTGGTATTTTAAGTGCCATTCTGTATAAAAGATAGGCATTTACAACAGCCATTTCTATCATCTTTGTGAAAAGACACCAATACTGTTTTTTGCCTCTAATAGATATTGCAGAAAACCAGATACCAATCATGTTGATTGACACCTCCTATGTAAGTACTATATGTTTGGATCACTGCAGGTTGTGCAATAGAAGTTCTTTTCTTTACTGCAATGCTACACTTGTGCCATAGGACTTACGTTTTCAAAAACTGGTTTTTTTTTTACTAATTCCCCCGTAGTGAAGGGGCACCTACACACCATGTCCACAAGACCCCCCAGGGTATCCCATAGTGAAGGGAAGAAGAATTGCAGCTTTACTTTTATAGAAGCACCCCAAAGGGTGGAAATCTGACTTGGCTTCAACATGACAACATGCATGCCTGCTGGTGGGATTCGAACCCGCAATCCAGCGATCAGATGGAAACTCATGCCCTTGACCGCTCGACCACCGGATCGGCTCAAAAATTGTTCCTATTGTAACACATTTGTTCTTATTCCATCTGATAATAAGAATTTCATTTTCCTTGTGAAACTGATATTTGCTCATTAAATTTAGAGTAATTTGGATTCACTTTAGGCCATTTTACTTCTTTCTGCTTGTGCTTTTTCTTAGAAAGAGGTGGTGTTTCATAATTTATGTCTGCATCATTGTTATCATCAGATAACTTGGCTTCAGGAACTGCAATTTCAAATGTTCCTGCAATATCACATACTTCAGCTATTCCTGTATTTTCTTCCTTGAGACCTTTTTCATTAGTAAGGTCATCACTGTCAAGTGAAATAGCAATAATGTCTGCTTCAATTCGTTCTGCAAACAAATATTCATACACATTTTCAAAAGTTAATTTGCACAACATAGCATTTAAACTCTAGTTTTCCATAAAAAAAATAAAAGATTCATCATTACTTATCATAGAAATGATAAAGAAATAATAAATTCGTCCATAAGATTTATGAATATAAAAAAATTAAAACACATCTACAATGTATAGTTAGCTCAAACGCCCAACATCCTCAATCGAGGACAGCAAAACATGACACCATTTTTCAAGAACAAGATTTCACAAAAAAAATTGATGTATTGTTAAATATTCACATTGTACTGTAGTCTGAATAATAAAGTAAAGGGAAAATTACTCACATCGGTGTATGTAGGTGTAGTGACGATAGAAATCAAATGAATACATGGGGCTGAAAAAAAGAACGAAATTACAAAACTTACCAAAAAATGGTAAATATCCAGA
Source organism: Amaurobius ferox (assembly GCA_951213105.1). Lineage (NCBI taxonomy): Eukaryota > Metazoa > Arthropoda > Arachnida > Araneae > Amaurobiidae > Amaurobius > Amaurobius ferox. The sequence continues at coordinate 24,059,961 of OX578149.1, forward strand.
TGAGTTATAAATCTCTACAGATTTGTTTCTTGTGGTGTCAACTATATTCAAGAAAAAAAAAACCAAAGCTTCCTTCAAAATGGAATAATTTTACCAAGCTGAATAATCACTGTCCTCAACGAGTTAAAATAAGGAAAGGCTTTGACATAGAAATTAAAATTTTTTAGATGACCTATTTCACCCTAGTTGTGAACATCTCTGAAAATTTTGTCAATCTCAGATGAATTTTTCACATAGATATGCTATCTGAGTAAAATGGAAAAGGAGGAGAAGAAAACTAAATGTGTTACCTTTTTCTGAAATTCTTTCTCACTTTTGAAGATACAACCATATAACTTTGGAATAATATTCTAGAGTACCTTAGGACCTTTCTAATGTGCTATCTCTAATTCTTTTAACCACTATAATTTTCAGGATATAGATGTAAGATATGTAGCTTGAAATCATTTCTGTAATAGTGTCTTGCAATGCCCTCACCCTGTGTCACTGCTGTGACACTAACTCCTTGAGTTGCAACACATAAAAGTTAACTCCTTGAGTTGCAACACATAAAAGTTTTCCATGATTTTTCATGGGTGCCCACTAGTTGGATTATATTTTACTTTTTTTAACTGCCTTTATTTGGTATATGATAAACAAATGTTTGATTTATTGTAAAGTTTGTAAAGAAGACCAGAGTGTTTTATTCAGATGCATAGATTTACCAATAAAACTATTTTTCTGTAGAGAAAACAGCTTTTTTTACTTTTTTAGAGCAAAAGAAATGTTTAAATTATAATATGATTTACACTACTTTTACAAATTTATACATATTTAAAATCTTGAGCAATGCTGATGCAAATAGAAAATATAATTGTAGTGAAGGAATAACCAAATGAACAATCTTCTGCATTTTTGCATAGCTCTATTATAGAGCAAAAGTTTTTTCACAGTTATAAAATTGGTTACTTATTATTATTGTTATATTGGTTACTTTCTTCTATTGCCTCATATTTATATATATTTCTAAAGTTTTATATATTTTCTTTTCTTCAGGCTGCCCGGGTATCAGCTGTTGTACAAAAAGGCAAGACACCAGAATTCAGATTTCGCTTAATTTTAATATTTTTATTTGGAAGTATTGTTGGTCTCGTAACATTTACATGGTACCTTTATCAACGACAAATTATGCAACTGGCATTCGGTGATAAAATTCGATTTCATGAAACAATGCGTATTATTCATCTTTTAAAAGCTGATGGTCAAGAAATTTTGAAAGTTGCAGTAGGATTGCATATTCCACCTGAACTAAAATCATTTGACTGTCAACTCTTACATCCAGCTAGAGGTCCAAATATATGTCAGGAGTGGAAGTATCGAGCTAGATTACATATTAATTATAGTCATACAGAAGTTATGAGTTGTTATCAAATACATTGGAAAAGTCTTTCAAGTATAACTACTTTAAAAGATTGTATAAGTTTGGAGAATGCATATTGGTATGGAATGGGTGAAGTGAAAAATATCTCATGGCCTTTATCTGGTATGTCAGAGCGATCCCAACCATTTGTTACAGGTGATTTAGACAGAGATGATTATGGTGCTATATTAGAAAGATACTGGCTTTCATCAGAAGGTGTTGCTATTATGGTTTCTGCTGATGTGCCACTATATGTAAGTTTAAACAATAGTAAGAATAATAATTTATGTTTTGAGTCAAAATATAACAGTTTTCCTTACTATAATAACAATTCTGATTTACGATTGGATTATACAATTTGCACTGGAACAGATATGAGACAAGTTCATAAAGGCATGTGGAAAAGTTATTTTAACTCAGCCAATGTATCAGCTGAGTTTCTTGAAGTACCAATATGGGCAACAGCACCCAAACTTGAAAAATCTCTCAACCAAGAATCCCTTCAAACATACTCCAATCATATTATGGACCATGGTTTCCCTGCAGGTTTTTTGCTTATTGATACTAAATGGCAAGAAGTTGAAGGCGATTTGAAATTTAATCCTCACCTGTTTTATAATCCAACCGAAATTCTCAGCATATTACATAATAAGGGATTCAAAGTGCTTCTTGCTGTGCACCCCTATATATGCCTTGGCTCATCTGTGTTTACAACTGCAACAGAAGAACGCTATTTTGTATCTGATGAAAAACGTCAAGTGCCTTTATTAACACGTTGGAAACATGATGTTTGTGCAATTGTTGATGTTACACGAAATACTTCTGAAAAGTGGTTCTATGATCGTATCGTTGATGTGAAAATAAACCATGGCATAGATGGATTTCTCTTTGTTGGTGGCCAGTCGACATTTTTACCACCTTATTATTATTTCCATACTATGACTATAAACCCAGATAATTTTTTATCGTTATATCTCAGGTTAGCTTCTCATTCTAGTAATTACCTTGGTATATCTGTTGGATTTCAGTCTCAACACATTTCTGCATTTGTGCGTTTAGCTCCACGTACATCAAGCTGGGATGCTTCAACTGGTTTGAAATCTATAATTCCAGCTGTTTTAACTTTGGGATTGCTTGGTTATCCAGTAGTCAATCCTGGATCTGTTGGTGGAGATATATTTTTATCACCAAATGCTACCATGCCTGACAAAGAATTATATATACGCTGGCTTCAACTTGCTGCATTTATGCCAGTAGTACAGATATCTGTTCCACCCGGTGACTATGATTTAGATGTGATAAAGGCTGCTAAATTTATGTTTAAAGTTCGTACAGAGAGAATTTTACAGCCAAAACAATCTAATGAATACATTAAAAGAGTCATTAAAGAATACCATGAAACAGGAGCTCCTATAGTGAGACCTTTATGGTGGTTATCTCCTAAAGATCCTCATGCACAAGTGATTGATTCTCAGTTTGCTGTGGGCAATGACTTAATTGTTGCCCCTGTTCTTGAAGAAGGTAAACGCTCTAGAGATATCTACCTCCCACCTGGTAGGTGGCGGGATGAATTATTTGGTACTAGTAGACTAGGAGGTAAATGGATATATAATTACTCAGTGCCTTTAGATAAAGTAGCTTATTTTATAAAAAGTGAGGATTAATGCATAGTTTATTTTTATTAACAACAATATTTGTGATACAATTTAAGTTTGGAATATTTTATGCATTTTTATGGTTGATGTCAGAAATGTTACATCTATTTGTACCCTCATGGTGATATGTTTAATTTTTTTTATAAATTTAGTTGTAAAATAGTAGACAAACCCATGTGGGATTTTCCTAATATTGTATTGAGCTTAATGAGGTCTGTGAATTATTCTTCATCATTATTTTCTCATAATATACTTGAAAGTTTGAAAGGCAATAAAATATAATTAGTGATATAGATGGGCCCTAATTTAAAAGTAATTAAAATAATTTAGTTATGTACTAAATTAAAAACAAAAAATTACACAGTACACAACATGTGGCTGTTTTATATGAACAAATTATTGCAGGTTTTAAAATTTCAATGCACAACATCTAACACTATGTTACCTATTCAGTATTATAGCTAGTTTCAATATAACTTTAAATTGCTTCATTTTATCTGTCGAAGTTTCAAGGTTATAGTATTGGTTACAGTAAAATTATGTTTATCTAAATCAAATAGGAACTGAAGTGAGCCAGATAACAAAAAAATAAAATAAATAATCCAAAAAATGCAATAATTACCTATAAATACCATCATTAATATTAATACATACCTTATTTGAAAGAAAAATTCCATAAGTATTCTTAGTATTTCGTTAATTATAGCAAAATTGTCATTAATTATTTTGAGTTCAAAATTCACTCATAAAAATAAAGAAACATTGACAATTTTAATCTGGATAAGCAGGACTCATATTTTGGAGAAAATAGAGATGAATGAATTAGCGTTGGCAGAATATCATGTGAGAAGTACTGGCAAACAGCCTTATATTTGATATGAAACAAATTATTGAACTTGGTACTTTTATTATATAAAAAACTTAATGTTAAATATTTAAACATGAACTAGTTACATTGTCTAGAAGCATTTATTCTTGATGCTTTAGATTTTAATTATTAATGAATCTTGTGCACAGATATAATCCAATATTTTTATTAAGCTTTTTTATGTATTTTAGCTATCTAAGTTATATTTTCAATAATCAAAAATTTGATATCAAACAATTTGATTATTCCAATCCAAAATTTAAATCATAATAAATCTTAAACCACGTTCAATGTTAAATATCATATAAATATTGATATATTTTAAAAATTAACTTTTTGATACACAAATATTGAAATATATATATATATATATATATAAATAAAAATTGAAGGATTTTAATCGAAAATTATGCATAAACTACAGTATGTACAAAAAACCCCATCTCTAGCATATCTGTTACAAATGAGTAACAATAGGCCAAGACTAAGGATAAGGATAGAAGGTAACTTATCACTACAATGGAAAGGGGGATGAGAAGAATAATAGGATTCAAAAATCACATTTAAAGTATATAAAGGTAAATAAAAATAAAACTCGGCAATATGAGAATAGGCAATAATAAACAGCTCAGGAGATAAGAGATTAAGAATAGAGAACAAGCAATTGAAACTACACAAAAAATGGCGGTTAGTTCGAAATTGCAATATATATATATATATATTGCTTTTATAAATGAAATTTCTGTATTAGTATGAGCCTATTTAATAAGATTTCTTTAACATGATTAGTAATATTTTCTAATTATAAGTCATTTATAATATGAAGATTGACATGTATTCCTTTTATTAGAAATTCTCAGTATTATGAATTTGCTCAATTTTATACAAATTTTGGAATTTATAAATGCATTGAAAAGTATTAACTCCAGAATTTCATTTTTCTAAAATTGAATTATGTGTCAATCTGGATATTAAGAAGTTTTTGCCAGTTGTGTTCTGCAATAATTTTACTTCCATGTTTGTTATGTTTTCTTTTGAAAATGAAGAATTTAATTTATTATTTCTATTAGTTTTTAGTGGTATTTCTTTTGGTGATATTGTTTGCAGTTTGATTTCTTGTATTTTAAGGATGGTTTTATTTTTATGTTACTTAAATATTTTTACATAATAAGTTTATAACATAAGATAAATCCTTAATTAACAACAACAAAAAAATTCTGTACTAAAGGTATTAAAGAACAATAACAGTTGGGTTTCCAAGTTAAACAAAACCTGTTCACTAATTTTGGCTGCTTCATTTAGCTTATGATTCCACGCCTACTATTGATGGGTTTTGTGACAATACAAAATAATATGTCATGTCTTCTAAAAAAGCATATAACAAGTGTAGAATTTGTTACATGAGGAATTGCTCTTGAACATGGATGCATTACAGTCTTTTTCATAGGATAACAAATGGTGAAGTAATATGTCAGTGTTGGTGAGATTTATTAAAAACTGTTATCACATTTTTGCATCATTTTACTGTCACCCAATCCATCTTTGTATGTGTGACATTCATGCATGTGCATTAATGGTCTGCTGAAACAGTTTTTTTAAATTGTACCTTTATTTTCAGATGCATTTTACTGTAGATGACTTATGTCTGAATTAATATAGAACTAGCAGGCTTTGCCCAATAGCAATCAGTAAATATAGCAAGTCAGTTAATTTTTTAGCAAGTTCTGCACACACACAGTATTAAAGTAACAAAAGTTGGGCTAAGTTTAGTGTTATCAGTTGGAGTGGGTTTGGCAGATTAGAAAATACAATATGAAAATTGCATCAAATTTCGAGCAAGAGTCACTAAGATGACAGTAATATATAAGATTAATAGTATAGATAGAACCTCTTGTTCCAGAGCTTTGCTATGTTAGATTAAAATAAAGTTATCGAATGCTTAATTTAATTGTCAAAAATGAACAAATAAACTGACAATGAAAACAATAGCAGTTTTTCAGAGCTAAGAAATGAGGCTTGATGATGATAAATTTTGAAGCCTGTACCTTGAAAAGTCATTCATTAGCGACAATTTTAATAAGACCTATATGAAGATGTGTTTCAGTGGGGATTTTTACAATTTTTGAAATTTATCTATCATCCGTTCAAACCAAAATCCTAGATTCTAACTTTTTTTTATTAGGAGAATATATATTCTTTGTGGAACCTTGTTTATATTCTCAATGTGAAGGTTTCCACTAATATTAAAAAATCTATTCAATTTTTTTTAATCTTTTGGGCTATTTTTTAGATTGGTAGCTACGTTAAAAAAAAACTGCGACCTTCTGGTCCGAGTAAGAGCTTCGGACGAAGCTGGACATGCATTTCTATCCTCAAAAAAACCCAAAAAGGGACTACAAATATTTACAAATATTTAAAAATTATTAAATTTTTTTAATTTTTTTAAGTTTTGATCTACTTTCTAAATCAGTAGCCGCATTTAAAAAACTATGACCTTCTGGACCAAATATGGGCTTTAGGTGAAGCTAAACATACAATTTTACCTTAATTTTGAAGATTTTTACAAATATTTAAAAATATATTCAATTTTTTGATATTTAGAAAGTTTCAGACTACTCTTTGGATTTTTAGTAGTGGTGTCATTCAGCTGATTCGCACTGGTTCGGCTGAACCATTTTTTTTTTAAATATCTAGGTTCGTTAACCAAACCAGTTGTTAAAAGTTTCCATGAATTTTGGTACAGATCTCAGCTCATGGGATAATATGCCTCATCGAGATTTTAAAAAAATTGAATTAGTTTAAATGATCTGAATATTTAAATTAGTTTAAGTGTGGAAATCCATAATGAATCTGTCAACCCCTCCAGAATTTGATTCTGAATCCATATGTCATTATCTAATCTATATTTATAGATGTTGCAAACAGATGTTGTAACAAAATCTTTATTTTTGAATCGGAAGTGACATCTCCAGAATCAGAAGTAAAAATCCTTAGTCAGTCCTCCTATTTTCTCCGGAAATTGATGCTACATCCATGTTAGTCATTATATAAGCTGTATATGTAGCCAATCTTACAAAATGGATATTTGAATGACAATTTTTAACTAGAAGTGGAAAAGAAATCAGATGCAGGAATTCTTGGTGAACCACCCTATCTCCCCCAGAATTTAATACTGAATCCATATCAACTATCATCTAAGCTCTATAATCAAACTTGAAAAATAGATGTCTCAAGGAAAATAAATATTTTAAAAAAATTTTTGAAAAAGAACTAGAAGTTAAAATTCTTGGTGAACCCTCCTTTCTCATACAAAATTGGATGCTGAACCCATATCAGTCATCAAAATGATGAATTGTGAAAAAAAAATGAACTTTTTTCTACATTGTGTAACTCAGTAGTACTGGGTATTTTTGTTGATAAAAATAAATGTTTCACAGTGGCCCTCAAATTGAGATTTAACATATGGAATCAAAAATTATTTATTCATTATTGATTATACCTAATCCCAACTTTTATTGTTCTCTCTTGAATTTTTCTTTCAGAAAATATTTATTCACTAGGGACGTTCTGCAGTACCCTATGTATTTGTATACATGTCTGCACAACACTTTTGTAGAATAAGATATGTAAATTGTGTTATTAATAAGATTAATCCAGCTGTGTTGTTATTGCAGTTATGTGTGCAATAATTGACTTCTTTTTCTCAATACAAAAACGAAAAAGCTCTTGTGTTTATCTATATCTTGAAAGGTATAAAGAAAAGGTTTATAAAAAATATTTAGTCATTTTTCAATTACTGGAATAAAGAAACTGTTAAGTAGAAAGTTAAACCATACTAGCACATTCCCAAACCAAACATTAATTTGTGAAATTTGAATTAAGCAAATGAGCATCTTACTCTAAAAGTACAGAATATGGTAGAAAAAGTACAGAGTATGATAGAATTTAGGGTCATGCTTTTTTTTTTATTAGTTTTTGTCTTGGTTTGCTTTTGTGTTGATTTTTTCTAGATATAATTTCTAGATATAATTTCAGAAAATATTCTAGATCTTATCCTGATGGGTTAATTTATTTTATAAAGTAATCAATATTGATGATATGTGGGGTTAATAAAGGTTTTTAGTTAATATAACAGAAACTGTAGTTCTAACCTAGCTTTTGTGTGTTTATAAGATAATTTTAAAACAATTAGTTGTTTGTTATTTCATTTAAAGAAAATGTTTTTATCATAATTAAGTAATTATTTTTTACATGTTATCACTATACTTATAATGTCCCACCACCTTTGTTGAGTGAACTGTTTTTGTATATTGGTTTTTATCTCATTTTACTCCCAACTTTTATGGTATAACATATCATTGAGCCATTCTTGTTATTGTCCTATCTATATAGCATTTATACATTTTATTTATTATTTAAAATATAGCGTAACACAGTTATTCATATTTTTAAATAACATATTTGAATCTCTTCCCTTATTTATTCTTCCAATTATCTTCCATGACAAATGACAACTTCTGCATTTTATATAATGTCACCACTGTTTATAGTAAAATAGTTTTAGTCATAATAGACAGTTTGCTTAACAATTGGTCATAATGATACAATATAAGAACTTTTGTGTAAAATGAACCTTAGGAATCTACTTTATATATTTTTCTTGTTATAGTTGTGTGCAAGTAGATTAATTTCAAATGTACTTAATGTTTTTATTTGAACTTATATTTCATATATGATTGGGAAAAGTTCCAGCACAAGATATCATTTGATAGCTAAAGCCATTTTTATTTGTCTTGCTAAGTGAGCTACTGTAAGGATTAACATGCTCAAAATAAATCTCACACTCTTCCAGGGAAAGAAGTGACTGCAGTAAAGGTAAATAGTTGAAGCAGATGCATAGAATTGTTCTCATATTTTATGCTTGAGTTTTTTTTAGCTACATAATTATTTTGTTTTATAAACAACAAAACACAGTAGATCGTGCATACATTTTTCCCCCTTTTTAGAGCCATTTTTTATATTTTTAATGAATTTTTTATCAAAATTCACATGTGTTTATGAATGAACATAAAGAGCATTGATCATAACAAACTATTTTTGTCAGTTCCTTGATGTGTCCTTCCTATAACTGGTGGTGACTGTATTTTTGTAAAATCTTTTATCTATCTATCTTTGTATGTACAGCCATAAAAAAGTATGACCGACCGCAATTGCACAATTTATATCACAGAACAAAACGAAAGATATCATTCAAAGGGGATTAATGTTTTCCACAAATATCAAAATTTAAAATTTGCATATGTGGCCATCTTCATAGTTATTTTAGCACTAACTCCGAAATCTTCATTCACCGAAAACTTTCATGCAGATTGAAAATAAATTAAGGAAGAAAGGCCCAAAATTGGCTAAGAAAATACTTAAAACCATTAAGGATGCATCTAAAAATTGAACTCTGTAGCAGAAAGGGTTAATACCGATCTCATAGTCTGGTTCCGCTAGTATATAATGTTCTGTCACTTTCACTTACGTTTTTGGGGAGTTTTGTTGTAGTGTTACACATTAGTCATTGTTTTTGAAACATTGATGAGTTAAGTGTGGTGTTTGATGTTTTTAATCATAGATAGTTTTCAAAAAACATTCAAAGTTTTCTTCAATAACAGTATAGTAAAAGTAAAACTTTTTGCCGAAAATTTGACATTTCATTATTGACTTATGCTTGATTTAGTACAATCTTATCATTCATTTACATGCCTTTTTTGTTAAGAAAAAATTATCATGTGTAAATCAATGCATTATAAATGATGTTTGTTATAAAAACGTAAATATTTTTTGCTTAAATCTTCTATGCTTTGTTTGTAATATCAGTTTTAGGTTTTTGATACAATATTTATACAGTGAAATTTCAAAGAAATTGTTCAAAGTTAATTATTCTTATCCCAGCAGCAAAGTTAGGATGTTTTTACGCAGGGCAAAGCCAGAGTTTAGTGCCCCCTTTCCCATAAAATCGACATCCCATGTCACTCGTGCCTGGGGCATGTACCCCTCCCTAGTTCTGCCCATGCTTATCCTCTGTGGAGGAAGATATAGCTCCCTAAACTTGGGTGGCTAAGACAGTCACTGAATGCAAGAAACCAGTGATAGAACACGGAAGTTTCCTAGATCACAAAAGTTTTGAAGTCAGCATTTGCACTTGCCAGCCACTCGTGCTGGGTTCAATCCCTAGATAAGAGGGGCAACCCCCTGCATGGTTGGGTGTCTATAGTGGTTCAGAATCCAATTTAAACTAAAGGTCCTGGTCTAAATAATCATAGAATGTGCCAAAAATGACCCTGGATATCAAATTTAGACTGTCCTTACAAAATCAATGTTTTTCTACATAACGAACACAATATAAAACATAAAAAAACATTACAAAACTCCTAACTTCATATTTAATTCAGTTTCATTTATCTATTTACTATTTTATATTTATGAGTAATTTCTTTCAATACTTCGAAAATGGTCACCATTAAGCGTAATAATCATTGAATTTTAAATAACATTTGATAGCACACTCAATATTGCATGGGTAAAACTGAAATTTTGTATACCAATATTTCAGATGCAGCTTCATCAAATGGTGTCAAAATTAACAGCTGTTTCTATTCATAAATTTTATGAATATTAATTTAATAATTAATAATTATTTCAAATACGTTTGAATATTAACATTTATATGAGTTTTGTTTGGGTTTTTTAGTAGAAAACTATGTAAAAACAATTTTTTTGGAAAATTGCTTTATCACAAATATATATCCCTAAAACTGGAAAACCCATTTAACATTAGAATCAGCACCTTTCGAACACTTGCAAATAGATGAAAATTTCTTTAAAAATGGTAAACTTTTTTTTTAAATCCGCTTGATATTTTCTATAGAATCTCAATATATAATGATCAATGGGGGTTGCCCTTGAAGATTTGAGTTAGTACTATAATAACTATGAAGCTGGCCCCTTAAGTAAATTTTAAATGTTGATATTTGTAAAAGACATTAATCAGTATTGAATGTCTTCTGTTTTGTTCTGCAATGTAAATAGTGCAATTGCGGTCAGGTGTTTTATTTTTATTTTTTCCAATATGATTGCAATATTTGCAATCATATTTCAATTTTGTCTGTTATAGAACTCTTCTGTATTATTACTCCAAGAAAAGTATTTTTGTAGAAGTATTTTTGTCAACAAATTGTTTTTTAATGCATTACTATGTTTCTTACTTTTGTTGCAAATCGTTAATGATGATGGACCTTCAAGAAAAGTCCATTTCAGGGTTGGGCTGGCCTATCGGGTGATGCCCGATAGGCCGCTGGGTTTGAGGGCCATTTTGGTTCGAAAGCATTTCAATCAATATAGAGAACATTCCAATGAACATAATCATCCAACTATAATAATGGGCCGGGAACATCTAAGGATTTCTGACTGATCCAGTGTATGGACTGAATAGAGGTCTGCACATTATCATGCAATGATGAGGTAGTCCGGATTGTCGAACATTAAAACTTTTCACGCCTGGCACATTGTTAAACAGTAAGGACTTGAACTGGTAATCAATCTAACACTAGGATTCCAATGGCCGCGTAAATCAATTTTCAGAAAGTCTGACCCTCAAACCGAACACGTGTAGCGACCATAGTTGGAAGCATTCATTTTAAATTAATTAGAAACACAAGTTTTTAGTATTGAATCTATTTCTATAGTGCTCTGTCGAATGTTTTGTTTACAAAGATATTTTTAACTTTTTGGCCATCAGTGGTAAAGCATGATAAAATAATTTCAAGAGGCATGAAACCATGAGCCAAAATTAGTAAATAAACTGTTTTAAATTTGTTTTCTATTTTTACTTATTTTAAAATAAATGTTTGTATGGATCTTTAATGTTTGTTTTTGCTCACTTAAATTTTCCCAAGAATGTTTAATTCCCTATGCCGGGATAGACCAACAAGGTTCAACATCCAAAGTAAATATATCATGAAAGACAACGAGCACCAAATTTAAGCTTTCTAACTGTTTCTCGAGTTATTCTTTAACACATGTAACTTCCCAGTAGGGGCCCAGGACTGGCTGGATAGTAAAGTTCAAAGAATCAAATATGCAATAAAAGGCAAAATTTGCCTAATTTCAGCTTTCTAGCTGCTCAGGTTCTTGAGTAATTTAAAAAGGAATATGCACCTTACTATTGCAGACTCGGAACAGGCTAGACTGGTAAGGTTCAAAATCCATAGAATTAAAATATTTCTATGAAAGGCAATGATATGCCTAGCTTTCTAGTTGCTGCAGTTCTCGAGCTATTCCCTAAAACATGTAACTTCCTATTACGGGTCCAGAATCTGCTGGAGTATTTAAACTACAAAGAATAAACATATAAAATGAAAAACAAGGTATGATTAACTTCAGTTTTCTATCTGCTCCAGTTCTCAAACCATTCTTAAAAACATTGCTATTGAATACTCAGAACAGGCTGGACGGCAATATTTAAAATCCAAAGAATTAAAACATATATATTACAAAAGACAATGACATATTAGATTGGACTTTTTAGCTGCTCCGGGTCTCGAGTTATTCCCAAGAAACGAGTACATTCTTAAGGTTGTCCCAAGACGACAGATTAAAGTTCAAAACCCCAAAAATCAAAATATATCATAAAAAACAACATGCTAAAGTTAAAGTCGCAGTGAATAGTAAAACCTGATATGTTAGGGCCTCAAAGATTTGAAATGCGACAAATGTGTGTAATGAAAACAGCAGATAGACACATCTTTCTCACAACTGTGGTAGCTAGAGTAGAAGCAGCATGAGCATATCCTTTCAGTTCTCAATAGAGCATTGACGAGGAGAGACACTTTGAAATATGTTTCTCCTTAACAAGAGACTCCTCTCTCTCTCAATACAAGCAAAGGAGAGAGGACACGGACTCCAAGAGGAGCAAAAATTTGCCGATATCTTTTTCATTTATTTACGCAGAAAACATTTTATACATTTATTTAAAATAAAAGTTACTTAATCGTAAATTATTTGGGTAGACACTGACCACCTATCTCTCCTACACTTTGCCACTGTCTGCGTATCAATTTTCATAACCCAGCACGATTTGGTCAATGTTCTATATGCGTAATGAACACGGAGACAGACATTGCATTTTATCGTTATAGACAAAGATATATTCATTTATAACTTTCCCTAGAAAATCAGGAGTTTTTCAGTTTTTTTATTATGTTACCCCCCCCCCCCCCCACCTCTACATCATAACTTAATTAGGGCCGCTACCTTAAAATCGCCCAGGCCAAAAATCATGCCCAGCCCAGCCCTGGTTCATTTTGCCTGTGAATCTTAACTGTAGTTGGAATGAACACTAGCATACATAATACATATGTGTCTACTAATATTACGATAAGTTTGAATGGGAAAATTAATTGATACCTAAAACAAATAAATATTAAAATACAAAAGTAAAAATATTTACATAAAATCAAGGTTATCGTGAAAATAACTTTTTTTCTTAATTTGGATGATTAAATGTTTAAAGCTATTTGAGCTATTTGAAGTATAAGATACCATTTTCCACAGAAAGCTATAAAAGAAACAATAGTTTGTAGCGTAAAGCTCTGCACAGTTTTAAATTAGGTTGTATTTCTCAAAAGGTTTGAGACCCAAACACAGTTTGTAAAAGTTGTAATCAGGCCAAATGAGGTCCATATTTTAAATTGAAAGAATTTAGTCAAATGAATATTAACACAATAAATAAAAAAATAATATAGATTTTACTATGGGGTAAAAAATCTTTTTTAGGTAATTCTGGATAAAGACATGTCTAGAATTATCTGAAGAAAATGTTTTAAGTAATTCTAAACATTTTGGAACTATGATAATTGAGTAATTCTAGAATTTGGTTCTGGAAAATGATTGGGCTACTGAAAGTAAGATTCCAACTTATGAATGCTTCCTTTTAAAGGGTTTTTTTTACTATGAATCCTAGACATGACTTTAAATATGTACTATTAAAGACATGGATTTTGATATTTTTGGTAGAACGATAACTCAGGCAAGTTCAAGACTTGCCTGAGCTATTGTTCTACTTAAGATAGGATCTGCTCAAAGTACATACAGAGCTGTACAAATATTGGGTGCCATGATGCATAAAAATATGGCAGAGTCATTCAGTATTTTTGACTAGATTATAACCATATCCTCCTCCCCATTTGTTCAACAAACACATTGGCTCTCCATTTCCTCACCTTTGTCCAAACTAATGGATATTGAACTTCCTCCTCTTTCCAAGACGCTGATATTACCCATGCCTTGGATCAAGTAGAACTGAATTTGTAAAATTTTATTTAAAAAAAAAAAAAAAAATCTGTAAAAAGGGGTGAATTATGCGTTTTTTTCTGTAGAGTTTTACATTTCTATAGACGTCTATAGAATTTGTATGGCATGCTATAGTCTAAAGACTGTAACGCTCTATAAAGACTTCTATAGAGCTGTATAAAAAATGTGTTTGCATAATTCTAAAGCCTTTTCTATAGATTTTTTAGATTTCTACAGAAGTTTTTTGCATAAGTAATACATATTTTAATAAATGTTTCTGTGTTACTATTATGCCTAGGAATCAGATTTTATTGTTATTTAATTTCCTAATTTGATTTTTTTTTTTTTTTGTTAAACTCTGTGTCTCATATTTTGGACTAAGTGATATATTTAAATAGTTTATACATTTTTTTTTTCATTAAGTTGCTACTTTATCTGAACAGTTTAATGCATATTTTTTGTGCATGTAGTTTAAACTTTCACTGAGATATTTATTAACACTCGAACATCCAGAATCTCCTGACAGTTTTGAACAACCACAAGTAAATATGTGACTATTAATCCAGCATTTGTGAAATTAAATTAAAAAAAAAAAGCTTATCAACGTGTCTCATGACTATAAATGAATATTAATACTTTAAACTTTTTTTTTTTAATTTTGAAGAAAAGATAAGTGAATTTTTTTTTCTCTTAAAAATTTAAAAATGTGATAAGCTATTTTCATCAAGCACTTAAAACATGCACCTTTTAAAATGCATGACGGGACCAGCATGAGATGCATCAAACCTAAAGGTAGGTCCGGATACGACCGGCCGGATCTGGGTATTTTCTGATAGGTCAGAGCCATGGGATTTAACTTTTTTTTCTTGTCGATAATGTGTATGATGACCCAAAGTCCCGTTTTCTTTGGTGATCTTGGACCTCGTGTATAGGCTTGCTTAAAGGGTAATGCAACCATAATTAAAATTTCTAATATGAAAAATGTAACAAAGGCTCCGAGTGCTGAAATTAAGTAAAATCAACTTGAAAATTAATTTTAACTAATGTTTACATTTCTGTTGCTCCAAATTCTCAAAACTTTTTTTATAAGGCTTAAATTACTTCTTTATTCAATATGAGCACATTAAGGATTGGTAGTTGAGGAGGACCAAAGTCCCTCTTAGACCTAGTTACAATGTAGAATATAAGAAAAAGTGCTGAGTATAGTAATGCATGTTTTGGGAGGTACTTAACTCCCCTATATTTAGGGCAAGACTAACTTGAATAAACTGTGGAGTAGAATCAGTCACCAGCTAGTATTTATTCCGTTTTGTGTTCATGTGCCCATCATTCTTATGTATCGACTAGATGATTTCCGTAATAATAGAATTCATTCTGAACATCAATTTAAAATACTTTATATGTTAAAATATGAGAAACCATGAATACAGCTTGAATTTGAATTACAGGAATCGGTTGATTTGAAATCAAACCGAAAATACACTGAATTTTTAGTTTTTAATAATTAATTTTGTTAAATATATGAACTATATAACATAGCTGAGATTTTTAAGTTTTCTATAGCTCTCTACAGTCAAGTCAGCTTTGCCACAAATATAACTCTGCAAATGCTCTATTATCTTCCTATTCAAGATATTAATGGTTAATCGTGGTACTAATATTAACATAATGTATAATAAATATTTTGTGTTATGTAAGATAACATTTAGATTCATATGACAAAAGTATTCCTACTGAAGGAGTGATATTTTTGTATGGTGTATAAACTGGAATAAAAAGTTAAATTTTTACTCAGCTTGACAGATGTGTATTAAAATGAACGTTTATGATTGGTTCAATTCCTGTGATGTATCCTGTTGAAGACCCAGACCGTCCGACTCGTCCTAAGACTTGAGCATCTGTTTGGACGGCCGGTTGATGATGTATCCTGTTGTTGTTGTTGAGACCCAGACCGCCCGACCTACCAGAAAAGATGATGTATCCTGTGTAGCAACATTTCCGTAGAATATTTTGAAAGTACAGTATAGTCCTGGGTACTTATCAGTTATAGGGACCATGTTTATTTGGATTAAACAGGACCAAGCGTGATCTTTCGTATCCACGCGGACTATACAAGTCCGGTAGGGGAAGGGTGACATGGTTCCCGTGATTGCCATCTCCATTAAGTTTCGATCTAAATTGGGTAGCACGGTCCCGGCCACCTTACACCTTCGGGTAGGTCGGACGATTTAGTAGGATGACCAAAAGTGATCTGGATAATCCCCAAAATTCCATAATTTATTTATCATAACATAGATATGAACACATGCATTTTATCTGTGTGTGTGTGTGTGGGGGGGGGGGGGGGGGGTTATGTTTTAATTAACTGTGAAAAAAAAAAGAATTAGCCGATTATGTCTTTTTCGAAATTTCTGCCAAACGTACAGTGATCATGGTGTGTTATCCAGATATTCTCTTAGTAAAAGTACATAATTTAGTGGAAATTTAGATATAACATTTATTTGGGGCAAATTTAAAATTTTCGCTCAAAGGAAAAAAAAGCAAGCTAACAATTTTTCTTTGAATAATCGAAACTTATTTCCCCCGAATCATTATTAAATAAGTACTTTTATGAGGAATGCACACAGTTAGCCTCCCCCCTCATCAACATTAAGACAAAATAATTATGCCAACCTTTAGATCAAATTTGATCAAGCATAACGATTGATTAAACATTACATAAAAGTTACAGGAAGGGGGCACTATAGATGCGTTTTTTAAAGTGTACTAAAAGCGCCTAGAAAATGGGTCATAAATCATAGACCAAATCTCATTTCAACTTTGTGAGGGAAAATAGAAAGGGAGACAGCCCCTTCATCAACGTTAAGGCAAACTGCTTATGCCAATCGTTAAAATGTTAAAAATAAAATCATTACAACATTAAAAGTAAATATTATTGCAACAACAATAATATCATTAAAGAAAGAGGGGACGGAGCTAACACCCCCTCTGTTTTTCCACATAAAGTTAAAATGAAGCTTAATCAAACAATGGTTCTTGTTGATCATATCTGACCTAACGTATTAGCAATTTGTCTAAACAATGATCAGGGATCCTACTCCCTTTCTGTTTACCCCCATAACATTAGAATAAAACATGATATCAAAGGATAGTTCTTGATCAAATCTGATCTAACGATTTTCTGTCTGCATGTCGCATTTTAATGCATTTTAAAAACTTATATTCCCCCCCCCCCCCTCCACCACGTATTAGATTTTTCCTTGGGGGTTTGATCAATCGTTTTACTTTATTAAATCTATTTTAACGATTGACATAAGCAGTTTGCCTTAACGTTGATGAGTGGACCGTCCCCTTTCTGTTTCTCCGCATAACGTTGGAATGATACTTGATCAAACAATGATTTTTGCTGATTAAACATAATCTAACGATTAGCATAAGCAGTTTGTCTAAACAATGATGACGGGGTATAGCTTACTTTCTGTTTTACCCAGGGCCGGCTTAAGGCACCAGCAAAGAAAGCACTTGCTTGGGGCGGCATTTCAGTCAACATAAATAAAAAATCTTAAATAAAAAATTCTTAATAAAAAAATATTCTAAATTAAAAAAAAGTAAAAAGTTCTGGGGCGCGAACAACAGCATTTACAAGTGCAGATGTAGGCAAAACAAAAACACTGAAAAATATTAAACATTTGGTCCCAGATAATAAAAGAGTGAAAACGGCTATCATTCATTCTCCCCGTGAAAAAAGAGGCCCAGAGGGCTAAATGGGATCACTTCCAGTATGTCGCCCCTAATTGTTTATCTTGCAACACAAGTAACAACTAATTACTTTAGCGCACAGGGCGTCCAGTACCAGCCATCAACAGTACGTCTAGGGCGGCATATTGACCATTATCTGTGAACTGCAAAAGCTTTTATGTGAAACTGGTTTTTGTTAACTATTCCATGAAAAAATCCGATGAGAGAGGGCACTTTTGCTTGAAACGATGGGGTTCCACCTAGAATTGCCGTGCCAGGATACCCATCCTTTGTTAATTATTCTCCTAAGCTCAAATCCGAAAATCATCTCCCCCGATCACCCAGACCCATAAATAAAGGACTTCTTTCACATCTATCCCGAAACAGGTGTCCGCATTGAAAGTAATTAGGAAACTAAACGAGGACAGGTCTCAAAAGACATCTTGAGACATCCGTGGATCATTGTAGAATTTATGGGACATACACACCCCCATCGGCCTGTGAAACGTGTTTATCAATCATTTTGTTTTGCGAGAGATTTGTTCTGGGGTGAATCAGTTAAGTCGTACGTTTCGGTGAGAAATGTCAAACATCATTTTTCTTGCCGCAAAGAATAGTTTATAGTTTTGTTTTCTAAATGTTATACAGTTAAATTTGATATTATTTAAAATATTCATCTAGCATTTCATGCAAGATTAAAATTTAAGGTAAGCAAGATATAATTATTTTATGATTTAAAAATGGTTTCTATTAACATATATAACATATTAGACCGCCCCCCCCCCCTCCCCCATCAAGGGGATTCATATTATTCTAAATTCCATGTGTAAAATCGGTATATTCTTTAAAACTTGTGGTAGTTTTCGTTATAACGATTTATATACAGCATCTATCGAGTCATTTTTTAGCTAAAAACAATTTAAATTTTACGCACAGATCAGTGTTTGTTTGTTCTTAAGATGTTATATTAAATTTAGCTCCTTGAAAGTTCTTAGAAATTGTTTCCTCGTTTTGCTCAATTTTCAGATTTTTTTTCTGTGTGCGTTTTCCTTATCTAATACTGTATTTATTTTTTCTTAAATTGAAAGTATATATCAATATTACTTACGCTATTTACGGGCAATTTCTATTTTTTTTAATTATTCAAATTTTTGGTTATCAGGATTTCAGCTAAAGCTTTGTTTAATTTGAAAAATAACTACTATAATTTGAATGGGGTAATTTTTAAAACAAAGACAATATTCAACATATTCACATGTCGGTGCTTTAAAACCTCTGTATTTTATAAACTTAAATTCTTTAAACGAAATATATCGGATCATAAAAATGTCATTTACATATATTATATTCTGAGTTTAAGTTATGGAGTAAAAATTCAATGGAATATAATATTCTTTAGCATTGGAGTATTTACAATGAAAGTTAATAGGGAGGAATTTAGTTTTTAAAATTAATTGGAAATCAATCAAAATTTATTTTCTAAGCCAACTGTCTCACATGTAGAACTCTAATTTTTCTAATTTTTTATTTTAAGTCATCAGAAAAAGATGATGAACCTCAAAGAATTTTCGTTCTTTCTGTTAAATAAGAAGTAAAAGAAAAATACTGTAAATTTCTAAATTACTTCAATTATGTTACTATTTAATTGGAAGTTTTAATTTTTGCATTTTAAGCATGTACTTTTCTTATATTTTTTATATTATACTTGCAGTGTGGCGCATAGAAATGTCCTCTTAGAATATTTTTTCAAGCATATATAACAAGCCATATTCTTTCAGAAAATTTTATTTCAGTCGATTCAGTAGTAGTATTGTAATGTTACGAAAACGACATTTGCTCAAATTGCGAATGAGTAGTGAAAAATTAAAAAAATAATAAATCGTGACGTTATTCACTGTATCGAGTAACAACAGCCTGATTATGTTCAAAATTTGACTTCATTTGGTTCAGTAGTTTCGAAGAACAACAGGGTACCTCGATTTAGCGATAGACTGACCTATAGACCGTTCGACAACAAAAAACTAAAGAATATTTATTTTGTGTTTTGTAATTAGTCCCTTCAAAAGCGCATAGATCTTTAAAAATGATATGTGCAAATACTTACTTCTATTTAGCGAGGGAAGTATAATAAATATCACAACAAGAGTTACAAAAATATCCTTTTTATTTCTAATTTATTTTCCTGCAACACATAGAAAAGGAAAAGTATTGTGATGGGGATCAAACATCGGACTCTCGGATTTTGATAAATTTATCAGTGTTAAGCATCCTTGAATACTAATTAACCATATTTTAAATGATATCTGCATCTGTGCAGTTTTTCTTTCAGGACATTTTGTCTGAGGGGAAGAGAGAAAATGAAATCTCAAAGGGGGCAAATTATCTAATATAATTTTAACTACTATATAGAAGTAATTATTATATATATATATATATATATATATATATATATATATATATATATATATATATATATATGGAAGTAATGAATATGTATAGCAAATACGTATTTAAACATTGCGAGAAAAACTTGCTCCGGCTACACAAGAAGAAAAAATTTAAAATAATGTAAATTGAATTATAACTACAAAATTTCATTCTGAAAATAGTCAATCATGAAATAAAATTGTAAAAATAATTCAAATGCTGCCACATAAGAAGTAGAAACTAGGTTAAATGCACAAAAAGTATTTTGTGAGTTTCTGAATTTATTAGCATTTGGTCCGGTAACATAAAATGTATCGGGCGACGGGGGGTGGGGTGGAGGATGTTTCGGGAAGGGGGTTCGCCCTCCCAAATGTATTTCTGAAAGAAACACCAAGTCTTTGCAATGATATCTCTATAACAAATCAATAAAATAGAATACAATTCAGTAATACTTCTTCAATCAATAAATATCAGAGATTCATTAATTTTTGGGTGAATGGGACAGAAGAAAGCCATCAATTTTTCGAACTTAAAATAAAAAATAAGATGAGCATGAAAAGTATAATGTTTAAAAATGTTACAAAAATAAATATTTAATTCAATTTTCACTGAAAAGCGAATATTATCATTTATATAGGACGCTAATATGCACCGTTTTCGAGATATTTTGCATTTTTTACTTGAAACAGGAAAAATAAAAAAATTAAATACAATCAGTATTATTAAGTTATTACAAATTTTGCAATTACTTTTAACAGGGAGTAAATGAATACCATTGGTTAGAAGTTCTCATTAAAAATTTTACTTTATCGAACAAATTAAGCGAATTAAAATATATTTGGTATACAATCAATAACTGACAGCTTCTTATTTTTTTTTAAGGCTAGAATCTTCAAATTTTCTTATTTCGATAATTAAAAAAAAATATTTTTTTAAATGATTCCATTATAATTTGTTACAAAATTATTAATTTTATATGTAATATTTCATTTTTTAAATTACCATTTACAGCACAATAAAATGTGTGTTTTGAGGTATTGCAAATTTTTGATTTAAAATAGACTTTGTTTTTGCATTATATATACTACTCACTATTGTTAAAGGAATAAATGATTTGTAGGTACTTCTAACTGGAAAGAAATGGACAACATTGTTTAGTAGTTATCATTAGTCGTTCTAGAGATATTAGAAAATTTTACTTTCCTACAGGTAGAGATACATATCTCGAAATAATGAAGCGAGTTACATAATAGAAGCATACCAAATCGGTATCAATAAAATCCTATTGATTTTCAGCCATATCTAGTTATGAGAGAAGCTTTCATTTTTGCAATTGTTTTCTAAAAACAAATAAATATAGAAACTTTGATTTTCGGCTAAATGATTTTATTCATAACAGCTTCAATGGAGGCAAATCATAAGAAATCTTTGATAAATGGGAACTCTAAATTTTAAAAAAAAATCATTTAATTCTACTGCAAAGTACAAAAAAAATTGAACTCAATTTATACAGTTAAACTTGGCAGTGTTATATATATATATATTTCATTTTCTTTCTATTCTTTCATTGGATTTTCAAATTATTTTTATTGTATATATATATATATATATATATATATAGTGTTGAATATTGGATACTTTTGATGTATGATAACGTCTTTGTCGGCGCCTGGTATGGGGACTATGTCAGCAAATCGGGTGTGACGAAAAAGAGTGAGATTTTGAAGGATTGTAGCTTGGCGTGTAATAGTCGGAGGGGGACGGCAGTGGTACCAAGTGTTAGGCCGAGGATGTACGCGTGTTGTGAGAGGTGACACGCTCAAGAGATGAATGCGATCGAATGCGAAATAAGATAAAAATGATCAAGCGATAATCAAATTGCTAAATTTTATTTCTTTTATTCTGGTGCTCAATTAACATTTCGTAATAAATAACTTTATAACTTATTAGACCACAGTTGGTAGTTTGTAGAAATAAATGAAATGTTTATGTAAGCAGTTGCTTTATTTACAAACAGCCATTTGATAAGACGTATTCTACGTTGCGGACGTATCTTCGGTACAACCCCTCAAATCTTTTTTTAACTATTTTATATTAATGGCCATTTCATAGAAAAAAAAATAGTGGCTCTATTTTTTGAGGATGTGACAAACTTTAATAGATTAAAATGCTCTACTAGACTACGCTGTTGTATTATTTATAGTATGTCCTAGAGATATCAAATGTCAGCTCTCTAGGACATAGAAAAGTATGTTGAAATGCCATCAAAGAAGTTGGAACAGACAGACACACACACATCATTCATGATTAAATAATAAAATATGTTTAATAATAAAATGTATTAATATATATGGAAAGACATGCATCAGAAAACAGATTTTTTTAATCTAAAATTGAATAGCATCATTTATATGATGCTAATATATTTCGTTGAGATATTGCACATTTTGTTTTTATTTAAAACGGAAAAAATCAAAAGATTTAATCCTACGAAAGATCCATTCACTTGAAAAACATTTGGAACAAAATTGACTAAAAACTGGCGATATAGCAGTGTTTCTCTATTCTATTGCATTTATAAAGGTTAATAGAAAATTGAATTTCAGGGAGGGGGTGGCCAAATTGCTTTCTGCTTGGGGCGGCAAAATACCTAGAGCCGGGCCTGCATATATAACAAGCCATATTCTTTCAGAAAATTTTATTTCAGTCGATTGAGTAGTAGTATTGTAATGTTACGAAAACGACATTTGCTCAAATTGCGAATGAGTAGTGAAAAATTAAAAAAATAATAAATCGTGACGTTATTCACTGTATCGAGTAACAACAGCCTGATTATGTTCAAAATTTAACTTCATTTGGTTCAGTAGTTTCGAAGAACAGCAGGGTACCTCGATTTAGCGATAGACTGACCGACAGACTGATCGACAACAAAAAACTAAAGAATATTTATTTTGTGTTTTGTAATTAGTCCCTTCAAAAGCGCATAGATCTTTAAAAATGATATGTGCAAATACTTACTTCTATTTAGCGAGGGAAGTATAATAAATATCACAACAAGAGTTACAAAAATATCCTTTTTATATCTAATTTATTTTCCTGCAACACATAGAAAAGGAAAAGTATTGTGATGGGGATCAAACATCGGACTCTCGGATTTTGATAAATTTATCAGTGTTAAGCATCCTTGAATACTAATTAACCATATTTTAAATGATATCTGCATCTGTGCAGTTTTTCTTTCAGGACATTTTGTCTGAGGGGAAGAGAGAAAATGAAATCTCAAAGGGGGCAAATTATCTAATATAATTTTAACTACTATATAGAAGTAATTATTATATATATATATATATATATATATATATATATATATATATATATATATATGGAAGTAATGAATATGTATAGCAAATACGTATTTAAACATTGCGAGAAAAACTTGCTCCGACTACACAAGAAGAAAAAATTTAAAATAATGTAAATTGAATTATAACTACAAAATTTCATTCTGAAAATAGTCAATCATGAAATAAAATTGTAAAAATAATTCAAATGCTGCCACATAAGAAGTAGAAACTAGGTTAAATGCACAAAAAGTATTTTGTGAGTTTCTGAATTTATTAGCATTTGTCCGGTAACATAAAATGTATCGGGCGACGGGGGGTGGGGTGGAGGATGTTTCGGGAAGGGGGTTCGCCCTCCCAAATGTATTTCTGAAAGAAACACCAAGTCTTTGGCAATGATATCTCTATAACAAATCAATAAAATAGAATACAATTCAGTAATACTTCTTCAATCAATAAATATCAGAGATTCATTAATTTTTGGGTGAATGGGACAGAAGAAAGCCATCAATTTTTCGAACTTAAAATAAAAAATAAGATGAGCATGAAAAGTATAATGTTTAAAAATGTTACAAAAATAAATATTTAATTCAATTTTCACTGAAAAGCTAATATTATCATTTATATAGGACGCTAATATACCATTTACAGCACAATAAAATGTGTGTTTTGAGGTATTGCAAATTTTTGATTTAAAATAGACTTTGTTTTTGCATTATATATACTACTCACTATTGTTAAAGGAATAAATGATTTGTAGGTACTTCTAACTGGAAAGAAATGGACAACATTGCTTAGTAGTTATCATTAGTCGTTCTAGAGATATTAGAAAATTTTACTTTCCTACAGGTAGAGATACATATCTCGAAATAATGAAGCGAGTTACATAATAGAAGCATACCAAATCGGTATCAATAAAATCCTATTGATTTTCAGCCATATCTAGTTATGAGAGAAGCTTTCATTTTTGCAATTGTTTTCTAAAAACGAATAAATATAGAAACTTTGATTTTCGGCTAAATGATTTTATTCATAACAGCTTCAATGGAGGCAAATCATAAGAAATCTTTGATAAATGGGAACTCTAAATTAAAAAAAAAATCATTTAATTCTACTGCAAAGTACAAAAAAAATTGAACTCAATTTATACAGTTAAACTTGGCAGTGTTATATATATATATATTTCATTTTCTTTCTATTCTTTCATTGGATTTTCAAATTATTTTTATTGTATATATATATATATATATATATAGTGTTGAATATTGGATACTTTTGATGTATGATAACGTCTTTGTCGGCGCCTTGTATGGGGACTATGTCAGCAAATCGGGTGTGACGAAAAAGAGTGAGATTTTGAAGGATTGTAGCTTGGCGTGTAATAGTCGGAGGGGGACGGCAGTGGTACCAAGTGTTAGGCCGAGGATGTACGCGTGTTGTGAAGGGTGACACGCTCAAGAGATGAATGCGATCGAATGCGAAATAAGATAAAAATGATCAAGCGATAATCAAATTGCTAAATTTTATTTCTTTTATTCTGGTGCTTAATTAACATTTCGTAATAAATAACTTTATAACTTATTAGACCACAGTTGGTAGTTTGTAGAAATAAATGAAATGTTTATGTAAGCAGTTGCTTTATTTACAAACAGCCATTTGATAAGACGTATTCTACGTTGTGGACGTATCTTCGGTACAACCCCTCAAATCTTTTTTTAACTATTTTATATTAATGGCCATTTCATAGAAAAAAAAATACTGGTTCTATTTTTTGAGGATGTGACAAACTTTAATAGATTAAAATGCTCTACTAGACTACGCTGTTGTATTATTTATAGTATGTCCTAGAGATATCAAATGTCAGCTCTCTAGGACATAGAAAAGTATGTTGAAATGCCATCAAAGAAGTTGGAACAGACAGACACACACACACATCATTCATGATTAAATAATAAAATATGTTTAATAATAAAATGTATTAATATATATGGAAAGACATGCATCAGAAAACAGATTTTTTTAATCTAAAATTGAATAGCATCATTTATATGATGCTAATATATTTCGTTGAG
The DNA here is from genome assembly GCA_951213105.1 of Amaurobius ferox. Classification (NCBI taxonomy): domain Eukaryota; kingdom Metazoa; phylum Arthropoda; class Arachnida; order Araneae; family Amaurobiidae; genus Amaurobius; species Amaurobius ferox. Next base: position 24,085,799 of record OX578149.1, read on the forward strand.
ATATTGCACATTTTGTTTTTATTTAAAACGGAAAAAATCAAAAGATTTAATCCTACGAAAGATCCATTCACTTGAAAAACATTTGGAACAAAATTGACTAAAAACTGGCGATATAGCAGTGTTTCTCTATTCTATTGCATTTATAAAGGTTAATAGAAAATTGAATTTCAGGGAGGGGGTGGCCAAATTGCTTTCTGCTTGGGGCGGCAAAATACGGGCCTGGTTTTACCTATAACATACATTGTAATAAAGCTTGATCAAACGATGATTCTTGTTGGTCAAATCTCACCTAACGATTGGCATAAGCAATTTGCCTGAACTAGGGAGCCTCGATAGCCTATCAAGACTCTAGTCTAAACAATGATGAAGGGGCTGATCCTCTTCCAAACCTTGGAATGAAACTTGGATGAACCTTGAATCAAACTATGACTCTTGTTGATAAAATCTGATAAGTCTCTTAACTGTATGTCACAGTTTTTATGCACTTAAAAAAGCGCACAATTAGTCCTCTCACCTATCAGTTGTTTTTCTTATAACTCTGGGTTTGACCAATCACATGGCCACATTGCACATAATAGAGCATGTGCACGTGACGTCACACGAAGAATTTTGCCCTTATGTTTCCAAAACAAAATACTCGTATGCTTAGCAGTATGAAAATCTTCATTATTTCTGCATTAAAAACGGCTACTATAAACATTTACAATCGTTTATCCTCTAATTTTAGTAGGATATATCTAAAACTAAATGCATCTTCTTTGAAGGATATTTTTAATTTACCGAAAAATAAAATATATACACAAATTTTTTTAAGAAAATTCGTTTTGTACCTTTCCCTTCTCACTCGCATATACACTGCAGAATTTTCTAGTAAACGTTCATCCTCAGAACGCTAGATAGTGATTACGGTAAAAATGAGTAGTAGTGTACACTTTAGCAAATGAAATCTTTAAGCGTATATTGTTACTCAAGTATTCTAAATAACTTATTTTTAGCATAAAGGTAAATTTCAATGTTTAATGGGATTAGTTTCAATTTTTATTTATCATCATCATCGGTTTACCATTACCTGCTATGTCTACCATTACTTCCTCGGGGCTTACAATGTCCCTTTACCCTCACGTTTCTACGCAGTCTACTACACAAACTGTTTATTTATGCTCGTGATCCTGCTCTATATATTTTTCTTCGGGTATAAAAGGATAGTTAACCCCTTCTCCTGAACGTTAGTGGAAAATGCTGATGCGATACCAATCGTTAGATTAGATTTGATAAGCAAGAACCATCGTTTGATCAATACTCACTTAAGTTATAGGGGAAAGCTGCTAGTGTGTGTGGGGGTATGAATGTGCGTGTTTTAAAGTGCATGAAAACACATAAAAAAATGAAACGTTCTGTTAGAGAATCGTTAGATAAGTTTTGATCAAGTCTCCTTCCAAAAATGAGGCCAGCACCCCTCAACACCGTTTTTACAAATTGCTTATATCAATAGTTAAGAGTCGTCAGATTTGGTTTAATCAATAAAAATCATTGTTTGATCAAGACTCATTGAAACATTGTGGGGGAAACAGGAAAGGAACCAGGCCCCGCCCATCATCATTGTTTTGGCAAATTGCTTATGCCAATCGTTAGATCAGAAAATCAACAAAACTATAGTTTGATCAAGTCTCGTTTTAACGTCATGAGGGAAACAGAAAGGGGATCAGCCCCTCATCATTACTTTGATAAATTGCTGATGACAATCGTTAGATCAGATTGATCAACAAGAAGCATTGTTTGATCAAGTCCCATTCTAACTTTATACGAGGAACCAGAAAAAGGTTCAGCCCCACATCATTGTTTTGATAAAATTGCTTATGCCAATCGTTAGAGAATGCTTAGATCAGGTTTAATCAACAAAAACCATTGTTTGATCAAGTATTGTTCCAACGTTATGGGGCAACAAAAAAGGGATAGCCCACCTCATCATTATGTTGACTCATTGCTTATGCCAATAGTTAGAGAATCGTTAGTTGTTTGATCAAGTCTCATTTTAACGTTATAGTGTAAACGAAAAGATGGTCAGCTCTCCTCATTCTTATTTTAACGAATTTCTAATGTCAATCGTTAGATCAGAGCTGATCAATAATACCATCGTTTGATCAAGTGTTATACCAACATTATGGTGAAACAGAAAAGGAGCTGTAGTGCCTGCAGATTGTGCAACCACAAGGAAAGTAGCGCTCTCTCAGTAATTGAAGTGAGAGAAGAGCAGGAGAAGCGTGGTAGGCAGGAACGAGACTGCTAGGGAATAGTAAGAACGTCCCGTTGATGTTACATTTGCTTAATAATTTTCCATGTAAATAGTAACGCTTAGTTATTTTTATAGTAGATATATATTAAATATCACCAAGGAATTAAAAAAATTGATGTGAGAGGCACATGACTTTCCTTATATAATGCAATGAATTTACTACTTTTACAGTAAAAAAATCTGATGTGGGCAGCACATGACTTTTCCTGAAGACTCAAATTCATTTTTTCTTTATTTCTTCAATAATTCATTAAATTGAGTTTAATTGCACAAAATAACACTAAATTTGCATTTTTAATTCAATTTCTGTTTTTATTTGGTAATTGGACATTTTTTCAAAAGTGGCATAACTAAATGCGAAAAATCTCAAATATCCCGAGAACGGTTAGTCCTAGAGTAATAAAGTTGTTCTTATTCTTTTCCTCATCAAAAATAACGTATAAAACAAAGATTTAATTGATATATTTGAATATACGTAGCTTTTTTTAGATTTTACGATTTTTGAGGGCCATTTCGTAAAAAAAGGCAGGTTGTTCTTTCCGAATGATACTAAAATCTAATCAGCACCAGAGTACCCCACAAGTAACTTATCTACCAAATTTTGTGAAATTTGGTCAATTAGTATTTTAGCTAGTGTGGATACATGACATTTTTACGGGCCATTTCGCAAAAAGAAGCGGGTTCTGTTTTTACAAATCGTACCAAAAACTAATCAGCATCGGGGTCATACCCAAGTGACTTACCTACAAAATTTTATAAAATTCAGTTCAAGCTAGTGTTCCAAATTTTATATCAATCGTTTTCTAAGGAAAAATTACATGAAATTACAAAAAAAAGTCTATTTGCGTAACTTTATTAAAGGTTTTGATTTTTTTAATGATTTTTTCAAAATTTCACTCGAAAATTTAGGGAAGTTCTGAACATTCGATTGTGTTTAAAAAGAATAGGCTTCCAATATTCACGGATTGTAATTTTTGTACCAAATTTGATTCGAATCGCTCCATTCGTTCGTGAGATATCGTCTCCACAGCCTCACTGACACACATATACTTTCACACAGACATCACCTCAAAAATGTTCGATTCGTGATCAGAGATGCTTGAAACGTGCTCTCCCGTCGAAAACTCGAATTCGAATTTTCGACCCGGTCACAATACTTTCCTTATACATTATACTATGTACATAAGGAAAGTAATAATGTATAAGATCGGTACTGTGTTTCTAACGTTTAATTTGGCGATTTTCCGGATGTCAACATATAAAACTATTTCCAATTAACCCAATTAACTTATATTTAGCGCAACTCTAAATAAACAATTATCAATATTGATATCATCCTTAATCAGCGATATAGTACATATGTATATTAAAATATTTTAATAATTAATTCATCAATTAAGCGTCACTTTCATTAATTTAGCGTCAGTTTTGCAATTTTGAAGATATTTTCGTCAATTTGGGAAGAAATATCGCTAAGTTGACGGTACTTTGCTAGATTATTTGCCAAGTTCGCCAAATGCATCACCAAGTGTTACAGACAAACGGAGAGATGAGCATTTCTTATATACTAGAAGATATGTCTTTCATATGACGGAATCAGAATTTGCGAGACATTATCCCCCATATCTTCCCATTTGACGTCATTTTTTATCTATTTGGCAACATTTAAAATAGTCGCCAAGTTGGCGACGTCCTGCTAAATTTCTCACCAAGCGTTACAGACAGAAGGCATCCCTGAACACGAATCAAGCGTTTTTGAGGTGATGTGTGTGTGTGTGTGTGTGTAAGTACGTGTGTGTGTGTGTCAGTGAGTCTGTGGAGACGATATCTCACGAACGAATGGATCGATTCGAATGAAATTTGGTAGAAAAATTACTATCCCTGAATACTGGAAGCCTATTGTTTTTAAATGCAATCAAATATTCAAAACCCACCTAAATTTTCGAGTGAAATTTTGAAAAAATCATTAAAAATAAAAATAATTAATAAAGTTACGCAAATAGTCATTTCTTATGTAATTTTTGATAGGAAAACGATTGACTATTATGAAATATGTTCATTTTTCATATGTAATATCATGTGATAAATTTAGTAACATCATTCTGGTGGATCTAGCTCATTCCATTCATGAGGGAAGATACTTTGGGTAATATTTTTCTATTTGGTCGCAATAGTCATTTATCTACTGTAAGAATAACTTATTTCTCTGTCCATAAGGCTTGGCGAAATTTTGGTGACGAATTTGGTGGAAAACTTGGCGACTTTTTTCAATGTTGCCAAATTAACGAAAATGTCTCCAAATTGATAAAATTAGCACTAAAATCCATGAAAATGACGACCCAATTGATGAAAATTCAATATTTTGGAAATAATATAAGAATCTATTATAAGAACAACCTATTTTTCCGTCCATAACGTTTGGCAAAATTTTGGTGACGAATTAGTCGGAATATCTCCAACTTTCTGACTTTTCAAATGTTTACCAAATTGACGAAAATGTCACTCAATTGATAAAAATTCGTCAAATTGATGAAACTGAAGCTGAATCAATGAAATGACGACTAATTGATGAAAGTTCAATATCATGGAAAGAACATAAGAATAGACTATAAGAATAACCCATTTCTCCGTCCGTCTATCCGTAACGCTTGGCTAGAAATTTGGCGGGACGTCGCCAACTTGGCTACTTTTTTAAATGTTGCTGAAGTTACAAAAATGTCGCCAAATTGATAAAAATGACGCTAAATGGGACGTTAGGTTTCGCGATTTCTGATTTCCGTCTATATGACGGGCTTACCTTCTAGTATATAAGAAATGCTCGCCTTTCCGTTTATTTGTAACACTTGGTAATGCATTTGGCGAACTTGGCGAATTATCTAGGGAAGCATTGTCAACTTGGCGATATTTCGACCCAGATTGACGAAAATATCGTCAAAATTGCAAAAATGAAGCTAAATTAATGAAAATGACGCCTAATTGGTGAATTAATTATTAAAATATTTTAATATATGGAATATATCGATAATTGATCATGCTATCCATATTAACACTTGTTTATTTAGAGTGGCGCGTAATATAAATTAATTGGGCATTTTGAAATAGTTTTACATTTCGTCATCCGGAAAATTACCAAATGCACAATTCAACGTTAAAAACAAATTACTGTGGATCTTATACATTATTACTTTCCCTGCAATACATGGTAATGTATAGGAAAAGTATTGGAATCATATCGAAAATCGCAACTCGAGTTTTCGACGGATCTACACGTTTCGAGACCTCTAGAATACGAAAAAACTATTTTTAGCGTGACGTCTGTGTGTGTGTCTGTGCAGATTTTGCATCCACTCTAACTAAAAAAGTAATTGACCGAATTTCATAAAATTTGGTAGGTAAGTCACTTGTGGGCGAATCTGGTTCTGATTAATTTCGGGTTCGACTCGGGATAAAAGAACCCGCCTTTTTTTACGAAATGGCCCGCAAAAGTTTGTATCCACTCTAACTGAAAAACTAATGGACCGAATTTCACAAAATTCAGTAGATGAGTCACTTGTGGGTCACCCTGGTGCTGATTAGATTTTGGTACGATTCGGAAAAAAATAACCCGCCTTTTTTTGTAAAATGGCCCGCAAAAATCGTCAAATCTAAACTAAAGAACTACGTATGCTCAAATATATCCATTAAATGCTTGTTTAATACGTAATTTTTAACGAAGAAAGGAATAAGACCAACCCCATTACACTAGGACTAGCCGTTCTCGAGATATTTTAGTTTTTCGTATTTTCTCTACGCCACCTTTGAAAATAAGACCGGTTACCGAATGAGAAAGAAAATTGAATTAAAAGTGAAATAAATTTAATTAAAATAAAGAGAATGTGGATATAAGTCTGCAGGGAAAGTCATGTGCTGCCCACATCAGATTTCTTTTACTGTAAAAGGAGTAAATTCATTGCATTATATAAAGAAAGTCATGAGCTGCCCAGATCAGATTTTTTTGGAAAGAACCACGGACAAATGGGTTATTCTCATAGAAGAATCGACTATAAGAATAACTCATTTCTCCATCCGTTCGTCCATAATGCTTGGCGAAAAACGTTGCGGGATGTCACCAACTTAGCGAATTTTTAAATGTTGCCAAATTGATGAAAATATCGCCAAACTGATAAAAATGTCCCCAAACTGATAAAATGCCACCAAATTGATAAAAATAACGCTGAATGGGAAGTAATGTTTTGCAAATCTTTAATTCTGTCATATGACGGGCATACTTTCTAATATATTAAAAATGTTCTCTCTGTTTGTAGCACTTAGCGATACATTTGACGAACTTGGTAAATAATCTAGTGACAAAAATATTGTTAAATCACACCAAGTTAATGGAAATGATGCTTAATTGATTAATTTATTATTAAAATACTCGTATTTTGATATATGGTCTATATTGCTTAGTTAGCTTATTGAGGATGCAATCAATATTGATAATTGTTAATTTAGATTTGGGAGGGCTTGCCAACTAAACACGAATCCCCCAAAGCGAGGGAGGAGTACAGAAATGGTTAGAAGTCTGTAACTGAAAAAGGAGAACAGTAAAAAACTATGCTGGACGGCTCCGCTTAGTGCGGAAGAAAATATCACGCACGGAACGCCCAGGTAACGACCGAGAGCGACGATTTTTCACACTTCTCAGACCTCTGTGGAATTTAAGAGATACATTTTGGACATATTCTAAAAGTGGCTGAATTTTGAGGTCTTTATGCAGGACTTCTAACTGGACGGAAGATTAGCACCGTTGATCAGATATGTGTATTTTTAGCACGCACAAATAAAGCTGGATATACAACTGGGATAACTTTAAAAGCATGAGGGTTTCCAGAGCTGTGGCAAATGGCACTCGACTTATTGTCGTTCATAGCCAAAAAGGTCGTGTAAGTATCGTATGTTTTCTAAGTACCGTATATATTCGCGCATAAGTCGACCCCCCTACTTTCAGAGAAAAAAATCCAAAACTCGCGTATAAGTCTATCCCAAAACGAAAAAAAAAAAAATTCAATAAATTATTCAAAAACACTTAAAAACGAAGAAATATATATATATATAATAATAAAATTTTTTTTTTTTTTTAATAAAAACTTCATCGGAACCCTTGAAAGTCCTATTCCAAACAAGTAGGCCCATGACATATGAGTGCGGTCTCCCGTCCGTTTTGGGAACGCCCGTTCTCCTGTGACAAGCTCGAGGTATTTTTTTACTTCCAGCAAGCAGCGTCCTCAAAACGGACGGGAAACCGCGCATCCCTGTCTCTCAAGCGTCCCAAGAACTAAGGCTTTAGCTATATCTTCAATTTTCCACTGTGTTTGTTCTTTTGTCGTTATTTAAAATTCTTAATATCTGACCTGATGCGAAATATTTAGAAAGGACTTTTGCAATTTCACTTTGAATTTTTTCATCATCTTTCTTCTTTAAATTGCCACTCTGTGCTTCAAAACAATTTAATTTTGTTTTTATTCTCTCATTGTCTTCTCGCATTTTTCAGTTAGGTATTTGATTTTTTCTTCATCATCGAATACTTTTCTTTTTAAAGAATTTATTTCAAATAATAATTACTGATTTTCAAAATATAAATTTTGGCTTTCTATTTCATTTATATCACTTGACTGAAAAACCACAAACATATTCTCAAAAATATTTGAAGTCTGTTCTACATCTTGAGCATTTAGCAAAACATTCATTGTCTTCTTCTCACATCTGTTATGATGTTGAAGTTTACGATCCGCATTTTGAAGAAATCTGTGAAATGATACATATTTGCTTGAATTGCCGTTTTTGCAAAGAGCTACAGCACTATAAACTATAACAAAATCCAAAACAGCTATGTAATCAAACTAATATCCGTGCGCTACATCTATTCCCCACGCTTCGGAAGAGACCAGTGACGTCAGTAATTCCTAGAACTCTGGACAGGAGTAGGTTGCCAGATACGAATGGCCTACCTCTCTTACTTCCATTTACCTTTCCCAGTCCCCAAGGGTATAGTTAGGTTCCCCCCTTTTGGGGGTTGGGCAAAGGGTCAATCACCCTTTCCTGTGAAAAGACTTCGATTACGGAAACCGAAAGCTTGAATAAACTACTCATCGGAGACTGGTCGAGCTGGTGTTCGGACGCGTTCGTGCTAGCTCCTGAGACTATTGCACGTGGTGACTTTTAGTGCTAGCCTGGGTATAATTGTACCAAGTTTTGATAGAATATATCGGATTAAGCTAATCAAGATGTTTTCGCCGGAGGAAAAAGAGAAATTACTGCTTATTAGAGATTTGGAAAAACAGAGGAGGAGGTACAGGAGAAACTAGAGGAATATAATTGGATTTCAAAGGAAAGTGTACAAACTGAGGGACGACAGGAGATAGCCGAGATGCCTAGGCCTAAAGACAAGAAAGCCAACGACAGTAAGGAGATACCCCAAGACAAAGAGGAGGACGTGAAAGGCAGATAGACCAAGAGTAAGGAAAAAAATCTATTCGAAAGGCACAGGAAGGACAAGGAAAAAGAGACTCTCAGCTGGGCATATGCCATGGAGATCGATGAGGAGGAAAAGAAAAGACTTGGACGGAGCAGCACGTGCTGAGAAGCTGGTGCGACAGGCGCACAAGACTCCTGAGTACTTCACATCCTTCCCTGCCAGATACGAAGCAAGCGTGGGATATATCCGAGACACCCAAAAATGAAGCCTTCGATATCCACAGACACTGTGAGATCTATGACTGGGTCAAGAGACACCTGGATGCCGAAATCGCCATCGAGGAAGCCGAGGGCATCGACAAGGCGGCACTCATCAAAGAGATATTGGTAAGCATAACTTCTGATGCTATCTTGCTAGCGGATACCCCTACCCTTGAGAACCTCTTGGTTAGGAAATCCTATCAGGCTACGGCTTATGTCATCAAAACATGGAATAGCTTATCTGAGGATTTTTTGTATAGTCAATACAAAACCAAAATCGCGAAATCTTTCAAACTAAATTTTGAGCTCCCGCGCAATAAGCGCAGGAAGCCAAATGACGAGATTGCGGCTGCTGAGTTAGCTGAGGCCATGCCACGAGAGGCTGCATCTAGTAAGGACTTCCCTCTACTTAAAAATAAATTCATGCCGCTTGATAATCAGTAAAAATAGTGACCCAAAACCTAATCCCAAAATTTCTTCCTTCTATGTTGACTCCTCGAGAAATTGGGGAGCTCTCATAGAAGAATTAAACAAAACTTTAGGCACTAAAATTGAAGGACTGCTGATGGGGAGCGTGATTAGGTTCTCTCTGGATCCGGAGCGTACAAACTCACAGGACAGGAGCATACAAACTCACCTGACTCAGAATAAAATCCTTTTAGCTCCATATGCTTAAAAAACGAAAGACCAAAAAAAGTAGTGATAAAAGGGCTGCCAACCAACACTAGCATAAACTCTATTAAAGAGGCTATATCCCGTGAAGGATTCAGGATTGTTAGGATTTCACAGCTTAGAAATCGTCGTGATAGGTCACCTCTCCCCATCTTCTTGGTCTGCCTAGAGCCGGCTCAGGGGTGGGAGAAAATTTACAACCTCACCTCCATTCTCTACATGAGAATCGTAGTGCAAGCCTTCAAATCAAAAGGAGTAAAAATTTGTTACAATTGTCAAAATTATAACCATTCTTCGGATAATTGCTCGCTTTCCGCCAGGTGTTTAAAATGCGGAGAAAACTATCAAACTCGCGAATGCCTTAAACCTAGGGACCTTCCGGCAAAGTGTACTAATTGTGGTGGGGCCCTCATCCCGCCAACTTTAAGCTCTGCCCCAAAAACCCCTGGAACCGTAACAAGTTCCAGGAACTTAAAACCAAACCCCAAAACCTTCGTACCAATAGATAAGATAATTCAAACCTGAGCATGGAAAACTTTCCACAGCTCCCTAAATCACAAAACCTCGAAATTGTTACAGACAACGTGGCGATGGCGCGTGCCGAGACAAGAACACTAAGTTCTGAAGAGCACGTGGCCCACACGCACTCAGATGCCCCAAAATCTTCAAATCAAACTCCTAACTTCTTTCTAGAATTCATTAAATTCTTTAAAGAAATACAAGATTATTTCAATATAATATCAGTGATGTCAGGAACTTCTTAAATCAAATCACCAAAATAATTAAAGCAGACGTAGACCCGATGCAAAAGACCTTTGACATAATCACACTAATTGCAGATCAAAAAACCTCAAACTTTCCCCATAACTTAAACTAACTCTGCCTTGCAAGATAATTTTTCAGGTTTGTGCTCCAGTTCTCTTGACCAACAGGAAAAACAGATGCTGTTGCTCCGCCCACTGTGGGTGGTCCCTATGGACTCTATCTACACACCTGCAATCCAGCCAACTGATGTCAAAGCTTCAAGATACTCAACGCACACATCGAAGATACGGCACAACCTGCCAGGCGCTTCATAAATGACGAAACAACGCTGTAGAATAAACTACTTCTGGCTGATGGTGTTGCGACTTGCGAAACACCAGATGACGGCTATCTTGCATGGATTGAGGAGTCTCCATTTATGACGTACCAGGGGGAAAGCCTTAGGGAGCCTCTAGCGCTGAAGGAGTCGCTTCCAAAGCCTAAACACATATTAAAGATAGGAACATGGAATGTGAGAACATTATACCAAATAGAAAAGACAAGACAGGTTACCAACGAGATGGACAAGTATAGGCTGGACATATTGGGAGTCAGCGAGGTAAGATGGACTGGATTCGGGAAAATGAAAACAAGTGACAGCAAGACTATACTTTATTCTGGAATGGAGGACAAGCACAAAAGAGGAGTTGCCCTCATTTTGAGTGAAAAGGCTGTGAAAAGTCTTATGGAGTGGGGACCCATCAGTGACAGGATTGTAAGAGCAAGATTTTTTCAAAGTTTATCAAAATGACTATCATTCAAGTGTATGCTCCTACTAATGAAGCTGACTACGAAGTGAAAGAATATTTTCATGATATACTCCAAAAAGTGCTGGATAGGGTTCCCAAGCATGACCTTTTACTAGTTATTGGAGATCTTAATGCCAAGGTTGGGTCCAGAATTTGTAAGGAAGAAAAGTCCATAAACAATGAAGCTTATGGTGATAGAAATGAAAATGGAGAACTATATGTTTCATTCTGTGAATTAAACAACTTAATGATTGGAGGCACCAAGTTCAAGCGTAAAAATATACATAAGTTAACTTGGACATCGCCAGATGGAAAAACAAGAAATCAAATAGACCATATTGCAATTAATGGAAAATTTACCAGATCTATGATGGATGTTAGAATTAAGAGAGGGCAGATGTTGTCCCTGACCATCACCTTGTAGTGATTGTATTGTCACCTTGTAGTGTAGTATTTGAAGTTAAAACTGCTTAAATGCAAAAAGAACAGTAAAAATACTAGACCAGTTGGGTACGATATTGCTAAATTAAAGGATAAGAAGATTTATGAGAAATTCAATATTGAATTGAAGAACAGATTCTCTGCCTTGAGAATAATGAAGTAATCTTGGAGGATGTGGAAGAGCAGTGGAGTCAACTACAGACCATTAAACAGCAGAAAATACTATAGGGGGAAAAAAGAAAAGAGAAAGAATAAAGAATGGATCACTAGAGAAACATGGAAACTTATTGAGCATAGAAGGAAAATAAAGAGCATTCTTGACAGTACTAGATCTGAAAGCTTATATCAAGTTTACAAAGAAAGATACAGAGGCAGATAAGAATATCAAAAGAAGCTCTAAAAAGGACAAAAATAAATACTATGATGATCTAGCTAGTGAAGCACAAAATGCTGCTAAAACTGGACGGACAAGAATTGTTTACCAAATAATCAAATAAGTGGTGAAGTTAAAAAACATGAATGTGGAGTCAAAGATGGGAATGGTAGACTGTTATCTGTTGAAGCGGAGGTTGAGCAAAGATGGCGAGAACATTTTGAAAAAACACTAAATGCTTACAACATCGACACTAATGAACAGTCAGTGGTCACATTTAATGTGCCACCTACCTTAAACATTTCTACAGAGGAAATCTCGTTGATCGAGATTAAAAATGCTTTGAAGGCCTTAAAATCCAATAAAGCCTATGGAAATGATATGATAGCTGCAGAAATGCTTAAAGTTAATGTTGAAGAGACAGCTAAATATTTGAAAAATCTGTTTAACCTTATCTGGAAAACTGAGAAAGTACCAGAAAAATGAAAAGAAGCAACAATAATTAAAATACCTAAGAAAGGAGATCTTTCTTCCTGTGAAAACTGGAGAGGTATCACTTTAATGTCTATTCCAGCCAAAGTTTTTGGAAGAGTCATGGTCAACAGATTAAAGAATGAAATTGAGAAGGTTTTGAGAGAGAAACAAGCAGGATTTCGAAGTGGAGCTGGAACCACTCAACATATTTTTACTTTGAGAAACATCATTGAGCAAAGCATTGAACTTAATGCACCTTTATATTTAAATTTCATTGATTTTAGAAAAGCATTTGATAACATTGACAGAGATATGTTGTAGAAGATACTTGATAGTTATGGAATCCTACAAAAAATATTAACATTATTAGAGAGCTATATCGAAACAGCAGTTGCTGTGTTGAAGTAAATGGAAAACTGACAGAGCCCTTCCAAATTAAATCAGGTGTAAAGCAAGGATGTGTGATGTCAGGTTTATTATTTAATATAGTCGTTGACTGGATCATGAAAAACACCATCAAAGACAAGTGAAGAAGCATTAAGTGGAAATTTACATCAGTTTTAGAGGATTTGGATTTTGCAGATGACATTGTTCTTTTGACCTCTAGATTTTGTGATCTACAACAGAAAAGTAATGGCCTTAACAAGTTTGCTAAAACTACTGGTCTACAAATCAATAAAAGTAAAACAAAATTCTTAAGAATTAATGAAAAAACTTCTGAAAATGTAAAATTAGATGATGAATCTATTGAAGATGTAAATAGCTTCGCGTACCTTGGTGTACTGGTGAAAAAGGAGGGTGGAACAGATGAAGAAATCAAAATAAGAATTGCAAAAGCTCAGAATTGTTTTAGAAAACTAAATAAAATATGGAGACTACTAACATTAATTTAAAAACCAAAATCAACCTTTTTAATTCATAAGTGAAAAGCGTTTTACTATATGGAGCCGAAACATGGAAATTAACAAGGGGCCAATGCAACAAGTTTTTTTTTTTTTTTTCAAATGGCCAGGCACTTTGACCTTCGTCATTCGCCTTTATTATAGCGGCCAGAGTGTGAACCATTTAGCCGTCCATTGACGTTGCCCCAGGCGCACCAGAGGGGGGGGGGGATCACATTGCGCCCACAACACAAACATCCATGCCTTACGTGGGGCTCGAACCCACAACGTGGCGGTTGAGCGATTTCTACGGAAACGCTTGCCTTGACCACTCGACAACCACGTCGGCCCAATGCAACAAGTTAAATGCCTGGCAGACTAAATGTCTGAGGAAATTTTTGAGAGTATTTTGGCCGTTTGTTATTACTAACACTGAACTCTACAGGAGTACTGGACAAGAAGAAATTGAGATAGAGATAAAAAACGTAGATGGAAATGGACTGGACATGTCTTGAGAATGCCGTAGTATAACATCCCTGCTATGGCACTTACTTGGGCGCCTGAAGGAAAAAGATCTCGGGGTCGACCCAAGCTTACTTGGAGGAGACTGGTGGAGCTGGACTGAAATTTGATGGGATGGGCGAGCTGGTCAGAAGCAAGGAATGCGGCACAGGATCGACCAGGGTGGCGGCGCAAGCTGAAGGCCTTATGTGCCACTAGGCACGATGAGTTATGATGATGATGATATACGTAATAATAACGTATGTGAATATACGTAATAGTAACGTATAAGGATCAGTGACGATCCGACGTAATTTTCGTGGGGAGTACGTCTGAATATTGCAGACTGCAAATTGAAATTTTCCAACTCATTTTGCTAATAATTAGTATTAAACTAATTATAATAAACTAATACATAAAAAATAGGAAAAATTCATTATATCCTCAAATTCGTTATAAGGACACGAACGGATAGATAGGCACGGTGTTTGTCCCCCTCCCAAATTTTGACCCATTCGTTTCGGGCAGTGGCTGCCAACACATTTTTTAAAAGGAAGAGCCTAACATTCAACTTTGTTTCCCTTACAGCTAATGTTATTTTTTAATAGGCCTTCCAATTGGTTGCTCAAGTCCTAGGATGAGTCGGACGGTCTGGGTCTTCAACACACACACACCTGTTCTATGTCTTAGGATGAGCCGGACGGTATGGGCTTTCGACACACACACACACACACACACACTTTGCACGCTGCCACAACTGCCGCCGTGTTCATGCGGAGTACGATCACGTTAATCATGTGGGTCCGTAAGTCCTTTCGAGAGGTTGGTGGTAAGGGAAGGGGGGTACGGTCCCTGTGGATGCCTCCCCCACTGGGTTCCGGTCTAAATTGGTTGGCACTTCCCGGCCGTCCAAAGAGTTACCGTTTACCTTTTTGGTAGGTCGGATGGCCTGGGTCTCAACAACAACAACACACACGTCAACGGCCCTACCGTGCTGAAAACACAGGTTCTCGTTAAATCACCGAAGTCAAACAGCATCGGGCGCGGTTAGTTCTTGGGTGGGTGACCATCTGGGAACACCGCGTGCTGTTGGCATATTTCGGACGCGGTAGCCCGGTGGTTTGCGCGTTGGATTTGCACGCTGCCACAATTGCCGCCGTGTTCATGCGGAGTACGATCACGTTAAACATGTGGGTCCGTAAGTCCTTCCGTGAGGTTGGTGGCAGGGGAAGGAGGGTATGGTCCCTGTGGATGCCTCCCCCACTGGGTTCCGGTCTAAATTGGGTGGCACTTCCCGGCCGTCCAAACGGTTACCTTACACCTTTATAGGATGTTGGATGGTCTGGGTCTCAACAACAACACACACACACACATATATATATGTGATGCAGAAATTTTAAGCTTTCTCCAATAACGCGCCCTTTTCTTTCATAATTATTATTACAAATTATTTCATGTCCAGCACGTATTGCAACTATATTAAATTATATCCCACGCCATTAATATTAACAAAGTCTGCCAGCACTTCCTCTTTTCCTCGACCATACCATATAGGGTCATTAATCTTAACCTCTGCGTAAATTTTCTCATATGAAACTGCTTCCCCATCACATTTTTAAAGCATAAAGATCGCGAGGGCAGCATGAGCCCCATATCGTCATATCTCTCCCCATCTGCGATGTAACTGTACATTGTGTGAACCAACACAGACTGCATTAAGATTTCTTGAAAACTGGTCTTTTACGAGGAGCGCGGCCTTATGTAACTAATCATGATTTCCTAGTGTCATATAATAGAGTAGATTTTTGGTAACTTGAAAAGTCCCTTCACTGGACTATTGTAGCTGCCATTACACACACACGCACACAAACACACACACACACACACACACATATATATATATATATATATATATATATATATATATAATAAAAATATAGGAAATTTCAATGATAGATTAGAGATAAGTTGTAACTCATATAACCATAACTTAAAATATAAGATAACTACGTAAAAAGATGTAAAAATATAGAGATCCCAAATATTGATTTTCTGCTCCGTTTGTATCTGAACATCAAAATAAACATTCTACTGAGAGATACAGTGAAACTAAGAAATCCGTAAAAATAGGAAATTCTTTATTACCAGTTAGTTGGCCGCATTTGCCCATTCCTTCCTGTTCACAGGGGCGTCCCGTGAGCCAAGCAATCCATGCGACTGCTTAGAACCTCATGTTTGGAGAGGGCCTCAAAATTAGAAAAGATATATATATATATTTTTTATCCTACGCATTTCTTAACTTTTGTTTGGAGCTAATTATTTCATCGCAGCATCTTACCACTCATTAGTCTCTCCTACGTTTTCTTTTATTATTTTGTATTATTCTGAAATTTAACTTCAGTCATTCAGATTTAGTTAGTTGCAATCTGAATAAGGTGTGAAGCTGGCAAGGCGCAATAAGTAGCACATTTTATTACTTTTAGTCTATATAATTTTGTGTATTTTGTGGCTGCTGAAGCCCCATAGTGCCTACTAGGCCCCGATCTAAAAGCTTTTGCCTAATCTGTATTCCTTCTTCGCCCTGTCTAAACTATAATTATAGGCCTTCTAGAAGGTCAATTATCAAAATTATGGCTATTACCATTGCCGAACAGTGGCGTAGTTAGAATTTTAGGGCCCATGCGCGATGTTTTCCTTTTTAATATGAGCCCCCCCCCCCCCTCACACACACATACATTACATTTTAAATTCGGTGAAAGTGTTCCGTATAGCGATAGAACTCTGGACATGGACATGTTTTCAAAGTGTTCTAAACTTTAGGGCCCCAAAGTATCTGTTTTTTATCGCAATATATCATTACATAAATGTGTATTTATGCTACCATTGAAAGGGGCCATAGAAAAGAAAACCTTTAACTATGGTCCAACAAAATAATAAAATGCCGTAAATAACTATATCTAATTTATTGCCGGATTTCCAGAACATGTCCACAGGACATTTGAGTTCTAGGGCGGGCTTCATAATGCCTATAGCTTATCAAAATTGTATGTGTTGTGCTCATCTGCTGGAGCAGGCTATTAAAATAGATTTCTCAAGTCTCGGATTTTTTACGTCATCGTATAATGTGTGCCACTCATATTTGTAGGCCATGTATGACTGATATATAATGCCCAAGGCCGCCGACAGGGGGACAAAAAGATGCATTGCATAGGGGCCCGGACCGCATAAGCAGTTTATAAAAAATGGCCAATAACTCGTAACATAAGGAATAATAGGGGTCCCAGCAATTTACTGCATAAGGACTAAAAATTCTGTTAGCGATATTGTTAGTGCTTAAAGAAATAAAACATTAATAACTACATTAAGTCAGTTTATGGTTGCAAGAATCTCATGAGATGTTGTAGGTGTAAAAAGCTTTCAATGTATTTAGAATTTCCTGACATATTTATTAAAAATCTACTTGACTAGGTATAAACATTTCAGACTAGTACACGAGCTGAATAAGACAGGTTTACAGAATGATAAAAATGTGTTACTGAAAATTCTGCTGTCCTAATGACTGTGCCTTGACAAAAAGAGAGGTCTCAAAATGACGGTTTTCATGCAACAAATATTACTATGTTTTATTGAGAATTAAAATTAAGCCTTTGAATTGTATTAAGTATTAAATTTTCAAATGGTTAAAACAACTCCGATAGGCCTCTTAAAAGGAAAACTGTTATGGGGGTTTCCCTTTATGTTCGAGATTCCAGCACTATTTCTTTTAGCTACCTTACCTTGCTATGCTCCTGAAGTCAGATTACTTATAAAGTTTTGTCTACATCGTACAATTTCGGAACAAAGATTGCCAGCGGTTTCTTTGTAAAACAGTCGTTTACGCCCTTTTGTTATAACGAAGTCGTTTGATGCGGATTTTCGAACAGGGGTGTTTAGAGTAATTTGGGTTAAATGATTTCTTAGAGAGAAAGAATTTTGATCAGTGAAATCTTTCACCTGACAATTGCGACTCATGGACAGAGGTGAATTTATTATGAAGATAATAAAACTAAAGCTTCAAGGCCTAAAATAAAAATCTGTTGTAGGCACACATGACTTTCCCTGCAGACTCTATTCACGTTCACTTTATTTCTTCAATAATTCGTTATATTGAGTTTAATTGCGCAAAATAACACCCATAATTATTTAAAATGACACTGAATTTGCATTTTTAATTCAATTTTCGTTTTCATTTGGTAATTGGACTTATTTTCAAAAGTAGCGTAGCGAAAATGCGAAAAACTAAAATATCTCGAGAACGGCTAGTCCTAATGTAATGGGATTGATCGTATTGTTTTCATTGTTAAAAATTACATTCAAAACAAGCATTTAGTTGATATATTTCAGCATACATAGTTTTTCATTTTATATTTTGACGATTTTTGTGGGCCATTTCGAAAAAACAGACAGGTTAATTTTTCCCGAATCCTACCAAAATTTAATCAGCACCATTATATCCCACAAGTGACTTATCTACCGAATTTGGTAAAACTTGATTTATTAGTTTTTCAGCTAGAGTGACAATTTTTGCCGGCCATTTCGCAATAAAAGGCGGGTTCTTTTATCCCGAATCGAACCCAAAACGAATCTGCACCAGGGTCACACGCAAGTGACTTACCTATTCATTTCGCTCGTAAATAATTTCAATTTCTTTCTTCCGTGCCCACTGTCACACAATCATTCTCAGCGATACCGTCGTCATAACAAACTGAATCAATTTCTTGATGAAGGGCGTTGATAGCCGTCCTTAAAGCGCGCGAAAAATGCTACATAAGCTTGTGATTTGGCTAGATAGGCTTAAAACAACTGTATACTGAATAATTTGCATTAAAATTAAAAGAGATGACTTTAAACTAAAAGGAATTCATTGTAAAGAATTTGCCTATAGTAACGGATTTACTGTCTTAGCGACGAGTTTTAGAGACGCCATACTGTATTTTTAACAAATTAAAGGATTTTGACACTTTATCCATTGACCGAGACTCTAAGCAAGTGCTTAGTCCACTAAAAGTGAAAGGAAAGGAGGTAAGTGTTTAATACTCATTGAATAATACAATGTACATATAAACAAAGTATTGCAACAGGTTCAAAACTTCTTCTCTTGGAATAGATGGATTTACACATTGAGCATATTTTTTCTTCAATTATGTCCATGTGTCTGCCTGTTTGGCAGGGTATCGTTTTAACAAATCGATCCATTTAAATGAAATTTTGTATGATTATTTATTTCAATGTGTAAACTTAAAAGGGTCTTATTTCAGGGAGATTGATTGTACCACAGAGAAGACCTTAACTTTTCAAATATAATATTTTACGATTTGAGAATAGCATAAGAAATTAACCATCTTAAAAATGCTAAATAAAAGTTATTTTATATGCTAATTTTTATTTAAAAAGGAATGGCATTCCCATAGGTTGCTAACTTGCATTCTTGCCATTATATTATACTTATTTTTACTTTCTCATATGTAGTACTGAGAAAGTATTGTTTTCATGAAATTTTTCGATTTTGAGATATATGCTTTAGGACGTTCTGAACACGCATTGACTATTTTTAGACTGATGTCTGTCTGTCTGTGATCCATTTATTGTGTACACGACTGCCACACATATTAATGAATTTTCACCAAACTTTATATCCGACTTTGTTATCGAAATATCCAGAACTACATAAAATATTTAAATTCAATTAAAAACTTCTAAATTTATTCAAAATTTTATAGTTTCTTAACATGGCAGCATAGGACAAAATTTGATATATTCGTGCATAAAAGAGGTTATTTATGGCTCAATGATCTCGAAACTAGGACACTACAATTTTCACTACAATTATTGAAACTATAGGTGTTTCAATAATTGTAGTGAAAAAATAGCCACGATACAATTTTTGTATTCGTGACGTTGTTAGCCCCTCAGGGGGAAAGTTACCCCCCCCCCCCGAGGGGGTACATTGTTAAGCTTAGTATCAATCGAAAGATTTTTTCAAGCCTTTAAAAACGAAGGATAACATTCTATAATTGGGATCATTTGGAACAACGATATAGGTTTTTCAAAATTTCTCATGTAAAATTTGGAAAAAAAAAACCACAAGCTGCTTAAAAAAGTATTCTGGTAGAAAGTCGAGTTGAGCCAGTTAATTTTTACACTTTCTCATACTACGAAATATAGCATAGAGAAAGTATTGTTTTCATGAAAATTTTCGAATTCGAGATTTCATGCCAATATATGTTTTGAGACACCTGAATCCGTTTTGACTATTTTTTGAAGTGATGTCCGTCTGTCTGTATGCGTGTCTGTGGTCGATTTCTTGGGTATATGATAGTTGCCACAAATATTTATGGAATTTCATCAATCTTTATATCCGGCTTTGCTGACGAGAAATCAAGAACTAGATAGAAGTTTTTTAAATTCGAGTGAAAATGTCGAAATTTTAATTATTTAACATGGTAGCATAGGACAAAATTTGACATAATCATGCATAAAAGAGATTATTTATAGTATTCAATGATTACGACACTTGATAGTTTCGATCATTGTTGTGAAAAATAGCCGTGATACATTTATGTGTTCGTGACATCATTAGCCTCCGTGACATGGGCAAGGGAAGGGGGACACATCCCCCCACCTGGACACTATAGTCACATTATGCTAATTAATGTTGTACGTCGTATCCTTGAGTTTAGCCCATCCAAGAAAAAGTTCTATGGGCACCCATGCCGCCAAGGTTAAGTTACCCCAGGGGTACATGTTCATGTTTGGTATCAATCGAAATATGTTTTCAAGCCCTTTAAAGTGAAAGGTTACACGCTATAATTGTAATCATTTGGACAAATGATGCTGATCATTCAACTTTTTCCTTTTAATATTGTTAGGAAAAATCGAAAACTTGATAAAACTGCATTTTGGTATGAGAAAGTCGAGTGGAGTCACATTCCCGTTAATTTTATTTGAATTGGGAAATCAAAAAAATCAATATTCCCACTATTATCCAGGTTAATGCATTGCAATTACTTTTTACAAGAAATGATTAAACACCATTGCTTTTTTCCCTATAACTTTTTCGTGGGGTTTGATCAAACGATGATTTTTGGTGATCAAATCTGATCTAACGATGATCTAACGATTGGCATAAGCAGTTTGCATTAACGTTAGAGAGGGGGCTAACTGTGCACCGGTCTGGTTGCTTTTAGAGAGCTGTTGCACTAAGTCAGTGCTTCCTAAACGTACGATAGCGTACTTCTTTTGAGAATTTGGTACATTTGAGTATGTCTTTTGAATCTCATCAGCGTATGTATCCTCATTGTCCGTCGAATAGTTCAAGTACTTTATTATCTGCAGATTATAGACCAATACATTGATTTATTAATACACTAGCAGTATACCCGTTCTTCGTACGGAAAATATAATATAAAGAAACTTAACATTCATGATTGTGTAAATTCCTATAATATTCTAATTGACTTTGTTACTTAAAATATTCTATTAAAATATTTAATTCCTCGAAAAAATGGATAAGAATCTCTGGGTTCGATATACAAAATTATCTTCACAGGCAGATCTGAAGAATAAAGCATCCTGGTCCAGTTTGTAAACAAATTTAGAAAAAAATATTTTTTAATTCTCACAAAACGACAGAGATTATCTAGAAAATCGTACTTAATTATATAAAATATTGAATTTCCATGGATTCTGTGCTATTTTGATAAATTTAACGACATTTTATCAATTTGGCGACATATTCGTCAATTTAGAACATTTTAAAAACCGCCAAATTTATCGCCAAGTGGGACTGTAGAACTGACAGCCCCACTTTGCGACAAATTCACGAAACATCATCACAATACTATCCCCTAGCAAAACACAATTAATTCCACTTATTTAGCGCAATTTTATCAATTTCAAGATATTTTTATGGATTTACAAACATTTTTATCAATTTGACGACATTTTAAAAATTCGCTAAATGTGTTACTAAGTAGGACGGTTAGACTGACAGACAAATGCTATCGAAGCATCATTTCAGTACTCTCTTCTAACAAAACAAAATTAATTTAATTGATTTAGCTTTGTTTTTATCAATTTGCTGACGATTCCGTCAATTTGGCAACGTTTAAGAAAAGTTGCCCAGTTAGCGATATCCTTCCAAATTCGTAGATCTGAAGAATAAAACATCCTTATCCCGTTTGCATATACGAAATGAAAACACTAAAGTTGTGTTAGAAATTATTCCCATTCCACACTTATTCTGTTTCAAAAATCGGCTAAACGAGTTTATTGGCTAAACACAATATATATAAGTTTGAAAACTCTTTGCCAAAATAAATGAAAGTAATGTACGCAGTCCGCAATTTATATAATTAAAAGAAAAATAAACCCGTTCATTTATTTATAAGATATATTTTTCTATCCATTTATTTATTTTTCATATCGAAAAAATAATAATAAAAATTAAACAAGAAAGGTCAATCATGCATAAAGCATTGATTGTGAAACACTTTCTAACTTCAATGCAACTTTATTTAAACTTCTCTAAAATGCGAAACATTCCTCGGTAATATTTTTAAAATTATCACAATACTACATTAATTTATTATATTTGAAAACTTAAAACGTCATCGAAAAAAATGAACTTCATTCAAACGACGTCATCGAAATATAAATCGGCTGGCTCTCTCTATAAAAGCAGCATTTCATTCATAAACTTTTTTCAATTCCTTTCATCCATTACAATACTATAATAATTTATTTTATTTAAAAACTTAAAACCACAGAGGTACAAGTAATTTAACTCTATGCTTAAAACTTCATCGAAAAAATCGTCTTCTTTATGTAAAATCAAGGAATGTTTTATTCATATCAGCAGAGCCGTTTTAACAAGTGTTGAGACCCCGGCACAGTAAGTAATTCATGAGGCCCCTTTCTGCTCCTTTTTTTTGTAGGGGGGGGGGGGTAGAGGAGGGGGACCTGAGGAGCGGGCAAGAACATGCCTTTTTTCAGGAAACATTTCAGTCGAAAATCGCTCGTTATATCGTATAACTAATTGTTTCACCCAACATGTGTATGTTTTATGATACAGAGTAAATAAACGCATTTATTCCATAACAAAGCGTTTAACTTCAGCTGTAAATTATATTGCAACACATGAGAATGAGATATAGAAACTTGCTACACAATATTTGCCTTTCTGCATTTCTTTTGTGCAAAATTTTTATAATATCACTAAAATCAATCCCCTCCAACAGCTTGCTTTCAATGCTCATAATGCTTAAACAGTTCAGTCCCTCCTCGGTCATTGTGCTCCTTCTACCGTCTTTCATTAACTTTAATTTCGAGAAACTTCGCTCCCCATTTGTGTTAGTAACCATCATTGTCAGAAAATTCCGCATGGCGATTTCAGCATTGGAAAAGGCGGAAAGAAGAAGCCTTGTACTGGTATGAAAATGATAATACAAAAGTGGGATGTTGAAAGTCATTCTCTTCGGGGCATAACCGCTGTCCTTCTCTTCAGAATCATGGACGGCATACTCCATGCCTTCCCGCTCCTTCTGCTGATTTTCAGATGGTTTATATCGGTACATTTCTCGTAGGGTTTTTACCTCTTCCTTTATGTAGTGTTTGAGATGGATGCTGTCAAATATTAGCTCTTCCTTGTCGATATCGCTTTTATGCCAAATTTTCGCAATGCTGTCTTATCTCTTCCTCTGCCAAGTCGTGAATCCTCTCGAAAAATCCAAATCTCTCGAAAATTACTTCATACACTTGAAGACGTTTTGTTAAGTTTGACGTTAGACAGTCGATTATAGGAAGGAAACTTTGAACCTTGAATTTCTCTTGATCTTCCAAATCCTCGTCAGGCGCGTTTTCATCAAAGAATACGATCCGACAGCTCCGATTTTTCTTGCGAGATCCTGAATCTGTGTAATCCTGGTTCGAGTCGCCAGACTTTTCTCTTGCTTTGGCTTCATATACCTCAAACATTTCTCGCTTGGCTTCAGTCTGGGAAATCAATGATCGGATAAGCTTGACAGCTTCAGATAAATCCATTTGCTCGTGCTGCAGCAATGTGCTGGTTTTGTTACATCTTGACAGGATCTCGTTCCACTGGATGGTTAAGAAGACTGTCTCCAATATGTTCATTTGCTGTCTCCGATCTGTTCAAACAGCTTGCAGTAAGACGAGCATCATGCTTCTTCTCCTCATCGTCGATGAAGACGTCGAATGCTGCCTTGATCTGGTCACAGCCGTCGTGTAAGCATGCAACTGCATCCGCTCTCGCAGACCAGCGAGTCGCCGACAAAGTTTTTATAACCTTCTTCTTACAGCCCAAGGCTGAGATTAGAACATCCCAACGGTATGGTGAAGCCGAATTTTCATGGAAACCGAGGAAAATTAAATTTATTCGCGAATGAACAGCATTTGAAACCGATATGGATTTTCACAAAAACTTTTTTCCTTAAATAAGAGCATTTAATTTGATGCTGCAAATTATTTTCCCACAAGGCTTCGCGGGCCGCAAAAAAAGACACCGCGGGCCACCAGTTGAAAACCCCTGGTCTAAATCATGATCGGCTGCTTTCATCTGAGGGATAACTTTAGAAGGATTCGCACACATGTTTAGGGCTATAATGTTTTTGAAAAGATATGAGCCTACCTATGACGGATTCGTAAAAATCATTTACTCTATTACTATCTACGGGTTTAGAATTTTGAGTATTATTAGGGGGGGGGGGAGGGGAGAGAGATCAAGAAAGTCTTCTGGGTTGTCTTGAAAGAGGTTTGCGTAGGAAACATTTTTATTTACGAATTTAGAATTAAATTTATTTTGATCAGATCTATAACTAATGGAGGGTCTGGGTTTTGGTTTGGGAAACTTCGGGCAGCCTCTATAACTGGCGGGTTCCTGAAACAAGTTTTCCCCCGAACGAGACAACCTTATATAGAAGATATTCTACGGACCTTGGATGCAGCGTCAGTATTTGAAGATGACTGAGACGTTGTATTCGCTTTCAAGAAAAATTCTGAAACTTTCGGAAGCTTGGCAACTTTTCCTCTTTCCTCTTTTATTCTTCTGCGTTTTGAAGCACCGCTTCCAAATTTTTTTCCCGGACATGTTTCTCTGTAACTAAGTCTAAAATAAATTTGAAAAATAAGAGATCGTAAATGACTGATCCATCAAAATTCTACATACACTGTTAAAAAAATCACTGGAATAATTCCTTTTGAATTTTGATAGACTAATCACTAATAGTGATCACTATACATATTATTAATTTTATAACTAATAATTAATCACTAAATGCTAATCACTAGCTTACTATAATAAATACTAGTAATTAATAATTACTACTTTATTTCAAAATCACGATAAAGTTCGAAAAAAAAGATAATTATAAAAAAAAAAGGTATAGTGGGGTATATATGTACCCCACTATACCAGTTATTTGATTTTTGTTAATTTTCTTTTATGAACAAGAGCAAAATAGAAATAATGGATAGAATTTTACAGAACAAAAATTTATTGAACAAAATTCATATTTTTTGAGAGGGAATCTGACACTATTTTTATAGAAAATATCCTCTGTGTACCCCCCCCCCCCCCATATGCACCTCTGATAAGTGGCTACAATTCCATCTTATTGAAATTATTAAAATCTTATTAAAAAATTAAAAGGAAATAAAAAGAGGGGGATTAAAACATACAAAAATCCTTACCCCGTGATTTCACTCCAGCTTCACCAACCACGTGGTCAGCATAAAAACCACTGTCATCAGTGGAATCGAATTAAATCCATAGTACAAACTGGTACATTACTAAAATGCGTTATGGAAACGTTTTTTTGACAAGGAAAAAATAATCGAAAACAAAACAACATGCGTGAAAAAAAACATATACATGCATATTATATTATGCAATGTATCCAGCACAAAAGTTGAGATTCAGTGTTGCCAAGTATTTTGCTGGTAAGTTCCTAAGTAGTATTGCCAAGTAGTAAACGGGAGTAAAATAAAAAGTAATTTGCTTGATCTCTTTGTACGTCTGTAAAGTCCCACTGTTTACGCTTTTAACTTGGCAGGTCGCCAATTACTGTACTACTGTTGCCAAATAAACAATTATAAAAGCTATACAATATAAACAAATGAGTGAAAATAATAGCCAATTAAATCGCCAATATTGTCGCCAAATTGGGTTTTTAGCCCCCCCCCCCCTTCTGGGCTGAGACCCTCGGCAAAAGCCGGGTTCGCCCATGCTCTAAAACGGCATTGCATATCAGCTATATTGCAGACTCCATGAACTAAATAATTTTGCGTTAAAGAAATGCAGTAATTCTTATACAACTCACTCTACATCTACTGATGTTTACATTTTCCATAAGTGAAAATTAAGCTTCGTTGTAGAAATAATCAAAGTTGGATGATCATTTAAACTGATATATATTGTAATTGTGTTGTTTCAGTATGTAGGTGCACAGAAGTTAAGCAAAAATAAAGCGGCTTTAGGACGGATACAACACTAAATATGAATTAAAAAGAACTATAAAAATCACGATTTTGACAAGATGGATGCCATATTTTATTTTGAAGTGGGTCACGTGCTCTCTGCATTTAATGGTCACGTGATCTCTTCATATAAAGGATGTAATAATTATTTTTATTTTTATTTTAAAAACTACTGAATATATCTTTCTGAAATTTGTTTTATATATTTTATGGGATAATTTGAATATTTCCTAAAACTTTCGAAGCAATTTGTGAATTTTAAATTCACTTAAAAAATGTTTGAAAAATTAGATCCCATAGGGTTCAATGTATTTCATTTTTTCAACCCGGGTTCAATCCAAAACTAATTGGGTGATATTATTCATTTATATTCCCATAGGTACCACGGACCGTCTGAACAATATACTAAAATTTCATTTTGATAAAGTCATTTTTACGGCAGTTATCGTGCTAACAGACAGACAGACGGACGGACCGACCGACCGAACAAAGTCATAAACACTTTTCAACTGTGTTGTAAAGTGTTAAAAGCACATTTGATTTAATTGCGTTACTGAGCAAAAATAATCTTCCTCATAAAATGCTGATAATTAATGATTTCTTAATACTTTTCATTGTTGAGTAAGAGCCTGTGAAAAATAAACCATGGCCATAAAGTTTCCATTTAAATTCATGTTTCAAACCTGAGATTTTCAAAAGTGACTAATGAGCGCAATAAACTCCCACCAAACTTAGAGATCGAGTTTTAATTCACTTTTACGTTTTAAATCAGCAATTTCCAACCTTTTTCTTTTGGAGGAAACAGGGAGTTAGAAAGTTTCGTTTTTCATTAATATCTCGACAACCCCTGGTCTTAGAAACTCTAAACATGGACTAAATTTTAAATGGGGCTCTTTCAAGGCTACCCACAAAATTTCACTACATTCGGTTCAGCCGTTCTTCCGTGATGTTGACACAAATTAAAGTTTTGTTTTTCATTAATATTTCGACAACCCCTGGTCTTAGAAACTCTAAACATGGACTAAATTTTAAGTGGGGCTATTTCAAAGGCTACCTACAAAATTTCATCAAATTCAGTTCAGCCGTTCTCCCGTGATAATGAGACAAGCATACAGACAGACAGATTTTCAATTTTATTTATATAGATTATACATTGTTTTACTAATTTTATATATTAATTACTGTTAAACCATATTTCTATGTGATTGTGTATGTATATACCGCTTATTTCAAAGCTAATACTTGGCCTAGAACTTTGCTTTTTAATCAATTTAACTAACGATTCGAGAAATTGCGTAAAACAAAAAGGAAGGTCAAAATATTAAATGGATTTATAAATATGTGCCCTAACCCCTTAAAACCACGTCATAAATATGCTTGTTCTGCTACATACGCCCTATAATTAAGTTCCTTTGATACGCCGTAAGTAAACGCACTGGGCGCATGCAAATGGGAGATGCTAAACTAGCTTAACATCAACAATACGTTTTCTAAATGAAAATCCTTGCAGTCCAAAAAATTCACATCATTTTTGTCTTTTATTATCTAGATTGTGTCTCGTGGTCAGTTCTGAGAGTACTAGTGATATCACATCTTAGCATTTGCAACTTCCGCATTTTTACTTTCCCTGCAATACATAGAAAGTATTGGAATCATGTCGAAAATCGCAACTTTAGTTTTTGACGGATAGTAGAAGAGAAAGGAGAGTTGAACCCCCGCAGGAGCAGCAGAGCAGCAGTGACGTCACGGAGGATGACGTCATCGGCTTATCTGATCTTATCAGATGACGTCATCGGCTTATCTTATCAGATGACGTCACTGATAAGCTTATCTTATCGGATGACGTCATTGGCTTATCTTATCGGATGACTCACTCGATAAGATTATCGGATGACGTCATGTACTGACACAGACAGTGAACAAGAACTTGGCGGCCATCTTGGAAATTTTGGTGGCGCCCTCTATGGGCAGGTTGGAGAACTGTCATGGCTAAAAGGAAAGAATTGGTTCTGGACTGAGCTGGATTCGAACTGGGGACCCCTTGCACCGTAGGACAGTGCTTTAACCAGTATACACTTTGAGACTTGTAGGCAGATGGTGAATGAATGATATCTTTCCTGCGAAAGGAGTTGGGTACTTAGAATATTTTCTGAATTTCTACGAGGCGATGGTGCGAATGAATTAAGATTTTAATTCATTTTTAATAAATAAATAAAATATATTATGAAAAAAAAAATGGAATATAGTCATAATTTAATTTTAATAAGGGGATTATTTTTTTAAATGATTGGGTAATTATTGTTTTTATGGAATGTTTAGGAAAGTGCTTGAAGACATTTACGACGGTGATGGCGCCCTCTATTGGCACTTGAATGTAATAATGAATGATGTCTTTCCTGCGAAAGGAGTTGGGTACTTAGAATATTTTCTGAATTTCTACGAGGGAATGGTTCCAATGAATTAAGATTTTATTCATTTTTAATAAATGAATAAAATATATTATGAAAAAAAAAATGGAATATAGTCATAATTTAATTTTAATAAGGGGATTATTTTTTTAAATGATTGGGTAATTATTGTTTTTATGAAATGTTTTGGAAAATGCTTGAAGACATTTACGAAAGTTTAGATGGCGGTGATGGCGCCATCTATTGGCACTTGAATGAAATACATGCGACGAATAATAATAGAATTAATTTCAGAATGCGGTTTTTGTGTTCTTTTAATTAGGTAGTCGGACGAGGACTTAATAATTTTAGCTTCACACTCATACATGTTTTAATGAATGAAGCTAATTTTTTTTTACGTTGGCCGTTCATCAGAATTTTAAAGACGGGGGGTGTATGTTATTGAATTTTATTAATTTTAATGAAATGATTTTTGGGGTAAGCCATTGAATGAAGGAATGGGGGACTCCATAGTGAACTAGAATATCGCATGTTTGATGTTATAAATTTTTACCACAAGTTGGGAACAGGATTTGACACTTTTAGAAGAGGCGTATCAGCCAAGATTTATGTTTTAAAAGCCTGTGAGATTTTAGGGATAGGTTATACTACTCGCTGAACATGTTTCGACAATTTTTTTCAGCTAACAAGAATGCATTCATGGAGTTCTACGAGGAATTTCCTGCCAATATAGTAAAAGTACTATGCATGATTTTTTTACATCCTTTTAAAATTTTACATGCTACTAAACACGAATTGACTATTTTTTTTTCGGTGGCCCATAAATTTTTCGCAAACTTATTCCTGAAAGAAACGTGATTAATACACATCATTAAAAAACTTACTTTTTAAACTTACCATGACTCTCACAGCTGAAAAACAAAACATACATTAAAAATTATATTACCAGAAACTTGTTAAATAATATACATTGATAGTAACAATTATTTTTTTTTTTTAGGTTTAAGCCCACCATCCACACGGTGTCTTCGCACCACCTCAAACCTTGTACATCTTTTTTTTTTTTAATTTTCTTTTCAATTAAATAAATCTAACAGCATATACGACTATTATAATAACGAAATGATTTTTTTTTTCTTTTTATAAAAATAATAATGAAACTTAGAACTCACATTCAACGTCTTCACTAGCTGCTGGCCAAACTCCAAATGAGTGATACACTCTCATTACGCTATTAAGAATTAGATCTTATCTATAATAACGTCCGCATTATGAGGTGTTGCCACCTATTTTTTTCTAATAATATATTTCTAGTAACTGGATACTTCAAGGGTCTGATTTGGTACACATAATCTGAAATACATCATTTTAATTATATTGTGCATTGAATATGATTTGGCCATTTTTAAAGTGGTGGATGTAATTGAAATATCGAAGTTTAGAATTTAACAAGCTGACGAATCGAATATTTTCACCCACAAAACTTTAGCTTTAAGTTTAAATAAAATAAAAGCCAGTGAATATCATTTGACCATTTTAACAGTGAAGGGTATAATTTTTACTACCATTATAGAACTTAGAAGTGAGTGTACAGTTTCGATTATTTTTACAGGACACCAACACATTTTAAAATCTATTGAAGAGGAATAGGCCATTTTGCACATACATGTACCTAGATTTCAACACCCAGTATTAAAACCTGCTAAACATGAAACGTGTAAGTATTGTGTGAGATTTTATCGCACTAACTTTTAAACTTCTTAAATTTTTAAAAATGGCCGAAATAGTTGTATTTCATCGGTAGACATAAATTGTATGAAGTACATTTTTTTTTTTTAAATATATGTTTCGACAGCTTTTAAAATAGATTTTTACAGTTGTACACTACGATTCTAGAATTTTCTAAATACGAATCGACTGTTTGAACTAC
The DNA here is from genome assembly GCA_951213105.1 of Amaurobius ferox. Classification (NCBI taxonomy): domain Eukaryota; kingdom Metazoa; phylum Arthropoda; class Arachnida; order Araneae; family Amaurobiidae; genus Amaurobius; species Amaurobius ferox. The sequence goes on from OX578149.1 coordinate 24,116,576, forward strand.
CAATGGTGTTTTTACCGATGCAAATATTTACAACACAAATATTTCGATGAAACCGAACTTAGTTGAAGCTTCTAAGTATGAATATTTAGAATCATTTCATATAATTCTTATATTCACACTGAAAATAGTTAACAAAATTAGAACTCACGGAGCGACATCTTCACAGCTTACCGTTAACACTCCAAATGAGACACACGCACTCATTACCTTATTAAAAATTAGATCTTATCTATAATGACGTCATTATGTTGACGTGTTGCCACCAGGCAGTTATTCTTTCTTAATTATAGCGCAATGTATACGATTTAACCATTTTTAAAGTGATGGATGTAATTTTAGCACCGAAGTTTAGAATTTAACAAGCTAATGAACACGAATCGAGCATTTTTACAGACATGAGTGTATTTTACTATTTTACCGAATTGTATGCTTCTTAGCGAATGTTTGATGAACTAGGATTTTTTTTTTTTATTTTTTTTTAATCTTACTCAAGGCCTAAGACTCCTTTATCGCTTAAAATTATGATGACATTTAAATTAAATTTAGCAAAAATTACTCGACACATAGTGCATGTTCGAGGAATTAGAAGTATGTTTTTTTTTTCCCCGATATTCCAAGAGGTCTATGACCCTAAAATTTCATGATTTTAGTAAATTGTTTGGTTCTTAGCATATGTTTGGGGAACTAAGAATGAATTTTTTAATGTTCCATAAGCCGTACGACTCCTTTAGCGCATAAAATTATGATATTTTAATAAAATTTGCAAAAATTGCACAATACTTAGTGGATAATTACTGAATAAGAGATATGTTTTTAATGTTACACCAACATCTAAAGCCCCTTAAATCGGTATATTTTTAAAACTGTCATGAATTTTAGGGGAATAGAATATCACTTAACGATTTTTTTAAGGCCTTGCGATTGCCAACATTGAATTTAAATGAAAGACTGACCCTCTAGGCCAAGTGTAGTACATTGTAATAATATTAAAATATGAAAGATATGCATTTAACTCTTTAAAAGAAACATGTAATGAGTTTTGATATCTTAATACGAGACATTATTGACATGCACATAGAAATGTCATGATCTCGCGGGTGTAGGCGCACCATAAAATCATTCAATTCATAATGAATGTCCACATTTGAATGTACATATTTAACAACACCTGGAAAATAATTGAATGTATAGATACATAACCTACGAGCACATAGCATTTTTAAATAAAACGTGTTAAAAATGCGTTGATGAACGTAAATAAGGAGTTCAGTTTGAAAGATAAAAATCCGTTTAATGAATCTATTCTTCATAAAATACGCATTAAGCATTATTTGTTGCACATTTAATCAAACAAGTTAAAATAATTTCCTTATCGCACATTCATAGTCCTCTGATTTAAATGACTTGAAAAAATTTCGATCATACCAGTAAAAGACTTCTTCACCACGCAACAAAACTTTCTTTGCTATGTTATTAATGTCAAGATTTAGAAGTACCTGTTCAGCCACTCTGTTGTACATTTCTAATGGAGTACTGTAAAGACATTCGTGGTAACTTTGTTCTTCAATTTGACTAACACAGCCAACACATTTGAAAAGTTTTCTTACATGATACATCAAGCTCTCATGAATACAAGAGATTAATTGTTCGAATGCATAATTTTTGTCACAAATAACTGATGGTAGAAAAGTTATCGTGTCCTTTATTTTTAATATTTGAGCAGGAAGCCACTCTAGAAATATACTTTCTCGAAGTTCCATACTAATGTTGTTGACACAATTCAGTAAACATGCTATTTGATTTTTATCTAAGGTAATATGACACTGCGTTAGACAAAATTTTGAATCATATAATTGAATTATCTTCTGTAAATGAAGTTTTCCATTGTCATTGAAACAGAACAACTCATTGCGGCTGACGAAAGAGGTATCCGCATATAGACTATTGAACGACCACAATTTTTGTGAAAATTCACTCCAAGTAGCAGGTGACAATGTAACCCATTCGCGCGTAGGCACTAGTTCATTTCGTTCGTTAGAGATATATCTCCATATATACACTTTTAGCTTCTCATGGCGAAGTTTAAAATATACATAGACACCAGAACCTAAATGCCAACGACGGAGTGCATCTTGCACGGAATCTGAAGAAGTAAATTCAGTCGAAACAGATTCTGTAGTGGTGGCTAACACTCCGCTGTGTGTTAGAGCACAAGAAAGCAGATCTTGAGATGAGTTTCCGACCTCGGTGAGGACTTGTGAATCGGCAGTGGCGGATGTTTCTGCTGGGGGTATGGAAGACATACGATAGGTGTCTAACCAATCCACCACAAAGTTTGATGAAGGTGAATTAATCACATTTGAGACGATATCCACAGATTTTGTTTCATCTAGGGTAGGAACCGACAACTCCACACTATTTGCACTAGAAATTAACTGTTCGAGTGATGGCATACTTTGAATTTTAGACATTACTTGCAGATAATAACATCCAAGTACCACATTCCCAGTATAAGATTTATTTTTAAAACACTATAATCTTAAAATACTATAAATTTCTCGCAGCTATGAACGAACCGAACCTATCCACGCAACGTCCAAGGTTGAAATGGCTTATCGGACCACGTCATAAGACTAATCACATGACCTAAATAGAGTGTCGTGTGCAAATAGATTACATAAGATAAGACATGAAGGGGTTAGAACTTGTAATTTTCAATGAATCGCACAACATCGGTTTGTGTCAAGCGCAATTGTTATCTACGTGGGAGACTGTCTACATTATTTTATTCATCTTCGAAATCATAAAGTGGAAATATGTACCAAACTTAGTTAAAATTCATAATTTTTAATCACACTATCATTAAATACATAGGAAAATTTTGTATATTTTTATATCTTTAGGGGATATGCTTACCACATCGCACAGAATTTACAAGAATAGTTAGCAAAAACATGAAAATAAACTTACAGAATGAGGTCTTCACCAGCCGACATCCAAACCCTAACTGCAATACTAAAATGAGAGCTTATCTTATCTAAGATCTAACATATGATGACGTCATCGGTCCAAAGTTCACAAGATGGCGTCATCATATGTTAGATCTTAGATAAGATAAGCTCTCATTTTAGTATTGCAGTTAGGGTTTGGATGTCGGCTGGTGAAGACCTCATTCTGTAAGTTTATTTTCATGTTTTTGCTAACTATTCTTGTAAATTCTGTGCGATGTGGTAAGCATATCCCCTAAAGATATAAAAATATACAAAATTTTCCTATGTATTTAATGATAGTGTGATTAAAAATTATGAATTTTAACTAAGTTTGGTACATATTTCCACTTTATGATTTCGAAGATGAATAAAATAATGTAGACAGTCTCCCACGTAGATAACAATTGCGCTTGACACAAACCGATGTTGTGCGATTCATTGAAAATTACAAGTTCTAACCCCTTCATGTCTTATCTTATGTAATCTATTTGCACACGACACTCTATTTAGGTCATGTGATTAGTCTTATGACGTGGTCCGATAAGCCATTTCAACCTTGGACGTTGCGTGGATAGGTTCGGTTCGTTCATAGCTGCGAGAAATTTATAGTATTTTAAGATTATAGTGTTTTAAAAATAAATCTTATACTGGGAATGTGGTACTTGGATGTTATTATCTGCAAGTAATGTCTAAAATTCAAAGTATGCCATCACTCGAACAGTTAATTTCTAGTGCAAATAGTGTGGAGTTGTCGGTTCCTACCCTAGATGAAACAAAATCTGTGGATATCGTCTCAAATGTGATTAATTCACCTTCATCAAACTTTGTGGTGGATTGGTTAGACACCTATCGTATGTCTTCCATACCCCCAGCAGAAACATCCGCCACTGCCGATTCACAAGTCCTCACCGAGGTCGGAAACTCATCTCAAGATCTGCTTTCTTGTGCTCTAACACACAGCGGAGTGTTAGCCACCACTACAGAATCTGTTTCGACTGAATTTACTTCTTCAGATTCCGTGCAAGATGCACTCCGTCGTTGGCATTTAGGTTCTGGTGTCTATGTATATTTTAAACTTCGCCATGAGAAGCTAAAAGTGTATATATGGAGATATATCTCTAACGAACGAAATGAACTAGTGCCTACGCGCGAATGGGTTACATTGTCACCTGCTACTTGGAGTGAATTTTCACAAAAATTGTGGTCGTTCAATAGTCTATATGCGGATACCTCTTTCGTCAGCCGCAATGAGTTGTTCTGTTTCAATGACAATGGAAAACTTCATTTACAGAAGATAATTCAATTATATGATTCAAAATTTTGTCTAACGCAGTGTCATATTACCTTAGATAAAAATCAAATAGCATGTTTACTGAATTGTGTCAACAACATTAGTATGGAACTTCGAGAAAGTATATTTCTAGAGTGGCTTCCTGCTCAAATATTAAAAATAAAGGACACGATAACTTTTCTACCATCAGTTATTTGTGACAAAAATTATGCATTCGAACAATTAATCTCTTGTATTCATGAGAGCTTGATGTATCATGTAAGAAAACTTTTCAAATGTGTTGGCTGTGTTAGTCAAATTGAAGAACAAAGTTACCACGAATGTCTTTACAGTACTCCATTAGAAATGTACAATAGAGTGGCTGAACAGGTACTTCTAAATCTTGACATTAATAACATAGCAAAGAAAGTTTTGTTGCGTGGTGAAGAAGTCTTTTACTGGTATGATCGAAATTTTTTCAAGTCATTTAAATCAGAGGACTATGAATGTGCGATAAGGAAATTATTTTAACTTGTTTGATTAAATGTGCAACAAATAATGCTTAATGTGTATTTTATGAAGAATAGATTCATTAAACGGATTTTTATCTTTCAAACTGAACTCCTTATTTACGTTCATCAACGCATTTTTAACACGTTTTATTTAAAAATGCTATGTGCTCGTAGGTTGTGTATCTATACATTCAATTATTTTCCAGGTGTTGTTAAATATGTACATTCAAATGTGGACATTCATTATGAATTGAATGATTTTATGGTGCGCCTACACCCGCGAGATCATGACATTTCTATGTGCATGTCAATAATGTCTCGTATTAAGATATCAAAACTCATTACATGTTTCTTTTAAAGAGTTAAATGCATATCTTTCATATTTTAATATTATTACAATGTACTACACTTGGCCTAGAGGGTCAGTCTTTCATTTAAATTCAATGTTGGCAATCGCAAGGCCTTAAAAAAATCGTTAAGTGATATTCTATTCCCCTAAAATTCATGACAGTTTTAAAAATATACCGATTTAAGGGGCTTTAGATGTTGGTGTAACATTAAAAACATATCTCTTATTCAGTAATTATCCACTAAGTATTGTGCAATTTTTGCAAATTTTATTAAAATATCATAATTTTATGCGCTAAAGGAGTCGTACGGCTTATGGAACATTAAAAAATTCATTCTTAGTTCCCCAAACATATGCTAAGAACCAAACAATTTACTAAAATCATGAAATTTTAGGGTCATAGACCTCTTGGAATATCGGAAAAAAAACATACTTCTAATTCCTCGAACATGCACTATGTGTCGAGTAATTTTTGCTAAATTTAATTTAAATGCCATCATAATTTTAAGCGATAAAGGAGTCTTAGGCCTTGAGTAAGATTAAAAAAAAATAAAAAAAAAATCCTAGTTCATCAAACATTCGCTAAGAAGCATACAATTCGGTAAAATAGTAAAATACACTCATGTCTGTAAAAATGCTCGATTCGTGTTCATTAGCTTGTTAAATTCTAAACTTCGGTGCTAAAATTACATCCATCACTTTAAAAATGGTTAAATCGTATACATTGCGCTATAATTAAGAAAGAATAACTGCCTGGTGGCAACACGTCAACATAATGACGTCATTATAGATAAGATCTAATTTTTAATAAGGTAATGAGTGCGTGTGTCTCATTTGGAGTGTTAACGGTAAGCTGTGAAGATGTCGCTCCGTGAGTTCTAATTTTGTTAACTATTTTCAGTGTGAATATAAGAATTATATGAAATGATTCTAAATATTCATACTTAGAAGCTTCAACTAAGTTCGGTTTCATCGAAATATTTGTGTTGTAAATATTTGCATCGGTAAAAACACCATTGGTAGTTCAAACAGTCGATTCGTATTTAGAAAATTCTAGAATCGTAGTGTACAACTGTAAAAATCTATTTTAAAAGCTGTCGAAACATATATTTAAAAAAAAAAAATGTACTTCATACAATTTATGTCTACCGATGAAATACAACTATTTCGGCCATTTTTAAAAATTTAAGAAGTTTAAAAGTTAGTGCGATAAAATCTCACACAATACTTACACGTTTCATGTTTAGCAGGTTTTAATACTGGGTGTTGAAATCTAGGTACATGTATGTGCAAAATGGCCTATTCCTCTTCAATAGATTTTAAAATGTGTTGGTGTCCTGTAAAAATAATCGAAACTGTACACTCACTTCTAAGTTCTATAATGGTAGTAAAAATTATACCCTTCACTGTTAAAATGGTCAAATGATATTCACTGGCTTTTATTTTATTTAAACTTAAAGCTAAAGTTTTGTGGGTGAAAATATTCGATTCGTCAGCTTGTTAAATTCTAAACTTCGATATTTCAATTACATCCACCACTTTAAAAATGGCCAAATCATATTCAATGCACAATATAATTAAAATGATGTATTTCAGATTATGTGTACCAAATCAGACCCTTGAAGTATCCAGTTACTAGAAATATATTATTAGAAAAAAATAGGTGGCAACACCTCATAATGCGGACGTCATTATAGATAAGATCTAATTCTTAATAGCGTAATGAGAGTGTATCACTCATTTGGAGTTTGGCCAGCAGCTAGTGAAGACGTTGAATGTGAGTTCTAAGTTTCATTATTATTTTTATAAAAAGAAAAAAAAAATCATTTCGTTATTATAATAGTCGTATATGCTGTTAGATTTATTTAATTGAAAAGAAAATTAAAAAAAAAAAAGATGTACAAGGTTTGAGGTGGTGCGAAGACACCGTGTGGATGGTGGGCTTAAACCTAAAAAAAAAAAATAATTGTTACTATCAATGTATATTATTTAACAAGTTTCTGGTAATATAATTTTTAATGTATGTTTTGTTTTTCAGCTGTGAGAGTCATGGTAAGTTTAAAAAGTAAGTTTTTTAATGATGTGTATTAATCACGTTTCTTTCAGGAATAAGTTTGCGAAAAATTTATGGGCCACCGAAAAAAAAATAGTCAATTCGTGTTTAGTAGCATGTAAAATTTTAAAAGGATGTAAAAAAATCATGCATAGTACTTTTACTATATTGGCAGGAAATTCCTCGTAGAACTCCATGAATGCATTCTTGTTAGCTGAAAAAAATTGTCGAAACATGTTCAGCGAGTAGTATAACCTATCCCTAAAATCTCACAGGCTTTTAAAACATAAATCTTGGCTGATACGCCTCTTCTAAAAGTGTCAAATCCTGTTCCCAAGTTGTGGTAAAAATTTATAACATCAAACATGCGATATTCTAGTTCACTATGGAGTCCCCCATTCCTTCATTCAATGGCTTACCCCAAAAATCATTTCATTAAAATTAATAAAATTCAATAACATACACCCCCCGTCCTTAAAATTCTGATGAACGGCCAACGTAAAAAAAAATTAGCTTCATTCATTAAAACATGTATGAGTGTGAAGCTAAAATTATTAAGTCCTCGTCCGACTACCTAATTAAAAGAACACAAAAACCGCATTCTGAAATTAATTCTATTATTATTCGTCGCATGTATTTCATTCAAGTGCCAATAGATGGCGCCATCACCGCCATCTAAACTTTCGTAAATGTCTTCAAGCATTTTCCAAAACATTTCATAAAAACAATAATTACCCAATCATTTAAAAAAATAATCCCCTTATTAAAATTAAATTATGACTATATTCCATTTTTTTTTTCATAATATATTTTATTCATTTATTAAAAATGAATAAAATCTTAATTCATTGGAACCATTCCCTCGTAGAAATTCAGAAAATATTCTAAGTACCCAACTCCTTTCGCAGGAAAGACATCATTCATTATTACATTCAAGTGCCAATAGAGGGCGCCATCACCGTCGTAAATGTCTTCAAGCACTTTCCTAAACATTCCATAAAAACAATAATTACCCAATCATTTAAAAAAATAATCCCCTTATTAAAATTAAATTATGACTATATTCCATTTTTTTTTTCATAATATATTTTATTTATTTATTAAAAATGAATTAAAATCTTAATTCATTCGCACCATCGCCTCGTAGAAATTCAGAAAATATTCTAAGTACCCAACTCCTTTCGCAGGAAAGATATCATTCATTCACCATCTGCCTACAAGTCTCAAAGTGTATACTGGTTAAAGCACTGTCCTACGGTGCAAGGGGTCCCCAGTTCGAATCCAGCTCAGTCCAGAACCAATTCTTTCCTTTTAGCCATGACAGTTCTCCAACCTGCCCATAGAGGGCGCCACCAAAATTTCCAAGATGGCCGCCAAGTTCTTGTTCACTGTCTGTGTCAGTACATGACGTCATCCGATAATCTTATCGAGTGAGTCATCCGATAAGATAAGCCAATGACGTCATCCGATAAGATAAGCTTATCAGTGACGTCATCTGATAAGATAAGCCGATGACGTCATCTGATAAGATCAGATAAGATAAGCCGATGACGTCATCCTCCGTGACGTCACTGCTGCTCTGCTGCTCCTGCGGGGGTTCAACTCTCCTTTCTCTTCTACTACGGATCTACACGTTTTGAGACCTCTAAAACTATTTTTAGCGTGATGTCTGTGTGTTTGTCTGTCTATGTTGATGTACATGTATCCACTGTATTAAAAACTAATTAAAATTTGGTAGATAAGTCACATGTGGGTTGTTACTCTGGCGACGATTAGATTTTGGAACGATTCGGTAAAAAAAAGAACCTGTATTTTCTTGCGAAATGGGGCAAATGGCCCTCAAAAATATCCTATCTAAATTAATATGCTAAAATAATATGCTGCATATGCTCAAATGTATCGATTAAATGCTTGTTTTATACATAGTTTTTAACGACAAAAAGAATAAGATCAACCCCATTACTCTAAGGTAGGCCGTTCTCGAGATATTTAATTTTTTACCTTTGAAGAACTGAAGACGTTTTCATTGCAGTTAAAAAACTATTTAATGAAATTTCTTAAAACTCAGTAGTTAAGTCACTTGATGATTATCCTGATGCTGATTAGATTTTGATATTATTCGGATAAAAGGATAACCGATTCTATTTTGCGAAATGTCCCACAAAGGTGGGGGAAAATCTGAAATAAATAATTCGTATATTTCAACAATTTTAGTTAGGTACTTGTTCTTCGGGTAAATTTTGACAACTAAGCGAATAAGATTAACACCCCATGACTGTAGGATGAACCATTCTCGAGATATATATATATATATTTTTTTAGTTTTGAGGACCTGAAGAATTTAAAATGAATTAAGTTGCAAAATGATATAAAAAACAAATTGGATATAATATCAGAAAAGTAGCTATACTATTTTCTGCAATTAAACTCAATTTAATGCATAATGAAATCAAAAATGACAAAATGAATTTGAATTTACAGGGAAAGTCATGTGCTGTTCACATCAGACTTTTTCAGTTGTGGGCGCGATGCGGAAGATTTCCTGACGTCCCTCTTCCGCAGAATACTGAGATTTCTTAAAATTGAGCGATACGTGAATACCTCATAAAAATCATAATTAGTGAACGGATGACTCCACGAACATAATTACTTTCCCTACAATACTTCGTAATGTTTGAGGAAAGTATTGGAATCATGTCTGTCATAAGGTAAATTGTCCTTATCCAAATTTTACTATACAAGGGTCAAGGACTTACCTTTGATGCCTTCACTTAGGGTGAAGTATGAAAACTCGGGTACTGAGAAATAACACTCAACACATACAATACAAACTCTGATTTAAATTGAACAATTATTTAATTTTTTTATATATATATGTTGATTAATTCATGAAGTTTTCTCATAAAATCACTTAAGTAACACATATATTTATAACAAACTATTACTATTACATAGAAACATATACAGTTTTTTTTTTTTTTTTGAAACACAATAGTTCTAAGATTTGAGTTCTTACTCAAGTACTGCTAAATAATCGATATATGTTACGTGCCCTCCGTGATCAGTATTAACAGGCGAAAAATGCTTAATTACTTCATTTTGCATAGTGACATTTAGCCCAGAAAACAGTATGCTGGACGCCTGCGTATACTTGAAACGCCACTTGTATTCACTCCGTACATACTGCAGTCACTCATCATATTGATGATCCACGTTTTCTTTTGTACGATACACAGGAGTTTGATACTCATTTACGTGCTTCTAGGATACTGTTGAATTGATCAAGTTTCACTAATTGATCAAGTTTCACAAAATTTGGTAGATAAGTCACTTGCAAGTTACCCGGTGATGATTAGATTTTGATAAGATTCGAAAAAAAACCCTTCTTTTTTACGAAATGGCCCATTAAAATTGCTAAACTCTAAAATGACTATACGTATGCTGAAATGTATCCATTAAATGTTTGTTTTATACGTAATTTTTGACGATGAAAAGAATAGGACCCATTCTATTACTCCAGGGCTAACCTTTCTCGAGATATTAAGTTTTTCGCATTTTTGCTACACCACCTTTGAAAATACGTCAAGTTACTAAATGGAAACGAAAATTCAATTAAATGGAAAAATTCAGTGTAATTTCAAATAATTATACATGTTATTTAAATTCAATTTAATGAATTATTAAAGAAACAAAAAGAAAATGAATTTGAATCTGTAGAGAAAGTCATGTGCTGCTCACAGATTTTTTTTTTGGTTTGGAGCAGTGTTGTTGTTGAAACCCAGACCGTCCGACCTACCAGAAAGGTGTAAGGTAACTGTTTGGACGGTCGGGAAGTGCCACCCACTTTAGACCGGAACCCAGTGGGGGAGGCATCCACAGGGACCGTACCCTCCTTCCCCTACCACCAACCTCTCGGAAGGACTTTCGGACCCACATGTTTAACGTGATCGTACTCCGCATGAACACGGCGGCAGTTTTGGCAGCGGCTGGAATCGAACCCGGGCCTACCGAGTGCAACTCCAGCGCGCTAACCAATGGGCTACCGCGCCCTTATGGTTTGGAGCAATGTGTAATATTCGTTTTAGCCCCTGTTGAATTATGAAGATCCGATTGTCAGTCAATTTTTCTATATCGGAATTTAAAAATCGATTATGTGTTCAAAACACTAAAAGTATATATACTTTTTAAATTCACGAAGATGCCTTTACTGATAACACAAATTCCATTCAAAACTCTTTTGAAAGGGAAAAAAAAATCTTCGACTTTTCCGATGGTGATGACATTTTCATCGTTAAAGAACCGATTTGTGAGAAAATCGTCCAAAATAACGTTTCAAAATTAAATAACTAAACTAATTAGAATTAAAGAAAAATATTTTAGGTGCTTTCTCTAGGGTGCCGAGGTACCCCCCTGTATCAAATGTCAAGTCTGCACGTCGCTTTGATTTTCCACTACAGACGACGCAGACAGACAGATATCTTTTTTTATTATTATAGATTATTAATATTTTGTCAATAATCCTTTGACTTTATAATATAATGTTTAGTAGTCGCCTCCGCGAACCATCCTCTCGCTGCGCGTGTGTGCGGTAACTCTTTAACCAATCGGTTTAAAAAAAAAATAAATACAAAAAAAATACGGTCGCTGCTCGGCTAATACGCCCTGGATAAATGCCTAAACATGCCTTCGCCCACTACACGGGCGTAGTATCGTAGACCATGACCAATTTTACTAGTAATACATTCCTTTTAATTTTATATAATATTTTTGATAAATTTATTAAAAATCATGCAACGTCTGAAGAACGGTTGATACTAGCCCTCTAGAGTTTGTGTTATTCGTTTTTCAACGGAGAATTTCATAAGAAATGGTCATTTACGTAATAATTATTGAAGGTTCTGATTTTTTAAAGGTTTTTTTAAAATGTCATTCGAAAATTTGGGGGCGGAGGGTCTACAGAACATTCGATTGCGCTTAAAACCAATAGGCTTCCAATATCCACTGATTTTAATATTTGCACCAAATTTCGTTCGAAACACTTCATTCGTTCGTGAGATATCGCATCCACAGACACACACACACATAACCATCACCTCAAAAACGTTCGATTCGAATTCGGGGATACTTTAAATGTGCTCTTCCGTCGTAAACTCGAATTTGAATTTTCGACCCGTCACAGTACATTCCTTATACATTATACTTGTATACAGGAAAAGTAATAAACAAAAACATTATCTGATCTGAGTGCATTTATAGCTTTATATGAATTAAAACTCCATTTATTTTTGAGTCTTTTGTCGCGCTTTTTTTATAACATAGCATATAAGGTAAGTATTGAAACTGTTGTGCTCAATGACTGAACTGTTGTACTCCCTTATCCAATAAATGAATGAACAGCGGCTACTTCCAGGGCTTTATAACGGATATTTCATAGTTCTAACATTACTGAGCTCAATATTTTTTGTTAGAAGCAGCGCAGTGACGTCAAAAAGGTGCTCCGTCCCCTGCTTGGGAACGGAGCGGTGAGTGAATTTTCAAAGGGATGTCCTAGCCTTTGTACTTCAATAATCCTAAAGTTTTGTACAGTGTTAGGTTGCTATACAAAGACAGAAAGAATGACGTACTCAATTGTTTTTTTAATTTTATGCGAATCATGCTTAATATATGCGCAAACATAATTTTTATTTTATTGCAATATCTTGGGAAACTGCTCAATATGCAAGGATTATTGAGGTCTGAAAAAGACTGTTTCGATTTATCCATGGACCTTGGATATCACAATTCATGAGTGTTATGACCCACAGAATGCTGTAATCAAAATTAGAAAATGAACAGGATTATCAGATCGGATGTTTTACTTCGATCTGAAATCCGAAGTTGGGCAGCGGATCTTTTCCCCAATTCACGTCACATTAGGCATATTAACAAAACTTAGCTATTCTATTATAGAGCTAGACTTAATGTAAAGCGAATTCATCGCACTTGAACTACGTATTCAAAACGCGAATTATTGGCCATACAGACGTCAAAATGCGATGGAAGTTACGAGAACAGCAATATATGTACCACAAACCCCCGCCACCCCAACCCGAAGCAAAAAGATGGGGGAAGACACACAGATTTGAGGTTTTACTTTGATCTGAAATCTTGAAAAATTAGAGTCCGTTTCCATTATAAGCGATTTGAATTTGTCTTTGTAGTATAATGATTATAGAGCACCCAAGTTCCGTGGTTCGAATCCCGGTTATGGACGTGACACTTTTAAAATTGATAATTACGAGATGATTCATTATGATGTAATTGAATCAAAATATTGTTCAATATTAGTGTAAAAGAAGGTCGAGTGTGACTTATTACATATATTTTCCATTTAGCCCAGCCGAGATCACAATGTCAGCAATAATGTCATACGTGAGAAACTTCTCCACCTTCCTTGAAAGTCATCAAAATTCCTTCATGAACGGCCTGCTGATCCTCTGTACTTTAGGGGGCGAACAGATCATCACAGCCTCAAACTTGTTCCAGTGCCCCTGTGATAGTAAATTGATGGCCCAGTTATACGCCTATAGCTTCATATTCGGACCTGCGGTAGTTCTTATCATACTAGGTAGGTAAAAACAGCGACATGCATTCATTGATGAACTTCACAAAAGGCACCAGACTAGATTTTAATGGGCTGCAATTATCATGACCAATAAAAGTTTAGAATTACAAATTACATTAAAAATATGTTTATTTTAAATGAAAAGTTAAATGCGGTGGGTCTGATGATATGAGACGGGCGGGTTCTTTCTGTCACAGATCTACCAATGGCCACTTCTATCTACCTAAAGCTGCGATAATCCTTACTTTATGGCTTACTTATGTTTAAAGTACCTTGCTTTATGGCTAACGCTTTCGATGTGGATGATGGATAGGATGCTTGCTTCTGTGGAATGGCCATCGCGTTCACAGGGCTTGACCCCCCTTTTGACTTCTTCCTCTGGGGATATTTAAACAAGAAAGATCAATCATGCTTAAAGCATTGATTATGAAACACTTTCCAACTTCAATGCAATTTTATTTAAACATGTCTAAAATGCAATACATTCCTCGGTAATATTTTAAAACTTATCACAATACTACATTAATTTATTATATTTGAAACCTTAAACCTTCATCGAAAAAAATTAACTTCATTCAAATGACGGCATTAAAATATAAATTGCCTGGTTTAAACATCTCTAAAATGTGATACATTCCTCGGTAATAATTTTAGAATTATCATAATACTACGATAATTTATTATATTTGAAAACTTTATCGAAAACAACTGAAATTCATTCAAATGACGTCATAAAAAAATAACACGCCTGGCTCTCTCTATAAAAGCAGCATTTCATTCATAAATAATTCCCCCATTCATGTCATTCATCACAATACTATAATAATTTATATTATTTAAAAATTAAGACCATGGAGCTACAAGTAAGTAAAACTCTATGCGTAAAACTTCATCGAAAATTATCGTCCTTCTCTTTCTAAAATCAATGAATATTTCATTCATATCAGCCATGCAGACTCCATGGACTAAATGATTTTGTGTTAAAGAATTACAGCGATTCTAATACAACTCATTCTATATATTTTGCTGTTTACATTTTACATAGGTGAAAAATAGGCTTAATAGTAGAAATAATCAAATTTGTATGAGCATTTAAACTGAACTATATTGTCATTGCGTTGTTAAAGTATGTAGATGCACAGAATTTAGGCAAAAATAAAGTAGTTTTAGGATGGATACAGCACTCAATATGAATTAAAAAGAACTTTAAAAATCACGATTTTGAGACAAGATGGATGCCATATATCATTTTCAAGTGGGTCATGTGATCGTTTCATATCATGGACACGTGATCGCTTCATATAAGAGGTGTTATTATTATTTTAATTTTTATTTAAAAAACTACTGAATATATTTCGCTGAATTTTTTTTTATATATTTTATGGAACAATTTGAATATTGCCTAAAATTTTCGAAGCAATTTGTGAATTTTAAATCCGCTTAAAAAATGCTTGAAAAATTAGGTCCCATAGGGCTCAATGTATTCCATTTTTTCAACCCGGGTTCAATCCAAAACTAATTGGGTGATATTATTCATTTATATTCCCATAAGTCCTATAGACCGTCTGAACAACATACTAAAATTTCATTTTGATTAAGTCATTTTTACGGCAGTTATCGTGCTAACGGACAGACAGACAGACAGACAGAATGAACAAAGTCATAAACACTTTTCAACTTTGTTGTAAAGTGTTAAAAACAGGCAATGTGACACAGCCTACAAGTTTACAATATGTCGTGTAAATCGGGGTAATACGGTGACACTTGCAATATTTGTGAAAGCACGCGTAACATTCCTTCTCGCATTCATACCGTACATTATCGTTTACGGAGGACATTTTGAACAAGCTTTACATTAGATTCCAGTACTTGGCCAGTACCAGTTAATTCACAATGAAAATATAATTTATAAAATTTTAAAGCGGCTTTTGAATTTTTTCCTATTATGTACTTTTCAACAAGCAAGCAAAACTGAATTATTCGGACGATCGTCATTTAATTTTTAACGATGTTTAGTTTGAATCGTAGCCATTACTGAAAACGATTGTTTACTAATATAGGTTGAGCCAAACCTGTACAGCTGGAAGAAATTTCCGCAATTCAAGACAATTTGGACTGGATGAAATAAAAATAATTTCATTAAGTTTGCCTTTTGTGCAGTACATATTATGGTGGAGGTCAGTATTTCTATTTGCATGTATGGGAGATATTTATTTAGGTCTCCCAATATGAATGGGAAAAGGATTTGTAAAAAATTTAATATTTTTACTTTCTCATACGTAGAAAGTATTGTTTTCACGATAAAGTTTTCATTTAGCAAGACCTCCTGAACAACTTTTAACTATTTTTGGACTTTGGAGTAATGGCCGCCGGTCTATCTGTGGAGTATTTCCTGTGTACACTGCCACAAACATTAATGGATTTTCACAAAACTTTATATTCGACTTGTTAGTCAAAAATCTAGAACCAGAGAGATTTTCTTTTTAAATTCGAGCGAAAATTTCGAAATTGATTCAAATTTGATATATTTTCTTAAAATGGCAACATATTTATGGCTTAATGATCACGAAACCTAATTGTTTCAATAATAGTAAAAATAGCCGCGATGCAATTTTTGAGTTCGTGACGTTATTAGTCCCCTCGGAGTGAGCGGGGGCACGTTACTCCCCGGCAGGGTACAATATAAATTTTGTTATCAATCGAAAGATTTTTTTTCTAGCCCTTTAAAATGAGGGGTAACATGCTATAATTGTTATCATTTGGGACAACAATACAAAATATTTTCAAAATCTGCCCCCCCCCCCCCCCATCACTGTAAAACAAAATCACAAGTTTCCTAAAAAAGGATTTTCGCATGAGAAAGTCGAGTTGAACCGCACTCCAGTTTATTTTATCTTTCCCGTGGTAACAAAATCTTACTGCAAAAGAATCGGATAAAGCATATATTAACTTCTTGAACCTCTCATAATTTGAGACATTTTTAGATTTTGCATTATTTCTAATGGTTAGGAACTATATACATATAATCATTCGCCCATACACCGTGAACCATTTAGCCTTCACAAGACGGTGCCCCGGACACACCATTTGGGGGGGGGGGAGAGCACACTACGTCCAACAACACAACATCCATACCTGCAGGTGGGACTCGAACCCACAACCCGGCAGCCCAGCCTGCATTGGAAACGCTTGCCATAACCGCTGAGCCACCGTGTCTGCGCATTTTTCGATATTTTTGTTTGTTCTTGCAATAGTTTAGTCATTAAAGGGGGTACAAAAGACACCAATATTGGAAATATGCAATCTTTTCTTTTCCCTTCGTCCCACTGCATAAAATATGTTCGAACTTTCTTGAGCAGTAGCCCGATAGTTCATGTTAGATGCATACCATATTTGAAGATATCTGTTGGCTATATTACTCTTTCAAAATTAAACTACTAAAAAATTTTATGTCACCACATAATAAATATGCTTTTTGAAAACAATATTAGGTTTCCTTGTGGCATTCAACATTTTTTACTTTCTCATACTATTGCATAGAGAAAATATTGTTACCCGAAAATTTTCGAATTCGAGATTGAAGCACGTTTTAACACTTCCCGAATGCATTTCGAGCACTTTTTGGAAATTTGTCCGTGTGTGTGTGGGACACGATAATTCAAGAATGACTGCACCCAATGCTATCAAATTTAACGTGTTAAGACATTATATAAAAACTAGAACTAGATAGAATGTTCGTAATTCTCATGATCATAACTAGAATTATTCTAACTTTGAGATATTCGTAGTATTATTTCTAATGGAAAACCATGATGATTAAGGAATAATGAGGGTCAAATTAGGTTTTGAATGATGTAAGATATAGCTATGGAAGTGAGATATTAATAAAGTCATCATGCGCTACCCTATGAGATTGATGGCAGCTCAGCCCTTTGGCAAAATTTAAAGTTAGCTCTTCTATCTCGGAAAGTATTAGAGGTACAGAAAAAAGTCAATTTCAAAGTTGTAGATCAACGTTGAATGAATAATAAATGTCATTTTCCCTCTTCTAGGCACTGCAATAAGGGTTAGGAATTCCGTCACAGTAGTTCAATTGTTAGAGATCGTCTGGTTAGTTCTGGTGTTTGAATCCCAGTTGGGACCGTGAGTTGTTTAGAAGTACTTGCCCATCAAAATCTTGAATACGAAAATTTTCAGGAAAACAATACCTTATATATACAGTAGTATGAGAAAGTGAAGCTAAATTGAGTCATGTGTTCTGTAGAGATGTCATTTCCTATTTGTACCATGTTCTTCGTATTAGAAAACCGAAGTTTCGTTGTATTTTTCTTCCCCTCTTATTTCTTTAGGAGTGGTGGTCAACAACCTCACCTGGCACCTCTTTCACGGCTGTTGGAAAAGATCTAAAGACTGCAAACATGGATTTTTTAGAGCCCTCGAACACACTTTCGTCATCTTTGCGAGAGCTTGTATCGTACCTTGCGCGTGGATCTTCTTGTTATTGTTAGACGGCAGGTAAGGACTGTTTTCCGAGAATTCTCTCAAAAGTACATTGTGTGAGACGGACCCTTTGTGGTCAGTAGCGGAACTTGCTCCCTTAACCACTTAAAATTTTCAGAATATTTATATTGGCCCCAACTTACAATTTACAAATTTTTTATACTTTTATTTCTAACATCATTCTAAATTGTAAGGGTCATATTTGCAATATATGAGTATCTTACTTATTACAGGAAGATAGATGTCTGTGAAGTCTGTAGTGGGTAATCTAAGCATCGTATGGCCATGAAATTTGGTCTACCTCAGGACTCGACTAGGTGCACCTATTTTTTTTTTTTTTTTTTTAATTTCAAATTAGCTTTTTAGTTATTTTATGGTTTAGTCCGATTCACAAATATTTTGGTCGATATTCGCACAAATTGATCCCTTAGCGACTTAAAATATTATTCGTCTCCATCTTGACGCCCATCGAAATATTTTATTTGAAAAACTGTGAACGGAATTTATAAGAGTATTTGATGATTTTTAGTGAATTTTGAAAATACTTTTTGTGCAATTTAAATCTCTCCGATTTTGATATTACGATATACAGAAATTGACTTACCATCTATCGTCCACTTTTTTTCCAGTACTTACGTACAATATCGCAGATTACTCCAGAAAAAAAAACAATTTCATAAACAACCTATCCGTTAATTAATTATACATTTTTTATTTGAGGCATGTCTTCGATTTTATCAGGCCGCTAGCAAGCAAGTGGACCCGCTCTCCCCCACCGAGGTAGTATCGCAAATAACTTTTACATTTTCTCCAAAACGGTCCAAACATCTTTCTTAGGTGGGTTAGGTCTAAATTGTAGGGATTTTATTTTTTTTTTCGGCTTATGCCCGATTTTTCCTGTCCCATTTCTTTTCTTACGCCACCTTTTTTTAAAACAGTAGCGTTTTATCTGTTATCCAAACCACACCTGTTCCCCAACTTTCCACCCAACTGAGAGGGGTGCAAATGACTTCTTAGAGGATGAGTTCCTTGTGATTTCTTTGAAAATTGTCTGGCGATTGCAGGTGTCTCAGAGGGAGATACACCTGCAATCCAAACGACATTCAGCAGTTGCAATATTAGTGTTGAGAACAAACTAAAAATACCACTTGTAAATACTTGTATATTGTTCTCAATTGAAAAATAATTGTTAAAGTTTTTTTTTATCTTTGTATATTTAATAACGATATAATTAATTAAAATATTCTCAATTATATGCAATATAATAAAAATAATTATTACAGGATGTGTTTATTCTACACAGGGGCTTCACAAAGGGGGGGGGGGGGCAGTTGGTACTACAGTACTGGGGCCCGCCGACTATTAAGGGCCCGTAAATATTGCTGAGGATAAAATATTTATACATTTGTTTATGAATATATAATTTTTTTTCCAAATTAATTGAAGGTTTTGAAATTTACGTATTATGTGTAATTATAAAATTACAAATAAAAATTATATATAAAGCCTAAACACAACCTGTAAGTTTGAGTGAAAGAAAAGTATAAAACATTTTGTAAACATCTGTTTGGATTCTGTGTCTCATTTCTGAAATAGTCAAAAAAGCCTCAAAGAAGGGCCCCTTAGTTCAATACAAGTCGTCTGGGTACAGACGACAGGGAGGGTCAGAGATCAAAAGACCAGAATGCCGCCGTTGACAGTATTCTAGAAGGCGGACGTTATCGCCGTTCGTGACGTCACTGGGTTAGAAGGAGAAGTGCCAGTTTCTCCGACTAGCATTCATTTCTATGGGAAAACATAGACTGTGTCAGTCGTTCTTTTAATATAATTTGTAATTCTATCGTAAAAGTGAAGTTTAAGTGTAAATTTGTGTATTATAGATGTATATATATTAGTATTTTCACGTATATAAAATATAATTTTGGTAAGCACAAAAATGCCTAGTTGATGCTCGGTTGCTTTGTGTTCAAATTATTATAAGAAGTCAATGGGATCTATCAGTTTTCTTAGATTTCCAAAAGATCCTACACTCCAAAAATTATGGATCGTGAAGTGCAAAAGAGAGGATAAAATAAGCATTGCTAACGCAACTGTCTGTTCGAGTCACTTTTTTGATGAAGATTTTAAAGAATATTTTCGGGTTAATTTTGAATTTGAAGCCGGTTAAACGATTGAAACAAGAAGCCAACGGCACAAAAATCTCACATACCATTAATACCGCAGTTAAAAATAATGTTTTTAATATAGCAGTATAAAAAATACTTATGATTGACATGTTTTATTGATATGTAAAATAGGTGGTCCTCTAAGTAATCCGAAAAAACAAATTAATAAAATAAAAACGACTTCAGATGCATTATCTAAAATATATAAAAACAATTTATATTTCTGATACTAGCAATTATGGAGTTTTCTTTCTTTTTTTGGAGGGGAAGGGGGGGGATATTAGCATTTTGTAAGCTAATTTACACAGTTTAGTTTATTGCAAAATGTATGCAAAGTTAATTTTAAATACCTTAAGCATTTTACTTTGTTATTAATATACATAATCATAAAACGCAATTCTTTAGTAATCATAATATTGACATTATATTTACATCATCTGAAGTTATGGGACATTTCGTTTTGATATGTAAAAAGCTTAGAATACAAAACTAAAATCTTCAAAGTTGAAATATAATGCATAAAAAATTTATTTACAATAAAACTAAAACCCAGAGGCACATTTTTCAGAAGAAATAAAAAAGTGGGAGCATACTTTCTTAGAAATGCATGGCGCATATATATCAAAAGAGAAATGCGTCATTAAGAACTTGCAGTCAAAGTTAGCAAACATTTCACCTTCTATACCACTAAAAGCCATAACTTTGTTTTCACGAACCAGAACATTCATTCGCATTAAACACTTAAATAAGACTTTCATGCCACAATTAGTAGAGAGAAAAAAAGCAAAGAAAAGCCTCTAAATGGTGTAAAAGCAGTATCATGGCATAAAAATGGTATGTATTGATTTATTATTTATTATCTACGTGAACATTGC
The DNA here is from genome assembly GCA_951213105.1 of Amaurobius ferox. Taxonomy (NCBI): domain Eukaryota; kingdom Metazoa; phylum Arthropoda; class Arachnida; order Araneae; family Amaurobiidae; genus Amaurobius; species Amaurobius ferox. Next base: position 24,137,894 of record OX578149.1, read on the forward strand.
TTTAAAATTTTAAAATTGTACATAGTTTATATATTTAAAACGCTATAAAGTTTAATAACATCAATTTTGCATGCTTAAAACATCTTTGTGAAACTGACAGATCCAGTGGCTTAACCAAGAGTCATACTCTACTAGCTCACAAAATGCATCGTCTTTTTGTTGGGTAAATAAAATAAATCTACTGTCATTGACCATCCATTCGACCGTCAACTCCCCCCTTTTCCCAAGATCCGATCTACACTTAATATAATATATAGTTATGTAACTACTAGATTGATGATATTTCATAGCCATCAATATATGTTATATGTATGTGGGATTTTTTACGCAAGTAGATATTTTTGAAATACATATTTATATTACATGTAGAAAGTATTATCAATGTTTAAGATAATGGATACGATATTTTTAAAAATCCGATGATTTTAGATATTTATTCATATCATCATATCTGTATTAAAACACTTGAAATGTAATTTTTATATTTACTACACTTTTCACGATATATTTCAGTTTTATTATAAATAATATATGTATTATAATATTTTAATGATAGCTCTATGCATTTATGAGTAGAAAGAATCATTTAATTTCATTCTTCTAAAATTTTATTACGAATGATCTTATCTCCTTTTCGAATGATAAACGCGAACTTTCTAAACTTTATACACGTATCTCTATGTCCCCTCTTCTTGACTAAGGCTCCTATATAGGAGCCTTATTCTTGACTTGTAAGTTTAAGGCTCCTCTATATACGAGCTGACTTATCAAGCATATTGAAGCCCACCCTAGCTGGATGCGCAATCCATTAGCATTAGCTTTATTCGTATTTTCACTTTAGGAAGTATAATTGAAATAATTATAGGTGGTTTGTTATGCACCGAACTGCTGTAATCATTTAGGCTATTTCGCTTTCCTAGAAAAAAAAAAAAATAAAACAATGGCTAATAAATAATTGGATTCCAGGTACTGGAGCATACTTGTGCGAGCTAAGTTTTACAATACTTTAATTGAAACATATTTTTTTATATAAAGTATTTATTTTAAACACTTATTTTATAATTTCCGTAACTGTAGTATGGAACCCTATGGGCTTCAATATGCTTGATAAGTCAGCCTGTAGTAGAGGAGCTCTAGTAAGTTAGTGACGTCACGCTTCTAGTTTCTCTCCCGGTCGAAAAGCAACCCCCCTTCTCTGACCTACCTTATGTTTAGAGTACCTTGGGTACAGATAGCTCCAGTGCCATTGTGTTCAGAGGCAATAAAAACCGATCAGGGAGAAATTTTCTAGAATTACACCTAAATAGATACGTTTATGACCCTAGTGGGTTGCTCTTGCTCATTCATGTTTACAGCTCATATCAATCACAACCAACTAACTACTGAGACCACAGTGACTGAGACTACCGTCTACAAATTTCTATACGAACTCGTTCATTTGTTCTATTACATATTTATTACCTTTGACCGAGGAATATTCAGGGGATTCAGCATCAAATTCTGGATTCAAAAAGAATTTTTATTTCCTATTTTTTACTACTTCCGGTTAAAAAATTTCCCTTGCGTTATCTATTTCTTGGAATTGGCTAAGGATATAGCTTAGACGATGATTTATGCAGTTTCGAATTTCGAAGGGGGTGTAGAGGAATTCACTAAGAATTTCAACTTCTAGTTGTGGAGGGGTCACTTCAATTTAAAAAAATTATATTTTCCTTGCAACATCTATTTTTTTAAAGATGAGCTTAGATGATGACTGATATAGATTCAGCATCATATTCCAGAGGAAGTAGGGAACCTCCTGCCCCCTCTGGAATTTAGTTTTCTAAGGATTTCTACTTGCAGTTTTTTATCTTACGGTTCAGAACATTTCCTTGAAACGTATATTTTGATTGATTATAGAGCTTAGATGATGACTGGTAGGAATTTAGCATCGAATTTCAGTAGGGGTTGGGGGCTGAGGATTTACTAAGGATTTTTACTTCCAGTTCTTTTCCCAATTCTGGATAAAAAAAAATTCATTTTCCTTCAAACATTTATTTTTCAAAATCGGCTATAGATAGAGATAAATGATGATTGATATGGATTCAGTATAAAATTGTTTAGGGGTTAGAAGAATTCATTAAGAATTTCCACTTCTGGTTCTATAGATGTCACTTCCGATTAAAAATATTACAATTTTCTTTACAATACCTATTTTTCAGGATTGGCTGTAGGAATAGCTTAGATAATGACTGATATGGATTCAGCAACGAATTTTGCAGGGAGTAGGGTTCACTAATGATTTACACTTCTGGTTCTGGTGATGTCACTTCCGATTTTTACAAACATTCGTAAGACTATGTGAAATACAGAGGGTGTTCACACATTTTTGTAACGATTTTGACTTTCTCCACGAATTGAATTTAAATAAATAAAAAATAAAAACCTGACTGACATCAAGTCGGAATAGGGTTTAGGTATCGTCTGCATCATTAAAAATATTCTTTGCTTTAAAATGTCGCTAGAAAATAAAGAATGGATCGAAGGCTATATTTTTGCGCTTTCCGAAGAGAAATGCTCTTATTAGATTATAATACTCTTATTCGATCATTAAAAAAAGATGTGAAAAGCATGGTTTTAATATTTCTACACGTAAATTTAGTGACATAATTAATAAAAAAGGAAAGAAACGTCAAAGTTTACATTTAACTGGGAAAAAGGTAAAAATTGCATGCAAAACAAAGGTTGGTTCAGAGAAAACAAGGAAAGTTTTGCTAAAGGTTTTATGGTTATTGCTGGATTCTCTTATAACTGAAAACTTAAAATAAGGAAAGTAGAAAAAATGACAAAATTAACTCGGATTACTATCAGAAATATGTTTTAACAGCTGTTTTCAAAAAAGACATTCTATCACTTTACCCAAACAATCTTCGCCGTTCCATCAGGATAAGGCGACCAGCCATACCTCTAAATCTACTGCTATATTTTTTTAAAAATGAGAAATGAAACCGGAATTGAGGCTATCCAATTTAAATGCATCCCACCTAAGTCCCCCGACCTATGTCCTATAGATGACTGTGCATTTGGACTTTTAAAACAAGCTCTTTATAAGCGGCATCCCAAAACATTGGATAGACTTTGGAAGATTGTGGCGGAGGAGTAGAACAAAATCAACCTTGATATTTTAAGAAAAGCTCTTTTATCTTGGAAATCAAGATATAATATGATAGTTCAACAACAGGGCTATCAGATTGAACCTATTAGAAAATAAAATTCTTATCTTTGTTTATATATATATTTTTTTCAAAATCGTTACAAAAATGTGTAAGCACCCTCTGTAAGTGTGCCACTGTGCAACTGAGTATAAAGATATTTCGTTTAAAATGAAATGTACACACCACTTGCTATCACATGAACGATCTTTCATAAACTGTGTTATATTGTGTTATGTTTCGTACTTGATATATTTTATTAGACTGTATAAACTGTGTTATTTTTCTGTGTTATATTGTACTTGATATATTTTATTAAATTCAACTCTACTCCTAAATAATACATAAAATAAAAAAAGGTACCCCCCCCCCTTGTTTTTACGTAGGACCCACAGTTCGATTTAGTACCAGGGCCCAAAATTGAATGTGGGGGGCCTGGTTCTACACACTACTTTTTTTTATCTATTATTCAATTTCGACCATGTGAAAAAATAATAACATAAAATAGAACTTTCCTTTAACTAGATCACGCTGAAAATACATAATGTTTACGTTGTTATCGATTAAGATAAACATGCAAGGTTTCATGAAAAGAGCTATCATACTTATTTGGAGAAAAAAAAGAGAGTAAAATTTCTAATACCTCGAGGCCGGCTCATGATATCTTCTAAACACATAATCCTGGCTCATAACATGACGTAGATCGGACATTTCTTCCTTCTTAGTTGTGTTCACTTATTTTTGTTTAAAAGTTCTTAAGCATTTTCTCATTAGATAATAAGGATCAGATATAATATTTAAGGATTCTTATTTTATAGATAAAAATAAGATATAACTCAAGAAAAGTGTCTATTAAAAATGAAGTCATTCGCTTTTAAATAGAAATATAGATGAAAAATGGCCATTTTTTTATATTAGAAAATTGTGTCTTTTCGATTTTCGAAAATATTATGTTCGATCGATTGGTTGGATCTTCTTGAAAATCTATAAGCCTCTTACGTTTAGATATCGAAAAATGTGTACACAATTCTATTTGAATAGCTAGCTCAATTGGCTCCAGAGATATCCTGCCCACAGACAAGAAAATAGTTCATTCGTATTTAGGGATGCTTAAAACGTGTATATCGCTTAAAATTTGCAAGTCGGATTTTTGCACATGTTCTCTTTTTATTCATCATGTAATATTATTATTATTATTATTATATGATAAGAAAGGCACTTTGCCTATGTACTAAAGTGTGAATCATTTTATTGTGAGAATAGGTATCCCCGGGGCACCAAAAGAGACGGATCATTTATTATGTCTATTAAAAAATACCCTACAGTAGTGTACAGAATATTTGTTTCTCAAATTTTAACCCATTGATTTTGAATGAGTTTTGCGATTTTTATAAAAGAAAAACAAATGTATAAATAAAAGAAAACATTGTAATTGCTTAATATTGGGTGTTGTTTTTCCTTTCTTTGACAGGTTTACATACTGGAAGATAATAATAAATTCGATTAAAATATTTCTGTAAAATGTCAAACGTATTTTTCAAGATAGTATTTAGAACTATATTTTATGTTAATTTAGTTACAAAAAATGGGAGCTTTCTTATAAAATTTATATTGCTGAAAAAAAAAAGCATACAGAAATTCATGGAAATCGCTTCATTCTTTTCTTGAGATTTTTTTTCGAGAGATATTCTCTATGTGAAAAATTTTCCTAATATTTCGTGAATAACTTGTGATTAATCGAACCCTTCTCGATGCATCTAATTCTAGTTAAAAGTACTTATCTTTTATTTATTTGATCCTAGACGATACATTGTGTTTTCATTGTTGTTATACATTGTGTTTTCTTTTTCTTATAAGTAATCACGTTTCAGAATTAAAAAACCTGATGTGGGCAACACATGACTTTCCTTATATAATACAATGAATTTACTTATTTCATACTGAAAAAAAATGATGTATAAGATCCATGGCACAGTGTTTTTAACACTGAATTGTACATTTGACGCTTTTCCGGATGACAACATAAAAACTATTTCGAAGTACCCAATTAACTTATATTTCACGCAACTCTAAATTGACAATTGTCAATATTGGTAGCTTTCTTAATAAGTATAGTCCATACATTAAAATATTTTAATAATAAATTCATCAGTTTGGCGTCGTTTTCGTTAATTAAGCGTCATTTTTTACAATTTTGACGAAATTTTCGATAATCTAGGGCAAAATATTGCTAAATTGACGATATTTCGCTAGATTATTTAGCAAATTCTCCAAATTGCCAAGAGTTGCAGACAAACGGAGAGAAGAGCAGTTTTTATATACTAGAAGATAAGTCGGTTATATGGCGGAATTTAAAATTTGCAAAACATTACTCCTATTAACGTCATTTTTATTAATTTGGTGACATTTTCTTTAATTTGGCAACATTTAAAAAAGTCTCCAAGTTGGTGACATCCTGCCAAATGTTTTGCCAAGCGTTACGGGCAACGGAGAGAAATGTATTATTCTTATATAGATACTTTTATTCTTGCCAAAATATTGAATCTTCTTTAATTAGTCGCCATTTTCATTGATTTAATGTAGTTTTTATCGATTCTGCTACAATTTTTTATCAATTTGACGTAATTTTGTTAATTTCGCAAGATATATAAAAAGTTTGCTAAGTTGTCGGTATTCCGTCAAGTTCATTGCCAAAATTTCACTAAACGTTACGGACGGAGAAGTTACGGAAGTTATGTATTCTTATAGTATATTTTTATATTCTTTCAAAGATATTGAATTTTCACCAGTCGTAATTTTCATTGATTTAGAGTTATTTTTATCAATTTGACGACATTTTGTCAATTTTGTACCATTTAAAAAACTCGCCAAGTTGCGATATTCCGCCAGTTTAGTCGCCAAAATTTCGCCAAGCATTACGGACGGAGAAATAGGTTTTTTCGATCGTAGATTCTTATATTCTTTCCAAGATATTAAGTTTTCATCAATTTGTTGTGATTTTCAATGATTTAGTGTCAGTTTTATCATTTTGGCAAAATTTTTATTAATTTGTCAACATTAAAAAAAATCGCTAACTTGTCAATATTTCACCAAATTTTTTTAAAGCGTTTCTGTGAAATAGATTAATCTTCTAGTAAATAAATGACTATTGGCGAATTGTGGTGTTACATAACGTGCTCTTCCGACCCAAAATATATTTTTTCTTACGAACTAAATCCAGGAGTATGTTGTACGAACTAGATCCACGAGAACGTTTCATTCTACCGTTCTTATCACATAATACTACATATGAAAAGGAACCATATTTCACAAAAGTTAATATATATTTTTAATTTTATGTCATTTTTTGATAGATTTATTTTAATAAATTACAATATATCGAGAACGGTTCATGCTAGCTTTCTAACGTTTGTGTCAATCGTTTTCTAATAAAAATTTGAAGAAATTATTATTTACGTAACTTTATTGAAGATTTTGATTCTCAGGTAATTTTTTCAGAGTTTCGTTTGAAAAGTTTGTTGTCTACCAAACATTCAATGTATTTAAAAACAATATTCTTCCAGTACTCACTGGTTGAAGGCCCAGACCACACAGCCAACTCAAAGGCAGTAAAGTGTGTGGCTGGAGTACTCACTGGTTGTAATTTTTGTACCAAAATGCTTTTGAATCGCTCCATTCGTTCGTGAGATACCACACACACACAGATACAAAACCTTAAAAACGTTCGATTAGTGTTCAGAGATGTTTGAAACATGCTCTCTCGCCGAAAACTGGAAATTGATTTTTTGACTACGTCACAATACGTTTTTATACATTATACTATGTATATAAGGACAGTAATATACATTCATAAATTAAAGCTCTTAATATTCTTACTAAATGAAACTAAATAGTATGTGCAATGTCGTTTTTTGTATTATCAAAATTCTTTCTGTACGAAACAAGTTTTTATCATTTGTCATTTATATTGTCCATATCTACTTATTGTCTGTGATTAAAATATAAATTTTGTTAATCAGTAAAATATTTCAAACTAATATTAATGCTTCCGTGTATAGCGCATGGATTTTGAAGATGAGAACTAGATGGATAAAGTGTCATTCTAAGGTGATGCAAAAAATTGCAGCCCAAAAACGTGGATGAAATATTTGCACTTGGACGTTTTTTAGCAATTTGTCTATAAATATTTATTAGAGTCTCCTATAGATATTTATTTAATATAATATTTATTTATTTAATAAACGTATCAGTACAAATGACGAAATAAAGAAGCAGGTTGTTTACTTTATTTTTTTGCAAAACTATTAAAAAAACATAATCAATACATTTAGAAAATAACAAAAATACTAAAAGCCATAATATTTTTGAATAACTATATTTTACGGAAAACGTCCAATCTTGAACAAATGGACATTTAAATCGTCTGCTACCACGGCCTCGTTTTATTTTTTTAAATTACGATATCTATCCAGTCCTCTTCTTTTAAATCCATGGTATACCGTTTTACTTAATACCGAATTTAATGTAATATTCGCCTTATTGTCTGCGTTTAAAAAAATTGCCAATTATAAATTAATTCTAAATACATATAATTTATATTTTTTGGCATTACATTTTAAGTTCTACAGTAACTTAAAACGTTTTACTTACTATATTTTGTTTACTTCGTATATTATGATATGTTACGTGCCTCGAATGTTAAGTTGCAACTAACGTTTACACGAAAATTTTTTTAAGTGGATAAATAAATTAAAAGCTCTAATTTATGTTTAATATTTTATCAATGGAACCATTTCAAACGCTGAATTTGTACTTACCGTATATACATTGATAATTTCATTTTTAGAAATGATACATGCATTTATAAAAACAATATGCAATCGAATTTCATTTTAATATATCTGTAATCTCTTTATATTTAGTTAATAATTTTCTATTTGAAATTTTCTGTGTGGATAGTATATTTATGACTAAAACTTATCAGTTAAAATTAAAAAACCAAATAACGTATCAAATAAAAAAGACTTGTTGTATAATCAATACATGATTTTTCTTATATTTTAATGGTACATTTTGAATTTAGTATTATTGCATGAGCCAAAACAATTTACCCTTTAAAATTAAATATGAGTAAATATTTAGAGTTGAAATGCATTCGTAACTTTTACGCACACACACACACACACACACACACACACACACACACACACACACACACACACACACACACACACACACACACACACACATATATATATTCAACATTTTTTATGACAGTATCAGCTGCAGAAAAAAGATGGCAAGAGTTGATTAAGGCATTACACAAGCTAAGTAAACATGAGAGTATTTCTTTAATAATAAGTATAAAGAGTTTTAAGTATAAAGAGCTTAACAAACTTCATTGACAAATTTGTAACATGCAATTATGAAAATGATCCTTTTGTAGTCCTTCAAAAGCATAAGCATACACATACCTGCCAGAGAGGACAAAAATCCAATATTAATTTTCGGTTTCACTTTCCTCAATTTGTAATGCCTGAAACCAAGATTTTTCAGCCGTTGAATGAAAAAAAAAAATAATGAGGATGTAAAAAAGAATTTAAAGAAGATAAAAAATTTAATGAATTTTTATTATAGAAAGAGAGAAGATGAATCATTTGATGAAGTTTTGAAAAAACTTGAGATGTCCGAAGAAGATTATATCTATGCCATCAGGTCTTCAATTACTAAAACTCAAGTATTTTTGAAAAGGAGAAGTTTGGAGGTTGGTATAAATTGCTACAATCCACGCGTTCTCCATCTTTTTGAATCTAGCAATGATATTCAGTATGTTTTAGATGAATATGGTCTTGCATCATATGTAATAAATTACATTGGAAAAGTTGAGGCAGGACTTATAAAATTGTTAAGATATGCCGCGTCAGACGTTAGTGAAGGAAATAAGACAATTAAAGATAAATTCAGAAAAATCACTAACACATTTTTAAATAATAATTCCATGTCTTCCCAGGAAGCTTCTTATCATGTTCTTTCACTCCGACTGTCAAAAAGCAGCCGTCGTACAATTTTCTTAAATACCAGTCCCATGGAAGAAAGAGTAAGAATAATTAAACCCCAAAATATATTAAAAAACATAGATAGCAGTGATGCCGATATCTATGTTGAAGATATTGAAATATATATTAAAGACCAAAACGCATGGAAGGCACATGCTTAGCAAATTTTGCTACAAGTTATAATAAAAAATATATACCAACTTGTGAAAATGATGACAATGAAACAATTTATTCAAAAAGAACCAGACCAGAAATAATCAGGTATAGACGCTACAAAATGATCCAAGATTCAGAAAACTACTATAGAGAACTCGTTTTACTCTTTTTGCCTTGGAGGGACGAAAGAAAAGAAATTGAAAATGCTAATTGTGAGCTGCTGTGTAATGAAAAAATTAACAATATTAAATCAAATAAAGAACGATATTCTACAATAGCAAATGAAATCTTTGATGAAGCTTTAAAATTTGCACAAGAAGAAAATTTAGAAATAGAGGAAGAAATAAAAAATTGTATAAATGACATATTAGGTGGAGACCAAATGATTGACATATATGAACAAAGTGAATTTAAAGAGAAAAAAAAATGACATAAACAGATTTTCTTGTCCTCAAAGAATTTCAAGAGAAGAATTATACCAAAATATACAAGTCTTAAATGCGTGCCAACGAGAGTTTGTAATGCTCGTCCTGAATTGCTTTAAAATACAAAATTTGCCATTAAGATTGTTTTTAAGTGGCTCAGCAGGCGTTGGAAAAAGTCTTGTAATAAACTCTATTTATTAATTGATAACACAGATGCATGATAACATACCTGGTTCAAATGAATGCGAAATATGCGTATTGCTAACTGCACCATCTGGAAAAGCTGCTTTTTCTATAGGAGGAGTGACCATACCGCATTTGCACTGCCGGTGACACAGTTTAGTGGAAATATGACAGAATTATCAAATGACGTGGCGGACACCATCCGACAGAAACTTGCAAATTTGAAGCTCTTAATTATAGACAAGATAGCTATGGTTGGTTCTACTTTATTTAGCAGAGTAGATTTTATTTAGCAGAGAGAACCCATTATTTGACGCGATTGCGTCAAATAATTGGTTCAAAAGATTCGTTTGGAGGTGTGTCGGTGATTGTCGTGGGAGATTTAAACCAATTGCCTCCTGTAATGGACAGCCCAATTTACAAAATTTCATTAAACAATGAATTAGGCATTTTCTTTGAAAACAACCCTTTATGGGAAATGTTTCGTTATTACGAACTATCCGAGATAATGAGACAAAAGGGTGAAATCAAATTTAATAAAGCGCTCAACAATTTGGCAGTGGGAAAAATGTCAAATTCTGACATGGAATTAATCAAGACCCGAGAAATTAGTAGAGAAGAGATACCTGACTCTGCGATAAGACTCTATACGGACAACAAAAGCGTTGATGTATTTAATAGAAGAAAAATTTCATCTTTTCCTGGACTTGAATACCTCTCTATAGCAACAGATACTATAACAGGATTACCTAAAGAAAATTTAAGAGAAAACATTTTGACAAACTGCTCAAAAAAGAAATTATCGGAAACAAATGGCCTGCCCTTTGAACTAGCATTAAAAATGGGAATTAAGTACATGATTATCTGCAATATATCTGTAGAAGATGGTTTAGTGAATGGTACTTGTGGAACGCTGAAATTAATTACATTTGAAACCAACTCTAATATACCAAAATTTGCATGGTTAGATTTTAAAGTGAGCAAGTGGGAAAAAAAACGAAAGAATCTTATAGTGAAATGATATATTGCAACAAAATTAACTCCTGTATTACACCGGTATCAAAATTTAAACACACATTAAAGGAATCTCTAAAGTGCCAGTACCAAATAGTTCGAAATCAATTTCCTCTTACTCTAGCAGAAGCAATGACTATTCATAAAAGTCAAGGACAAACATACACTGAAGTTTGTATCGATCTAGAAAAGTCTTCTCGTGTTACTTCTTCAATGCTGTATGTAGCTTTAAGAAGAGTCACCAAGTTATCTGGCCTATATATAATTGGACATTTTAAATCTCCAAGAAATAAATCTGAAAATTCTACTCTTGCAGAAATCAAGAGACTACGCAAAGAAAAAATACTTGTTATTTCTTTAAATAAAATTGACAAAGTTGGTGGAAAGGTTATCCATACCAAAACGTAGGCTTTCTGAGTAACAAAAAAATGGCGTCAAAAGTGATAAGTGGTATTTTCAAGCAGATATTTTAATATTTTCTGAAACTCTTACATCACCTTCTCATATATTTAAAATTAATGGATATTATACGTTTTTTAGGACAGATATTTCAAACTCCTCAAGAGGAATCCTATGTTTGGCTAAAAATGAATTAAAAGTATAGGAATTGAGCACAACCTACACATTTTCTGATGCAAAAGATAAGCAATATAGCCTAGAAATTGTTACATTCAGCACTGGCAACCAGCAAATTGTAACAGGTTACAAATCTCCCCGAACACCAAGATATGTGTTTGAAAGATCAATAAAAAGTATCCTGGACAAACCAACTAAGAAGGAAATCGCACTTTTTGGAGATTTTAATTTTGATGTGAAGACAGATGATTACCTCACAAAACTGTTAAAAGAGTATAATCTCACTCAGTTACTTAACAAATCACAATCCACAACAAATTTAAATACTCATATAGATGTCATTTTCTGCTCTAATAATTCCTACAGAGCTGGTATCTATGAAACATATTTTTCGTATCATAAGCCTATACTTATAGTTATTTCATAAAAAATGACATCATACTTATGCAATATGAAACTCATAATCTTATTCATAGTTTTCGTAACATTAACTTACAACATCTGACAGCCTATGTTTTGATTTAAAATTTCAGTTCAGCTCTATATGCGAAAGTTTAAGGAACGCTGTGTACTACAAAAATATATGATCTCCACTACCTTTTAAAAATAAGAATTCCAGCAGCTCAATAGGAAGAAGAACGGTTTATGTTTATATAAAGAACAAATCTGAAGGCAGTTTGCGAGTACATTTTTTTTGACGGAAATATTCGGCATTTTAACTATATTTTCGTGCATATTTCGCACAGTCAAACTAATTTTGGAAAAAACCGAAATTGATATCTCAAGAATCGGAAATGGAAATATTTATTAAACCCCCTACTCACTGTTGCATTCAATGCTGCATCTATAATATAGGAATCACCACCTAAGACATCATATAACATTTATCTACAGCTAATCATGAGAAATACATGTTCTAAGGAAAATGTTTTAGAACGGAATTGGAAAAAAATTTAGAAATAGAAATTTTTAGTAAACATCTCACACTCCTTAAGAATTTAATCAAGTTATATCAGTCATCATTTAAGCTCTAGCTATAGCCAACCTTGAAAAAGTTTCAAGTAAAATGAAAATATTTGAAGCGGAAGAAGATACTCAATAGTGAACGCTTCTACTTCTTCAGAGTGTAATGCTGAATCCATATCAGTCATTAGCTAATCTCTATCTATAATCAATCCTAATAAATAGATGTTTCAATAATTTTTTTATACCGGAAGTGGAAAAGAAACTGGAAGAGAAAGTTTTTAGTGAATTAAACTACCTTCTTTAGATTTTCATGCAAAATGCATATTAATTACTATCTCAGCTCTATCTTTACTCAATTATGACATATAAATGTTTCAAGAAAATTAAAAATGTTTGAGCTAAAATCCTTACTGTTTCTTCAAACTCCCTCTGGAATTTAATGCTGGATCCATATCAGTTATCATTTAAGCTATATAAAAATCCTTCATGATGCTCTTTAACCCCTCCATAATTTAACGTTGAATGCATATTAGTCATTATCTAAGCTATCTATAGCCAATCCTGAGAAATAAATATTTCAATGAAAATTTTTGTACCGGAAGTAGAAAAGAAACTCAAAGAGAAAAATTCTTTAATAAAATAATTTTTAAAATATATTTTTTTAAGAAAATGTCTTTAGTACGATGTAGCATTCTGTATGATCAAAGATATGAGTTATTCTTGAAAAACTTATGCTTTTGTAACATTTTCGTCTTAATATTAAAACTTTGTTTAAAGTGAGCAACACCTCACCAAATTTGTAGCAAAATTTTTCGCCAAGCGTTACGGATAGACAGATTGAGAAATAGGTTATTCTTAAAGTAGATACTTATATTCTTTCCAAGATATATAATTTTCATTAATTGGTCCTCATTTTCATTGATTTAGCTTTAATTTTATCAATATAGCGACAAATGTATCTATTTGGCAACACTTTTATGATTTTAGCGATATTTTCATGAATTTTGAAAAATTTTAGATCGCGTCAATTTGGCAATATTTCGTTGAATTCGTCAACAAAATTTCAGCAGGTGTTACGGAAAGAGAAATATATTATTTATATAGTGGATTATTATATTCATTCCAAGATATTGAATTTTCTTCAAATTAGCCGTCATTTTCATTGATTTAGCATCATTTTTATAAACAGCAACATTTTCGTCAATTTGGCAATATTTAAAAAAGTGGCAGAGTTGGCTATATTCCACCAAAATTCATTGATATAATGTCGCCTAGCGAACAGAGATATAAGCTATTCTTATACTAGATTCTTATATTATTTCCGAGATACTGAATTTACACCAATAAGCCATAATTTCTTTGATTTAGCATTATTTTCATCAAATTGGCAACATTTTCGGTAATTTGGCAACATTAAAAAGTCGCCAAGTTGGCGAAATTTCGCCAAATTTGTCGTCAAAATCCCCCCAAGCATTATGAACTGAGAAATAAGCTATTCTTGTAGCAGGAAAATGGTTATTGGCGTTCAAATACAAAAGTATTACAGAAAGCATCTTTTCTTATGACTGGAATGAGCTAGATTCATGAGAATGATGACACCAAATTTATCGCATGATATTACATATGAAAAGTGAACATGTTTCTCAATAGTTAATATATATATATATTTTTTAATTTATGGGATTTTTTGATAAATTTATTTGAAAAATGTGCAATATCTCGAGAACGGTTCATTCTAGAGTTCTAAAGTTTATGTCAATCGTTTTCTAAGAAAAATTACATAAGAAATGTCTATTTGCGTAACTCTATTAAAGGTTTTGATGATTTTTTTGATGATTTTTTAAAAATTTCTCTCGAAAATTTAGGGGGTTCTGGACATTCGATTGCATTTAAAAACAATAGGCTTCCAGTATTCACGGATTGTGATTTTTGTACCAAATTTCATTCGAATCGCTCCATTCGTTCGTGAAATATCGTCTCCACAGACTCATTGACACACACACACACACACATACTTTCACACACACACACACATACATCACTTCAAAAATGTTTGATTCGTGATCAGGGATGCTTGAAACGTGCTCTCCCGTCGAAAACTCGAATTCGAATTTTCGACCCCGTCACAATATTTTCTTATACATTATGTATATAAGGAAAGTAAAACAGCATTCAAATGCGGTATTAAGGTCAAATGCTAACATTCACCAGGCTATTTATTTAATATTATTTAAAATATTATTATTGTTTCCTAATTATGTTTTCTTCGATTTTCAAATAAAATGAATCATTCTATTGATATCTGAATCATCCTATTTTTCGAAGGATGTTTTATCTACATATGCACAGACAGTTTGCAGATATTGAAAGCATAATTTATATTCACAGATACGAAACGTGTCAATCCATCAATTATGCATGATGTTTACAACTATGGGCATTTTTACCGACATGATATAGGCAGTAAATCTGTGTTCCTTTTAGCATTGAAAATCGTAAATATTCAACCAAATGTCAAAATTTTTTTTCATGGAATTAATGATAATTTTGTATTCAATTCCTTTTAGAAGCTATTAAAATACGCAACTTCATTTAAGAAAATCAGCAGTGGCTCCATTCCGATGGAGCCGAAATGGTTTTGCTCGAGAAACATCCTTCTTTGTGTGTTGTTTGCCTTCTCTAAAAATTTTCGAAACAGTTCAAAGTAATAAAATATTGGAATTATAATCACTATAGTTCTTTAATTACGAATCCGATCCCAAATCAAATTATATAAGTAGGGAAAGTAAGGGGATTCTGGCTCATCCGGTGCTATACTTTAACATGGGCATAGTCCTGTGCTATACTTCCCCATGTTCCTGACCTTGATTAGGAAATTTCACTTCTCTTGATACTGATAAGGTTGCTTGTTTTTGTCGTTTTGCGAATTATTTCTTTCATTATATGCTTCGCGATCACTGGAATCCCTATTTTCGTACTCAATAACATTTTCAAAGAGTTTATTCACCGAGTTTCTAACTTCAAAGGAATTGGTAACAATCTTCTGGTAACAATCGAGGGATTATAATATCTAAAATAAATGTACCTTCTACATCTGTATATAGCACTTTTATCAATTCCATTTTTCTTAATAGAAAGTCACTGGGCTTTGACCCCATTTCTGCATATTTGCGTACAATTCCTTCTCTACTGTTACTTTGTGTTTTTAATTGCAGGAAATGCTTTAAGTAATACATTTTTAAAATTTTCATATGTATGGTTTTCGCTGAGACGGTTTCCCAAGACTCGTTTCACTATCAAATTATGCCAACCCAGTGCTTTATCAGTAAGTGCTGATATATACGAAGAAAGTTTTTCAGTTTCAATTAACTCATTCAACTCACTAAATTGTTCTAATTCATCGAAGAATTCTTGCGTATTTGATTTTCCATCAAATTTTTGTGATTACACTAAATTATATTGGTGTAAATTATACAACTATTGGTTATACACTAAATTATATTGGTGTAAATTATACAACTATTGGTTATACACTAAATTATACACATTACTGGGTTCTAGTTTAGAATTCCTTTGCGTGACGCAATTGCAACGAAGACTCGCATGTAAATACCTTATATAGCTTGTGATCTTTTAACAAAATATAAACTTTTAAATTAACCACAAAAATACCAGCTTACATACAGTTTACGCTTTTCTTCTGGTTCGTTGCACACTTTTGTTCGGGCGTCACTGTGAAGGCGTCAGATTGAACACGTAAGCATCCTTTTATAAAAACAACATGTTTATTCTTAAACGTTAGAAATCATAAAAATAACTGCATTAACGTAATTTACACATAGTAAATCAGAAGGTACATGGTCCACCTATTCTATTATCGTCTGCATTCACACACACCACGTTCTAAGTACCAACTCGCATCATTTCGAACCCATTGTTCCTCTCTCGTGCTTCACCCTTCGCCTTTTTATAATCTGGTTGCCAGCTCCACATGCAGTCCGCAATCTGCGCAGCTGTTATTTAAATTTTGGCCCTTCCTTTCCAGGGGAAGACACTACTTGAAAATTAAGAAGTCGAGAATATAAATTGTTAACCCTTACAACGCTTAGTTCCTGCTTTTAAAGGCAGTTTTTTTCTCCCATGTGTCGAAAATGTTCTTCATTTCTGGAGTTTCTCCACTTGCTGTAGAAACAAACACCTGTTAAATCTGACAACATTTCCGCAATCTCATTTTCAGAACACCGAGAGTGCTGTGCCCTAAATTTTTAATAAACATTCGTCATTATTAATTTAGCCGAACTCCGCTTTTCTGCCCTATGCGGACTCTAAACAATAGGATGTTTGTTCGAAGATCTAAGAACAGAATTTGGGAAAATAAACATAGAATATCAAATCATAGATCAAAATGTCAGATGTAGCGTGCTAAACTAGAAGAATGATATGAAATTTAGCTATAAAAGAAGAAAAAAAAACTTCTACAAATCTGCGGATAATAATAAGGCGAAAATAAATTAATATATTTTTTTTATTCCAAATATTTTTTTATCATGTGGGTACATATTTGAGGTGAAATATTTTGAAAATTTCAAATCTTTCTAAATTTTGGTTATATTTTTAATAGTTTTGAAAATAGAAAGTTCGAATAAAAATAAAAAATAAATGTTAACTTTAGTAAACACGTTTGCGGTCCTCTGCATAGTTTTTTCACATGGAATTTCTCGCCAAGACCAAACCAACAAATTTGCCATGGAAGAGAAGGAATACGTATATTCCACTTCCTATTATATGTAAAAAATCTGATGTGGGCAATACATGACTTTCCTTATATAATGCAATGAATTTACTACTTCTACAGTTAAAAAAATGTTATTCTTATAATCGATACTTATATTCTTTCCAAGATATTGAATTTTCTTCAGTTAGTCGTCATTTTCATTGATTTAGCGTCATTTTTATCAATTTGGCGAGATTTTAGTTAATTTGGCAACAATTAAAAAACTCGCCAAGTTGGCGACATTCCGCCAAATTTGTCACCAATATCTAGCCAAGCGTTATGGACAGAGAAATAAGTTATTCTTACAGCAGATAAATGACTATTGGTGTTCAAATACAAAAGTATTACTCAAAGTATCTTTTTCATGAATGGAACGAGCTAGATCCACGAGAATGATGTCACCCAATTTATCGCATGGTATTACATATGAAAAGTGAACATGTTTCTCAATAGGAAATATTTTTTTTTATTTTATATAACTTTTTGATAATTTTTTTTAAAATGTGTAATATCTCGAGAACGTTCATGTTAGCGTTCTAAAATTTATGTCAATCGTTTTCTAATAAAAAAATTACATAAAAAATGTCTATTTGCGTAACTTTATTAGCGGTTTTGATTTTTTGACGGTTTTTTCAAAATTTCACTCGAAAATTTAGGGAGGTTCGGAACATTCGATTGCAAATAAAAACAATAGGCTTCCAGTGTTTGCGGATTGTGATTTTTGTACCAAATTTCATTCGAATCGGTTCATTCGTTCGTCAGTTATCGTCTCCACAGGTTCACTGACACACACACACATACAAACATCACTTCAAAAATGTTTGATTCGTGATCAGGGATGCTTGAAACGTGCTCTCCCGTCGAAAACTCGAATTCGATTTTTCGACCCCGTCACAATACTGTCCTTATACATTATGTATATAAGGAAAGTAAAAATATTTAAGTTTTACTTTAAATCTGTTTTATCATGGCAGTTTTGCACAGTTTCTCATGATTAAATGCAAGTTCGGCCACTTTAGCATCAGATTTTGGAAACACGATCGGGGCAGTAACTTGGCAAAATCCCCTGATTTAGAATCGAACTTTACAAGTTACTTTTAGGACTTTTATCTACATTTTCAAACACATCTCATGATGTATACCTAATTATTTTTTCTACTTTTCCTCTTTATTAGCAATAAGGATATTATCTTTATAAAACAAGGACAGCGGTTAGAGAAGTGCTCAGGAGAGACTATCCCCCTTCCTTTAAGCGAAGAGAAAAATATCATAAAGGAATTTCATAATTTAATAGAGTTTACTTTGAAGTGGTACTGGATGGGGAGTTCGATGACTGCAGTCGTTCTCTTTTTCAAGTCTTCAGAAAGGAAAAACTGGGACCTAATCAGGCACCTAGTAGAGTTAGAAAAAAATAAGATAGGTAGAGTTGAGCCACGAGGGGATGATATTGTGTCTCTTTTCAGTACGAGGTGAGTTTTTTTGTCTTTGTATATTTCATTTTTCAATTCTGGTTACATTTTTTTTTCATAACTTTTGTTTTTATGGTCATAGTTTTCCTCAATGTTCTTGGGGACGCAACCCCTCCCTCCCTTTTTTTTGTTCGTTGAAACACGATTATTTAATTAAAATTTTTTTGAAGGAATGCCTGTGTCTCCCTGATGATGATTTTGCACATTCTTTGCCTTCTATCCATTGTTATTCATTCTTTTATTTTCTTATTTAGTTTTATTTTTTATGTTTTATTGGTGGGTCCCCCTTAATTGAATTTTATTCTTAAAGACTCGCCCTCTATTGATTTCTTAATTCAGGATTTTTTATGCGTTTTATAATTCTGCATTCTTAAGGTGTTCTTCAATATTCCTTCATTTTCATTGGTTGTTCTTTAAGTTTAATTAGCAAATTGTTTTAATAAATAATAAAATTAATAAACAATGTGTTTAATTTTCAATTAAATACAACATTTATTGTTTAAAATGAAAGTTTATCTTACCGTGGTAGCGATAAACGTTTTTGTTTTATGTCTATATCCAGAAGTTTATGTAGTAGTAAGAGTTCAGTTTTGTTAACATCCGAGAATTGGCAATAAACCGAAAATGGAAATCCTTGGTCACCCCCCCCCCCCCCCATCTCTGGAATTTAATGTTGAATCCATATCAGTCAGTATCTAAGCTCTATCTGTAGCAAATGTCGAACAACTGATGTTTTAAAGAAATCTTTTGAATCAGAAATGGTGTGTGTGGGGGGGGGGGGGAGGGGGGGGAGAACAGAAGTGGAAATACTTGGTGAACTCCTTTATACCCTTCGGAAGTTAATGCTTAAATCGTATAAGCTATCATTTGGCCAATCCAGAAAATAGATGTTGTAAGGAAGATGTACATTTTTGAAGCGAAAGTGCCATCTCCAGAACCGAAGTGGAAATTCTTAGTGAGTCATCTTAGCCCCTCCAGAATGTAATGCTATATCCATATCAGCCATTATCAAAGTTCAATCTACAGCCAATTCTGGGAAATAAATGTTGCAATTAAAATTTTTAATGAGAAAGTAAAAAAGGAACCGGAAGTGGAAATTCTTAGTGAATGACCTTATTTCCTCCCAAATTTGATGCTGAATCCATATCAATTATCACCTAAGCTCAATTTATTGCCAATCTTGAATAATAGATATTTCAAGGAAAATGGAAATTTTTGAACCGGAAGAGTAAATACACAGTGAACCTTTGTTTTCTTAGAGGAGGGGTAAAAGTACAAAGAAGGATACCTACAATAATTTTCAGAGATGTATCAACTCATCCTAAACACAGAGAAAATAACATGAACGCTCAACGTTGAATACAAAAGTATGTATTAATAAAAAATGTGAGTGTGTGGAGTGTGGGGATGAATTTAAAAAAGAAAAATCATGTGGTGCATCAAAAATTAAGAAGCATCAAGTCTTCAAGAGAATATATTATATTCGAATGTTGCATTCACTGGAAAGAGTATAAAGGGTAATTTTCTTTTCTTCTTTTTAATTACTAAATGAAAATATTGTTAGAATTAAGAAAATTTTAGAGCGGTTATGTATATGTCTAATGAAAGATACCAACAGGACTAAGAAGAAAATGCAAATTTTATAATTTTGCATTGTGAATATCGATTAAGTACTTTGAACTATTGAACCCTTGATGAACAGCATCACACAAATATCACAAAAGCAAAATTGTGATATCAATGTTTTCACTGATATGTGCTGGTTTCCATAAATTAAAATACAAACAGAAATATCGCAATAACTCAAGCAATATGTACGAAATGACATGAAAACCTGCATTATACTACACACGCGAAATGTATAAGGAAATGTATATAGAAAGAAAGACACTAAATATATTTGAAGCATTTATTTCCTATAAATATTGACACTTGAATGACAAAGGGGCGCGGTAGCCCAGTGGTTAGCGCGCGGAAGTTGCACTCGGTAGGCCCGGGTTTTTTTCCCCGCCAGTACCAAAACTGCCGCCGAGTACGATCACGTTAACCATGTGGGTCCGTAAATTCTTCCGAGATGTTGGTGGTAGGGGAAGGAGGGTACGGTCCCTGTAGATGCCTCCCACACTGGGTTCCTGTCTAAATTGGGTGGCACTTCCTGGCTGTCCTAACTGATACCTTACACCTTTCTGGTAGGGCGGACAGTCTGGGTCTCAACAACTACATGAATGACAAGGTCAAAAATAATGTATCGAAATGAAATACACTAAATGTGTCAATATGTATGTGATCTCACAATGATGCAGCATTTACAACGGTATTTCCTATTGTTTATAATTCTATTCAGGAGCTGAGTTGGTAATAAAAACCACTGATCCTCCAAGCCTTTTCTAGGCTTTCTACAGTTTTAAAGATGTGTGTGTGTGTGGGGGGGGGGGGACTGAAGGCAGCAAAACGTGTTAGAACCTCCAGATAACTTAGCTGCATAATTCGCACGCATGATTTTTTCGTATTGAAGATATCTATTAAAGTTTAGCTCGTCATTTTTATCGTCTTATAGAACAAATCAAATGTATCCCATATTGTACCCACATACAAACATACACACACATATATACATATATATTGTAAGGACCTGTAACATTGGTCGTACCTCGAGGAAGCAAATACAGGCCCGTGCGTCCCACTGAAAGAGATAATGCCCAAAACATCTGTTTGTTGCTTAAATTGTGGAAAATTCCTTTATATTACCTTAATTTATGGATTTTAACAGAGAGATATAATTTCCATTGTAGCAAAACGCTCAGTGTCACAAATACCGATTATTTGAAGGAAATAAAAACTTTATTTAAAGAAAATAAAACGAAGATTTTTCATTTTATTTCAGATATTACGTCTGTATGAAGTCCAACAAGCCTTGCGACGAAGACTCCAGCAAACTCTCCGACGAAAACAGGCAACTTAAGGCTGTATCGCAAATCATCAGTTGGATTTTTCTAATTGCTGTGGTGGCATTATGTTCCTTCAGTACGTATTACATCTCTAAGCTCAGAACTGTTTCATTCTTTAAAGGGACCTTACACGTTCAAAAATAATGTCAGTACCGCACTTTATTAAAGCACAGCCATTATTTTACCATTTCATTACCTCGTCATTACTTTTCACACCTTGCATTCTCATTATTTAATGACATTGCTTTACTACCAGCCGAGTCGTCAAAGAGAGTACACCGATTTCGCCTTCACTTAATGGATTTATAAAGAAAGCGAGTTTAGTTATAATTTAGCTTTAGGAATGAAATGCATGCTAAATATAAAAGGATATTATTAAATTTAACAGTTCCAATTGGAATTTTAACATTGCATATTGCGTGGAATCGCCGAACCCGCATAATTGTTCTACACTTAATAGGATCTCTACGATTCTTTTTAAATGCTGAAAAGTGTACACTAATAGTTTCCTTTAAGAATGTTTATTTTAGAATATTAGTACTACTATTTATCAATTTTGCAATACAACACATTTTTCTAGTATACTTATCCTTAAGTTTCCTCATTTAAATAATAAGCCATTAGTTAAACACAAAAAACACCTTAGGATTTCTATAACATTTTAAAATCTGCAAAACGTGTGTAGTGACTATTTACGACAATATATTTACTTGGATGGTCAACAACATTTTGAAAAATCGGTCTTTTTAAATATTACTTTTGTGAAGTCTAAATAACTTTTCGATTAATAACCTTTCCTTCAGTTTGTATTATAGTTTATGTTTCTTTAAACTAACTATTCTAACTGGTCAACATACATTTCTGCGTGTCTGAAATGATACGTTTTTAAATATTACGTTTCCTTTAAGAATGTTTATTTTAGAATATTAGTACTACTATTTATCAATTTTGCAATACAACACATTTTTCTAGTATACTTATCCTTAAGTTTCCTCATTTAAATAATAAGCCATTAGTTAAACTCAAAAAACACCTTAAGATTTCTATAACATTTTAAAATCTGCAAAACGTGTGTAGTGACTATTTACGACAATATATTTACTTGGATGGTCAACAACATTTTGAAAAATCGGTCTTTTTAAATATTACTTTTGTGAAGTCTAAATAACTATTCGATTAATAACCTTTCCTTCAGTTTGTATTATAGTTTATATTTCTTTAAACTAACTATTCTAACTGGTCAACATACATTTCTGCGTGTCTGAAATGAAACAGTATAAGTTTCGGATCGTGGGATTGGGATATTCTGAAAGGATTCGAGTAAGATTTTGACGTGAATGAGTTGGAGTAAAAGAGCCCGAGGATAAATTTGAATGAGTGCGGAATATGGCTGACAGCTTGAAACCCACTTTGATACAACTATGACTGGACGAGTTCATTATCCTGGATTTGGCCGCAACACGGTGCGAGATAGAAAGAATGCCATTGCTAAGCATAAAAGCTTTGTAAATCGTTTACGGAGTAACCATTATTACCAAGACTGTCAAGGGTGTTGTTGTTGTTGTTGAGACCCAGACCGTCCGTCCTACCAGAAAGGTGTAAGGTACTGTTTGGACGGCCGGGTGTCGGCCATTTTTGTACATTTTTACTGTTTGGACGGCCGGGAAGTGCCACCCAATTTAGACCGGAACCCAGTGGGACTGTCAAGGGTGTATAATTGTAATTTATTATATAGGCCGTGTGCAAAAACATTTATTGTCTATGTCGTCAGTTGCTTTAAACAGACAGCTGCTGTAACTTCTGTGAAATCCACAATAAAACTAGTTTGATTTAGATCAGTGCTGCCCTGTGTTATTGCCCTGGACCGAAAGGTCTGTATATCCAATAAAATGTAAGTAGATAAGGAAGGGGTGTTCACCTGCGAAGGCTGTGCAAAGCTGTGCAATGGCCGCCATCTTGGATTTTCGTAATCCTGGACGGGGGTGTAAAAGGGGGTGAGAATGAAAAAAGGTGGGGGTGAAAATTTTGGAGAAACTTTTTTTTGGGTGGCAACGATGTCGTAGTCTTGTACGAGGGGTTGAGGGGGAAATAAATATTTTGGAATGAGATTTTTTCTAAGTAGGGAAGAAACTTTTTGAGGGATGGCAACACCGGCAGTGGCTCAGCGACGTTTAGCGCCCCCTAGCGGCGAAAAGTGGAACTATCGGGGATGGAACTTAGAAATATTTTTCTGTTTCGGTTGCCATAGCAACACCTGGGGGAAGAAACTTTTTTTAGGTTGGCAACACCTGCGACGAAGGCTGTGCAGTACCATCAGCGCCCCCTAGCGGCAGAAAGGAGAATTAAAATTGGGATTTTTCTGATAGTTGGGATTTTTTTCTTATATTTTTTCGCAAATGTAAGTTTTTTACTTTTCAAAAACCGCACTTGTGCTGTTTTCTCTATGGAAATTAACATAGGTTTTCACACTTGTGCTATTTTTTAACGTTTTTTCACAAAAACATACTTTTTACTAACAAAATTTCGTAAATACAAGTTTTTTTTCTTATATTTTTTCGCAAATGTAAGTTTTCTACTTTTCAAAAACCGCACTTGTGCCGTTTTCTCTATGGAAATTAACATAGGTTTTCGCACTTGTGCTATTTTTTAACGTTTTTTCACAAAAACATACTTTTTACTAACAAAATTTCGTAAATGCAAGTTTTTTTTCTTATATTTTTTCGCAAATGCAAGTTTTTTACTTTTCAAAAACCGCACTTGTGCTGTTTTCTCTATGGGAATTAACATGGGTTTTCGCACTTGTGCTATTTTTTAACGTTTTTTCACAAAAACGCGATTTTTACTAACAAAATTTCGTAAATGCAAGTTTTTTTCTTATATTTTTTCGCAAATGTAAGTTTTTTACTTTTCAAAAACCGCACTTGTGCTGTTTTCTCTATGGAAATTAACATAGGTTTTCGCACTTGTGCTATTTTTTAACGTTTTCTCACAAAAACATACTTTTTACTAACAAAATTTCGTAAATGCAAGTTTTTTTCTTATATTTTTTCGCAAATGTCAGTTTTTTACTTTTCAAAAACCACACTTGTGCCGTTTTCTCTATGGAAATTAACATAGGTTTTCACACTTGTGCTATTTTTTAACGTTTTTTCACAAAAACATACTTTTTACTTGTAAAAAACTAACAAAAACGCGTTTTTAAAGTAGCAGAATCGCGTGAATTGGTGTTTTAAAGTAGCAGAATCGCGTGAATTGGTGTTTTAAAGTAGCAGAATCGCGTGAATTGATGTTTTAAAGTAGCAGAATCGCGTGAATTGGTGTTTTAGAGTAGCAGAATCGCGTGAATTGGGTGTATAGGAGGGGGGGGGGGGTGTTTCCCCAACCATTCCGCTCTTGGATTTAAAAAAATTTTAAAAATAAATATTTTCAATAAATATTCCCAAAAATAAATATTTTTAAATAATCGTGAAAGTGTACTACTACCATAGGGGGTTTCTTTAAACCCACATGGTTTAATATGCGTGTTATTTTATGTATGTGTATACTGCCACAGGAGTTTCCTTAAACCAACATGGTTTAAAAAGGGAGTACAATGTTTTAAGATGAAGCCACAGAGAAAGAATCATCTGAATAAAGCTTCTCTGCGATGTGTGCGTTGAAAGAGTGTTCAGAATATTGGGTTTCTTACACTAATGCTGAAAAGCCCGTACAGGTAATCTCTTAGAAAACCGCATAGTCCATTAAATCACGATGACAGATCCACCCCTCCCCACCTCACGTGAATGTGGATAGTTACATTAAAACATCTTATGGCTGTCGGAGTTATAAG
Organism: Amaurobius ferox; assembly: GCA_951213105.1. Classification (NCBI taxonomy): domain Eukaryota; kingdom Metazoa; phylum Arthropoda; class Arachnida; order Araneae; family Amaurobiidae; genus Amaurobius; species Amaurobius ferox. Next base: position 24,163,481 of record OX578149.1, read on the forward strand.
CGTGGCTCTGTACCAGGATATAACTTGAGGCAATATGTCGCGTTGGGTTGGGTCGACTGTTTAGAACGGCTCTCGCTGCTATTGTTAACATCTGTGGTGGAGGATAGTTTTTACGGGCTCAGAATGCTTGTGTTGGACCATCGCGAAATGCTATTCTCAGCTGGGAGGGGCTCTTTTAAAGAAGTTCTTATTAAATTTTAACATGTTTTAAAAAGAATCTTTCATTCATTAGTGTTATGAATCTCGCAAGTTAATTAAAGGATGTTAATTAAATTAATTGATTAAGTATTGAATGTCTGTATACCAGGAGCATGTTAAAGACATGTCAAGGGGTATGTCAAAGCGTACCAAGGGTGTACCAAAGGAGTATGCTGAAGGCATACCAAGACCATCGTTCCTACACTATCCCTCCGCTATATCGCGGTTACGAAGTGAACTGCGAGAATCTTGTATGATGAAGGGAAATAACATTTCGAGAAATAATATATCTGTACTTACTTGAATTTTACCCTTTTTTAATTGTTTTTTAAAAAAATGTGGTAATGGGAAAAATTAACATTTTGTTAAAATGTTCCAAAACCGTAAAAAAGTAACAAAAAATGTGGTAATGGGCAGAATTAACATTTTGCGACTTTTTTTTGAAAATGTTAATTTCTCTATGGGAATTAACATGGGTTTTCACACTTTTGTCATTTTTTTTTCAAAAAATGTGGTAATGGGAAAAATTAACTTCTTGCACAAAATGTCTCAAAAACGTAAAAAAGTAACAAAAAATGTGGTAATGGGCAAAATTAACATTTTGCGATTTTTTTTTCAAAATGCCAATTTCTCTATGGGAATTAACATGGGTTTTCGCACTTTTGTAATTTTTTTACAAAAAATGTGCGTTTTTATAAAAATGTCACTAAAAATGTGGTAATGGGCAAAATTAACATTTCGCACAAAATGTTGCAAAAACGTAAAAAAAACAACAAAAATGTGCGTTTTTTACAAAAATGTGATAAAAAAGCGAGTTTTCAAAGTAGCAGAATCGCGTGAATCGGGTGTATGGGAGGGGGTGTGTTTCCCCCACCGGTCTTGGATTTCAAAATTTTAAATAAATATTTTTAAATAATCGTGAAAGTTTGCTTATGCCTAAAATACTTGAGTGTTATGAATCTCACAAGTTAATTAAAGGATGATAATTAAATAAAGTCTTGGAGTTTAAATAATAGCAGATACCAATGGCTGTATGCATATGTTTTTACAAGTGTACTACTACCATAGGGGGTTTCTTTAAACCAACATGTTTTAATTCGAGCGTTATTCTAAGAGGGAAGAAACGCCTAATATGGTGATACATATGACACACGCGCTCAGTACAAATCGATGGAAATAAATGGTGAGATAGTTTTTAAAGACGAGACTTTGAAATTTTTTTCGATAAATAAGGTATTTGAGGTTATTTAGCGTGTGAATGAACGATACATGCCAATAAAATGAGGAACTAGGCTAAGTTTACAAGTATAGGACTCTAAAGTTTTGATGTTTTAGGGGTAGAACTTGAATTTATAATTAAACATGATTTATACTAACTACTGCAAAGGGAGAAATGCATAGCGAAAGGGGTTATGTGTGTGTATATATACATACATACATATATATATATATATATATATATATATATATATATAATACATATAACCAACACCCACCGGTGGAATGCAGATCTAAGATAGTATTTTTAGGAGAAGACATAAGATTCTTAAGTAAATGGAGTATTTAGAGGCATTTAAAGAGATATAAACATATGATAAGGTAGCATCCATAATACACACAACTAATATAGGACAGCGAAAGGAAAACTTTAGTATTGTTTAGAGACCGAACTTCAAATTTTTAAGTAAATGCAGGTGTTTCGAAATTTTTAATCGGTTATGTGCAATACACATGTTTCCGATCACAGTGGTGGAAAAGTGATACCGGAGCAGTTTTTGAAGATGTAACTTTAACTTTTTTCAATTAAGTGAAGAATCTACTAAGTATTAGAGGGTGCTAGCACTTACCGAGGGTTTTATGTATAATACACATAAGCAGAATATGACATTAGGAAGGGGATATTAGAAAATTTTTTAAAGATAAGACTTTAGATTTTGGAACTAAATGAGATATCAAGAAACATTTAAAGGGGATGAAAACATCTAATGAGGCGGAATGGGGGTGTACTTACCCAAGATACCCAGCACTGAAATTATTCACTAAGATAAATTTTTTTAAAGTAAAGACTTTAGAAGTTTCACATAAAAGGCAATTTATACTAGTTTTTAAAGAAATGAAAACGCCCAGCGAGATGACTTAGAATGAATACAACGCCGATATATATATAACAGTGAAAAGAAAACTTAAATATCGGTTAAAGACTGCACTTCAAATTTCAAAGTAAATGTACATACCCAGAAACTTTTAATGGACTAGTATAATACACATACTCGATATAACAGTTAAATGACGAACTAAGAATAATTCATAAGTATGTAACTTTAGATTTTTTTAGTTAAATAGGGATTTCAACTAATTTTTAGAGGGATAGAAAGGTATACTAAATGGTGTACAACAAATTTTTAGAAGGGACTTAGGGAATTTGCTAGCTAAATAGGGATTTCCACTACTTTTTAAAGGGATATAAAGACATACTAAAGGGTATACAGCAAATTTTTAGAGGGGACTTTGAGAATTTTTTAGCTAAATAGGGATTTCTACTACCTTTTAAGGAATAGAAACACGTACTGAAGAGTATAGAGCGTAATCATTACTAACACCTAGTGCTAAAATGAGGAATTAGAGTAATATTTTGGGGATGGGACTTTAGATTTTTAAGTAAATGTTATGTTTAAAAACTTTTAAAGTAGCGTAAATACCTACTAAGATGACATATGCGATACACATAGCCAATACATAGTTATTAAATAGGGAAAAGCTAAGATAGCTTTTTAGAATAACACCTAAAATTTTTTCTAATTAAGCGCAATATATCAGCACTTAAAGCAGACAAATACGAAGATTCAGACGGCATGTGTAATATACATCGCGGACACATAATAGTTAAATGTTAATTTAAGTAAGTTTTTAAGGATAGAACTCCGAATTTTTTGGGTAAATGAGATGTTTAAGAACATTTAAAGAGTCAAAAACACCTAATAAGGTGGTATGAGATAATTTCATCATCATCAGATAACAGCGAAATGGGGATACTACAAATATTTTAAAGGGGAATCCTTAAAATTTCTAAGTAAATAACCTTTAAAGGGGCTAAAAATATGTAGTGAAGTTGTGTAGATAATACAGATCATCGACATTCTAAAACAGACAAGACATGTCTATACAAGATAAAAAAATGTTGTACGTTAATATAAACATACATTATTCTATGTAGCAATGTAATACATACCCCAAGATTTATATAAAGTAATCGTGAATCTATTATACTATTCCCATCAGAAATCAGCTAAAATAATAAAATTACCAAGTCGAATAATATATCTAGATACTAAAACACCAACAAACTACATTAAATTGATAAAAATCTTAACTAAATAAAATAATGAAGCTGTAACATACTATAAAAATACTAAGTTTAATAAAATTATTGAATAAAATCATATTAAAGCAAGTACTTACATGTTCAATCCAACTCAAAAATGCTGCATTGGGCGTACGCCAATGAATAATGACAGATATAACATCTTCAGCTTTACCAACTAAAACCGACATATTCGCAGAACAATTTTAAACGCGTCTTAACAGCACAAAATCCACAGCAGAAATGACAAAATCCATACTTGAACGTCACCGACACCCCCTACACGATAAGGTCACATCAAGGTCATATCATGGTTACTGTTAAACTATGGTATATAAAATAGAATCACATGTTAAAAAATAATGGATTTTAATAAAATGATTAAAGAAAATCCCTTTGTGATTATGAATGGTCTATCTATTTTTATCGTGTGTATGTGTGTGTGTGCCACTGCCAAAACTGCCGCCGTGTTCATGCGGAGTACGATCACGTTAAACATGTGGGTCCGAAAGTCTTTCCGAGAGGTTGGTGGTAGGGGAAGGAGGGTACGGTCCCTGTGGATGCCTCCCCCACTGGATTCCGGTCTAAATTGGGTGGCACTTCCCGACCGCCCAAACAGTTACCTTACACCTTTCTGGTAGGTCGGACGGTCTGGGTTTCAACAACAACCCCCGTCCAGGATTACGAAAATCCAAGATGGCGGCCATTGCACAGCTTTGCACAGCATTGCACAGCCTTCGCAGGTGAACACCCCTTCCTTATCTACTAATGTAGGTTTGGGTTATGTCACTTTGTTGGCAGAGGTAAGTACAGATATGTATAATCCCGCAACAAAGGTAAACTCATCCGTATAATAGAGTAATGAACAAGAGCCGATGAAGGCAAATACTCTTCACTTTTAAGAATTGTTTCAACAACGTCCTCATTAAAATAATGCAATTTAGAAATTCAAATACCTACACTCATTTAGTATCTCTCATTTGATCTCGGAGGTTTCTAGTCGCACTTTTGCCGCATAAGGCTCACTCATCATTATACTTAACATAATTAATGTTAAGTAAGAATTTGCCTTAATGTTAGTTCGATAGCACACACACTCTAGAGCACATTTCCTTTTGTGACGTCATGCGTTTTTAAAGTATCTTTTTATCATTTCATCATTAACTGAAAGAAATTTTCAAATACAAAATAAAATTGCCACTTATCAATGAAATACTGTATTATATAAAAAATCCATCCAATGCTCTCATTCATTTCCACATTTTAGATATTTTGGGGAAAAATATTATATAACAAATAAAATTGATAAGGAATAAATATTTATGAATTACTCTTTTTCAAACTGATAAAATATACGTCTCTAAATATGCTAGTGTAATGGCGTTTTAATCATAATTTAAAGATTTACAACTAATTGTTTAAACAATTGATCATATAAGAAAGTTAAGAGTTCCGCTTCTGCGAAAGATGTTATTGCCACCCCAACCGTGATCAAGGTCAAGCAGTTCGTGAGGGCGAATAGATAATAATGGTCGCCGAATACCAGTTGAAAGTCAACGGTGTCACAAAAGCAAATTCTGGACAGTAATATAATATCTATATAATTTTGAATATTTAAAGATTTCTTACTTTGATGTTAAATAGAATGGAATAATGGAATGTGTCATCAGCTATATCAAATTCTCTAACTTGCACTGAATTTCAAGTTTCTATCAATTGCTGTCTTAATTATTGACTCCTGAACCTAATTCTATATCTCTAGTTTACTTAAAAAGGGTATTGTGTTACATTCTGCAAATCAACATTATATATCAGACAACCACACCCTCAAAAAAAAAAAAAACACACACCCTTAAAATCTCCCTATATTCTCCCTTTCTACTATCGAACTATCTATCAATCGTGGTACCAAATCTCAAGTTTCTATGTCATTGGGACATTTCTTTTCAAATACACGATGCACATTTCGAACCTTTTTGGTTTTGTACACCTCCCTTCAAAAGTAAATAAAAAAAGAATCTTCATCAACCGGGGTTGTTGTACGGGGTTGTGAGAATTATTCGTGTATATATATATATATATATATATATATATATATATATATATATATATATATATATATATATATATATATATATATATATATATATATATATAATTATCCAAATTTAATGAAATTATGTGGGTAGCCTTAAAATAGCTCTACTTAAAATTTTGTCTATGTTTCGAGTTTCTAAGACCAGGGGGTTGTTGAGATATTAATGAAAACGAAATATTTCATAGTAGTTCTCCTCTCTAACTCCCTGCTTCCTTCTAACGAAAAAGGTTGGAAATCACTACTTTAAAACGTGAAAGCAAATAAAAACTCTATCTCTGAGTTTAGTGGGAGTTTATTGCTCTTATCGGTCACATTTGAAATTCGAGAGTTTGAAACATGAATTTAAATGAAACTCTATCACTATGGCTTATTTTTCACAGGTTCTTACTCAACAATGAAAAATATTAAGAAATCAAATAGGTTATTTATTATCAGCGTTTTATGAAGATTTTTTCTTATATCATGTCGCTCAGCAATGCAATTAAATCAAATGTGTTTGTTAATTTTTATTATTATTTCTTCGATTTGTATAATAAATAAATGGATATAAAAATATATCTTATAAATAAACGATTTCATGTTTTTAATTATATTAATTACGGACTGCGTACATCACTTTCATTTATTTTGGCAAAGCGTTTTCAAACTTATAGTGTTTAGCCAATAAATTCATATATTGTGTTCAGCCAATAAACTCATTTAACTGATTGTTGAAACAAAATACGAGTAAAACGGGTATTTCTTCTAATACAATTTTAGTGTTTTCATTTAGTATATACAAACGGAATCAGCATGTTTTTTTTATTGTTCAGATCTGCAAATTCAGATCTACGAATTTGACGGGATATCGTTAACTTGGCACCTTTTCTTAAACTTGCCAAATTGATAAAAACGACGCTAAATCAATGAAATTATTTTTGTTTTGTTAAAAGAGAGTACTGAAATGATGTTTCGGTAGCATTTGCCTGTCAATCCAACCGTCTTACTTAGTAACACATTTAGCGAATTTTAAAATGTCGCCAAATTGATAAAAATATTTGTAAATTCATAAAAATATTTTGAAATTGATAAAATTGTGCTAAATAAATGAAATTAATTGTGTTTTGTTAAGGGATAGTATTGTGATGATGTTTCGTCAATTTGTCGCAAAGTGTGGCTGTCAGTTCTACAGTCCCACTTGGCGATAAATTTGGCGGTTTTTAAAATGTCACTAAGTTGACGAAGATGTCGCCAAATTGATAAAATGACACCAACTTCATTAAAATAACACTAAATCCATGAAAATTCAATATTTTGCATAATTAAGTACTATTTTCCAGATAATCCCTGTCGTTTTGTGAAAATTAAAAAATATTTTTTCTAAATTCTGCCAGTGAAGATAATTTTGTATATCGAGCAAAGAGATTATACATTTTTTAGAAGAATTAAATTAAATATTTTTATAGAATATTTTGAATAATAAAGTCATTTAGAATAGTATAGGAATTTGCACACGATTGTGAATTTTATGCTTCTTTACATTATATATTCCGTACGAAGAACGGCTATGTAGTACGGGTAATCTTCTACTAAATACACTTGTATATATTCTAATCTACGAAAATGTAAGTAGTAGGGGTGTATCTTCCCATACAATTTTAGTACTTTCATTTTGTCATATATTGGCATTAATTACGGTCTTTGGGTTTAAAGATTAGGGGGATTATTGATATTTTCAATTTCTTACTTTATCTGATATTTTTTGGCAAATATATTTGAAATTCATATATTGTAGACGCGTAGTCTTTTACCAATACACAGGTATATGCATCTTCTAATATTCTAGAATATATGCAGACGGTTATATCTTCCCATACAACTTTAGCGCTTTTATTTTTTCATATACTGATTTAATTTCATATTTTTTATAAGTTTGTTTACAAGAGGAACCAGGATATTGTATTCTTCAGATCTTCCTGGGAAGATAATTTTGTATAGTAAGAACAGAGATTCTTAAATTTCTTTTTAGGAGCAATAATTTAAATATTTTAATAGAATTCTTTGAATAAAAATGCCATTTAGAATATTATAGGAATTTTCACATGATTGTGAATTTAGAGTTTTATTATATTATACACTCCGTACGAAGAACGGGTATGCTGCAAGTAAGTAATAAAGATGAATTAAAATAGAATTACTGAAGAGAAATAGTAAAGCATCCATAACAAACAAAAGTAGTCAAATACGAAGCAGAAAATATCAATAGAATGTCAGAAACCATCCATTATATTTAAAACAAAAATATTAAAGGTAAATGAAATATCAATTAATAGAATGGTGATGTAATAGTAAAATCTTAAGGGAACGACTACTATATATCAGTTTCAATAAGCACATTTCATTTATTGACCTGTTACTATGAACAAAAGGTCAATAGTAGCTCCTATGTGCAAAAAATTAAAAATAATTGAGATATTTGAAAAACTAAAAAGAATTGAATAAATTAAAAAAAATAGAACTGACTTACTCGTATAAAAACCAAATAAACTGCATTCAAAATACAACGAGTGCATATTAAACATATAGATAAAAATGATAATTATTATTAACCCTATAAAATAATTTAAAGAATAAATATAATATGTGTCGAATAGACAGTCGAATATTAATCGATTATAGAAATCAGAGAAGGTCTTATACTGATTCCTTGCATCTATTTCCTGTCAAAATACGCTGTTAGACAATGCTTTTCAATATTCACTAAATAAGCTAGATAGTTAGATATTTCTCTTCAATAATTCTATTTTAATTCATGTTTATTACTTATAAATGTAATCTTATTCATATGCTGCAGTAGTCAATAAGTAGATGTAATTTAATTTGCACCGTTCTTTAATACATTTGTATTGTTAAACTTATACTAGTTTCATATGCTTAATATTTTATATTTAAAATCTTTGATATATATATATATATATATATATATATATATATATATATATATATATATATATATATATATATATATATATAATAGAAGTTTGAATATCCAATGAACGAAAAGTAAGAAGATGTAACACGATAAACCTAACTTTTTAAAACACCCACAGTATAAAATATAATACAGCAAATCATCAATCAAATGGATAAAAAATACAAAACACAAGCTATCATATATTCTATAATACCCTGTGTTTTATCTACTCTAGTTTAGAATTGATAGTAACTTTATAGTTAAATCATTTTTGTTTTTCTTGAAATTTCCTCCTTACTACATTATTATTAGGTTTTACATGGACTTAGTTGTTTATACTTATATATAAGCAATTATTTTATTTTTATTATTAATTCCTATATGTTATATTGTCATACTCATAAAATTACTATTACTATTATGAATTACACTTACTTGATTTAGTGACTGGCAAATATATTTGTACTTATTATTATATAATTAGATAGATATTGCCCGGTATTTTCAATTTGTGTTGGGAATTGTTTAGACCGATATCCATTTACCAACATTGTGCCATGGATAGTTTTGGATATAATCATTGCCCAGCTAAAAATTACAATTTCAATAAATGTAAGAATAAAAATTGCAATACCTGCTCATTTGCTTCTAACTCTCAAATTACCAATCAAAATAGCCAAAAGTATTTCTGTAAAAATTTTAATTGCATCTACAAAATATCCTGTAACATATGTAATTTATCTTTTAAAGGACAGACCAGTAATCCTATTCATCTACGTATGAATGTACACGGAGACCATGTCAAAAAATATATCCTCAATAATAATTTTCTTCCTACTTCTAATAAAATTGAATATAAACACTTTGGTAAACATGGTTTTGAAAATATTACTATACATATTTTGGATATAAATACTAATACAGCTGATAGAATGTTCTTTGAAAACTTCTATATTAAATCAAATTGTACTCTCTTTTCCATATGGATTAAATCAATTATATCTCAATGGTAATATTGTAAAAAATAATTTTGTAGATAATAAATATTCCATTTTTAATCACCTTTTTTTGAATCCTCATTTACATAATAGAAATTCAGCTAAACTCAAAAGATTTAAACGCGGTAAAGGAAGCTCCTCTCATCATGACTTTAAAGCTGAGATTAAAAGTATGCATCAACATTTTAACAACTCATTTCAATGGAAATTTATAAAATCATGGGTATTTTCGGTATGGAAAAATTAAAGTATAATAAAATAAGTTAAATACAGTTTATACTATTTTCTTAAAATTAAATCTAACTAATGAACATTATAATCACATTTTCTATGATTTGCTCAATATTAGATCAAAATATTTAAAAATAAAACTTAATCATTTTCATAATAATAATTGTTCTAATTCTTATTGTGTAATATCTTTTAAGCATCCCATTTACAATTCTATTAATTTTAGGAATTTATTTAATCGGTTTCATCATTTATTGCCTGTTAAGGATTTGTATGTTACTAAGACTTTTAAATACAATAAGCCTATTGGTAGAACAATTTTTAATTGCAATGAAATTTCCCAATCTCTATCAGTCGATAAAGATTCCTCAACAAATTTGGATGGTGAATGTATTCGTGGAGTTGATAATTATGCTAATTTTATAAATCCACACTTGGGGCATATAGGTACTGGAGACTTAGCCATAGTTAAAGATAAATCTTTAAGAACCTTAATGTCATTTGGTACAAAATTCAGGTTACCTTCTTGTAATAATTCTAATAAAGTCTTAAAATCAATAAATCTTGACCTAGATAAATATATTTATGGATTAGCTTCTAAATATGTTCAGCCTTTAGAGGCATTTAATATGTGGAAATTTACTATTTTAAAGTCTATTAAAAATGCCATTTGGAGTATCAATTTATCTAGATCTATATATAATATGGATAATATAAAACACTCTATAAATGATTTACATAAATCTTTTGTTATTACTTATGTTGATAAAGTCTCTAATAATTATGCTATTATCTGTAAAAAATTCTATATACAATATCTGTTAGATTATTTAAAAAAATAATGGTCTATTTAAACTTAATTCACACTCTGTTAATAGTATCAAATTGAAAATTATCATTATGTATAGTGATTTAGATATTAATAATACATTTTTGAAATTTCCATATATTGTGCTTATTCCTAAATTTCATAAAAATCCTATTAAATTTAGAGCTGTAACTAGTGGTCATAATTCATACTCTACTACTGCTAGTAAATTATTACTAAATTATTTACATGTACTAAATAGTAATTTACGTGGTTTTAGTGATAACTACATTATTCTAAATAATAGTAAAGAATTAAAAAATAAATTAATATCACTAGGTAAAATAATAGGATTTCAAACTTTTGATTTTGAAGATCTATTTAATAATATTAGGATCACTAATCTTTATGATGTCATTTTAGCTTTATATAATGCCTATATTACTAATCATTCTCACCTACCTAAATTTACCAATTTTTCTAAACTTCTCCAGTTTGTTCTTTTCAATAATTATATTTTCCAAGGTAATAAATTATAGTAAAAATTAAGCACACATCTACACAGAAGGTCTTTATTTTACTTCCTATAAGACGTACAAAAATTTTTTTAAAAAAGGGCCACAGCGCTTTCGAGCATAAGTACGCTCTTCATCAGTGGCTACATGGAAATAAAATTTGAATCGTTCAAATATAGACCAGACATAGCGACAAAATTTGCATAAATACAATTTACAAACGAATCTACGTTTAGGCAAGGATAAACCGAAAACTATAAAACAATTTTTTTTTTAGAGTTTCAAAAATTCCAACAACAAAAGAACAGCATATTAAATTACAATTTAATTACAGAAATCGAAAAAAGAAGGGGGGTGGCAACCAAGCATAATCCCAAAGATGAAGACGTCAAAGATAACTTTGCAGAGATTTGAATTTCATGGAGTCGAGAATGAGTCGCCAAGCGTAACTCAAATTCATAACAGGGTCAAAATTACAAACGGACTCGCGGTAGATATAAATAAAAAGGGATTTAAAAAGGAGAATATCACGAGAGTTATTACAACGCATCAAAAGGTAAGTCTTTTCAAAAAGAGGCTGAAAATTATCTTTAACAACAAATTGAGCAAGAGCCGTAGAAAGTTTACTATCCCTGACATCCTGAGCATGTTCTGCTAAACAGATGCCAACAGTGCGTTTAGTACTTCCAATTTAAAATTTAAAATTACCATCGGTGGACAACAGGGGAACAACATACACCCCAGCAAAGCTTTTAAAGTCATCCTTATTACCCAGTTAATCAGACCGAATACGGTTAAATAAAGAAGAAATATTATAATCTGCAGGTCTGAAACCAAACTCAGAACAAAAATGGATAAAGGGGCGGAAAATCCGAGGGTTGTATGGAAAACTAGACCTATAAGTCAAACGATCTTTTAAGGCAATAAGTTTAGTATCAAAAAGTGTATATTTACGGCGAACTTGGAAGAAAACCTTATAAATAAACTCAAAGGAGTAGGCAGCCTCACGGCCAAGGCCAAAAATAAAATCAATTTCATCACTTAAAGCAGAGATAGATGAGATTAAAAGCGCGATTAAAATAAGCATAAAAATAAGCTTTTTTAGAGGAAAGAGGATGGTAAGAATTAGCAGGAATACACGAATTAGTAAAAGAAAGTTTACGGAAAACCGAGGTTTGAAAACCAATAGCAAAAGGGTTACCAGTACATCAAGAAAAGACAAAGAACCATTAGTTTCATGTTCGATAGTAAAATTGATAGAAGGGTGAAAATCATTAACTTTAGACAAAAGAAAAGAAAGATCTTCTAAATCACTATCCCAAACAACAAACACATCATCCACAAAACGGCACCAAAGAGAGAGAGGAGGGGGGGGGGGGATAAAAAAGTCAAAATCTCATTCTCGAGTTCCTGCAAAACCGCCTCGGCTAAAATTCCAGATAAAGGGCTACCCATAGGGGCACCACAGGTTTGTAAATAAATAGCATCATGGAAACCAAAATAATTTGTCTCCGCAACAATATTCAAAGCAGAAGTGATTGCGTCGATAGTAGGAGTTTTAAAATTATGATTATGTAGTTTTTTGATAATAATTTTAATAGCAATGCCAACGGGTAAATTAGGAAATAAAGAAACAACATCAAAACTATGCAAGGTACTATTATATTTAAATTTAGTTTTGTATAAAATATTAATGAAATTTTCAGTTGAACTGGTAGAATATTTATGGTTATTAAAAAAAGGTTTTAAGAAGAAGGCAAGGGATTTTTCTAAAAAATAAGTAGGTCCGCAACATTTAGAAACAATAGGACGCATAGGATGATTAGGTTTATGAAGTTTAATTTGACCAAAGATCTTAGGGAGTTGATGAGAAGTACGGAAAATAGCAGATTTAACATTAGGGGGAAGATCATTACATTTTTTAAGTTTTGCGATTCTAGCATTAATCTTATTGATCAGGAATTTTTTAACCTGAATGCATTCCATCTCGTCAATGCACTTCCGCATTGAATTTACATAATCAATTTTATTGGTAAGAACAAGTTGTTTAGTCTTGTCAGCACATAAAATGACAAGTTCCGGATTAGGTCTAAGTTTGTTAATTTCCGCGAATTCAGTATTCAAAGTAATATTAAAACCAGAATACCAGAACCTTTTCATATATATTTTCGCTACCCACTGCAGATAAGCTATTTTATTAATTAATGTGAATCAGGGTTTTATTACTGTGACAAATTTCATATATGCAGCCTTTGAGGAAATATTTTACAAGTATTCTTTATGACTTCGTATATTTTAGCATTTTTTTTTCCCATACACAATTTTTCATTTCCTTTCAGTTATCGGTATCGTACGTTGTATGGATACTGTGACATTTATGCAGAACAAATATGCAAATACTTACCGTGAAGTTGAAGCAGAGTATTTTGAGAAAAAGATAAAGGTAAATATATACACACTAATGAAAATTAGATAACTTTTAGTTTTAATTTTTCAGTGTTTCAATCGAATCATCAGAATCATCTAATCTTATAAATTTTTTAGATGGATTTTAATTATTTTTTTAAATTATTTTTTGATTTTTGCCGCATCTACAAAACTTTTTCACAGAGACGTAAATGCGATATTACGTTATTCACTTCTACAGCAAATATGTATACAGCCTTCTTGTCAGTTTCATAACCTAAGGTTCTTATATGTAGAAAATCTGATGTGTGCAGTACATGACTTTCCTTCTATAATGCAATGAATTTACTACTTTTACAGCAAAAAGATAGGTCATTCTTATAGTAGATACTTATATTCTTTCCAAGATATTGAATTTTCGTCATTTAGTCGTCATTTTCATTGATTTAGCGTCATTTTTATCCATTTGGCGAGATTTTCGTTAATTTGGCAACATTTAAAAAAGTCGCCAAGTTGGCGGCATTTCGCCAAAATCTCGACAAGCGTTATGGAAGGAGAAATAAATTATTCTTATAGCAGATAAATGACTATTGGCATATAAATACAAAAATATTACTCAAAATTATCTTTTCTCAAGAATGATGTCACCAAATTTATCACTTGATATTATACATGAAAAGTGAACATATTTCTCAATAGTTAATATTTTTTTTTAATTTATGGGATTTTTTGATAAATATATTTGAAAAATGTGCAATGTCTCGAGAACGGTTCATGCTAGCGTTCTAAAGTTTACGTCAAGCGTTTTCTAAGGAAAAATTACATAAGAAATGTCTATTTGCGTAACTTTATTAAAGGTTTTGATTTCTTGACGATTTTTCAAAATTTCACTTGAAAATTTAGGGGGGAGGGAGTCTGAACATGCAATTGCGGTTAAAAACAATAGGCTTCCAGTTTTCACGGATTCTGATTTTCGTACCAAATTTCATTTGAATCGCTCCATTCGTTCATGAGATATCGTCTGCACAGACTCACTGACACACACACACCCACACACACATACTTTCACATAAACACAGACAACACCTCAAAAATGTTTGTTTCGTGATCAGGGATGCTTGAAACGTGCTCTCCCGTCGAAAACTCGAATTCGAATGACCGCGTCACAATACTTTCCTTATACATTACGTATATAAGGAAAGTCAAAATGGGGAATCTAATTTTTTACGGCTTCTCTTGTGAAATGAATCTAATTAAAAAAGTCTGATGTGGGCAACACATGACTTTCCTTATATAATGCAATGGATTTACTATTTTACAGTAAAAAAAAAAGGTTTTCCTTATAGTAGATACTTATATTCTTTCAAAGATATTGAATTTTCGGCAATTAGTCGTCATTTTCATTCATTTAGCGTTATTTTTATCTATTTGGCGAGATTTTCATTAATTTGGCAACATTTCAAAAAGTCGCCAAGTTGGCGACATTCCGCCAATTTCGTCGCCAAAATCTCGCCTCGTTATGGACGAAGAAATAAGTTATTCTTATAGCAGATAAATGACTATTGGCGTTCAAATACAAAAGTATTACTCAAAGTATCTTTTTTCATGAATGGAACGAGCTAGATCCACGAGAGTGATGTTACCCAATTTATCGCATGATATTACATATGAAAAGTGAACATGTTTCTCAATAGGTAATACTTTTATTTTTATTTTACATGATTTTTTGATCATTTTTTGAAAAATGTGCAATATCTCGTGAACATGCTAGCGTTCTAAAATTTGTGTCAATCGTTTTCTAATGAACAGTTATATCAGAAATGTCTATTTGCGTGATTTTATTAAAGGTTTTGATTTTTTAATGACTTTTTAAAAATTTCACTCGAAAATTTAGGAGGGTTCTGGACATTCGATTGCGTATAAAAACAATAGGCTTCTTGTATCCACGGATTGTGATTTTTGACGGATTGTACCAAATTTCGTTCAAATCGGTCCATTCGTTCGTCAGTTATCGTCTCCACAGACTCACACACATACACACATACATCACCTCAAAAATGTTCGATTCGTGATCAGATATGCTTGAAACGTGCTCTCCCGTCGAAAACCCGAATTCTAATTTTCGACCCCGTCACAATAATTTCCTTATACATTATTGTATATAAGGAAAGTAAAAATTGCGCCTTCCTCTAATTGTCGAAATAAAGCAATTTAGTTTTCCTAGATGTATAACTCGTTGAAATATAGCGAGGTAAAGATCTATAAATATTTAGGAGGAAAGCGTACTTTAAGCCCTGTTCTGGGTTTGTTCAGCAATAGAAAGCTGCATTTCTAGTAAGCACTTTAACGAAATTTACATTGCAATATATCATTGAAATATACAGTACCCGCAAATTCCGCTTGCTTCGTGCGCTATGCCAATCTAAGTGATCGTGCATGGGTGACAGTAACCGGCGGACATCAACTCCCACCGATCCTCCCATCCGCTCCCAATATCTACAGTCACATGCGAGCCATACACCCCTACCATTTATTTTTACTATTTCTCATACGACTTCCTATCAAAATGTACATACTTCCAACCCCTAACATAACGCAATTAATATACGCTTAATTAATCTTTAATAAACCAATTTATGAAATGTAATACATCAAACTTTTTACTTTCCTTATATACATAATGTATAAGAAAAGTATTGTGACGGGGTTGAAAATTCGAATGAGTTTTCAGCGGGAGAGCACGTTTCAAGCATCTCTGATCACGAATCAAACATTTCTGAGGTGATGTCTGTGTGTGTGTCAGTCAGACTGTAGTGTCACGAACGAATGGAGCGATTTGAATGAAATTCGGTACACAAATCACAATCCGTGAATACTGGAAGCCTATTGTTTTTAAATGCAACCGAATGTTCAGAACCCCCCCTAAATTTTCGAGTGAAATTTTGAAAAAATCATCAAAAAATCAAAACCTTTAATAAAGTTACGCAAATAGACATTTCTTATGTAATTTTTCTTTAGAAAACGATTGACATAAACTTTAGAACGCTAGCATAAACCGCTCTCAAGATATTGCGCATTTTTCAAATAAATTTATCAAAAAATCCCATAAATAAAAAAAAAATATTAACTGTTGAGAAACATATTGACTTTTCATATGTAATATCATGCGATAAATTGGGTGACATCACTCTCGTGGATCTAGCTCGTTCCATTCATGAAAAAAGATACTTTGAGTAATACTTTTGTAATTAAACGCCAATAGTCATTTATCTGTTATAAGAATAACTTATTTCTCTCCATAACGCTTGGCGGGTTTTTGGCGACGAATTTGGCGGAATGTCGCCAACTTGACGACTTCTTAAATGTTGCCAAATTAACAAAAATCTCGCTAAATGGATAAAAATGACGCTAAATCAATGAAAATGACGACTAATTGACAAAAATTCAATATCTTGGAAAGAATATAAGCATCTACTATAAGAATAACATATTTTTTTTGCTGTAAAAGTAGTAAATTCATTGCATTATATAAGGAAAGTCATGTGCTGCCCACATCAGATTTTTATTTCAAGTATTCAATTTTTGGTCATACCATGGGCTAACTCCATGACTCATATAATCCAGTTTCAACTAATATACACTCTTTAGAAAGAAAAAAAAACGAAGCACGCCTAAAAAAATTAATCCGATTATCTCGAAATTTCGCAAATTCCTTTATACGAAGTATGCAATTGATTAAATTTGCAAGGCCAATGAGTGTTAACTTCGGTCATAACGCGCATTTCTACTGCGCAACTAACATCCTATAAAACAGGTTAAAAAGGTGGACGGTTTATCTTTGCTCATTATCGGCGTTGCAGCTCCGTGAAGACACAACCAATAATGTCGTTACGACGTTGCCGAAGACCTTATAAACAATTAGACAAGTTCGAATGTGGTCGTATAGTCAGGATGCATGAAGCTGCCTGGTCATACCGAGCAATAGACCGCCACCCCCACCGAACGGACACTGCTGTGCAAAGGTGGTGGCAGTAATGGTTGCTGCAAGGAACTCATCGGCGGAATGAAGGCTCTGGAAGGCTAAGGTGCACGAAAGCTAAGCAAGATCGGATGACGAGCTACAGCCTCTTCCATACCATCCGTGATACCTTCCACCATCTCACGACGTTTGACTGAGGTGGGATTACGTTCACGGCGGCCTTTAAGACGTTTACCCATAACCCCACAACATCCACAGAGTCGTTTGGAGTGGTGTCGTAGCCGAGCATCATGGTTGCCAGCAGACTGGCATCGCATAGTGTTCAGCGATGAATCACGCTTCAGTCTTTCACAGATGACCATCGGGTATGTGTGGGGAGGCGTCAGGGCCAGCGGCCCCAATCAGCCTTTGTTTTACTCAGGTACACAGCCATTACCCCTGGTGTGGGGGTGCTATTACTTAGGACAGCAGGTCGCCCCTAGTCATCCTGCGTATAACTTTAACAGCTCAACGATATATTGATGAAATCCTGCGGCTGTTTGCGTTACACTTCATGGCACGTCATTTTAGGGTCATTTTCCAACAAGATTATGCCACTCCACATGCGGCTTGCAGATCTGTGGACTGTCTCCGTGCTGTTGAAACTGGTCCTTGGCCAGCAAGTTCGTCAATCGAGCATGTATGGGACATGCTAGGCCGCGAGATTCAGGTACCCCGAAATGTAGCAGATCTGGAGCAACAATTGAGGAATTCTTAGCAGAATGTATCGCAGGATGACATTAGGGAACTTTATCACTCCTTACCTAGATGTATACAAGCATGCATTGTCGCCAGGGGGGGTGGTCACCAAGTACTGATTTGAAAATTCAATGTGCAATTGTTGATGGGTTCTGCGGTCTTGATTTTGTAATCATTTTATTTCCTGTGTATGAGCTGTACGCATATTTAATTTCAATAAAAACAGTCACTTTCTTCATGGTGTTTTTTTTTCTCACGAAAGAGTATCTATAAACATTAATTGCATTGTTTGAAGCATGAACTTGAAGAAAAGGGAGGAAAAGAAATCTCACCAACTTCATTTGTAAATTGGGATCACCTCTCAATATTAACTTTCCTATTCAGATGAATCATGGAGGTGGTCTCTCGTCTCTAACTCCATGAAATGGATGCAGTTTTCCTTTTATTTAATTGCATTATGTTGTGGAAACGCCTTCAGCCCGAGATTATACACCCAAAAATAGCAAAATAGGCCAAGCTTTGAAAGGCTATTTCTCCAGTCCAAGGGTTAATTAGTATACATGAATTATATACAGTATACAGGTCGAATGAGTCTTTTGAGCACCAAGAGTTGCATTTGGTGCTCTGAAATACTGACACTGCGCTTTTAGAGAGCTAGCTGATTAATTATATTTATTTCGCTAGAGGAGCTGTGGAACAGTTTAGAGCCTCCTATCTTTTTACTTTCCCTGCATACATAGTATAATGTATAGGGAAAATATTGTGACGCGGTCGAAAATTCGAATTCAAGTTTTCAACGGTTTCGTGTTGCAAGTTTCCGTCCAGAAACTTGACTCGAATGTTTTCAAGGTGATGTCTGTGTGTGTGTGTGAGCGTTTCGAACGTGATTTGTTGAGATTGTTAGAAATGTAAATAGTAAAACCCTACCGATTTTAAACGCAATGTTCGGAACACCCCCTCCCCCTCCCATTTCTAGAATGAAATTGTGCAGAAATCATTAAAAAATTAGAACTTTCTATAATAATATATAAATAATCATTTCTTATGTAATGTTTTATTAGAAAACGAATGACACAAACTTTAGAAGGCTAACATGAACCGTTATAGAGATATTACACGTTTTTCAAATAAATTTATCAAAATAATCACATAAAATTCAAAAGTATTATAACTAGTAATGTATGAGCACGTTAAATATGTGGGTCCGTAAGTCCCTCTGAGATGTTGGTGGTAGGTAAAGGAGGGTACAGTCCCTGTGGATGCCGTCCTCAGTGGATTCCTGTCAAACTTGGGGGCACTTCCCGGCCGTCCAAACAGATATCTTGCACTTTCGGGTAGGTCGGCCCATAGCCACCTTTATCTAGATAAAGTGGCTACGGTCGGACAGTCTGGGCCGAAGAATCAGTAAAATGTCGAAAAATTAACGAAAATAACGCCAAGTTCATGAATTAATTATTAAAACCATGCAATATATGTGCTATACTGCTTATTGCGGATACTGTCAATATTGACAATCGAAATAAAATTAGATGTTGTCATCCATAAATCTGCTATCTTGTACATCATTCTTTTGCTGTGAAAGAATTAAATTCATTATAATAATGTAGGGAAAGTCTTGTGCTGTCTCCATCAGATTTTTATATGCTACTCGTGAAAAGGAAACTGTCATGTCGGAATTATATACTCAATTTTTAAACCTTTTTTTTTCAAATTGTAATATATACTTATGATCAACCATTGAATAAATCAAACTAGAATACAATGTATATAAAACACTCTGTATAGAAGAAGAAGCCTCCTTTTACTTTCCCTGCAATGCAGAGTAATGTATAGGGAAAGTATTGGAATCATGCCAAAAATTGCAACTCGTGTTTTCGACTGATCTACATGTTATAGGACCTCTATATTATGAAAAAAAATTTTTTAGAGTGACATCTGTGTGTGTGTCTGTCTGTTCAATGTATGTATCCACTTTAACCTAAAAAATTTTGGACCAAATTTCATACAATTTATATTATACAATTTTAT
Organism: Amaurobius ferox; assembly: GCA_951213105.1. Classification (NCBI taxonomy): domain Eukaryota; kingdom Metazoa; phylum Arthropoda; class Arachnida; order Araneae; family Amaurobiidae; genus Amaurobius; species Amaurobius ferox. The sequence continues at coordinate 24,183,794 of OX578149.1, forward strand.
AATTTGCACCAGGGTCTCACCCAAGTCGCTTGTGTGAGACCCTGGTGCTGATTAGATTTTGGTACGATTCGAGATAAAAAAAAAAACCTCGCCCCACCCCCTTTTTTTTTTTTGCGAAATGGCTCGCAAAACTCATGCATCCACACTAGCTAAACGCCTAATTGACCATATTTTACAAAATTTGGTAGATAAGTCACTTGTGGGATACCCTGGTGCTAATTAGATTTTGGTATGATTCGGTAAAGAAAACCCTGCCATTTTCACAAAATGATCTGTAAAAATTGCCAAAATCTAAAATAAAATACTAAGTATGCTCAGATATATCAATTTAATGCTTGTTTTAAGCGTAATTTAAAAAGAATAAGACCAAACCGATTACTCTAGGACTAGCCGTTTTCGAGATATATAATTTTTGCTACGCCGCCTTATACGTGCAGTATACAGGGTGTCCCCAAAACATTGACCTCGGTTTTTATTCCTTAAATATTGATATTTTACAAAGTTGCGTAATAAATGGTACAAAATTTTATGAAATCGATTAAAATTTTCAAAAGAATTAAATTTTAAGAATTACAAAATTTAAATTTTTATACGGCCCCGGTACAAAAACATTTTCAATGAGTAAAATGTGCCCCATACACTAATAATGGGATGTACAAAATTTCAGCATTTTATCATAAAAAATCCCAGAGATATGAAAAGACAAACATGCTGATTTAAACCATTTTTTGATGCATCGACATGGGTTCTCAGGAAAAATCATGTCTGAAATCGCGTTTCAGGGGTCATACACAAATTACAAAAGAAAACGATGCTTACATAAATTTAATAATAATTTTGCTATTTATTAGTACAAAAGTATCTACACTGTAGAAATAATAACTTTACATAAATATTACAGAGCTTGTTCAAAATGTTTGCCATCCATGCCAATACAGAGCTAGCTGCATTCGCATGAAAACACTTCTGTGCAGCCGATCAAGTTCTTGTTCGGTGATGTCACGACAGCCATCTTGAATGCGTTGTTGCATCTCTGCTTTATTTAAGGGAGGTGAGACAAACAGTTGTGCGTAAACGACCCCACAAATAAAAATCCATAAGCGTTAAATCAGGCGATCTAGGGTGAAATTCGACTGACCCATGCAAGCCAATTCACTTGTCTGGAAACTCGTTATTTAACCAGTGTTTCACAACTGTAGTATGGTGAGCTGGCGATCCGTCCTGTTGAAATCATACACGTGGAAGTACTGTTAGGAGCAGTTCCTCCATAAAATCAGGAATAACCGCATTCAGAATCTCATTAACATATCTGTCACCCGTCAACGTACCATCATACAGTATGGGTCCAAGCAAACGGTTTCTGAAAATTCTACACCATACATTCACAGAAAATTGCTTCTGGTGATGAATATTACGTACAACGAATGGATTTGTGTCACACCAAAAGTGCTCATTTTGAGGATTTATGCATCCATCTTGTTTAAAACAGCATTCGTCATTCCAAATTACGTTTCTCAGGAAAGGGGGATTTGCATATTCCTGATTTAGAGCCCAATTGTAAAATTTTAGACGGCGTTGATAAACTGTTGGCTCCTGGCCTTGCATACCATGAATGTTAAACGGGTGCCATTTATTCAGGCTCAGTATTCTCCACACTGTTGCACGTGATATGTTCATTTCTGAAGCAGCGATACGGACACTACTATGTGGATAACTGCATAAGTAAGCCAAAATATCAATTTCTACATCAGTTGAGTGAAGTCTGGGCCTACCTAGTCCACCTACACGATGTCCACTTCCTCTTTCACTCACTCGTTGCACCCATCGGGAAATAAATCTCCCAGAAGGATGTCGAGAATTGGGAAAAGTACGTTGATATTCCCGCGCAGTTTCGTTAGCATTGCGATTGCATAAACTGTACATCATAAGCATTTCAAAAAGTTCTTCGTTGCTGTATTGTGACATACTGTCGGTACAGGCTAACTACACTCTCAAAATGTAGCAGAAATGTGAAATACTTAAGGGTCGCTCAGACTGCCGGGTTGCGCTCGCTACGCTGGCGTAAGCGAGGCGATTGACCAATGGCAAAGCAAAAACAACTCTTTCATGTGAGATACGTGTGTTTCGATTGTGTGACGCACCGATCAGAGGCAGATATTTGCATATGCATACATTTCTGAGCTGTTTTAATGTTCATTTTGATTGTGCCATTTCCAAGTTTTATTCTGTATTTAATCATGTAAAATTTTAAGGTATTTTTCAAGAAGCATATTTTTGAAAAATTATAAATAAACATAAAGATAGGAGACAGATATTATCTGTCTATGATGCATTTCTGTGTTGCGTCATTTGCACTCTTGCTGTAAACATTTACATTTTAATTTGTGATTAATCCCTCACCAACTTTGTTTAAACATATCTCTGGGACATTTTATGATAAAATGCTGAAATTTTGTATATCACCTTATTAGTGTATAGGGCACATTTTACTCATTGGAAATGTTTTTATACGGGGGCCGTATAAAAATTTAAATTTTGTATTTCTTTAAATTTAATCTCCTGAAACTTTTTATCTATTTCATAAAATTCTGTATCTTTTTTACGCAACTTTGTAATTTATTATATATGTCTAAGATCAATATTTAAGGAATAAAAGCCGAGGTCAATGTTTTTAGGACACCCTGTATAATCTAAGATACAGGGTGTCTCAAAGCTCCACGTACAAACTTTGAGGGGAGGTAGAGAACATCGATATGAACCATATTCACATGGGAAAGCATCACCGGAAACATATAGGTGGTGCTTTTATTTCTACACAGTGTAGATACTTTTGTACTAATAAATAGCAAAATTATTATTTATTTATGTAATCATTGTTTTCTTTCGTAATTTGTGTATGACCCCTGAAACGTGATCTCCGACATGATTTTTCCCCTCTGAGAACTCATGTCGATGTATCAAAAAGTGGTTTAAGTCAGCATGTTTGGCTTTTCATATCTCTGGGACTTTTTATGATAAAATGCTGAAATTTTGTACATCACCTTATTAGCAGGCACTGAAGGCAGCATTTTCCCCATACCACCATGTCCCTCTCCCTCCGATGTAACTGTACATTATGTGAACCAACTCAGACTGCATTGAGATGTTTTGAGAGCTGGTCGACGATCAGGAGTTTTGCCTGTCTATATAACAAATGATATGTTTCGAGTGTCATATAATAAAGTAGGTTTTTGGTAACCTGAAAAGTCTTTCATTGGTCTATATATATATATAATATATATATATATATGTAAGGAGGCCATATATTTAACTCTTTTTAAGTGTCTTACAACAATGGGATTAAAACATTGGAGGTTTTTCACAGATTATTTCACAAAAAAATGCCGTTTCTATATTTCTCAAGTCACCACCAAATTTTAATAAATTAAAATGTTCCACTAAACTAAGCTGTGTACCAAATTTCAGAACGGAGGTAGGGAAATATGTTAAAAGTGTCATCAAAGAAGTTGAAACAGATACATAATCATCGGTCATGACGAATTCAATAAAATATTTTTAAAAGGTGATTGATGAAAATATATTTGATAAATTTATTTGAAAAATTTGCAATATCTCGAATTATTGAGCTTAAAAATACAAACATTTTACACAAAGTATCTCCTTTTATACAAAGTTTAAACAACTTTTTACACAAAGTATCCAAATTGCTGCTCATGTCCGAGGACGTGTCGGACGGTCTGGGCTTTCGACACAAAGTATCTTCTCTCATGAATAGAATGAACTAGATCCTCGAGAAAGATGTTAACAAATCTATAGCATATTATTACTCATGAAAAGTTAACGTATTTCATTATAGTTAATACCTTCTAATTTTATGTAATATATTTGATAAATTTGCAATATCTCGAATTGTTGAACATAAAAATACAAACTTTTTACACAAAGTTTAAACAACTTTTTACACAAAGTATCCAAATTGCTGCTCATGTCCGAGGACGTGTCGGACGGTCTGGGCTTTCGACACAAAGTATCTTCTCTCATGAATAGAATGAACTAGATCCTCGAGAAAGATGTTAACAAATCTATAGCATATTATTACTCATGAAAAGTTAACGTATTTCATTATAGTTAATACCTTCTAATTTTATGTAATATATTTGATAAATTTGCAATATCTCGAATTGTTGAACATAAAAATACAAACTTTTTACACAAAGTTTAAACAACTTTTTACACAAAGTATCCAAATTGCTGCTCATGTCCGAGGACGTGTCGGACGGTCTGGGCTTTCGACACAAAGTATCTTCTCTCATGAATAGAATGAACTAGATTCTCGAGAAAGATGTTAACAAATCTATAGCATATTATTACTCATGAAAAGTTAACGTATTTCATTATAGTTAATACCTTCTAATTTTATGTAATATATTTGATAAATTTGCAATATCTCGAATTGTTGAACATAAAAATACAAACTTTTTACACAAAGTTTAAACAACTTTTTACACAAAGTATCCAAATTGCTGCTCATGTCCGAGGACGTGTCGGACGGTCTGGGCTTTCGACACAAAGTATCTTCTCTCATGAATAGAATGAACTAGATCCTCGAGAAAGATGTTAACAAATCTATAGCATATTATTACTCATGAAAAGTTAACGTATTTCATTATAGTTAATACCTTCTAATTTTATGTAATATATTTGATAAATTTGCAATATCTCGAATTGTTGAACATAAAAATACAAACTTTTTACACAAAGTTTAAACAACTTTTTACACAAAGTATCCAAATTGCTGCTCATGTCCGAGGACGTGTCGGACGGTCTGGGCTTTCGACACAAAGTATCTTCTCTCATGAATAGAATGAACTAGATCCTCGAGAAAGATGTTAACAAATCTATAGCATATTATTACTCATGAAAAGTTAACGTATTTCATTATAGTTAATACCTTCTAATTTTATGTAATATATTTGATAAATTTGCAATATCTCGAATTGTTGAACATAAAAATACAAACTTTTTACACAAAGTTTAAACAACTTTTTACACAAAGTATCCAAATTGCTGCTCATGTCCGAGGACGTGTCGGACGGTCTGGGCTTTCGACACAAAGTATCTTCTCTCATGAATAGAATGAACTAGATCCTCGAGAAAGATGTTAACAAATCTATAGCATATTATTACTCATGAAAAGTTAACGTATTTCATTATAGTTAATACCTTCTAATTTTATGTAATATATTTGATAAATTTGCAATATCTCGAATTGTTGAGCATAAAAATACAAATCTTTTACACAAAGTATCTTCTCCCATGAATAAAATGAACTAGATCCACGAGAATGATGTTAACAAATTTATCGCATATTATTACTCATGAAAAGTGAACATATTTCGTGATAGTTAATACCCTCAATTTTATGTAATATATTTGATAAATTTATTTGAAAAGTTTACAATATCTCGAGAACGGTTCATGCTAGCATTCTAAAGAATAGAGAAATAGGTATAAATAAAAATTCTATAAATGAACGGTATTACATTTTTTGCTACATTATATCAATTACGGCCTTCCGTTTTAACGATTACGAGAATTATTGATATTTTCAATTTTCTTTGCCATCTGTTTTACACGTATTACTTTCCGCTTATACCTTTCTGGTAGGTCGGACGGTCTGGATCTCAACAACAACGTATTACTTTCCTTTTATACATAGCATAATGTATAAGGAAAGTATTTTAACGGGGTCGAAAATTCGAATTAGAGTTTTCGACGGGAGAGCACGTTTTAGGCATTCCTGATCACGAATTGAACATTTTTGGGGTGATGTCTGTGTGTGTCAGTGGGTCTGTGGAGACGACGATATCTCACGAACGAATGGAGCGACCTCCTAAATTTTCGAGTTAATTTTGAAAAAATCATCAAAAAATCAAAACTTTTAATAAAGTTACGCAAACAGACAATTCTTATGTAATTTTTCCTTAGAAAACGATTGACATAAACTTTAGAACGATAGCATGAACCGTTCTCGAGATATTGCACCTTTTTCAAATAAATTTATCAAAAAATCCCATAAATGAAAAAAAAATATTAACTGTTGAGAAATATGTTCACTTTTCATATGTAATATCATGCGATAAATTTGATGACATCATTCTCGTTCCATTCATGAGAAAAGATACTTTGAGTAATGCTTTTGTATTTGAACGCCAATAGTCATTTATCTGCTATAAGAATAACTTATTTCTCCGTCCATAATGCTTAGCGAGATTTTGACGACAAATTTGGTGGAATGTCGCCAAGTTGGGGACTCTTTTAAATGTTGCCAAAACGAAAATCTCCCCAAATGGATAAAAATGACACTAAATCAATGAAAATGATGACTAATTGACAAAATTTTAATATCTTGGAAAGAATATAAGTATCTACTATAAGAATAAGACTTTTTTTTTTTACTGTAAGAGTAGTAAATTCATTGCATTGTATAAGGACAGTCATGTGCTGCCCACATCAGATCTTTTCTTTAATGTCGTATATTGCTTTTAGTCAATTATTGAAACATAATAAAACCAAATAGGTTATTCTTATAGTAGATACTTATATTTTTCCAAGATATTGAATTTTCGTCAATATTTATTTTCATTTATTTAGCGTGATTTTTATCCATTTGGCAAGATTATCTTTGATTTGGTAACATTTAAAAAAGTTGCCAAATTCGTCGCCAAAATATCACCAAGCGTTATGGACGGAGAAATAATTTATTCTTATAGCAGATAAATGACTTGGCGTTCAAATACAAAAGCATTACTCAAAGTATCTTTTTTCATGAATGGAACGAGCTAGGATCCATGAGAATGATGTCACTAAATTTATCGGATGATATTACATATGAAAAGTAAACATGTTTCTCAATAGGAAATATATTTTTATATTTTATATAATTTTTTAATACTTTTTTTGAAAAATGTGCAATATCTCGAGAACGGTTCATGCTAGAGTTCTAAAATTTATGTCAATCGTTTTCTAGTGAAAATTACATAAGAAATGTCTATCTGAGTAACTTTATTAGAGATTTTGATTTTTTGACGATTTTTTCAAAATTTCACTCGAAAATTTAGAGGGGTTCTGAACATTCGATTGCGTATAAAAACAATAGGCTTCCAGTGTTTACAGATTGTAATTTTTGTACCAAATTTCGTTCGAATCGGTTATCGCCTCCATAGATTCACGGACACACACATACATTCACACACACAGAGAGACATCACTTCAAAAATGTTCGATTCGTGATCAGGGATGCTTGAAACGTGCTCTCCCGTCGAAAACTCGAATTCGAATTTTCGACCCCGTCACAATACTTTCCTTACACATTATTGTATATAAGGAAAGTAAAAATAGTACGGATATATCTTCTAATACCATTTTAACGCTTTCCTTTTGGCGTATATTGATACAATATTTTTTTTGTAAATTCGTTTACAAACGGGACCAGGATGTTTTATTCTTCAGATCTGCATGTGAAGATAATTTTGTATAGCGAGAACAGATATTCTTATACATCATTTTAAGATGATGTATTAAATATTTTAATAGCATGTTTTGAATAACAATGTCATTTAGAATACTAAAGGAAATGCACATAATCGTGAATTTTTATATATTCCGTACAAAGAACGAATGGATATACTACTAGTACTGAATAAAAATCGAGTAATTGGGTAATAGTAATTGAAGAATTCTTATTTCAGATTGCCGCCAGTAAGTTAGCAAAGACTCACGTAGACGGGTTTATGAAGGAGTCTGGAATCACAAAGGAGGATTGGGATGCCGTTTCGAAAGCTGCGGACCACAGAATCAAGTTGAATCCGCTCCCTGCCGGACCTTCAACTGAGTGTCCTGCGGGACCCTCGTACACTCCATTGCATCAGTGGAACAAGAAAAATCCTGCCTCAATACCTTCTGTCCCCGAGAATGTCCTCATTCTAGAGTCACAAGGACAGACAATTGTGAATGTTCTTTGAAGGCAAACAATAAATCAATGCAAAACTTATAAGGTATTATTATAACATTGCAGGGAAAAAGTTTTCAAAATTCGCATTCCACAGTTTGAAATCAGATCCACCGTGTTCACGAGCACGAGCGTATTTGGGGGGGGGGGGGGGGGCTGTCAGTGGGTACTAAAGCACCGCTCTGGGAAAATTATTAATTTAATTAAAAACCAATATGAGAGAAAAAGAAAGTAAGAAACATTCGTTTCGGAATTAGAACATTCAACCACAACTGTGTGTTTTCTCCCACGTGTATATTAAAGCAATTTAAATTTATAGCTGAAAGGAAAACTTAGGATTATTGCATTTGGTACGTTTATGAATGTCCAATTTGTTAGTTTAGATGCTCTGTCTCCATGAAGATTAGAATTCTGTAATGAAAGGGGAATTATTTCTTAAAGGGGGTTCACACCCATTTTTAAAAATGGGTTCATTCTAATTTTTAAAGTGCTACACACACACTACTTTTTAAAATGTGGTGCTCATATCATTTATTCAAATTTACTTTGTAACAATACATATTTCAAGGTTGGTTCTTAATACAACCAATTTTTGCTCATGCTGGAAAAAATCCAGCATACGACCGTGACCGTTCTACAAACAGCATTGCTGGATTGCTTTAGATTTTATTACCAGCATGAAAAACATGCTATCGCTGTATAAGGTGAGCGTCAGTAAATCTTCTGCCATATCCGCGCTTTGTTAACTTTCGCGGCAAACGTTTGTCTCCGAAATTCTGCTCAAAACAGTTTCGAAATATTTTCTGATAGATAAAATGCAATGCTTAGATTATATTAAAACTAAATTTAATACCCAATAAAACATAGAATATATTTTTTATTTTAATTTAAAATATTTTTTGGTGCTGTCATCTGTTGTCGTAATTTAATTCATACAGACTATTTTTATTTTTTAATGAGCATTTTCAAATGTCTATTCCTTCTAATACGCTATTAAATACAACAACGGATCATATATAATAATGCCACAATCACGGAAAGGTAATTTTTCATTCCATAAATTTGATAAGGGGATCTGAATGTACATCACTGAGGACTGAAGCTTTGTCATCAAGTTCCTTTGCCTTCAAGTCCAAGTTCAATTTCCGTCATCAAGTTCCTTTGCCTTCAAGTCCAAGCTCAATTTCCGTCATCAAGTTTCTTTGCCTTCAAGTCCAAGCTCAATTTCCGTGATTGCGGCATTATTATATATGATCTGTTGTTGTATTAAATAGCGTATTAGAAGGAATAGATATTAAAAATGCTCATTAAAAAATAAAAATAATCGGTATGAATTAAATTACGACAACAGCACCAAAAATATTTTAGATTGTAATAAAAAATATATTCTATATTTTACTGGGTATTACATTTAGTTTTAATATAATCTAAGCATTGCATTTTATCTTTCAGAAAATATTTCGCAACTGTTCGAGCAGAATTTCGGCGAAAAACGTGTGCCGCGAAAGTTAAAGGGCGGATAGGACAGAAGATTTACTGACGCTCACCCTTAAAAAGTCTCAAACTTTTGAACGCATTCTCTAATCGACACCAAATTTTGCTTATCTGGAAAAAACATCTAGGTGAAGAATAGTTGTTTAACAATTATGCGTTGAATATATTTTTATTCCATACATTCATTTTCTTTTCTATTCTTATTTTAATGTATATGCTATCGAATTTTAATTTTCGGTTTTTCTCTCATTAATTGTGTCGTACAATATATTATTATCGTATTTGTGTCTCTTTTTTTACACTTTTTTTATTATCTTTCTTTTACTGAGTTTATTTGAGAATATTGTAGTTTTTTTTTAAATAATAAAATGCTATGTCTGTGTGTCTGTATCTGCAGTTGCAAAATTTGGTACAAGAAACTTCTGTACAAATCCATATACACTCCTTGGAGCGATTTTTTTCTTTTCTGTACTTCGATTTAGTTTTTAATGGGAAGTATCTATTTTGATTTCGATATTGTTATCTTGTCTTATGAAAATGTACTGCAAAGATTTAATCAATCAGAATTCTTGCGAAGAATTTATGTTTAGGTACAATGATTTTTATATATCCAAAGTGGGTGAAAACATGAACTATGAGAACTGAAAGACTAAGCCAGTGAAAAAATATATATACATTGAGAAAACTTATAACTTTCCCTACTTACATAGTCTAATGTATAGTGAAAGTACTGCGACGGAGTCCAAAAGTTGAAGTGGAGTTTTCAACGAAAGAACACGTTCCAAGCATCCCTGAACTCGAATCGAACGTTTTTGAGGTTCTGTTTATCTGTGGGTCAGCGGCGGCTCGTGAGCGACATGTAGAGGGGGCGCTTATGCATGCATTTACGTCATCAAATATATTTTCATCAAAATATAATTTTTATCAAATATATTTTCATCAATCACCTTTTTAAAATATTTTATTAAATTCGTCATGACCGATGATTGCGTATCTGTTTCAACTTCTTTGATGACACTTTTCACATACTTCCCTACCTCCGTTCTGAAATTTGGTACACAGCTTAAGTGGAACATTTTAATTTATTAAAATTTGGTGGTGACTTGAGAAATATAGAAACGGCATTTTTTTGTGAAATAACCTGTGAAAAACCTCCAAAGTTTTAATCCCATTGTTGTAAGATAGTTAAAAGGAGTTAAATATATGGCCTCATTTTATATATATATATAGACTACAATAATCCAGGGAAGAGACATTTTACGATACCAAAATATCTACTTTTATTATATGACACTCGAAACAGATATAGTTACATAGGCCGGCCGAGCTCCTGATCGTCGACCATCTCAAGAAATCTCAATGCAGTCTGCGTTGGTTCACACAATGTACAGTTGCATCGAAGGAGGAAGGATATGGCGGTATGGGAAAGATGCTGCCTTCGCGTTCTTTATGCTTTAAAAATGGGATGGAGAAGCAGTTTCATAAAGTTTAGGCAGAGGTTAAGATTAGTGACCGTATATGGTATGGTCGAGGAAAAGAGGAAGTGCTGGCAGACTCTGTTAATATTAGTGGCGTGGGATAGAATTTCATATAGGAATTTGGAATAATAATTAGAAAAGAAAAGGGCGCGTTATTGGGGGAAGCTTAATATTACTGTTTCATATATATATATATATATATATATATATATATATATGTGTGTGTGTGTGTGTGTGTGTGTGTGTGTGTGTGTGTGTGTGTGTGTGTGACGATACACAAAATTAGTGCAATGGTGTAATTATTCCAATGATGAGCCAAGATTCCCCTCAGAATTCCATTTATTGACGACTCCATCAGAGTACATACATTCTCACATCAGAACTTAGCTCTGAGTCTGAGCTAGTTATAGACGTACAATTTCAGCTACAAGACAGTGTGGATACAATCTGGATACCATCTGAACAGCGTAAGAGAATGGGGTGAAGTGTCTGCCAATCTTCTCTACATTGACTTATATAGTATACTTCTGACACACTTCTGAGGGGCCTTTATAGGTTATAAGAGGCTTGGACTCTGGAGCGGGTTTATGTTATAGCCATTTACTTGATATCTGGACTTCCTTAAGCTGTTAACAGTCAATTTAGCAATACCCTTGTGCCTCTTTCGAACTCTTACAGATATAGGTTTCGTGACCATATATGGTATGATCCAAGATATGAAGCGTTTGCTTAAGTGTTCAACCTCTTATCACGATTAGTGGCGGTGTATTAACCATCATAATAAAATTTAATGATGGTTCTCGTTATAAGTACCGACACTAGTGCTAAGAGATAGGAATTTAGAACACTTATATGAAACTCAAAGATTCGTTTTAGAGAAAAAGTTTAAGCTTGAGGCTTACACTAAAATATATGTATCATATATATATATATACATATATATATTTATTTGACGTCAACATCTTATTTAATACGCAATAAGAAGAAAAATCTGATGTGGGCAGCACTTTCCTTATATAATACCACAAATTGACTCTTTTTATAAGTCAAAAAATAATGTATAATGTCCACGGTACTGTGTTTTAATGTTGAATTGCACATTTGGCGATTTTCCGAATGACAGCATGTAAAATTATTTCAATGTATCCAATAAACTTATATTTCGTGCAACTATATATAAACAATTATTAATATTGATAGCATCCTCAGTGAGCAGTGTATTCCATATATTAAAATATTTTAATAATTAATGTTATTTTTGCAATTTTGACGGTATTTTTGTCAATTTGGCAACATTTAAAAAGTCAGCGAGTTGGAGATATTCCGACAAATTCGTCACCAAAATTTTGCCGAACGTTACAGACGGAAAAATAGGTTTTACTTATAGTAAATTCTTATATTCTTTTCAAGAAATTTAATTTTTTCGTCAATTAGTCGTCACTTTCATTGATTTAGCGTCGTTTTTATCAAATTGGCGACGTTTTCATTAATTTGGCAACATTTAAAAAATCGACAAGTTGGTGACATTCCGCCAACTTCGTCGACAAAATCTCGCGAGCGTTGTGGACGAAGAAATAAGTTATTGTTATAACGGATAAATGACTATCAGCTTCCAAATAAAGTAGTAGTACCCGAAGTATCTTCTCTCGTGAATGGAAGGTGCTAGATATGCGAGAAAAACAAATTTATCTCATAATATTACACATGAAAAGTGAACATACTTTATAATAGTTAATTTATTTTTATTTTATGTTAATTTTTTGATAAATTTATTTGAAAAAATGCGTAATATCTCAAGAAAGGTTTATACTAGCGTTCTACTTTTTGTGTCAATCGTTTTATAATGAAAAATTACATGAGAAATTATTATTTATGTAACTTTATTGAAGCTTTTGATTTTTCACGATTTTTTCAAAATTTCATTCGAAAATTTAGGGGTGTTTCGGAAATTCTATTGCGTTTAAAAGCAAAAGGCTTCCAATATTCACGGATTGTAGTTTTTGTATCAAATGAATTTAAATTTTTCTTTGACAATTTTGATTTAACAATCCGTCATCCTTATACAGGGTGTCTAGAAAGTTCCGGAACGGCGCAATATCTCGAGAAATACACTTCGGATCAAAAAATAAAAAAACACGTATTCAATATTTTTAGAAAATCTATTCAATGATACCAAAATTGACCCCCTCCCCCCTCCTGGGGGGAGCGGGTGGGGCAACTTTGAAATTTTCAATGGGAACCACCATTTTTTATTGCAGATTTGGATTCTCCAGAAAAAATTACATACATTTGACCTACGATTTTTAATTTTTGCTCCCACAAACGGCTCTATAATCGAGAAAAACGGAAGTGGGACACTAACGTTTAAAAGTTACAGAAAAAAGCACCCTGATCATGAGAGGCAAGGGGACTCATGTTAATCAAGCACCCCAAAGGGAACAGGAAACTACTACGTCCACATCTTTGTTGTTGGGTAGTGCTAAAAGTAGTTTTGAACCGTTTTCTAAACTGAAGTCAACAGTTGTAGCTGAATTGAATGGTTAGCGGGGGGAGGTAGTCAATTTTAGCATCATTGGATAGGTTTTTTGAAAATGTTGAACACGTAATTTTTAATTTTTCTATCCGGAGTGTATTTCCCGAGACATTCCCATTTTTAAACGTTTGTGTCGCCGTTTGTGGGAGCCGATGTGGACGTATAGTAGTTTTCTGTTCCCTTTGGGGTGCTTGATTAACATGAGTCCCCTTGCCTCTCATGATCAGGGTGCTTTTTTCTGTAACTTTTAAACGTTAGTGTCCCACTTCCGTTTTTCTCGATTATAGAGCCGTTTGTGGGAGCAAAAATTAAAAATCGTAGGTCAAATGTCTGTAATTTTTTCTGGAGAATCCAAATCTGCAATAAAAAATGGGGTTTCCCATTGAAAATTTCAAAGTTGCTGGGGGAGGGGGGTCATTTTTGGTATCATTGGATAGCTTTTCTAAAAGTATTGAATACTTATTTTTTTATTTTTTGATCCGAAGTGTATTTATCGAGATATTACGCCATTCAAGAACTTTCTGGACACCCTGTATATGTCATTTCCATGTTATCACTTCTATAGTTTTTAAAATGCTGTTAATGTCCAAACACATTTTTTTTATGGGCGCCCCACAGTTTTGTTTTTAATCGCATATGTCCAAGAATATATTGTGATAGCTAAAAATTAGTTTTTTCTTTTTAGTGCATTTTACTAAAACAGTGTAACTTAAAAATATTTTTTATAATATTTTATGTTATACTTTTTAGTTTTTTTGCGACTGTATAATCAATTTTTCATCGTGTATCAAACCTTTTAAAAAATTTTTTATTGAATTCGTCATGACCGATGTTTATCTGTCTGGATGTCTGTTTCAACTTCTTTGATGGCATTTTTTTTAGCATACTTTTCTATGTCCCAAAGATCTGAAATTTGGTACACAGTTTAGTCCAGTGCGACATTTTAATCTATTAAATTTGGTGGATTCTCGAAGAATATGACCGGCATTTTTTACGAAATTACTCGTGAAAAATCTCCTTGCTTTACTCTCATTGTTGTAAGGCACTTAAAAGATGTCCAATATGCGGCCTCACTTATATATATATTATATATATACCCATTGTGAAATAATTAAAAAAGAGTTCAATATCCGGCTTCACTTCTGTATACATAAAATTGAAAATTTTAAACTATTTCACAATGAAATTTTTACGGGCCACTCTGGGCATGATTCCGGGGATGGGGATCAACTAAAATTTGATAACATGTTTTATTGTCATCGCAATTACGTATGTGTAGAAAACACAGACCACACGACCAACCCGAAGGCTAATGGTAGCTATTTGTGTGGCCGGGAATTACGTATGTGTGTAAAATTTTATGAAAATTAGCTCGGTAGAAGAGTGGGTTAAAAATTGATTTCATGATTTGACCAAAAAAGAACAACAAATACAAAGAAACCCACCGTAAATAAAACAGTGTAATAATAAATATAAATAATATTTTTAAAAAATCTGAAAGAACTATTCAAGGTATTCGAATTGGAGAAAAGTGTTATTCGCCCATCTCTAATAAAGATAATTAAAAGTTGTTTTTTTAACTTTCCCTGCAATACATGGTAATGTATAGGGGAAAGTATTAGAATCATACCGAAAATCGCAACTCAAGTTTTTGACGGATCTACACGTTTTGGGACCTCTAGAACATGAGTAACTATTTTTAGTGTGACGTCTGTGTATCTATCTGTGCAATGTATGTATCCACTGTAACTCAAAAACTAGTGGATCAAATTTCATGAAATTTGGTAGGTAAGTCCCTTGTGTGTGTCTCTGGTGCTAATTAGGTTTTGGTATGATTTGGTATAGAAGATCCCACTTTTTTTGCGAAATGGTTCGCAAAAATTGCCTGTATCTACTCTAGCTGAAAAACTAATATATCAAATTTTACAAAATTTGGTAGATAAGTCATTTGTGGGTTACCTTGGTGCTGATTAGATTTTGGTACGATACGGAAAAAAAATAACCTGCCTTTTTTTGCGAAATGGCCCGCAAAAATCGTCAAAATCTAAAATAAAAAATCTGACTTTCCCTGCAGACTTATATTCACGTTCTCTTTATTTTAATTAAATTTAATTCACTTTTAATTCAATTTTCGTTCTCATTTGATAACATGGACTTATTTTCAAAGGTGGCGTAGAGAAAATACGGTAAAACTAAAATAGCTCGAGAACGGCTAGTCCTAGTGTAATGGGGTTGATCTTATTCTTTTCTCTGTTAAAAATTACGTATTAAACAATCATTTAATGGATATATTTGAGCATACGTAGTTTTTTATTTTAGATTTTGGCGACTTTGCGGGCCATTTTGCAGAAAAAGGCAAGTAATTTTTTTTCGAATCATGTCAAAATCTAATCAGCACCAGGGTGTCCCACAAGTTACTTACCTACCGAATTTTGTGAAATTCGGTCCATTAGTTTTTCAGTTATAGTGGATACAAGCTTTTGCGGGCCATTTCGCAAAAAAAGTTGGATTCTTTTATCCCGAATCGTACCCAAAACTAATCAGCACCAGATTCGGCCACAAGTAACTTACCTACCAAATTTTATGAAATTCAGTCCATTAGTTTTTTACTTAGAGTGAATACAATATCTGCACAGACACACACACACACAGACTTCACGTTAAAAATAGTTTTTTCGTATTTTGGAGGTCTCGAAACGTGTAGATCCGTCGAAAACTCGAGCTGTTATTTTCGGCATGATTCCAATACTTTCCCTATACATTACCATGTATTGCAGGGAAAGTAAAAATCTGATGTGGGTAGCACATGACTTTCCCTGCAGACTCAAATGCATTTTTTTTTATTTCTTTAATAATTCATTAAATTGAGTTTAATTGCACAAAATAACACTAAATTTGCATTTTTAATTCAATTTCTAGTTTTATTTGGTAATTAGACATTTTTCTAAAAGTGGCATAACTAAATGCGAAAAATCTCAAATATCTCGAGAATGGTTAGCCCTAGAGTAATAGAGTTGTTATTATTTTCCTCATCAAAAATTACGTATAAAACAAGGATTTAATTGATATATTTGATCATACGTAGCTTTTATTTTAGATTTTGCGAATTTTGAGGGCCATTTCGTAAAAAAAGGCAGGTTGTTCTTTTCCGATTAGTACCAAAATCTAATCAGCACCAGAGTATCGTACAAGTAACTTATCTACCAAATTTTGTGAAATTTGGTCAATTAGTATTTTAGCTAGAGTGGATACATGAAATTTTTACGGGCCATTTCGCAAAAAAAAAAAAGGCGAGTTCTGTTTTAACGAATCGTACCAAAAACTAATCAGCACCAGGGTTATACCCATGTGACTTACCTACCAAATTTTATGAAATTCGGTCCATAAGTTTTTGAGTTAGAGTGGATACATACATTGCACAGACAGACAGACAGACACACACACAGACGTCACGCTAAAAATAGTTTTTAGTATTCTAGAGGTCTCGAAACTTGTAGGTCCGTCGAAAACTCGATTTGCGATTTTCGACATGATTCCAATACTTTCCCTATAGATTACCATGTATTGCAGGGAAAGTAAAAACTACTCATGCTCAAATATATCAATCAAATGCTTGTTTTATATGTAATTTTAACGATGAAAAGAATGAAACCAATCACCTTAGGACTAACCGTTCTCGAGCTATTTTATGTATTATTATTTCGCATTTTCACTACGCCACCTTTGAAAATAAGTCCAGTTACCAAATGACAACGAAAATTGATTTAAAAGTGAAAATTCAATGTAATTTAAAATAATTATGGTTGTTATTCTCTGCTGTTAAAAACTCAATTTAATGAATTATTAATCAAATAAAGAAAACATGAATATGAGTCTGCAGAGAAAGTCTTGTGCTGTCTAGATCGGATTTTTATGTTCGGAACAGCTTAGTGATGTCAACAAATTCATGCATTTTGGTTATTAGTGTTAATATAAACTATTTTGATATCACTAGCATCCATAGAGTTATCCAAATTATTAGTTACCCTATATACTTTAAATTATTATCATTGTTCCGATCACATTACAATATTTTTGCTATGCCCAGAGGGGTAACACCCATATGTGGGTAACGCAAAAAAGAACAGAAAATTAGTAACAAAATCATGGAAATAGTAAGTAAGGGGGCTCGAAGCCAATCCCTATACATTATCTATGAATATACGAAAATAATATAATGGAATTAATATTCATAACTTATTACAATACAGTCAATAGCAAAAACATACAAATCTTACCGTTTCAATACTATTTTGTGTTCTGATATAAAATATGTATTTTCACATAGGTCACTTTTTCTTTAATTACAGAAGTAAATATTTTGTAAAATATTTGCATTTTTCTTGCATAATTTGATTCTATTCCCAAAAATTTACGTACTTAAAAGTCAAAAATATGTAGTAAATCTTGAACTGATTTTAGAATTTGAAAAGCTGCATGATACTTGATGTTCAACACTATGAATTAAAATGCATTAACCAAAAAAATATTCTGAATTGAATAGTAAGTAGAGTAAAGGTAATTTGAAAAATGTCAGACGATTTTGCCATTTTCTGTTGATTCTATTTGGATTTAAATCAAGTTATTGCCACTTCTTTTAATTTATTTTTACTTATCTTAATATTTATAAATTATTCCAATTACATTTAAATTCGGGAATTTTAAAATACGTTTTTTCAAAACGAAATTATTTTTCAGAAACATGATACTTATAATGTAATAGCATGGAAATCTTTCGGTATTTGTGGTTTATTATCATTTATACACTACTACTGATTATAATTTCAAAAAGGTTGTTTTATTCATGCAGTTAGAAAGGAGATAAAAGTTCTACAGATGAAACATTTGAAAAGACCATGATGCTTTGAGAATTAAATCTAAGTGTTGCTAGTGTTAGTAAAGGAGCTGCTATTGTTAGTTGACACAGCAGAAAGGCGTAGTGTTTAGTATATGTATTACTTTCCCTGCAATACACGGTAATGCATAGGGAAAGTATTGGAATTATGCCGAAAATCGCAACTTGAGTTTTCGACGGAGCTACACGTTTTGAGTCTTAGAATACGAAAAACCTATTTTTAGGGGGACATCTGTCTGTCTGTCTGTGCAATGTATGTATCCACTCTAACTCAAAAACTAATGGACCGTATTTCATAAAATTTGGTAAGTATGTCACTTGTGTGTGGCCTTGGTGCTGATTAGTTTTGGGCATGATTTGAGATAAAAGGACCCTGCCTTTTTTTTGCGAAATGGCCAGTAAAAATCTCTTGTATCCCCTCTAGCTAGAAAACTAATTGACCAAATGTCACAAAATTTGGTAGATAAGTCACGTGTGGGGTATCTTGGTGCAGATTGGATTTTTGTACAATTCGGTGAAGAACCCGCCTTTTTTATGAAATGGCCCGCAAAAATCGCAAAAATCTAAAATAAAGGACTACATATGCTCAAATGTGTCAATTAAATGCTTGTTTTAAACGCAATTTTAGACGATGAAAAGAATAAGATCCACCCCATTACTCTAAAATGAAACATTCTCGAGATATTATTTAAATGTTTAATTTTGAGGAAATGAAGACGATTTTCACTGCAGTTCAAAAAGTATTTAATAAAATTTCTTAAAACTCTGCAGTTACGTCCCCTGATGGTTATCCTTATGCTGATTAGATTTTGATATGATTCAGAAAAGTATAACCAACTCATTTTTGCGAAATGACCCGCAAAGATAGTGAAAATCTGAAATAAGTGATTAAAATGAATATATATGCATATGTTGAAATATAGTGATTAAGTACTTTTTCATCAGGTAAATTTTGACAAATAAGCGAATAAGACTAACCCCATGACTGTAGGATGAACCGTTCTCGATATATATATATACAGTCAAACCCCTCTAAACGGTCACCCCTGAGATATGGTCACCCCGTTTTTACGGTCAGTTATAAATTCCCCGGCAGGAAACTCATTCACAATATGCACTTTGAACCCCTGATTAGCGGTCACCCTTAGATACGGACGCGGACACTATTTTAATGATTCATTCCATTAGACTAAAACCTCTGTACGGACACAATCAAAATTTGAAATTTCTATACCAAAGAAAATCCCCAGAAAAATTGCAAGCAATTCAAAAGGGAGATAAGGAGTAACGGGAACTCCCCCATCCCTCAGTCACAAAGGAGTGAGATCCCACTTCAAGGGAAAAACTCGACAAAGAGCACGGACGTGAAGTGCGCATGGTCGTTAAATTAACATTTTATGCATTACTTTTCGAGAATTCGAAGTCGCATCGGCATTAAGGTCGTAGAGTTCATACGTGTATGTATAGTCACCCTTCTTTCGAAATGGCCAGCATTAGTAATCGTCGTGCTCTGTCTCTGAAAGATAAAATTAATGTTATTGAGTATAATGAAAAACATAAAGTCGGAGTTCGTACCCTCGCAACTAAATTTAATGTAGGAAGAACCCAAAAGAAAGAATATTGGCGAAACCAATGGTTGAAAAATGGAAATCAAGAAAGAAAAAATAAATTTCCTAAAACACCTGGACTTGCTGTAGATACAGTTGTTTACGATTGGTTTGTTTCTGCAAGAAACAAAAATCTCCCTATTTACGGGCCAATTCTCCAAGAGAAAGCGAGAGAAGCCGCAGAAGAGTTAGGATACACAGACTTCAAAGCCTCGAATGCTTGGCTGGATCGATTTCGCGTTCGACATGAAATCACGTTCAGGAAACTGGTCGGCGAATCTGCTGATGTCGACAATGGTGTGTGTGAAGATTGGGTTGAAAAAATACCAAAAATTATTGAAGGATATTCAGCAAGGGATATCTATAACATCGATGAAACTGGACTGTTCTATCGAGCTCTTCCTGATAAAACGCTTTGCTTAAAAAAACGAACGCTGCAATGGAAGAAAAATTTCTAAAGAGCGATTGACAATACTGCTGGGAGCAAATATGCAAGGTGAAAAGTTGACCCCTTTGGTGATTGGAAAAGCAGCAAAGCCTCGCTGCTTTAAGGGACTGGATATACGTGGCTTACCCGTCGAATGGCACTCTAATAGAAAAGCATGGATGACTTCTGATATCATGTTGAAATATTTGATAAACTTAGACAAGAACTTCATGAAGGAAAAAAGAAAAGTCCTGCTGTTTATGGATAATGCCACGTCCCATCCAACAGACGTTCGCCTGAAAATCATAAAGGTAATTTTCCTTCCCCCTAACACGACATCAAAGTGTCAACCACTGGATCTCGGTGTAATCAAATATTTTAAAGTTCAATACCGCAAGCTACTTTTAAAGCATTTGATCTGCAAAATGGAAGAAGCTAAATCAGCCACAGAACTATCTAAGTCGATCAACGTTTTGGATGCAGTTGGATGGATAAAATCCGCATGGAATAATGTAAAAGAAGAAACGATTTCTAACTGTTATCAAAAAGCTGGTTTTAGGGAGTTTGCAACATTTCCGACTGATTTAGATGAAGAATCTAAAAGTTTACAGAGCTTGATGGAAAAGGCCGGATTCTTGGGCATGTCGTCTGAAGAATATGCTCCTATGGATGCAGATGTGATGATAGAAGAAAGCAACAGAGAAATATCTGATATCGTCAGGGAATTTGCAACAGAATCATCTGAAGAGGAAGAAGCAGTCGAGTGTGAAGATCAAGGAGCCAGCAACAGAAATTACTCTGAAGTTTTTAAAGTGTTAGACGGACTAAAGACATTTTCCTGTAAGCATAATGATGGAAAGGCATTAAATTTAGTCTCACAACTTAAAATACACTTCGAAGGAGAAAGACTGGTGGCTAAAACCCACCAAACATCAATTGATCAGTTCTTTCCCCGAAGGTAAATAAATTCAATGTATACTACTGTACGTTTATTGCATATGAACTTACATGTTGTGAATTTAATTGTTTTTATGAAACAAATGTGCACGTTCGTCACCAAGATCGCAGCTGGGAGGTGGGGGGGGGAGTTAACCCCCCGATGAAAGAAAAATTTAACACTGAAAAGGTACAAGGTAACCTCCCCCCCCCCCCCCCCTTCCGAAATCAAATTTCAGTTACGGGTTTGTCCGTTACCTTAAAATTGTTTTATGTTCTCAAAAATAGGTATGTTTCAATATGAGGAATTTAAAACGATTAAAGTGTAATATTTGATCTAATTTAGAACGATCCCCTCTTTTACGGTCACCCCTCGTTTACGGACAAATTTTTCTGTCCGGAAAGTGACCGTAAATGAGAGGTTTGACTGTATATATATATATATATATATATATATATATATATATATATATATATATATATATATATATATATATATATATATATTGAGGACCTGAAGAATGTAAAGTGAATTAAGTCGCCAAATTTAACGAAGATGCAATAAAAAGTCAAATTGGATATAATATCAGAAAAGTATCCATGTTATTTTCAGCAATTAAACTCAATCTAGTGCACAATAAAATAAAAAATCTGATGTGGGTAGTACATTACTTTCCCTGCAGACTCAAATTCATATTTGCTTTAATAATTCATTAGATTGAGTTTAATTGTACCAAATAACACTAAATTTTAATTTTTAATTCAATTTTTGTTTTCATTTGGTAATTGGACATTTTCCCGAAATCTGCATAACAAAAATGCAAGCAATCTCAAATATCTTGAAAACGGTTAGTCCTAAAGTATAATGGAGTGTGTTATATTATTTTCCCCTTCAAAATTGCGTATAAAACAAGAATTTAATTGATACATTTGAGCATACACTAAGTCTTTTTTTTTTTAGATTTTGGCGGGCCATTTCGTAAAAAAAGGCAGGATGTTCTTTTCTGAATCGTAACAGAATCTAATCAGCACCAGAGTATCCCACAAGTAACTTATCTACCAAATTTTGTGAAGTTTGGTCTATTAGTATTTTAGCTAGAGCGGATAAATGATATTTTTACTGGCCATTTCGCAAAAAAGGCGAGTTCTGTTTTTACGAATCGTATCAAAAACTAATCAGTACCAGGGTCACATCCAAGTGACTTAACTACCAAATTTTATGAAATTCGGTCCATTAGTTTTTTAGTTAGAGTGGATTGACAGACAGGCAGGAGTGGATTGAGAGACAGACAGGCACACACACAGACGTCACGCTAAAAATGGTGTTTTCGTATTCTAGAGGTCTCGAAACGTGTAGATCCGTCTAAAACTCGAGTTGCGATTTTCGACATGATTCCAATACTTTCCCTATACATTAATTACCATATATTACAGGGAAAGTAAAAATGACAAAATGAATTTGAATGTGCAGGGAAGGTCATGTGCAGCTCACATCAGATTGTTTTTGAATATTTTTTATAATTAAGGGTTCCTTAATTATGAGTATGATTAGGCAGTAATTTTTCATAGTTGCACTATAGAATACAGAATATATGAAGATACAAATAAATTGAAAGGTATAATAATTTTGAATACATAGGAAGATTCTTTATTGTTTCAGTTCTACTTTGCATTACGCTGATAATTGATTTTCACAAAATTGACAGTTAAAATAAATATTTTACGCCTTTCGTCATAGAAATGCATACAATACAGGGCTACTTATCTTATCCCAGCGCCACCTGAATGATTGTCTCAAACGATATTGGCGTTTCCTTAATATGAAGTTTTAACTCTATGGTTTTATCATTGTAAATTTTATGAACCAACAATATTTTAAATGATAACAGTTAGCAAACCTTCGTTACTTCTGTAGTTCCACTCCTTAATGCTTATCTGTGTAAAGAAAACAATTTTACAGTAAAGTTTCTGTTTTTATGAATGTGTAAAATGCTTCACGGCTCTTTGATTCCCACAAGGAGAAATCAATTTTACAGATAACCATTGCTTTCAAGACAGTGCTGCCGCACATTGGCGGCATTTTGTGCGACCTGGGCATCAGATTTGGTGTAATATCACCACCATAGCGACTTCAAGAATCCTTTGAAACTTCCTTGATTTTACCATTAGTTCCGCGGAGAATAGAGTGAACTGACGTAATACGAGTCAGTTTGAATTATGAGATACGCCAGTGTTTAGAGAACTGTTTCGGCTATTTTGTCAGTTAGTTGAGTATTTAATTGCTGTTTTATTATATCTGGCAGTTGTTTAGTCATCATGTAAGATACTTACCGAACTATTCGCTGTATATCGTTTCTGTTCTGACTTATTGGTGCTTTTAAATAAAAGCGTTAGTTATCCAGAAATTTGGTCTCAGTTTTGTATCCTGAGAGTACACTCACGATTTGAGAGGATACGAGTTAACACTATTCTTTGTTCCTAACATATCCTTGCATATGTTAGGAAATAAGCAACTGGTTGAATTTTTATAAAACAAGTAAAAATTTTTAAACTTACTTTAATTGGGAAAAGCAGTATAATTAATTATCGTTTTTATTATTAATTCTATCTAATTATCGAAAAGTAAATATTCAATGTACATTTTATTAAATTTCTGTCGCACTTTTTATAAAATCTATCATATACTTCCGACGTCTGCATGTTAAATCATATTTATAATGTGTGAATTAAGAAAAAGTATATTAAATGTATATTCAAAGTTTAATACATTTCATATACTTTGAAAACACAGTGTAAACAGGAACAATATACAGCAAAACAGCACTTAAATGCTCCACTGATTTCGCAAAACAACGGATACTATTCTCGAAACATTAACGTATTTCATTTCACAGAAGTCGCCAAATTGGTGATAAAATGCCAAATCTGGTAACCGTCTTTCGAACTTCAGCATTTGGAAACCATAAAACTACGTCACAAGAGAAGTTGCCTGCACGGTTGTTTTCTCCGTTTGGTTCAAAAGTGACTCCAGTTAGAGCATACTACACGTTCATAATAATATGTATAATTTGTTTTCTAATGAAAAATTACATCGCCAATACGTTAATCAGCATTATTACATTACTGTTGTATGTATAAAGTAATTTTTTCTAGAATAATTTCGAATGTCAACGGGAGACAACATGTTTTAAGAATTTCTGAGTCCTGAACGAATTTAGAACACTTTTATAAAATTGTCCACATGTGCATACATGTATGTTTCTGTGAGACACGGTAACTTAAGAATGAATTTTGTACCTGTATTTAATTTTATATGTAAACGCATTGTGGGAAAAAAAAGTAGAATTTCTTCTAACACTTACTATAACACGATTTGTTGGAAATTTAAGAATTTTGTATCATTATTTCCCACACGGATAATTCTCGGAACAATATAATAGTACTATAGTCAGTCAATATAGGAAACTAATAGTTTGAAAATGACTATGTATGAAAAAATGTGATGTGGGCAGTACATAACTTTCTCTACAGGCTCGAATAAAATTTCTCTTTATTTCTTAAATAATTCACTTAGTTTAATTGCACTAAATAACAAGCATAGTTATCTGAAATTACACTGAATTTGCACTTTTAATTCAATTTTCATTTGGTAACGGAGCGTATTTTCAAAGGCGGCGTAGCAAAAATGCAAAAGAACTAAAATATCTCGAGAATGGCTAGTCCTATTGCAATGGGGTTTGTCTTGTTCTTTGAATACTCAAAAATTACGTATAAAACAAACATTTAATTCATACATTTGAGCATACGTAGTCTTTTGGTCACTTAGTTTTTTAGCTAGATTGGATACATAGAATTTTTACGGAACATTTCGCTTAAAAAATAAAGGTAGGTTCATTTATCTCGAATCGTACCAGAATCTATTCAGCACTAGGGTAATTCACAAGCGACTTATCTATAAAACTTTATGAAATTTGGTCAATTAGTTTCTTAATTTGACTGGATATATCATAACATACATTGCAGAGATAGACACACACACAGACGCCATGCTAAAAATGATTTTTTTTTTCGGGTTTTAGAGTGCTCGAAATGTGTAAATTCGTCGAAAACTCGAGTTGTGATTTTCGACACGATTCCAATACTTTTCCAATTCATTACCATGCACTGCAAGGAAAGAAAAATCTGATGTGGGCAGCACATGACTTTCCCTGCAGATTCAAATTCATTTTCTCTTTATTTCTTCAATAATTCAATAAATTAAATTTAATTGCACAAAATAACACACATAATTATTTGAAATGACACTGAATTTGCACTTTGATTCAATTTTCGTTTTCATTTGGTAGCTGGACGTATTTTCAAAGGCGGTGTAGTAAAAATGCGAAAAAAAAAATCACAAGAATGGCTAGTCCTATAGAGCAAAGGGGTTGATCTTATTCTTTTCATCACATGAAAATTGGATGCAGGGAGTGTCAAAGTACATCCCTGGATTCAATAAATTAAAATATTAGGAGTGTGGGTCTCATAAATTCATATTTTAGTTCTATTTGTACCATAATCAGCATAAGAATATAAGAAAATATAGTTTTATCAGTTTTTGTTCGCAAGTCATTCTTTGTAAATATGTGGTAAAGATTCTTTAAAAGTTTCTTTCTTCAGCTTGGCAACAGATTAGTGACACCGATTTTGGCTTATTTGTGTTAATATAAATCATTTTGATACCATTAAAATCCATGGCAACGTTCAAATTATCAAATTTTATAATATACAGTACAATCTCGGTAATTTGCATCTCATTATTTCGTAAATCCCGCTTATTCGTAATAAACTCCAGGTCCCTTGGAAAACTCGCGGTAATTCGTAAAATAACAATGCATTTCGGTCCCCTTGCTTATTCGTAAGTATTTTCTCATTCAAGAGAAACAAAAATGTCTTATAAATCGTAATATACTATGTCAACAATCCCGTTTATTCGATATGAAACTTTCCCCCCAGTGTGGCTCTGAAGGGACCACAGAATTGCATAGTCGAGAGTCACGTGGTCCACACTTCGTACGAGTTATTCGCGTATTTTTATTTTCGGCTTCAGTTGCGTTCAAAATGAGTTCAAAACGGTCGCATAAGTGTCTTTTTATTCTCGAAAAAAAAAAATATTATTAAAGCCGTTGCCGATGTTGAGAAAAAAATTGACGTAGCTAAACGCTTTCAAATTGTCAGCCAATCTACCGTTCAAAACTTTCCGTGCTTGTGGTTTTGTAAAACTAGATACGACATCTATTAACGAACTGGATCCATTAATTATCGGTGTAGACCTTGTAGACTGGAATCGCGTGATTCAAAGTGAAGAAAATCGCACTACATTTGAAGATTCATTCACTTTGACAATGACGTACGTGGTTGTTGCCGGAAATCTGATGGACGAGGACATTTTGAGCCCAACGGATGGCGACGAGGACTTCCAAACGATTTCTATAAAGGAGGCAAAAGGTTACATCAATCGCTTGCGGCATTTTCTGACTAAATCAGAAGTCATCGACGATGGGCTTTTGGCTACTGTGATACTGGACAATGCCATTGATCGAGTGAGTGAACATTCCCTACATCAGACAAAAATAACCGAATTTTTTACTACTTGACTTTTTTTCTACATGCGTACTTTATTTGCTTATGTTCTTTTATTTCAAGCCTAAGTTGGGGGGGTTTTAGGAAACATATAGGTGCATATACCTACGTGCTTTGCATAATTCGTATTATTTCCATGTATATATAGTATATATATATATATTATTTTATGTACATATTTCTAGCATTAATAAAACCCCATTAATTCGAAATTTTACTTTGTTTTACCCTTGATAAATCGTAATCCCACATATTCGAAAATCTCGATAATTCGTAATGAGGCCTTGGTTCCTTGGCATTATGAATTATCGGGATTTTACTGTACTATATCATACCAACTGTTCCGAGAAATATCATTCTTTCCATAGGAAATAATATTTTGAAAATCGAATAATTGAGTTTTGAAACATTTGTCCCCTGTCATTATTAGAAACAAAAAAGTCTCGTAGATAGCATGGTGAGCATTTTTTACAGCATTCAACAAGTACAGTGCCTATTTCGAGGTACAGTACTCGTTTTAGAAGGGGAAGAATTGAGACAGGAACAAGGAATTTAGAATAGTCAGCGAACTGGAAACTCAAATTTTGGGAACGGTACACGTACACTAGAAGATAATTAACGAAGGAAACAACCTATCGACGAATAGCAAAATTCCAGAAATTATGTATTTATTGGGGAATTTAGCGGCGAAGAAGAAAGTGTTGTTTACAAATGCTGGTAGTTTGGCCGCTAGGCCATTAGACAGAGAGCTCTAGTATTTCTCAATAATTGAGTTAAAGGTCAGTAGTGCAGGGCACTCGTCCAAATGTTTTGCAGACATAGGCTGTCCTAGGTCACACAAAACACAATCCGGGGAAGCAGCAAGTCCAATTTGATGGCGATGAGTTCTGAGACTGTCGTGACCAGTCAGGAGTCTGAACCTAGTAACTGCTCCTCGTCGAGGAGCCTCTGGAATGACTGAAATGGTCTTGCTGAGGACTTTCCATGACTTTCCCACTGATGCCTCCAGAGATTCTGCTTCAATTTCTTTTTTGTGTAGCATTTTAACGCACAGTTGTGCTTAATGAAAAGTCATAGGCTTTGAGAATCTCTGCTCGACCATAGCACCCTATTTGGCTAAAAAGTCAGCTTTTTCATTTCCTGCTACTCTGCAATACGTAGGCACCCACTGTAAAGTGATTCTGTGCGTTAGGCCTTTTAAAAGCGCCCTGATCTCTTGCATCCGGGTACCATTGTTTCTTTGGTTGCCGGAAATTGTCTGGGGAGCCGTCTGAGAGGATAATCACTCTGTTGAATGAAGAAGGACAAAGTTGCAAAAGACTCTAGCTCCGGCTACCCCAAGTTCTATCAAGTAAAGAGCCATCGGTATAAACATGCAACCATTTGCTTATGGAAATCATGAGTCTATTGTATCCAATGCAATAATCCGAATTTCTTCAGGAATCATTTTCTTTTTGTTCACTTTCGTCTCAAGATTCAGTCGCAAGTCAATGTCCAAGAATTCTAAGGGATACATTGGTGGAAGGAAAATGTTAATCTTAAAGTCGATGGTGTTGGCAGATTTTATTAACTGACTGCATGAAACCAGCTTCAGATTTTAGATCTCTGGGAGTAGAACAATTATAATTTCTCCAATAATCATTGTTTGGCAATCTAATTTGTGAAGACGAAAGTGATAGTGATATTTTTTTTATCGGTTCGATGCCTTTAGAGCTCTTGGGAATTAGGCAGACGCCGAAAAACTGGCAATTTTGAAATCACCTTTATGTGATAAAGCAAAAAAAAAAAAATTCATAGGCTGATAGGACCTCAGAAAGGAAACATCATACGAGGCTTTCAAAACTAAATTTTTGGATTTTTCCTCTAACAAACCAAGCATTACCATTACACAAATACTCTACACCACAGCTAAACAGACACCGGGAGAAAGCATCAAAGAGCTAGCACACAGGATCACGACATAAACTCTGAATTACATAGGAAACACAACGCAAAATGAAGTGACACAACATATTGTAGATGATTAAGTAAATTTATTGAAGTCCTTAACACAGAATATAAGAAGGACATACTCAAAGCAAATCCGGTATCATTTTGCCAAACTGTGGAAATTGCATTAAATCTGGAACAAGCTAACTTTGCTACAATGCCATTAGTAGTAAACAATATTATGAAAATGAAGAATTGGAAAGTCTTAGAAAAGAACAACAAACATTCGGAAACCAGTTATTACAATCAATAACAGAAGAAATCAATAACCTCAGATTAAATAACACTCCACAAAAAGAAGTACGCACATAGGCAAAATAATACTCAAATTACGTGTCATTACTGTGGAAAATTGGGACATTTTATGCGCAATTGTAAAATTTATGCTAAAGAAAGAGGGGGGGGGGGCAAAGACAGAACCGTCAAAGAACCCACACACACAATTGGCAAACAAACACCCCTTTTCAATACAACTAAACATACAAAAGGACAATTATGCAAAAGCCAGCTCGCCAGAACACTATCAACATTCGCGCACAAGTATGCAACAAACTTTCCTAAGTCAAAGAAACCGATTTAATGATTGGCAGGAAAACACACCTTCATTACTATTTAGTAGCATATACCAAAGTAAGCAATAGTTTTATCTCGCACAAGTGAATACAACAAATTATCGGAGGGAAAACCAACTTTCGCCAAGAGGTAGAACCTTAAACATAAACAGACAAAAACAGGGGAGATGTCACTTTCCCCGCAGCAGGAATACGCAAGGCAGGCAGGAGTCTTACAATAGGCAAAACGAAAACTTCGGGTACGAAAACGGTGAAAGAAGTAATTTAAATTAAATGGGGAGCTCCCGGGTGCAAATGGAAATACAAATTTGCAAAATAAGGTGGCGACATGCAACAAATTCTATGCTGACAAAATTCGCACACATATCACGCCGCGAGAAGCATCTCAAACTTTCACCTACCTGAATTTCTTTAGCTGAGATTCTTGCCATCAAAAATTTCGCATCCACGAACAGAGATGTCAATCCGGATTCTAAATTGCAGCGTAGTCGTCCATCCGCATTAAAACTTTCGAGCGTCGTACTTTTTTTGTACAGAACGAGATTCACTATACTTTCTGAACGGATCACCACTATCTGGGAGACGAATAGCCCCCTATACTATTATTGCGTGTAGCAACATCGTGTCACTAACTCGTACTATGACATACAAGGAAAGGCAGCAGGTATAAACTTAGCCATTTAATAATGAATAACTTTAACTCAACTAAAAAATAGACATACATTACAGTATGGCATGCCTGGCTTTAAAATGCCACAGCAGAAAGCTCAGCTGACCAGCAGCTAGGTAGTACACTCATAGCGAGCGAATATCTCGAGATGTGTACTTAGAGTTCAGGTCTCGGAACTGTGATGCTTGAAGCTTTGAAACTTGGGGACTAAAGTCGTCTCTCTCGTTGTGTTGGACACGGTTTTACGGAGCCCCTAGCCTCTATGGGCTGTATCTCCTGGGTGATATGCAAGAAAATAAATACTATGTGCTCCCGAAGGCAAGATAGGTGCTGCTCAATATAGAACAGACTTTTCCATACAGTTCTCCTAGGAGAACAGGTGAATGCTGATTGGCCCCCATGTGGGAGTGGCCAGTTCTTTTTTCCCCCCACATTGAGTTTAAGGAAGGAGGTTCAGAAAATGAGTTAATTAATATTTCTGCATTACATTATGCCAATATGTTCAGGTTAATTTTAATTTAAGTTTTAATTTTACTTTAAATTAATTTTAATTTAGCATAGTGGTCGCTCTGGGACGTTTTCTGAAATTCCACTGGTGTGGGTCATACATTTTTAAATTTTGCAGCTCGTGATTAGGTATTAAGGGGATGTTATTATAAAATTTAGTTGCTAATTTTTGGATTTCTTTTCTAATGGTTCTCACTCCAAAGTCCCGGTGGATGACATCATTCCTCAGGTATCTGGGGGCTTTCCTTATTGATCTAAGGGTTCGGTTTTGCGTAGTTTGCAGCTTCTCCATATTGGTCTTGGAGGCAAAACCCCAGACAACGGCTCCGTATAACAGGACTGGTCTTAGCACAGATTTATAGAGGTGATTTTGTTTGTGTAGTTAACCTGTGGGGAGTGTAGGATTGTATATAATTTAGATCTGGCGATGTGATATTTTTTAATTGCATTTAGAATGAGGTGTTTAAATGTTAGCTTTTTTGTCAAAGTGTATACCAAGGTATTTACATGTGTTTACGTAAGGAATGTTAGTATCATTAATCTTGATGGGGGGGGGGCTTTTTCTTTTTTTTAGTGAACAGGATGCTGCTTGTTTTATTAGCATTAATTTTAATTTTCCAATTCTGGAACCAGAAGGAGAGGGTGTGTATGTGTTTCTGAAGGCGGTGGCGCACAAAATTGGGGTTTGATGATCTGGTGTAAATGGCAGTGTCGTCCGCATAAAGAGCAATATGTGTGTGTGGGGATTTTGGAATGTCGTTAATATAAATGTTAAATAGAGTTGGGGCCAGTTGGTAGCCCTGTGGGACCCCAGTTCTGATAGGTCTGAGTGTTGAGTAAGTGTTGTTGTAGCGGACGGTGAATGATCTGTAGCGAAAGTAGAAGTGTATTAGGTGGATGAGGGCATCTGGAACGTTTAACTTAATTTGTATATAAAAGCCTCGAACCATATGCGATCGAACGCCTTCGCTACATCCAGAAGTGTGACTTTCTACAGAACATTTTCGGAAAATACGATTTTTCCAGAGGGTTTTATCGAACGATTGACCTGTGTACCAGATTACAAGTCTCTATCTATTCGGGAAGTGCCTAAAAAAAGCATGACAGATGGGCAGACGGACAGACGGACACTTGGTAATTAGTATATGTTGGGTTGCTTTAGAATTTAGGTAATTTGGAGGTTTGAAAATTTACTTTTATTTCTTTTTCCCTGGCTCAATATTCTTAATTTGGTAATATTTAAATAATATTTATTGGCTTTTTCATTTATTCTTTAATTAGAATATTTTTAATCTTCTAAATTAATTTTCTTTATGATATTCTTAATTAAAAATGTTCCATTCCTTAAATTAATATTACTTTTGATTTGCAAATTTTAGAAATTATTTATTTATTTGATTCCCCTTAAAATTCCCTTTAATTTGATGTCTCATTTTCCCATTTTGGTTAGAAATTCCGTTTGTTCTACAGTTTCAAGTTATTTCCATGTCTCACTGCAATTCAAAAATTTCAGTTGCGGCCATTTTCGGAATTCTGTTTTGCGGGCTTTTTACTGCGATTTAAGGCGCCACCTAAGCGTTTTTCGCGCCTCTTTGGAATTCGGGATTTTTTTAATTGGTTCGCGTTTTTTACGGATCGTCTGCTCTCGGAATTATGAGTATTATTTTGGCAATTCTAATTTCGGTAAGCGAATTTTAATTGCTGCCGTTTATCTAAACTCCGCGTTTTTCCCGCACGTATAAATACGCGCGTAGAACTTTTCAGTTTCAGTTTTTTGTTGAAATCCTTCGTTGTGGTTAGCGCGAGAAGCGCGTTGTTTATTTTCGAATGGAACTTATGTTCCACGCGAGTTTTTAATGGAACGTTAAGTTCCTCGCGTTATTCTTTTTTTTCATTAGTTGTTTTAATTTAAATTATGCATTTTTCAAGCTTTTTCGCGTAATTCGCGACGTAACTCTCCAGAAAAGTGTATGGTGAAATTCCTTTTGCGAGTTATGTAAATGAAGCGTCTGACGATGACGTCCGAGTATTGAGAAAATCCTAGCGTTCCAGGTGTGGTTGTTAGGCCTCTGCTGATGTTTTTCAAAAGTGCTGAATCCTCTCCTGTTTCAAGTTTGGTGATTTCCCGAAAACCAGTTTTTTCCAAAATCTGTGCAGCTTCAATGATTGGAACTTTCCCCCTGTCTGGCGGCCCATCCGGGTGAATACTGATGTTTTATTTAAACCCTTAATTTCTTTAATTCTGAATATGATTTCTCAATATTTTTTTTAATGTATTTAATTAAATTTTATTCTGTAAAAATTAAAATTCTAAAACTTTATTCTGAGAGCAAATTTCTAAACCTTCATAATTTTTTAAGAGCCTGGGTTAAATTCTAAAATTCTTTAAATTTAATATTTTGTTAATGATTTTTGATGAAATTTAAATAGATTGTTTTGAGTAAAGTTTTTATGCTAATTCCTTAATTTTAACTAAGTTGATAAAATTCTAAAATTCTAATGTTAATTCTTTCTGAGTTGCCTGCCTGTGAGCAGTGTTTTTGTATTTGTTAATTTGAAGTACAATTTAATAAACTAATTTTCTTTAAACTAAATATTATGTCTTCATTTATCTTTTTTAAACACAGCAGGTTTTATTCTATCTGTTAAACACAACATATATATAGATAAGACCAACAGAAACACAGGGAAATATCCAAATGTTTCTAAATTCATTAAAAAGAAAGGACGGTGTGTGTGTGTATGTGTGTGGAGGGAGGGGAGGGGGTAGAAATTAAAAAATATGACTTTCAAGTGCAATAATAAAAGTCTGATGTGGGCAGCACATGACGTTCCTAATATAATGCAATGAATTTACTACTTTTACAGTAAAAAAAAAATAGATTATTCGTATAGTAGTTATTTATATTCTTTCCCAGATATTGAATTTTCGTCAATGAGTCGTCATTTTCCATGTCGTTACCATCAATGACTCGTTATTGATTTAGCGTCATTTTTATCCATTTGGCGAGTTTTTCGCTAATATAGCAACAGCGACATTCCACCAAATTCGTCGCCAAAATCTCGCCAAGCGTTATGGACGAAGAAATAAGTTATTCTTACAACAGATAAATAACTATTGGCGTTCAAATACAAAAGTATTACTCAAACTATATATTCTCATGAATGGAACGAGCTAGATCCACGAGAATGATGTCACCCAATTTATCGCATGGTATTACATATGAAAAGTGAACATGTTTCTGAATAGGAAATATTTTTATTTTATTGTATATGGCTTTTTGATAATTCTTTTGAAAAATGTGCAATATCTCGAGAACGGTTCACGTTAGCGTTCTAAAATGTATGTCAATCGTTTTCTGATGAAAAATTACATAAGAAATGTCTATATGCGTAACTTTATTAGCGGTTTTGATTTCTTGACGATTTTTTCAAAATTTCACTCGAAAATTTAGGGGTTTTCTGAACTTTCAATTACGTAAAGATACAATAGGCCTCTAGTGTTTACGGATTGTGATTTTTGTACCAAATTTCGTTCGAATCGGTCCATTTGTTCGTCAGTTATCGTCTCCAGCGACTCACTGACACATACACACACATACACACACACACATACTTTCACACACACACACAGACATCACTTCAAAAATGTTTGATTCGTGATCAAGGATGCTTGAAAGGTCTCTCCTGTCGAAAACTCGAATTTGAAGTTTCGACCCCGTCACAATACTTTCCTTATACATTATGTAGATAAGGAAAGTAAAAATAGGGTGTATTAAGAATAAAACAATTTCCGTTTGTAAAAGAAAGAGGAACGTCAGTGTTTCATTTTTTTTTCGGTTTTAAAAAACAATATTGAACAAAAAAAACCCCACATATCATACTTTATATAAGAAGAGTGTTTTAGTTGACAAGAAAATCGGGATACTGGTAATATATTGCTTGAGTAGAAATTAAAAAAATCTGATGTGGGCAGCACATGACTTTCCCTGCAGATTTATATCCACGTTCTCTTTATTTTAATTAAATTTAATTCACTTTTAATTCAATTTTCATTATTATTTGGTAACAGAACTTAATTTCAAAGGTGGCGTAGAGAAAATATGAAAACACTATAATATCTCAAGAACGGCTAGTTCTAGTGTAATGGGGTTGGTCTTATTCTTTTCTTCTTTAAAAATTACGTATAAAACAAGCACTTAATGGATATATTTGAACATAAGTAGTTTTTTATGTTAGATTTTGACGATTTTTGTGGACCATTTTGCAAAAATAGGCAGGTTATTTTTTTCCGAATCATATCAAAATCTATTCAGCACCACGGTGACCCACAAACGACTTATCTACTGAATTTTGAGAATTTCGGTCCATTAGTTTTTCAGATAGAGTAGATAAAGGCTTTTGACGGTCATTTCGCAAAAAAATGCGGGTTCTTTTTTCCCGAATCGTACCCCAAACTAAACAGCACCAGATTCGCCCACAAGTGACTTACCTACTAAACTTTATGAAATTCGGTCAATTAGTTTTTTAGTTAGAGTGAATACAAAATCTGCACAGACACACAGACGTCAAACTAAAACTAGTTTCTCCGTATTCTAGAGGTCTTGAAACGCGTAGATCCGTCGAAAACTCGAGTTGCGATTTTCGACATGATTCCAATACATTCCCTATACAGTACCATGTATTGCAGGGAAAGTAAAAAAATCACTATATTAAAATGTATATTACAAATTTTAAGATTGTTTACTTAACGTTTTACACAAAAGCGTATTAAATTATAGTTATAACTAAAAGTGTAATTATGTAAAAATAAAATAATATTTACAGATTATTGAACGTATATCTAGACAGAAATGTGTATGCATGAGCAAAATAATCTATAAAATTCGCAGATTGGGTCTATAGAATAAATTTAGTAATTTATAAAACAGCTCTAACAATTTAGAAACAACTTTTGCACTTTTGTACAAATATTCATAAAGGAATATTTTGCTTCGCAAAAATCTTTTGTACCATTTGTTTTTTCGTTTTGCAATGAAATTGGAAAAATTACAAAATTAAGATCATTTTACACCATTGCTTAATTATTTGCTTCTGAAATCCTCATGGAACAGCCACGAGGCCTTAGATATTATTTTGGATAAAAATATGAAAAAAATTATTCGTTTATCAGTATTATTCTGAAGCTAGTATCATAGACTAAATACAGCATCAAATTTATTTTATCTGTTGAAACACATTAAAAGTCAACAAAAAATATATTCAATTAAGAAATGTTATGAAAATATTTTAAATAATTGAAAAAAGAGTTCCCTAGAGAAAAAAAAAACAGTTTCCAGCCATATTTAAAAAAGATGAATTCGTGAATCTCGCACACAAGAGTGTGGAAGCTTTTTACTTCTAATCACTTTGTTACCTGAATGGCCTTCAGCTAGGCTCAATGCCTAAATTAGCCAAAACGGTAGACGACCGAAAGAATGACTATCTGGACTAATCTCCTCCATCTCACGTCCTTTTAAAAGTACGATTATAGAGACCGCATCCATGTGTTTGCAATTTGAATTTGAAATCAGGAACAAATTCTAAGAATCGCCCCTTGGGGTTTTTTCCAGTGATTGGGGAAAATAAAGTCATTCTTAAGGAATGCAGGCTGCACCTTTCGAGGAGTAATCTAAGCTAATATAGGGACTTTGGGTGCACCCAGCTACAAGTTGTATAGAATCTAGTAATCTCCTAAGTGTTTGAGCGTACGTACTTTCAAGCCGAACTATGCATTGCTTCAAAAAATATATAATTATGGGAGAAAAAGGATTTTATCCTTTTAATGTTTTAATACTATCTAAAAAAGTACATTAATTCATTTATATTAAATTGGCACAAAATTGGTTCAATTTCAAAATTTTTTTAATAAGCCAACAAAAGTCATTCTTACTGCACCTAATTTCACTTCCAAATGGCCGCCCCTAACTCGGCCGCAATAGGCAATTGCCCATGTTACCACGCGCCTTAAACCGGGCCTAGGCATAGCCTGTTTTGGTGGGACTTATCTGAAGACCCTTGAGACTTTTACTTTGTTTTAAAAATTATTTCTTAGGATTATCTTATGCAAACCTCATCAGTATTATCTTATGTAAACCCCATATCTTATGTAAGCCTCATACATTTTTATCTTATTCTTGTTGGTACTTTATATCAGTAATAACCACTGGCGGGATCCAGGGGGGGGGGGCATAGCGGGACAACTGCCCCCCCCCCCAATGTTCCCTACTGGCACCCCAAGTTCGAAATATTTGTGTGGTTTTGATATGTAATTAAAATGAATAAAATATTTTGGTTTGTGAATTTAATAGGTGATCGATATTAAAAATATAATATGGAAGTCCAATAATAGATTAGAGGGAATTTGTAACTCAAAATGCCCTAACTAAAAATTTACCTACAGATTAAAAATATGTATCAAATTGAAAATCAACCATCATAAGGAAAATTAAATGCAGATTTCTAGTCATCAATATATATATATATATATATATATATATATATATATAATAAATAATAAGCAATTTGTTAAAACGATGATGAAGGAGGCTGGCCCTCTTTCTGTTTGCGCCATAACGTTAGAATAAGGCGTGATCAAACGATGGCTTTTGTTGATTAAATTGGCATAACCAATCTGTAAATATAATGATGAGGGGGCTGACCTCCCCCCTTTCTGTTTGTCATCATAACCTTGGAATGAAACTTAATCAAACGATGGTTTTTGTTGATCAAATTTGCTTTAAAGATTGGCATAAGCAATTTGTTAAAACGATGAGGGGGCTGGTCCCTTAGCTGTTTTTCCCCATAACGATAGAATGAGACTTGATCAACAGATGGTTTTTGTTAATAAAATCTGATCTGACTATTGTCTAACGATCTGACTATTGTCTAACGATGAGCAATTTGTCAAAATTATTCTGAGAGCGCTGGCCTCCTTTCTGCCCCCCATAATATTAGCACGGGATATGATCAAATGATGGTTTATGTCAATCAAATCTGATTTATCGATTCTCTAACGATTGGCATTGCCAATTTGAAAAATAATGAGGAGTTGCTGAACCGCTGTCTGTTTCGCACCATAACTTTGAAATGAGACTTGATTACACATTGGTTTTAGTTGATCAAATCTGATTTAACGATTGACATAAGCAATTTTTCAAAACGATGAAGGGGCTGGCCCCCTTCCTGTTTCCCCAATAACGTTAGAATTAGACTTGTTCAAAGGATGGTTTTCGTTGATCAAATCTGATCTATCGATTCTCTTACGATTGCCGATTGGCTGAGCATTTTGTAAAAACAATGATGGGAGAGGGGGGGCTGGCCCCCTTTTCTGTTTCCTCCACAACATTGGAATGAAACATGATCAAAAGATTGGTTTTTTTTCGATCAAATCTGATCTAATAATTCTCTAACGATTGGCATAAGCAATTTATCAAAACGATGTTGAGGGGGTATGCTGGCTGGCGGACCCCACTTCTGTTACCTCTCATAACTTTGGAAGGAGACTTCATCAAACGATGGTTCTTGATGATCAAATCTAATCTAAGGATTCTCTAACCGCACGTCCCGGCCTTTTTTATGCATATTGAAGCACTTTAAAAAAACTTACAGTTAGCCCCTCCCCCCTATCAGTTTTTTCGCAATAACTTTTACTTAGAGTTTGATCAAACGATGGTTTTTGCTGATCAAATCTGATCGAGGATCTAACTATTATTCTTCTTTGACCCAGACCGTCCCACCTATCCGAAAGTATAAGGTAACTATAACTATTTGGACAGCCGGGAAGTACCACCCAATTTAGACCGGAACCCAGGGGGGGAGGCATCCACAGGGACTTCTTTTCCCTACCACAAACCTCTCGAAAGGACTTTACGGACCCACACGGTTAAAGTGATCGTACTCTGTATAAACACGGCGACAGTTAAGTAGAAGCGGGAATCGAAAGCGGGTCGTCCGAGTGCAATCCTAGCGCGCTAACCACTGGAATGTCGCACCCTTATTTAACGATTGGCGATAAGTAATTTGTACTGACGTTGATAGGGGGGAGGGGGCGCTAACTGCGTACCAGGTTGGAAATGGTGTACTACGGGGCGATCCCAGATTTTTTTCGAATAATTATTTTCAAAGGGTTTTCAAGCAAGGTGTCTTAAGCAGATTACAAGAGATTAATCTCCTTCGTTTATTATGCTTCAGAACATACGTAGCAAAACAAAGTCTGCATGGTATCAATACCGGAACTAGATTCGAAAGCCTTGAATCTGAGACGGCCCACGTGCTTGCTGGTGAACGACGTTTCCGGAAATTCCCACAACTAGCCAACATCGATAACGTAATAAATTCATTCGAAATATTTGAGAGGAAGAGTACGGCGTTGAATGGTTTACGTTCGATTTCTGCTTTAAATTAAGTACGTATTGCCTTTATTATGTTTTTTTTTTTTGTATAAGATTAAAGTGTTATGTGGGGATTGCTAACATTAAGCAGGTGCCGATTTTGTGACCGGGGGGGGGGGGGGGGAATGTTTGTTGCTTTCATTACAATGTATATTTTCCTGATAATTATTAACTTTTCTAACAGGAAAGTATTAGGAAGGATCAACACAGGAGTGCACTTAAAAGAATTTAACCGACACTTCCGTCTCCGAACTTAAAGTTTTATCCAGGGACGGATAAAGAATTTTGGGTCCTCTTCGTTTAAGGTATAAATCAAATCATTCAGCTATTTAAATTAAGAGATTTATAGGTTTCTTCAGGAAAAAAGTAAAGTAAGGTTAGGCATAAGGGGGCAACTGCCCTCCCCCTAATGTTCCTAACTGTCACCCCAAGGTCAAAATATTTGTGTGGTTTTGACATGTAAATAAAATTAATAAAATATTTTGGTTTGTAAATTT
Organism: Amaurobius ferox; assembly: GCA_951213105.1. Lineage (NCBI taxonomy): Eukaryota > Metazoa > Arthropoda > Arachnida > Araneae > Amaurobiidae > Amaurobius > Amaurobius ferox. The sequence goes on from OX578149.1 coordinate 24,223,463, forward strand.
AACATGTGACCGAAAAGAAAAATCTTGTTTCATATTGATAATTTATATATATATATATATATATAGTGATTTAAATATTAAATATAAATTTCTTAAATTTCCATATATAGTGCTTATTCCAAAATTTCATAAAAGTCCTATTAAATTTAGAACTGTTACTAGTTGTGATAATACTTACTACTGCGAGTAAATTACTACTAAATTCTTTAAATCAGATAAATGATAGTTTACGTCAGTCTAGCAATAATTATCTTATTCTAAATAATAGTAAAGAATTAAAGAAAAAATTAACATCACTTAGAAAACTAATAGGATTTCATACTTTCGATTTTAAAGATCTTTTTAATAATATCAAGATCTCAGACCTGTATGATGTAATTTTAGCTCTCTATACAATGTTTGTATTACTAATATATCAACTCAAACAAGTTTTTTAAAAATTTTTCACTTTGTTATTTTCAAAAATTATATTTTTCAAGGAAATAAATTATACTTACAAGTCTCAGGAGTTCCCCCGGGTGGCTGTAGTAGCAGTATGTTAGCTAATTTATACCTTTATCATTATGAACTGTCTTTTACATCAATAGATTATTCATTATACAGATATGTTGATGATCTGATTTGCTTAGTATATACTGAAAATTATGTCATAGATATAGATTTCTATCCAGACAATTTGGAATTAATTCCTAATGAAGCTACTATTAGTAAAAATATCAATTTTTTGGATTTAAATCTTATTGAACCTTCTAATAGAATTGTTACTAATTTATATGATAAAAAAAGACTAATTTTAACGTTAATAAAATGTTACCATTTAATTCCTGCAACTCGATTCTATTGTTTAGAAATATTATACTTAATCAGCTTTTTAGAATTTATAGATTATCTGATAAAAAATTTCATGCTATACATATTAATAATCTAAAAATTACCAGCAATTTATATAAATATCCCTCTTATTTTGTAAATGATACAGTTAAAAAATTTATATTGGCTGGATTTTCATGAATTCTATTCATAGTTTTTTATATTAGCCTGACATCTCCATACTCTTATTTTAATAATATTTTATTTTTACATCCACTTAAACATTAGCATTTCTATTATTAGCCACTCCTTATTGTTGCTCTGATTGTATATTATCACTTATTCTTGTCTTTTCGCATTACTGTTATTTATTTCTTACGAATGGCAACAGTAGATCATATCTTTTTCCTTTGAAAATGGCAACACTTGTCTCTTCATTCTGGGTTCCCGGGTTCGACAGGTTCGCGCATTTATTGTGTTATATTCCAGGTATTCTTGTTTCCTTTTATTTTTCTTTTTTATGTATGTTGTCCAAGTAGAAATAGTTTATAGATATAATCTATCTATTCCTTCAGAAACATACATTTTTTGTGTTTGCTTCAACAAAACACTTGGACCTGAGGAAGAGTTTTGAAGAAGTGAACAAATCCATGATTTAGGCCTAGACCTTGTCCACGTGTATAGCATTAATGCTTGGATTTCATCTGTTTTACTTTTATCGATTCCATACCATTGATGTTTGATAATTTTCTTTAACTTGATGATTCGAAATTTGTATTTTTTTCCATTTGATTGAAGATTTGCTGATTTATACTTTTATTTTGTAAGCTTGTTAGAAAGTTAGGTTTTTCGAGTTACAGCTTCTCACTTTTCCTTCATTGGACTTTCAAACTTTTATTATATATATATATATATATATATATATATATATATATATATATATATATATATATGATATATAAATTTTAAGCCTTTCCCAATAACGCGCCCTTTTCGTTATCTTATTATTCAAATTCCTATCTCATGTCCAGCACATATTACAACTACATTAAATTCTATCCCACGGCACTAATATTAACAAGTCTGCGGACACTTCCTCGTTTATACCATATATGGTCACTAAACCCTATGTAAACGTTCTCATTGAAATTGCATTCCCAATCACATTTTTAAAGCCTAAACTGCTGAGATAGCAGTCACATGCCTCATGTCCTCTCCTCCCTCCCCCTCTGATGAAAATGTATTTTGCACTTGTGTGAGTGTGAAGACCCAGGCCGTCCGACTCATCCAGAGGACTTGAGTATCTAATTGGACGGCCGGGAAGACATATTGCAGATTTAGTGAGAGCTGGTCGACGATCAGATAAAATAAACTTTTATAACTTAAATTGTATCTTCCTTGGGTTATTCAAGTCAAATATTACACACACACACACACACAAATATTACAAAAATATTACAAATATTACACACACACACAAATTCAAGTCAAATATTACACACACACACACACCCTTCCCGGCCGTCCAACTAGTTACTCTAAGTCCTCTGGACGAGTCGGACGGTCTGGGTCTTCAACACACACACACACACCGGACGACCATCTTGCTGCTCACGTCCTCGGATGAGTCGGTCGTTCTGGGCTTTCGACACACACACACACACAGGCCAACGGCCGTACCGTGCTGAAAACACCGGTTCTCGTTAGATCACCGAAGTCAAGCAGCATCGGGCGCGGTTAGTACTTGGTGGGTGACCACCTCGGAACACCGCGTGCTGTTGGCCATCTCGGGTGCGGTATCCCCGTGGTTTGCGCGCTAGATTTGCACGCTACCACAAATGCCGCCGTGTTCATGCTGAGTACGATCACGTTAAACATGTGGGTCCGTAAGTCCTTCCGAGAGGTTGGTGGTAGGGGAAGGAGGGTACGGTCCCTGTGGATGCCTCCCCCACTGGGTTCCGGTCTAAATTGGGTGGCACTTCCCGGCCGTCCATACAGTTACCTTACACCTTTCTGGTAGGTCGGACGGTCTGGGTCTCAACAACAACAACACACACACACACACACAGCCAACGGCCGTACCGTGCTGAAAACACCGGTTCTCGTTAGATCACCGAAGTCATCAAGCAGCATCGGGCGCGGTTAGTACATGGTGGGTGACCACCTCGGAACACCGCGTGCTGTTGACCATCTCGGGTGCGGTATCCCCGTGGTTTGCGCGCTAGATTTGCACGCTACCACAAATGCCGCCGTGTTCATGCGGAGTACGATCACGTTAAACATGTGGGTCCGTAAGTCCTTCCGAGAGGTTGGTGGTAGGGGAAGGAGGGTACGGTCCCTGTGGATGCCTCCCCCACTGGGTTCCGGTCTAAATTGGGTGGCACTTCCCGGCCGTCCATACAGTTACCTTACACCTTTCTGGTAGGTCGGACGGTCTGGGTCTCAACAACACACACACACACACACATATATATATATATATTTGAAATATGTAATAATAAGAATTATGTAAAAATAAAATAAAAAAAATATATATATAAAAAAACAATTCAAGTAATATTAACATCACCATAGAAGCAAATTCACGGCCACAATGCCGATAAGAGAAAAGAATAGCATCGTCCCAAATTCGATTATTAATCAGAACTAAATTCATCTTCAGGTCTGAGTATTTAATTCTAATTAACCCAAACAAATGCCTGTTTCAGATTAAGCAATAGCACATCACTATAAATGCTTAAACTCAGACTACAGGCAACAAAAATTGAAAAAATGAAAATAGGATACATTAAGAAAATTTGTATTACCATGCGGCATGAACCCTTCTTCTTCCACCACGTGTATCGTGATCAACCTCAACAGCTTAATCTAGAAGCACCGGAATGAACAAGTCGAAATTCTACCAGGGAGGCAGTACGAACGTTCACGGTAATACTCCCAGACCCGTCCAGTGAGTCTAAGCTGGAAACCGGACAAGCAATTCAGAATATTAACTTCCCAAATATGCAATCCTGAATATGAATATGAATCAAAGACGAAAATTCTTACTAAACAAGTAATTCAGAGGAAAACTGGATAAACGAGAATGCCACTATACACCATTATAAGGGCGCTCAAAATGTATTATCAATACTGACAAAAGTTACATTTTTTTGCGAAAATAAAATTCAAAACATTAATGTTAATGCATCTTATTTTCCGATTTTTGATTTTTCTAATGTTTTTGACCTAGTTTATTATTTTTCATTTTTATTTATTTATATAATTAATAAATAATTATATATAATTTTTTTTTTCTTTTCTTTTTTTTTTTTTTTCTGTATGTCAGTCACTATAATTGGGAATGTTTTCTAGGATGTTATCGAGTGAAAGTTGATACACTGAGTTGATAATTTTAATAACAAACTTGGGGGGATATGCATTATTACTCGCTGTACTCAATAATTCCATAAAATGCGCTAATCTATAATATTCATCACAAATTTTATTGATTCTAAGAGCCTGGTTTATTATAATATTTCTATATACAGATATATGCAAACAAGAGTCAAAATGTTGAATTTTTGATGTATTAAATTTAAAATCCTGTCTTTTATCATACAAGTTTATAACCATATTACAATTTTGTAAATTTAAATTTAAATCTAAAAAGTTTGCAACATTAGAGTCATTATTACTTGCATTTAATTGTAAATTTTTTGGATAAAAGTTTAATACTATAGGGATATTATTTGGGGATACACATAAAATGTCATCTAAATATCTAAACATGTGCATATTATGCAAGCTTGGATTAATGTTTTTTTCATAGAAGAATAAATACAGATTAGCTAACAATGATGAGGCACACCCCCCTTGTGGGATACCAACCTGTTGTTTAAAAAAAGTACCACCATGTTGAATATAATTCTCATAAAGAGTGAAGTTAAGTAATTTTTTAAAAAGGAAATTTGAATATTTTTGGTTGATATTATATTTTTCAAGAATTCCTAAAATAATTCTATACAGATCATCTATATTTATATTATTAAACAAATCTTTGAAGTCAAAGGTATAAATACTATGAATATTAGGAAGAGTTTTCAATTTCTTAACTAATTCAAAACTGTTTTTTACAATATGACAATTATTTGAGATTACATCTGACAAGGATACTTCATGTAATATCTTTAATAATAATTTTCCAGCATTAGTAATGTAAGAATTATGCCCACTGGTAATGGTTCGAAAAGCAACAGGGGATTTATGAAACTTGGGTACTAAAACAATATATGGAATGTTATTACAACTATTTTTTAGATGGATTTGCTTATATTTGGCTGATATTCTATTGTATAAGATTTTAAGGTTAGTTTTATGTAAATTATAGATTTGATTATTAAGTAAGTGTGACTGAAGGGTATTTTTATAATAATATTTAAAAATAATTGAGTAGTTACCACTTGCTTTATCAACATATGTAATGATAAAATCATTTTGTATTTCTTTAATATCATTTTTAATTGAATTAAGTTTATATGAATTAATAATTTTCTGATTATATATATAATGATTTAAGTATTGCTCTATTAAGACTCTCCAGGGTTTAAATGCTTCTACAGGGATTTGATATTTATAACTGATTTTATAGATAAATTTATTTAAGTCAAGAAATAAACCTTTACATATTAATTTATGTTTAAATTTAGTAGGTAAACGGTACTTAGTACCCAGTGACATCAGTGATCTTAGTGCATCAAAATTAATAATATTTAGATTTCCCGTTATAACATGCCCATGGTGTTTATCTACGAAGTCTTTGTATTTTTCTAAATGACAGTGGCAATATGACTCTTTATCCAATTCATAGTTTTGATTAATATCTATTGATTTGGCAATTTGATTATAATTGAAAATATAACGTCCTAGCGGTTTATCATATTTATAAGCAATTTTAGGATTTACATGTTTGACTGGAAAGTAATTGGAAACCGATTTTAAAAAATTATTTATCTTCAGATTATTTAAGACAGAATTAGTGAAATTCAAGGTACAATATTCGTTTATTTTAGTATATTGTTTTGATTCATTCGTCATTAAAGTTTAAGTCTGTGACATATAAATAAACATTAAGAGTTTTACTTCTGGTTATGAGCAAATCATAGAATAAATGTTTAAAATGAATGTTATCAAATGCAGTACTTAGAAAAAGGTTATATATATGATGCAGAAATTTTAAGCTTTCTCCAACAGCGCGCCCTTTTCTTTCATAATTATTATTCCAAATTATTTCATGTCCAACACGTATTGCAACTATATTAAATTCTATCCCACACCATTAATATTAACAAAGTCTTCAAGCACTTCCTCTTTTCCTCGACCATACCATATAGGGTCATTAATCTTAACCTCTGCGTAAACCTTCTCATATGAAACTGCTTCCCCATGACATTTCTAAAGCATAAAGAACGCGAGGGCAGCATGTGCCCCATATCGTCATATCCCTCCCTCTGCGTTGTAACTGTACATTGTGTGAACCAACACAGACAGCATTGAGATTTCTTGAGAACTTGTCGCTTACGAGGAGCGCGGCCTTATGTAATTAATCATGATTTTTGAGTGTCATATAATAGAGTAGATTTTTGCTAACTTGAAAAGTCTCTTCACTGGACTATTGTAGCTGCCATTACACACACACACACACACACACATATATATATATATATATAATAAAAATATTATATGAAATTTCAATGATAGATTAGAGATAAGTTGTAATTCATATAACCATAACTTAAAATATAAGATAACTACGTAAAAAGATGTAAAAATATAGATATTCCAAACATTGATTTTCTGCTGAATTTGTATCTGAACTTCAAAATAAACATTCTATGAGAGATACAGTGAAACTAAGAAATCCGGCAAAATAGGAAAATTCTTTATTACCGGTTAGTTGGCCGCGTTTGCCCATTCCTTCCTGTTCACAGGGGCGTCCAGTGAGCCAAGCAATCCATGCGACTGCTTAGGACCTTATGTTTGGAGAGGGCCTCAAAATTGGAAAGGATATATATATATATATATTTTATCCTACGCATTTCTTAACTTTTGTTTGGAGCTAATTATTTCAACGTGTCATCTTACCACTCATTACTTTCTCCTGCGTTTTATTTTATTATTTTGTATTATTCTGAAATTTAACTTCAGTCATTCAGATTTATGTAGTTGCAATCTGAATAAGGTTTGAAGCTGGCAAGGCACAATAAGTAGCACATTTCATTACTTTTAGTCTATATGATTTTGTGCATTTGGTGGCTGCAGAAGCCCCATAGTGCCTACTAGACCTCGATCTAAAAGCTTTTGCCTAATCTATATTCCTTCTTCGCCCTGCCTAAACTATAATTATAGGCCTGTTAGAAGGTCAATTATCAAAATTATGGCTATTACCATCGTCGAACAGTGGCATAGTTAAAATTTTAGGGCCCATGCGCGATATTTCCCTTTTTAATATGAGCTCCCTCCTCCCTCACACACACACACACTACATTTTAAATTCGGTGAAAGTGTTCCGTATAGTGATAGAACTCTGGACATGGATATGTTTTCAAAGGGTTCTAAACTTTAGGGCCCCAAAGAATCTGTTTTAATCGCAACATATCATTACATAAATGTGTATTTATGCTACCATTGAAAGGGGCCATAGAAAAGAAAACCTTTAACTATGGTCCAACAAAATAATAAAATGCCGTAAATAAATATATCTAATTTATTGCCGGATTTCCAGAACATGTCCACAGGACATTTGAGTTCTAGGGCGGGCTTCATAATGCCCATAGCTTATCAAAATTGTATGTGTTCTGCTCATTTGCTGGGAACAGGCAAACCTATCAAAATAGATTTCTCAAGTCTCGGATTTTTTACGTCATCGTATAATGTGTGCCACTCATATTTGTAGGCCATGTATGACTGATATATAATGCCCAAGGCCGCCGACAAGGGGACAAAAAGATGCATTGCATAGGGGTCCGGACCGCATAAGCAGTTCATAAAAAATGGCCAATAACTCTTAACATAAAGAATAATAGGGAGCCCGGCAATTTGCTGCATAAGGGTTAAATTTTCTGTTAGCGATATTGTTAATGCTTAAAGAAATAAAACATTAATAATTACATTAAGTCAGTTTATGGTTGCAAGAATCTCATGAGATGTTGTAGGTGTAAAAAGCTTTCAATGTAATTAGAATTTCCTGACATATTTATTAAAAATCTACTTGACTAGGTATAAACATTGCAGGCTACTACACGAGCTGAATAAGACAAGTTTACAGAATGATAAAAATGTGCCACTGAAAATTCTGCTGTCCTAATGACTGTGACTTGACAAAGAGAGGCCTCCAAATGACGGTTTTCATGCAACACATATTACTATGTTTTATTGAGAATTGAAATTAAGCCTTTGAATTGTATTAAGTACTAAATTTTCAAATGGTTAAAGCAACCCCGATAGTCCTCGAAAAATAAAACTGTTATGGGGGTTTCCCTTTATGTTTGAGATTCCAGTACTATTTCTTTTAGCTACCTTACCTTGCTATGTGCTCCTGAGGTCAGAGTACTTATAAAGTTTTGTCTACATCGTACAATTTCGGGGCAAGATTGCCAGCGGTTTCTTTGTAAAACAGTCGTTTACGCCCTTTCGTTATAACGAAGTCGTTTGATGTGGAATTTCAAACAGGGGTATTTAGGGTTATTTGGGTTAAATGGTTTATTAGATAGGAAGAATTTTGATCAGTGAAATCTTTCACCTGACAGTTGCGACTCATGGACAGAGGTGGATTTATTATGAAGCTAATAAAACTAAAGCTTCAAGCCCAAAAATAAAAATCTGTTGTGGGCAGCACATGACTTTCCCTGCAGACTCATATTCACGTTCACTTTATTTCTTCAATAATTCATTATATTGAGTTTAATTGCGCAAAATAACATCCACAATTATTTAAAATGACACTGAATTTGCATTTTTAATTCAATTTTCGTTTTCATTTGGTAACTGGACCTATTTTCAAAAGTGGCGTAGCGAAAATACGAAAAACTAAAATATCTCGAGAACGGCTAGTCCTAATGTAATGGGATTGATCTTATTGTTTTCATCGTTAAAAATTACGTATAAAACAAGCATTTAATTGATATATTTCAACATACATAGTTTTTCATTTTAGATATTGACGATTTTTGTGGGCCATTTCGAAGAAACAGGCAGGTTAATTTTTTCCGAATCCTACCAAAATCTAATCAGCACCATTATATCCCACAAGTGACTTATCTACCGAATTTGGTAAATCTTGATTTATTAGTTTTTCAGCTAGAGTGGCAATTTTTGCCGGCCATTTCGCAATAAAAGGCGGGTTTATTAATCCCAAATCGTACCAAAAACTAATCTGCACAAGGGTCACACGTAAGTGACTTACCTACCAAATTTTATGAAATTGGGTCCATTAGTTTTCGAGTTAGAGTGGATACATACATTGCACAGACAGACACACATACGACACACTAAAAATAATTTTTTCGTGTTCTAGAGGTCCCCAAACGTGTAGATCCGTCGAAAACGCGAGTTGTGATTTTCGGCATGATTCCAATACTTTCCCTATACATTACCATGTATTGCAGGGAAAGTAAAACGGTGACCCCCACCCCCCCTGAAACCCCAGGTTATGAATGCTTGATTTGTACTTTACATAAATATATTTTCCTTTTATAAATATGCACTCCATATTTTTCTTTTTTAAATATAATTTATACTACTAAGTTATGAATTTCCATATTATTTTAGAAAGGCATTTTGTTTCATGACCGACAGGAAATGATTAATTTCGCTCGTAAATAATTTCAATATCTTTCTTCCGCCTTGGCGCATTGACGCCAGTGGCATTCATTCTCAGGATACAGTCATAACAAACTGAATCAGATTCTTAACAAAGATCGTTGATAGCCGTCCGTAAAGCGCGCAAAAAATGCTGCATAAGCTTGTGATTTGGCTAGATACGCTTAAAACCGTATCTTCTTAAATAATAAAAGGCAATGTCTGTGTGTGTGTGTGTGTGTCTGTGTGTCTGTCTTATACACTATACGTTTCGCGACCGCGCGTCGGAGAGCTACGAAATTTGGCAATCGGAGACCCGGGGGGGAGGGAAGGGGACACGTGAAAACCGATTTTTAAAATTTTAATTATTTTTTTATTTATTTAATGTTTTATGCGATTTCGACCTTTTTTTGCCCTTTTTGCCCTTTTTTCTCCACGATCCAGACGTCGTAGAAAAAAACAACTCACACCATCGGAAAGAGCAGACAATTGGGAGTAAAAATATATCAATTTCAAATCTGAATTTCGATTTCTAATATTTTTTAAAGATTTTAAAACAAAAGTCACTTTTGGCTCAAAAAAACGATTTTTGGTTTTTAAATTCTCGCATAGTAAAAAGTACTCATAATTTCGACTAATAATTTACATTTTTAGAAAGGTCAAACATCTGGCATTCTTACAAGTCCAATCTGGTCAGGAAATATTCCGTATTGCCCACAGGATCGGGATTTTAAAAGTTTCCGAATTTCAATTTCTTGGTGTTCCGCTCGGCGTGCCGCTTAATTTCTCCCCCGCTGAAGTGGGGAAGGTGGTGGGTGGGGACGTCAAGGTGGAGGTGACGTCACGGTTCTGTATAAGGCTCCTCTATATACTAGCTGACTCATCAAGCATATTGAAGCCCATCCTAGCTGGAAACGTAAACCATTAGCATTAGCTCTATTCGTATTTCCACTTTAGGAAATATTATTGAAATAATTATAGGTAGTTGTTCTGCACCGAACTGCTCTAATCATTCTAGAAAGGATTTTAGGCAATTTCGTTTTTCTAGAAACGAAGAAAGAAGAAAATAATGGCTAATAATCGGGGGATACCCGGTACTGGAGCATACTTATGCGAGGTCAGTTCTACAATATTCTAATTGAAACTTCTTTTTTTATATAAATTATTTATTTCAAACACTTATTTTATAATTTCTGTAACTATAATATGAATTATTAATAATTTTTAGTTGTTATAGTCTTATCTTAGGACACTTGGTTTGTAATGTAAATATCACCTTGAATGCATTATACTGTCTTCCAAACCTAAAAGAAAATAGCTTCAAATTATATATATATAATTTGAAGCTATGTATATATATTAAAGATTTATTGCTGTTACACCAATATATTTCAAGTTTTATACACTTTGTTGTATTTTTAGATTATAATGAATCACAGAATTGGTGAATCCTACTATCAACAAACTGTCGCCAAGTGGAAAACTTGCCATGTTATAGTAATTATGCAAACATAAGTTAAAATGGTAAATAAATCGAAATACGTTTATCATAATAGCTACATTAATGAACAACTATTGTTTGAAAATCTTTGATGAAAAAAAGCCGAGCTCAGTAGGGTTATTATAAGTATTTTCCTCTTTAAATACAAAGTAGTTAACAAACTTTCAAATATGTGAGGCAAACATTCACACATGTTATTAAAAAAAACCTTTTATGATAAACGTATTTCGATTTATTTACCATTTTAGCTTATGTTTGCATATTTGCTATAACATGACAAGTTTTCCACGTGGCGATAGTTTGTTGATAGTAGAATTCACCAATTCTGTGATTCATTATGATCTAAAAATACAACAAAGAGTATAAAACTTGAAAGATATTGGTGTAACAGGAATAAATCTTTATATATGTATAATTTGAAGCTATTTACTTCTAGGTTTTGAAGACAGTATAATGCATTCAAGGTGATGTTTACATTACAAACAAAGTGTTCTAAGATAAGACTATAACAACTAAAAATTAATAATAATCCATATTACAGTTACAGAAATTATAAAATAAGTGTATAAATAAATACTTTATATAAAAAAAGAAGTTTCAATTAGAATATTGTAGAACTTACCTCGCACAAGTATGCTCCAGTACCGGGTATCCAATTATCGCTCCGACTATTTATTAGCCATTGTTTTCTTCTTTCTTCGTTTATATGAAAGCGAAATTGCCAAAAACCCTTTCTAGAATGACTAGAACAGTTCGGTACAGAACAACCACCCATAATTATTTCAATAATACTTAATAAAGTGAAAATGCGAATAGAGCTAATGCTAATAGATTGGTCTTCCAGCTATGGTGGGCTTCAATATGCTTGATAAGTCAGCCTGTAGTAGAGGAGCTCTAGTTCTGTATATGCATAGCGATGGGTGGGACAATAAGAAACCGAATTAGTTTTTACTTTCCGTTTCCCGCGCTTCCGATTTTAAATGAAATAAGAGCTTAACATATGCACTGTAGAAATTATTATATTTATATTTTAAATGATGGAACGATATGGATTTTTTAAATGGATATTTTAATTTTATGGATATTTTAAATGATGGAACGATGGATATTTTAATTTTATGGATATTTTAAATGATGGAACGATGGATATTTAAATTTTATGGATATTTTAAATGATGGAACAATGGAATGAGGATGATGGAATTAAGAGCTTAGAGAGCATATGGTCATTTTAAATTGTAAATTAGCGCGCGGGAAGTTAGCGGTAGGCCCGGGTACGATTCCCGCCACTGCCAAAACTGCCGCCGTGTTCAGGCGGAGTACGATCACGTTAAACATGCGGGACCGTAAGTCCTTCCGAGAGGTTGGTGGTAGGGGAAGGAGGGTACGGTCCCTGTGGATGCCTCCTTCACAGGGTTCCCGTCTAAATTGGGTGAATATAAAGAAAGTTGCGGAGGGCGAGGCAGCCCAGTGGTTAGCGCTCAGGAATTGCACTCGGTAGGCCCGGGTTCGATTCCCGCCACTTCCAAAACTGCCGCCGTGTTCACGCGGAGTACGATCACGATAAACATGTGGGTCCGGAAGTCCTTCCGAGAGGTTGGTGGTAGGGGAAGGAGGGTACGGTCCCTGTGGATGCCTCCCTCACAGGGTTCCCGTCTAAATTGGGCGAATATAAAGAAAGTTGCGGAGGGCGAGGCAGCCCAGTGGTTAGCGCTCAGGAATTGCACTCGGTAGGCCCGGGTTCGATTCCCGCCACTTCCAAAACTGCCGCCGTGTTCACGCGGAGTACGATCACGATAAACATGTGGGTCCGGAAGTCCTTCCGAGAGGTTGGTGGTAGGGGAAGGAGGGTACGGTCCCTGTGGATGCCTCCCTCACAGGGTTCCCGTCTAAATTGGGTGAATATAAAGAAAGTTGCGGAGGGCGAGGCAGCCCAGTGGTTAGCGCTCAGGAATTGCACTCGGTAGGCCCGGGTTCGATTCCCGCCACTTCCAAAACTGCCGCCGTGTTCACGCGGAGTACGATCACGATAAACATGTGGGTCCGGAAGTCCTTCCGAGAGGTTGGTGGTAGGGGAAGGAGGGTACGGTCCCTGTGGATGCCTCTCCCACTGGGTTCCGTTCTAAATTGGGTAAATAAAAAGAATGTTATGGAGATAGTCGCTGGGGGCGAAGAAGCCCAGTGGTTAGCGCGCGGGAATTGCACTCAGTAGGCCCGGGTTCGATTCCCAAAATTGCCGCCGTGTTTACGCGGAGTACGATCACGTTAAACATGTGGGTCCGTGAGTCCTTCCGAGAAGTTGGTGGTAGGGGAAGGAGGGTACGGTCTAAATTGGATGAATAAAAAGAAAGTTATGGAGATTGTCGCGTAGGGCAAAGTAGCCCAATGGTTAGCGCGCGGAAATTGCACTCGGTAGGCCCGGGTTCGATTCCCAAAATTGCCGCCGTGTTTACGCGGAGTACGATCACGTTAAACATGTGGGTCTGTAAGTCCTTCCGAGAGGTTGGTGGTAGGGGAAGAAGGGTACGGTCCCTGTGGATGCTTCTCCCACTTGGTTCCGGTCTAAATTGGGTGAATAAAAAGAAAGTTATGAAGAATATCGCGGAGGGTGAAGTACCCCAGTGGTTAGTGCGCGGGATTTGCACTTGGTAGGCCCGGGTTCGATTCCCAAAATTGCCGAATAAAAATAAAGTTATGGAGATTGTCGCGGATGGCACGGTAGCCCAGTGGTTAGCGCGCGGGAATTTCACTCGGTAGGCCCGGTTTCGATTCCCGCCATTGCCAAAACTGCAGCCGTGTTCACGCGGAGTACGATCACGTTAAACGTGTGGGACTGCAAGTCCTTCCGAGAGGTTTGTGGTAGGGGAAGGAGGGTACGGTCTCTTTGGATGCCTCCCCCATTGGGTTCCGGTCTAAATTGTGTGGCACTTCCTGGCCTTCCAAGCAGTTACCTTACACCTTTCTGGTAGGTCGCGCCAACGAGTTTGCCACGGTCAGAATTTTCAAGGGTAGCGAACACGCGAGTTGGGATTTTTGGCATGATTCCAATACTTTCCCTATACATTACCATGTATTGCAGGGAAAGTAAAACGGTGACCCCCACCCCCCCTGAAACCCCAGGTTATGAATGCTTGATTTGTACTTTACATAAATATATTTTCCTTTTATAAATATGCACTCCATATTTTTCTTTTTTAAATATAATTTATACTACTAAGTTATGAATTTCCATATTATTTTAGAAAGGCATTTTGTTTCATGACCGACAGGAAATGATTAATTTCGCTCGTAAATAATTTCAATATCTTTCTTCCGCCTTGGCGCATTGACGCCAGTGGCATTCATTCTCAGGATACAGTCATAACAAACTGAATCAGATTCTTAACAAAGGTCGTTGATAGCCGTCCGTAAAGCGCGCAAAAAATGCTGCATAAGCTTGTGATTTGGCTAGATACGCTTAAAACCGTATCTTAAATAATAAAAGGCAATGTCTCTGTGTGTGTGTGTGTGTGTGTGTGTGTGTGTGTGTGTGTGTCTGTCTGTCTTATACACTATACGTTTCGCGACCGCGCGTCGGAGAGCTACGAAATTTGGCAATCGGAGACCCGGGGGGGAGGGAAGGGGACACGTGAAAACCGATTTTCAAAATTCTAATTATTTTTTTATTTATTTAATGTTTTATGCGATTTCGACCGTTTTTTGCCCTTTTTGTACTTTTTTCTCCACGATCGGGACGTCGTAGAAATAAACAAATCACACCATCGGAAAGAGCAGACAATTGCGAGTAAAAATATATACATTTCAAATTTCAATTTCGATTTCTAATATTTTTTAAAGATTTTAAAACAAAAGTCGCTTTCGGTTCAAAAAAACCAACTTTTGTTTTTAAATCCTTCCATCGTAAAAACTACTCATAATTTCGACTAATAATTTACATTTTTAGAAAGGCCAAAGATCTGGCATTCTTACAAGTCTAATCTGGTTAAGAAATATTGAAAATTGCCTGCAGGATCGCAATTTTAAAGACGTGATGATTTTATATTTCTTGCCCAATACTCGGCGAAGAACCGATTCTTCCCCGACATTTTTCCCCCCGCAGTAGTTTTTCCCCCGTTTCCATGGAGACCAGGCTTCGGATTTTAAATGTATTAAGAGCTTAGCATTTGTATTGGATAGATACATCGGGTGAAATTATTATATTTATATGATATTTTAAATGGATATTTTAAATTATTTAAATGATTGAATTATGGTGGATAGAATTCTGGTGATGTATTTGAAATTATTATATTTATGGATTGGTGGAACGATATGGATGAGTCATAGAATGATATGGATTTTTTAAATGGATATTTTAATTTATGGTTATTTTAAATGAATATTTGAATTTCTGGATATTTTAAATGGACATTTCAATTTTATGGATATTTTAAGTGATGGAACGATGGATATTTTAATTTTATGGATATTTTAAATACCATATGGTCATTATAAAATTAAAATTAGCGCACGGGAATCGCACTCGGTAGATCCGGGTTCGATTCCCGCCACTGCCTAAACTGCCTCCGTGTTCAGGCGGAGTACGATCACGTTAAACATGTGGATCCGTAAGTCCTTCCGAGAGGTTGTTGGTAGAGGAAGGAGGGTACGGACCCTGTGGATGCCTCCCCTACTGGGTTCCGGTCTAAATTGGGTGAATAAAAAGAAGGTTATGGAGATTGTCGCGGAGGGCGCGGTAGCCCAGTGGTTAGCGCGCGGGATTTGCACTAGGTAGGTCCGGGTTCGATTCCCGCCACTGCCAAAACTGCCGCCGTGTTCAGGCGGAGTACGATCACGTTAAACATGCGGGACCGTAAGTCCTTCCGAGAGGTTGGTGGTAGGGGAAGGAGGGTACGGTCCCTGTGGATGCCTCCCCCACTGAGTTCCTGTCTAAATTGGGTGGCACTTCCTGGTAGGTCGTTCCTTCTGGTAGGTCGCGCCAGCGAGTGTGCCACGGTTAGAATTTGCTACGGTCAGAATTTTCAAGGGTAGCGAACAGGCTGGTCGCCAAAGGCGGCTAGTCTATATAATAAAAGGCAATGTCTGTCTGTCTTATACACTATACGTTTCGCGACCGCGCGTCGGAGAGCTACGAAATTTGGCAATCGGAGACCCGGGGGGGAGGGAAGGGGACACGTGAAAACCGATTTTTAAAATTTTAATTATTTTTTTATTTATTTAATGTTTTATGCGATTTCGACCGTTTTTTGCCCTTTTTGCTCTTTTTTCTCCACGATCCAGACGTCGTAGAAAAAAACAAATTACACCATCGGAAAGAGCAGAGAATTTCGAGTAAAAATATATCAATTTCAAATCTGAATTTTGATTTCTAATATTTTTTAAAGATTTTAAAACAAAAGTCACTTTTTGCTCAAGAAAACGATTTTTGGTTTTTAAATTCTCGCATCGTGAAAAGTACTCATAATTTCGACTAATAATTTACATTTTTAGAAAGGCCAAACATCTGGCATTCTTACAAGTCCAATCTGGTCAAGAAATAACTAAAATTGGCCCCTGGATCGGAATTTTAAAGAAGTCATGATTTTAAAATTTATCGGCGGGCGAAAGAAGTTCCCATTTCCCATCACCGGTTTCCCCCCAAGCAGGCGTTTCAATGGCGCCGGTTTGTGTCTAGGTGGAGGTGACGTCACGGTTCTGAATATGCATAGCGATGGATGGGACAATAAAACACCGAATTAGAGTTTGTTTTCCGTTTCCCGTGCTTCCGGTTTTAAATGAGTTAAGAGCTTAGCATATGTATTGTAGAAATTATTATATCTATATTTTAAATGATGGAACGATATGGATTTTTAAATGGATATTTTAAATAGATATTTTAATTTGTGGATATTGTAAATGGATATTTTAATTTTATGGATATTTTAAATGATGGAACGATGGATATTTTAATTTTATGGGTATTTTAAATGATGGAACGATGGAATGAGGTTGATGGAATTAAGAGCTTAGCTTATGGTCATTTTAAATTGTAAATTAGAGCGCGGGAAGTTAGCAGTAGGGCCGGGTTCGATTCCCGCCACTACCTAAACAGCCGCCGTGTTCAGGCGGAATACGATCACGTTATTTTAATTTTATGGATATTTTAAATGATGGAACGATGGATATTTTAATTTTATGGGTATTTTAAATGATGGAACGATGGAATGAGGTTGATAGAATTAAGAGCTTAGCTTATGGTCATTTTAAATTGTAAATTAGAGCGCGGGAAGTTAGCAGTAGGCCCGGGTTCGATTCTCGCCACTACCTAAACAGCCGCCGTGTTCAGGCGGAATACGATCACGTTATTTTAATTTTATGGATATTTTAAATGATGGAACGATGGATATTTTAATTTTATGGGTATTTTAAATGATGGAACGATGGAATGAGGTTGATGGAATTAAGAGCTTAGCTTATGGTCATTTTAAATTGTAAATTAGAGCGCGGGAAGTTAGCAGTAGGCCCGGGTTCGATTCCCGCCACTACCTAAACAGCCGCCGTGTTCAGGCGGAATACGATCACGTTATTTTAATTTTATGGATATTTTAAATGATGGAACGATGGATATTTTAATTTTATGGGTATTTTAAATGATGGAACGATGGAATGAGGTTGATAGAATTAAGAGCTTAGCTTATGGTCATTTTAAATTGTAAATTAGAGCGCGGGAAGTTAGCAGTAGGCCCGGGTTCGATTCTCGCCACTACCTAAACAGCCGCCGTGTTCAGGCGGAATACGATCACGTTATTTTAATTTTATGGATATTTTAAATGATGGAACGATGGATATTTTAATTTTATGGGTATTTTAAATGATGGAACGATGGAATGAGGTTGATGGAATTAAGAGCTTAGCTTATGGTCATTTTAAATTGTAAATTAGAGCGCGGGAAGTTAGCAGTAGGCCCGGGTTCGATTCCCGCCACTACCTAAACAGCCGCCGTGTTCAGGCGGAATACGATCACGTTAAACATGTGGGTCCGTAAGTCCTTCCGAGAGGTTGGTGGTAGGGGAAGGAGGGTACGGTCCCTGTGGATGCCTCCCCCACTGGGTTCCGGTTTAAATTGGGTGAATAAAAAGAAAGTTATGGAGATTGTCGCGGAGGACGCAGTAGCCCAGTGGTTAGCGCGCGGGAATTGCACTCGGTAGGCCCGGGTTCCATTCCCCCCACTGTCAAAACTGCTGCCGTGTTCACGCGGAGTACGATCACGTTAAACATGTGCGTTCGTAAGTCCTTCCGAGAGGTTTGTGGTAGGGGAAGGAGGGTACGGTCCCTATGGATGCCTTCCACACTGGGTTCCGGTCTAAATTGGGTAAATAAAAAGAAGGTTATGGAGTTTGTTGCGGAGGGCACGGTAGCCAAGTGGTTACGCGCAGGAACTGCACTTGGTAGGCCCGGGTTCGATTCCCGCCACTGCCGAAACTGCCGCCGTGTTCACGCGGAGTACGATCACGTTAAACATGTGGGACCGTAAGTAATTCCGAGAGGTTGGTGGTAGGGGAAGGAGGGTACGGTTCCTGTGGATGCCTCCCCCATTGAGTTCCGGTCTAAATTGGGTGGCACTTCCTGGCCGTCCAAACAGTTACCTTACACCTTTCTGGTAGTTCGCACCAACGAGTTTGCAACGATCAGAATTTGCCACGGTCAGAATTTTCAAGGGTAGCGAACAGGCTGGTCGCCAAAGGCGGCTAGTACTGAATAATTTGATTGCATAAAAATTAAAAGAGATGACTTTAAACTAAAAGGAATTCATTGTAAAGAATTTGCTTTTAGTAACGGATTTACTGTCTTAGCGACGAGTTTTAGAGACGCCATACTGTATTTTTAACAAATTAAAGGATTTTGACACTTTATCCATTGACCGAGACTCTAAGCAAATACATACTTAATCCACTAAAAGTGAAAGGAAAGGAGGTAAGTGTTTAATACTCATTGAATAATACAATGTACATATAAACAAAGTATTGCAACAGGTTCAAAACTTCTTCTCTTGGAATAGATGGATTTACACATTGAGCATATTTTTTCTTCAATTATTTCAATTATCTCCATGTGACTGCCTGTTTGGCAGGGTATCGTTTTAACAAATCGTTCCATTTAAATGACATTTTGTGTGATTATTTATTTCAATGTGTAAACTTAAAAGGGTTTTATTTCAGGGAGATTGATTGTACCACAGAGAGGACCTTAACTTTTCAAATATAATATTTTACGATTTGAGAATAGCATAAGAAATGAACCATCTTAAAAATGCTAAATAAAAGTTATTTTATATGATAATTTTTATTTAAAAAGGAATGGCATTCCCATAGGATGCTAACTTGCGTTCTTGCCATTATATTATACTTATTTTTACTTTCTCATATGTAGTACTGAGAAAGTATTGTTTTCGTGAAATTTTTCGATTTTGAGATATATGCTTTAGGACGTTCTGAACACGCGTTAACTGTTTTTATAGACTGATGTCTGTCTGTCTGTGATCCATTGATTGTGTACACGACAGCTGCCATACGTATTAATGCATTTTCACGAAACTTTATATCCGACCTTGTTATCGAAATATCTAGAACTAGATAAAATATTTAAATTCAGCTAAAAACTTCTAAATTTATTCAAAATTTTATAGTTTCTTAACATGGCAGCATAGGACAAAATTTGATATATTCGTGCATAAAATAGGTTATTTATGGCTCAATGATCACGAAACTTAATAGTTTCAATAATTGTAGTGAAAAAATAGCCACGATACAATTTTTGTATTCGTGACGTTGTTAGTCCCTCAGGGGGCAAGTTAACCCCCCCCCCCCCGAGGGCGTACATTGTTAAGCTTAGTATCAATCGAAAGATTTTTTCAAGCCTTTAGAAACGAAGGATAACATTCTATAATTGGGATCATTTGGAACAACGATATAGGTTTTTCAAAATTTTTCATGTAAAATTTAGAAAAAAAAAACCACAAGCTGCTTAAAAAAGTATTCTGGTAGAAAGTCGAGTTGAGCCACTTAATTTAAACACTTTCTCATACTACGAAATATAGCATAGAGAAAGTATTGTTTTCATGAAAATTTTTGAATTCGAGATTTCATGCCAATATATGTTTTGAGACCTACCTGAACTCGTTTTGACTATTTTTTGGAGTGGTGTCCGTCTGTTTGCATGCGTATCTGTGGTCGATTTCTTCGGTATATGATAGTTGCCACAAATATTTATGGAATTTCATCAAACTTTATATCCGGCTTTGCTGACGAAAAATCAAGAACTAGATAGAAATTTTTTAAATTCGAGTGAAAATGTGGAAGTTTTATTTATTTAACACGGTAGCATAGGACAAAATTTGACATAATCATGCATAAAAGAGGTTATTTATAGTATTCAATGATCACGACACTTGATAGTTTCGATCATTGTTGTGAAAAATAGCCGTGATACATTTATGTGTTCGTGACATCATCAGCCTCCGCGACATGGACAAGGGCAGGGGGACACATCCCCCCACCTGGATGCGGGGTGGTCAAACATCAAACGCACGAAAACCGCTTTTAGGGGTGGGAGGATTCTTGACTTTTTTGACGTCACAACGGGACAAGCAGAGAGGAAGATATGAGGATTCTATGAAAATTGTAGGCTTTATTTTGTTAAATAATTCTATTCTTTTTTAGTATTGCTTTAGTCTAAGAGCTTTGATTGAATATACAGCAATAATATATATTATTATCTTTGAAAAATAAATTGAGCTGCAATTATTTTCAAGTAATTAATTAGTTTTTATAACAGTTATAATATTGATGGAGCAATGATGAATTATGCGGTACTACTGTTATAGCTATACGAAGAAAAACAAAGTAGTGGATGTAAGCTTGAATAAGTTTTTAAAGCTCCAAAGTTACAAAATGATTGGCTAATTAAAAGTTGAAAGGAAAAATTACTTTTAATCGTATTACAATATGCTCAAGGCATTTTCCATTCCATGATTAATTCAGCTTTCAAAAATGAAATTCTGGTAGGAAAAAAAACGGTGATGTAGTCATCACTTTCCATATATACATAGTACAATGCATTGGGAAATATTGTGACTGGGGTTGAAAATTCCAATTCGAATTTTCGACGAAAAAGCAAGTTTCAATTATTCCTGAATTGAACTCGACTCGAAAGTTTTTGAGGTGATGTTTGCATGTGTGTGTCCGTGAGTCTGTGCGATATCTACCGAACGAACGGAGCGTTTCGAACGAAATTTGGTGCAAATATTAAAATTAGCGAATACTGGAACTCTATTGATTTTAAACGCAATTGTATGTTTAGAACACCCACAAATTTTCGAATGAAATTTCGAAAGAATCATTTAAAAATTATAACTTTTAATAATGCTACACAAAGGATCATTTCCTATATAATTTTTCATTAGAAAGCGAATGACATAAACTTTAAAACTCTAGCAGGAGTCGTTCTCAAGATATCGCACATGTTTCAAATAAATTCATCAAAAAAATCCAATAAAATTAAAAAGTATAAATTATTGTGAAATTGTTCAATTTACATATGTAATAATATGCGATAAATTTGTTAACATCATTCTCGGGAATCTAGTTAGTTCCATTCGCGAGAGAAAATACTTTGAGTAATAGTTTTGCATTTTGACGTATAACAATTCAACAGCAGTCATTTATATGTAAGAAATGCTGTTCACTTCGTCTGTTTTTGACACTTGGTGAGAATTTTGGCGAACTTGGTCCCAATTTGGCGAAATATCGCCATTGTCGTAAAAATTGCAGAAATGAAACCAAATTAATGGATTAATTCTTAAAATATTAAAATATATAAAGTCCATTGCTTATTGCTAATGCCATCAATATTAATAATTGCCAATTTAGAGTTGCGTGAAATGTAAGTGAATTGGGTATTGCGAAATAGCTGTGATCCGGAAAAATGTCAAATGTACTATCCTATATTAAAAAACCAGTGCCGTGGATCTTATACATCATTTTTTCACTGTAAAAAAAGTTAAATTAATTTCATTATATAGGGCTAGTTGTGTGCTGCCACATCATACTTTTTGATTTAAATAGTTACTGGGATCTGCAGTCTCAAAGAATTCCACTATTGGTTCTGCAGAATTTTAAAGCGCCCACAAATCAATGATATACGGGAATAATACAAATTTATCGGATACAAATTTATTGCAGTTCGCTTTAGAATCTACATGAACAGTAGCAATATCTAAATATTTTCCCAGCGAAACAATTTTCATTTTAGTATACGCTCGTATAACACATAACTCTTTTAAAAAGTCTTTAAAAGTTACAGTAATAATAGTTGAATATATTTTATTTTACAAAACAAAACATAAATACCAAAACAGGACTAATGAATTAATTGCAGATATAAATTAAAATTATACATGTTAAAAATGTAGTAACGTCACCTTTTAAAAACTAGCATCCTAAAAAAGAAAGCCAATCATAAATGCAAAAAAAAAATCTGATGTGGGCAGCACATGACTTTCCTTATATAATGCAATGAATTTACTACTTTTACAGTAAAAAAAATAGGTTATTCTTATAATAGATACTAATATTCTTTCCAAGATATTGAATTTTCGTCAATCAGTCATCATTTTCATTGATTTAGCATCGTTTTTATCCATTTGGCGAGATTTTAGTTAATTTGGCAAGATTTAAAAAAAGTCGCCAAGTTGGCGACATTCCGCCAAATTCGTCTCCAAAATTTCACCAAGCGTTATGGACAGAGAAATATGTTATTCTTATAACAGATAAATAACTGTTGGCGTTCAAATACAAAAGTATTACTCAATTAGTATCTTTTCTCAGGAATGGGACGATCTAGATCCACGAGAATGATGTCACCCAATTTATCGCATGATATTACATATGGAAAGTGAACATGTTTCTCAAAAGTTAACATTTTTTTTTGGGGGGGGGGGGGGAGTGATAAATTTATTTGAAAAATGTGCAATATCTCGAGAGCGGTTCATGCTAGGGTTCTAAAGTTTATGTCAATCGTTTTCTAAGGAAAAATCACATAATAAATGTCTATTTGCGTTACTTTATTTAATGTTTCGATTTTTTGATGATTTTTTCAAAATATCACTCGAAAATTTAGGAGGATCTGAACATTCGATTGTGTTTAAAAACAATATGCTTCCAGTATTCATGGATTGCAAATTTATACCAAATTTCATTCGAATAGCCTCATTTGTTCGTGAGATATCGTCTCCACAGACTCACTGACACACACACGCACAGACATCACCTCAAAAATGTTCGATTCGTGGTCAGGGATGCTTGAAACGTGTTCTCCCGTCGAAAACTCGAATTCGAATTTTCGACACCATCACAATACTTTCCTTATACATTATACTATGTATATAAGGAAAGTAATAAAACTTTTATTGTAATGCAATTGGATTCATTTTACTAATTAATCACAAATTTTCTTGCTATTAAATCGAATGCCAGAAAATTTTGTTCTCAAATAAGGTGTAATTTATGAAAATACTCAAGCTTCGCCAATGAGCCGTATGAGCTCTAATTCGCCTAATGAGCTCTAATTAATGTTACAGTTTAATTTTCCATCATAGTCTTTTCTGTAAGACAAAATGTCATTAGGTGATTATCAATGCTAATAAGATCTTGCACTTTGTAATTCAAATTCACCTGGATTCAAAATTATGGAAATCAATTAATCTGTCATTAGGAAATATCATATTGTTTTTATTAATCATACAATGTTTCTAGTGATATTCATATATCATATATTTATTTGTACAATTACATAGGTAATAAAATTATTTTTATAGCTTTATAGAAAATATGCAAGACATATTAAATTTGAGAAGGGGGACTATTTACTAATGGAATATTATAATTTTTGAAACTAGTTGTGTTCATAGACACCACCATGTTCCAGTATAAAACTGACATTTCTGTGACAAACATTGGTGTTCAACAAGATAACTTCTTATTGTTTTATGTTTTGAACTCTTTTAATTGCTTTTAATTATTAATCTTAGTTTGTTATGAGTATTACTTAGTAATTTGGTCTATTTTTTCATTATTTCTGCATTTAAAATTAATCAGCACTTTAGATTTTGGGGGAAATCCTTACGTTTCTGACAAATGATTTTAATTTAAAGGAATTGAAGAAAATATATTTCTATTAGGTACGAGATAAGTATGGTCATCCTGCTAGAGGAGTGTTGCCTTTTGTGGCAAATTTCAAAAGGAATCTGTTAGAAACTAAATTTTCTAATACATACTTTTGTCGCCTACTATTTATATCGGTCTTTAGTTTCGAAGACATTTCGAGTGAAAGTATAGAGAATAAAAGAAATACTTGCTCGTACAGGTACTTTAATTTTTTTTTTTAAAAAGTTCAAAATATTACGTTAGTATATTACTAATGCTACATTGTACAACTTTATGCTGATAGAAGTTATAATATTATTATTTTATATTTTTTGTATACAATGAGATAATTCTTCAATAGCATGCAATATAATTACTCAATGTTACATTTTCTGAAATTTCACAAGTACTAAATTGATACTCATTCGAGGAGATGGGATTAATTAGTCCATTGAAAGGTTGTGACGTCAGAGCGGCGGCCTTCCTTCTTTCTTGGCGGATTTTCTGTAAGCAGTAATTGTAATTCATATTTCAACTTTTTTCTTTCTATGTTTTCGGTGATGCTCTGGTGTGCAATTGCTAATTGGCCTAATAATAAGGAAATTTGCAATGTTTTGTTTCATAGGATTGTCTAGAAAGCTGCTTGTGCAAATTAATTATCTGCTGGCTCAGAATGGATTAAAATACCTGATGTGAGCAGAACATGACTTTTCCTACATAATGCAATGATTTTACTTCTTTCACGGCGAAACAATGATGTACAAGGTCCACAGAACAATGTTTTTGGCATTAAAATAATACGACGTCAATTGAAATTAGGTGCTTTGGGCAAATTACTAGTCCAAACGAATGACCTTCTAATATTCACGTTTACTTAAATACAATATCATGAAATGACATCAACATTTGTTTAATATCAATTGCATGAAATGAATTACTATTGGCGAATTCATAGACGTCAAATTACTATCACTGTCAAAATGTCTTTTTTCCAGTGAATGGAATGATCTAGAATTATATGAATGATGTTGTATAACATTGTATGTGGAAGGTGTTACTATACTGGTACTAAGTGTTATATGTGGCGATACTTTCTTCCTTTTTTTTTTTTAATTTAACATTATGTTTTGAATAAATTTACATGAAAAATGTGCAATATCTCGAAATGTCGTACGTGGTATGTCAATCGTTTTCTAAGTGAATATTATGTATGAAATAATTAAACATTTAACAGTATTCAGATTCTTAATTTTTTTAATAATGTTTTCAAAAATTTATTCGAAACTTGTGTAGTATCTCGAGAATGGTTCATGCTAACATTCTAAACTTTCTATCATTTGTCTATCAATTACATCTGAAATGAATTTTTTTTTATCATTATTGAAAGTTCTGGTTAATGATTTTTTCAAGCTTTCGTTCAAAATATGGGGGAGGGGGGGGCTTCCAAACTTTCGATTTCATTTAAAATCAATTGGGATCCAGTATACACTGAGGTCAATAATCGTACCAAATTATATTCAAAACTCTCCATTCGCGTGTGAGATAACACCTCCGCGGACTCACAGGCACACACATACACTATGTACTATCCCGATCATGAAGCCTTCAGTGGAAGAACTTTTGAGAACCAGAAGTGAAATACCGTACAGGCAGCCATTCCTATGATTTGGATCTAATGATGCCTTTTGAGGACTGTCGAGCCATGGTTGCCAGATTTGGTGATTTATTGGCGACATTTCGAATGTTCGAGAACCTTAAAATGACGAGTATTCTACGAGATATGAGCCTCTTCTGGCAGTTTCTACTGAGAATATATAAAAGGAGTCATCGCTCAATTGGAGGGCAGTTGACCACACGAGCTACATTGAAATTGTGAGATAAGTCATTGTTTTCAGGATAGTATCTGCTGTTTTGTGAAATTAACTGAGCATTTAATTGCTATTTTACTGTACCTAGCAGTTGTTTAGTAATCTTGTGAGATAGTTATCGAGCCATTTGCTGTATCTTATTCCTGTTTATGTTGTGCTTATAAACGTGTTAGTTATCCAGAAATTTGAATTCTTTCTTGTATCCTGGACTCACACCCACGATTCCAGAGGATACGTCGTAACAGTATATTAGTGTGTATTCACACATGCTAACACATACAGAAATGACTTCAAAAACGTTCGGTTCTTGTTCTAGGATGCTTGAAACGTGTTCTTCCGTTGAAAACTTGTCCCAGTTACATAAGTTTCCTATACTCTATAGGGAAAATAATATGTAGGATAGTAAAAGCAGTACTTCTGCAAAATAATTTCGCGAATTTTTATATAAATAAAATTAAATGGATGCAATTGAAATGATTTGCAATCAAATTCTCACATCCATGATAGCTAATTCCTCTAATTTACTTATAAAACTATATTATATTCAATTGTGTTGGGTACATAACATTTTTTAATTACTCAATATTTTATTTCCTGAAACCTATTTTAAATACTCACAAATACCGAAATATATCTTCAAATTTTTCAATGTACATGTGCTACATATTCGTATAGATCTACTTTGCATAAGTACAAATTGAGCTAAATATTTATATAAATGTCAATTGAGTTAAATATTTGTATAAATATATGTTAAGCAAAAAATATATATATATATATATATATTTTTAATGGCCAGGCACTTGACTTTCGTCATTCGCCTTTCGTCAGCAGCCAGAACGTGAACCATTTAGCCGTCCTAAGAGGTTGCTCCAGGCGCACCAGAGAGGGGGGGGGGGGCGGAACACACTACGCCCACAACACAAACATCCATGACTTACGTGGGAATCGAACCCACAACGCGGCGGTCGAGCGATTGCTGTGGAAACGCTCGTCTTGACTACTCGACCACTGCGTCTGCTTAAGCAAAATATAATGTACTGAATAAATGTGCTGATTTGTAGAAATATATTTATTTGTGTTTGTATGTTTTAATACATGTATAAATTTTATTGTCATAAAAGCATGTTCTTTAATTATTTGATGCATATTGGAAATTCGGACTTGAGAAGGGGCGAAATGGAATCTCCCACTTTGAAATGGGAACAACTAAATATAGGAAACGGTACAAATGAAAATTTTAGCGGTACATTCCATGCAAATGAAGTACAAGCGAACGACGTCATTGAAATATGAAAGTTTCTCCAGCCCCCACTTTGAAATGAATATTACGCCATACCGGAAGTAGTACACACAAAAATTTTTGCGGTACAATCCGGTACAAACGTAGTACAAACCAATGGTATCGACGAAATTTTGAAATTACGAAGTGGGGGGTTGCCGATGCTCAAGGACACCCATATTTAAATAAAAATTACGCCGTACCTGAAGTGGTACAAATGAAAATTTTTACGGTACAATTTGGTACAAACGTAGTACAAACCAATGGCATCGAAATTTTGAAATTCCGATGTGAACGGGACTGCCGTTTCTAAAGCAAGCCCACTTTGAAAGGAGAACAACACCGTACCGGAAGTGGTACAAACGAATATTTTTACGGTACAATCCGGTACAAACGTAGTACAAACGAATGGAATCGACGAAATTTTAAAATTCCTAGGTGGGGGCTGACGTTTCTCCCCCCCTCACTTTGAAATGAGAATAACGCCGTACCGGAAGTGGTGCAAATGAACATTTTATGGTACAATCCGGTACAAACGTAGTACAAACGAATGGCTTCGACGAAATTTTAAAATTTCGAGTTGGGGGTTGCCGGAGCTCAAGGTCACCCACTTTTAAATAAAAATTACACCGTACCGGAAGTGGTACAAACGAAAATTTTTATGCTACAATCCGGTACAAACGTAGTATAAAAGAATGGCATCTTTGAAATTTTGAAATTTCAAGGTGGGGGGTTGCCGGAGCTCAAAATTAACCACTTTTAAATAAAAATTACGCCGTACCGGAAGTGGTACAAGTGAAAATTTTTACGGTACAAACCGGTACAGACGTAGTACAAACGAATGGCGTCGACGTAATTTTGAAATTTCGATGTGGGTCGTTGCCGGAGCTCAAGGTCACCCACATTTAAATAAAAATTACGCCGTACCGGAAGTGGTACAAACAAAAATTTTTACGGTACAAACCGGTACAAACGTAGTACAAACGAATGGCATCGACGAAATTTTGAAATTTCGAGTTGGGGGGGGTTGGCGGATCTCAAGGTCACCCACTTTTAAATAAAAATTACGCCGTACCGGAAGTGGTACAAACGAAAATTTTTGCGGTACAAACGTAGTACAAACGAATAGCATCGACGAAATTTTGAAATTCCTAGGTGGGGGGGGGCTGCCGTTTCGCCCCCCCCCACTTTGAAATGAGAATAACCCCGTTCCGGAAGTGGTACAAACGAAAATTTTTACGGTACAATCCGGTACAAACGTAGTACAAACGAATGGCATCATTGAAATTTTGAAATTCCGAGGTGGGGGGCTGCCGTTTCGCCAGCCCCCCACTTTGAGATGAGAATAACTCCGTACCGGCAGTGGTACAAACGAAAATTTTTACGGTACAATCCGGTACAAACGTAGTACAAACGACCGCCATCATTGAAATTTTGAAATTCCGAGGTGGGGGGGCTGGCGAAATGGAGCCCTGATTTGTTGTTGGTGATGAAGGGGATGTTTAACTAAGTACGAGTTCCAGTTGGTTCTCGTGGATGCACTTAGAGTGCTTATTAGCTTGATTGGCAATTTGTATTCGAAATGTCAAGATGTGCGACAATGTCGAAAATCGCAACTCGAGATTTCGACGGATCTACACGTTTTGGGAATTCTAGGACACGAGACAAATATTTTTAGCGTCACGTCTGTGTGTGCAATGTATGTATCAGCTGTAAGTCAAAACTAAATGACCAAATTTCATAAAAATTTAAAGGTAAGTCACTTGTGGTATACCCTAGTGCTGATTAGATTTTGGTAAGATTCGGGTTGAAAGGACCTGAATTTCTTCCAAAATGGCCCTCAAAAATCGCATGTATCCACTCTAGCCAAAAAGCTAATTGACCAAGTTTCACAAAATTTGGTAGATTGCAGGTTACCCGATGCTGTTTAGATTTTGATACGATTCGGAAAAAACCCTGCTTTTTTACGAAATGGCCGCTGAAATTGTTAAACTCTACGATAAAAGACTACGTATGCTGAAATGTATCAATTAAATGTTTGTTTTATACGCAATTTTGACGATGAAATGAATAAGACCAATTTCATTACTCCAGAGCTAACCGTTGTCGAGATATTAAGTTTTTCGCATTTTTGCTAAGCCACCTTTGAAAATAACTGCTACTACAGATGAAAACGAAAATTTAATTAAATGTGTAATTTCAAATAATTATACATGTTATTTTGCGCAATTAAACTCTGGATTATTAAAGAAACTAAAAGATAATGAATTTGAATCTGTAGCGAAAGTCATGTGCTGCTTGCTCACAGATTTTTATTTTTGTTTTGGAGCAGTGTGTAATATTTAATTTAGCCCCTGTTGAATTATGCAGATCCGATTATCAGTTAATTTTTCTATATCGGAATTTAAAAATCGATTATGTGTTCGAAACACGAAAAGTATATATACTTTTTAAATTCACGAAGATGCCTTTATTGATAACACGAATTCCGTTTAAAACCCTTTTGAAAGGAAAAAAAAAATTCTTCGACTTTTCCGATGATGATGACATTTTCATCGTTAAAGGTGCTTTCTCTCGGGTGCCGAGTTACCCATGTATCAAATGTCAAGTCTATACGTCGCTTTGATTTTCCACTACAGACGACACAGAGACAGATATCTTTTTTAATATTATAGATTGTTAATAATACTTTGTCAAAACACGAAAAGTATATATACTTTTTAAATTCACGAAGATACCTTTATTGATAACACAAATTCCATTCAAAACTCTTTTGAAAGAGAAAAAAAAATTCTTCGACTTTTCCGATGATGATGACATTTTCATCGTTAAAGGACCGATTTGTGCGGAAATCGCTTAAAATAACGTTTCAAAATTAAATAACTAAACTAATTAGAATTAAAGAAAAATATTTTAGGTGCTTTCTCTAGGGTGCCGAGGTACCCCCTGTATCAAATGTCAAGTCTGCACGTCGCTTTGATTTTCCACTACAAACGACACAAACAGACAGATATCTTTTTTTATTATTATAGATTATTAATATTTTGTCAATAATCCTTTGACTTTATAATCTAATGTTTAGTAGTCGCCTCCGCGAACCATCCTCTCGCTGCGCGTGTGTGCGGTAACTCTTTAACCAATCGGTTTAAAAAGAAATAAATACAAAATAAAATACGGTGGCTGCTCGGCTAATACGCCCTGGATAAATGCCTAAACATGCCTTCGCCCACTACACGGGCGTAGTATCGTAGACCATGACCAATTTTACTAGTAATACATTCCTTTTAATTTTATGTAATATTTTTGATAAATTTATTAAAAATCATGCAACATCTGGAGAACGGTTGATACTAGCCCTCTAGAGTTTGTGGTATTCGCTTTTCAAAGGAGAATTTCATAAGAAATGGTCATTTACGTAATAATTATTGAAGGTTCTGATTTTTTAAAGGGTTTTTAAAAATGGCATTCGAAAATTTGGGGCGGAGGGTCTACAGAACATTTGATTGCGTTTAAAACCAATAGGCTTCCAATATCCACCGATTTTAATATTTGTACCGAATTTCGTTCGAAACGCTCCATTCGTTCTTGAGATATCGCATCCACAAACATAAACATAACCATCACTTCAAAAACGTTCGATTCGAATTCGAGGATACTTTAAATGTGCTCTTCCGTCGTAAACTCGAATTTGAATTTTCGACCCGTCACAGTACATTCCTTATACATTATACTTGTATACAGGAAAAATAATAAACAAAAGCATTGTCTGATCTGAATGCATTTATAGCTTTATATGAATAAAAACTCCATTTACTTTTGAGTCTTTTGCTGCGCTTTTTTTATAACATAGCATATAAGGTAAGTATTGAAACTGTTGTGCGCAATGGCTGAACTGTTGTATCTCCCTTCTATATAATAAAAGGCAATGTCTGTGTGTCTGTCTTATATACTATACGTTCAGCGACCGCGCATCGGAGAGCTACGAAATTTGGCAATCGGAGACCCGGGTGGGTGGGAAGGGGACACGTGAAAACCGATTTTTAAAATTTTAATAATTTTTTTAGTTATTTAATGTTTTATGCGATTTTGACCGTTTTTTGCCCTTTTTGCCCTTTTTTCTCCACGATCTAGACGTCGTAGAAAAAAACAAATCACACCAAAGAAAGAGCAGACAATTGCAAGTAAAAATATATCAATTTCGATTTCTAATATTTTTTAAAGATTTTAAAACAAATGTCATTTTCGGCTCAAAAAAACCAACTTTCGTTTTTAAATCCTCCCATCGTAAAAACTACTCATAATTTCGACTAATAATTTACATTTTAGAAAGGTCAAAGATCTGGCATTCTTACAAGTCCAATCTGGTCAAGAAATAATGAAAATTGCCCGTATAATCAAAATTTTAAGGACGTCATGATTTTATATTTCTCGGCGATCCGCTAAGTTCTTCAAGGGCATTTCCCCCTCGGCAGTTGTTTTTTACCCGTCTCCATGGAGACCGTGCTTTCGGTTTTAAATGAAATAAGAGCTTAATGTATGTATTGGATACATCGGGTGAAATTATTATATTTATATGATACTAGCAGCATACCCGTTCTTCGTACGGAGTATGTAATATGAAGAAACATATAATTCGCAATCATGTGCAAATTCTGTTAAAATATTAAATTTATTGCTCATAAAGAGAAGTTTAAGAATATCTGTTCTCACTATGCAGAATTATCTTCACGGGCAGATCTGAAGAATAAAACATCCTGACCCCTTTTGTAAGCAAATTTACAAAAAAAAAGGAATTGAGTGATTATATGCAACCCCGTACTACTTATATTGTCGTAGATTAGAAAATATGCCAGTGTGAGAGTAGTAGAAGATTACCCGTATTACAATATGAGTCTCAAAAATATTTGCCAGAATAAAGGAGATGACGTAATAAATTGAAAATATCAATAATCCCCGTAATCTTTTACCAGAAGGTCGTAATTGATTCTAATATATGCCACTATATATCTAAATATATGCCAATATACCTGTACTTCTTATATTCTCGTGGATTAGAAGATGTAATGCATTTGTAGAAGATTACGTACAACGTACTATATATGAGTTTCAACAATTTTCGTCATAATAAAACAATGTCATAGTAACTTGAAAATATCAATAATCCCTGAATCAAAAGTCCCCGAAAATATCAATAATAATAATGTTTAAACCTGAAGACCGTAATTGATATTATGCAGTCAAAATGCAATGTCAATGAAATTTATTTTATATACATATCTTTATTTTTCAAATCGGAAAAGATTTAATATAAAATCGTATGCCGCATAACACATTGGATCCGTTGCTAAGCGACATAATATCATTTGCTTCAAATAAATTGATGGAAATCATATCATCTGAATAATGCGACCTCCATGGAAGATTTGGCGACATTTTAGTCAATTTAGCGATAACTTAAAAAATCCCCAAATTTATCGCCAAGTGGGACTGTAGAACAGATAGTCCCATTTTGCGACAAATTGACGAAACATCATCACAGTACTATCCCCTAACAAAACACAATTATTTTCATTTATTAAGCGCGATTTTATCAATTCTATGATATTTTTATGGACTCACAAATATTTTTATCAATTTGGTGATATTAAAAAAATTCGTTAAATGTGTTACTAAGTAGGATGGATGGACTGTCCGACAAATGCTACCGAAACAGCATTTCAGTACTCTATTCTAAAAAAAAAAAATCATTGATTTGCGTCATTTTTATAAATTTGGAAACATTTCCGCTAATTTGGTAAAGTTTAAGAAAAGTTCAGCAATCAGCTAAATGAATTTATTGGGTAAACACAATATATGAGTTTATTAGCTAAACACAATATATGAGCTGGAAACCTCTTTGCTAAAATAAATGAAAATGATGTACGCAGTTCGCAATTTATATAATTAAAAGAACAACCAAACCTTTCATTTAAAAATATATTTTTACATCCATTTATTTATTTTATTCAAATAGAAAAAATAATAATAAATATTAACAACACATTTAATTTCATTCCGCTGCCGGGCAACATGATATAAGATAGAATCTTCCTCATAAAATGCGAAATTAAATAGCCATTTTGATTTCTTTATACTTTTAATCGTTGAGTAAAAGCTTGTGAAATATAACCACGGAGGTAGATTTTTCCATTTAAATTCATGTTTCAAACAATTCGTGTTTTCCGATAGTGACTAATTAATGAAAAAATCCTGCACCAAACTCGAAAATAAAGTTTTATTTCATTTCGCCGTTTTAAACAAACGATTTTCATCCTTTCCGTTTGAATAAACCACGGAGTTGGAGAGTATAACTCATAGGAAAAAGTTCCGTTTTACATTAATATCTCGACAACCCCTGGTCTTAGAAACTCAAAACTTGGACTAAATTTATGGGGGGCTATTTCAAGGCTATCCACAAAATTTCATTAAATTCGGTTCAGCCGTTTTTCCGTGATGATGAGACAAACGAAAATTTCGTTTTTTACTAATATCTCGAGAACCACTGGTCGTAGAAACTCAAAACACGGACTAAATTTTCAGTGGGGCTATTTCTAGGCTACCCACCAAATTTCATCAAATTCGGTTTAGCCGTTCTCCCGTGATGATGGGACAAACAGACAGACAGACAGACAGACAGACAGACAGATTTTCAATTTTATTTATATAGATTTTAAATGGATATTTTAATTTATGGATATTTTAATTTATGGATATTTTAAATAATTTAAATGATTGAATTATGGTGGTTTGAATTGTGGTGATGTATTTGAAATTATTATATTTATGGATTAGTGGAACGATATGGATGATTGATAGAACGATATGGATTTTTTAAATGGATATTTTAATTTATAGATATTTTAAATGGATATTTTAATTTATAGATATTTTAAATGGATATTTTAATTTTATGGATATTTTAAATGATGGAACGATGGAACGAGGAAGATGGAATTAAGAGCTTAATTATAAAATTTAAATTAACGCGCGGGAAGTTAGCGCGCGAGAATTGCACTCGGTAGGCCCGGGTTCGATTCCCGCCACTGCCGAAACTGTTGGTCACGCGGAGTACGATCACTTTAAACATGTGGTACTGTAAGTAATTCGGAGAGGTTGGTGGTAGGGGAAGGAGGGTACGGTTCCTGTGGATGCCTCCCCCACTGAGTTCCGGTCTGAATTGGGTGGCACTTCCTGGCCGTCCAAACAGTTACCTTACACCTTTCTGGTAGTTCGCGCCAGCGAGTTTGCAACGATCAGAATTTGCCACGGTCAGAATTTTCAGGGGTAGCGAACAGGCTGGTCGCCAAAGGCGGCTAGTATCCAATAAATGAATGAACAGCGGCTACTTCCAGGGCTCTATAACGGATATTTCATAGCTCTAACATTACTGAACCCAATATTTTTTGTTAGAGGCAGCGCAGTGACGTCAAAAAGGTGCTCCGTCCCCTGCTTGGGAACGGAGCCGTGAGTGAATTTTCAAAGGGGTGTCCTAGCCTTTGTATTTCAATAATCCTAAAGTTTTGTACAGTGTTAGGTTGCTATACAAAGACAAAAAGAATGACGTACTGAATTGTTTTTTAATTTTATGCGAATCATGCTTAATATATACGCAAACATAATTTTTACTTTATTGCAATATCTTGGGAAACTACTCAATATGCAAGGATTATTGAGGTCTGAAAAAGACTGTTTCGATTTATCCATGGACCTTGGATATCACAATTCATGAGTGTTATGACCCACAGAATGCTGTAATCAAAATTAGAAAATGAACAGGATTATCAGATCGGATGTTTTACTTCGATCTGAAATCCGAAGTTGGGCAGCGGATCTTTTTCCCCAATTCACGCCACATTAGGCATATTAACATAACTTAGCTATTCTATTATAGAGCTAGACTTAATGTAAAGCGAATTCATCGCACTTGAAGTACGCAATCAAAACGCGAATTGTTGGCCATACAGACGTCAAAATGCGATGGAAGTTACGAGAACAGCAATATGTGTACCACATACCCCCGCCACCCCAACCCGAAGCAAGAAGATGGGGAAGACACACAGATTTGAGGTTTTACTTTGATCTGAAATCTTGAAAAATTAGAGTCCGTTTCCATTATAAGCGATTTGAATTTGTCTTTGTAGTTTAATGACTATAGACATATAGTATTTAATGACTATAGTATTTAATCTATTGTTTTATTTAATATGCATATATAATCGCAATAAACACCTTTAGAAATAAAGGATATTGTCGTTTAGGATCCTTATCATGATTATATTTACTCATTGGTATACTTAGAACTTTTGATTTTACTAATCTTAAGCCAATTGATTAGCTTGACATAAGCCAGTTGATTAGCTTGTTTGAGATAGAATTATTTTTAATTTTCTGTCTGTTCAGGCTGATTTGCTGGATGTGTTGAAGCAGATAACATTAGAAATAAAATACTTTTAGATTATTTATACTGTGATTTTCTTTTTATGTAAATGTGCTTATATAATGAATATGTGTAAATAAAAATTGTTTGATTAAATTTTGCTTAGCTTTACTCATGTTTCATTATTTTATTTGTCTAATTTATTTTTATAGGACATTTTTTTTTTCCTGGTAGGAACCATTATTGATTTTACAATTATTACAGGAGTTTTTTTTTCTCCTTAATTTCTGTAGTTTAAGTTACACTTCTGCTAAAAGAAATTATCTGAAAGAAATATGTAAAATATAGAAGAGTTTCTTTCTTAAAAACATTTCATCTGCAACTTATAAATTGCAGTTGTATTATTAAAATTTACAAAAATGATCTTCTATGAAGAGTATAAAATATATCTGTGAAATAAAATCTGAGAATAAATTATATCTGTAGAGCGAAAATAATATTTAGTGTGAAAAAAAATTGTGGAACTTCTTACTCTTTATTTGTTTTACATGATCATGTCAAAAGTAAGTGCATTTATAATTTCTATTTTATTAATATTACATATAAGAGTGCACCTGAATTTGAGTGTAAAAGTGTTTTCTAAGATCATGTATGCAAAATAAAATTCTTATATTAAGTATAATTAGATATGAAATAAAATATAATTTTATTTAACCGTAATATCTTTTAATGATAAAGAAAAAATTTATGCAAGGAAAAGCATACAAATTTATATTCTTATTTTGAATGTAACTGGAGATATAAAAACGCATTAAATTTTTTTTATTTTGCTTTAAAAAGTCTTTATGTAAATGAAAATATGTTTTACATTTAAATTGCATCACATGTCATACGATTATCAAAGTTAAAAAAAAAAAAAAACCGAGAAGAAACAATAAAGAATCTTTCCTTCATCCCGGATTCTCGTCCTGTAACGTTGCTTTTCCTGCATGACAGGGCGTTAGCAATCGAGATACGGGTGTTTACATTGGGTCTACGGAAGCTTCCCTTTACGGTTAGAGATTCTTTGCTATAGAGCACCCAAGTTCCGTGGTTCGAATCCCGGTTATGGACGTGACACTTTTAAAATTGTTAATTACGAGATGATTCATTATGATGTAATTGAATCAAAATATCCTTCAATATTAGTGTAAAAGAAGGTCGAGTGTGACTTATTACATATATTTTCCATTTAGCTCAATCGAGATTACAATGTCATCAGTAACGTCATACGTGAGAAACTTCTCCACCTTCCTTGAAAGTCATCAAAAGTCCTTCATAAACGGCCTGCTGATCCTCTGTACTTTAGGGGGCGAACAGATCATCACAGCCGCAAACGTGTTCCAGTGCCCCTGTGATAGTAAATTGAAGGCCCAGTTGTACGCCTGTAGCTTCATATTCGGACCTGCAATCGTTCTTATCATACTAGGTAGGTAAAAACAGCGACATGCATTCATTGATGAACTTCACAAAAGGCACCAGACTGGATTTTAATGGGCTGCAATTATCATGACCAATAAAAGTTTAGAATTACAAATTACATTAAAAATATGTTTATTTTAAATGAAAAGTTAAATGCGGTGGGTCTGATGATATGAGACGGGCGGGTTCTTTCCGTCAGAGATCTACCAATGGCCATTTCTATCTGCATACAGCTGCGATAATCCTTACTTTATGGCTGACGCTTTTGATATGGATGATGGATAGTATGCTTGCTTCTGTGGAATGGCCATCGCGTTCACAGGGCTTGACCCCCTTTTGACTTCTTCCTCTGGGGATATTTAAAAAACAGGCAATGTGACACAGCATACAAGTTTACAATATGTCGTGTAAATCAGGGTAATACGGTGACACTTGCAATATTTGTAAAAGCACGCGTAACATTCTTTCTCGCATTCATACCGTACATTATCGTTTACGGAGGACATTTTGAACAAGCTTTACATTAGATTCCAGTACTTGGTTGCAAGTGTTATTTATCGTATCGTCCGTGAATATGCCGGAAATTTGGCTAACAGTGGTGTCCTTTTTATAACATGTGTAATATTTAGACTGTTGTATCTTGGGTGTGCCCCTCAAACCATCCTTTCTCCTAACTAATTATAGACATATATTAGGTTTAAATAATAGCTTGATCATCTTCAGCTGCATAATGTTTGTTATCATTATATCGTTGTTAGAGCCCATTGCAATAAACAGCACATATATGTAACTCACAATGAAAATATAATTTATAAAATTTTAATGTGGCTTTTGAATTTTCCTATTATGTATTTTTCAACAAACAAGCAAAACTGAATTATTCGGACGATCGTCATTTAATTTTTAACGATGTTTAGTTTGAATCGTAGCCATTACTGAAAACGATTGTGTACTAATATAGGTTGAGCCAAACCTGCACAGCTGGAAGAAATTTCCGCAATTCAAGACAATTTGGAGTGGATGAAATAAAAATAATTTCATTAAGTTTGCCTTTTGTACAGTACATATTATGGCGAAGGTCAGTATTTCTATTTGCATGTATGGGAGATATTTATTTAGGTCTCCCAATATCAATGGGAAAAGGATTTGTAAAAAGTTTAATATATTTACTTTCTCATACGTAGAAAGTATTGTTTTCATGAAAATGTTTTCATTTAGCAAGACCTCCTGAACAAGTTTTAACTATTTTTGGACTTTGGAGTAATGGCCGCCGGTCTATCTGTGGAGTATTTCTTGTGTACACTGCCACAAACATTAATGGATTATCACAAAACTTTATATTCGACTTGTTAGTGAAAAATCTGGAACCAGATAGATTTTCTTTTTAAATTTGAGCGAAAATTTCGAAATTGATTTAAATCTGATATATTTTCTTAAAATGACAGCATAAGAAGAAATTTGACATAATCAAGTATAAAAGGGATTATTTATGACATAATGATCACGAAACCTAATTGTTTCAATAATTGTAGTAAAATAGCCGCGATGCAATTTTTGAGTTCGTGACGTTATTACTCCCCTCGGAGTGAGCGGGGGCATGTTACTCCCCGGCAGGGTACAATATAAGTTTTGTTATCAATCGAAAGATTTTTTTCTAGCCCTTTAAAATGAGGGGTAACATGCTATAATTGTTATCATTTGGGACAACAATACAAAATATTTTCAAAATCTGCCCACACCCCTCCCCCACTGTAAAGCAAAATCACAAGTTTCCTAAAAAAGGATTTTTGCATGAGAAAGTCGAGTTGAACCGCACTCCAGTTTATTTTATCTTTCCCGTGGTAACAAAATCTTACTGCAAAAGAATCGGATAAAGCATATATTAACTTCTTGAACCTCTCATAATTTGAGACATTTTTAGATTTTGCATTATTTCTAATGGCTAGGCACTATATACATATAATCATTCGCCCATACACCGTGAACCATTTAGCCTTCACAAGACGGTGCCCCGATACACCATTGGGGGGGGGGGGGGGCACACTATGCCCAACAACACAACATCCATACCTGCAGGTGGGACTCGAACCCACAATCCGGCAGCCCAGCGTGCATGGGAAACG
Source organism: Amaurobius ferox (assembly GCA_951213105.1). Taxonomy (NCBI): domain Eukaryota; kingdom Metazoa; phylum Arthropoda; class Arachnida; order Araneae; family Amaurobiidae; genus Amaurobius; species Amaurobius ferox. The sequence continues at coordinate 24,262,943 of OX578149.1, forward strand.
CTTGCCATAACCGCTAAGCCACCGTGTGTGCGCATTTTTCGATATTTTTGTTTGTTCTTGCAATAGTTTAGTCATTAAAGAGGATACAAAAGACACCAATATTGGAAATAGGCAATCTTCTTTTTCCTTCGTCCCACCGCATAAAATAAGTTCGAACGTTCTTGAGCAGTAGTCCGATAGTTCATGTTAGATGCATACCATATTTGAAGATATCTGTTGGCTATATTACTCTTTCAAAATTAAACTATTAAAAAATTTTATGTCACCACATAATAAATATGTTTTTTGAACCATGATGATTAAGGAATAATGAGGGTCAAATTAGGTTTTGAATGATGGCAGATATAGCTATGGAAGTGAGATATTGATAAAGTCATCATGCGCTACCCTATGAGATTGATGGCAGCGCAGCCAGTGGCAAAATTTGAAGTTAGCTCTTCTATCTCGGAAAGTATTAGAGGTACAAAAAAAAATCAATTTCAAAGTTGTAGATCATCGTTGAATGAATAATAAATGTCATTTCCCCTCTTCTAGGCACTGCAATAAGGGTTAGGAATTCCGCCACAGTAGTTCAATTGTTAGAGATCGTCTGGTTAGTTCTGGTATTTGAATCCCAGTTGGGACCGTGAGTTGTTTAGAAGTACTTGGCCGTTAAAATCTTGAATACGAAAATTTTCAAGAAAACAATACTTTATATATGCAGTAGTATGAGAAAGTGAAACTAAATTGAGTCATGTGTTCTGTAGAGATGTCATTTCCTGTTTGTACCATGTTCTTCGTATTAGAAAACAGCTGTTTCGTTGTATTTTTCTTCCCCTCTTATTTCTTTAGGAGTGGTGGTCAACAACCTCACCTGGCACCTCTTTCACGGCTGTTGGAAAAGATCTAAGGACTGCAAACATGGATTTTTTAGAGCCCTCGAACACATTTTCGTCATCTTTGCGAGAGCTTGTATCGTGCCTTGCGCGTGGATCTTCTTGTTATTGTTAGACGGCAGGTAAGGACTGTTTTCCGAGAATTCTCTCAAAAGTACATTGTGTGAGACTGACCCTTTGTGGTCAGTAGCGGAACTTGCTCCTTTAACCACTTACAATTTTCAGAATATTTATATTGGCCCCAACTTACAATTTGCAAATTTTTTATACTTTTATTTCTAACACCATTCTAAATTGTAAGGGTCATATTTGCAATATATGAGTATCTTACTTATTACAGGAAGATAAATGTCTGTAGTGGGTAATCTAAGCATCGTATGGCCATGAAATTTGGTCTACCTCAGGACTCGACTAGGTGCACCTATTTTTTTTTTTTTTTTTTTTTAATTTCAAATTAGTTTTTTAGTCATTTTATGGTTTAGCCCGATTCACAAATATTTTGGTCGATATTCGCACAAATTGATCCCTTAGCGACTTAAAATATTATCCGTCTCCATCTTGACGCTCATCGAAATATTTTATTTGAAAAACTGTGAACGGAATTTATAAGATTATTTGACGATTTTTAGTGAATTTTGAAAGTATATATACTTTTTGTGCAATTTAAACCTCTCCGATTTTGATATTACGATATACAGAAATTGACTAGCCGTCTATCGTCCACTTTTTTTCCAGTACTTACGTACAATATCACAGATTACTCCAGAAAAAAACAATTTCATAAGCAACCTATCCGTTGATTAATTATACACTTTTTATTTGAGGCATGTCTTCGATTTTATCAGGCCGCTAGCAGGCAAGTGGACCCCCTCTCCCCCATCGAGGTAGTATCGCAAATAACTTCTTACATTTTCTCCAAAACGGTCCAAACATCTTTCTTGGGTGGGTTACGTCTAAATTGTAGGGATTTTATTTTTCGGTTTATGCCTGATTTTTCCTGTCCCATTTCTTTTCTTACGCCACCTTTTTTTAAAACAGTAGCGTTTTATCTGTTATCCAAACCACACCTGTTCCCCAACTTTCCACCCAACTGAGAGGGGTGCAAATGACTTCTTAGAGGATGAGTTCCTTGTGATTTCTTTGAAAATTGTCTGGCGATTGCAGGTGTCTCAGAGGGAGATACACCTGCAATCCAAACGACATTCAGCAGTTGCAATATTAGTGTTGAGAACAAACTAAAAATACCACTTGTAAATACATGTATATTGTTCTCAATTGAAAAATAATTGTTAAAGTTTTTTTTATCTTTGTATATTTAATAACGATATAATTAATTAAAATATTCTCAATTATATGCAATATAATAAAAATAATTATTACAGGATGTGTTTGTTCTACACATTACTTTTTCTATCTATTATTCAATTTCGACCACGTGAAAAAATAACAACATAAAATAGAACTTTCATTTAATTAGATCACGCTGAAAATACATAATGTTTACGTTGTTACCGATTAAGATAAACATGGAAGGTTTCATGAAAAGAGCTATTGCTTTTTATTTGGAGAAGAAAAAAAAAAAGAGTAAAATTTCTAATATCTCAAGGCCGGCTCATGATATTTTCTAAACACATAGTCCTGGCTCATAACATGACGTAGATCAGACATTTCTTCCTTCTTAGTTGTGTTCAGTTATTTTTGTTTAAAAGTTCTTAAAAAACATTTTTTCATTAGATAATAAGGATCAGATATAATATTTAAGGATTCTTATTTTATAGATAAAAATCTGATGTGGGCAGCACATGACTTTCCCTGCAGACTTATATCCACGTTCTATTTATTTCAATTAAATTTAATTCACTTTTAATTCAATTTTCGTTCTCATTTGATAACTGGACTTATTTTCAAAGGTGGCTTGGAAAAATACAAAAAAAAACTAATATATCTCGAGAACGGCTAGTCCTAGTGTAATGGGTTTGGTCTTATTCTTTTCTTCGTTAAAAATTACGCATTAAACAAGCATTTAATGGATATATTTGAGCATACGTAGCTTTTTAGTTTAGATTTTGGCAATTTTTGCGGGCCATTCTACAAAATAAGGCAGGTTATTTTTTTCTGAATCGTGCCAAAATCTAATCAGCACCAGGGTGACCTATACGTGACTCATCTACCGAATTTTGTGAAATTCGGTCCATTAGTTTTTCAGCTAGAGTGGATACAAGCTTTTGCGGGCCATTTCGCAAAAAAAAAAAGGCGGGTTCTTTTATTCCGAATCGTACCCAAAACTAATCAGCACCAGCCCCGCCCACAATTGACTTACCTACAAAATTTTATGAAATTCGGTCCATTAGTTTTTTAGTTAGAGTGGATACAAAATCTGCACAGACAGACAGACACACAGACACACACACAGACGTCACGCTAAAAATGGTTTTTTTCGTATTCTAGAGGTCTTGAAACGTGTAGATCCGTCGAAAACTCGAGTTGCGATTTTCGGCATGATTCCAATACTTTCCCTATACATTACCATGTATTGCAGGGAAAGTAAAAATAAGATATAACTCAAGAAAAGTGTCTATTCGTATTCTAAAAATGACGTCATTCGTTTTTAAATAGAAATATAGATAAAAAAATAGCCATTTTCTTATATTAGAAAATTGTGTCTTTTCGATTTTCGAAAATATTATGTTCGATCGATTGGTTGGATCTTCTTGAAAATCTATAAGCCTCTTACGTTTAGATATAGAAAAATCTGATGTGAGCAGCACATGACTTTCCCTGTAGACTTATATTAACGTTCTCTTTATTTTAATTAAATTTATTTCACTTTTAATACAATTTTCGTTCTCATTCGATAACCGGACTTATTTTCAAAGGTGGCGTAGGGAAAGTACGAAAAACTAAAATATCTCGAGAACGGCTAGTCCTAGTGTAATGGGGTTGGTCTTATTCTTTTCGTCGTTAAAAATTACGTATTAAATCAGCATTTAATGGATATATTTGAGTATACCCAGTTCTTTAGTTTAGATTTGGACGATTTTTGCGGGCCATTTTGCAAAAAAAGGCAGGTCATTTTTTTTCCGAATCGTACCAAAATCTAATCAGCACCAAGGTAACCCACAAGTGACTCATCTACCGAATTTTGTGAAATTCGGTCCATTAGTTTTTCAGCTACAGTGGATACAAGCTTTTGCGGGCCATTTCACAAAAAAGGCGGGTTCTTTTATTCTGAATCGTACCCAAAACTAATCAGCACCAGCCCCGCTCACAAGTGACTTACCTACAAAATTTTGTGAAATTCGGTCCATTAGTTTTCTAGTTAGAGTGGATACAATATCTGCACAGACAGACACACAGACAGACACACACACACAGACGTCACGCTAAAAATGGTTTTTTCGTATTCTAGAGGTCTTGAAACGTGTAGATCCGTCGAAAACTCGAGTTGTGATTTTCGGCATGATTCCAATACTTTCCCTATACATTACCATGTATTGCAGGGAAAGTAAAAATGTGTACCCAATTCTATTTGAATAGCTAGTTCAATTGGCTCCAGAGATATCTTGCCCACAGACATTAAGAAAATAGTTCATTCGTATTTAGGGATGCTTAAAACGTGTATATCGCTTAAAATTTGCAAGTCGTATTTTTGCTCATGTTCTCTTTTTATTTATCATGTAATATTATTATTATTATTATTATATGATAAGAAAGGCACTTTGCCTATGTACTAAAATGTGAATCATTTTATTGTGAGAATAGGTATCCCCGGTGCACCAAAAAAGACAGATAATTTATTATGTCTATTAAAAAATACCCTGCAATAGTGTACAGAATATTTATTTCTCAAATTTTAGCCCATTGATTTTAAATGAGTTTTGCGATTTTTATAAAAGAAAAACAAATGAATAAATAAAAGGAAAAAGCATTGTAATTGTTTAACAGTGGGTGCTGTTTTTCCTTTCCTTGACAGGTTTACATACTAGAAGATAATAGTAAATTCGGTTAAAATATTTCTGTAAAATGTCAAACGTATTTTTCAAGATAGTATTTAGAACTATATTTTATGTTAATTTAGTTACAAAAAATGGGAGCTTTCTTATAAAATTTATATTGCTGAAAAAAAAAGCATACAAAAATTCAGGGAAATCGCTTCATTCTTTTCTTGAGATTTTTTTTCGAGAAATATTCTCTATGTGTAAAATCTTCCTAATATTTCGTGGAGAGCTTGTGATTAATCGAACACTTCACGATGCATCTAATTCTGGTTAAAAGTACTTATCTTTTATTCATTTGATCCTAGACCATACATGGTGTTTTCATTGTTATACATTGTGTTTTCTTTTTCTTATAAATAATCACGTTTCAGAATTAAAAAATCTGATGTGGGCAACACATGACTTTCCTTATATAATACAATAAATTTTCGACCCCGTCACAATATTTTCTTATACATTATGTATATAAGGAAAATAAAACAGCATTCAAATGCGGTGTTACGGTCAAATGCTAACATTCACCAGGCTGTTTATTTAATATTATTTAAAATATTATTATTGTTTCATAATTATGTTTTGTTCGATTTTCAAATAAAATTAATCATTCTATTGATATCTGAATCATCCAATTTTTCAAAGGATGTTTTATCTACACATGCAGACAGTTTGCAGATATTGAAAACATAATTTTTATTCACAGATACGAAACGTGTCAATCCATCAAATTATGCATGATGTTCACAACTATGGGCATTTTTACCAACATGATATAGGCAGTAAATCTGTGTTCCTTTCAGCATTGAAAATCGTAAATATTCAACCAAATGTCAATTTTTTTTCATGGAATTAATGATAATTTTGTATTTAATTCCTTTTAGAAGCTATTAAAGTACACAACTTCATTTAAAAAAATCAGCAGTGGCTCCATTCCGATGGAGCCGAAGTGGTTTTGCTCAAGAAACATCCTTCTTTGTGTGTTATTTGCCTTCTCTAAAAATTTTCGAAACAGTTCAAAGTAATAAAATATTGGAATTATAATCACTATAGTTCTTTAATTACGAATCCGATCCCAAATCAAATTATATAAGTAGGGAAAGTAAGGGGGTTCTGGCTCATCCGGTGCTATACTTTAACATAGGCATAGTCCTGTGCTATACTTCCCCATGTTCCTGACCTTGATTAGGAAATTTCGCTTCTCTTGATACTGATAAGGTTGCTTGTTTTTGTCGTTTTGCCAATTATTTCTTTCATTATATGCTTCGCGATCACTGGAATCCCTATTTTCGTACTCAATAACATTTTCAAAGAGTTTATTCACCGAGTTTCTAACTTCAAAGGAATTGCGCACTTCTGGTAACAATCAAGGGATTATAATATCTAAAATAAATGTACCTTCCACATCTGTATATAGCACTTTTATCAATTCCATTTTTCTTAATAGAAAGTCACTGGGCTTTTGACCCCATTTCTGCATATTTGCGTACAATTTCTTCTCTACTGTTACTTTGTTTTTAATTGCAAGAAATGCTTTAACTAATGCATTTTTAAAATTTTCATATGTATGGTTTTCGCTGAGACGGTTTCCTAAGACTCGTTTCCCTATCAAATTATACCAATCCAGTGCTTTATTAGTTAGTGCTGATATATCCGAAGAAAGTTTTTCAGTTTCAATTAACTCATTTAACTTACTAAATTGCTCTAATTCATCGAAGAATTTTGCGTATTTGATTTTCCATCAAATTTTTGTGATTACACTAAATTATATTGGTGTAAATTATACAACTATTGGTTATACACAGGGGTCGGCAACCTATTGAAACGGTAGAGCCAAAAGTTACAATTTGCAAAATTTCTCAGTTTTTAAAGAGCCACTAAAAATTTTCGTTTCAATATTATAGTATTTGCTTATATATATTTGATTTTTGATTTAAAATAAACGGCTTTAAATACGGAATAATATTTATTCATATAAAAACACAAATATAGATAGTTACATCAATGGGAGCATTGGCTTTGCATGCCTTTTGAAAGTTTGATTAAATCTGGCTTATAACTTGTTGTTTTAAGTTTCAAGCACGACTCTAGATTTTTATTTGTTAGTTGACTTCTAACTTTACTTTTTATTATATTCATGCAAGAGAACGCTTGCTCGCACTAATATGTCGACCCGAAGATCGTCAGCACTCCATATGCCAACTTCTTCACCTCACTGTAGCATTCTGGAAGACTATTCCATGCGCCGAATATAAGGGCCTCAACTCGCGGAATTTCTTTTAGAATTTATTTCCACTTGTGCTGCGCGATGTGCCTGCATTTCTGGACCTCCAACTCTTCCAACTGGCTCTTGAGTTCTGTGAACTTGCCACTCCGCAAGGCCTTGCTTTTCAAATCTAGCAATTGCATTTGGAGCGATACAGCATCAATTCCAAATGGCTCGATGTTGATCTCATTTGTATTTGTGTTTAGAGGATTTACTATGAACGCGAGATACTTTTGTTTGTTTCGAATTGCTCGAATCTCTCAGCGAATCCATCCTTCATGTTTTTTAAAGCTATGCTGAAGTAATTCGTGTCAATAGTTGCATTGGTCTTATCGCGATATTGCTTCAGATTTTTAAAATGAAGTAATTTATCGCTCTCCAGTCTTCAACAAAAAAAAGTAATTTTTTTTCGAAACAAACTACTTCTTCAAGCAAGGCGTAGGCTGGGTTGCCCTTTCTTTGCAGTTTTAGATTTAGTTCATTTAGTTTCATTGTGGTATCTACCATGAAGTTGAATTTTTGCAGCCATTTGTCTTCTTCCAATTCGGGATGGTCAATGCGTTTTTCATTGAGGAATGTTTTTATTTCACTCAAGTACAAAGCAAAACGTTGCAATACGTTACCTCTGGAAAGCCATCGCACTTTATTGTGCAGAAGTAGGTCAGAAAACTGGCTATCTATTTCTTCAAGGAAATATTTAAACTGGCAATGGTAGAGTGCTTTTGTCAAGATGCTGTTAATAATCTTAATTACCAAATTCATGACCTCAACTATTTCGGCCGGAAATGTTTGGGCACAAAGCGCTTCTTGATGAATTATGCAGTGAAACGTTAGAATTTCGTGGTTTATTTTTTTCTGAAGAATTGATGTTACCCCTCTATGTATTCCTGTCATACTTCTGGCTCCATCAGTTGCTATAGAAACGATTTTATTTATATCGATTCCATTGTCTTCCAGGCATTTTTGCACAGCATATGCTATATCTTCTCCACGAGTTTGCCCCGAGAGCGGTAGCAATCCTAGCAGTTCTTCTTTTGGACCTTGGGACGACATATACCTGACGAAAAGGGTAACTTGTGCCGTGTCTTATGTCGCAAGACTCATCTATAGCAAATGATAAGGCAGAAGGCAGTTGAATGTCTTCCACTTGCATATGTGTTACATTTGAAGACATTTTAGCAGTTCTATCTTGTACTGTTTTAGCAGATAATGGCAAATCTTTGATTTTTTTCATGATTTCTGCTTAGTTTTTAAAATCACAAAACAGTTCTTCAGATGCACGTATAAAACAATCTTTGACGTACTCACCACCTGTGAATGGTTTTCCTTTTTTTGCAATTTCTAATGATACTGCAAAGCTTGCCAGATTTACATTATTGGAAGATTGCGCCCAGTTACTTAGCATGGAACTTGACTGTTGTTGTTTTTTTTTTAGTTCCTCAACAGCTTTTTTTCGTGCTTCACCGGTTGGACATTTACGAGCAAACTGGGTATGTTTTGTAGTGAAGTGTCTCTCCAAATTTGACTTCTTATTGTGTGCGAGTTTTTCGTGGTAAATGAGACAAGTCGGAAGGCCATCTGTGTTGCATATGAATGCAAACGACTCCGTCTAATCCTGATTGAATTCTCGGTTTTCTTCTTCAGTTCTTCTCTTTTCTTTACCAGATGCCATGCTGGCGGCGGAGCTGAAAAAATGGTTTTTTAAAATTTTACTTAGCTATCTAAAACGGCAAGCAATTTATTTACCATTATTACTTCGTTAACACGATCCTCAGATATGTAATCCTTCAGTTACTGATTTTATTATATTATACGCGTACATACCTTTGAGAAGATAATTCGCTTCTAAATCGTATTCTTCTTGAAACAACAAGTGAATAGACACGCAAAAACCGCAAGCGATTAAATTAACACACATGCAAGGTAACGTCGACCGCGCTATCCGAGGATCACTGACTGATAACACGTCTAGAGTCTAGCTAGACGTATTGTTTAGACTCTAAAGGTGGCTGTTTGGGTGAGACGAAAATGGAATGCAATTGGCTGAAAGATAAACGTGGTCACGGAGTCTCATCTCTAAGAACAAAACAATAGTTCAAATTTATCTCATTACGGTCATGTTAAGCGTAGCGATTTGTAATTAACGATTATGAAAATAGAAGCTGTTGAGAAATTAGGTACTTAAAAATATATTTTCTTATTTTTAAGGGTTTTGATAATAAATTATTAATTTTTTCGTATGGAACTGGAGAGCCGCAACTTTACATCAAAAGAGCCGCATGCGGCTCGTGAGCCGCAGGTTGCCGACCCCTGGTATATTCCTTCGACCAGAGATATAATTCGACCAGAGATATGTATTTCACCTCGATGGTATATTCCACTTCCTATTGTATGTAAAAAAAAATCTGATGTGGGCAACACATGACTTTCCTTATATAATGCAATGAATTTACAACTTTTACTGTAATAAAATAGGTTTTTCTTATAGTAGATACTTATATTCTTTCCAAGATATTAACTTTTCGGCAATTAGTCGTTATTTTCATTGATTTAGAGTCATTTTTATCCATTTGGCGAGATTTTCGTTAATTTGGCAACATTTTAAAAAGTCACCAAGTTGGCGACATTCCGCCAAATTCCTCGCCAAAATGTCGCCAAGCTTTATGGACGGAGAAAAAAGTTATTCTTATAGCACATAAATGACTATTACTGTTCAAATACAAAAGTATTACTCAAAGTATCTTTTCTCATGAATGGAATGAGCTAGATCCACGAGAATGATGTCACCAAATTTATCGCATGATATTTTATATGAAAAGTGTCATTCTCAACAGTTAATATTTTTTTATAATTTATGGGATTTTTTGATAAATTTAATTAAAAAATGTGCAATATCTCGAGAACGGTTCATGCTAGTGTTCTAAAGTTTATGCCAATCGTTTTCTAAGGAAAAATTACATAAGAAATGTATATTTGCGTAACTTTATTAAAGGTTTTGATTTTTTGATGATTTTTTCAAAATTTCACTCGAAAATTTAGGGGGGTTCTGAACATTCGATTACGTTTAAAAACAAAAGGCTTCCAGTATTCATGAATTGTGATTTTTGTACCAAATTTCATTCGAATCTCACTATTTGTTCGTAAGATATCGTCTCCACACACACACACACACACAGACATCACACTGAAAAATGTTTGATTCGTGATCAGGGATGCTTGAAACGTGCTCTCCAGTCAAAAACTCGAATTCGAATTTTCGACCCCGTCACAATACTTTCCTTATACATTATGTATATAAGGAAAATAATATTTAAATTTTACTTTAAATCTATTTTATCATGGCATTTTTGCCCAATTGGTTCCGATAAGTGGGACCTCCTTTAAAAATTTTTGTTTAGTTCGATCGAGTGTGGGTTCTCTTGATCTCTATAACTTTTAGTTATAATTTCCCTTATTTTGTGTTTTGAATTAAGTTCTTTTTCACTAACAAATATTTATGTATTGGTATCGGACCCATAAATAGACCTACCTATTCGGTTAAATAAACTAGAAGAGCCGGCAACTATTTTTTGCTGTTTGTAAAACAGATAAAAGTTTTCCGATCGGAATTAGATGGGGGGGGGGGGGGTTAATGAATCAATCACTCGGATTGCGACCACTGACCTGTATAGTGAATGTGATTAGGCAGGGATCGAGGAAGTTGCGAATTGCCGAGATAAGGTCTGCGAAACGAGGTGAGATAGGAAGGTGCGTCTACAAACAAGATCATCTCTACTAAAGATGGTTTTGTTCTTTAGGAATGCCCAGGCTTGAGTACTGCTCTAGCAGTCGCAACGAAAGCCGGTATTATTTGGAAGTTGGTAAGATATTTTTTGAAATATTGTAAGTGAGTACGAGAGAAAGAGAGTTCCGCATGTACTATCAAGCCCAGTATAATTATTTGGGTTTCTGTCAGCTTAAGCGGGCCAGTGTAATGTCCTTCCTTTTAATTGTACATAAATATTTGTTTAACAGCCTGTAACTGTATATGTTTATGCATTCAATAAACACTTTTAAAGTTTAAATTCTTGTCTGATTGTCTCTGTGTGTTGTTCTTGGCTGTTAGGACTATGAAGTTTCTCATGATTAATTGTGAGTTGGGTCACTGTAAGGTTCTGCTGGGAAAAATATCCTGGAGACCTACATGCCAATGACCCCGCACTCTATGTGCGGTATAAGTTCGGGGAAAAGACCCCACACCAACGAAATATCTCCCAGACTTTGCACGGAGGTTGTATCATGAATGTGTCAGCACAAGGGCTTAACGCCCAAAGAACGGCAGTGCGGGGACATAAACATGTCGATATAGGGACATGAGAAACATTAATGTGTCACTTGTGGAGCTTAGGCTCAAAATTCATAGTTCCTAAGAAGACGCCACAGCCAGGGGCCAATGAACTTGATGGAATATATATACGGCGGACTTTATTGTTCGTCATGATTCTCTCGGCGAGCAGCCACGACAAACGGTCGCATTTTTGATGCCCCGAGGGTTCCATCGTGATCCCTCTCGTCTCCGCAACATGTCTATTAAGACTTTGAGCTAATGCAATTTCACTTAACATCCATTGTTAGGATGTGTCATCTTGGATCATTCGCCCATGATATTTTAGTCTGTAAAATTGTTTAACTGTTAAATTTAAATAAATTCTTGTTATGTTTAAAATAAGTTTGCCGTGTCAGAATCCAAATATGTCTCCTGGTTCACTCACTGATTCTCACGGATCGCAACTCATGTGCCAAATCCGCTCGGGCAACGTTACTTTGTTGTAATTACGCATCGGTTCGATTTCGGTCACCCCATCCTGAATATTTGGGGAAAGAGACCGACGGACAGCAATCGTGTTGAGATAATCGTTTTCAACGACGAACGAAACAGAGAATTGCAACAGAGTAGCATAAAGCAATTTACAGTCACTTTAGCATCAGAGTTTGGAAACACGATCAGGGCAGTAACTTGGCAAAATCACCTGATTTAGAATCGAACTTTACAAGTTACTTTTAGGACTTATCTACATTTCCAAACACATCTCATGATGTATACCTAATTATTTTTCCTACTTTTCTTCTTTATTAGCAATAATGATATTATCTTTATAAAAGAAGGACAGCGGTTAGAGAAGAGTTCAGGAGAGAATATCTCCCTTCCTTTAAGCGAAGAGAAAAATATCATAAAGGAATTTCATAATTCAATAGAGTTTACTTTGAAGTGGTACTGGATGGGGAGTTCGATGACTGCAGTCGTTCTCTTTTTCAAGTCTTCAGAAAGGAAAAACTGGGACCTAAGCAGGCACCTAGTAGAGTTAGAGAAAAATGAGATAGGTAGAGTTGAGCCACGAGGGGATGATATTGTGTCTCGTTTCAGTACGAGGTGAGTTTTTTTTGTCTTTGTATATTTTATTTTTCAATTCTGGTTAAATTTTCTTTCATTATTTTTGTTTTTATGGTCATGGTTTTTCTCAAAGTTCTTTGGGGCGCACCCCCTCCCCCCTCCCTTTTTTTTGTTTGTTGAAACACGATTATTTAATTTAAAAAAACTTTTGAAGGAATGCCTGCGCCTCTCTGATGATGATTTTGCACATTCTTTGCCTTCTAACCATTGTTATTCATTCTTTTATTTAGTTTTATTTTTTATGGTTTATTGGTGGGTCCCCCCTAATTGAATTTTATTCTTAAAGACTCGCCCTCTATTGATTTCTTAATTCAGGATTCTTTATGTGTTTTATAATTCTGCATTCTTAAGGTGTTTTTCAATATTCCTTCTTTTTCATTGGTTGCCCTTTAAGTTTAATTAGCAAACTGTTTTAATAAATAATGAAATTAATAAACAATGTGTTTAATTTTCAATTATATACAACATTTATTGTTTAAAATGAAAGTTTATCTTACCGTGGTAGCGATAAACTTTTTTTATGCCTATATCCCGAAGTTTATGTAGTAGTAAGAGTTCAGTTTTGTTAACATCCGAGAATTGGCAATAAGCCGAAAATGGAAGTCCTTGGTAACCCCCCCCCCCCCCCCTCCCCATCTCTGGAATTTAATGTTGAATCCATATCAGTCAGTATCTAAGCTCTATCTGTAGCCAATGTTGAACAACTGATGTTTTGAAGAAATCTTTTGAATCAGAAATGGTGTGTGTGGGGGGCGGGGAGGGGGGGGGGAGAACAGAAGTAGAAATACTTGGTGAAATCCTTTATACCCTTCGGAAGTTAATGCTTAATTCGTATAAGCTGTCATTTGGGCAATGCAGAAAATAGATGTAAGGAAGATGTACATTTTTGAAGCGAAAGTGTCATCTCCAGAACCGAAGTGGAAATTCTTAGTGAGTCATCTCAGCCCCCTCCAGAATGTAATGCTATATCCATATCTATCATTATCAAAGTTCAATCTATAGCCAATTCTGAGAAATAGATGTTGGAATGAAAATTTTTAATGAAAAAGTGAGAAAAAGGACCCGGAAGTGAAAATTCTTAGTGAATGACCTTATTTCTTCCCGAATTTGATGCTGAATCCATATCAATTATCACCTAAGCTCAATTTATTGCCAATCTTGAATAATAGATATTTCAAGGAAAATGGAAATTTTTGAACCGGAAGGGTAAATACACAGTGAACCTTTTTTCTTTGGATCACTGCTTCGAGGATGACCCCTTTTTTAATTCTTTGCCTGCAACTGTTCTGCCTCCCGAAGGGCTGGGGGCGGTTTCTGAGGAAGAATTATTTCTGGTCTTCAACAACCTAAAAAATAATAAAGCTCCCGGTTTAGACCTTTTAGATTTTAATATATTGAAAACCCTGTTTAAACATTTCCCCTCCTTTTTATCTTCTCTCATTAATTCCTGCTTCAAATTCTGTTATTTCCCTGCTCCCCTTAGAAATGCCAAAATCATCTTCTTCAATAAGCCGGGTAAGGATCCCGCTTTATGTTCATCCTATCGCCCTATTTGCCTTCTCCCAACTTTTGGGAAAATATTAGAAAAAATATGTATAACAAATTGAACTTCTGGCTGAAGACTAGAAATTCACTTCACCCTCTGCAATATGGCTTTAGGGAGCTCCACAGTTGCGAAGACGCCACGTACCAGCTTGTCAGTACCATTGATAAATTTAAATCCTCTTCTCATGTTTCCTTAACCACTGTGGACATCCGTGGAGCTTTCGATAACGTGAATTGGAACATCCTTCCCCTTACCTTTGACTCAATTAATCTCCCCTCTACTTTCAGATCCTTCATTTATTCATATCTCAGCTCAAGAACAATTAATTTTATAGAGGACAATTTTACTTTTTCAAAATTTATTTCTAAAGGTGCCCCTCAGGGCTCCGTCATTTCCCCCATACTATGGAATATTTATTTTAATAAAATTCTTTCCCTTAACAATGATGAATATTACTTACAGGCCTTCGCGGATGATCTCGCAGTGGTTACCTATTCAAACTCCATCATTACTCTTGGTCGCAAGACCAATTCAATATTAAATTCTATTGCAAACTCCCTTTCCTCTCTTAAACTTGAGGTCTCCGCGGAAAAGTCCAACTGCATCATTTTTAATAAAACTAGATCAAAAAGGAAAATTAATCCCTCTATCAAAATCCAAAACTCTCCCATTAAACTTGGTAGAAGCCTTAAATTCCTTGGTCTTATCATCGATGATAATTTAAAATGGAGCGCCCATATATTTTACCTAAAAGAGAAATGCTTTAGGCTTGCTTCTACTTTTGGGAAACTTTCGGGGGGCAACTGGGGGGTCAACAAATCTTTTCTTAAAATCTGGTACCTGTCTGTTATTGAAAAAATTATTACTTTCGGGTCAAGCATCTGGGGGGGGGGGGGGGGGAGATCTCTAACTGGAGCTCAAATCAATAACCTTATTTCTTTACAACGGATATTTCTTCTTAAAATCTCTGCCGGATTTAGAACAACCTCGAGCATTTCTCTTTTCTCCATTACCGGTATTCCCCCTGTTCACATTTTAATTGATATTCTTCACAAAAATTTCCTTTTTTGGAAACTTCGTATCAATTCGTTCTCTGATCCTTCCCTTCCCTCCCCCTCTTCTTTCGACTTTAATCGTCCTCTCTTTAATTCTTCCCCCTCAAACCGCTTTGTCCTCCTTAAACCCCTTAATCCTTCCTCTTTTCTCCCATCTACATTTTCATACCGACGGCTCCAAACTTGATGATAATGTTTGCTTTTCTGCTTGTTTATTTAATCACGATAAATTAGAAGAAGTTTTTAAATTCAAACTTGACAATGGGAACACAGTTTTTCAGGCAGAAATCGCGGCCATTAACTGGGCAACAGATAACTTCTCCAAAATAAATATTTTTTCGGATAGCCTTTCATCAATCCTGGTCTTTAAATCAATTAAAAACAAGTCTAACTACATTAACTCTATCAAAAACTCTTGCTTCTCGCTCTAAACACCTTTTTAATCTTTTTTGGGTCAAGGCCCATGTTGACATTCTGGGAAATGAAGTCGCGGACTTCCACGCTAAAGAAGCATCCTCCTCCGATTTCCCTTTTTCAGTTCCTCTCCCCTATTCTCGTTTAACTAATTTTTGCAAAAATCTCTTACTTCAAAACTGTCAAAAGTATCTTAATGCCCCTTAACTATTAATAATAACTCTTAATGCCCCTTAACTATTAATTAATGCCCCTTAACTATATCTTAATGCCCCTTAACTAAGAAATTTCATCTTTCTAAACCTGCTCCTGGAAATCAAGCGGCTTGGTTTTCCAGTGTTAGCCGCAACAGTCAATCCATTTTTTATCTTAAGAACTGTGTCCTCATTGCAAGAGACATTTCCAATAAAGTAAATTGACAAGTTCGTCGGGCTTTACAGCTTTTAACTTTCCTGATCGATGAAGATTCCTCTGCTGTTCCCCTTTTCCTGCTTTTGTTTGTACAAACTTGTATATATTAAATTGTAAATACACTCATCATATTGCCAACTGATAACACTATTGTTAAATTGAAAACACTTTCATCTTTTATTATCAACCTCCCATGTCATTTTGTATTTACTTCATCATCTATATCATGTTGTGCAATGTCTCATTATTATTATCCTTGATGTTTTTCTGAATGTTTCGTGTCCATATTTGTGTCTGTTTACAGTACCTGTCTTCGTTATGTCCGTATTTCTTGTCTGTAAAACTGTCTGTCTTACGAATTTATTCTTAAATTTTAAAAAACTGGATTTTTAATAAACCTCCAGAGCGGTCACTGTCCTTGGAAGTCGGCACCTGCTAGCTTCCTTTCCCGGTCGTCCAACCAGCTACTCAAATCCTTGGATGAGTCGGACGGCCTGGGTCTTCCACATTCCACAGTGAACCTTTGTTTTCTTAGAGGAGGGGTAAAAGTTCAAAGAAAGATACCTACAATAATTTTCAGAGATGTATCAACTCATCCTAAACACAGAGAAAATAACATGGACGCTCAACGTTGAATACAAAAGTACGTATTAATAAAAAATGTGAGTGTGTGGAGTGTGGGGATGAATTTAAAAAAGAAAAATCATGTGGTGCATCAAAAATTAAGAAGCATCAAGTCTTCAAGAGAATATATTATATTCGAATGTTGCATTCACTGGAAAGAGTAAAAATTGTAATTTTCTTTTCTTCTTTTTAATTACTAAATGAAAATATTGTTAGAATTAAGAAAAATTTAGAGCGGTTATGTCTAATGAAAGATACCAACAGGACTAAGAGGAAAATGGAAATTTTATAATTTTGCATTGTGAATATCGATTAAGTACTTTGAACTATTGAACCCTTGATGAAGAGCATCACACAAATATCTCGAAAGCAAAATTGTGATATCAATGTTTTCACTGATATGTGCTGGTTTCCATAAATTAAAAAACAAACAGAAATATCGCAATAACTCAAGCAATATGTACGAAATGACATGAAAATCTGCATTATACTACACACGCTAAATGTATAAGGAAATATATATAGAAAGAAAGACACTAAATATATTTGAGGCATTTATTTCCTATAAATATTGACACATGAATGACAAAGGGGCGCGGTAGCCCAATGGTTAGCGCGCGGGAGTTGCACTCGGTAGGCCCGGGTTCGATTCCCGCCACTACCAAAACTGCCGCCGTGTTCACGCGGAGTACGATAATGTTAACCACATGGGTCCGTAAATTCTTCTAAGAGGTTGGTGGTAGGGGAAAGAAGGTACGGTCCCTGTGGATACCTCCCCCACTGGGTTCCGGTCTAAATTGGGTGGCACTTTCCGGCCGTCCTAACTGATACCTTACACCTTTCTGGTAGGTTGGACAGACTGGGTCTCAACAACATGAATGACAAGGTCAAAATAGACCAAATGTGTCAATATGTATGTGATACCACAATGATGCAGAATTTACAACGATATTTCATATTGATTATAATTCTATTCAGGAGCTGAGTCAGTAATAAAAACCACTGATCTCCAAACCTTTTCTAGGCTTTCCACGGTTTTAAAGATGTGTGTGTGTGTGGGGGGGGGGGGGGACTGAGGGCAGCAAAACGTGTTAGAACCTCCAGATAACTTGGCTGTATAATTCGCACGCATGATTTTTTCGTATTGAAGAGTTATCTATTAAAGTTTAGCTCGTCATTTTTATCGTCTTATAGAATTAATTAAATGTATCCCATATTGTACCCACATACATACATACACACACACACACACATATACATATATATTGTAAGGACCTGTAACATTGATCGTACCTCTAGGAAGCAAATACAGGTCTGTGCTTCCCACTGAAAGAGATGATGCCCAAAACATCTGTTTGTTGCTTAAATTGTGGAAAATTCCTTTATTTTACCTTAATTTATGGATTTTAACAGAGAGATATAATTTCCATTGTAGCAAAACGCTCAGTGTCACAAATATCGATTATTTGAAGGAAAGAAAAACTTTATTAAAAAAAAAATAAAACGAAGATTTTTAATTTTATTTCAGATATTACGTCTGTATGAAGTCCGACAAGCCTTGCGAGGTAGAAGACCCCAGCAAAGTCTACGACGAAAACAAGCACCATAAAGCTGTATCGCAAATCATCAGTTGGATTTTTCTAGTTTCTGTGGTGGTATTATCTTCCTTCAGTACGTATTATATCTCTAAGCTCAGAACTGTTTCATTCTTTAAAGGGACCTTACACGTTCAAAAATAATGTCAGTACCGCACTTTATTAAAGCACAGCCATTATTTTACCATTTCATTAACTCGTCACTATTTTTCACACCTTGCATTCTCATTATTTAATGACATTGCTTTACTACCAGCCGAGTCGTCAAAGAGAGTACACCGATTTCGCCTTCACTTAATGGATTTATAAAGAAAGCGAGTTTAGTTATAATTTAGCTTTAGGAATGAAATGCATGCTAAATATAAAAGGATATTATTAAATTTAACAGTTCCAATTGGGATTTTAACATTGCATTGTGGGGAATCGCCGAACCAGCATAATTGTTCTACACTTAATAGGATCTCTACGATTCTTCTTAAATGCTGAAAAGTATACACAATAGACAGGTAATAGTTCCCTTTAAGTATGTTTATTTTAGAATATTAGTACTACTATTTATCAATTTTGCAATACAACACATTTTTCTAGTATGCTTATCTTTAAGTTTCCACATTTAAATAATAAGCCATTAGTTAAACTCAAAAAACACCTTAGGCATTCTATAATATTTTAAAATCTGCAAAACTTGTAGTGACTATTTACGACTATATATTTACTTGAATGGTCACCAACATTTTGAAAAATCGGTGTTTTTAAATATTACTTTTGTGAAGTCTAAATAACCTTTCGATTAATAACCTTTCCTTCAGTTTGTATTATAGTTTATGTTTCTTTAAATTAACTATTCTAACTGGTCAACATACATTTCTGCGTGTCTGAAATGAAACAGTATAAGTTTCGGATCGTGGGATTGGGATATTCTGAAAGGATTCGAGTAAGATTTTGACGTGAATGAGTTGGAGTAAAAGAGCAGGATAAATTTGGATGAGTGCGGAATATGGCTGACAGCTTGAAACCCACTTTGATACAACTATGACTGGACGAGTTCATTATCCTGGATTTGGCCGCAATACGGTGCGAGATAGAAAGAATGCCATTGCTAAGCATAAAAGCTTTGTAAATCGTTTACGGAGTAACCATTATTACCAAGCCTGGCAAGGGTGTATAATTGTAATTTATTATATAGGCCGTGTGCAAAAACATTTATTGTCTATGTCGTCAGTTGCTTTAAACAGACAGCTGCTGTAATTTCTGTGAAATCCACAATAAAACTAGTTTGATTTAGATCAGTGCTGCCCTGTGTTATTGCCCTGGACCGAAAGGTCTGTATATCCAATAAAATGTAGGTTTGAGTTATGTCACTTTGTTGGCAGAGGTAAGTACAGATATGTAATCTCGCAACAAAGGTATACTCATCCGTATAATAGAGTAATCAACAAGAGCCGATGAAGGCAAATACTCTTTACTTTTAAGAATTGTTTCAACAACATCCTCATTAAAATCATGTAATTTAGAAATTCAAATACATACACTCATTTAGTATCTCGCATTTGATCTCAGAGGTTTCTAGTCGCACTTTAGCCGCATAAGACTCACTCATTATTATACTTAACATAATTAATGTTAAGTAAGAATTAGGCATGACGTTAATTCGATAGCACACACACCCTAGAGCATATTTCCTTTTGTGACGTCATGCGTTTTTAAAGTATCTTTTTATCAATTCATCATTAACAGAAAGAAATTTTCAAATACAAAATAAAATTACCACTTATCAACGAAATACTGTATTATATAAAAAATCCATCCAATGCTGTCATTCATTTCCCCATTTTAAATATATTTGGGGAAAATATTATATAACAAATTAAATTGATAAGGAGTAAATATTTATAAATTACTCTTTTTCAAACTGATGAAATATACGTCTCTAAATGTGCAAGTGTAATGGCGTTTTAATCATAATTTATAGACTTACAACTAATTGTTTAAACAATTGATCAAATAAGAAAGTTGAGAGTTCCGCTTCTGCGAAAGATGTTATTGCCACCCCAACCGTGATCAAGGTCAAGCAGTTCGTGAGGGCGAATAGATAATACTGGTCGCCGAATACCCGTTGAAAGTCAACGGTGTCACAAAAGCAAATTCTGAACAGTAATATAATATCTATATAATTTTGAATATTTAAAGATTTCTTACTTTGATGTTAAATAGAATGGAATAATGGAATGTGTCACATCAGCTATATCAAATTCTCTAACTTGCACTGAATTTCAAGTTTCTATCAATTGTTGTCTTAATTATTGACTCTTGAACCTAATTCTATATCTCTAGTTTACTTAAAAAGGGTATTGTGTTACATTCGGCAAATCAACATTATATATCAGACAACGGCACCCTCAAAAAAAGAAAAACACACGCCCTTTATTCTCCCTATAATCTCCCTTTCTACTATCGAACTATCTATTAATCGTGGTACCAAATCTCAAGTTTCTATGTCATTGGGACATTTCTTTTCAAATACACGATATACATTTCGAACCTTTTTCTAGTTTGGTACACCTCCCTTCAAAAGTAAATTAAAAAAAAAAAAAATCGATATCAACCGGGGTTGTTGTACAAAGATCAATTCGTGTGTGTGTGTGTATATATATATAATTATCCAAATTTAATGAAATTATGTGGGTCGCCTTAAAATAGCTCCACTTAAAATTTAGTACATGTTTCGAGTTTAAGACTACGGGTTGTTGAAATATTAATGAAAACGAAATATTTCATAGTAGTTCTGCTCTCTAACTCCCTGCTTCCTCCAAACGAAAAAGGTTGGAAATCACTACTTTAAAACATGAAAGCAAATTAAAACTATCTCTGAGTTTAGTGGGAGTTTATTGTTCTTATTATCGGTCACATTTGAAAATCGCAAATTTGAAACATGAATTTAAATGAAAATATCACTATGGTTTATTTTTCACAGGTTCTTACTCAACAATGAAAAATATTAGGAAATCAAAAGGGTTATTTAATTATCAGCGTTTTATGAAGATTTTTTCTTATATCTTGTCGCTCAGCAATGCAATTAAATCGAATGTGTTTGTTAATTATTATTATTATTTTTTCGATTTGTATAATAAATAAATGGATATAAAAATATATCTTATAAATAAACGATTTCATTTTTTTAATTATATTAATTACGGACTGCGTACATCACTTTCATTTATTTTGATAAAGCGTTTTCAAACTTATATATTGTGTTTAGGCAATAAATTCATATATTGTGTTCAGCCAATAAACTCATTTAACTGATTATTGAAACAGAATAAGAGTAGAATGGGTATATCTTCTAATACAATTTTAGTGTTTTCATTTTGTATATACAAACGGAATCGGCATGTTTTATTCTTCAGATCTGCAAATTCAGATCTACAAATTTGACGGGATATCGCTAACTTGTCACCTTTTCTTAAACTTGCCAAATTGATAAAAACGACACTAAATCAATGAAATTAATTTTGTTTTGTTAGATGAGAGTACGGAAATGATGTTTCGGTAGCATTTGTCTGTCAGTCCAACCGTCCTACTTAGTAACACATTTAGCGAATTTTAAAATGTGGCCAAATTGATAAAAATGTTTGTAAATCCATAAAAATATTTTGAAATTGATAAAATTGTGCTAAATAAATGAAATTAATTGTGTTTTGTTAAGAGATAGTATCGTGATGATGTTTCGTCAATTTGTCGCAAAGTGGGGCTGTCAGTTCTACAGTCCCACTTTGCGATAAATTTGGCAGTCTTTACAAGCGAAACCAGGATATTTTATTCTTCAGATCTTCCTTGGAATATAATTTTGTATAGTAAGAACAGAGATTCTTAAATTTCTTTTTAGGAGCAATAATTTAAATATTTTAATAGAATTATTTGAATAAAAATGCCATTTAGAATATTGTAGGAATTTTCACATGATTGTGAATTTAGAGTTTTATTATATTATACACTCCGTACGAAGAACCGGTATGCTGCAAGTAAGTAATAAAGATGAATTAAAATAGAATTACTGAAGAGAAATAGTAAAGCATCCATAACAAACAAAAGTAGTCAAATACCAACCAGAAAATCTCAATAGAATGTCAGAAACCACCCATTATATTTGAAACAAAAATATTAAAGAAAAATGAAATATCAATTAATAGAATGATGATGATGTAATAGTAAAATCTTCAGGGAGTGACTGCTATATATCAGTTTCAATTAGCACATTTCATTTATTGACCTGTTACTATGAACAAAAGGTCAATAATAGCCCCTATGTGCAAAAAATGGAAAATAATTGAGAAATTTGAAAAACTAAAAAGAATTGAATAAATTGAAAAAAAATTGAATTGATTTACACGTGTGTAGAAGTTAAAGCAGCTAAACTATCGAAACATAATGTGCAAAGAATATGTTGCCTACCCTAAAGAGTAATGTCCATGTTGCCATTCTTAAAAATTGCAAATAGTAAGTCCATTATAAAGTATTAGAAGGTATAAAAAAACCAAATAAACTGCATTCAAAATACAACGAGTTAACATATAGATAAAAATGATGATCATTATTAACCCTATAAAATAATTTAAAGAATTAATAAAATATGCATCGAATAGACAATCGAATATTAATCGATTACAGAAATTAGACAAGGTCTTATAATGATTCCTTGCATCTATTTCCTGGCAAAATACTCTGTTAGATGATGCTTTTCAATATTAACTAAATAAGCTAGATAGTTAGATATTTCTCTTCAATAATTCTATTTTAATTCATGTTTATTACTTATCAATGTAATCTTATTCATATGCTGCAGTAGTCAATAAGTAGATGTAATTTGAATTGCACCGTTCTTTAATACATTTGTATTGTTAAACTTACTAGTTTCATATGCTTAGTATTTTATATTTAAAAATATTTGATTATATATATATATATATATATATATATATATATATATATATATAGCAAAACATATGTTTATCTTAATTGAAAAAGTGTGTTTCAGACAGTTCAAATTTCGAACGTTATTGTATAGAGCAGTGATTCTTAAACTTTTTGGTCTCACGACCCCCCCTCTCTCTTTCACACTTAAATATTACAGAAGACCCATCGCACCGGGTAGCTGAGCTGTAACATATGACAGAAAACGAACACCTTAAAATAATAAAAATTTTAAAGCTGAACTTGTATTCGTTCTTACTAAAAGTCCGGGAGTTCAGGCAAAATGTCTATTTGTATTGTTAAACTTACTAGTTTCATATGCTTAGTATTTTATATTTAAAAATATTTGATTATATATATATATATATATATATATATATATATATATATAGCAAAACATATGTTTATCTTAATTGAAAAAGTGTGTTTCAGACAGTTCAAATTTCGAACGTTATTGTATAGAGCAGTGATTCTTAAACTTTTTGGTCTCACGACCCCCCCTCTCTCTTTCACACTTAAATATTACAGAAGACCCATCGCACCGGGTAGCTGAGCTGTAACATATGACAGAAAACGAACACCTTAAAATAATAAAAATTTTAAAGCTGAACTTGTATTCGTTCTTACTAAAAGTCCGGGAGTTCAGGCAAAATGTCATATTTACCTTATATACCCTCCGTTATTCTGAAAAGTGCTTTTGAAAAGGGGGGGAGATCTGCCATATAATTGCTTATATTTTGGAATTTCTTGTAGTTCCTCTGCGTTTTAAATTATATTTATTTAGTATTTTTTGTGTTTTATTTTTAGGCAAGAGACATTTTCCCTTTAGTTACTAAGTCCTGTTTCTTCGAACTGACGCAAAAATCTTTTCGCCCACCCCCTCCTTTCGGGCACGTTGTTATTTGTAACTGTTGTTATGAAATGAGGAGCAGGGATATTAGCGCAGTTATTTACTATTGCTCACATTTTGATAACATTTCTTGAGTAAATTAAATTGCTTGAAAAAAGAAATATTTTATTGTTAGAATCATTGCAAATTGCAACCACTATTGTAAAACAGTTTAATTATACTCCTGGTACAGCAGGTGACATTATAAGGAAGAAATGCGAAAAGATTTTTCGGAAAACCAGATTTTGAGCATACCATGTTTTTTCTAATAGACCACGAAGGCTGGATGATTTCAGCTTCTAAAACATTAAGATGTGCGTTTTAATGAGAAATATAGTTGCTTAAAGTGACACGTTTCAAAGTAAAGTTTAACAATTTAAAAGTAAAATACATATATATTCAAAGTTATTTTATAATAAATAAAAGTATGTTTAAATAATTCTTTAAATTATATTTTAAACAGGGGAGGCTGAGCTTTTTAGCTTCTATGGACGCTACGCCACTGCTGGAACCTCATAATAATTCTAACCGTAAGGTGAGCCTTCACCCCCCCCCCCCCCCCCGGGTCTGGGATATGAAATACTGGAACCTCATGTTCGGCTTTTTTGGGTTGTCATAGGTCCACAATTCATATTCATGGATGATAACGCGCACAACACCGCTCTCAGATGGTCGATTATTTTCAGTAAAGCGAAGATATCCGGCGAATGCAGTGGCCATCGAAGTCTTCAGATATGTATCCCATTGAAAATGTGTTGTAATATTGTGTGCTAAATCTGTGGAATTTTTTTTTTTAAATAATTCAAATTAACTTAATATTTTCGCTACCATACGGAAACGCTTTTTACCCACTGCAGATAAGCTATTTTATTAATTAATGTGAATCGGTTTTATTACTGTGACAAATTTCATATATGCAGCCTTTGAGGAAATATTTTACAAGTATTTTTTATGACTTCGTATATTTTAGAATTTTTTTTCCATACACAATTTTTCATTTCATTTCAGTTATCGGTATCGTACGCTGTATGGATTCTGTGACATTTATGCAGAACAAATATGCAAATACTTACCGTGAAGTTGAAGCAGAGCATTTTGAGAAAAAGATAAAGGTAAATATATACACACTAATGAAAATTACATAACTTTTAGTTTTAATTTTTCAGTGTTTCAATCGAATCATCAGAATCATTTAATAAATTTTTTAGATGGATTGTAATTATTTTTTTAAATTATTTTTTCATTTTTACTGCCATCCACAAAACTTTTTCACAGAGACGTGCCAACGGCCCCACTGTGCTGAAAACACCGGTTCTCGTTAGATCACCGAAGTAAAGCAGTATCGGATGCGGCTAGTACTTGGGTGGGTGACCACCTGGGGGCACTGCGTGCTGTTGGCACATTTCAGGCGCGGTAGCCCGATGGTTTGCGCGCTGGATTTGCAGGCTGCCACAACTGCCGCCGTGTTCATGCGGAATACGATCACGTTAAACATGTGGGTTCGTAAGTCCTTCCGAGTGGTTGGTGGTAGGGGAAGGAGGGTACGGTCCCTGTGGATGCCTCCCCCACTGGGTTCCGGTCTAAATTGGGTGGCACTTCCCGCCCGTCCAAACGGTTACCTTACACCTTTCTGGTAGGTCGGACGGTCTGGGTCACAATAACAACAACAGAGACGTAAATGCGATATTACGTTATTCACATCTACAGCAAATATATATACAGCCTTCTTGTCAGTTTCATAACCTAAGGTTCTTATATGTAAAAAATCTGATGTAGGCAGTACATGACTTTCCTTATATGATGCAATGAATTTATTACTTTTACAGCAAAAAGATAGGTCATTCTTATAGTAGATACTTATATTCTTTCCAAGATATTGAATTTTCGTTAATTAGTCGTCATTTTCATTGATTTAGCGTCATTTTTATCCATTTGGCAAGATTTTCGTTAATATGGCAACATTTAAAAAAGTCGCCAAATTGGCGGCATTTCGCCAAAATCTCGACAAACGTTATGGAAAGAGAAATAAGTTATTCTTTAGCCGATAAATGACTATTGGCGTTCAGATACAAAAGTATTATTCAAAGTATCTTTTTTCATGAATGGAACGAGCTAGATACACGAGAATGATGTCAAATTTATTGCATGATATTACATATGAAAAGTGAATATGTTTCTCATCAGTTAATACTTTTTTTTAATTTATGGGATTTTTTGATTAATTTATTTGAAAAATGTACAATATCTCGAGAACGGTACATGTCAGCATTCTAAAGTTTATGTTAATCGTTTTCTAAGGAAACATTACATACGAAATGTCTATTTGCGTAACTTTTTTAAAGGTTTTGAGTTTTTGACGATTTTTCAAAATTTCACTCGAAAATTTAGGCGGGTTCTGAACATTCGATTACGTTTAAAAACAATAGGCTTCCAGTATTCACGGATTTTGATTTTTGGACCAAATTTCATTCGAATCGTTCTATTCGTTCGTGAGATATCGGCTCCACAGGCTCACTGAGACACACACACAGACATCACCTCAAAAATGTTTGATTCGTGATCAAGGATGCTTGAAACGTGCTCTCTCGTCGAAAACTCGAATTCGAATGTTCGACCCCGTCACAATACTTTCCTTATACATTATGTATGTTTTTATGGAAAGTAAAAATCTGATGTGGTCAACACATGACTTTCCTTATATAATGCAATTAATTTACTACTTTAACAATAAAAACAATAGGTTACTCTTATAGTAGATATTTATATTCTTTCCAAGATATTGAATTTTCGTCAATTAGTCGTCATTTTTATTGATTTAGCCTCATTTTTATCTTCCAAATTCATCGCCAAAATCTCGCCAAGCGTTATGGACAGCGAAATAAGTTATTCTTACAGCAGATAAATGACTATTGGCGTTCAAACTCAGAAGCATTACTCAAAGTATCTTTTTTCATGAATAGAACGAGCTAGATCCACGAGAATGATGTTAACAAATTTATCGCATATTATTACTCACGAAAAGTGAACATATATCGTGATAGTTAATACCTTCTAATTTTATGTAATATATTTGATAAATTTGCAATATCTCAAATTGTTGAGTATAAAAATACGAAACTTTTACACAAAGTATCTTCTCCCATGAATAGAATGAACTAGATCTACGAGAATGATGTTAACAAATTTATCGCATATTATTACTCATGAAAACTGAACATATTTCGTGATAGTTAATACCTTCTAATTTTATGTAATATATTCGATAAATTTATTTGAAAAATTTACAATATCTCGAGAACGGTTCATGCTAGCATTCTAAAGAATAGAGAAATAGGTATAAATATAAATTCTATAAATGAACGGTATTACATTTTTGGCTACATTATATCAATTACGGCTTTCCGGTTTAACGATTACGAGAATTATTGATATTTTCAATTTTCTTTGCCATCTGTTTTACACGTATTACTTTCCTTTACATAGTATAATGTATAAGGAAAGTATTGTAACGGGGTCGAAAATTCGAATTAGAGTTTTCGACGGGAGAGCACGTTTTAAGCATCCCTGATCACGAATTGAACATTTTTGGGGTGATGTCTGTGTGTGTCAGTGAGTCTGTGGAGACGATATCTCACGAACGAATGGAGCGATTCGAATGAAATTTGGTACAAAAATTACAAGCCAGGATTACTGGAAGTCTATTATTTTTAAACAGAATCGAATGTTCAAAACCCTCCTAAATTTGAAATAAATTTTAAAAAAATTATCAAAAACTCAAAACTTTTAATATAGTTACGCAAACAGACAATTCTTATGTAATTTTTCCTTAGAAAACGATTGACATAAACTTTAGAACGCTAGCATGAACCGTTCTCGAGATATTGCACATTTTTCAAATAAATGTATCAAAAAATCCCATAAATTAAAAGAAATATTAACTGTTGAGAAATATGTTCACTTTTCATATGAATTTTCATGCGATAAATTTGATGACATCATTCTCGTGGATCTAGCTCGTTCCATTCATGAGAAAATATACTTTGAGTAATACTTTTGTATTTGAACGCCAATAGTCATTTATCTGCTATAAGAATAACTTATTTCTCCGTCCATAATGCTTAGCGAGATTTTGACGACAAATTTGGGGGAATGTCGCCAAGTTGGGGACTTTTCTAAGTTGGGGACTTTTCTATTTTAACGAAAATCTCGCCAAATAGATAAAAACAAGAAAGATCAATCATGCTTAAAGCATTGATTATGAAACACTTTCCAACTTCATTGCAATTTTATTTAATCATGTCTAAAATGCAATACATTCCTCGGTAATATTTTAAAACTTATCACAATACTACATTAATTTATTATATTTGAAACCTTAAACCTTCATCGAGAAAAATTAACTTCATTCAAATGACGGCATTAAAGTATAAATTGCCTGGTTTAAACATCTCTTAAATGTTATACATTCCTCGGTAATAATTTTAGAATTATCATAATACTACGATAATTTATTATATTTGAAAACTTCATCGAAAACAACTGAAATCCATTCAAATGACGTCATAAAAAAATAACACGCCTGGCTCTCTCTATAAAAGCAACATTTCATTCATAAATAATTCCCCCATTCATGTCATTCATCACAATACTATAACAATTTATTTTATTTAATAAAAATTAAGACCATTGAGCTGCAAGTAAGTAAACTCTAAGCGTAAAACTTCATCGAAAAATATCGTCCTTCTCTTTCTAAAATCAATGAATTCATATCAGCTAAGCAGACTCCATGGACTAAATGATTTTGTGTTAAAGAATTACAGCGATTCTAATACAACTCATTCTACATATTTTGCTGTTTACATTTTACATAGGTGAAAAAAAGGCTTAATAGTAGAAATAATCAAATTTGGAAGAGCATTTAAACTGAAATATATTGTCATTGCGTTGTTTCAGTATGTAGATGCACAGAATTTAGGCAAAAATAAAGTAATTTTAGGACGGATACAACACTCAATATGAATTAAAAAGAACTTTAAAAATCACGATTTTGACACAAGATGGATGCCATATATCATTTTGAAGTGGGTCATGTGATCGTTTCATATCATGGACACGTGATCGCTTCATATAAGAGGTGTTATTATTATTTTAATTTTTATTTAAAAAACTACTGAATATATTTCGCTGAATTTTTTTTTATATATTTTATGGAACAATTTGAATATTGCCTAAAATTTTCGAAGCAATTTGTGAATTTTAAATCCGCTTAAAAAATGCTTGAAAAATTAGGTCCCATAGGGCTCAATGTATTCCATTTTTTCAACCCGGGTTCAATCCAAAACTAATTGGGTGATATAATTCATTTATATTCCCATAGGTCCTATAGACCGTCTGAACAACATACTAAAATTTCATTTTGATTAAGTCATTTTTACGGCAGTTATCGTGCTAACGGACAGACAGACAGACAGACAGACAGACAGAATGAACAAAGTCATAAACACTTTTCAACTTTGTTGTAAAGTGTTAATGACACTAAATCAAAGAAAATGATGACTAATTGACAAAATTTTAATATCTTGGAAAGAATATAAGTATCTACTATAAGAATAACACTTTTTTAACACTTTACAACAAAGTTGAAAAGTGTTTATGACTTTGTTCATTCTGTCTGTCTGTCTGTCTGTCCGTTAGCACGATAACTGCCGTAAAAATGACTTAATCAAAATGAAATTTTAGTATGTTGTTCAGACGGTCTATAGGACCTATGGGAATATAAATGAATAATATCACCCACTTAGTTTTGGATTGAACCCGGGTTGAAAAAATGAAATACATTGAGCCCTATGGGACCTAATTTTTCAAACATTTTTTAAGCGGATTTAAAATTCACAAATTGCTTCGAAAATTTTAGGCAATATTCAAATGGTTCCGTAAAATATATTAAAAAAAATTCAGCGAAATATATTCAGTAGTTTTTTAAATAAAAATTAAAATAATAATAACACCTCTTATATGAAGCGATCACGTGTCCATGATATGAAACGATCACATGACCCACTTCAAAATGATATATGGCATCCATCTTGTGTCAAAATCGTGATTTTTAAAGTTCTTTTTAATTCATATTGAGTGTTGTATCCGTCCTAAAACTACTTTATTTTTGCCTAAATTCAGTGCATCTACATAAGGAAACAACGCAATGACAATATATTCCAGTTTAAATGCTCATCTAAATTTGATTATTTCTACTATTAAGCCTATTTTTCACCTATGTAAAATGTAAACAACAAAATATGTAGAATGAGTTGTATTAGAATCGCTGTAATTCTTTAACACAAAATCAAATAGTCCATGGAGTCTGCTTAGCTGATATGAATGAAATATTCATTGATTTTAGAAAGAGAAGGACGATATTTTTCGATGAAGTTTAACGAATAGAGCTTACTTACTTGTAGCTCAATGGTCTTAATTTTTAAATAAAATAAATTATTATAGTATTGTGATGAAAGACATGAATGGGGGAATTATTTATGAATGAAATGTTGCTTTTATAGAGAGAGCCAGGCGTGTTATATTTTTATGACGTCATTTGAATGAATTTCAGTTGTTTTCGATGAAGTTTTCAAATATAATAAATTATCGTAGTATTATGATAATTCTAAAATTATTACCAAGGAATGTATTACATTTTAGAGATGTTTAAACCAGGCAATTTATACTTTAATGCCGTCATTTGAATGAAGTTAATTTTTTTCGATGAAGGTTTAAGGTTTCAAATATAATAAATCAATGTAGTATTGTGATAAGTTTTAAAATATTACCGAGGAATATATTGCATTTTCGACTTTTTTAAATAAAATTGCATTGGAGTTGGAAAGTGTTTCATAATCAATGCTTTAAGCATGATTGATCTTTCTTGTTTTTTACTGTAGTAAATTCATTGCATTATATTATATAAGAACAGTCATGTGCTGCTCACATCAGATTTTTTCTTCAATGTCGTATATTGCTTTTAGTCAATTATTGAAACATAATAAAAAAAAATTTGATGTGAGCAGCACATGACTTTCCTTCTATAATGCAAAGTATTTACTACTTTACAGTAAAAACAAAATAGGTTATTCTTATAGTAAATACTTATATTTTTCCAGGATGTTGAATTTTCGTCAAATAGTTGTTATTTTCATTTATTTAGCGTCATTTTTATCCATTTGACAAGATTATCTTTGATTTGGTATCATTTAAAAGTCGCCAAATTGGTGACACTCCGCCAAATTCGTCGCCAAAATATCACCAAGCGTTATGGACGGAGAAATAATTTATTCTTATAGCAGATGACTTGGCGTTCAAATACAAAAGCATTACTCAAAGTATCTTTTTTCATGAATGGAACGAGCTAGAATCCACGAGAATGATGTCACCAAATTTATCGAATGATATTACATATGAAAAGTGAACATGTTTCTCAATAGGAAATATATTTTTTTATTTTATATATTTTTTTAATAATTTTTTTGAAAACTTTGCAATATATCGAGAAAGGTTCATGCTAGTGTTCTAAAATTTATGTCAATCGTTTTCTAGTGAAAAATTACATAAGAAATGTCTATTTGCGTAACTTTATTAGACGTTCTGATTTTTTGACGATTTTTTCAAAATTTCAATCGCAAATTTAGAGGGGTTCTGAACATTCGATTGCGTATAAAAACAATAGGCTTCCAGTGTTTACAGATTGTAATTTTTGTACCAAATTTCGTTCGAATCGGTCCATTCGGTCGTCAGTTATCGTCTCCACAGTCTCACTGACACACACACATACACACATGCTTTTACACACACACACGCACAGACATCACTTAAAATGTTCGATTCGTTTTCAGGGATGCTTGAAACGTGCTCTCCCGCCGAAAACTGGAATTCTCGACCCCGTCACAATACTTTCCTTACACATTATTGTATATAAGGAAAGGAAAAATAGTACGGATATATCCTCTAATACCATTTTAACGCTTTCCTTTTGGCGTATATTGATCCAATATTTTTTAGTAAATTCGTTTACAAACGGGACTAGGATGTTTTATTCTTCAGATCTGCATGTTAAGATCATTTTGTGTAGCAAGAACAGAGATTCTTATACATCATTTTAAGATGATGTATTAAATATTCTAATAGCATGTTTTGAATAACAATGTCATTTAGAATACTACAGGTAATGCACATAATCATGAATTTTTATATATTCCGTATAAAGATTGAATGGATATACATACTGCTAGTAGTATATTGAAAAAAAAATGAAGTAATTGGGCAATAGTAATTGAAGAATTCTTATTTCAGAATGCCGCCAGTAAGTTGGCAGAGACTCACGTAGACGCGTTTATGAAGGAGTCTGAAGTCGCAAAGGAGGATTGGGATGCCGTTTCGAAAGCTCCGGACCACAGAATCAAGTTGAATCCGCTCCCTGCCGGACCTTCAAGTGAGTGTCCTGCGGGACCCTCGTACACTCCATTGCATCAGTGGAACAAGAAAAAACCTGCCTCAATACCTTCTGTCCCTGAGAATGTCCTCATTCTAGAGCCACAAGGACAGACAGTTGTGAATGTTCTTTGAAGGCAAACAATAAATCAATGCAAAACTTATAAGGTATTATTATAACATTGTAAGGAAAAAGTTTTCAAAATTCGCATTCCACAATTTGAAATCAGATCCACCGTGTTCACGAGCGTATTGGGGGGGGGGGGGGCTGTCAGTGGGTACTAAAGCACCCCCCCCCCCTGGGAAAATTAATAATTTAATTAAAAACCAATATGAGAAAAAAAGAAAGTAAGAAACATGTGTTTCAGAATTAGAACATTCAACCACAACTGTGTGTTTTCTCCCACGTGTATATTAAAACAATTTAAATTTATACCTGAAAGGAAAACTTAGAATTATTGCATTTGGTACGTTTATGAATGTCCAAT
The DNA here is from genome assembly GCA_951213105.1 of Amaurobius ferox. NCBI lineage: Eukaryota > Metazoa > Arthropoda > Arachnida > Araneae > Amaurobiidae > Amaurobius > Amaurobius ferox. The sequence goes on from OX578149.1 coordinate 24,295,978, forward strand.
TTGTTAATTTAGATGTTCTATCTCCGTGAAGATTAGAATTCTGTTTTGAAAGGGGGATTATTTCTTAAAGGGGGTACACATCCATTTTTTAAAAACGGTTCATTCTTATTTTCAAAAGTACTACACACACACTACTTTTTAAAATGTGGTGCTCATATCATTTATTCAAATTTAGTTTGTAACAATGCATATTTCAAGGTTGATTTTTAATACAATCAATTTTTGCTCATGCTGGAAAAAATCCTACATACGCCCATGACCGTTCTACAAACGGCATTGCTGGATTGCTTTAAATTTTATTACCAGCATGAAAAACATGCTATCGCTGTATAAGGGTGAGCATCAGTAAATCTTCTGCCCTATTCGCGCTTTGTTAACTTTCGCGGCATACGTTTTTCTCTGAAATTCTGCTCAAACAGTTGCGAAATATTTTCTGATAGATAAAATGCAATGCTTAGATTATATTAAAACTAAATTTAATACCCAATAAAACATAGAATATATTTTTTATTTTAATTTAAAGTATTTTTGGTGCCGCCATCTGTTGTCGTAATTTAATTCATATCGACTATTTTTATTTTTTAATGAACATTTTAAAATGTCTATCCCTTCTAATATGCTATTAAATACAACAACGGATCATATATAATAATACCACAATCACGGAAATTGAACTTGGACTTGAAGGCAAAGGAACTTGAGGACAAAGCTGCAGTCCTCAGTGATGTACATTCAGATCTCCTTATCAAATTTATGGAAAGAGAAATTAACTTTTCGTGATTGTGGCATTATTATACATGATCTGTTGTTGTATTTAATACTGTATTAGAAGGAATAGATATTAAAAATGCTCATTAAAAAATAACAGTAATCGGTATGAATTAAATTACGACAACAGCACCAAAAATATTTTAGATTGTAATAAAAAATATATTCTATATTTTATTGGGTATTAAATTTAGTTTTAATAAAATCTAAAGCATTGCATTTTATCTTTCAGAAAATATTTCGCAACTGTTCGAGCAGAATTTCGGCGAAAAACGTGTGCCGCGAAAGTTAAAGGGCGGATAGGGCAGAAGATTTACTGACGCTCACCCTTAAAAAGTCTCAAACTTTTGAACGCATTCTCTAATCGACACCAAATTTTGCTTATCTGGAAAAAACATCTAGGTGAAGAATAGTTGTTTAACAATTATGCATTGAATATATTTTTATTCCATACATTCATTTTCTTTTCTTTGCTTATTTTAATGTATATGCTATCGATTTTTAGTTTTCGGTATTTCTTTCATTAATTGTGTCGTACATTATATTATTATCATATTTGTGTCTCTTTTTTTACACTTTTTTTATTATCTTTCTTTTACTGAGTTTATTTGAGAATATTGTAGTTTTTTTAAATAATAAAATGCTATGTCTGTGTGTTTGTATCTGCACTTGAAAAGTTTCGTACAAGATACTTCTGTACAAATCCGTACACACCTCGGAGCGATTTTTTTCTTTTTTGTACTTCGAGTTAGTTTTTAATGGGAGGTAGCTGTTTTGTTTTCGATATTGTTATCTCGTCTTATGAAAATGTACTGCAAAGGATTTAATCAATCAGAATTCTTGCGAAGAATTTATGTTTAGGTACAATGATTTTTATATATCCGAAGTGGGTGAAAACATGAACTATGAGAACTGAAAGACTAAGTCAGTGAAAATATATACATTGAGAAAACTTATAACTTTCCCTACTTACACAGTCTAATGTATAGTGAAAGTACTGCGACGGAGTCGAAAAGTAGAATTGGCGTTTTCAACGAAAGAGCACGTTCCAAGCATCCCTGAACACGAATCGAACGTTTCTGAGGTGATGTTTATGTGTGGGTCAGCGGCGGCTCGTGAGCGACATGTAGAGGGGGCGCTTATGTATGTATTTACGTCTATGCATGTGTTAGTATATATATATATATATATATATATATATATATACGTATATATATGTAATTCAGGCTACAATAATCCAGGAAAGAGACATTTCAGAATACCAAAAAATCTACTTTATGACACTCGAAACGGATATAGTTACATAGGCCGACCGAGCTCCTGATCGTCGATCATCTCTCAAAAAATCTCAATGCAGTCTGCGTTGGTTCACATAATGTACAGTTGCATCGAAGGAGGAAGGATATGGCGGTATGAGAAAGATGCTGCCTTCGCGTTCTTTATGCTTTAAAAATGTGATGGAGAAGCAGTTTCATATGAGAAAGTTTACGCAGAGGTTAAGATTAGTGACCGTATATGGTATGGTCGACAAAAAGAGGAAGTGCTGGCAGACACTGTTAATATTAGTGGCATGGGATTGAATTTCATATAGGAATTTGGAATAATAATTATGAAAGAAAAGGGGGCGTTATTAGTGGAAGCTTAAAATTTATGTATTATATATATATATTTATTTGACGTCAACATTTTGAGGGCGGCGGCTCTTATTTAATACGCGATAAGAAGAAAAATCTGATATGGGCAGCACTTCCTTATATAATGCGACAAATGGACTTCTTTTACAGTCAAAAAATAATGTATAATATCCATGATACTGTGTTTTAATGTTAAATGCACATTTGGCGATTTTCCGAATGACAACATTGAAATAGTTTTACATGTATCCAATAAACTTATATTTATATACAATTATCAATATTGATAGCATCCTCAGTAAGCGGTATAGTCCATATATTAAAGTATTTTAATAATTAATACATCAATTAGGAGTCATTTTTGCAATTTCGACGGTATTTTTATCAATTTGGCAACATTTAAAATTTCAGCAAGTTGAAGATATTCCGACAAATTCGTCACTAAAATTTTGTCAAACGTTACGGACGGAAAAATAGGTTTTTCTTATAGTAGATTCTTATATTATTTCCAAGAAATTTAATTTTTTCGTCAATTAGTCGTCACTTTCATTGATTTAGCGTCATGTTTATCAATTGGGCGACGTTTTCATTAATTTGGCAACATTTGAAAAGTCGCCAAGTTGGCGACATTCCGCCAAAATCTCGCCAAGCGTTGTGGATAGAGGAATAAGTTGTTGTTGTAACAAATAAATGACTATATTGGTGTCCAAATAAAGAAGTAGTACCTTCTCCTAGATCGGCGAGAAAAACAAATTTATCGCATAATATTACATATGAAAAGTGAACATATTTTATAATAGTTAATTTTTTTTATTTTATATTAATTTTTTGATAAATTTATTTGAAAAATGCGTAATATCTTAAGAAAGGTTCATCCTAGCGTTCTACTTTTTGTGTCAATCGTTTTATAATGAAAAATTATATAAGAAATGATTATTTATGTAACTTTATTGAAGCTTTTGATTTTTGACGATTTTTTCAAAATTTCGTTCGAAAATTTAGGGGTGTTCCGAACATTCGATTGCGTTTAAAAGCAACAGGCTTCCAGTATTCACGGATTGTAATTTTTGTACCAAATTTCGTACGAATTGCTTCATTCGTTCGTGAGATGTCGCCTCCGAAATCTCCATGACACACACACACACATACATCACCTCAAAAATGTTCGATTCGTGTTCAGGGATGCTTGAGACGTGCTCTCAAAAACTCGAATTCGAATTTTCGATTCAGTCACAATACTTTCCTTATACTTTATACAGTGTATATAAGGAAAGTAATAAAACAGTGGGGCGTCCATAAAATAGTTGTTTTTGGACATTAACAGAATTTTAATGAATAATAGAAGTGATAATATATAATAGAAGTGATAATGTCATATATAAGAATGATTACATGCAATTCATTTAAATTTTTCTTTAACAATTTTGATTTAACAATCTTTATATATGTCATTCTTATATATGTCATTTCCATATTGTCACTTCTATTGTTCTTTAAAATTCTGTTAATGTCCAAATACAATTTTTTTATGGGCGCCCCACGATTTTATTTTTAATCGCATATGTCCAAGAATATTGTGATAGCTAAAAATTATTTTTTACTTTTTAGTGCATTTTACTAAAACAGTAACTTAAAAATATTTTTTATAATATTTCATGTTATACTTAATTTTTTTTGCGATTTTATAATCAATTTTCCATCATATATTATACCTTTTAAATTTTTTTTTTATTGAATTCGTCATGACCGATGGTTATCTGTCTGGATGTCTGTTTCAACTTCTTTGATGGCATTTTTTTAACATACTTTTCTACGTCCCAAAGATCTGAAATTTGGTGCACAGTTTAGTCCTGTGAAACATTTTAATCTATTAAAATTTGGTGGATTCTCGAAGAATATAAACGGCATTTTTTACAAAATTGCTCGTGAAAAATCTCTTTGCTTTACTCCCATTGTTGTAAGAAACTTAAAAGATGTCTAATATGTGGCCTCACTTATATATATTATATATAATCCCATTGTGAAATAATTAAAAAAAGAGTACAACATTCGGCTTCACTTCTGTATATACATAAAATTGAAAATTTTAAACTATCTCACAACAATGGAATTTTTACGGGCCACGAGCATGATTCCGGGGATGGGGATCAATTAAAATTTTATAAAATGTTTTATTGTCATCGCAATTACGTATGTGTGTAAAATTTTAAGAAAATTGGCTCGGTAGAAGAGTGGGTTAAAAATTGATTTCATGATGTGACCACAAAAGAACAACAACAACAAAAGAAACCCACCGTAAATAAAACAGTGTAATAATAAATATAAATACTATTTTTAAACAATCTGAAAGAACTATTCAAGGTATTCGAATTGGAGAAAAGTGTTATTCACCCAGCTCTAATAAAGATAATTAAAAGTTGATTTTTTTTTACTTGCCCTGCAATACATGGTAATGTGTAGAGAAAGAAAGTATTGGAATCATGCCGAAAATCGCAAGTCGAGTTTTCGACGGATCTACACGTTTTGAGACCTCTAGAACATGAGTAACTATTTTTAGTGTGACGTCTGTGTATCTGTCTGTGCAATGTATGTATCCACTCTAATTCAAAAACTAGTGGATCAAATTTCATAAAATTTGGTAAGTCACTTGTGTGTGTCCCTGGTGCTGGTTAGTTTTTGGTATGATTTGGGATAAAGATCCCGCCTTTTTTGCGAAATGGTCCGCAAAAATTGTCTGTATCCACTCTAGCTGAAAAACTAATATATCAAATTATACAAAATTTGGTAGATAAGTCATTTGTGGGTTACTTTGGTGCTGATTAGATTTTGGTACGATACGGAAAAAAAATAACCTGCCTTTTTTTGCGAAGTGGCCCGCAAAAATCCTCAATCTAAAATAAAAAACTACTTATGCTCATATATATCAATTAAATGTTTGTTTTATACGTAATTTTAACGATGAAAAGAAAAAAAACCAATCATCTTAGGACTAACCGTTCGAGCTATTTTATTTATTATTATTATTATTATTTCGCATTTCACTACGCCACTTTTGAAAATAAGTCCAGTTACCAAATGACAACGAAAATTGAATTAAAAGTGTAAATTCAATGTAATTAAAAATAATTATGGCAGTTATTCTGTGCTGTTAAACTCAATTTAATGAATTATTAAAGAAATAAAGAGAACACGAATATGAGTCTGCAGTGAAAGTCATGTGCTGTCTAGATCTGATTTTTATGTTCGCAACAGATTAGTGAGTGATGTCAACAAATTCATGCATCTCGGTTATTAGTGTTAATATAAACTATTTTGATATCATAAGCATCCATAGAGTTATCCAAATTATTAGCTACCCTATATACTTTAAATTATTATAATTGTTCCCATCACATTACAATATTTTCGCTATGCCCAGTGGGGTAACACCCATATGTGGGTTACGCAAAAAAGAACGGAAAACCAGTAACAAAATCATGGAAATAGTAAGGGGGCCGAAGGCAATCCCTATACAATGTCTATGAATACACAAAAATAATATAATCGAATTAATATTAAAACTTATTACAATACAGTCAATAGCAAAAACATTCAAATCTTGCCGTTTCAATGCTATTTTGTGTTCTGATACAAGATATGTATTTTCACATAGGTCAATTTTTCTCTAATTACAGAAGTAAATATTTTGTAAAATATTTGCATTTTTCTTGCATAATTTGATTCTATTCCCAAAAATGTACGTACTTAAGTCAGAAATATGCAGTAAATCTTGAACAGATTTTGCAATTTAGAAAGCTGCATGATACCTGATGTTCAACCCTATGAATTAAAATACATTTGCCAAAAACATATTCTGAATTGAATAGTGAGTAGAGTAGAGGTAATTTTTGAAAAATGTCAGACGATTTTGCCAATTTCTATTGATTATATTTGGATTTATATCAAGTTATTGCCACTTCTTTTAATTTATTTTTATACTTATCTTAATATTTATAAATATTCCAATTACATTTAAATTCGGGAATTTTAAAATGCGTTTTTTCAAAACGAAATTATTTTTTAGAAACATGATACTTATATTGCAATAGCATGGAAATCTTTCGGTATTTGTGGTTTATTATCATTTATACACTACTACTGATTATAATTACAAAAATCTGATGTGGGCAGCACATGACTTTCCCTGCAGACTTATATACACGTTCTATTTATTTTAATTAAATTTAATTCAATTTTCGTTCTCATTCGGTAACTGGACTTATTTTCAAAGATGGCGTAGAGAACATACGAAAAAACTAAAATATCTCGAGAACGACTAGACCTAGTGTAATGGGGTTGGTCTTATTCTTTTCTTCATTAAAAATTACGTATAAAACTAAAATTTAATGGATATATTTGGCATACGTAGTTTTTTATTTTAGATTTTGACGATTTTTGCGGGCCATTTTGCAAAAAAAGGCAGATTATTTTTTTCCGAATCGTACCAAAATCTAATCAGTACCAGGGTGACCTACAAACGACTTATTTACCGAATTTTGTGAAATTCGGTCCATTAGTTTTTCAGCTAGAGTGGATACAAGCTTTTGCGGGCCATTTCGCAAAAAATGTTGGTTCTTTTATCCCGAATCGTACCCAAAACTAATCAGCACCAGATTCGCCCATAAGTGACTTACCTACCAAATTTTATGAAATTCGGTCAATTAGTTTTTTAGTTAGAGTGGATACAAAATCTGCACAGACAGACAGACACACAGACGTCACGCTAAAATAGTTTTTTCGTATTCTAGAGGTCTCGAAACGTGTAGATCCGTCGAAAACTCGAGTTGCGATTTTCGACATGATTCCAATACTTTCCCTATACATTACCATGTATTGCAGGGAAAGTAAAAATCTGATGTGGGCAGCACATGACTTTCCCTGCAAACTTATATCCACGTTCTACTTATTTGAATTAAATGTAATTCACTTTTAATTCAATTTTCGTTCTCATTCGGTAACCGGGCTTATTTTCAAAGGTGGCGTAGGGAAAGTAGGAAAAACTAAAATATCTCGAGAACGGCTAGTCCTAGTGTAATGGGGTTGGTCTTATTCTTTTCGTCGTTAAACATTACGTATTAAACGGGCATTTATTGGATATATCTAATTATACCAAGTTCTTTAGTTTAGATTTTGAAGATTTTTGCGGGCCGTTTTGCAAAAAAAGGCAGGTTATTTTTTTCCGAATCGTACCAAAATCTAATCAGCACCAGAGTGACCTATACGTGACTCATCTACCGAATTTTGTGAAATTCGGTTCATTAGTTTTTCAGCTAGAGTGGATACAAGCTTTTGCGGGCCATTTCGCAAAAAAGGCGGGTTCTTTTATTCCAAATCGTACCCAAAACTAATCAGCACTAGCCCCGCCCACAAGTGACTTACCTACCAAATTTTGTGAAATTTGGTCCATTAGTTTTATAGTTACAGTGGATACAAAATCTGCACAGACAGACAGACACACAGACACACGCACAGACGTCACGCTAAAAATGGTTTTTTCGTATTCTAGAGGTCTCGAAACGTGTAGATCCGTCGAAAACTCGAGTTGTGATTTTCGGCATGATTCCAATACTTTCCCTATACATTACCATGTATTGCAGGGAAAGTAAAAATGATAAAATGAATTTGAATGTGCAGGGAAAGTCATGTGCAGCTCACATCAGATTGTTTTGAATATTTTTTATATAATTAAGGGTTCCTTAATTATGAGTATGATTTGGCAGTAATTTTTCATAGTTGCACGATAGAATACAGAATATATGGAGATACAAATAATTTGAAAGGTATAATAATTTTGAATACGTAGGAAGATTCTTTATTGTTTCAGTTCTACTTTGCATTACGCTAATATTTGATTTTTACAAAATGGACAGCCAAAATAAATATTTTATGCTTTTCGTCATAGAAATGCATACAATACAGGGCTACTTAACTTATACCAGCGTCACCTGAATGATTGTCTCAAACGATATTGGCGTTTCCTTAATATGTAGTTTTAACTCTATGGTTTTATCATTGTAAATTTTATGAAGCACCAATATTTTAAATGATAAGAGTTAGCAAACCTTAGTTGCTTCTGTACTTTCACTGCTTAATGCTTACCTGTGTAAAGAAAACAATTTTACAGTAAAGTTTCTGTTGTTACGAATGTGTAGAAAACCCAGACCACACGACCAACCCAAAGGCTAATGGTAGCTTTCTGTGTGGCCGGGGTTACGAATGTGTGAAATGCTTCACGGCTCTTTGATTCCCACAATGAGAAATCAATTGTATAGACAACCATTGCTTTCAAGGCATTTTGTGCGGCCTGGGCATCAGATTTGGTGAAATATCACCACCATAGCGACTTCTAGAATCCTTTGAAACTTTCTTGATTTTACCATTGGTTCCGTGGAGAATAGAGTGAGCTCACGTAATACGAGTGAGTTTGAATTTTGAGATACGCCAGTGTTCAGAGAACAGTTTTGGCTATTTTGTCAATTAGTTAAGTATTTAATTGCTGTTTTATTATATCTGGCAGTTGTTTAGTCATCATGTAAGATAGTTATCAAACTATTCGCTGTATATCGTTCCCGTTCTGACTTATTGGTGCTTTTAAATAAAAGCGTTAGTTATCCAGAAATTTGGTCTCATTTTTGTATCCTGAGAATACACTCACGATTTGAGAGGATGCGAGGTAACACTATTCTTTGTTCCTAACATGTCCTTGCATATGTTACGAACAAAGAAAATAAGCAAGTGGTTGAACTTTTGTAAAACAAGTAAACATTTTAAAACTTAATTAATTATACCGCTTTTCACAATTAAAGTATCTTTTTTATTATTAATTCTATCTAATTATCGAAAAGTAAATAATTGAGTAAATTAGTAGGCACTGGCAGCAGATTAGTGACACCTATTTTGGCTTATTTGTGTTAATATAAATGATTTTGATACCATTAAAATCCATGGCAGCATTCAAATTATCAAATTTTAATAATATACAGTACAATCTCGGTAATTCGCATCTCGTTATTTCGTAAATCCCGCTTATTCGTAATAAACTCCAGGTCCGTTTGAAAACTCGCGGCAATTCGTAAAATAACAATGCATTTCGGTCCCCTCGCTTATTCGCAAGTATTTTCTCACTCAAGAGGAACAAAAACGTCTTATAAATCGTAATATACCATGTCAACAATCCCGTTTATTCGATATGAAACTTTTCCCCCAGTGTGGCTCTGAAGGGACCACAGAATTGCATAGTCGAAAGTCGTGTGGTCCACACGCCGTACGAGTTATTCGCGTATTTTTATTTTCGGCTTCAGTTGCGTTCAAAATGAGTTAAAAACGGTCGCATGTCTTTTTATTCTCGCAAAAACAAATAAATTATTCAAGCCGTTGCCGATGATGAGAAAAAAATCAACGTAGCTAAACGCTTTCAAATTGTCAGTCAATCTACCATTTAAAACTGTTTCCGTGCTTGTGGTTTTGTAAAACTGGATACGACATCTATTAACGAACTAGATTCATCAATTATCGGTGTAGACCTTGTAGACTGGAATCGCGTGACTCAAAGTGAAGAAAATCGCTCCACATTTGATTCACTTTGACGATTACGTGGCTGTTGCGGGAAATCTGACGGACGAGGACATTTTGACCCCAACGGATAAAGATGAATACGACGATTTCCCCACGATTTCTATACAGGAGCCGAAAAGTTACATCAATCGCTTGCGGCGTTTTTTGACCAAATCAGAAGTCATCGACGATGTGTTTTGGGCCACTGTGATACTGGATAATGCCATTGATCGAGTGAGTGAACATTCCCTTCATCAGACAAAAATAACCGAATTTTTTCTACTTGACGTTTTTTCTACATACGTACTTTATTTCTTTATGTTTTTTATTTCAAGTTGGGGGTTTTTAGTGTACATATAGGTGCATATACCTACGTACTTTGTATAATTCGTATTATGTCTATGGATATATAGTATACATATATATACTATTTTATGTACATATTTCTAGCATTAATAAAACTCCATTAATTCGAAATTTTACTTTTTTTACCCTTGATAAATCGTAATCTCGCATATTCGAAAATCTCGATAATTCGTAATAAGGCCTTGGTCCCTTAGCATTATGAAGTATCGGGATTTTACTGTAGTATATCATACCAACTGTTTCGAGAAATATTCTTTCCATAGGAAATAATATTATGAAAAGCGAATAATTGAGTTTTGAAACATTTGTCACCTGTCATTATTAGGAACAAAAAAATCTCGTAGATGGCATGGTGAGCATTTTTTACAGCATTCAACAAGTACAGTGCCTATTTCGAGGCACAGTACTCGTTTTCGAAGAGAAACAATTTGAAGAATTGAGACAGGAACAAGGAATTTAGAATAGTCAGCGAACTGGAAACTCAAATTTTGGGAACGGTACACGTAAACTAGAAGATGATTAACGAAGAAAACAACCCAACGACGAAGAGCAAAATTTCAGAAATTATGTATTTATTGGGGGAATTTAGCGGCAAAGAAGAAAGTGTTGTTGTTTACAAATGCCGGTCGTTTCGTCATTAGACAGCGAGTTTCAGTATTTCTCAATGATTGAGTTAAAAAGTCAGTAGTGCAGGGCACTCGTCCAAATGTTTTCCAGACATAGGTTGTCCTAGGTCACATACAATCCAATCCGGGGAAGCAGCAAGTCCAATTTGATGGCGATGAGTCCTGAGACAGTCATGACCAGTCAGGAGTCTGAACCTGGCAACTGCTCTTCGTCGAGGAGCCTCTGGAATGACTGAAATGGTCTTGCTGAGGACGTTCCATGACTTTCCCATTGATGCCTCCAGAGATTCTGCCTCAATTTCTTTTTTGTGTAGCATTTTAATGTGCAGTTGTGCTGAATGAAAAGTCATAGACTTTGATAATCTCTGCTCTACCATAGCATCCTATTTGACCGAAAAGTCAGCGTTTTCATTTCCTGGTACTCCGCAATGCGCAGGCACCCACTGTAAAGTGAACCTGTGCATTAGGCCTTTCAAAAGCGCCCTGATCTCTTGAATCCCGGTACCATTGCTTCTTTGGTTGCCGGAAATTGTCTGGAGAGCCTGCCGAGAGAATAATCGCTCTGTTGAATGAAGAAGGACTAAGCTGCAAAAGACTCCAGCTCCGGCCACCCCAAGTTTAATCAAGTAAAGAGCCATCGGTATAAACATGAAACAATTTGCTTATGGAAATCATAAGTCCATTGTATCCAATGCAATAATCCGAATTTCTTCAGGAATCATTTTCCATATGTTCACTTTCGTCTCACGTCAGTCCAGTCTCACGTCATCCAGTCTCACGTCAATCTCCAAGAATTCTAAGGGATACACTGATGGCAGGAAAATGTTAATCTTAAAGTCGATATCATGGTGTTGACAGATTCTGTTAACCGACTGCATGAAACCAGCTTCAGATTTTAGATCTCTGGGAGTAGAACAATCATAATTTCTTCAATAATCATTGTTTAGTAATCTAATTTGTGAAGAAGAAAGATATTGTGATATTTTTTGATCAGTTCGATGCCCTTAGCGCCCTTGGGAATTAGGCAGGCGCCGAAAAACTGGCAATTTTGAAATCACGTTTACGAGGAAATGCAAAAAAATATTTCGTAGGCTCAGAGGACCTCAGAAAGGAAACATCATATGAGGCTTTCAAAACTAAATTTTTGGATTTTTCCTCTAACGAACCAAGCATTACCATTACACAAATACTTTACACCACAGCTAAACAGACACCGGGAGAAAGCATCATGGAGCTAGCACACAGGATCACGACATTAACTCTGAATTACATAGAAAACACAACGCAAAATGAAGTGACACAACAGATTGTAGATGATCAAGTAAATTTCTTGAAGTCCTTAACACAGAATATCAGAAGGACATACTAAAAGCAAATCCGGTATCATTTTGCCAAACGGTGGAAATTACATTGAATCTGGAACAAGCTAACTTTTCTACAATGCCAATAGCAGTAAACAATATTAAGAAAATGCAGAATTGGGAAGTCTTAGGAAAGAACAACAAGCATTCGGCAACCAGTTATTACAATCAATAACAGAAGAAATCAATAACCTCAGATTAAATAACGCTCCACAAAAACAAGCATAACAAACATAGGCAAAATAATACTCAAATTACATCTCATTACTGTGGAAAATTGGGACATTTTATGCGCAATTTTAGAAATTACGCTAGAGAAAGAGGGGGGGGGGGGGCAAAGTCAGAACCGTCAAAGAACCCACACACACAATTGGCAAACAAACACCCCTTTTCAATACAACTAGACATACAAAAGGACAATTATGCACGAGCCAGCTCGCCAGAACACTATCAACATTATTCGCGTACAAGTATGCAACAAACTTTCCCAAGGCAAAGAAACCGATTTAATGATTGGCAGGAAAACACACCTCCATTATCATTCAGTAGCATATAACAAAATAAACAATAGTTTTATCTCGCACAAGCGAATACAATAAATTATCGGAGGGAAAACCAACTTTCGCCAAGAGGTAGAAATGTAAACATAAACAGACAAGAAGAACAGGGTAGATGTCACTTTCCCCGCGTCAGGAATACGCAAGGCAGGAGCCTTACAATAGGCAAAAAGAAAACTTCGGGTACGAAAACGGTGAAAGAAGTAATTTAAATTAAATGGAGAGTTCCCGGATGCAAATGTAAATACAAATTTGCAAAATAGGGTGGCGACATGTAACAAATTCTATGCTGACAAAATTCGCACACATATCACGCCGCGAGAAGCATCTCAAATTTTCACCTACCTGAATTTCTTTAGCTGAGATTCTTGCCATCAAAAATTTCGTATCCACGAACAGAACTGTCAATCCGCATTCTAAGTTGCAGCGTAGTTGTCCATCCACATTAAAACTTTCGAGCGTCGTACTTTTTCTTGTACAGGACGATATTCACTATACTTTCTGAACAGTTCACCACTGTTTGGGAGACGAATACCCCTCCCCCCCCCCCCTATACTATTATTGCGTGTAGCAGCATAGTGCCACTAACTCGTACTATGACATATGACATACGAGAAAAGGCAACAGGTATAAACTTAACCATTTAATAACAAGTAACTCAACTAGAAAATAGACATACATTACAGTATGGCATGCCTGGCTTTAAAATGCCACAGCAGAAAGCTCAGCTGACCAGCAGCTAGATAGTACACTCATAGCGAGCGAATACCTCGAGATGTGTACTTAGAGTTCAGGTTTCGGAACTCTGACGCTTGAAGCTTTGAAACTGGGGAACTGAAGTCGTCCCCAGTTGGATAGCGTCAAGGTATTTAGAAAGATGGCGTCGGAGCATTAGCACGGAGAGCGCTTCAATCTCCAGTCAGAGTCTTCGTGTCTGAGATTTTGGCATCATCTGAGTGCAATAGAGTTGAAGGAAGAAAGACCGCCCCCAAATGGGCGGGTGCAATAGCTGGGTCCAATAGAAAAACAGAGTAGACTAGGAAGGAGAGATGAGGATTACAAGGCAAATATCGAAGTCCTTCTCAGTAGTCAGCCAAAATTAAAAGAGAATCTTTAATTAATTTTGGGGGGTTTGTGGTTTTTGAAGATTAGAAATTAGGTTAACAATATGAAAAAACTGAAGTCGTGGCGATTGCAGAACCTTAAATACATTGCCACAGACATGCGCATTAACAGCGTTGGCTGGTCAACCAGAAAACTGCGTAATCCAGCAGTAAAGGCGGCACTACAAGTGCATTGCAGCTGTGAGATATAGGCTATTTTATACAATTGTTTTTTTGTTTTATAATTTTAGAAAAATCAATAAAAATTTATTCATAGACAAATGCATTACAACCTAATATAGTTTAACACTATTTCACGAAGAAACGTAAGTATAGAAAAATCACAGTATTTAAAAGCTCATTTGAATATTCATTCATGACATATGTGAATTAAATATGTAACTAATTTGAATTTGTTCACAATGTAAAATGCAGTGCAAATAAAGATGAATGAATATATGTACATTTCGGAAGTAATTTTGATTTCTTTCTTTAGTGCGACAAGTCTAGACTTAAATGTCCAAATAAGCACAAGACTATGTCTACACCAACGGCGTCTCTATCAGCCATTCGAAGGCATTTGCTATCCCCCGTGCATCCATGTATATTATTCGGAGACGACTGGCAGAAGGTGGGATTAGGTGTCGACGTCCATTAAGGCGTCTACCACTGACCTCTCAACATAGGCAGAGCCATCTGGATTGGTGTCGGTTCGGTAAGCATGGACAATGTCCGATTGGAAGCATGTTGTCTTTAGTGACGAATACCGTTTCTCTCTCAGTGCTGATGACTGCCACATAAGTGTGTGCAGAAGGACTGGACTTTTTGCATGATTACACGTGAAAGATATTGAGAGCAAAGCATCTTAGATAAGCAAGAGCAGGAGGGGACTAATTCCCCTTAGAAATAGGATCACAATCACCTTTCGAAAATTATTTTATTTCACTGATCTATCAAATTTTATTTTCATCTAAATTTAGAAGTCGAATTAGCGGTTTAGAAAATGTAATGCTTTACATTTTCTACATACATACATGCATACATAATGCAGCGATAATTTATAATACATAACTGAATTTTGAACTTTTTTTGTAATTTTCCTGCACGCAAATAATGTGTAGGGAAAACCCCACAGAAAGAAAAAGAAAGAAGAAAGTAGTAGAAATTAAAAAATATGACTCTCGAGTGCAATAATAACAAGAAAGATCAATCATGCTTAAAGCATTGATTATGAAACACTTTCCAACTTTAATGCAATTTTATTTAAACAAGTCTAAAATGCAATACATTCCTCGGTAATATTTTAAAACTTATCACAATACTACATTAATTTATTATATTTGAAAACTTAAACCTTCATCGAAAAAAATGAACTTCATTCAAATGACGGCAATGAAATATAAATTGCCTGGTTTAAACATCTCTAAAATGTTATATATTCCTCGGTAATAATTTTAGAATTATCATAATACTACGATAATTTATTATATTTGAAAACTTCATCGAAAACAACTGAAATTCATTCAAATGACGTCATAGAAAAAATAACACGCCTGGCTCTCTCCATAAAAGCAGAATTTCATTCATAAATAATTTCCCATTCATGTCATTCATCACAATACTATAATAATTTATTTTATTTAAAGTTTAAGACCATGGAGCTGCAAGTAATTAAACTCTATGCGTAAAACTTCATCAAAAAAAATCGTCCCTCTCTTTGTAAAATCAATGAATATTTCATTCATATCAGCTCTGCAGACTCCATGAACTAAATGATTTTGTTTTAAAAAAATACAGCAATTCTAATACAACTCATTCTACATATTTTGCTGTTTACATTTTACATAGGTGAAAAATAGGCTTCGTTGTAGAAATAATCAAATTTGGATGAGCATTTAAACTCAAATATATTGTAATTGCGTTGTTTCAGTATGTAGATGCACAGAATTTAAGAAAAATAAAGTGGTTTTAGGACGGATACAACACTCAATATGAATTAAAAAGAAAAAAAAATCACGATTTTGAAACAAGATGCATGCCATATATCATTTTGAAGTGGGTCATGTGATCGTTTCATATCATGGTCACGTGATCGTTTCATATAAGAGGTGTAATTATTATTTTAATTTTTATTTAAAAAATTACTGAATATATTTCGCTGAATTTTTTTTTTTTTTTATATATTTTATGGAACAATTTGAATATTACCTAAAATTTTCGAAGCAATTTGTGAATTTTAAATCCGCTTAAAAAATGTTTGAAAAATTAGGTCCCATAGGGCTCAATGTATTTCATTTTTTCAACCCGGGTTCAATCCAAAACTAATTGAGTGATATTATTCATTTACATTCCCATAGGTCCTACAGACTGTCTGAACAACATACTAAAATTTCATTTCGATTAAGTCATTTTTACGGCAGTTATCGTGCTAACGGACAGATAGACAGACAGAATGAACAAAGTCTTAAACACTTTTCAACTTTGTTGTAAAGTGTTAAAAATAGGGCGTATTAAGAATAAAACAAGAAAGATCAATCATGCTTAAAGCATTGATTATGAAACACTTTCCAACTTCAATGCAATTTTATTTAAACATCTTTAAAATGCAATAAATTCCTCGGTAATATTTTAAAACTTATCACAATACTACATTAATTTATTATATTTGAAAACGTAAACCTTCATCGAAAAAAATGAAATTTATTCAAATAACGGCATTGAAATATAAATTGCCTGGTTTAAACATCTCTAAGTAATAATTTTAGAATTATCATAATACTACGATAATTTATCATATTTGAAAACTTCATCGAAAACAACTGAAATTCATTCAAATGACGTCATAGAAAATATAACACGCCTGGCTCTCTCTATAAAAGCGGCATTTCATTCATAAACAATTTCCCATTCATTTAATTCATCACAATACTATAATAATTTATTTTGTTTAAAAATTAAGACCATGGAGCTCCAAGTAATTAAACTCTATGCTTAAAACTTCATCGAAAAAAATCGTCCTTCTCTTTGTAAAATCAATGAATATTCCATTCATATCAGCTATGCAGACTCCATGAGCTGAATAATTTTGTGTTAAAGAAATACAGCAATTCTAATACTACAACTCATCTTACATATTTTGCTGTTTACATTTTACATAAGTGAAAAATAGACTTAATTGCAGAAATAATCAAATTTGGATGATCATTTAAACTCAAATATATTGTAATTGCGTTGTTTCAGTATGTAGATGCACAGATTTTAAGCAAAAATAAAGTGGTTTTAGGACGGATACAACACTCAATTTGAATTAAAAAGAACTTTAAAAATCACGATTTTGAGACAAGATGGAATCCATATATCATTTTGAAGTGGGTCACGTGACCTTTTCATATCATGGTCACGTGATCGCTTCATATAAGAGGTGTAATTATTATTTTAATTTTTATTTAAAAAACTACTGAATATATTTCGCTGAATTTTTTTTTATATATTTTATTGAACAATTTGAATATTACCTAAAATTTTTGAAGCAATTTGTGAATTTTAAATCCGTTTAAAAATGTTTGAAAAATTAGGTCCCATAGGGTTCAATGTATTTTATTTTTTCAACCCGGGTTCAATCCAAAACTAATTGGGTGATATTATTCATTTATATTCCCATAGGTCGTACAGACCGTCTGAACAACATACTAAAATTTCATTTTGATTAAGTCATTTTTACGGTAGTTATTGTGTTAACGGACAGGCAGACAGACAGACAGAATGAACAAAGTCATAAACACTTTTCAGCTTTGTTGTAAAGTGGTAAAAATTGAAGGAATGAATGCAATTAATCCCTGCTCTAAATTCCGGACAAAGCTGAGCACATTTTCCAGTAATTGTCTAAGCAATTGTAAGTAATATAAAAAATATGCTTTAACTTTTTAGGAAATCAAAAATTTACTGCTAAATGATTGGTATAAGATTGTTATCGACAAAATAATTACTTATGGAATTTTAACTGTATAATCTTATCATCAATGATATTAATAAAATACAATCTATCCAAATGCGTTATCTTTTAACATTTTATAGAAGATATAAAGTACACTTAATGAAGAATTAAACATAATTACTAGCATCCTCTCAATCAAATTTAAAATCAGTAAAACATTCATATAAAAATTTCTCCAAATTCAAAAATAATACAATTTCGCCGATAAAATATGAGTAAATATATAAAATATTGTCCTTTCACCCATTGATAACAAAATTTTCTTCCAAATTATAACTTCAAAACAAATGTAATATCGTATACAGATAGTTCTAAAACACCAAATGCCTCTGCCTTTTGCCTTTCCGAAAATAACAATTTAATATTCTCATGGTCAAGAAAACTTACAAAAAATAGTATATTTCAAGCAGAGTTATACGCAATCTATGAAGCACTAAAAAATCTGATGTAAGCAACACATGACTTTCCTTATATAATGCAATGAATTTACTACTTTTGCACTAATAAAATAGGTTTTTCTTATAGTAGGTACTTATATTCTTTCCAAGATATTGAATTTTCGACAATTAGTCGTCATTTTCATTGATTTAGCGTCAAATTTATCCATTTGGCGAGATGTTCGTTAATTTGGCAACATTTCAAAAAGTCGCCAAGTTGGCGACATTTCGCCAAATTTGTCGCCAAAATCTCGTCAAGGGTTATGGATGGAGAAATAAGTTATTCTTATAGCAGATAAATGATTATTGGCGTTCAAATGCAAAAGTATTACTTAAAGTATCTTTCCTCATGAACGGAACGAGCTAGATCCACGAGAATGACGTCACCAAATTTATCGCATGATATTACATGTAAAAAGTGAACATGTTTCTCAACAGTTAATATTTTCTTTTAATTTATGGGATTTTTTGATAAATTTATTTAAAAAATGTGCAATATCTGGAGAACGGTTCATGTTAGCATTCTAAAGTTTATGTCAATCGTCTTCTAAGGAAAAATTACATAAGAAACGTCTATTTGCGTAACTTTATTAAAGGTTTTGATTTTTTTATGATTTTGTCAAAATTTTACGCGAAAATTTAGGCGGGTTCTGAACATTCGATTACGTTTAAAAACAATAGGCTTCCAGTGTTTACGGATTGTGATTTTTGTACCAAATCTTGTTCAAATCGGTCCATTCGTTCGTCAGTTATCATTTCCACAGACTCACTGACATGAGTAATACATACTTTCACACATACTTTCTCTCTCACACACACACACACACACTCGCCTGTGTGCTCGCCTGTTGAAAACTCGAATTCGAATTTTCGACCCCGTCACAATACTTTTCTTATGCATTATTGTATATAAGGAAAGTAATATAGTAAATGCAATTATCTTAAAACTATTATTTATTTTGACAGCAAATATAATATTTTAGCAATCATTAACAAACGCGCATTCCAAACTAAACTTCTTTATTAAGTAAGAAATATTCTTTTATAAATATACAATGAAAATGCAAGAATCAATTTTATGAAACCCCATACAGGACACATAGTAACAAATCAGCAGATATTCTAGCTTTCTCTGTAACAAATAATATTAAGATACAAAGAATACAATCATTCCTTTTCTTAGATTCCACTTAAAATCAACCCAGACAATAATCGAAAAAAATCTGATGTGGGCGGCACATGACTTTCCCTATATAATGCAATGAATTTACTACTTTTACAGTAAAAAGAAATGTTATTCTTATAGTAGATACTTATATTCTTTCCAAGATATTGAAATTTCTTCAATTAGTCGTCATTTTCATTGATTTAGCGTCATTTTTATCTATTTGGCGAGATTATTGTTAATTTGACAACAATTAAAAATGTCGGCAAGTTGGTGACATTCCGCCAAATTCGTCGCCAAAATCTCCCCAAGTTACGGAAAAATAAGTTATTCTTCAAGACGGAAAAATAAGTTATTCTTCAAGACGGAAAAATAAGTTATTCTTACAGCAGATAAATGACTATTGGCCTTCCAATACAAAAGTATTACTCAAAGTATATTTTTCATGAATGGAACGAGCTAGATCCACGAGAATGATGTCATCCAATTTATCGCATGGTATTACATATGAAAAGTGAACATGTTTCTCAATAGGAAATATTTTTTTTATTTTATGTGATTTTTTGATATTTTTTTTTTTTTTTAAAAATGTGCAATATCTAGAGCACGGTTCATGCTAGCGTTCTAAAATTTATGTCAATCGTTTTCTAATGAAAAATTACATAAGAAATGTCTATTTGTGTAACTTTATTAGAGGTTTTGATTTTCTGATGATTTTTGCAAAATTTCACTCGAAAATTTAGGGGGGTTCTGAACATTCGATTGCGTATGAAAACAATAGGTTTCTAGTGTTTACGAATTGTAATTTTTTTACCAAATTTCGTTCAAATTGGTCCTTTCGTTCGTCAGTTATTGTATCCACAGGTTCACTGACACACACACACACATACTTTCAAACACACACACACACACAGACATCACTTCAAAATGTTAGAATCGTGTTCAGGGTTGCTTGAAACGTGCTCTCCCGTTGAAAACTCGATTTCGAATTTTCGACCGCGTTACCATACTTTCCTTATACATTATTGTATATAAGGAAAGTAATAAAATTAGCTTTCCAAATTGCATTGTATCACAGGTGAAGGCAATTCACTTTCTTTTTGATTGTCCACTACCTAAAGCTCAGCATTTAAAGAAACCATCTGTAACAAACTTTCAACGTTGGATTAATAAATCGTTAAATAAGGAATTTATTCAAACTAAAATAAACCCTTTTATGATAGTTATTCCAGAAAACGAATTAGATTTCTTCCAGCCATGATTTTAATACTGTTTGAAACATTTCTTCTAAATATTAACTGTAGGTTTGTTACGTAATATTATAATAATAGTTATTCTTTATATAAATTTTATATTTATTTAACATCAGAGCAAAAGGCTATTAATGTTTAAAATATATGTTTATTTAAAAGGACTTAATGTTTAAAACAAATGTTCATTTTGTACTTCTTTGTATTTTTATAATTCTTTGTCTTCTTTGCATCTTTGCACTTTTATCTTTGCACATTTATTTTTATCTATAAGTATATACTTCTTGTATACTTCTTTTATATACTTCTCAAAATTGCATTTCTCATATACAGGGTTTCCCAAAAAGATTGAAACGCGCTTTAATTCTTTACCTGTTGGAGATAAGTAGGCAATGTAAATTGCAAAAATGTTGAAATTAAGATAGGAAATTCGAATACGTTAATATAATAGTCCTCCCATTCATTTTCAAAAAGTTACACTTTTTAAATTTTTATACGACCCCCTTGGACAAAATTTGGTCATCAGAAATTTTTTATTTTTAATGCAATATGATCATTAAAAAAAGATCAATCATGCTTAAAGCATTGATTATGAAACACTTTCCAACTTCAATGCAATTTTATTTAAGACAGTCGAAAATGCAATACATTCCTCGGTAATATTTTAAAACTTATCATAATACTACATTAATTTATTATATTTGAAAAATTAAACCTTCATTGAAAAACATGAACTTCATTCAAATGACGGCATTGAAATAAAAATTGCCTGGTTTAAATATATCTGAAAAGCGATACATTCCACGGTAATATTTTTAAAACTTTCATAATACTGCGATAATTTATTATATTTAAAAACTTCATCGAAAACAACTGAAATTAATTCAAATGACGTCATAGAAAAAATAAATAAAAAGAACGAATATGAGTCTGCAGGGAAAGACATGTGCTGTCCACATCAGAATTTTTAACAATATTACAACAATGATTTATAGAAGTGAACGGGGATTATTTTCAGGCCATTTCGAAAAAAATGTATGATCTATATTTAAAGATCCATCAAATTTTTGTCGAATAAAATGTTCAACAAATTTAAGCTGTGTACCAAATTTTAACTCTCTAGGACGTAGGAAAGTGCATTAAAAATGCCATCAAATAAATTTATCATGAAGAGTTATATAAAATTTAAAAAAATGAAAAATTGTTATCTACCAAATTTATTTTAAAATGTGAAGCCACTCCCATATGCAAAACGTTTAAACAAATGGGGAGATATTTATTATATAATATATCTCTCTTTTCTTTCTGGAAGATATCCCAAAGTCAGCATTTAATTGAATTTGTTTTTTTCCCTATATTAAATAATTTTTAATTAAAAAACTACTTAACATATTTTACTGAATTTTTTTTATATATTTCGCTGAATTTTTTTTTATATATTTTATGGAACAATTTGAATATTGCCTAAAATTTTCGAAGCAATTTGTGAATTTTAAATCCGCTTAAAAAATGCTTGAAAAATTAGGTCCCATAGGGCTCAATGTATTCCATTTTTTCAACCCGGGTTCAATCCAAAACTAATTGGGTGATATTATTCATTTATATTCCCATAGGTCCTATAGACCGTCTGAACAACATACTAAAATTTCATTTTGATTAAATCATTTTTACGGCAGTTATCGTGCTAACGGACAGACAGACAGACAGACAGACAGACAGACAGAATGAACAAAGTCATAAACACTTTTCAACTTTGTTGTAAAGTGTTAAAAAATACAGTCAATTAAGAAATTTTATGAAAATATTTTAAATAATTGAAAAAAGAGTTCCCTAGAGAAAAAAAAACAGTTTCCAGCCATATTTAGAGAAGATGAATTCGTGAATCTCGCACACAAGAGTCTGGAAGCTTTTTACTTCTAATCACTTTGTTACCTGAATGGCCTCCAGCTAGGCTCAATGCCTAAATTAGCCAAAACGGTAGACGACCAAAAGAATGACTATCTGGACTAATCTCCTCCATTACGTCCTTTTAAAAGTACGATTATAGAGACCGCATCCATGTGTTTGCAATTTGAATTTGAAATCAGGAACAAATTCTAAGAATCCCTTGGGGTTTTTTACAGTAATTGGGGAAAATAAAGTCACTCTTAAGGAATGCAGGCTGCACCTTTCGAGGAGTAATCTAAGCTAATATAGGGACTGATACTAACTCTTTGGGTGCACCCAGCTACAAGTTGTATAGAATCTAGTAATCTCTTAAGTGTTTGAGTGTACGTACCTTCAAGCCGAACTATGCATTGCTTCAAAAAAGATATAATTATGGGAGAAAAACGATTTTATCCTTTTAATGTTTTAATACTATCTAAAAAAGTACATTAATTCATTTATATTAAATTGGCACAAAATTGGTTCAATTTCAAAATTTTTTTAATAAGACCACAAAAGTTATTCTTACTACACCTAATTTCACTTCCAAATGGCCGCCCCTAACTCGGCCGCAATGGGCAATTGCCCATGTTACCCCGCGCCTTAAACCGGGCCTGGGCATAACCTGTTTTGGTGGGACTTATCTGAATACCCTTAGGCTTTTTACTTTGCTTCAAAAATTATTTCTTAGGATTATCTTATGTAAACCTCGTCAGACAGCATCCTTTCCTCTTTCTCTCGATTCTATGATTATGCAATTTATTCATCTTTATGTTCAAAAAGCTCTTAATATGTTTCATATTAGAAATAAGAATGCTGGTGATAGTCAAAGTAACTTCGGGCTAAGCCGGGGTATTATCAGACCTCCACGAGCCAATTGTCAGAAATTTTATCTCTTTTTAGCTCCTAGATTTTACAATCTTCTGCCGCAATCTTCTAAAATCATTGTTACTTTTCTTTTATTATTATAATTGTATCGTTCCTTTTCCAGGACTATCAAAGGCTAGGCTATTTACTTATAATTCAGTTGAAATTGAGAATTTTTTTCGTATTGAAAGCTAATTTTTTACCTGCTCTTACTGCCACCTTTATCTTTTTTATTATCTATGTTTACCTATTTAGGTGTTATGTTGCAATGATTTCTTGTAATTTTTTTTATCTAGAATTTTTTATCTGTAAATTTTTTACTAGAATTGCCGTATTTACCCATTTTCTTCTATAAAGTTATCTTTTAGGAGTGGGTATTCCTGGATCAAACTCACCTTACAGACATCTCCTTACAAATATTGTATAAATTGTCTTACCCAGGGACGAATCAAGAATTTTAGGTCCTCTTTGTTTAAGGTATAAATAATCATTTAGCTATTCAGGTTAAGAGATTTATAGGTTTCTTCAGGAAAAAAGTAAAGGTAAAGTATTTTTAAAAATTGCTACTGTTTAAATTTTTTTCTGTGTTTCTTTGAAAATAATAAAAATTCTAAAAAATAACAACTGACGAAAAAAATAAAATATTAAAATTTATGAAACCAATTATTTAAAAATAATTTGGAAAGTAAGCAACAAGGATTTGTGCTCTTTATTAATTGTTCCGCAGTTTAAAGTTCCTAATCCTTGTACACATTGCAAGAATATTAAATATACACTTTTATCTTATTCCTGTTGGTACTTTATATCAGTAATAACCACTGGCGGAATCCAGGGGGGGGGGGCATAGCGGAGCAACTGTCCCCCCCCCCCCCCCCAATGTTCTTAACTGCCACCCAAAGGTCGAAATATTTGTGTGGTTTTGACACGTAATTAAAATGAATAAAATATTTTGGTTTGTGAATTTAACAGGTGATCGATATTAAAAATATAATATGGAAGTCCAATAATAGATTTGAGGGAATTTGTAACTCAAAATGCCTTAACTTAAAATTTACCTACAAATTAAAAATATGTATCAAATTGAAAATCAACCATCATAAGGAAAAATAAATGCAGATTTCTAGTCATCAATATATATATATATATATATATATATATATATATATATATTGATGACTAGATTTATTTTTTCCAAATATTGTTTTTCTGCTCCGTTTGAATCTGAACTTCAAAATAAACATTTTACTGAGAGATACAGTGAAACTAAGAATTCCGGCAAAATAGGAAAATTCTTTATTACCGACTAGTTGTCAGCGCTTGCCCATTCCTTCCTGTTCATGACTCATAGAAGAGAAACAAATATGTGTGTGAGAAAGAGGAAGTGACCAGTGTATGATTATCAAGAAAATGACATTTGCTGGTTATTTCTAGAGGTCTATTGCACTAAATCAGTGTTTCCCAAACGTACGATAGCGTACATCTTTTGAGAATTTTGTACATTTGAGTACATCTTTTGAATCTCATCAGCGTATGTATCCTCATCGTTCGTCAAATAGTTCGAATAGATTATTATCAGCAGATTGTAGACCATTACATTGATTTGTTAATATATTATAAATGGTTTTATTGATTTTATATATTCATTTATGTTAAACCATATTCCTATGTGACTGTGTATGTATATTCCGGTTATTCTAAAGCTAATACTTGGCCTAGAATTACGCTTTTTAATCAATTTAGCTAACGATTCAAGGAATTGAGTAAAACAAAAAGAAAGTTCAAAATATTAAATGGATTTTTAAATATTTGCAAAAGAACCCCCTAAAACTACACCATAAATATGCTTGTTCTGAGATATACGCCCTAATTAAGCTCCTTTGATACGCCCTAAATACACACTCTGAGCGCATGCAAATTAGAGAGGCTAAACTTGCTTAAAATCAACAATACATTTTCAAAATGAAAATCTTTGCAATCAAAAAATCCCTAGGCACACCATTTTTGTCTTTTATTATCCAGATTGTGTCTCATGGCGATTTTCGCGAGTACTAGTGATGTCACAGCCGCGATCGGCCAGAGTTAGAGCTCTTCTACTACAGGCTGACTTATCAAGCATATTGAAGCCCACCCTAGCTGGAAGCGCAATCCAGTAGCATTAGCTCTATTCGCATTTTCACTTTAGGAAGTATTATTGAAATAATTATGGGTGGTTGTTCTGTACAAATCTGCTCTAGTCATTCTAGAAAGGGTTTTAGGCTATTTTGCTTTCCTAGAAACGGAGAAAGAAGAAAACAATAGCTAATAAATAGTCGGCACGATAATCGGATAGCCGGTACTGGAGCATACTTGGGCGAGCTAAGTCCTACAATATTCTAATTGAAACTTATTTTTTTTATATAAAGTATTTATTTTAAACACTTATTTTATA